>CM026421.1:5541266-6802378 GCA_014871385.1 Ceratodon purpureus | reverse complement strand
GAGAGAGAGAGAGAGAGAGAGAGAGAGAGTAGAGAGAGAGAGAGAGAGAGAGAGAGAGAGAGAGCGAGAGAGAGAGCGAGAGATGAGCGAGAAGCGAGAGACGATAGAGAGATCGAGCGTATCGAGATCTCTCTCTCTCTCTCTCTCTCTCTCTCTCTCTCTCTCTCTCTCTCTCTATCTCTCTCTCTCTCTCTCTCTCTCTCTCTCTCTCTCTCTCTCTCCCTCTCGCTCTCGCTCTCTCTGTGCTGGGCCCATGCGCCACTCCCGTCTGCTCAATTCGCATCCTTGGCTTCTCGCCATGCTCTGCGCCCACCCTCCTCAATCATGCTCTGCGTTTCTTTCAAAGGAAAAGCCCTCAACTCATCCACGCTTTGCTCCAAACCACTCATCCCGCTTCATGCGTCACGGACTCAGGGCCTCAGCCTCATGGCGCTGACCTAATTTTCGACTGTTTCCATTCTCCGTCACCCTGCCAGGATTACTTTGCGATTCCCGTGGCTTACAGGTCATAATTGTTACAGAATCCTGCCTGTCGAGCTGTTGTTCAATCCAAGGCACTGATTGCGTGCCACGGTGTTCGCTTCTTTAGCTTTCTCTCAGAATTGTCTCTTCCAAAGGTCGGCTTGCGAGGAGGCGTACAAGGCAGGATTGGGATATTGACCGAGTTGCAGGGTTCTTTGATGATCCTCCTTGCTGCAGAATTTTTCTCGCAATATCTGGTGCTTAGCAGTGGGTGTTTATGCTCTTGCAAGAGCCGGAGGATCAAGAGGCTTGTATTCATAGAAATTGGTGCTTTCCTTGTGCTGCAGAGATATTCGTAGAAAGGACATTTTTTTATCTTTTTATTTTTTTTGTAAATAGATATCGTGCTTTGAAGGAGGATCCAATCACTTTGTAGTGAAGATCGTGTTGTCGATGCAAGCGTTGGTAGGCAGCATATTGATTAGCACGTAAATCGTGAAGACTTGGCCGGTCGAATAGTTGGATTTTCTTTGTGTACGTCAGCAAAGTGACGAACGACATTTCATAGCAAGAATGGCTCTCCAAGCAGGCGGATCGAGAGGTTTGCAGCTCTGCGGATGCGTCGCTTCCAACGAACTTGAGGCCGTTGGTGCTGGGAAAAGCAGATGGCTTGACAATCCGTCCATTCTGGTGGCCATGACGCAAGAATACTTGGCCATAGCCACTGAGCAGGTCATGGTTATGCGATTATCATGGAAGCAGCAGGTGACTAATGCATTTCTCTTTACCCAATTCTCCAATGTTGGTGTCAGCGTGGGAGTCCTTGGCAAGCTCCATGTCGACTGAGAGTCTTACATCCGAGTCAAATTTCAAAATCATTCAGCTGCCCAGTAACAATTCCTAGTATCTGAAAAGATGATTGATCATGAGAGCTTCTAACACGTAGTGACTAAGCTGTGGTGCGCATCGCGTTCCCTGTTTTCACTTTATGTTATTTGCTGATGGATTATTATCATAGAGCTACTTACTCAACAATCGGCAAAGAAACATGACTTGTGAATCCTGGCTTATTGTCAAGCTTTAGCAATTTCTCACGAGAGGTTTTGTGTGGCCTGTAAATCAGGGAGAGAAAGATAGCAAGCCTTTCGTACGTAAAGTGGGAAGCTGTTTGGAGCCAGAGGAAAAGATGACCGCCTTGGAGTGGCTGGTTTTTGACGGAGCAACACTGTTGGCTGTGGGGACTTCATTTGGAGCATTATTGCTGTTTTCACAGAAAGGGACTCTCCTGATAAAGCAGGTATGGAGCTGCATCAGTTTGAAACATAAACCTTCTGATTTATAATATTGTTGGAGATTATATGGACGGATGTACTGATCTAATAAACTCCGGGACATTCGAAAAATTTCACCGCGATGGGGCACTTTCTTTGGGATATTTAACTAGTTTTAAGCCTGAAGGATAGGTCATAGATCAGGTCCGATTGCTATGTCTCGGGGAAGATAACAAAGTGTTATTTGACAATTGCTGTGCATCGCAGTTTTTCCATTCTGATCCTGTCCTTAAGCTTCGTGTTCGAAGCGAACCGGTTGGGAGTCTGGGGAATGATTCTTCGGAGGATCTTTGTCTCATTTATCCAAAAGCTATTGCTCGAATTGATGCCTCTGATCTCAAGGTCGGCTCTATCTCACCTCTCTTGAGTCACATGGTAGTAGTCGTTGTTTCCTTTTACCAATGCATGGCCTCCGTTGTCGATCATTCCACATTTTCGTACAGATGTTCATCGTCAGTTGGTATAATCACTTAATAGTTCGAGCGCCCTCGCTTAAATACGCCTATACGGTTTAGACAGTAATGACTATTTATTTATACTAAGCTTATTTTATTTGAGTTGGAAGAACAGGTTTTAGCTCATAGGAAATTGCGGGAGAGGGAAGGAATGGAGGGAGAAGGGCTGCTTGGATGGAGAGTTGGAGGAGATCTACAAGACGGTGAGGTGCCTCCCAACCGGCTGCCGTTTCTGATGTGGAATGTAAACAGGACGGCTGGGGCTTTGGTTTGTGCTGATGGAGCATTGACTGGCGTGATGCCCCCTCCGCTGTTGGAGCAGCAGGTGATTCACTTTGAGCGGTTATTTTTTCTGTTTCAAATGTTCATGTAATTATCAGGGTGGAAACTTGCTGGGAAACATTCTCCTTTGGTTTTAGTTTACCGGAATACTCTGGACTGATGTTTAAGTCTATATGTGATGGAATTGTATCTCTGCCAGGGAAAACGACATTACTGCGCTCTAACTGTAGGTCCTGATTGCACACTGGCAGCGTTCAGGTACCAATCGAAGAGAGATGCTAGTTGGTATTCAAGTTAGTGTTCCTGGAATTTTATGAAAGTTTCCTTCAGAGATTACATGGATCTGGCAAGCGCTCGTTTTTACAGTTGATGCTTTAAAGAGATTATCAGTATGTTTATTTCTTGCTTGTTGGGGATGCGGTACAAAAGACAACCGCATTCATCCTTAATTTGCCAAGAAACCTGATCTGTTGCAGGGTATCGGGAGATAAACAGAGCAGCTTGGTTGGTGCAATTATGGATAAAGTGATGCCAGCCACTGTGACAAAGATTTCAAATTTAACAAAACGGTTTTGGCAAAAGGATGAAAATTCAGAGTCGAACAGGCCAACAGAAGTTAGTCCTCAAATCTTTTCAAGAGGTAAGGCTTATGAGCGCAGGTCATTTGAGTTCTCATTTGGCTATTACTAGAACTTAAGGGGGTTTTAATCTGTTTTTAAGCTATTACTATAAACTGGTTGTTTTTATATCATCTACGTCAATGAATTTGTTGCTTGTCGATACTTATAGAGTTACAATGATGCAGCATCTGTTGTCACTAGTCTGAAGGACAACATGAGGAAAGGCGAGAGGCTCACAGTGGCGCCTGGGGGCTCCTTAGCGGCCATTGCAGACTCTTTAGGTCGTGTGTTGCTGATTGATGTACATGCTGTTGTAGTTGTTCGTCTTTGGAAGGTAAATTTCTCAGAAATGCGTACTTTCTTATCCGCTAACGCATTGGTGCAAGCGTTATTTTTCTGTTTAATTTACGCTTATTTGATGAGCTGCATTGAACAGAGTAATTATATTTACACATGAAGCTACACATTGGACAATATTGAAGTACATTGTGGGACAACAATCTTGCAGGGGTACCGTGATGCTCATTGTCTTTTCCTGGAGGCCCCTGTAGATGGCAGTGCTGATTATGCAGATCCGCAAAAGAAAGACCTACTTTCTCAGCGACGGCAAGACTTTCGGTTATGCTTAGCCATCCATGCTCCAAGGAGGGGTGTAATTGAGGTTGGTATTCAACTGTTTGATATTCTTTTAAATATTCGAAATAACTACATTAGAAATTCAGATAGACCAATCCCAAAGTTTGTGTAAATTTACAGTTTTGGGTATCGATTATGTTTATTTCCAACAGTTACTGTGTCTTCAGATATCTTCCGGTGTATCCCAAGTTTGCATGTCGATTCCGTGGTAAGCAGTTGTCAGTTTCACAATTACGATGATTCTTCTATGGCCTTCAGGTCTGGCAAGTGCGACATGGGGGAAGAGTAGCCGTCATCAGGGATGGTGAAAACTGTCGGTTGTTACAACCAGCTTGCAAGCTTCGAGCTGTTTCCTTAGACTTGGACACCACTGACCAGGAGGATGAAACATTTGAGCCAGCACGAGTGTATTTCTTACATGGTGACTCGGGGAGTCTATCTCTGATAAATCCCTTCATGCCTATCAATAAAAGGTGATTCATGCTTTCATCTTAGAATTCCAAACTTTACCTGATTTAAACGTGGGGCTTGTCAAATTTGATCTCTAAATCAGTTGATAGGGTATTTAAGATATGATCTCTGTGGAATCTGAAGTGACAAGCATTTTGGTTGGTTCTTTGATATTTTTTTAATTTCTTTTTGGTTTAGTTCTGCTCTTTTTTGAATTCTTCTTGCCTTATCACATATTCTTGTCGAGGAGTTCTAGAGCAGAAAATCCTTTACACGAAGTGACGGCTGTTCGGATTGTATTTTCGTATGCATTTTTGAACGAACCCGGTAATCTTAGTCTGTTTTTCGTTCTGCAGGATGAGTTGATGAAACTTCGAAAGTTAAAATTCCCTCTCTTTATTGCATCAGTTCAGCTTTCTGCATTTCGACGAGGTAAATTTCTGCATTGACGTTGGTCAGTAGTGTATATTGTAGTAGCTTATCAGACTTGTCTGGGCTTTTTGGTTTCTGTTCTTATAAGTAAATGTGAACTGCTGCAAAAAAAAATGTTGGTGTATATGCTCAGCTGTCGTTTCCTGGCTTTTGATTTCTTGCCGTCTTTGCATCCACAGGTAGAGGATGCTTTTTAATCATCCAGAATTCGAAGTACTAGGGAATTTATGTTCATCATCAACAGTCAAATGGTGTGGAGTGACATGGTCTGGAACATCTCGCACGATTTCAATATCTTGCATATATTTCTTTTGAAATCCAACAACAATGTTTCCGTATGGATCTCTAGTTTCAAATTATAGGTGGTCTCATGGATCATGAGACAGCACAAAGTTTTAGATGAGAGCTGTTTTAGCTGGTTGTCGAGTTATACATTAGTAGATCTACAATCATACTGCGAATATATAAGTACTGCGAGGGTTTTGAGCAAATCATCGCTTATTGCTCGTTCAGCATGTGTTTGCATGATGTGCAGCATGTCAACGGATATGCGGCTTTGAGTTGTGGGCCACTGTCCCACTAGTTTGCAGGGAAATTCTGGATTTGATTTGTCTCAAAACGCACAATTGCAACGTTCTGATTGGTGTTTGTTTGAGGGTTTGAAGGTCTTCTTTAGAACATCGCCTCGGAGAACCAGCCATCACCAATAGTGCTCGTGGCCGGGCTGAATGTTCAAGGTACAATGATAACCACTAGTTGACCATAATATGGTTCGTTGTTAACTCCGTGCACTAACAGATCTATAAACATCACCGGTTGGAATTCATTAGTTCCAGGGTTCTTTCGAATTTCTAATGATGAATCGCAAAGCCAGGTTTTGGGTCTGTGTCAAGGTGCATCACAAACTACAAATGCACGGGTTTAGGAATGGCATGATCTGGTTATACTGCGACGAAGTACTTGCCTGTGAACCGCAAGTCCAAAGTGCTCCCACTCATAATGGCACCATTTTACAGGTAAATCCAGGTACGGGAAGGTACAATTATTAGCGCTAGAATGTACTGTTCTCAGGCCGGTGGTGGAATATGATTTTTGTGCTCATAAATCATCCCGTAGTGACCGTTGGAGTTCCTGTCGTTATGCTTCCGAGCGCATTCGCGGATAAGCTTAGTCCATGTTCTCGGAGGAAAGTATCTAATTTCCACACCGCGACTTGATAGCTGATCATTTGACTGCATTCAGTTCGCACTTTCACTTTCGAATTGGTCAATGAGAACCTGTAACCTGAGGATGCAACTCCGCACAGGATAACTTTTTGTGGAAACCCGAGGCTCAATCCAGATGAGGCGAAGTTAGTTTCGACTTTGCCCTTCTTGTGTAGATGAAAAGGAACTCTAAACTAGCTATTACATAAGGCGAATTGTTGAGACTAATATTCTTTTTCACTCAATATCAGTCGGCAAATGTCGGAAAGGGGGTGGGGGTGGTGTTGGGACACTTGGAGAACCGTGTTCTACATCGTCAGCACGCGCGTGTAGACTGTTAGCTGGACCAAGCAAATGGAATAAAACGAAGGTCCTGTAGACGGACGCTCATGTCGCAAGTCGGCTGGCAAGAACTTGAGGCTTATTTTTGAGTATTGAACTTGTCAGTAGGTATGTAGACGTCGACAACTTGTGTCTGCAATGCCTGATTTGCATCGGCGCCCCATCTTCGCCAGACTTCTGCAACTTGCTCGAATTGGATGATTTGTTTCCCGAAGCCTTGGCTTATGCAGAAATGGACCTGTGCAAATCTTCTCGAATCTCGACTCCGTCTAACACGTCCTTGGACTATCTTATCTTACTCTCCGTCCGTCACTGGCCGCGTGCGTCACACTTGCATCACAGATAAACCTTGTTCGAAGTTATATGGTAAACCCCCCGGGCTCCTCGTGAGGGAGGGTCAACCGAGTTGAGATAACGCGGTGAAGAAAATCGGCCACGGGATTGAGGATGGATGCTTCAGGTACTAGCTGAGAGAGGTAAGCATGCGGTTCCGCTGTAGTGCCGATGTCGACACCTGGTCATAATAATGTTTGAATGATGACTACTGTAGTTGGAACCAGCAACGATGATTCCCCAGATCAGCGAGAGTTGGGAGTCAGTATTGCATGTAGATACATCCATTTGTAAATGGGCTTTTTCCTGGACATCAGTGGCCAGGACTCGGGAGCGTGTGGTGCACGGCCCGCTATGGCCAACGACCAAGTCCCTGCCTCGACGGAAAGCATCTCCCTTCCTGCAGGCTCGATCAGAATTCGGGTTCCAGTCGTCCAGAGGTTGGGGCTTTGGTCACTTTGGTGGTGGATGCAGACCTTGATGAGAAGCCGGTCTTACCGATTATTTGGCACTCCCCCAGGTGCCTTTATAATACTCCGCATTAATGGAAATGCAGACAACTGGGTGTAGCGGAAGCAACTGAGGAGCGGCTTTTCTTCTCAAAACCGCCCCAAAGCGAAGGGGCAACAGAGCGTAGCGTAGTGGTATGCTGTTGGACTGGGGAGGAGAGCCGAGAGTAGAGCCGACTCCAGACTCCAGACCCCAGACCCCAGACTCCACAGGAGAGACGCGGAAGCGAGTCACAAGTAGTAACTTGGAGCGTGGGCCGCTAACAGAACACAGCTATCAGTTTGGCTAACCAGTCACGGCACTCCAATATGTCCGGAGTCTGACTCACTCACAGGTTGGGCTTTGTCGGGACGAGATCTTTTGCATCTGCACTTGCAACTTCGGCCACCAGAACTCGGCTTCCTACAATAACTTAGCCACCCCATGCCATTCCACAGCTTGTTGCATGTTCCGGCCAGGTGCTGGGTTAGCTTCTGGCGTTGCTGGACCGGTTTCTTCGATTGCTCAAGCACGTGTCATCGATTGCTTTCAGTCGGTGAGTGAGTGAGTGAGATTAGAACGGTCATGGCAGAGCCATAACTTTCGGCGGATCCGTTCCTCTTGTCTGCGTTAACGTTGTCCGTGGTGCATCTGGGCATTGATACTTGCCTCGGCGTTGCGGTTTGGAGGAGGGAGATCAGGTGGTTCTCCCCAACAACTGTCGCCGAACAGATATGAGGTTGTTCTCATTTCTGCAGAGTGTAATATATGAGGCGGTTGGATTTTAGAATGTCTGCTCGTCTATCTGGCCATGAGAAGTTGGAACAGCAAAGCAGCGGCAACAACAAAAGAACTTACAGGTACTGCTTCTCCACTTAGATTCGTTTCTGATGTTCGGTTTCCAGAGATTTGGCTGGGGGTATGATTTCTGAAAGTAGATTCTGATTTCGAAGGCCATCTTCTGCAGGCCGTCTGGAATAATTTAGGTTTAGTCTCAACTTGTTCTTGATTTCATCGACTTAATCACACTGTAGCTCACATGAATTTAGATGTAAGCTAAATCACACAGTGGGTAGATCCATGTCCTCGCGCCCACGAATCGGCTTGCAAATGAATCATTGCAAAAGATCATTTGTGGGAGAGTCTGAGAAAAAGATCGGTTGGATCTTGCAGGTATTTTCCTCTGGTCAGGATGAATTCCTAAGCGGGGCAAAGGTTGCCTTTGATAGATTCACAGCTTCAAGATTTCTTTTGATATTTTAAGTTGCGTACTCGATACGTTGCGGATGCGTTTCAAAATTCAAAAGCGGCATCCAAATGGAAGGAGGGAATTCGCATCCGTCAACGAGTTCTGCGTCAAGTGATGACTACCGCGATGGGGAGCCTCGAGAAAATGAGGAAGGGCTCCAAAAGATTGCGGATAGGCCTGTATTGGAAAGAGCTAGTTCCTCTGATAAGGAGTTACCGCCGTCGATGAAACTCTCTGGGCCCCTTAGTTCCTTTCACAGGGGAACTGCTATTCGGATGCTTACAGACTATCTTTCAGATCTGACAGACCTCAACAATCCACTTGATGAGAATGTATCGAGACGCATCGAGGAGAACCGAGCTTTCTTAGAAGAACTAAGGGAGGCAAATCAGCGAGAGCCGAACAGTGCAGTGACTTGGCAGGAGAGAGACAAATTAAGTCTCATGATGAAGGACTACCAGACTGCACTATCGGCAGCTTTGGAGGATCAGGAGGAAGAGGAGGAAGAAGAACAAGGTGTGACTGACGTGGAGTTCAAAGCTGAGAATGACGTAACTGACGAAGTCCCTCTGACCTTGAATGAAGCAAAATTCTCAAGCGGTAGATATTTGGATGTATTGACGGATGCTCTGGACTTATGTGAGAGGCATGTCGGGGAATTTAAGAAGCTGCTCCCTGTTGTGAGGGTCTTTCACCATCAATGCAAAAGCCTTGTAGAAACTTTGGAACCCATTGCTGAAAAACAGTTCGAGCGGTGCCATAAGGTCTTGGATGCACTAAAAGGACTGGAAATCGATGGAAATGGAGTTTCTACTGGTGCACCACTCAAAGGTGTACATTTCTGCTTTGAATCCCTTATTGTATTAGCTCGCAAGTTTCAATTGGTGGTGGACCTCTTGAGAAAGTGTGCCAGTGAGAACCTGCATAGAACTGCTCTGGAGCTGGCCGATTTGCCTCCTCAACCTTTGATGCCCAAGAGGTGGTCAGAATTCTCCCTTGCAATTCGAAATTGTGAATGGATCATGGACCTAGTAGAGTTTGCTTTCTATACGTTAGACAAACTCTTGGCCGGCGGTACTCACATCTTTCAAGATGTTTCATTCAAGTGGTGTGATGAGAAGTCCAGGATGGTCTTGCAAATTCCAGGTATGCTTGGAAGGCTAAACAGCAGACTGGAAAAGCTTGGAAGGCAAGGCAGTAGGCTAGAAAAGCATGTGCTTGACGATAGCAAGGAGCTAGAAAAGAAGGACATGGAGAATCTTTTAGAACAGCTCCGACAACTGGGAGAATCAGCAAATGGTGGTTCAAAGTGGAAGTTGAGTGGACTTTTGTCAAGACCAGCCCATAATAGGGCTCAAGTGGCGGAGTTTTTGAGTGGGAAGTTATCTGGACCCATCCCACATGCAAGATACCTCCCATGGACATTTAGAGTGGACCCTGATACCCTGAAATTCAGAGAGTACTTGGACTCTGGAGGTGCAGGGATGGTGGGTAAATACACCTGGCATGGCGAGAATGTGGCAGTGAAGAACGTCAGGAGTCCGGGCTTGACCCGGAACAAGTTCGAAGAGGAGGCTGCGATTTTGGCAACCGTGCAACATCCCAATGTGGTGCGCCTCATCGGCTGTGGATTCATAGACAAAAAGCCAGGGACCGGGATGCTGATCATGGAGCTGATGGATCATGACCTCCGCACCGTTATTGAAGCAAGGTGTCAAGAACGACTTCCGACAGGATCTGGCCCCTTTACAACGTTAGTGGCGATAGACATTATCATGCAGATCGCACAGGCCATGAAGCACTTGAGAGATCACAAGGTCCTACATCGGGATCTGAAAGCCAAAAACATACTCGTGAACATCAACACACCCCTCAATTCACGGGGAGAGCCAACCTCAAGTTCAAATCTGCATCCAGATGAGTCAACTGTTCTGCCCCATACTCAAGACAATTATGTGGCTAAACTTGCAGATTTTGGTCTGGCAAAATGTCGGCCTCATTCATCATGGGTGCGGACACGCATGGCCGGGACAACTGGGTGGAGGGCACCTGAGGTCTTCCATGTTCAGGATACGGAGGTGACCCAAGACTACAAGTGGCCTGCCGATGTGTATTCATTTGGAATGACGTGCTACGAGATTCTGACTGGCAATTTGCCATTTGCCAATTCGCCGAATCAATCCATCCATGAGAGTGTCATGGCCGGCAAGAGGCCGGAAGGACTTGATGAACTGGATATTCCTGAGCTTCTGAAGGATCTTGTCAAAAAATGCTGGGCCACGGATCCGGAGAAACGTCCCACGTTTGATGAGATTGTGAAGTCACTCTGGGAGTGCAGGGTGAAAGCCATCTTGCCCGGTTTTGAACGTCAGATCAGTGTATCACGATCACCTTCCACTGTTTTTGATCGTCATACTTCTAGTAGTGTATCGAGATCAGCTTCTAATCTTAGCATATTGTGAGGCTTAAGGTAGTCAGAATTAGGTTGTGCACGTTCTTGGATTTAAATGATTCTTTAGCCGTGATTGTAGTATTTAGTGCTTGGTCTCACACTGCGCCCTCAGTTCATCTGGATCGCCAAAGAAATTTTGACACGATGATTTGGTGGTAGTATTACTCTGATGTGGTGATCTGGTCCATGTCATACGATCGTTCCAAGTGCATTGAAATACATCGGCTTATTACAAACAGTTTTGTGTCATCGGCTTCTTGGCCTTCAAGGTCATTAACATTGTGTCTGCCAATCCTTTTCTTATATGATAGACGAGTGAAGGTCAGTTTTAAAATTATTACGTATTTAGTTTCTTCCGTGCTTCTGCTTCAGATGATGCTTAACAGTTGACGCAGGGGTTGAAGGCTCACGCAACCATGAAATGTGTGATCGTCCTGAATGACGTCACCTTCATGTCTACATTCACGGACTTGTAAATATTGTTTATTTTGACCTTGCCTTCTAAACCACAATATACAACCTATATGGAAGATATATATTACTGATGGAATAGACCAGGGTGTTGGCAGGAGTTTATGCTGGGCTCGCACAGCAGGGAGAACACCTGACCTTAATTCAGTCCTGTCTGGAGGGAAGAAAGTCTGTAGGACCTGCAGCAACATTCACAACTTCATTATCTGATCGTTCTATGCCGAGGTGAAACATTTAACCCCCTGCATCCTCAGCTTTTACACCAATTACAGTAGTCGTACACTGGGTTTAGACCTCAACATTTGTAGTACTCTTTCAGAAGGGTCCACAACGTTGTCATCATCCTTTTGTTTTAAAAATCCACTCGGATCTCGTAGAATTCTAGGCTTGTGACTAACTTTACGTGAACTTCGGGGATCTGAAGATTGCTATGATGTGAGGCATTGATTTTAGATTTTTGTGAATTTTAGAGGTCTGGCAATGATATAGCAAATGGACTCAGCAGACACACAACAATCCAGGCCAGCACGTCTATTTGGTTTTAGGAGTTACTATGTTTATGGAGCAAAGAACATTGACGACACCACAGCTGTTGTAGCTAAGTTGACTGGAACCTCCAGGATGCCTTCTCAAGTTCGTACAGTAGAATTCTGATTAGAAATTGTTTTTTTAATTTAGGCTTGTAACAATATAATGGTGTCATCTCTTTGATATAACAATTCTCGCACAAAAATCTGGGGAACTCTATTTCTGCTGTGCGAGAGATGGAAGGCATGCGATTTCACCGCTCTCGCCCTTACAATTCATGTTGTTTCGGACGGTGGGGTAATTCAAAATTCCTACGAATTGAATGCAATCAGTAATCAGTCGTGTCAATTATTTGGTTTTACATCCAAGCCAGGACTGTGGCGAGGGTCATGTTCATCAGTCTGTTGCACAAGCTTCGAGTAACTATGGGTCTTCGATTCTGTTTCGGACGCGTCTAGAAAATTAAACACAACCAAAAGTGGGATGCTGCGCAAGCATTTGGATCACCTTGTTGGAAAAAACAGAGGAAGGAGGGGGGAGGCGATGGGCTGAGAGACAACCCATCCGCAGAACCCACGTGGGGGCTGGCATCTTGACTCCTGAGAACAAGTTGATTGAAATGGAATGTGGTGGAAAGGACTAGAATATAGGCTATACATCATAATAATTGGTCTAAGTAAGGAAGTAAGTAATTGCGAGTCCCACCCGTGGGCCGTGTCCTAGAGGGACGCCTACAGTATTGCGTCCTAACTTGCACTGGACCAGCTCAAAGACGAGTGTGGCGTGACGAGGCAGAGCAGGGGAAGGGGAAGGGGAGGGCACTCCAGAAAGCCACACAGTCACGGCTATGGCGACGAGGGTGATGGAAATGGAACCACCAGCAGCACCACCCTCACCCTGAGTCATCAATCATATGCACGCATGGAGGAGGGAGGGAGGGAGGGAGGGGGGGCTCATGGCCAAGGCTATACAACAACAGTGGAAGCATAGAAGAGTAGAGTAGAGACGTAGAGGAGTGCAAGGTGGAAGGACTCCTCCATCGGGCCCATCACCCGCGTCGCTGCTGCCGAATGCAACACCGTCGACTCTCTTCTTCATCGTCAATAGAATTATTGTCGTCACTTGCATCCATAATCCAAGTCCCCGGAGGATGATGATGATGATGATGATGGATTGCAATTCCGCAACGTAAGGTGGGCCAGCGCACTTGGGGGGCCGAAACGACCGACGCTTTGCAACCAACTTCTGTCGCAGGTATGGTATGGGCCCTGGGGGGCGGGCACAGAGGGGAGGCCACACTTACTTAGGACTGAGGAGGGGGGCAGGGCGGGCCAAGCAGGGGGGGTCACATCATGTACTGTTCCGCCATCGCCCATGGGCCATGCGCCATCCCGCACCATTCCCTGGAGTGACTCCGAGTAACTTAGTAGAGTCGAGGTGCAAGTCAAGTGGTTGTTGTGTTTTGTCGTAATAAGCGGGGATGGATTTGGCGGTGACGGGGCTCTCGGTGGGCGATTGTGCATGGCAGAGAGCCGGAATGAAATCGCGGTAGTGGAGTGACGCCGTGCTTCTCCTGCCTCCATAATTTTCCCTTCCTGTTTCTATTTCTGGGGTCCTGTTTTCCGGGAGTCTGCCTTTTATTGCGCCCTCTTTCGCGCTCTCTCTCTCTCTCTCTCTCTTGCTCGCTCTCTCTCTCGCTCGCTCTCTCTCTCCCCCTCCCTCCTTCCCTCTCCCTCTCTTTCGCTTGCTTTGGAGAACTTACACGCGAAGAGCTTTCCCGTCGCCTGTGGTTCTCTGTTCCGGCAGCGGAGCCGAGCCCTGTTGTTACGAGTGGGTGCCGGCGTTCTTGCCATCGCTGGGTTTGTTGGGTGTTCGAATTGCTGCTCTGGAGAAGCAGGTAGGACCTTACACTGGAGAGTTGTGCACGAGAAGGCGAGCGTTAGGAAGCGCTCGTTGCTGGATCTTTCCTAACCCTTTTGGCCTTGCGAGCCTAGTTTTGGTGGGCATTAGGTTTTGCAATTTTGACAGCCTGATTCACGCGTTTGCAGGCAGATTCTACGATTGCTGTGCTCGGAGTCGTGACCCTTTTTTGGTGCTGTGTTATGCGATCCTAGGTTTGGGTGACGACGTCGGGAATGCACTGTTGCGGATGCGTGTGCGGGGAGAAGAACACGACTGGGAGCGCGCCATGTGAAAATCCTTGACCCGGCTTTTGGACACGCGAACATGGGTTGTGTAGGATCAAAAGCAGTCAAGGGCGTAGATAGTAAGCCCTCTATTCCCATTCACCTCCTCCCCACAGCCTTTGGCTTCTCTCGCGGAATCCTCTCTCCTTTCCATCTCGACAGTCTCGGCTGTCCCAAAATTTTGAAATTAGTTGCTGTCAGAAAACTGCAGAAGAAGCGGACCTTCATCGTAGCAATGTACTGTGCCCGACACTTCCTGACGCACACTCTGCGTCTCATTAGGGGGTGGTGCAGGGGAAGAATCATTAGGGCTTTCTGGCTTGCTTTTATGGTGATATGGAAGGAACCTGCACGAGGGCGTAACGAGCTGAGAGAATCTCCGCTGCTTTTATTACATCGTACAATGTGTTATTAATAGGGCGACATTTGTAGTACGGGGCGCGGTGATGAGATTATGTCCATTAACTCCTTACAACTTTCAGAACTTAGAAGTTTGGATTGAAAAAGAAAAATCGGTAGTGCTGGGATCATAATTGCGGAACATTAGTTATGCCCTGAACGTTGTCGGGCAATGCAGTTGTAGATGCGGTTGTTATCAAAGAAGTCTATCTTCTGGATGTAGAAGGACTCCTTTCAAAGTGCCTGCTCAGCAGCACCCTTCCCTTCATGAAGAGGCTATGCAGAAAATTGGGAATGAAATCCCATGCGTTGCTGCATTTCAGTCACAGACAAATTCCTCACACGCTAGGATTTTGTGTATGACATTGGGTGATCAGTTTAGAGTATATGTGGCATGATGTCTACTTGTCCGAAATTTGAGTGAGACAAGTCGTGCTCTACAGAGCTGAAAGCCTGAAACGCATGGTGCTTAACCTTGGTCTAGAACGTGTAACCTGGTAGTCGTCATGAAGAGATATCTTTCGATCCGAAGTTTTAACCCTACTATTACCTACAGCAAATTTGCAAGGGCAACGCCATGGTAGGTGGCTTTGAATAAGAGAGTTACCCATCCGCAGGTGGATGGTTTTCTCGAGTATGAGATGATTCTTTTGTTGCTTTTAGGGATTTTGATAGTCTTGGCCCTGCAGCCCTTTGTGAAGGCCATCGTGCAAAACCTCAAATCGTTTCAGAACAATATTTATTTTCTTCCAATTTACTAGGATCAAGGACAGGCTACATATTTATTACGGTGGTAGTGTGTTTCTGCAAGGTTGAGGTGGATTATGATAGTGAGAAGTTCTTGTTTTGTCTGCCAGGGCATCAAAAGAAGGTTAAAAGGCCAAAGCCGTGGAAACACACTGAAGACATTACCCGCACACAGCTGAAGCAAATGAGAGATGAGTTTTGGGATACAGCTCCTCATTACGGTGGTAAAAAAGGTACACGTTCCTGACGCCATAAAATATGATGCAAAATTATCGCATCTCTCATCTGCGAGTGCGGTTTTGGTGGATTCTGCCATTCACAGGCTTCTGACTCCATGTTTGGTCGTGCAGAAATTTGGGACGCTCTCAGAGCAGCCGCAGAAGCTGAGATTAACCTGGCACAATTAATTGTTGATAGTGCTGGAATCATTGTCCAAACTGAAGACTTGTCTACTTGCTATGATGAACGAGGTCAGCTTCACACCTTCCGAATACGTTTTCGTTGCTACTAGGATTGATTTGTTGTAGTGGTGCAACCTAGTATTACCACGTATAAGAAGGCTGTAATGGAATTCTGCTGACTGTCTTTCGCAGTGATTGAAATGGCTCCGACTTTTATCTAAGAGCATCCAGTTAGGGTTGCTTCTAATTGAACTTCTTTGTTTCGCTCGAAATTCTTCAGATAACTCTTTTATGTCTTGGGTCTAGGACTTGCTGACTAGTGTGTTCGCGCCAGGTGCCAAGTATGATTTGCCGAAGTACGTGTTAAGCGAACCAACAAATATCAAGGACGACTAGCACACCGTTACTGCTGTTACAGTTGCTTCCTGCTACATCTTGAACAGCGGCCGATGGATACGTCTGTAAGGAGCCGTGCAAGTTCAATACCAGTATTCGTGTGCGATTTCAACCGTCAAAATTGAATCGCCCGTTTGATTGCATTATTGTCGTTTATCTTTTGTGTACCTGTAGAGAGCCCCGTACTATGTGATCATTGTATTATTCTTCAGTTGAAACTTGAATCTGTTGCTGATTTCATATATCATATATGTGGTTGCACTAATTCTTGTAGGGAACTATTCCTATCTACAAACGCAGTGTAATTCTGCTATTCCATGGGGTTGGATTTTTGTTGTCCGATTGAGAACTGCTAGACTATCCTTGACTAAGGGAATTGTAGAAATAACATTGGCGAGTTCCACTCGCATCGCATCACTCGTGCTGTCCTTTATGTATGAAATTGTCAATCAAGATAGCGAAGTCAGTTTTGGCAAAGCCCAGTTCCCGGTGTATCCTTGTGGATTTTCTAGTGCAGTTACGATGTCGCTTGCATTGGATTGGAGTCCTAGTAAGATTGTAGGTCATCAACAGTTGTTGAGCTACAGAAATCAGTTTCATGGAGCACCAAAAACGCTATTGTTTGTTCAGTGTACGTTGTACTTTATGTAGACAGTTGGTTAACTATATCCCAGAACATGTTAACGACTCTTATACCAAAGATTGACGGTTTTTGTCGATTCCGTATTATGGTATGTGCCAAACCGGTGTCCTTACCAAAGCTATGGACAGTGGACACCAACTCCAAGACAGTTGATCTCTCAAACCACTTCCATCAATTAGCATCCCATTCCGGTTGGTCTCAAGGTTATATTTGTGGCAATGCCACGCAGATGAAGGTACTGAACCTATCCTTGATGGAAAGATGCTTATTAGCGTGCAGAGGCAGGCTGGGCATTGTACTGGGTTAAAATTAAATACATAGAATGGAAGTGCATGCACAGTGCACAGTGCGCGGACTGAGGAGACAGAGAGAACGAGGGAGTCGGGAGCATTCCACCTGAATCCACTGGACGTATGCCGTGTGAGCAGAGCAGGTGGGGTGGGTCCAGCAAAAAGAGGTTCGAGCGGAGAAGAAGTCGGAGTGTTTTACTGAGAAGCGCGTATGGATCACATGGCATGGCCCATGCCCCATGGGGGTGGAAGTCAACAGAGCTATTACAGTAGCGGGGGAACCACTTACCACACTGCACATTGCACATTGCACAGCAGCATTATCCTCTCCAATGTTACCCGGCTCACTCGCCCACGTCTATCATCATCCTATTCCTGCTACCATATCTTCCAATTCCTGCTACCATATCTTCCAATTCCTGCTACCATATCTTCCAATTCCTGCTACCATATCTTCCAATTCCTGCTACCATATCTTCCGATTCCTGCTACCATATCTTCCAATTCCTGCTACCATATCTTCCAATACCTGCCTTAATCATTCCAAGTTTTCTTATCAATGATTTCTACGGACGGAGTGATGCCTCTTCTTATATAACTTAACTTATTCAAAAATGTCTAATATTTTGGACTTTCAAGGTTGTTTTAACACTATTGGAACCATTTCAATTAAAAACATAATACATATGAAAATTCCAAAACACATGCATTGAAAAAGACATCATCAAGCTAATTTATAGATACCTTAAAACAACGAAGCAAGAAATCAAAAGCTTGGTGATAAAAAGTGAGACTGGGAATACCCAACCTAAGTAAAAAGTGTAAAAACAATCCTCAAACAAAATTTCAAAAATACATCACATTACTAAATAGGATGCACCGGCCGGGAATCGAACCCGGGTCTGTACCGTGGCAGGGTACTATTCTACCACTAGACATAAAACCCATCTTCGGGCAATCGATTGATAACAGGGCAGAAAACCCTAGGGGGAGAATCCCCGAACAGAAAGGCCAGAGAGGCCGGCCCGGGGCAAAGCCCCAGACGACACCCCGAACAACCTTGGGATGAGAACAGAAACGAACAGAACTCCTAGAAAGGAAAGCTACTCCTAACGGAACAGCAGGCAGCAACGAAAACACGTACCACGCATGCAGAGAACTACACAAAGGAACTGTGACAAAGCAACAGACCGAGGACCCAAGCGGTCCCGAGAAAAATCTACAGACAAAGAAGCAGATTAAGAACCTAAGAGGTCTGAAAGGGCGACCAGAAGGCCGACTGAGAGGTCAAAAACCTCGGCGACTGAATGTCGTCAGGAAGCGAGAGCTGATCCGAAGGAGACAGGCCGGTCGGGGCAGGGGAATCCTCAAGGTCCACTTCCTCCTGCAGGTCGTCAAGAAGCTGTGCAATGATTGCATCAGCCAAATCCTCCACCTCGTCCAGGGGAGAGGGATTAGGAGCCTGAGTTGCCGGTTGCGCCTATGGGAGGTCAAGAGAGTCCTCCTCCGAGGTGGTGGTGTCATCCTGAGCAGGGACAGTGCGGTCGATGCGGGCAGATGAATATCTGTTCGCCAGTGCCCTAGGGAGGAACTCCCTGTGGGGCGTTGGGTGCCACTTCGGTTTGCTACCAACGTCGGAGCAGAACAGATCTGCTTGGCACCAGATGGCCGTAAACGAGGCTTCCATCTCTGCGTGCTTGGAGGGGTCACGCTTCTTCTTGAACTTCTGGAGTTGCCTCCACGCCGCCATTCCAACTTGAACCGTACATTGCCATGACTTATACAAAGCCACTCCAATATGGAAGGAACCATCCTGAAGGTCATGGCTACAATGCTGGCACCATATATACCACAGCAAAGTGCAGCGGATAATGTGCCAAGGTGTGTTGCGATTGATAGAACAGGGTGAACCCGTGTCCCAAGAAATATCGTCGTCAGGGTTGAGTGAACCCAGTCCAGGACCTCTGGCACGTGGACGTCCCAGCTCCCCATAGAGAGCGTCATGCCAGCTAACTAGCGGAATCGGAGACCCTGCCAGTGAGAGCAAATGTCGTAGCTTCTCCCAAGCTACTCTCACGGCTGAACAGTAGAATAAGCCGTGTTCTGCAGTCTGAAGCTGGTTGCCATTGCACAGTGGGCAAATGCCACTATGCCCAATTCTCCTTCTCCAATCTCCGAGGTGAAGGCCCTCAGCGATGGTCAGCCAGACCATCGAGGAAACCTTCCTCGGCAACCAAGGGTGCCAGAGCCTCTTAAAGAAGCTCTTCCTTTGCTGATCGGAATATCCGCAATCCTCCATCCATTTGTCAAATTTAAGTTGGCGGTAATGAGTCTTCTGGATGATCCTGTAACCACGTTTAGTTGAATACTCAAAAAAGTTGCCTGGCTTGATGATTCCCTGACGTCTCCATCGCCATTCCTTCGGATCGAAGTCCAGCTCCGTAATCTTCCCGGACCTGTAGGTCCAGGTCTCAAAGGATGGGTCCACGGGGTCTTTAGGATTGAATTTCTGAACAGCCCCTGCTTTGGATCGGATGATAATCCTGGCCTCGGTGAAGTCCCCATAGGGTAGATTCACTAACGTATCATCGAATCTGAATAACTGTTCAGTGGTCGGGCTCCTGAAATACTCGTAGGCAAGCCATCCATCTCCGTCTCTTCTAATTAGGTGATAAAATTGATGAGCAGAGTGTGGTTCATCTCCTCTCAACCACATCCCTGCCAACCGAGACTCTGGTAGGGAAAGATCCCAGTCCTCGGTAGCATCTCGTACCCTTGTTATAAGGGTGAAAGTGTGCTTGGACCTCGTACGTTGCTGAAGTGTAATGGTATCTAGCCAGCAAGAGAGATCATCTGATCTTAAGTCTGCAATGGAGTTAAACCCCTTGCAGGACCAGTTTCGGAAATAAGAGTTTCTCTCTACTCCTAAAGGGAAGGAATTCTTTGGTATAATTTCGGGGTTGAGATAAAGGAACTGCCGAAGTCTCTCGGCCTGAGATTCGGATTTTAATTTCTGGATACCTGGTCTCACTGCCATCCAGGAGCCCCAGATCGCCTGCCAAAGGGAGGAGCCCTAGGGGCAGATCTTTGGGGCTGAACACAGCCAACCCGCTGTGGAACCCCAATTGCCGTCCCTTCTTAATCTCATGTCATCCACCCTGTGCCTGATAAGCGTTTTCCAGGGCTCGGGGCCTGGAACTAACGCTCTAACCATCATTTTAGCGAGTAAGGCTTGAGTCTGCGCTAATGGATCAAAGATCCGAATGCCGCCTTTGATGGTCCGTATCATCGCTGTATCCCAAGCTACTTTAGCTCAGGGCTGTCCTTCAGATTTGCCGCTCCAGATATAGTTACGTACGAGGGCTCTTACTCTGAGAAGGACGCTCTTGGAAAAGTCGCAACAGCTCGCAAGGTACCAAATACTAGCTAAAATCACCTGATTGGAAACTAATACCCTGGCCGCTAACGACAGGGAACGAGTAGACCAGGTGTTCAGCTTGGTTCGAATGTGCTGCAGTACCTTTGTATCATTGTCTGTTTGACTAAGGTTGCTACCGAAGGGAAAACCCAGGTAGCGGGTGGCCTGGCCCTCTGCAAGCCACTGGAGTCCCTTATCAACTCCCCAGCTCCAAGTCCGAGGCTGATCAGAGACCCAAATAGCGAAAGACTTGTTCCAATTGAGTTTAGCACCGGAAGCTTGGCAGAATAATTCTATGGCTTCAAATGCTCTCTGCAGATTGGCTGGATCTCCTCTAAGAAAGAGAGCGGTGTCATCTGCGAAGCAGGACAATCTCACTACCGAGCCATCGGGAAGTGTAAGGCCCTGAATGCCATAAATGGGATCGTTAAACATGTGGTTTAACACATCAGCGAAGAAAAGGTATAGGTAGGGTGCCAAGGGGCACCCTTGCCTAACCGATCTCTCCACCTGAAAGGGTGGAAGTTTCTTGCCGTTAACGAGGATCGATGTATCAGCATCTCTGTATAGGGCAGAAGTCCACGATAACCATTTATCCGAGAATCCCAGTTTCGACATTGCCGCCTCCAGAAACGACCAGTTAATCCGGTCATACGCTTTTTCAAAGTCCAGTAGAATAATTACCGTGTCTTGTTTGCTCTCTCTAGCGTAATTAACTGCCTCGGAGGCCAAGAGAACGTTGTCTAATATGTTACGTTCTTTCACGAATGTCGTCTGGTTCGGCAGAATGCAACTGGGTAGAAAAGGCTGAAGCCTATTAGCCAAAGTCTTCGCTATGAGCTTGTAGATCGCAGTTAAAACTGATATCGGTCTGAAGTTCCGAATGTTGGTGAGTATACCCTCTTTCGGAATAAGAGAAGTGAGGCCATATTTAAATGACCTATTGAGAACTCCCCTGTCCAGTACTTCCTGGATAAACTCCAGAAGATCTGTGTCTATGTGATCCCAAAGCTCTTGGATGAGCTCCTTCGGAATTGCATCGTGGCCCGGTGCTTTATCCGAGGGCATATCTTTTAAAGTTATTAAGATTTCTTCCCGGTTAATGGGAGCAGTCAGGGTTTCATTGATGTCATCTGTGATTAAACGGGGCACACTGGATAGACATTTTATTCGCCCTGTGAGATTACTCTCGACTGCAGCATCATTGGTATATAATTCCTTATAATAATTATAGATGTAGGAATTAATTTCTTCTTCATCGGTGAGAAGTCTACCTCCATCTCTGAGCTCGGTGATGAGGGTTTTCGATCTTCTATCCTTGTGGAATTCGAAGAATTCCTTCGAGCATCCGTCACCGACTTGGATCCACCGAGCTGCGGTTGCATTTTTGGTGGCCTCCAGCTTCTGTAGACGAATCTCCTCGAGTTCAACTTGTGCCTCATTCAGTTTCCTCCAAGCCTCTAGGTCGGACCAGTCCGCTTCTAGCGCTGTCTCAGCCTCTTCTACCTGCCGAAATTGCTCCCGGTATGTGTCTCGAGCCTGTTTCTTCTGTTCGGACGTAATCTGGGCGTTAACCCGGCGAATCTGCTCAAACGCCACCGAGACTCTCGTGCCCTTACTATGCGAGCCAGGATGATGCATAGCATCTTTCCAAGCCATGATGAAACTATCTATGGCTGACTCATTGGAAATGAGTCCTTTATTAAAGAAAATCTGCTTCTTTGGTTTCTTCGGGGCTAGAGGAATGGAAACGAAAATCCCCGCATGGTCAGAAATATAGTCTAGGTGGGGCCATATACCATGAGACCCCCCTTTCGATCGAAGGACTGTCGAGGCGTAGCATCTATCAAGCCGAGACCAGCAAGCAGTGGGGCGCTCCCTCTTCCATGTGTATCGCTTTGTACCAATCCGACGGTACTCCGGAGAATAGAAAATGTCCTCTACTCCCAGGGACAGCGCTAGTCGGGACCATGCCTGTAACTCCCGATTAGACATGTTCCTCGAGTTGAACCCCTGACTCCGATCCTCACGGATCTCTGTCATATTGAAATCTCCCAAGACCAACCATTCGGCCTCTGGGTACTCTTGTTGTGATAATTGATTCCAGAAATCGGTTCGCTCACCCGTAGTGTTAGGTGCGTAGATATTCAGAATACCCACCTTGAGCCCCTTGATATTCAACAGAATATACTGTGCTCTTCCCTCAACTACGACCGCTGAATCAATCAAACAAGCCGATGTTTCACGTGAAAGTGAAATACCTGTTCCACCATAAAATCTTCCGCCCACAGCTTCATAGAGGGCATTATTCCAAATACTTCTCCCACCTTTGAATTGTAACTGGTCGGTCTAGTTCAGACAGTCTTCAATGGGAAAGTGATGCTCCTGAAACAGAAGTATTTGCGGCTCTGGATCAGCTTTCCTCAGAAAATCACGTATATCACAACGTTTTCTGATACCCTGTATGCCCTGCCCTAGGGTTCGGACATTCCAGGAGGTGATCACTAAATTGGAAATATTCATTCAGCTGGAAAGGAGGGGATCCTATCAAGCTTGTCCTGAACAAGCTTCTCCTCTTCGGAGTTCTCTCCACATCCCAAAGGGTGGTGGTCTGTGTCGGGAAATTCGACTCCCTGCTTCATCTTCTTTAAATCTGGTCTGGGGAGGGATAGGTCCTCCTCCATCAAATGGTCCCCGATGAGGGCTTTCAGGTGGCCCATGAGAGAGCCTGGGAAAGTCTGTAGGCTCCCTTTTGCCGCTGCATTCATAATGTGAGACTTAAGAGCTGGCGCCAAGTGAAACCACTTGTGTCTCTCCGGTCTCTGCAAGGGGATATCCTTAACCGTGATGGCAATGATAGGGATGATCACACAGTGACTTCCCCCGTTCTGGTCGTGCTCCCATGTGTAGAACCACGTCGCGTCATTCCACTGTCTCATGGGGTTATGTTGATTGTGTCTATTGACTATCACCTTCCTCAACGCCAGTGAAGTCTCATTCACAAGAAGTTGTCTAGCCTCTTCCAACGACCAACAAGCCTGGGAGTCGACAACTGTCAACTGTCTCATTGCCACCGGATGTTTCAATGGCGAATCGTCTTCAGACAAGATCCTGAAAGCAGAGGAGTCTTGTGTCTCTCCAGAGCATGTAACCAGCAGTGGAAAGATTCGTCCCCTCTTAACAGAGGAGTGAAAAGTGGGTATCATCTGAGCCGACTCCCAAAAAGAATTCGGAATGGAAGAGGTTCTGTGGCCTCTTTTCGACTGTGATAGCAGATCACCTTTCGACAAAGCGGAAGATGATTTAGGCTGAGTGCCCGCAGACCTCCAAATAAACCCGAAATTGGGTTCATCGAGTGGGATTCGATTAGCTGCAGTCAGTCTAACCTCCCTAGTCTTCACCGGAGTGCAGGGAGGGGCCTTAGGGAGTTCTGGGTGATCCAAAGAACCAAACAGGAGCCCCGAAGCGGGGTGTGGATCCTTCTCACGAAGCGGCTTGAGAGGAGTCTGGTCTGGGACAGTAGGGTAAACCAACGAAGGCTGGACCTGCTGAGAAATCTCAGGGTCGGAATCTTGAATATGTGAAACCTTCGGAGCCTGTGGAGGCTTCTCTCTGACCTCCTCGTCCGATCTGCGATTAACATGCAGAGGGGGGGTCTTGGTCGGGGATTCTGATAGCGCAGCTCTCTGACTTGGGGTAGAGTTCACTTCCTCCGAGGGGGCTCTGGAAGGTTCACGAGTCTGGGCCTTCTCTGTCCTGTCCGCCGGTCTTCTTGGGGGGTGGTATTTCTACCAAGATCCTCTATCGGTCTCGGCCGAGGGTCTCTGGGCTTAGGATTCGGTGCGCCTCGACGAACTCCAGGCGGGCGAACCTGTACAGGTGAGCGCTCTTTCTCAGGGGACCTGGGGCGTCTGCCTTGGGGTCTCCTTGAAGGGTGACGCGAAGCAGGGATCCGAGATTTATCTCGAGAGCGGCCTCTGTCCCGGTGTGTAGGGGCTTTAGTGCGATCTGGGCGAAAGCCCTGTCTCTCTCTCCGCTGAGGGGAGGAGCCCTGGCCATCTCTCTGAAAATCCAAGACATAGTATACTTACCACTATACTACAACGACGTGGCTACATCTCATTGGCCCCGGCGAAGAGCCAGAACCAACAGGTATAAGCAGGTGATGTCTGAAAGGTGCTTTGGACAGATTTTCACCAAATTAAAAAACTTCCACTACCTTTAAAAGGATCTAAACAAAGGAGGCATTTCTCACTCTCGAACAAGACACAGGATGAATTGTACCGACCAATTGTAATGACTGGGCAATGGCCGGTCATCGTCGGAAAGCCTATCAGCGCGTTTCACAACTGAACGAGGCGATCCACCACAAAGCATGTATTACCTGTAATAGTCTGTTGTCCATTGATGCTGAAACTAGTAATAGCACACGACAACAAAGTACATCACTACCATATAAGTGTCACCTGCCCTTAAAAACCCCTCCCGGAAGAGAATCGAATGTTATCTGTCAGATCAATCCATGACAGCGTTAAATTTATCAGAAACTAAATGAAGGACGAAGGCAACACGGTAATGGTCCAGCCTGCGTCTATTCTTAACCCAACCTGTACCCTCTAATGAAGGTGATCAACAACACTCAGCAGTTCTGCTCTCAGGGCCACTGGCTTTCTCACAAGGTGTGTGAATCTCTAGCTTGAATAACCTGTGAGAAGGCACTGTTTCCAGCTTGAATACAGTTACTAAAAAGCATTCTAAAGGCAGTGACTTTTGAGCTTTGTACAGAACCTGGCAAACCCAGCGAATACTGCAGGAGCATGGGTCGTTACAGCTATGCTTCAGATGTTGATATGAGCCTGCTGTACAAGAGGATCGGGTGTCGGACAAATATGCCTCATGATTTAGATTGATCCACGTCCATTGAAGCAGCCTCTGGTTCCTGTGGTGCAGCAGTGCTTTCATCCTGTTCCAGTACCGCAGATACCACCGATTATATAACTCCTAAAACAATAACCAAGAGGAAGGCATTTATATACACAGGGGAAATTCAAAACACTTCATAAAAGAGGCTGCGCACCTGCAAGGATGCAGCAAGTTCAGCTCGAGTTGTCTGGGCATCACCCTCTACCGCTTCGTCATTAGTTTCGGAGGCAGTGGCACCTGTTTCTTCTGGTTGAGTTCCACCCATATTCGTATCCTGCAAACATACCATGGATATTTTGAACCACTTTAATATACTTAGGTTCATAAGAATAAAGTGTCACTAATAGCAAGAAAGGATAAACATTGTTAACCCTGCATGTAAAGCATTTGCTACTTATATGTCAATATCGTCATGGAAGTCAAAACCATAGCGAATAGCAATATAATAACCATATAACATGCAAAAGCTCTGTTTGAGCTTGAATGATATGAATAGTACCTCTTGGGTGTCTTTCGCATCAGCTTCGTCCGTTTCTACGGTTGCATTTGTGGCAGATTCTGACTCTTTTTGTAAGCTTCTTGCCATAGCTTCAGCTTCTTCAGCAGCTTTTAGAGCCTCTTCTTTCTTCTGCTGTAGTACTACAGAAACCTGTGCAAGACAAGGCAACATGACTAATGTCGAAGAAAACCTGACCACTGGGTGTGAAATGAAGCTCAAAGATCTGTTCTCCTCATAAATGAATTGGACATGCAAGTACTTATTGCATACATGGCGAATGTTCGCGGGGTACATTATGACCTAGACATTGCAGGTCACCAACCACGTAAATTATTGTACCCCTGAAATACCATGATGCACTAAGAAGAAGCCAGATTATGAAGCATGACACTGTTACAGTGAACAGAGTCTGGAAGGAAGCTTACAGGCAAAAAACGCAGGGGTTTAGCAGGTGGGGGCTCCTCTGGAGTGGACTCTTTTGCACCTGAAAAATACAATGATTCGATACAAAAATACAATGTCAGTACCGACATATTGTCGCCACAAAACCGAAGTGGTGAAGATCGTTGCCACTTATGGCTAATCCATAAAACCAACAACGGCACTCATTCCCTCATAAGAACAAACCTTATGCAAGACAATGGAAGAAAAAGAGAACAAGGGCCGTACCGTTAGTGGTAGGTACCGTAACAGGCGTCCACTTGTAGAGGAGAACACGGCAAGCGGCAGCAGAGGGAGTGGTGGAAGGCGCGACGGGCGCCCAGGCCTTCTTCCAGCGGCGCACTCGGCCCTGAAAAACGGAAGCGGGGCCATGGCGCGTGGAGGAGCGGCTGCCCATACGCGTGCTCCCCAAGCCCCCCTCCATGGCCCTGAACCCGAACCTCGAACCCCGAAACCCAAACCCTCCAAGAACCCTAACCCTAAGGGAAAAAAAGAGGCTTGGTGTAAGTTGTGGCAGCCAATCGGTAGCTGATGGTGCGCTCAGTTAGGCCATGATGGGGTCCGATCGCAGGAGGGGTGAGAGTCCGGCCACAGCAACATGCCCCATGGGGCGTGGTACTGGTAACATACGCGGGAGGTGTGATCCAGTGCGCCTGGCTGTCCTGGGGGCCTGGTGCCACGAACTGGAGGTCGCGGAGTGCAGCAAGGGCGAATACAACTAAGTTAAGTTACCTTCACATGACTCAAATGAGAACAGTTGCACTGCTCAAACACAGACACACAGGCAGGCAGGCAGGCAGGCAGGCATACAGGCAGACAGAGAGCGATGACGGGACCCCGCCACAACATGGCAGCCCCCCACCAGTGTGACGATAAGTTAGTTTGAACTGGCGCCCTTCCCCTCCGTCGCCCGCACGTCCTCCTCGCTTCTTCCGTTCCTCACTCGTCGTGGTCGTGGTCGTCGTCGTCGTCTCCTCCGTCCCCCACCTGGTGCTGCCCCTCGTCCCTGGTCTCCTTCGCTTTATCTTTCTAAGTTACAGCTGAATCCACCTCCCCCGCTCTACCTCGTGCACGGATTTCTTTTTCTTTTATATTTCACCATGACCTCTCCTGTTGGCGGCACTGAGGGCCGATTTACACCAAGGGGCCAAGCCAATTCAGCTCGTTTGAGGGCTGAAACCCTCCCTTATGATTGGCTAAGAGGCTGAAATTGGCCCCAACCCCTTACACTTAGAGGCCGGGCCAATTTTATGGTCTGAATATTTTAATTACAAAATGCAAGTTATGACATGGCCCAAGCTCGGTGAATTCGGTGCACCGAGAATGGAAGGCCATTTCTTGGCCCCGGGGCCAATGTCAAATTTGACTAAAATAATACTAGGGCTTCGCTACTCTTCGCATTACCAGTGACGATTGATATTTTATGTTAGATTTGTATGTAATAGAATAAGATATTTAGTGTTTATTTGTAATATAAAAGAATGATATATAGAGGTGATGAATTTTTATAATGAATATGGTTCATATTGATTGGCATAACCTTGAAATGCGAGGCACGATGAACAATTTTTTTTGTGCTTTCAATAATTTTAATGCCAAAATTGTGCATTACACTTTCTTCATGTAATTGATTGTGGCAACGTGTCTCGTTTGTCAAGTTAATTGTACTCCGAATGTGTAATTCATTTCGAACACAAGACCTAAAGTCTCGAAGGTACAGCCAGTACCATGCCTAAGCTCCGATGGTTTCCTTTTTGTCCCTTTGCTGCGAATAAAAAGTCCCACATAACAGACATCTAACTAGGACTTGCAGTTAGGCAAGGAAGTAACAAATTTGTGTTGCGCATAGAAGGTAAGTAGGCTGTGGTCATCCCCAACAAACCGCCAATGCCATGGCTCGTACAGAACGCCTTGTAAGTTGTCTTTTGGAAATGACAATTCAAAATGAAACCTGCCAGCAATATTTAGAAGGTATGCATCAAATTAAAGAGATGGGATACCGGAACACAGAATATCTTTTCCTTGGCATATGACAAAACTAATGCGACGGCAGTAGGAATAAGAATTTACCTGGCCGCATTTTGTTGAAGCCACCTATATGTTGGACCGACTTCAATCTCTGTCAGCGGTAATGAAACTACAGGTTAATGAAAATGCCGAAATAGAACTAAACTGGAAAATGATCAATCAGCAAAGGAATAACACGATATGGGATAAGGAACTTGCTCTAACCTGATCGGAAATAAGTTTTGGGATCTGTGGGATCACCAATATCAATTGCATAGCCTGTGTGATGCATGCTGTAGCCTGGGGGTGCAGATATCTGTCACGAACGAGAATAATCCTAGTGAGCTGGGTGACCAACCTCCTGTAATTCTTGGTAAGTTGAGCATAGAGCAAAATTGAATTTCCAGTAGTCTCAATAAGTCACGACGCCCCGACGAAACCTAATACCAAAACCCATTTGAAGCCTGATGACATTCTACTTCTGCAAGATCATCGAGATACACCGAAGGCCTGGTGCTCTGTCACCTATTAGCGCTCCTTCGTCAGTCACAACGGAGTACCACTAGTTCCACTCTTCCGTTTGTAGGCCCATGACAGGCTTTGCAGCACAACAAATCCTCATCCCTAAAACATGGCGTACCTTAGCACGTTCAGTTACAGATTGCTTGCGCTCTGCCTTAAGGTCGAAAAACACTCCCTGTTGTGAATTGACTGAGCAAAATCTGTGTCAAGCATAATTTAAGAATCAAAACTAGAATTTACAACCGGCAAAGAGCATGAAAATTCTATCTCTTACTACTTTCTTTGCAAAACCTTATTATACAGAAACCAGGAAATCATCATGACGCAGTACATTTGAAACTCATGGATAGAACCACACCACAGAGAGGGATCAACCAGACGCCTTCTTCTCTAGCTGCATCCTGCATTCTAAGGAACGAATCTGCAGCTGCAGTCCTCAATTTTACACTGCACAGCACCGCCTGATTTAATTCAAAGATTTTGTGAAGTGGAAAATACGTAAAAACGCAAAATTATTTCAAGAAATTATGCAAACAGAGCCAGTGCCTTATTTTGATGCAAAATTAACTCACTCATACATCTCATGGTGATTTTCTCAGTAACTGGGCAGACGGAGAGTATCATAAACAATGTATTATTAAGAGCTTCACTTCTTCTTTCCTGATTATATAAACATCAATCTCAAGTACTAAGCAGATAAGTTGGGTCCTTGTATCTGTAGAAAAAATCACCTTCCGTCAGCTAAAACATCCTTGAGATCAGATTGGGGCGCCTCCTGAGCTCGAAAATGTCCGAGTAACTAACATGTAAAATAAAACACACAAGAAAGCTCGATTACACTGGCAGTCGGTGTGGCAATGATAAATGCAAAGTAGGATACATAATATTAAAGTAAGTAGAGAAATAACGTATCCAACTCACCTACCTCCTCGGGGTATGGAACTGACGCTATTCCAGATGGTGCCACCCTTACATCTACAACGGTTTTACGCAGCAAATCGAGGTGTTACTAACGAAACATAATGTGTGCATCCACTTCGTTGCAACAGATTCAAGACCTAAGATCATATCCAAAGAGAGAGTAGAAACACTACACTGAAATAATGAAGTTTTGATGTAGTTAATGCTTAATCTGACAAATTCCATTAACCAGTCCCAGAATAACATTTTGATTCACTATTATTCAAACTTCAGAATCTCTTTTATGATCATAACCATAATTTGTGACTGATTTCAAAGGATAAGAAGAGATGATTTTAAGCTTACATCGGCCGAGTATGCAGTGCCCAGAACCAAGCTGACCAAGAGAGCCCACAGCAACGGAGGCGATCCCACATACACTCCCATCGCAACGCTCTGTCCACACATCAATCAATTCCAAAGAATCAATCCCATATCCACTAACATATAACGACATAAACGATCTGTGCTTATTAAAATCCGCCATTGTGATAACTTATTAAAATCCGCCATTGTGATAATTGAAGAGTAGGTAATTATTGGATTCACATACCGCAACTGCGAAGGTGGTCACCAATGCTATTCCTGTTGCAACAGAGAATTCTCCGGATGCCAATGGCAGATTCGGCTTGTTCACCTGCATACCATACAAATCCCTATCCCTCAACTGCTACACTAAAAAGTTCTTCGTTTCCTTTAAAACCAATTCGAATAGCCATAAGACAAAATCCACTTGGATTTTGGCCTTCAACGCCTATTACCTGATGAATCACCGCAGTGGAAACATTACCACATTTGCAAGTTTCACCACTTATACTACTTTTATTTGTCTCTTGTGTCCTCCTCGCTTGACTAGCATCTTCATTGACAAGGAGTAGCAATACCCTTTCTGCCACATAGAGGTTGTTAGTATAGACGGTGGAACTTTAATAAGATAAGTTCAGGAAATCTGTATGTACAAAATATAAAAGTACATATATTCAGCAACGTTTAATTCAGATTAACAATGGGAGAGACTCACATGAACAGCACTATTTGACAGATACGGAGATCCATCAATCTCAAGCAAGAAATGTAAATAATGCACGATGGGGGGATCACTTCAATCTTTTGTACTCTTTTATCTTCGTAAGACCTAGGATCATAGTTTAAATTGTGTCTGGAGATTTTGTAGTAAACGAAAGAACAGAAGATGGAGCATAATTTCCGGGAGCTAGAATAAACACGTGTCCAGAGCTTAAGCTATCCTGAACTAGTTAACACAAAGCATTTGATTGACAGGAAGTTGGTAGGATCCATTACCTTTATTTTTGACTGACCAAACTTCCGATATATTTACTTGCAGAGTCTTCTAGGCCTTCGTACAAGCTTACGATATGCTTGAGACAGAGTTTGTCAAAAACAGTGCTCTTGCTGATCAGTTTCGCTGAGTCTAGGGCTAATACCCTAGATTCGATTGAACCAAGACTAGTAATGACTAGTGGTCAAGCAACAGAGAGCGTGAATCCAGAAAGGCTCAAATGTTCTGAAATTCATTGTTTGTCGATTAAATGCCTAAGGCTATACTAACCTCTTAATTGTGAGCTTTGGATGGTCGATGCTAGCTTCAGGAAGCGACAATGGCAAAGTAATGAAACTCTCCTTAACCATCGCCCGTGCCTGAACACACACGCAGACTCAGTCAGTCTACAAATGAATTGCACTCTCCTTGAGCGTTACCATTATCCCTTCAACATGATATTCAAGCGATGTTCAGTCTCACCGCAGCACATGACAATCTCCTCCTGATTAACAAACTTTTAGGGGTGAAAATGGAGACTTTTTACGCAGAGCTCTCCAACATATTTCTCTCCTTCAAAAGAAGAACATCAATGCTTAGTATAAAGATAAGCAAATGCATTGTAAGTTTTGTTTTCAAACAGAAGCAACCAAAGAGGTTAAATCGAACAAAGAACAAATATTCAGTTCATGGCTACTCTGGAAAAGGTCCAAACCAATTTCTGTTGCAGTAGACCAAATCGACAAAAGGTCGGAAAGAAAGTCATCCTCAGTTCCGCATCTAACGTTGCACATTTCAGAATCCACCCAATTCTTGCATCTAGTAATGGCTTCGTCCACACCAAAATAATCTACAGCCTACACAGTCATTGAGTTAAACCCAGATAAAGACAGATGCAATACAAACGAGTCCACAACATGAATAGACTGAATGCGGATAGACTCAATCAAAGGTACTCAAACATGCGACCATCAACTGAAGGGTCTAATCACAAACAATCCCTACGAGATGGTGTAGAAGAGAAAGAGAGGAGAAACCTGAATAAGTCGCGCAATCACACAGGATGAAAAGGAAGACTGGAAACCATGCATACACTGCAAGAGAATGCAGAATATCGGAGGATCCCAATTCACATTCAAGCTCTCACGATTTAATTCGCTAAAATTCTCAAGGCTCCGGAAGTAAGTCGAGTGCTCCAAGAGCCGCTCCCTATCCACCCGTACACTAATCACATCGAAATTCTCCGCTTCTGCAACAAGAGACCGCCATTCTTCACTCCCCATCTCCCGCCCATCAACCACCATTGTCAAACGCCCAGCTCCTGACTCATCACAACCTACTTGGCTTATCACCAGCAGCACCGCGTTGCTTGCATCCTCCTTCCCCATCTTGCGAGCTCACCCTGAACCAAAACCTGCATCACACAGACAAACAAAAAAACTCCTCAAACCCACAAAACCCATCCCAACTCAAACTCCAACCAACCCATCAACATATGTTTACCCAACGATGGCATAGAAATCAACCAACAATCCTCTCGAAACAAAGTGAAGAGCATCAAGAGTAGGACCATCTAGTGGCTCGTCTCCACCCTAAAACACACACTGAAGACGCAATACCCCGAACCCATCATCGAAAGCTCAAGCTCAAGCTGAATTGAATCAATCACTTACCAAAACACATTCAATCAAACACTGGCGACATCCGAATCGCTCCACATCTCCAAATCCTCGTCTCCTGCACACCAAAAAGCCCTCAAAAACCCCTCACTCCCGCATTCAAAGACGAATTCCAGCAGTAGCATGTATAACCCATAACAATTGCACACCAAACGACACTCCCTCCGTATATAACTCCCGCTCACTCTTCCAGTAAAACGCAGATTCCGCAACGGTGTAAGTGAACCGCTGCCGGGAACGTCGGATCGCCGGGAACGCGATTACTGGGAACCAAAGTATCGGGAACAATGTTGGAACTGTCGTGGGTGACGAAATGGAACTGTCGTGGGTGACGAAATGGAACTGTCGTGGGGGCCGAAATGGAACTGTTGTGGGGGCCGAAATGGAACTGTCGTGGGTGACGAAATAATTGTCATGTTGACGAACGACCCTCCCAGCCATGCTAAACCAGATCCGACTTAGGTCGTCACTGGAATTTTACAATAAAAATAATTCTTCTTCAACCAATCATGTCTATTTCCAAAGCCGCTAGGATTTGAGTCCTCCACCTCACGACTACGAGGATGGAGACTACAACGATCTCATCCAACATCTCCTTCCTTCCTCTTTCATGACCACCATCTGTAATTCATTGTTTTTGTACTCAAATCATTGTTGGAATTTTCAGCTCATGCACCATTTGGAGGCCAAATGTAGCCCGAATCTAGTGTTTTTTTAGGTTTTTGGTATACTGAATGTATTAGATGTGAAAGTGTAGACACGTCGTTGAGGCTATAGTCTTGTTTGATTGTGGTGGTTCCTAGACTTTTAACCAAACCTTGCAATAATGCATTATTTCCATAATTTTGCACGACTATGAAGAACACATTAGCCATTAAAATCTTATGTCTTCGTCCATCCATCTTGTACAAATGGCAATGAAAAGAGAGAAAGAAGGGCTGAAATTTTCTAGATTTATTGGATCGGCCCGGCTTCTTGGCCCCAAGGCCATTACATTTGGAAAAATTGGCCTCCATTATAATCTTATTATAAAGAAGACTTGAGGCCGGCCCCAACCCCAAAATGGGCTAAAATTTTAAGCAATTGGCCCCAAGGAAAATTAGCCCGGCCTCTATATGTAAATCGCCCCTAAGGACCAGTTCATACTTGGGGCCGGATTAAGGCGGCCCAAAATCTTCAAATTTCAACCAACAAAATCTTATGATTTTTTCACATTGCCAAAGGATAATATACTAAGGCCCCAACATAACTTTGTAATAGTTTTATTTATATATATTTTTTTAAATTATCCTTTGTGGCATCCTACGTAGCATTGTTTTGGCTCCAAAATGTTTGGACCTTAATGATGCAATTGCGATAAGGTTTCCTCTCCTCCGAACTTAGGGCCAAAGTAGATACCAAAACGACGTTCAATCCAACACATCCTCCAGCCAGCCCCAGATTGTGTATAAAGTGGGCCCAAGTATTTCTTCTAAGGTTCAAATTTGTACATTTCAATTTAGACTAATGGAATGTTTTGAAACTACTCATAGTCACAGTCCTATACATAGGGATGGAATTAGTTGTATACAAGTAAAGTGGCAAATTGAGGAGAGGTAGAGTCAAATGGTAGTGAAGAGTTTGTAGGATCAATGAGTTTACTACATTGAGAGGGTAAAAAATTGTAGAGTCTGGAAAAAAGATTTAGCGACAAATTGGCAAGTGTCAAACTTAAAGCCGAAGAAATTAAGCGACTGGTGAAGAAAGAAAGTTGGCAATAGTGAAGCGAGCTTAAGAAATGAGGGGAGAGGTGCTTGAAAACATTCGAGGGGATTTTTGAGGGAAATCCTTTGAAGCACATAGGATTTATTCTTCCATGCCTCTACTAAACCTCTTCTTAAAAAAACTTACACATAATGTAAATATTATTTATTTATTTTTTTTGTAATTTTAACTTTAATTAGATGACTTGAAAAATATATATATAAAGAATGAATTTTCACCTTTCATATTGTTAACCTTTGAAAATCAATTGTATTAAAAATTTGGATCTAATCCTTAGTTGTAGATGTGTCTGACCTCTTTAAAGAACATTTTTCTAAATGTTTGAGTCATCCACTCCGTCCTGGTCTTTGTACACATATACTTAAGATGGTCGTCTTCCTAGAGATTACTACCTACAACTTTTGTACTGCAAAAGTTTCCCTCCATAAGTAGTTGAACTATGTTAATTCTATTAGATAATTTAAGTTTTTTTTTTTAAAAATAAATTGAAACTTCAAATTTATGCTCGAATCTTCAAATTCATGTAGTCAATAGTGTTAAAAAACTTGGCTCATCTTTGCAATAATGTACATTAATATCCTATCATAGAATTTAAAAAATAAACATTTTCTTTGCATTCATTTTCTTTGTGTTGAAAATGGCACTTTTAGACCAAATTTTTGGAGAAGCTTAGTTAAAGAAATTTGAAAGTTGAGATTAAAGAATATTGTTGTAGGTATAAGAATATTGTCTTAAAATATATTATCAATACCATATAATGAAGAGGTAAGTCATCTACATAATAAATACCATACTATTGTTCTAAACAATGATAGTTTGTAAATGAAACATTTTTTGGAAGTAGACGTAGAAAGCAAAAATAACCAATGTCGGCAGCTCCTTCTACACTAGACAAAGAAATTCAAAAATATTGTTATTTTGTTTTAAGCATCTCAATTTTGAGATTTGCTAATAAGAAGAAAATACAGTACTTCAAGCTGAAACCACAAATGATAGGAGGGATCAGAAACAATAGCAAGGAGTAGAGGAATAAATCATGCAATTAACCCCTAAAGGCCAAAGAGGCTTAAAAGTGACTCTCATGTGGTCATAATTAGTTTTCACATTGAAAACAATGGTTTTTTTCTTTTGAGTTGAATTAGAAAAGTCAAGATAATCAAGTCTAATTTCTATTCCATCTTACAACTCATCAAAATTCTAATTCTCAGATATTTTACAGCTATTATCAATACAATGGATTAATAGCAAAATTATTTTTATCAAAATTTTCAACTTCATTTTAAAAAAAAAAATCAAATATATTAAAGTGTTTTAAATTGGAGTTTCACCCAGTGTAAAAATTTCTTCAATTTTGGATACTTATTGTAATTAATGTGAATTTTTAAGAGACAAAGTCTAAGAAAATCATCATAATTTCAATTTACAGAAGAACACTATGGAAAATTCAAGTTTTTTTAAGTAAAACATAAAGGTGCATATAAAACAAATATTTTCAAAATAATTTTCTCAAATGTAAAACAAGAAATTGAGTTATAGATTGAAGTTTGACTACATTGAGAGGAGGATGGGTTAATTTGAGGGGTTAAAGCATGATGTGGTCAAGATTTAAAATGAATAGTATGCAAATGTAAAATTTGTAAGTACATGCTTCTACTTCATGTAAGGTTGAGGTACCCAGAGCCGACTAGATATCCATAACTGATCAATTAAGTTCTCCATTTCCGACCAATTTTCAGATCCAAAATCTTGAGAGAATCATCTGGATGAAAGTATCAAGCATGATTGGTAGAAAGGAAATCATATGGGAATATTCTGGTAGTAGCATAGTGATCAAGTTTTGGTGTCATGGTGGTTGGTTTTAGGTGGGCCTATATATCGGTTATATGTATTACAAAAAAATGTTTTCAAAATTCATAGTAAATTAAATATTGAAGTAAACATGACGTTTAAAGTTACATTCCTCCTTAAACCTATTTCCTCTTGAAGGAAAAATCTTTCTTGACTTATACACCTCCAATCTAGTGGTAGATCTCTTAACTAGTCGGTTATAGGTGCCTCGACCTTAGTGCATATAACCCCATAGTTCTTTGCCTAAACCATAAATGCCAATATGCCACCCATCTTGAGGCTTGTGTCGAGCTTTACCCTCTGAACCGGATATTAAACCCTAAACGCCTACACGACCAAAAATTGGTTGATCTCATTTTTCCAAGTTCCATAACTGTCATCCAAATGACATTTTTTCATCCAATTTTTTCATGTTGTAAAGTTGTGAGAAATTTATCTATTATCATTAATGAATCCTCAAAATAATAATTCAATGAATTTTGGTGCCTCTTTATAGTCCAAAACATCAATACCATGTGTGTATTAAAAAATTCTTTACTACAAACGGCTCAAATATAATTTTGACTATCGGGATGATTTTTTTGCAATTGAGGTAATTAACCAACAAAATATAGTTTGACAAATCTATTTTCTATTCCAATTATTTATTTTGAAAAATACCTAAAATTGATTGATTTATAGCTGGTATAAGATGAAGGGATATAACCGTGGCTACTACTTGATTTTCTACGGTTTTAGTTTTTTTTATCATATTTTGGAATTAAAACATAATTTTTGCACGGTAACTAGTGTAAGGTTCTTAATTGTCAATACATCTATGGTAAATATTTGGTGATTTTTTAGTATAACCGATATTTGATATGAATTTTCTTTGTTTGATTTGATTTGAAATTTTATATCAATTACATAATGAAACCATTAATTTTGATAAAATTATTGCTTGTAGATAAACATGTGTATCTAGTTAAGAAATATTAAAATTTCTTATTTTATATTATTTATAGTAGCAAAATAGAGCATCCAAAGTCAAATTATTTCTATTGTCATAAGCTCAGGCATTTGGGGGTTAATCGTTAAACGTCAGAGCAAGCTCCACGGGCTTGGTTTAAAGGAATAATTGGAGACAGGAGTTTTATTTCTCAACCAAATCAAGCGAGACTGGTTGCGTTGGAAACTATTGAAAAACGATTTAGATTCCAAATTTTTGCTTCATTTGAGAGATTGTGGAATCGTTGGTAAGCAATCAAAGTTATCAAATTGAACAAGTTTTGAAGTTGGGGCAACTAAAGTTCAACAGTGCCGCAGTGCTACAATGCTACAGTGCTAGCGCAAAGTCGTTTCTGAAGAAGAAGAAAAAAAAAAAAATTAAAAAAAAAATTTAAGATTCTTTCCGGGCTGCCCAACCAGGACCCAAATTGTTGTTCAAGGGTTAATCTGATGAGCATGATGTGCACTTGGGCATTATCTCAGGGTCCACAAGTACCCACCACCTAGGATTAACTATGGAAGTGATTTTTTTCTATGATGTGAAAGACTGACACAGAGATGGTGTTGCATACACTCTGAGTGGATTAAGATAAGCCCAAAGTGGACACCTTAGGCTTAACGTGACGTGAATGTCCTTCCTACATGCTCACTTCTCAATCAAAACATGAATGTCCATCGCATACAATCACTTCTCAATCACAAGCGATTGTGCCAAAACATGGACTCCAGGAGCACATGTACTGTGTGACTTTTGCACAAACTGCGCCAGACTATTCACAGAATTTCCCTTCACGGTTTCTGCAAGATGGGCATTACTGTCACCGAAAGAGGCTTTTGAAATAATTTTCAAAGCTTGTCAAGGTGCTCACTGCAGCTGCTGCTATCTGTGACATGTACTCTGATTTGATGTGAAAGACAAGATGATACCAATTAGCATGCCACAGATGAGTGTGGATTTAGCCTGATTGAAAGTTTAGTGTGTTTGAATGTCTCTTGAAAAGATCAAAATATACAGAAACCACTGGATGTAGAAATATATAAAACTATGCATGTTCAAATAATTAAGAATTAAAAGTTACAATTTTAAGTTAATTTTTACTAGACCTTGACACAGACCAGTGTCACATTTGAAATCCCTAAGAAATTTAATCTAGAACAGGCCTTCTATTGCAAGGATCTATAATTACACCAGTGGGTTATTCTCAAAGTATTTTGATTGGGTGTATTTTGGGATATAATAGAGGTTGAGGGTTCTAAAATGCAAATTACAGAAAATCCAAGGCACTATGATATCCATAATATGCTTTGATAGTCTTAATATAATGGAATTTACCATGTATTTTCAATTCACATTGAAAATTTTAAACCATATAACCTCAAACCTTTAGTATAATTCTAATATTGGAATTATCCTTAAAGTTCTTTTGAGTATTTAAATGGAATTATGTATTTTTCTTTATTGTATCATTCTTTTTTATTTTAAATAGGTGGGAGGCGTAGAAGAATTTGGTGGTATTACTATATTTGATATTTAAGAGTTTAATGATCTCTAAACTAAAGAAGTTCTAGTTTTGCAGTCATTTCATCCTTAAAAAATAATTTTCTTTGATTTTAGAGATGACCAAGTTACCAACCAAGTATACATCGTACATGGAGAGATTACTATGATTTTCCATATCATTAGTTATATAGAGTGAACAAATAAGACTATGTATAATCAAAACCCAAGATTTGGTGTAAATCACCCCCAAAAAAGATCACACCCTATAGCAAAGCAATGATATTTATAAAACTAAAGGCCAAAAAAATCTTAAAATTAAATAAATTAAACCAAATCAAATCAAATCTTCAAGGTCTTTACTACCAGAGTTATTTCCTAAAAACAACATGTTTCTAGTTTTTAAGAGTTTTAAGGGTGGAGTTTCTTGTTGGGCTTAATCCCTAAAGGTTCTGGAAATCCAAAATGGCTCTCGGTTGTTTGGGGCAGCGTACATGAAGGGGTTAAATGGTAATATTTTTGCCTAATAATTTTACTGGGTGCTCTCTATACCGCAAGGTGTATGCGGTAAAATTTTCAAAGCCAAATTTTACTTTTAGAACCTTCATCTAGAAATTTTAGGTTTCAAGTCCAAAACGGGTAGTTTAAAATTAGGTTTTTTTAGATCTTGTGTTTTGAAAATGTATTCATAACCAATTCACTACTCAAAATCCGAAGTGGCCTATGTCAAAAAGCTTACCAATTTTACAAAGGCAGCCTCCAAAAATTACAAGAACAATGGTCACAGTTTTTGGTAATTTTACAAAAAAAAAATTCAAAATTTGTCAAAATTTGAGATTTTGGAATTTTTCAGATTTTTTTTCCAATAATTCAAAAACTCATAGACGTAACTTTTAGCCGTTCGCTTTTTTAAAAAACCAAAAAAAATTGACGTTATTTAAGTTTTACCATATTGTGGTTTTTGTATCTTCTTTTGGAAAATAATTTGCTTGAAGGTCAAAAAAGCGTTATGAGACTCTAAAATTTTACATGGAGGTGCCCAACTTAGTCACCTACATGGAAAAACAATATGAGCAAAGTGTTTGGGGTAACAATCATCAAGTCTCCATTGGCACCATTTAGAGTATGCCTTTTGAGCAAAGCCAAAAAACAAAAAAACAGTAAACTTTGAACGTTATAATCTCACAAATGGTAAAGATCCAACCATTGAAATTTGACATGGTATTGTTTCAGGTAGTTAGGTTTAAGATCTTATGGTTGGATGTACCAAAAAAGTAAAAAAATAAGAATCATACTCCAACTTCCACAAGGTGGTCAAAAATCGCAGTTTTTGGTTTTGGAGGTCTAAAAACGGCTTGAACCTTTAGGGGTTAAGAAATAACAAAGTTCTACAAAGTTATTTTTTTGAAGGATTGGACCCCAAAGAATACATAATCCACTTTTACCACATAATTCCAAATAAAATTTTCATTCATGAAGAAAAATTTTAGGCTCCAATCCAACTTTTCCTTGGCATAAATCCAAGAATTAAGGTCCGAGGCTATCTCACAATGAAAACTCCCCGTTTCTTTGGACTCCAACTCAATGTTTTTTCGGTGCAAACCAGCCATCAGAAAGAGAACTCATTTGTATATCTATTGATTTTTGGAATGCATGTGGCACCATCTGATTGAATGCAGTACTGAGTTAAAGAAAATGCTTGAGCATGTTAAGCACAGCCTTCTCCTGCTCAAGAACCTCGTCCTTCCATTTAATAAGGCTTTATTGTAACCTGAATGTGCCTCATGAAAGTAAGGTGATGGGAAAGTGCAGGTGAGAATGAGCGAGGAGGCCGAGGACACATAAGAAGGGCTGATTCACACATTTGGCAACCCATTCCTGATATGCCATCCTGCATGTACTTCCTGATTCATGGCACATGCTAAAAGTTTGAATAAGTTAACTCTGAGATAGTTCTTATTTCTCACACCAAAGGTCTGCATGATTGAATGTCTCTATGAATAGCACATGGAGAATTCTCTCATGCTCATGTTTCCAAGGAGTCTGGTGAAATCTTATCTGAAACTCCTGTACTGCTTTAAACTTGTACCTTAATATTGGCTCGTTGAATGTATTGGGGTCTCCTCCACTTGTTCCAAAAAATTGTTTAAAGATAAATCTAAAGCAGACTACAGAAGTCCATACTCCCGGACAGTAATTTCTATTACAGGTTTCCACATGTCTAGTGCAACAAATGGCCATACTACTTTTACCACAGAGTGCCATATGTGCTGATGGATTTAAAACTGCTACAATTCATTTACTTAAAATGAATGTTATCACTATTTATGTGTATAAAATTTTACCTCACATGAATGATATCAATGTCTTCACTATAACTAAATATATTTATTTTGGAGGAAAAATCATAACCTTGAAGAAATGTTTGTATTATTAACCAAAAGTAGTCTGATGTATATTCTTGATTCTACTTAGTGTATATTATCATTAGTGTATATTATCAGATAATGTGATACTCAAGTAGGAAAATTTACAGTAAATATGGTTAAATTCTAATATAATGAAGATTTTTAATTATATATCAGCAATGACTTACAAGGATACATTCAAACCTAAGTTATCAAACAATGTGATTTTCAAATAATGTGAAGTCTTCAGTCGAAGTGGCACATATTAATGGAGGAGTTTTTGAACTCATGTAATGGTAAGTAGTTTAAAAAGCTTATCATATAATGTTTTTTTGAGTGTAATCATAACTTGGTAGATAATACTGTAGGCTTCCAACAAGTTCCTCTTAAAAATTTTAGAAGATCAATTATAGGAAATCATTTTTATCAAAAAACATTAGCGAGGAAAACAAAGATTATGTAGATTTCACAGGAAATAAATGCAATTGTCGTATTTTAAAAGAAAGATTGAACTCTGCAAAGACAAACCTGCTGTTCAGGTACGGTATTGAGCTTAACCCCCAAATGCCTGAGCCTATGACCACGGAAATAAACTTTGACTTTGGATGCTCTATTCTGCTACTATAAATAATATAAAATAAGAATTTTAAACTTTTCTTAGCTAGATACACATGTTATCTACAAGAAATAATTTTATCAAAATTAAATATTTCAAAATGTAATTAATATAAATTTTCAAATCAAAACAAACAAAGAAAATTCATATCAAATATAGGTTATACTAAAAAATTATGAAATATTTACCATAGATGAATATGACAACCAAAAACCTTATATTAGTTACCGTGCTCAAAAATTATGTTTTAAATAAAAAATATGATGAAAAAACCTAAAACCGTGGAAAATCAAGAAGTAGCCACGGTTATACCCCTTCATCTTATACCAGCTATAAATCACTCGATTTTAGGTATTTTTCAAAATTTTAAATTGGGCTGGAAAATAGATTTGCCAAACTACATTTCATTAATTTACCTCAACTGCAAAAAATATCATCCCGATAGTCAAAATTGTGTTTCAGCTGTATGTATCAAGGAATTTATGAATACACACACGGTATTGATCTTTTTGACTTTAAGGAGGCACAAAAATTCATGAAATTATTATTTTGAGAAATTTTTAATGAGGTTACATAGATCTCTCTCAACTTTACCATGTAAGAAAAAAAATGGATGAAAAATTGTCATTTGGATGACAGTTTTGGAACTTGGAAAAATGAAAACGACCAGTTTTTGGTCGTTTAGGCGTTTAGGGGTTAAGAGAGTGTCCAAAATTATCATGGCTGGATTGCCTTGTGTACCGGAAGGGTGCTCTGGGGGAGTAATTTAATGAGGTAGCTGGAACCAATCCTGAAAGAGACAATCAGTGGGTCATTGGGAGTGGTCAATCAATACTTCCAAATGTTTCTTCAATACCTGGGCTGACCCTTCCATGAAGACTTCCCACTATCCACCATTACTCCTCGTCTGACCTCACAGATAGAAATTAGGTCCCACAGCCACAATTCACAGAAGCAACTCCTAGTCTCCTACAATATGCAGCTGCTTTCACTGGTCTGTAAATTGTCTGCAGAGTATATGGCTCAAGTCCAATTCATTTCTCGGAAGTGGACATTTCATTGCGATGGCTCATGAGTTATTATGAAACATATGTTTCACCTAGCACTGGATAAGTTAAGAACCAATTGGGGGCAGAGAAGAGTTGAAGTTGGTGGCACGTAATTTTGTCCTTCAAGTTCTCATGAGAAAGTTAAAAAAAAATAGTTTGGGCTCTGCGACTCTGCCATGATCCATGCTCCATGCTTTAACATAGACTAGAAGGTAAGTTAGTGAATTACGTTGGAGTGGTGTGAGCCTCACAGTAACCCAGGCGAAGATAGAATCCTTGTTTGTCTGGCAAGGTAACTGCTAAATGCATGATTTGAGCTGCTAAGCCTGCCACCTTTTGTAAGTAACCGTAGCTTGCTTCTGGCACCAAGAACTGTGTTGTAAGTTCAAAGCTGTCTGCTAATCATTTCCTTCACGTTACTCAAATCTGCGCCAAATACCACATTGTGGCCCCAATCCACCGAATTTGTCAACAATCGGGGGCTGATCGGGGCAATTTGGCCAATTTCTCAAAATGTCAAATGTGAATACTGCAACCTACTTTGGGGCTCGGTGGTCAATTTCAAAATTTCTATGTAATATGTAAAATTTCTATGTCAATTTCAACATCGGTTAGGTGGAGCCAGGAGGGACTGGTACCTTGGAGTGTGGACAGAGCGAGGGGGAGGCGCCGTTGGCCGGGTGTGGCACTGTGGGCATATAAATATAGAATCGCCTTCGTCATTCACTCCTGCAACGCAATCTGTGCTGCGCACGCCCACCTCCCTTCCCAGTTCTCAAGTTGCAATACTTCTAGTGAGTGCTCTCACGAATACATCCCCTGCTAGATAATAACATATATACACTGTACCTTATCTTCCGTTTTATATTTGGGTTGGTGAGATCACTGATGCTGCAACAAGTTCGGGAGACACAGGCCGGGTAAGTTGGAGTATCTGGCAGAACCTGAGCCTGAGCCAGAGCCTGAGCCCCTGGCTCAGTAAGTTTGTGTACGTTGTAACTCAGAGTGTATGAGCTCAAGTTGGGCTTTCCTGTATGTACTGTAGCTCGGCTCTTGGAATGCGACATGATTGCAGCGCTAGCTTAGCTGCTGTGGAGTGTGCGCAGTGCAGTGCGGTGCAGTGCAGTGCAGTGAGCATGTCAGCACTGACGGGACGAGTTGCCACCATGGTAAGTGGGAGTGTATCCAGATTCATGTCAACCTCCGAGCATGGAGCATAAATCTGGTTCCCCCCCCACTGGCATGGCCGCTCTTCTCCCGTTCTCCGGCTCCTTAAGCGGGGCAGTGGCACCCGTCCCCTCGAGAGAGGCCACAGTTTAATTTAGTTAGGAATGAGCTGTCTATCTTCGTCTCTGGCGGGACGAAGTTAGCTCACAGCACGTAGGCTTACTCACCACTCCCGACTCCCCCGACCCACCCCTAGGCCTCTCTTTCTCTGATTCTCGTCTTCTTCGTCTTCGTCTTCTTCTTCTTCGTCGGAGTGTATTGTGACGTAGTTGCTTCGGAAGTTGTTTTTCACGCTCATGCATCAGTGTAGTAGCAGCTGTTGTTTTTTCTCGTGCAACTTACACCAGGTAGCTGAAGCAAAAGTCGTCTGTGTGTTCACATGGTAATTACTCCAGCTGCAGGATTAGTGATCAGCGTGGCACCAACCCACGGACTGCTGAATAGTGCTCCATTGAGGTGCCACAACCGACTGGTTTTCCATACATTGTGGAGCATGCCAAGCATGCCGAGAATGCCAAGCAGTGAGAGAGTGCTCGGTGGTGCGAACCATCCGCCATCCGTGGATTGCTGGAGGACGGGCTCTCATCGGCCAAGCTTCCACCTTTGACGTCAGGTACGTCTCTCGGTGCTCGATCGCTCACTGCTCGTCCACATTGTTTGGTTTGACGCCCCTGTTTTTCCCTCCCGCGACACCAATCCTGAGCTCTGTTCAAGTCTTCCAGCTATAGCTCAAGGCAAGCATGCATGCAATGCAGCAGCTGTTTGTCTGTCTTAGCTGTTTCTGCGTATGTCATCCACTTATGGAAAGTCATGCGAGCTCGCCATGGTTGCTTCAAGAACGTCTTATCGTTGCATACTTGCAGTTTGGCACCAGCTCCTCTTGGCATTTGCCCTACTTTTTTTTCCAATCGATTCGGGTTGCACTGGAGGTTGGGATTCAGAACTGTTGCAGCGATTTTGGAACCGGATATGGTGTGCAGCTTGTCCACTGAAAAAAATTCTCGAGTGCAGCCACTGATCCGGGACTCTGTCTCTCGCTTGCAGGGGATCAATACAGAATTCTTCTGACTCACGCACAGGACGCCCTGCGGGTTGTCCCAGCGGGGAAAGAGGCCCTTGACACAGCCCGGATGAGATCTTCCCTTACGAAACCTGGGAATAAATACACCAAGAAAGGGAATAGCCTGACGCAGCAGCTGAGAAACAGTCTAGGGCGCCCTCTGACAGTGAAATTCTTGACTCGGGCTTTTGCTATGGCGCTGACAGCGAACGTGTTGCTGGCCATGGTGGTCGCGTTCCTGGCATTCCATAAGTCAGAGTCTGCCAAGAATCACCCGCCGGCGCGGAAAACGTACCGATTGTACCAAGACATGGGGCAGCCTGTGGAGGAACGTGTTAAGGACCTGCTGTCGCGTATGACCTTAGCCGAGAAGATTGGGCAAATGACGCAGACGGAGCGTTCTGTCACAAATCACACTAACATCCGCGATTTCGGTATTGGTGGGTATGCCTGCTGCGGCCCATTCAACCCTACTGCCCATCAACCACGTCGATCCTACTCTAGCATAGGAATTTGTTCAGAAATCAGACTATGCTGCGTGTGTGAATCTTTTCCTGTTCAGTGATCTTCGAAGAAGATAGTCACTTCTGAGGCCGTTTTTGCAGCCATGGCTTAGCATCGGTGATGATGAAGCACTTGCGTGTAATTGAGATTATGAAGTTGATCAGCCCTAAGCCTGTCATGACTGCAGGGAGTATACTGAGCGGGGGAGGCAGTGGTCCAGTCGAGAATGCAACTGTGTTGCAATGGGGCAACATGACTAACTACTTCCAGAAAGCAGCGATGAACACTCGCCTTGCCATCCCTCTCATTTACGGGATTGATGCCGTGCATGGCAACAACAACATCTACGGTGCTACCATCTTCCCCCACAATGTCGGCCTCGGGTGCACCAGGTTTGCCTTCCGCAATTTACACAACTGATCGTCAGGTTTTGGAAAAAGCTTGTCGACGCATGGCTCTGTGGGACAGCATGCCTTTAAAGACAGTTGATTTTTTATTTTTTATTTTTTCCTTCCCTCGCCTTTTCTAAATTTCTCTCCTGATCTTGAGGGATGTTTGAGTCTTTCATGGGTTTTGTGTCATGACAGGGATCCCGAGTTGGTCGAGCGCATTGGGTCGGCCACAGCTCTCGAGTGTCGAGCTACAGGAATTCAATATGCTTTTGCTCCCTGCATTGCGGTATGGGCCTCCCTTTTGCGTCGTTGTGGGAAGTGGATTTGCAGATGTTTATGTTACATGTACTGCGTCATCGAGAATTCTGAAAAGGATTCGGAAAATTTAGAGGAGAGATGACGCTTGATGTTTGTCAGGTATGTCGGGATCCTAGGTGGGGGCGATGCTACGAGAGTTACAGTGAGGATCCAGAAATCGTGCGCGACATGACATCTCTGATCGACGGGTTGCAAGGCAGGGCGCCCGCTGGATGGGATGGACCATATGTCGAGGATAGGTACGCTCCACAACAGCCTCTTTGTACTATTCCAACATAACTAGCGAAATATGGGTTGAACGAAGCTTTCAGGCTCTCATCATGTGAGTACTACTCATGCAACCGCGGTGCAGTGACAAGGTGGCTGCGTGTGCGAAGCACTTCGTGGGCGACGGAGGCACGACCAGAGGACTCAACGGGAATAACACCCAAGTGAGCTACCGTGAGCTGGTGAACATCCACATGAAGGCATACAAGGACGCCGTCCGGAAGGGCGTGGCGACCGTCATGGCCTCGTACAGCAGCTGGAATGGCGTCAAAATGCACGCCAACAAGTTCCTGCTCACCCGTGTGCTGAAGAAGGAGCTGGGATTCAAAGGCTTCATCATCTCGGACTATATGGGCATCGACCTCATCACCGATCCCCCTGGAGCCAACTACACGTATTCTGTGTATGCTGGCATCCACGCTGGTCTTGACATGGTACAACGCATGTGTGAAGGCAGTGATTGGCCTTTGTTTCCTAGCTTTGAAGGTCTGTTGAGATTAATTGTGCCAATTTCTGTGGCCATGTTGGAAACTAGTTCATGTGAAGGAGAGTGATGTTGTTTTCCCACGGTGGATTGCAGATAATGGTTCCTTTCGCTTACGAGCAGTTTATTGGCAACTTGACGCAAATGGTCAAGAGTGGCGCAATACCAATGTCTCGGATTAATGACGCTGTGACTCGCATTCTGCGTGTCAAGTTCCAGATGGGCCTGTTTGAGAGTCCGTATTCTGATACCAAGCTCGTGAAGACTGTTGGCCAAGAAGTGAGTAGTCACTTCCACTTCGCAACTGTGGTTGCAACAACTGATCTCTATTAACATCTTTGATTCCAGGTTGAGTACGCATGTATATATCTAAGTGAGGATATATTTTACTGAAAAATAAGTTGACTGCATGAATGTAAGGTGCCGTATTTTTGGTTTGGCTGAATTATACGATGTGTACATGTGCAGTCACACAGAGAATTAAGCAGGGAGGCTGTACGAAAATCACTCGTTCTGTTGAAGAATGGGAAAACTCCCCTCACCCCTTTGCTACCTTTAAATCGAAATGCGAAGAGGATTCTCGTTACTGGCTCGCATGCAAGCAACATTGGCTTACAATGTGGAGGATGGACAATAAAATGGCAAGGAAAATCCGGTGACATAACCCCTGGTATGCCGAACTCTCACTTCCGAGCTGAATTGTGTTTGTGCTGAAACATGCTATATTTGAGCTGAAATATGTCTTGATGATCATCACACTCTTACACCAAAAACATTTTCATGGCCAGGCACAACAGTTTTGGAAGGAATTCAGCAAGCTGTCTCTCCGGATACGGAAGTGGTCTACGCAGAGAAACCGGGGAAGGGCCTCTTTGAGAACCTAGGATTCGACTACGCCATTGTTGTGGTGGGAGAGCCCCCATATGCAGAGACTCACGGTGACAACCTCAACCTCACAATCCCACTCAATGGCCCCCACGCCATTACGCACACTTGCCGCCGGGTCAGATGCGTGGTGGTGCTCATGTCCGGAAGGCCTTTGGTAGTGGCGCCTCTACTGCACCAAATGGATGCGCTCGTTGCCGCTTGGCTGCCTGGAACGGAGGCAGGGCTGGGCATTGCGGATGTTCTCTTTGGTTCTTATGATTTTACAGGGAAGCTTGCTAGGACGTGGTTCCGAAGTGTGGACCAACTGCCAATGAATGTGGGTGATAAACATTATCACCCTCTGTTTCCTTTTGGATATGGATTGACCATGGGTCTCAACAATAGCAGGTACATAGTGCTCTTGGTGGTTTTGTTTCTGCACATGTAGTTGTTTTGACGTCAATGTGAATGTGCTATAAATTGTCCCGCTCTTGGCATACGCGATGTGCTGATATTGTGGCTTTACAGGGATAAATAATATTTGTAAGCGTCCATCTTATGCATCGCACACTATGCCTCATTTCACAATACACTCCGGTAAGTCAATGAACACATCTTTATGTTGTTTTCATAAATTCAAATCCCGTGGTTCCTGCAGTGGTTGCTGAATTTTCATCTTCATTTAGTTTATCTTCGTAGTCTGAGATTTTGTGGTTGGTTGCACAGGACGAGCTGGGCTGGCCAAGACCGACCACAAGCACATTCTTTTGTAACGTTGTTACTTAATTGATTAAAAAAGCGTAAGCTTGGATTAGCAAATTTGTGTTCTCCGCTGTTCCATTTTTCAGAATCGGAGAATGGAGTTGTAACTCCAATTATTGTTTAATTCTTCAAATCAATAAAATGAAGAGAGAGTACTCTAATCTTCTACAACTTTTGGTCAACTCATAGTGCAAGTACATGCCGGACGAGTGATTAGTGGTGTTGACAGATGTCACAGCACCCCAGTTTACGCTTTCTACAAATCTTCTGCCAATTGATAAGTGTGTACTTATGTACGTCTCAGTCAGCAATCCTGTCAGCTTTACTTTGTATGTTCTGTATATTTTTAATGTTACATGGAAGTTCCACGTTAGTCTTCACATTGTAGAGTATACAAAGAGAGTTCCAATAATTGTAGCCATTCGTTTATCCCTTTATCACCATGTAATCCCATATACAGAATCTGTGAATGTGCCAGAGTTTGTACAGGTGAGGATCACGCCATGGCCCATGGCTGTCCAGCTACAGGCATGATCACTGCGAATCTTGCAGAGATTCCTTTAACAGTCAAAGATTGCATCTCTTACAACAATACCCTCCGAAGTCCACTGTTTGAGACAGTGACGACAGTCCAACTGAATGATTTACTCAAACTCACAACGGGGTTATCAGTCTGTAGAAGTATGTGAATACGGTACCGTATGTTATATCCAATGGTTACCCAAGAGTCAAGAGGCATGTCGCTTGGGGATCATCACATATCCCTGGAGGAGGAAGCGTCAAGCTCTCAGCGCTCTCGTCAAAAACCATGTCTCGCTCCAACCAGGCCTGAAGAGCTGGTCAACTTCAACACACTATTAGCAACCGGAACCTCAAATAGAGCATACTTGAGAGCAATATGGCTTTTGATCAAAGGGCATCGGCAAAACCCCCCGGCAGATCGCGATGGAACGCCAATCAACAGCAGCTTCAGACCCTGGAGAGTATATTTGAGCAGGGGAATGGCAACACCCCCAACAAAGCAAGGATCAAGGATATTGCTGTAGAGCTTAGTCAGTATGGTCAAATTTCAGAGACAAATGTTTACAATTGGTTCCAGAACCGCAAAGCACGCGCAAAACGAAAGCTGCAGCATCAGGTGGGTAGGAGACGCAGGCTGACCCGCACCACCACCGCAAATGCTCCAAAGGTATGTCACTCACAAATATGTCCCGGGCTTACAAAACGCACTTGCTCAGAAGTCTTGCAATTTAAATTTACACAGGCTTAACTCTAGTCTCAGAGCAAACCAAACCAAACCATGGTTTGAGTTCTGGGCGATAACATTCCTCTTCATATCTTTGATATGAGCCAATGATAAATCACATATTTACTTGAATATGATACCTGTTTCGAAGATAGTCCTTCATGTGTATCATGTGGATGGTTAAAACAGTTCACATAACACAATCATTTGCAATTCACGCAGTTGAATCGGAAGGGGATAGATGAGGTGAAGAATGGAGACGCGGACACTGAAGTGACGTCGCCAAGAGCGAAGCGTTTGAAGACAGAGGGAGGCCAGCTTGGTCACAATGATCACTCATTGGGCCTGACACCAAATCCTGATTTTGGTGCCGGAAGCTCTGGCGTAGAAGATATTGAAGGAGTTCTTGAAGAAGATTTGAGATCTCATGTGGATTTTGCGACGTTAGCCACGGATTCGCAGCTACCAAGCGTTGAACATATCACACACGACATGCTATTCAATGAAGACCACTTTCACGAGCAAGGTCAAAAATCTTCCAAACCTATGTTCGAAAACACTAATTCGCCACTTTGAGCATGTTTCTGACTATGTGTAAGAAAAAAACACAAAAAAAGTACCGCAAAATTTAACGTCTCAAATAATCAGTCTCTTGTCTATCCAATAGCAGGCACTCTCACATACACATGATGGATAAGTGTGTGCATTGGTCGCATTTCCATCACCACTGGAGTTGGTATGCATGAGTTAATTAGTACACCTCTCATGATTATAATCCATCATTTTTTGTGTAAATCGAGCAAGGATTTGAGATTTTAGAACTCGAGGACTACAGTCATGTCTGGTAGGCATACTTAGAAAACTCGCCAAATCGCCAACTCTAGACATCTGTCCATAGAAGTAAACCTACCAACTCAGAAACCATTCGATCTATTGTAAAAAGCAGAAAATCGCAGCCCGAAGTGTGATGTTTACATCTGTCATGAACTCTGTATTTGGCTCACAGTGTGTTTGCAATTCAAATGCTTCATAAAGATCGTAGAATTCATACCAGCTCACAGTTAGAATTCAAGTGCCCATGCATGCCATGCTTCAAGCCAATCCTTGATTCAGCGACTGTCATTGCAATGGTAATGCAGGTGCTGACGACTCTCCAAATGGCCAACTGCAAGAAATTTCAGAGGAAGTCAAGGCATGGGAGGATGTTCGAAATTCTTTCGGAGAAAGCAGCCAGATCGTTGATTCACAAGCCCCCATTCATACTTCTCCAGTTGACAACTTGGATACTTTCCGGTCCGGCCTGGCTGGGGATAAGTTGATCAGCTTGGCAGGGTACATACATGTAATCATTGCTTCTGCACCTGCATAATTAACTCACTTTCAATCATTACATACAAATCAAAACATTGTAGAGCGTCGGGTCAGTGACCTGTGGATCATTTCTAATGTCTCTTCACATGCTTGACTGAAAACCGTAAGTTATTTCTCGTCGTCCTGTTCACAATACATGGTTGATTTCTGCTTATGAATTCCAACTATATTTATTAAAAAATATCTGTTGACACTTGAATTGTCATCTATCGATTGCCAATGGCAGGGGCCCAGTTCCTAGCATGGACGAATCTCGGAAGTGTGCCCCCGAGACTGGAGACCTGCAAATCCACGAAGAGGCAATTCCAGCTGCTGCTCCCGAAACGTGCGTCTCGTAGTGACCCTACACTCTAGTACCAGTCTTCTTTCATGAGGTTCATGGACAATGATCATCCAGTGTGATAAGCCAGCATGCAAACCTTATAAATTTTGTGCATTCTAAATTTTGAAGACAAACCTTAATTAGTTTACTATCCTGTCCACTGTCCACTGTTGATTGCCTTTTCTGGACTGACAATTCGCTCCCTCAGGAATGAACCCTAATTAAGAACTTCCTAACCACATTGAGTTGACGCATTTTGATCAGGTGTAAAGGTTCTATTAGAACTCATAAGAAAGTCAAGAGAAACAAACAGAAATTATTGATCCCCTCAAAGGACACCTAGAGGATCGTCATCGTCTACCTGAAAACCTAAAAGTGAGAGAATTCGTGACGTATCAAAATTTGAATTAATTGCTCTTGTCTTAGATCTCCCACATAAAAAACAGGCATCCAAGAATGTTTTAGACTCGGTATAGCCGTCCAATTTGTTGAAACCACAAAGAAATCATGTACAGCATGTAAACCAAAGAACTAGACTTAACGCTCTAACTATCTCTAGCACACTCTTTCTACCCTCTCATCTCGTAACTTCTAAAGATGCATCGCACTGTTACAAGCTGTCGAATGTGAGCCACGGGAGACACACGCAAACGGGGCATTCGAAAGAACCCAAGAAAGAAAACACCATACCCTAACTAATTGTCATGCTAATTCTTGTCACATAAACGTTGTCACGTCACTCAATCGCCAGCGTCAAACAAAATGAAATAAAAAATAAGCATAAAATTGCAGAAACTAAGGGGGTCGGGAGTGGGAGAAGTGAAAGGGCAAGTGAGGGAGTGAAAACGCGTACAATGGGCAGCATGTAGGATGTACACGCTGCGCAAGTCGAGTCAAGAGCGTGTAGGTGGGGACTGATCACTGCCTCCGATCGCACGGGTGCATGGCGTGCATGCAAGAGTGGGCGATACGTGGGCGGGCATCGAGCGGGGCAGGCAATGCAGGTTGCATCCCCTCGACAGCACCCCATGCCATGTGTCGCCAAGCAATGAACTGCCCACCAACTCATGCCCTCCGGACGCAGGCTTTCTGCATGATTTCGGAGTACGACGACGATGTCGACGATGTTGTTGGTCCGTCTCGCCCGATCGCCAACCGTGGGGATCCGCCAGTACAATACCAGTGGCTTCCGTCCATGAGGGCTCCAACGTAATTCACGAGATTCCGCCTCCTACTCACTCTGTCGGAGATCATTCCTACACACATATATAGAGGCCCGCCAACACGCTGCATATATCGCACAGGAGGGTTGGCTCGTCATTGAATTGGTGGAATCCAACACAGTCCACAGATCAACAGACTAATATGGCCCCTGCAGTCGGCAGCAAGAGCGACGATGATCAGCTTCAGAGCACAGGGCGGCAGGAGAATCAAGGTGCTTATGTCTGCGGCATCAATGACTTGAAGCTAAGACCGTACAAGCTACCCGAATCTCTGCGTAAGTTGGCCCCCTTGCTTGCCCCACCTAGATTCATAATCGTACAATACCGGTAACTGTTTCTGAGTTCATGATACCAATTACTTCTAAAACTCGAACTATCGATGTAGCTGTTATCGTTTCTGGAGTTGCTGACAGTGAGCATGGATAGTAGTAGGGATTGATGGAGAGAGGGGAGGAAAATGGCGATTAAGATGTGGTGATGAGCTGGGAGGTGGGCATATTTGCACAGGTCCTGAGCAAGTGAGGGTGCGCATCAAGGCCGTCGGCATCTGTGGCAGCGATGTCCATTATCTCAAGGTAGACCTTCTGGACTTGAGCCTTTGCATAGGACTCCATAACTTGTAAAGTTTGACGGTGCTCAGACATCTGGGACGGAAATTGCTGAATGTGGGGCGCTAAGATGTCATGCTGGTTGTGCGATGTTGTGTGGGTTTGGTGGCAGTATCTGAAGGTGGGCGCGTACGAGGTGAAGGAGCCCATGGTGATCGGCCATGAGAGCGCAGGGGTGGTGGAGGAGGTGGGCAGCCAGGTGCGGCACTTGGCCCCGGGCGATCGGGTGGCATTGGAGCCCGGAGTGCCTTGCTGGAAATGCTCCTTCTGCCGCGAGGGCCTGTACAATCTGTGCCCGGACATGGCGTTCTTCGCTACTCCTCCTGTCCATGGCTCCCTCGCGGATCAGGTGGTTCATCCTGCCGAACTGTGCTACAAGCTGCCTGATGGCGTGTCACTGGAAGAGGGGGCCATGTGCGAGCCTTTGAGCGTCGGCGTGCACGCTTGCCGGCGAGCGCAAGTGAGCCCCGAGACGCGCGTTTTGATCATCGGCGGCGGGGCCATTGGTTTGGTCACTATGCTCGTGGCTAGAGCGTTCGGGAGTCCGCGCATCATTGTGGCCGACACTCACTCCGAGCGATTGACATCTGCGAAGGAAATGGGCGCCGACGAAACCGTTCTGGTATCGAGGAATCCAGAGGTACTTGATTAATTGACCCACTGCTCGAACATCTCGCTCGCAAATTCTAGGAACTCAAGTGAATTCTTCTGTGGCATCCAGTGGTTCGACTAAAAACTCAGCCATTCCGTTTATGGCAGTCTGATGATTTGACGTACGCGTCACTTGAGAGCCTGTACATATCATTCACCATTTGAGCATGATGGATTCAGGAGATGGAGAAGGAAATCGAGGAAATCCGGAAGAAAATGGGCGGGCCTATCGATGTGTCGTGTGATTGCGTGGGGTCAACCAAGAGCTTGACAACATGCCTGGAAATCACACGCTCTGCCGGTCGTGTGTGTGTTGTGGGCATGCGAGAGACCGACATGACGCTGCCCATCATCACGGCCATTTCCCGGTAACCTATCCAGCCATGCACTCCTCCTCCAGGCAGATTGTGGATTCCTGTTCCTGAGTATATTGTAGCGTGCGTACAGTGGAATTCGTGAGCCTGGCAAATATGTGACCCTGTTAAATAATTTTCTCATGTACACAAGCTGAATTCATGACATTGACGATCAGTTGAGGTGATTGTTGTGGCTGTACAGGGAAGTGGACATATTGGGGGTGTTCCGTTACCGCAACACATATCCTTTGTGCTTGGACCTGATCGGGAGCGGACGAGTGGACGTCAAACCACTCATCACACATCGGTACAAGTTTTCCGAGCAAGACATCAAAGATGCATTCGAAATGAGTGCTAATGGAGGCAATGCTATCAAAGTCATGTTCAATCTTTGATCCAGCCGTGCAAACGATCTAACAAGGGGTCGACTTCGACGCTCTACCACCGTAGCTGATTCATACCCTAACATTCTGCTTTGTGCTTACATCCACATCCGTAAGCACGTGAGAGCTCAAACCTCTGTAATTTATCCCTAGCTTGAATCTACATTTTGTAACGGAAGAGAAATTAAAATCATCTCGCAACATGATTATGATGGAAGGCATAACTTCAGCATCTTTTTCCCATTTCCTCAATGTGTTTGGATTCTTGTCTGTGACGTTGTCGTTTTGGAGGTTTAATGGATAGCTTTGTCTTCGGTCCAAGTTGGAATGCCCATTCACATGCTCTAAGATTGCTCTTCGAAACGTGAAACATTCTGGGATGTCGTGCTCTTCTATTCACTTCTTACTCCCTCTTTGCCATGGGAAAACTTGAAGTGATAGTGGCAAAATCCTCACAGGTGGAATTCAAATTGAACCGGTGTTTCATACAATTACTAGTCTTTGTGCAGTGCCTCCATCACAAGGGTATTAACTGTTTGCATTCTAATTTGCGTGCAACTCATTCGGACACTCCCGGCCATAACCCAAAACCCAATGACCCAAAACCCTGAAGATTATTTCGCAGATACTAGTCCCCAGGCACACCATACACGTACAAATAGCTAGAGTCACTGAAGCTGCTCAGAAGAACTCGGAAACTGGCACTGTTTAGAGTGTCCGTGGATATGGTTGCACTGTAGTGTCTGCAGTGGCCAGACAACTGTTGTACCGACGAGCGCGCATTGTGAAGGTCCGCCTGGCCGACAGCTGATTCGGACTCTCGCGACGCGTCCATCCTGCTTCGACCTGCATCTCGCACACCAAGGGCACGTACACGAAGATGGGGGTATCATATCGTTGCAGAAATTGTAATCTCCTCGAACCACACGGCCAGCTTAAAAAAGCTGGCGTATCTCACTCATCATGGATAAATAGCCTTGAGCGTAGATTCAGTTTTTTGTCCCACACTTTCAAGCTGCATTCTACAACTTTTCTCCCACGTCCTCGCTTGTAGTGGGCGTACAAGATGAGGGAGGCTTTCGTTACGAAAGTGGCCAAAGGCTTTTGGTCCTGCAGGAGGGATGTTTGCAAGGGGATTGCCTTCAACAGCCTGCTGGTGTGCACGGCTATGTCAGAGGCCGGGGGAATCTGGCCAGAAGGAATGAAGCAGAGTGGGTTCGAAGGCGTGAGCAGGAGCTTCACCGGCGCGCTCCTTGTGATTGTCGACTCGGTCGCCAGCCACTACAAGCAGGAAATATGCTTCCAAAATCCCAGTGTAGAGGAAGGGGATGTAAGAGGAAAGGATCATCGATCTCCTGGTTGGAGGCACACGATTCCCGTTTCCGATCTTGTGGAAGAGAAAAATCTGTCAACAGAGGATTCCACTATTACGGGAGAGGATGTGCCGGTTAAGTTGTTGCATCCAGCTCGAGCACAAGGTCACAATGCTTTGGGCAGCGGAAGCATCATCTTGTGTCTATTGATGACGCTCCCCAACATGATTGGATCGGTTGCAGCAAGTCCAGCCATGACAGCAGTTGCAGCACAGATCCAACAGAAGCAGAATGAAAGGTAAGGTACTATGGTTCCACTTGCTCAAGCACAACCCTAACACCCTGTTCTCATGAGATACTTAACGTTCATGCTTACACTCATGCCTACAATGGTTGATCGTGAATCAGGATGCGCTGCTTCCGTAGTCAGACTTTTCTGTTTATTCCTTTTGATGTTTATCTTGCAGCTGGGCAACGATTGTGGGTGTAGCGGTGGCAATCGCGGGTGTAGCGGTGGCAGTCATCTCTACAAGTTGGTTTCTGAAGCGAGTGCCAGATTTGGGGGGACAGCAGCATCAGGCACTACCTCAGGAGCAAGCAATTTTGGATATTGCACCGGCCTTTCTGAACAGCAATTTTCTTCCCAACATACCTTTTAACGCAAGAGGCTTTGAGGATTTTATGCCGCATGCTATTCTAGAGTAGAAGAGTGCAAGCTGAGATTCTGTTCCTTCTTGTGGCTCTTGAGCTTTAAGCTTTGGATAATTTTTTAGCAGTAAAGAGCTCCTCCATGGTTTGAAGCGTGAACATGAAAAGAATCAAAGACATGCAAAATTGTGAGCTCTGAGCTGCTTTAATCTTCATATGCACCGGCACCCAACAAGAGATTGGAATGCCAGTCTCGTTTGAGGACATCGCTCAGTGTAACAATAGAGAACAATGATCACAATAATGCATAAACGGTCTCGCATCAAACTCAGGCACAGTGAAAACACTTTTGCACAATTTGCAATGGAGGACAGGCATGAGTCGTGATTACAACAGAACATTCAGAGAGTAATATCGAATTGAATTGATGTGTCATAAAAATCTGCTTAACAGTTTGTATATAATGCCTCCGACACTTCGGAGAGAGGGGTATCAATTTTTACACTCACTGCTAACAAAGCAGAAGATGGCATTAAGAATTCGATCTGCATCCTCATAATTTACAGATCCCCTCAATTTCTACAACAGTTTGTGGAACCACATCCTCCAGCTGCTGATAGTACTCCTCTCCGGAATGGAATTGCCAGTGCGGAATTGATGGCGAAGCTCTCTGTGGACATCGAATGAGCCGTCCAGATTTTCCTTGATGGTGATGCGCTCGTAGTCGCAGCAGTCGTCCGAACTGATGAAGAGCTGGTTCTGAGAATGGGCCTTATCCTGCAACATGAACTCTTGATAGGTCCAATTCACGTCGGTCTGCATCTTGTACTGGCCACCCACTTTGACGCTGGTCAGCTTGGAGTAGCAGTTGCGATTGCCCACTTTCATCGTCAAGCCCTGCTTGGTGGCATTCACGATCACCGTCGTCACCTTGGTGTCCATGTTCTGTCTCGACAAGACCGACTTATGCAGTGCGCGCTACACTTATCGCTCACAAAAATAGGTATGAGGCAATGGAAGAGCTAGCGGGAGAATCGTCGCGTAGAAAACTGCAGAACCAAATGAGAGCTAAATGGGAGGTTCCGAGTTGAACAACCACCGTCGAAAGCCTTCCACGAGAAGCAAACCTTGGAAACTGGATGCCGCCGACAGCTATTGTGTAGAGTAGAAGGGGGGGATGGGTGAGTGGAGATTGATTGAGGGGCTCAAATGTGATTACACCAGAACTAGTTCATGTAACTTACGGTAATGACAGCACCCATCATGAAAAGGATATAAGCGAGGGAGGGCGTGGAATATGCGGCAAAAGAAGCGCGTCGGTAACCGACTGGGATGTCGGGCAGCCGGAGACGATCGAGCGCCGAGTGAGCGAGAGAGCGGATGTCTGCACAGTGCACAGGCTCCACTGCTGCAGAGTCCTTCCCCGAACCCCCGGGCGGGGCGGGTCGGGCCGGGCCGACTCGAGGTCCACCACCTGAGCTCTTTACTGTGAGAGGTGCCTCACTGCCTCGCCTTCCGCAAGGTGTGCGCCGACATGCTGCTGGCCAGCCTTCAGCCTTCAATTGAGGGGTTCCACTTCCCTGAACCTACCATCTATGATCTGCCGTGCCTCGCGCCTCGCGACCAGGCTCGAGGTCCGCCTACGTACATCCTGGCCGTCTACGGTCTATCTCTATCACCCGATCCTGGACGTCCATTGTGATTTGGGTGGGGCCCGCGAGTGCTGGCTGTCTTCAATGTGACGATGGCATGGAGGCATGGGGGCCATGGAGGCATGGAATTTGAGCAGTGGGGCAGGTTGAGCCAAGCTTGGGGAGGGTTTGGAGCAGCGTTTAAATCCAGTTTTTTCACAAGTAGCACGACAGGCACCTTGGAATGAAGCCAAGTAAGATGAATCATCCATTTGAACACATTCATCCATAAAATTTTCTATTTTAAGGTACTTTCATCCAAATAGTGGCGACTTTGGTTAAATTTTCATAAGATTTTGGCAAATTCATCCATTATTTTCGTCAGTTTTCCTAGTGTAGGAAGAGCCACACACAATTTGAGGTAAGTTTCTGGCGAAAATTTGCCAGTAATTTAAACGCTGGTTTGGAGTACTGGTATGGTATGTTGGGGTACTGATTGGTGGATGCGGCATGGACCCAAATATTTTTATTTCAAATTTTATAAATTACTGTAAGCTTATAAATATTCATTTGAAATTTATTCTCAATTTTCTGAAACATATGAGTTATTTTATGAAACATAATAGAGTTATTTGAAATTTCACCTACAACTCAATTCTTCTTCTCAATTTCATTTATGTTTAGAGCACATACTTCAATGCTATAATAATTCATCTACTTTTCTTCTCATCACTCTTGGATTACTCATTTATATTTTAACACAAAAACAAAGAGTTTATAAAAAAAACTCTTATATGTGTATCACATTATTTATTTGCACTTAGTTTTCATGATTAAATTGAAACAACTCTTCAAAAAAATAAAAATAAAAATTACATATGGCTAAAATAAAATAAAATACCATAATTATTGTTTTTGAATTAAAGATTCTAGTGCATAATTATTATTTTTAATTCTAGTGCATCACTATTAGGACATTTTATGCAATATCATATTGGCAATTGTGACACCTAATGAATGTTCTATCATCAAAGAGTATATTTAGTCCTTCGCATTTGGGACATTCTTCTCTCCATAACTTTGGCATTACTTAAATATTTTATGAAGAAATAATGGGTTTTCAAAGATAATAGCTCCAATGAGTGTAATGTGACTAATACCAACATGAATGATCAAGCATATTAGTCACTTGAAACTACACATCATATGAACTTAAATAAAGATATTCTATTTAAGTGATAGAGATAGACGGCCAGGATCTAACGAGCCGGACCTCGAACTCGAGGCTGCCTAGTGACGAGGTCTGCCGTGACGACGTCCGTTGCACGCGATACCGGTTCGGTTGAGGTAGCGGCCGTGTTGACGCCCGGGACCCGGTGCGCACGGTAGTGTACAGGACGTTGTGGGGCTGTCGCTTTGTGCTCTCATGATCATGGCGTTCAATCGTCATGTCGATGTCGCTGGCGACGAGTCCGACGACGAAGACGAACTGGAGTTCAATAGCTCCCTCGCTTGGTCTGTGGCACCCTTGGAAATTTCGGGAAACTCACTCGTCCGTCGCTCATGCCCACGGATCACTCCCTCTTCCGCTGTTGCCCGATCATTGATACTCTTCTTCCTAATTGCCTCTCCCCCGAGCGTCGTTGCTCATTGCCACGCACGAGTTCCTGCAAATCCATTGTATTCATGCTGGCCCTTTGTTGGGTTTGTGCTTGAGCACCCTCACGCCCTGCAAGTAGTGCCACTTCACACTCCCAGCTGCCTTGAGTGCATATTCGCGGAATTGCGTGTCTCAGGGCTTGATGCAGCGTCTTCAAACCTACTGTTGACAGGCTTTGGACGAGTGTTTCGGTGTTGGGTCTTGAGAATGGTCGTAAACATGCACATTTGACGTCGGAGTTGGAGCACCGCATGAGGGTTGTGGGGAGGTTGGACTGGAGTGGACGAATTTGGTTGTGAGGATCGTTGGAGAATAGTCTAGTTGTGGAAGTGGGAGTGATGCATCTGGGTTGAAGATTGAGCGAGGGACGATTAGGGGATATAAGGCTGTTGAAGGATGTTTCCGGCGCTGAATTTCGAGGAGGAGCAGGATGAGGGGCAGCTCATCTGGGAAGCAAGCAAGAAATCTGCGTCGCTACCCCCTCTAGGTCGCGTGCTTAGTACCATATTCAATGTGGAATGGCGAAGCGTGGAGAAAGCGCTGTCCTCTGACGGTGCCCGAGCGCAACAAGGTGCACAGAGATTGATCACTCAAAGCTCTTCATACTCTTGACTTTTGATCAGGGTTTAGGGGTTTAGAGGTCACGAACAATCATCTCTAGTTTTTCTGTCAGATGTGAATGGGAGTGTTGTAAATGATGCTCTTGTTTAGCAGGGTCGATCGGGCGGACATTGACAGCATTGCTGGAGCATGTTGAGTCTAGGCTTTCAACGAATGCGTCCTTGGACCAGATGCATATTCCAATGCTTGAGCATGTAAGCAGAGATGATGTCGTACACTCATTTGAATGTTTAGGGAGAACCCTAAACCCTAAACAAGGCTTGCACTGAAGGTCGATGGACAAACATGAATTCAATGCAACTGAACTTAGGTTTATCAGAATTCACGGAATCACGAATTCATCAGTTGGTGGAATGCGCTTTGATATGTTCTTCCTCTGTGCAGGCAGTGAAATCGAAAGACCATGGCAACCGAAAAAAAGTCGTTGGCATATTTCGCTGGCTATTTTCAAGGACCAAGTATGGTCTGCTTTTGGCCACAAGCCTGACATCCATGGCTGGAAGTCCAAAAGTGGATCACCGAGTCAAACTGGGCTGCTGTGTTGTTATTCGAGAATTAGTGGAGAAGGAACCTGTTTTGTATCGTTCTTTGCCAAATGGTGAGCCCCTCGAACCCTAGTCCATGTGTGAAGCAGCAGCTTGGGATGGATGCTATTGTTGTAGGTATTTAGGTAGTCGCATGCTGGAATTGATTAATTCTGATCGACAACCGCCTACAGGAAGTTGCTAACTGCATGAACCTACATATTGATCTTAATTGTGTAAGTCATGTGTTCAGTGCAGACAGATGGGGAACTTTCAGAGCCGGTATCACCTCTCATGTGTTTTACCAAATGCGTGCATCCTCTGATCCAAATCGTCTGCAATGAGAGGTATTTTATTCCTTTTGTTTTGTCATTTCTATCTGCACCGGTATGTTTGGGAAAGATGAAGTTACTTCCTTTTCCAGTTTTTGCAATCACTGCTTTAGGACCTCTATTCGATTCCTTTTATCAGTATGATTGCTTTAAGCGCCTACATTCCTGCATTGAATGTTGAACTTAACTCCTCAGTCAATTAAATGAAAAACTGGTAGCTCCTACTGCACAGTGGCCTCCTTGTAAACTTCAGGGCTAACATATTGCCTTTCGACCTGACAGCTCCAAGCAGGGAAAGCAGAAGTTACCAACACGGCTCACGATGGCAGCTGCAGATTGTGTCACAGTAATTACAAAGGGCCTTATCTCTGAACCCCCAGCTATACCCATTAAGACAACGACAGAGAAATCTGAGAAAAGTGAAGAGAGAGTCCTTATCACACCCATCTCGAGCTCCTCTAATGACAATGGAAGCGATGTCTCATCAAGCAGCAATGAGTCGGAAGCCAGCACATCAGGTTGGCTTCCTATATTTCTATTTTCTACTAATGTGAATACATTTTAGCAGATTTTATAGACCATCTTATATTTGCGTTTCTTGAATATATGGACTTTATGTAGGGCGGGAAACAGAGAATGCCCTGAAGGAACAAGGAGCCCGCGCACTTTGGGACAAGCTAGATGACATTATTCTGCTTGTTATTGAACTGCAAGAGGTTAGAAACCACTACTCTGGGGATCGAAGCATCTGTATGGTTTATCCAGGTTTTCTTCATATGCTTTAGCGCTTCGTCTATGTAGTGCACGGAGGTGGGTAAATCTGTAGTATAGGCCGCCCGATTCAATGTGTTTTTACAATCTCGTGCTGAATTCTTAACTTTGTTGTAGTGGAATGAGCAAGGCCGGCCATTACATGCACGAGGGCTTCAGCAGGTCCTAAAGCGACTTAGATTTCTTGCAACCTATAAAGATTCTTTGGAGATACCTGCGGGAGGTAAATCCTGGTCTCAGGACTACTGCTATCTAAATTTGTGAACTTTTCAGTTAGACCCAACTGTTGTTTCTTTAGTTGGTTCTTAGTCAGTGTTTTAGACGCTGACTTTAGTTAAATTGTTATCAGGCGTTCAGCCTGTAATGAAAATACAACAGGTGTAGAGTGTGATGATTACACATGATGTGTACTGATAGTTTGTGATGAGATGATATATTTAGAATCTATGAAAGGTTGATTTTATGGAATTTTTGACAAGAGTCATGGTTGTTTTGACAAATTCAGGGAATATTCAAGTTGGAATTTCTGTTTTAGCAGCATGTTGGCGTCAGTACAGCAGTTTGATACTACTGGAAGACCGTGTCTTGGTCTCTAATCCAGATCCTGTTATTGAACACTGGTGTGGAGCTCTCCAGGTAACTATACAAATGGAAGGTATTCAATTCGTGATTAGAAGCAAATAATTTTAGTTGTTGAAACTTGGTCTGATCATTTTGGCTTTGGAATGTTGTATTGAGCAGTACTGGACACAAGCAGCCGAGGAGTTGCATGCAAGCGAGACTCGGAGAGCGGATGAGATGCGCGGCTATGCTTTGACCTGTCTTGCGCTGGTACTGGGACGTCTTGACCCTCGGCGCCTAGAGGAAGTTTTGAAGGATATTGAGCCAGAACTCCTGCAGACTTTGATGAACCAAGTAAGTTAGGCTGAACTGCAATATTTATTACCCTTTGGCGGATATGAGTTAGAATGCGTACTTATGCTATGATTCATTTAGTAGATATCTAGGAAAATTGCGATGGTGGAGTCATGAACCAGCTCTTTTGCCTCTGACAATTTCTCTAAATACAAGTTTCAACTGAGATGGATTGTCATTTTTCTTACTTACAACAGGTTCGAGGGGCTGATATTGAAGTGGTTGATATGGCCATGGCAATTCTGCGATCCTTGTTGTTTCGGAGTTCAGCTGTGACCTCAAAGATGGAGGAGATTGTTCCTGTTCTGATGGATATGCTAGATACCAGAGATTCAGCAGCCAGAGCTGTGGTGCTTTTGGTGGCTGAATTTTTTTCCTTGTATCCTTGGAGATATTCTTACTTGGTGCGTTTTTGCAAGTCTCATGTTACTTTAAAAGTATTGTTAGCTGTTTATTTCCCTTAGTAAGCTATAGTTATTGTAGGTGCTGTGAAGGAGTGTTAAATATCACACAGCTTTGTCAATTGCATGCCCAGTAGGCAGATTTCTATCCTTTCAATTTATGGGATGGTAAGTATCTCAGACCTGAAGTGGTTGGTTCTTTAGCGTCTTATTCCGAATTCGACTCAGTTGATATTTTCCTTTTTCACGTTCACATTCTTTCAGTTTCCTCTTAACTAACATTTTAGAAATCCTACATCACCTGAGCTCGAGAAAGTGCTGGCACGACTTGATTCAGAGGATTCATCGCAACGCCGCAATGGACTTGATGTATTGACGGAGCTCGTGGCTGTTATCACAAAGTCTACGGATAGTGTAGACACCCCATTGAGGTTATTTTCTTGCCTGACTTCCTCCTGATAGAACTATACGTAGGATTTGGGTTTTTCTAGCGGATGTTCCTCTAAGGTATTCATCTCTAGATATGTAAAATGTTGCTCTTGCTCAATTGGACGACTCGTATCTTGGTGCCATATCGTTGTATACTGCACCATCTTTGAGTTTTGGGGCCAGCATTTCTCCTGCTCTAGAAGTGTCATATCTGAAGCATTAAACTGTTATGTATCGTTGACTGGGCTGCTTGAAACTGTACGTTGGTCACACACTCATTATCTTATGTATCTGGCAGTCGTACAATTGCTGTTCACCTATTCGACCGTCTGGGTGATGACGAGCTTACCAATCGGGTGGAAGCATCTGCACTCTTTGCAAAGCTTGGTACTATATTCTTACTAAAACTTGTAGATTCATGATTACTTCATTTCAGAAAATTCCTACTGACATTAACTCACAAAGGATATTCGGCTGAATGTAGGACTGTTTTAATTTCTGCATTACAAAGATCGACGAAGTGGTCTAGGATAGTCTACTAGAGATGAAGCGCAAGGATCAGAGTGTGATTGACAGGTCTCAATTCAGATGTCTTTTGCATTCAGCTGATGGTTCCCCTGTCATTGTGCAGATCCTTCATTCACACTGGCACAGTTGGTTCAGTTAGTGTACTCACCCGATGCACGAAAGCGTTCAGCTGCGAGTTCAGCTGTAGAAGCTGTTTTATGTGGTCATGCTGATCAGAGCCGCACTATTACTGTTCTACTCGACTGTCTCAGGTGCAAGGAATATTTTATTTGCAATTACAGATGCATTATGGCACTGATACGTTGTAGGAGTGTAAATATAGTGTGTGGTGTGATATTTCGATTCATACGCGAATCTGGAGGTTATGTATGTAGATCTCGCTGTGTCTGTGACTTTTTAATGGTCTTTTCCTCTCAATTTTATGATTGAAGCAGGATGACGGTTTATATCGCTTTTGAGGATTTTGTTTTCTTATTTTGTTTCAACAATCATCTGATTTGCAGGGACCTGATGGCAGAGACTGCTACTACTGATAGAACTGCAGGCCCTAAGAGAGGTACTTGCATGTATATGCTTCGTATGGACTTGTCATTTTTCCTAGATATTTTCATATTGATTGATAATCACTATTGAGTAAGAAAGTGGAATCTTTATCCTCCGAGCCAGGCATTAAAGCACTTCTTTCTATGTTTTCAAATGTTTTTCGTCCTACATATAAGGTGCACCTTGATATCAAATCTTTTAACTAGAGACGTTTTCAATCTAAACTTCAGAAAATGAGAGATAATAGCTGGATCTGTTATAGGTTCTTTTTCTACTGCTTTTTACCCCTCGCAGCTTTTCCATTCTTATGAAATTGAGTGCAGCTGGAGCTTCTCTCGATCTTGACCGAGTTTTGTCATCAGTATCTGCCTGGGCATCAAAGGTAGTCATTGTTGGAACATTGTCCCATTGAAAAGAAACTTGAATGCGAGTTTTTTCAGCTTGTTTAAAGGTCACCTGGATCATGTTATCGTTCTGTAGGAGCACACATTGTATGCTTGCTACATCATGTGATGTTTTCAAAAACGAGCTCGCTATTCAAAGCTAACAAGTCGAAACACAATTAAATTGCAGAATTGCGCTGCAGACAAGCTATTGTGAGATGCTTCTAGTATACTCAGCTGTTCGTATTTTTGTTTGTGAATCAGGTTCAAGATTGGGAGCCTTTAATTGAAGTGCTTCTAGATAAGATGTACACTGAGGCATCGAATCCTGTGATTCCTAGATTCTTGAGTCACATTAGCGACCAGTTGGCTGACATACCAAATTTGGTATTTCCACGGATATATCAACGAATGCGTGATCAACCGATGTAAGACCCGACCTGTTAGTGTTTATCGAGTGCGTCATTTCACATAGCCTCTAGGGTGTTGTATTGATGTACTTCTGACATGTTACATGCTCTGTCTTTGTGGTGACCAGAATAAACGAGGAGGTTCTCACTAATGTCTCTGAGAACGAAGATGCTCTTGCTGAGTTACTCTTCCAGCGCCTCAGTCCCATGCTTGTTCTCAGAATTCTACCGTTGAAGGCGTTTAACTATCCAAGTACTAAGGAATTGTACGGGAGTCTATTGGATGATTCAACTTCAGGTCAACCCTCTTACCTGATCACATTTGCTACACATTAGACACCTCTTTATATTCTACTCTGCTGGTGTATACAGTTGTTTGGAACGTCTTATCTGGAAAATTGTTTCTCATTTTGCAATGCTTCTGTAGGTGAAAGTGAGGATCAAGATAGAGTTTCAACAATTACTGGTCTTCTACTTGAAAGGTAACGTTTAATTATGTCGTTCTAACTAGACTGGACAATTCTGACGACATTCGATATTCCACGTTCGTATATTTTACAGTTACGGAAGCATGCAGTGGATAGTCATTACTGACATTTGTGCACTATCAGGATGTCCAACGTGTGGGAACTTGATGATGTTCGCAAAATTGCTTCAGAACTTACCGGGCGCCTCCTTCCTGATGTAAGGCTCTTTCAAAGCCGTGCTTGTTACATACTGAAGTTTTGTGTTACCAAAGAATGCGTACAAGTTATAAAAGCTGTTCTTTGCTTTTCGAATTTTATGGCTAAAACTTGCTCTCTCAGAATCGTAGTTAGAGTGGAAGAATGCATGCCTATGAAGATTCACTAATATACATGTGCGGGGCAGGCCATGTTGCCCTCCGTAACTGCAGTATTAGAGAGAGCAGCCCGCAATTCTAATACTGTTACAGCTAAGGCTTGTCTATTTACCCTTTGTACTTCACTCATGGTAAGTTATTTTCCAAGCTCTGTATTACGGTTGGCGTATTCAGCACTTTTTCTTTGAAGAAACATTATTTAACAGCATGGAAAACACGACAAAAGACTATTCGTACTATCAGCTGGTATAATAACCCAACTTTGATCTATGATGCAGATTAGGGGTAAAGAGACTCTTGAACACCCTCTGTTGGCACAGGTTCGGAAGTCATTATCAAGCATCATACTTTGGTCTCCAACTTCCCTGAAAGGTATGCCGTTCATCCTGCTCGTTGTTTTTATGAAGTAAAACAGAATAGTCTTCCTTTCATGTAAACTTAGGTGAAACGTTCATGCATCTCTATCCATCAGATTTTATTGTGCTTAGGAATCAGCAAGAAGGTAAAGCTTTAAAATTTAGAGTGGCATCAGTTACTTGTATTTATCTTCTTCAATATGGTCGATGTAAGTTGGGAGATCGCTTAATGGAGGTCTGGAAATGACTTGCAGAGTCGAAGGAAATAGCAAAAGCACAACATGGCTGCATCGATTGTTTTGCAGCAATGATTTGTGCAGAAGTCGGGACTCTAGGCATAGTCTCTCCACTGCCATCCAAGCCTGTACAAGGAGATCAGAAAACGAAGAAATTGATTGAGGAGATCCCGGAAGGGGAGTGGAGAAGTCCTGAAAGAGGTGCACTCTTTGTTCTTACAGCTGTTTGCTATGCTAGTTGGGGTTTGCTGCAATTCTGCGAATATTCTGCTAATGAGCATATTTTTCAACGTGCATTTTACTATTAGCTCAATGCTTCCTGTGCTTGAATGAAGACTAAAGTTTATATTATTGAGCACATATCTGTATCGCTAATCTGCGTGACTCTTTGCTTATGCTAGTTGATTTAGATGGTACCTATAATATTTTCTTTCTGAGTTTGAAGCAGGCAGTCAAGAGTCACAGAAAAGGTGGAAAATTCTTTCTTCGGTGATCGAGTGTGTTCTAGGCAATCAACCGTTTTCTGCACTTTCAGCTACACTTGGACTATCAGAAGGTGGGAAAGGTTGAATATCATTTCGAAGATCTCACTGCAGCTTTCTTTTCTATTGTCTTTAATTTCAAGTAGACATTTTAACAAAGCCGGCAATATTAAAGTTTTGCTCTCTACTGGTATCAACGCTATGTTCAAAAACCATCTCATGTTTGCCTTACAGATTGTGAAGATGCTCATTTGGCTCCCGAGGTCTATCGTGTGTGCATGGCCAATGTCCTGATCAGCAGTGCTCAAAAGATTTCTGCAAGTGTAAGACCTGTATATGCCCAGGCTGTAATACCGCCAATCATGAACTTCATTCAGGTATCCATCTCATCTCACAGGACATTCTCTGCCGCATATGTTTCATCTTTAGTGGTTATTTCATGTCAGAAGGTTTATTCAGTAGTAGAGATTTGCAAAGACCGAGTGTTTTGGTCGTGATTTCTAAAATAATGTTAAAACTGTGCATCCTCATGGTTGAAATTGCACATTTAGTCTTGTTATGTTTCCCTAGAGCAGTGATCCAATTCTCTTTCTATTTTCTGAACGTTTTTGTTTCGCATCCAATGCCTGGGGTACAGGTGGGCTCAGCTCCAAAGTTACGGGCAGCTTGTTTTCAAGTTCTCTTTACTTCTATATATCATCTCAAAGGACTTGCCATAGTTCCATTTGCAGTTGATCTCCTTAACCTCTCTATCTCTACCATTGGAGGTCGTTACTCAACAGAGGTAATTTTCATTCAATTCTTGAATCCTTTGGCACCCTACATATGTGATAATGCCCATAGTTTCTCAGCTTGTATTTCAACTGCAGCGTTCGTATGATTCTTACTTTTATTCCTTGTTTGGTTGGTCAATTCCGTTCCATCTTTTACAAGAGACCCTTCTGCTGATATGTTTCATTCCAGCTTCTGCATTCTATACAGTTGTGGGTATTCTAAAAGGATCTCTATTCAAATTATCTTCTTTTTTCTGATCAGAAAACTATGTGCGTTTGTGGTACTGTGGATGGGATATCCAACAGGAGAGGACGGCAGGTACAAAGGTACTGGCCTCACTTTTAGCAAGTGAAGACAGCGTCCTCAAAGAGATTGCTCCTTACATTGAAGATGCCCGCCGAGCAGTGGCTACTGTTGCCAATATGGATTCTTCTCCACAGTTGCGAGCATTGTGTGAGCAGTTGCTGGCTTGCATGACCAAGACAGACTAGCTCCTGAAAACCTTCCGCCCTCTCTAGTTCATGAACCTACTAAAGTTTAGGCCTGGATTAGAGTGTGCAATGTGGCTCACGGCCTGAAATTTTGTTAGCCCAGAAAGCAGTAGCACAGCAAACTGTCCTGTTTTGAGAATTCCTGCTACCGAACGTAAGGTATTTGGTCACGAGCTTGAGTTTGGTATTTTTTTTGTTCGAGCATTACCAATGGGAGTTACTTACAACAAATTCTTGTCCTCATGATTTTTTACAAAGTTGAAATTTGTTTTGGAAATTTGAGCTGACAATTTTTTTGATAAAATATAAATTCACAGATCTAGAAAAAGGTGTAATTCATTGAGGGAATATATCATGATGTAATCTCATCACTAATCTTGCACTAATCTTCTGTAGGTGCAGGCTGGGAAAGCCTTACTTAACATATAAGCTATTAATCTTGCACTAATCTTCTGTAGGTGCAGGCTGGGAAAGCCTTACTTAACATATAAGCTATTAATCTTGCACTAATCTTCTGTAAGTGCAGGCTGGGAAAGCCTTACTTAACATATAAGCTATGAAGTAGCAGCACCTATTTTCGTACACTCAAGGAATTAACTACAGTCTACCCTCTATAAATGTTAACCCTCGGGAGTGGATCAAAGTTAACATTTACAGAGCTATTAACAGTTAACAATTATAAAATATATTTTTTGAGCAATATACAAATTTAACATTTATAAATATAAGTAATTGTGAAGGGTCCTTGTGAGAAAATACCATTCATAAAATTGCAAACCCAATCAAAACTTTGTTCAATATCAAGTAATGTGTAGAGAAACAATAATGTAACTGGATGTGTAGTTTTTATCATCCATATTATGGCTGTATTTCATTTGTTAACATTTACAAAGTCAAATTTACAAAGAAGGGAGTACCATTTTGTTAATAGTTAACACATTTAATATTCATAGTGTGCAATATGTGGGGAGTAGAAGAAAATTAACATTTAGAGAGGGTTAACACTTATAAGTGTAACATTTATAGAGGGTGGAATGTATACTTGTAGAGGTGATATGAGTGGCTTACTATTTTTCAGTGATTAACAATAAGAGAAGACAAAGTTTCCCCATTTTTAGGATATTTCTGAGCACTTACAATAATAACTATAAATTTTAGAAGTGACCAATATAGGTTGACCTATAGTTGGACACCTTACTTCATGTATGCATGGGATACATTATAGGTAATTATAGGGTGATCAAATCTCCATTGGAGCAAGAATCTGAAGTGTACACCTTTGGGGGGAGGGGGGGGGGGGGGGGTCCCGGTATAGGTGCTTGCACCATATTGTAGGTATAGTCAACTTCTTTTATCTTAATCTTCCTTCTCTATATGAGATCTTAAGTGAACCCAAATATTTGAGGACATATATGCTTGACATAATATCTAGCTCTTACTGCAATGCATGTAGCATTGTCTTCAAAGATGATAGTTGATTTGATAAATATTGTATGAGACCACACTACTTGAAAATAATTTTGTGCATATTGCGTAACCATATTGTCTTTTTGTTAACTTCGAAAAAAACAATCAGCTTTGAGTGGTTTGTAGAGGTGCTTTACAAACTTCCATGAGATTTGTGAGTTGTTTTCAAAAAAGATACTCTCATATCGGAATTTTCTAGAACTTTCACATGATTTGAAGCTGGCGTAAATGCACCCGATGATCTATGGAGTCTCATCTTTGGTGTGATGTAGGCCGAAGTCTTCTACGCCTTTGAGATATCAAAACAAACGCTTCACTCTATTCCAGTGGCATGCTCCGGGTTTTGATTGTATTTCATTAGCACATTGTTGGCAAAAAAGATGATCCAATGCATATAGAAGAGCTTCTACAGCTCGGAGGTGCCTAATTCTATTTTCAAATTCCTCCTTCTCATTCTTGCAAAAACAATAGATCATCAAGCATTCTACTTACACATCATAGGGGTGGAAAGTAGACTAGCATGGTCCATGTTAAACCTCTTTAAAACGATTTAAGTATATTAAGTGGTTGAATGGAGAAAACTATTTCCACTAGGTAAATAGGTTATTAGCTTTAAAGGAAAAATGAGGTCACAAAGGGGCTTTTGAAACTAGCACGTGAGAAAAAAAAAAACGGTGCCCGTGCCAGCGCTGCGGGCGAAAGGGGTCGAACCAATCACCTCAAGGAAGCGCATGTACGGAGGGTTGCTACAGTGTCAGCGCTGACAGCTAGCATAACTACTGCGCAGAGATTCCAAGCCTCGCAGCTTGTGTCAGTAGGGATATTCGGCATCGTATTAAAGAAAGGAGTTACTCTTTAGCATAGTCTAAATATTCAACCATTCAACTTCAGCCAGGTCAGCGCCATTGAGCACTTCTCTTAACTGTGCGGGCAACATTTATGGCATTTGCTGCCAACAGCAGAGGGGCCTTCAGGCAACCGGTTTACGTAACCCGGGCTCTCTTAAAGGGCCCTTTGTGACCTCAAATTTCCCCTAATGGAGGGCCTAGGCAAAAAATAGTCTTGCTTAGCAACTTCATTTCACACTGATTGGTGAGCAAGCTCATGGCAAGTCTGCAAGTGTCCGGGATGCCTCCAAGGTTAAGGTTATTGGCATACACTCTGATAATCACAAAGTCAGTGGTGCCTTTTAGAGTAAAGAGATAGGGTAGAATTTGGTTGTGTAAGAATTTGTGGTGAAGTAGAAAATACTATACGTGCTTGTATAACATTCTCTTGGATTGAATCAAACTGTAGAGGGCTTTCTTGAGTTTGAAGTCATATAAGATCCTTAAGTATTACTCCCTCTGTCCCAAAATGATCTTCCTGTTTGATAAAATGATCTGGATTAAGGTTGAAAATGACAATTTTGAAATCATTTTTGAGCTAGAAGTAGAGTTTAGTGCACTCCTTTATTCCTAAAAATTTGAATTTAAAAATCCTTTTAAAAGTGTAGGTTTGGAGCATTGAAAAGTGGGATTTTTTGGCCATTTTTGAGGAGCACCGGTAGCCACTCATTTCCTTAGCTCCCTTGGTTCTTCTTGGAACATTCATCCATGTTATCCAAATGTTCATCCAAAATATTCCAATTTTCATCCAAAATTCTAGAAATCATCTAATAAATTTCATCCATCCACCAAGGAAGATCATTTTGGGACAAGAAATGCAAGCCAACAGGAAGATCATTTTGGAACAAAGGGAGTATTTGGTCGGGTTTGTAAGAGGAAGTGAGACGGATGCTTAATATGCATGTAAACATCAAAGGGGTTGCAAAGGTAAACAACAACATTAAAAAGTTGCGTTTTTAAAGAATATTATACGGTCATGTCCGGTAATTAATAGAAAGTACTCAAGTCCATAACAAGCAAGTTGGTATGGTAGTAATCTACTCCCAAACTGCCGAGTGAATCCTTATGGTGCTAGGTGGACTGTACACAAGACAACGTACTTCATGTTGCGAAATTGTTGTGGTTAAATGGAAAAAACAATAGGAAATATAGATAGAATCGTATCTATAGGTTCTTTCTTTATAATCTTCTCTCTATATAATTACAAATGGCCTGTATTTTGATGAAGCTCGAGGTTGAACACCAAATAGCTAGAAAAATCCAAAATCTTTAGATGAGTCCAATTGTTGCGAGTTTGGGAAAGAAAATTGTTCCCTTATGGTGAAAACATTGGTTTCAATTGTTCCCACATGTAATAAGGATTGTTAGCTTTGATGTATTGTTGTCTAAGAGAGATGGCTAATATGCAAAATGCAAAAAACAATATTCTATAGACAACAAGATGCAAAAAGCAGAGATTAGAGAATTGTGCATATAATGTATTGTGATAGTACCATATACTCTTGCATAAGAAAGACAAACAAAGACAATACAAATCAGTTGCAATTCAGAATTGTTACAACCTTAGAAAAGAGTTACTTTTTATTTGCTAACTCTCACATGAGTAAGCAGATGTTATAACTCCTCCATTTCAATGGGCGGATTTTTCTAGGTGACTTTAGATCATACTAAGTCGATTGCTATTTCACTAGTATGCGTCCAAGTGTAATAACCTACTTAGCTTCCACGTCAAGAAGATGCAGTCACTAAAATGACCTACATTATAAAATGAAATTGAGAGGACCAAGGAGAACGCTCCTCCAACTCCTCCTCTTCCTTGATGTTTCTAATTTTAGAGGGACGCAAGGGGACCCTCATCATTAAGACGAGGGCAAGGTTTGCGGGGAGGGGAAAGCGGCCGACAAAGGTTCAAAGAAATTAACCCACGAGCCCGGAAATGTTCACACCAAAAGGGCAACGCGAAAGATACCAGCAGCCCCGAGTGGTGGGTCCCTGATTGATTTTGATTTGGTTGTGGTGGTGCTGTGGAGCCAAGTAGAGCAGAGTTGAGAAACCGCGCGGCGCTACTTAGTACTGGGTGGAGCGCGCCGTTGTCGTGCCCACTCCCCACTCCCGAGTCCCGAGCCCTGACTCGACTCACGCCTGGGCTGGGCTGGGCTGGGCTGGGCTGGGCTGGGCTCACATGATGGGGTGGTACCGTCACCCGTGGTGCTGCGAGCGCCACCGATCCAAGTGTGGAGCGATTCCGGAGCCCCGGCACGGACCCAGCAAACACTCAAGGCTCCAGGACTCTAGGGCTCCATCCAGGGAAAGGAGCATCAAAGAGTAAGTTAGAGTGTAACTTATGAGACTGTCAAGGGCACGTATTAGGTAACCGGCGGGAGGAGCCTGGTTACTGGGGGAGGACGAGTCGCGGAGCGACGAGTCCTTCCCCAGTAACCAGGCTCCTCCCGCCGGTTACCGTACGTAACCGGTAGCAGGCCGACAATCGGATTCCGCTTGGGGCCCACAAGCAAAAGGATCCAACGGTTGAAAAAAAAGATAATCATTGCATCTTTTACGTCATCATTACAGGATTCTGCTCGGGGCCCACAGCAGCAGGTTATTGCGTGTAGCAGGGCTGCTCTCAGCCACTCAAGTCCCGACACGTTAGCTCGAAAGGGCCTGCTGCCGGTTACTGGGCAGTGCCAGTCTCACTGTCTCAGCAAAGCAGAGTGGTCGTGAAGGGAGACGCAGTCACCAGTGGCTGGTACTGGCATGGCGGTACAGTCTGTAAACGTCACTGCCTCCCTCCTTTAATCATCCGCGTACCAGCGCACGCTCTGATTCGTGACATCCCCCACTGTCACTCAATTGCAGTTGGCACGACTCCCTCCTCACTCCTCACTCCTTCCCACCCACACACTCGCGCACAAGGAAGAAGGAAGTTACGTTGCGATGCTGCAGCAGTCGGACCCCGTCTCCGACTCCACCTGCGCTGCTCCATTCCTCCGAACATGCCATGCCGCTGCTGGGTCATTTCCAGCCCTGTGCTGACGTCGTCGTCGTCGTCGTCGTCGTCGTCGTCGTCGTCGTTGTAGCCTCCGGTGTTTATATGGCGCATTGAGCGTGGCCTTGATGCCACCCTTGCCGTTGCATGTTTGCGTGCGTATTTTCTGGACCCGATAGACGAACCACCACCCCCCCCCCCCCCCCCCCCTCCCTTTTTTAACTTTTTTTCGTATTGGGTTGGGACTTTGTTTTGGTGAGGCTGCGCCGCGCCATGGCGTTTGTAATTGACGAGAATTATCTGGCTATCACTGCAATCGTCACGGTGAGTGTTGTGGCTTTTCGTTTTTTGGTGCTTTCTGCTGTCGCGGTTTATTTGGAGTCTCGGAAGCACTGACATTGGAATCGGGTTTCATTTGGATTCTCAGCTCCTTCTGTTTCCAGGCCATATGGTTTGACAACTTTCCGTTCTGTTATGAATGCAGATATGCTATCAGTTTGCATTTTTCATTGTAGCTGCTACTTGTAAATTCGACAAAGTCACCGACTTTGCTGGTAAGTACGTCTGTTGCGTGTTGTGTTATTTTTCGTAGTTTTCATTCTGTAGCAGTGTTCGAGATGTGATGTTTACATCGGAAGTCTTCTTTAGCTGTTTGCTGGAGCAGTTGCTGATCTTTACATTGAATATGGCAGGTGGAACGAACTTCGTGGTTCTCGCAGTTCTTACATTTTTCCTCCATCATACATGGCACTTTCGACAGGTGAACTCTTTTCTCTAAAATTGAGTATGTCCTATGGTCGGCATTAAATCGCTTTCTATATGTTTACAACTTGGCTTTTATGGAGATCACATTCTTAACTTTCAGCCTTGAAAGTATGGAAAGCCACTATGTAATGAAAATTATCTGGTCATGAGTTGCAGATTATTCTCACGTCCTTGGTCGTCATTTGGGGAATCCGACTGGCCATCTTTTTGCTCCTCAGGTACAGAAATTCCTCTGATGTGAGATGTATCTGTTTTTGACTGTGACTTACTCTTTTTACGTTTGTGATGCGGTTTCCTGTGATTTGATCTTAATGGTGAGGTGTTCATGTTCATATTCTGCTCAGCAGAGATATATTTTCATTATCTTAATTTCACTTAAGTTCAGATGTATTATCAGCGGGGTCAGGGCTAATGAGACGTGGATGATGAACTGTGCACTCACTACACAGAATACTAGCGTGGGGAGAAGACAAGCGCTTTGACGATAAACGTGAGAATCTTCTTAAGTTCGCTGCATTCTGGGTGGTACAGGTATATGCTTCTTCCCTTAGCGGGTTTTCCTCCTGATTTGGACAAAGTTGAAGCTAAAATCTGTTATGATATGTGGAGGATTCAATATTCTGCATTTGTAAAAACTGACTACCTATGCTTGGGAGAGCCAGAACTATCATTTCATATTTATTTCTTACGGATTACTTTGCTCCATGACTAGGCAATTTGGGTGTGGACGGTGAGCTTGCCCGTGACTATTGTCAACGGAAGCAATACGAATCCGGGTTTTCAAGCAGCGGACATAGTGGGCTGGATTCTGTGGGCTATTGGGCTCTCTATTGAAGCGGTTGCGGATCAGCAAAAGCTGAACCTGAAGAAAAATCCTGCCAGTAAAGGGAAATGGTGTGATGTTGGAGTCTGGTATTGGACTAGGCATCCCAACTACTTTGGAGAGGTGAACACCGCAATCCTAGCCCTTACTTTTGGAACTGATAGCCCTGCCCTTCAAGTTCTGGTGAATGTGAATCACTTACTAGCTCCCTCCAAACTTGAAAATTTAAATGAACTTTCCCAGACTCCGCACGTTAAAGCTCTATTCCAAGGTATTGATGTTTGAAAATACTTCTGTGCGTGACAGATTCTTTTATGGTGGGGTATATTTATAAGCGCCACGCCAGTATTAAGTAAAGGCCAATGGGGCGTTATTGCTGGCCCCATCTTCATCACTATACTTCTGCTTTTCGTGAGTGGAATGCCATTGCTAGAGGTAATTTCTTCAGTAACTGCCATTTAGAGGAGTTCTATGGGCAGCACATGCAGGGGGACAGGGTTTTGATAGGAATAATCTGCAAACATTTTTTTAAGTTTTCAGATGTTTATTTATCGTAACTAATCTTTTCTGTGTTGTTACTGAGCGTTGCAGGAATCAGCTGATAAGAGGCACGGAAGCAACCCTGAATACCGGGCTTACAAGAACAAGACAAGGTACAAGCCATACTGAGGGACCTTTCATAAGAGACCTCCTCTCATGTTTCTCGTCTAGGACCACTCTTCTGCCGTAGGTTGAATGACCAGGCAGATTCTTCTAATTATACATGGAAAACAGCAAGCTAGCTTGTTTCTTTACCCTATGGAATTGCTGTCGATTTGATGATGTGGAGGTGAAGCATTGCTTGGCATGTTTCATCTTTGGAGGATTGGAAAAAGCCATCTGCACAAGCAAATCCTTTAGTAATATCTAACACTAGATTAAGTTTCGAACTGCTAAATTGAGTAGGTCTGGTAATGAAAGACAACATGGATATTTAATGGAGTTGCAGGGCACCCAAAAGTCATCACATTGAAATTAGGGTTTATTTTCTCTATGATGACTAACACAGAATCCTTGTTTTCATGCAGTCCCTTGATACCTCTACCTCCAGCATTGTATGGAAAACTTCCGAGCTGGTTCAAGCTTGTGTTTCTTCTTGAGCTGCCATTGTATAACAAACAGTTATCAAGTGGCCAAGAGCGGTTGCAAGCAAGCCCTGACGTTGTGTAAAATTTCTTCACAGCATTTGCATCCAGCGAGAGAATTTAAGTCAACTAGAGATATCTCCTCGTCTCTGACATTAGTATGCATTTTTGAGTTTCTGTAAAGCTTCTGTAAAATTATTACCATTGATTTTGTAGTAGGGGTCTCCTCGAGCATGTGTGGGTGACCGTGTATTTTCCATTTGTAGCGTAGAATATGTACTGTAGAAGACATTATTTTTGGATTTGGAATTGGAGGCAAATTTTCTTGCCTTAGCAACATTGTTGTATACCATACATGAAGATTTGTAGACTCTTGGATATATTACGCAATCCAAAGATGAAATCACTTTGAGTTGCAAAATACTCATGAATTTCTTGGACGTAAATACTGTCTTATGTATCAAAATGAAGCATTCATTACATTGGCTATATGGATGTATAGAATCGAACAATGTAGATTTATTAGTCTAAATAACTATTTTTAAAAAATTAGTTTTTTATCATGAAGGTATATGCTTAATAAAATGAATTTATGAATGAAGAAAGTATTTTAGAAATATAGTTGAATCTATCTAAATAACACATGAAGTTTGTATAAGCTTTTTCAAAAATATAATTTCAATACTAAACTAATCTATGAGAAAGTGTATACCATTTAGTTTCAACATTAATTTGAACCTTTGAAAAAAAAAAATGTTGTTAACAAACACATCACCATTTCCATAAACATGACTTCCCACCCTTATTAAATGACCAATTTTCTTTGAATAAAAATCACGTAGTCAAACATTTACAGGATTTGCATGGCCAACACATGGATGGCCAACACATGCGGTTTTTGATAAGAGTAATCCGCAAACATCTTCAAGTTTTCACATGTGTATTTAAGGTAACTAATCTAATATTTGAATTCATGGATTAGAGCTTGGTAGTGTTTACAAAGTTGAGACCGCCACGTATCTCCATGCACAAAATCAAAACACAAAGTTAGAAAAGTTTTGTACTCCTGGTATTCTCTCTTCCTCATATATAGTATTCTCTCTTCCTCATATATAGTATTATCTCTTCCTCATATATAGTATCATGACCAAGTTTTGAATCCATGGCTGTAATATCAATAGGATGTATGCCTGTAGTAGCAAAACCAGATTTAATAGTTTATGGTTTAAGAGCATTTGCCAAAGCTCTTGATGACATCTCATCAAGCATAGACTTCATTAAAGCTCCTTGTGCCCATTGTCGATTGCTTCTCATATTGTTCATTTTCTCCATAGCTAGGTTTAGTTTGAAGGTGTGGGAAGACTGCCACATCCAATGGTTGAAGCTCATGGGAGCAATGAGAAGGAAGGCTAAGAATATCCTATCCATTCTCTCTTCCAAATTGGATAGCTTCATTAGTCACATGGCTTGCATGCCCATCTAGTATGAGCAAATGTTTGTTCTCCTTTGACATTCTTCTTGGAACATTGTTCTTGAAATGATCCAACCATTCTAGGAAGATTTCAGATGTCATGTAATCATTTTCTTGAAATGTCATTGCTGCCCCTACTTCACAATTTCTTATATATTCAATTTGAAGTCTGGTTTTTCTCTTAAAGATGTACATGTTTGGAATATGAGAACCAACAGCATTCACACATATCATTATGGACATCCACTCCCTATTGTCTGCACAGGTAAACCTCTCTGCCTTACTTCTTTTCTTGGCAACAACTTTGATTGATGGATTGCCATTCCTTACACTTACCTCTATTTCATCTAAATTCCATATGTGACTAGGGTGGTACTCGTGTGCACTATACACTTGTTGTAAAAGGTTGTAGAATGCTGAAGTTGTTTTCCTTATCAATCCTAAGGCCCGTCTTACTTCCAACCCATCTACACACTTTATGGTAATGTCTAGATGCCTTTGTTTGAAAAGAGGCTACCATTTATCACCAGGAACTCCCTCCCTGAATGGATGCTTTCTTGGTAAAATTCTCCAAGATACTCTTAATTGTGAACTTAAGCATATTGAGAGTCACACACAAGGCTACTTGCTACATTTTAAAGCACCATTGAATAACTGCTAGTTCTTCCTTTGCTGTTAAATAGGTTTGATGGCCCACTGTTGTGGAGGTTCTTTTACCTTTCTTCCAATGTTGAATGCTTGAAGGTGGGATCTCGAAAAACTCTCGAGCTTGCATAGTCCACCCTTTAGCCTCTTGGGAACATTTACATTGGTATGTAAGTGTTGCCATATTATCTTGGCAGGAGGCCTCTTAACCCATGATAGTAATTGAAATATTATTAATTAGTATGCTTTTGCTATTAGTATGTTTTTAATCTATATTGGAGCTGTTCCCTACATTTGGAGTTGTGCAGTGTGCGTATGGTTCAGTGTCCGGTTTTACGCTGCGTAGGGTGAATGGCACATGTACCCTAAGCAGTGGAGATGAGGGCAGGGGGTCCGGGAGGGAAAAAGGCTGGGAACAGGAAACGTTATGCAAAGGGAGTGGGGAGAGAAAAGGAGAGTTGAAGTAACTTAAATGAAAATTGGAAGGGAAAGGAGTGGGTAGGCAATGGGCATGGTGAGTGGTGAGGGTTGGGGGGCGCCTTCATTGCCTCACTTGAATGCACTGGCCCGCTCCCACGAGACTTGCACCGCACGCACCCTCAAGAGAGAACACAGCAGTGAGCCCACGACACAGCCAGGGAAAGGCGACGCAGGGACAAAAGGGACGGAGGACCAGGTCCAGGACCAGGACTAACTTAGGACGAGGACGAGGACGAGGGCTGTGGATTCTGGAAGGAAGGGTCTCCCAGCTTCAACTGACTCCGCTACTCTGTTACAGCTTCTTCTTCTGTTGTCTCCTGCTCCTGCTGCTGCTGCTGCTGCTGCTGCTGCACGTATACTACACTCCACCCCCAATTGCACCCGCTTCCCCCTCTCACCCTGCCTGCCACCCCGCATCCCAGATCGGGGAGGTTGTGCCTCGCGGCTTTTCATTTCCCCTCATCACGCTATCCGCCATCTTGTTTCTGCTGCCGCCCACCAGGACCTTTCACTTGACCACTTTGTGCTTCGGCCATGGCGACTCCCCCGTCTGCGCATCCCGGGGAACCCTCGGATCCGTAATCATCTTCCCCTCCCTCTTTCTTTCGTTGCTGCGTTTCATGGCTGGAGTGGTTGTTTGGTCGCTCTTTCAGTCTTGCGATGCGTGTTTCGGATGCTAGGGTTTTGAATTGGTGGTGGATTTTGATGTGCGTGCGTGTGAGGGTGGAGTGTTCGGTGCTTCTTGGTGTGCCTTGTTGTGTTCTTTCTGCTTCGGTGTTGGTTGTGGCATGCAATCGGAAATTGGTGATGTCTGCTAAGGCCTTCTGCCTGAATGGCTCTGGTACATGTCGCCGCGCGTTGTATTTGTATGCTTCAAAGTGCGTGTTAGGTTAGGGTATGTCGGGATGGATGCCTGCCGACTTGATTTCCGACTGTGATACTTGAGCATCTAATCGGGATAGCTTCCGAGCAAGTGGGAAGGTCGGTGGTGTTACGGAGCGTGCAATTCGTGAAAATTGAAGTGTAGGCGTTACTTGCTGGGTATGGGACAGAATTACTTAGTCTGTGGGGTCGCGTGTGGTGTGGTTTCTCACGCCCACATTCATTGGTGAGCTAGAATAATGGGGATCCGATTGGGCATGGTTACATGATTTTTAGTAACATCGATGAAGATTTCTTTGTGGAACGGAAGTGGAAATGTGCGAGATTTACACTACCATCTGCGGCATTGTGCATTGCAATATATTTTTGCTCACGAACTATTCAGTTAGATTTACACACTTTTTCTCGTATAGTAAACGAGGGTTTTTCCGGTTGACTTCCCGCATGAGATAACGATTCGAGTTTTGTTACCAAGCCAGTGCGTGTGCCTATTGTTCCACTTAATATACTGTTGCTCTAGACTGTCTAGGGTTTGTCACCCGTACCGATCATTTTTCGTTGGTTCCGATTGTGCAGCAAGCCAGCTGGGAAGAAGGATTTTTCCACTGCCATTTTGGAGCGCAAAAAGGCTCCTAATCGTTTGGTTGTCGACGAAGCCGTGAATGATGATAACTCCGTGGTAGCGTTGAACATGGAGACCATGGAAAAGCTGCAGCTATTTCGCGGAGACACTGTGCTGATTAAGGTTCGTGTTACTATCCTCTGGCACTGACTGTTCAATATTCATTTGCTCATTGTGTCCTGAGGTTGAATTCTCTAATTGCAGTTAAGGAAATTCGCTTCTAAGTATATCATCACGATAGGACGCAGGCGTTGTGCTAACCTCATTCGATCCATGTGTTTTGTGTGTCTTCTCAGGGCAAGAAACGCAAAGACACTGTCTGTATTGTCCTAGCAGACGACACTTGTGACGAACCTAAGATCCGAATGAACAAGGTGGTGAGGGCCAATCTTCGGGTGCGCCTCGGGGATGTGGTGTCAGTGCACCAGTGTGCAGATGTTAAATACGGCAAGCGCATCCATGTTCTCCCGTTCGATGACTCGATCGAGGGAGTTACAGGAAGCCTTTTTGACGCGTATTTGAAGCGTAAGTGAAAGCATTTACTCTGCGCCTTCCTTGTTCACTGCTCGTGTCCTTCGGAAATACTGCGTCTGAAATTGACGACGTTTTACAAGAAATAGAGCTGAGAGGAAATGTTCCGTGATTTGCAGCCTATTTCATGGAAGCCTACAGGCCAGTCCGCAAGGGCGATTTGTTTCTGGTGCGAGGTGGCATGCGGAGCGTGGAGTTCAAAGTAGTAGAGACCGACCCTGCAGAATACTGCATCGTTGCTCCTGACACAGAGATATTCTGCGAGGGCGAGCCTTTGAGGTGAGTCGGTGGTAATTTGGGCTAGCGATTAGCTGTGTGTGATGTGGTAGAGTGGGTTTTAATGAAAGGACGAAGCCGAAGACTCGTCCACTATTTTGGCAACCAAGGTGAGGAGCGTTTGGAGAGGCCTCACAGATTTCCTTGAAACTCGTTTATAGACTCGTAACACTGAAGTGTGTTCGCTGGATGCAGGCGTGAGGACGAGGAGAGACTAGATGAGGTTGGTTACGACGATGTGGGTGGAGTCCGGAAGCAGATGGCACAGATCCGTGAGCTGGTGGAGTTGCCTCTGCGGCACCCTCAGCTGTTCAAGTCGATTGGAGTGAAGCCTCCGAAGGGTATCCTGCTGTTCGGTCCTCCTGGTTCAGGAAAGACATTGATTGCGAGGGCCGTGGCGAACGAAACGGGAGCGTTCTTTTTCCTGATCAACGGTCCTGAGATCATGTCAAAGTTGGCTGGCGAGAGCGAGAGTAACTTGCGAAAGGCATTTGAGGAGGCAGAAAAGAACGCCCCATCGATCATTTTCATCGACGAAATCGACTCCATTGCACCGAAGAGGTATGTGGACTATCTGTGCCAGGCTCAGAGGTTATTGGAAGGTCTGAAGCGCGATGCTGGTTGCAATATGGTTGGATGAGAAGACTGGGAGGTCTTGGGCCAGAGATGTGCATCGCTGCAGGTTTATCGATTGGAGGTTTTACTATTGTAGTCGAAACGTCTAAGAATGACAGTGTGCTCGGGGCTCGTCTTAGTCGGCTAGATTCTACACCGCCATCTTACCGTGTTCTCCTTTCGGACATGTAGAAAATCGTGGTGCATAAACGTTTGGGAGTGCTTGAGTGGTTGTTGATGGTGGTGATGCGTTACGTGTGTAGGGAGAAGACTCAAGGCGAGGTGGAAAGGCGAATTGTGTCCCAGCTGCTGACGCTGATGGACGGGCTGAAGTCTCGTGCCCATGTTATTGTTATGGGGGCTACCAACCGGCCGAACAGCATTGACCCAGCACTACGTCGGTTTGGGCGGTTTGACCGTGAGATTGATATCGGGGTTCCGGACGAAGTTGGGCGTTTGGAAGTCGTTCGTATTCACACGAAGAACATGAAGCTTTCAGAGGATGTGAGTCTCACTGTTACTGCTTTTGGAACACTTTGAACCAGATAGGGCTGTGCTCGAAAGTGAATTCAGTAATTTTTGTCTGTCGAACGTGCTGGATGGGTTGTGTATGGAATGTTGATGGGAGTTCGGTATGTTGGTGATGCGTTGCGGGAGTATGGACAGCTCCGCTGACTTTGTTGGAATGCAGGTCGATCTGGAGAGGATTGCCCATGATACTCATGGGTTCGTGGGTGCCGATTTGGCGGCCCTATGCACGGAAGCTGCCCTGCAGTGTATCCGTGAGAAGATGGACGTGATCGACTTGGAGGACGACTCGATCGACGCAGAGGTGCTGAATTCTATGGCCGTGACGAACGAGCACTTCCAGACCGCTCTGGGCATCAGCAATCCTTCTGCACTTCGGGAGACAGTGGTGGAGGTGCCGAATACCACGTGGGAGGACATCGGAGGGCTGGAGAATGTCAAGCGGGAGCTCCAAGAGGTACTAGACCCATGTGGAGTCCTTGTGAAGTGGGGCGTGCACACGTGCATTGATGTGGATTGGAATGCCTGAATTGTCGTGTGAAGCTAGGGAAGGTGACTTGAGCAGTACCGGTGGTCTGTACTAGTTTAATGGTCTAACACTGACGCTTGTGTGGAAAGGTCGATGGTCATGGTGTGTCGGAGGCATTTCTCGTTTTTTCTCGCTGCGTATTATTGTGTTGGTTACGTGTGCCTACCCTCTGGAACTTGTTTTCTTGTATCGTGTTTACTTACTGGTGGTTTGTGGTGGATCTGCAGACTGTGCAATACCCGGTGGAGCATCCGGAGAAGTTCGAGAAGTTTGGAATGTCGCCATCGAAGGGTGTGCTGTTCTACGGTCCACCTGGATGTGGAAAGACGCTTTTGGCGAAGGCTATCGCGAACGAATGTCAGGCGAATTTCATCAGTGTGAAGGGACCAGAGCTGCTGACGATGTGGTTTGGTGAGAGCGAAGCCAACGTGCGGGATGTGTTCGACAAGGCTCGGCAGTCGGCCCCTTGTGTGCTGTTCTTCGACGAGCTGGACTCGATCGCCAACCAGGTGACATTGCAATGCACCCTCTCTTTCGTGGTTTCTGACAGTTTGTTCAGCTGCGTTAGCGGCAACTATGTGGCCCGTAGAGCTGTGTCGTTTACGTGATACGCGGTAACTCTTACGCTCCGTTGTGTCGCTTTTGTCGTGAAGATGCTTGAGTGCTGCGTGGCTTTTGGGTTTGTTGAGTTTGAGAAGACGACCTAGTTCCCGATCGCTGGGGCTGACGGTGTGTACCTTGTGTGTTGGGTCGTACAGCGTGGCAGCAGCCAGGGTGATGCCGGTGGTGCCGCCGATCGCGTCTTGAACCAGTTGTTGACGGAGATGGACGGTATGAATGCGAAGAAGACGGTGTTCATCATCGGTGCAACGAACAGGCCTGACATCATCGATTCTGCACTCCTGAGGCCCGGACGTCTGGATCAACTGATTTACATCCCACTACCGGATGAAGCTTCTCGGCTGAGAATCTTCCAGGCTGCCTTGAGGAAGTCGCCTCTGGCGAAGGAGGTGGATTTGGAGGCCCTGGCGAGGTACACACAGGGTTTCAGTGGTGCAGATATCACGGAGATCTGTCAACGTGCTTCGAAGTATGCCATTCGCGAGGATATTGAGAAGGTGAGTGGGTGATGTGGGGTTGTGTGTAGGGCTTTTGGGGTTATATTCTGTGTGGATGTTTGGCCTGGAATGGGATACGAGCACAACGTACACTGGTTTGTGAGATTTGTTGGGCGTGAGAGCAAAACGGTGTGTGTAGTTTTCAGTGTAGCTGCAAGAACTCTGGTCGCCCTCAGGTATGAGGGCGCTGGCAGTCCGAGTGAGCATCTGTTTTGAATGAGTAGGTGTTACCGGGAAGGAAGTTTTGTGGTGGATGGGATCTGGCTGTTATTTGGACGTCTGGTCTCCCGTTTAAAGAGACGGTGTGGTAGTTTGAGGTGTTAATAGTTGGCGTGTGAACTGGTGGCAGGACATTGAGAGGGAGAAGAGAAGGTCAGAGAATCCGGAAGCCATGGAAGAGGATGAGGCGGAAGAGGTGGCCGAGATCAAGGCACGTCACTTCGAGGAAGCCATGAAGTTTGCTCGGCGCAGTGTGAGCGATGCTGACATCCGCAAGTACCAAGCTTTCGCTCAGACTCTACAGCAGTCTCGTGGATTCGGGTCGGAGTTCCGGTTCCCAGACCGGCCAGTCGCTCCCGGGGGAGTTCCACATGCCGCGGAAGCTGCTCCGGCGTTTGGCGCCGCCGCAGACGACGATGATTTGTATAACTAGGCCTGTGAATGTTTAGTGGTGCTCCGAGACACGGGCTGTAGGACCCGTGAGTACACATTTGTACACAGTTCCCCTCCTTATCTCTCCCCAAAGTACTTGAATGAGAAACAGATTTCCACCTGGGTGTGGTGTTGAAATTTTGTTGGCGATTATTTTGGGCGGTGCAGACTTGTAATCAATTGATCCCTGACGAGGATTTTACCCCCTTAACGAAGCGGTTATTTGTGGTCGCAAAAAATGTTAGATTTTATTCAGAAGGCGGAATGGTTATTGTGATCCTTGAAACTAGAAATACTTGATGGGTGAATGTACGGACGGAACGCGGGGTGGTTGCGTCAATGTTCCGCTGCTGTGTCATGGGGTTTCATCGTTTGTTGTTGGAATTGACATTTGGGTGGGGTTTGGGTTCGGTTGCAGTTGGGGTGGTGGTTCGAGTATGGTACGTAGTTGGCATTCTCCACCGTTTAGTTCACGGGATTGGGAGATAATATATCTTTGGAAGGATGACAGCACCAGTAGGTCTGGGTGGTGTTGGTTCGGATTATGGTGGGGTCGAATCGGATGAGTTCTGGTGGTCAAAGCTGCGATTTTTTTAAGTCCTTTACTAGTTTCAGAAGTCCAATTGGCATATGAATATTGAGATTGTTGGATCTAAGTTAAACACATCTTTCCATGGATACTGGATTCATGACGATATCAATACAATTCCAACTTTACTTCTTTAGAACATCTTGCTTTAGTGTATACCCCATGAGCACTTAGTATTTCGATTGTTTTGATATTTAGACTTTGTTGCATTGCTCTTAATGTAGGCACTACATATGAAGATTTAAATGTTTATTGTAATATATCATTGAAAGTCCTTGACGAGAGCTTTCCAAAAACTAATAACAAGTCATACTTCAAAAATTTAGCAAAATTTTTTAACGTTTTCCAATTCAAAAAAATTCAAAACTAGTCAATTTGAGGGAATTTTTTGAAGCCGAAGAAAATTCTTAACGTTTTCCAATTCAAAAAAATTTAAAACTAGTCAATTTGAGGGAATTTTTTGAAGCCGAAGACTCGTCCACTATTTTGGCAACCAAGGTGAGGAGCGTTTGGAGAGGCCTCAACTCGTTTATAGCTGATTAATTGATAAGCAGCGACAAGATATTGCTCTTTGGATCATACCAAGCGGATTACAGGATTACATAGCTCCAGCCCACCAAACATCTTCAAGCAGTTCGACCGTAGAGCCCATGCAAATCGACACTTTGAGAGTTATGAAGGTAACCAAAGAAGAGAAAGAACGGTGTTGCATGGAGCACTTGTGTTTGTATTGTGGAGTCAAGGACCACGACTTAACCCCCAAATTTCCTTGTGTTTTTGAGAGCTTGAATCCTCAAAACTGCAATTGTTTACCACTATGCCCTTCCAGGGATATGAAACAAATGTTTTAATTCTTTTTGGAATTTCAACCGTAAGATCTTGTACCTAACCCTACTTGCAAGAACCAATCTAAGTTTTAACCGTTGGATGTTTTTCATTAGTGAGATCGTAGTGTTCAAAGTTTCAGCACACATTATTTTGGGCCTTGGCCGAGAGGCATGGTGCAAATGGGCCAAAGGGAGACTTGATGATTATTACTTCAAACATGTTGGTCACATTTTTTTCCATGTAGCTAACTAGGTTAGGTATGCTCATGCAAAATTTTAGGCCAAAAAAACGCTTTTTAGACCTTCATAAAAATTATTTTCTATAAGAAGGTATAAAATTGACAAAATAGTAAAACATGCATTACAAAAACAATTTGTGAGGTAAAGAAAAAGTGAACGGTGAGTAGGTACCTTTATAAGTTTTTGATTTTCAGAAAAAACAATTTTTTAAAAATTTAAAAATCTCAAATTTTGACTTATGTTTAAAGAAAAAATTCAAAAATTACTAAATACTTTGAAGCTTTTCTTTGTGAGTTTTGGAGGCTGCCATTGTAAAATTGATTAACTGTTTGACTTGGGTCACTATGGAATTTGAGTAGTGATTTGGTTATGAACATATTTCAATTTTTGTTTTTTTTAAAAGACCTAATTTTAGATTGCATGTTTTGGACTTGAAACCTAAAATTTCTAGATGAAGGTCTTAAAATTGGAATTTGGCTTCAAATTTTTTACTACAAAGACCTTACTGTAAAGGGAGCATCTAGTAAAAATCTTGAAAAAAAATATTACTTTTAACCTCCCCATCTAGGCTGCCCGAATTTGCAAAAACCCATTTTGGGTATTAAGGATAGTTAGGGGTTAAAGAATTGCCCTGTGAAACCTCATGGGCCAAATGAACACATATTTTGATGTAGTAGCTTAGATGAAGTACTTAATTCAATATTTTGGAGTAATTGTAGTTGCCAAAATTGAAGTAATTTCAACTTAATGTATGAAGTTTTGGTGAATTTTTGTTTTTTTGGAAATTATTCATTGAAGAACTTGTTTCTCTTCAAATTTGGGCAACGATAATTTATTTATTTTTGCAATAATATTTAATTTAAATATTTTTTTTGGTAATTCTTTCCCAACCAGACCTCTATTTAAGCCTTCAACTTTGTCAAAGCTAATGTATAGCTGAATTTGATAAGGGCAAGCTTCAAAGTTTCACAAATAAATGTTTGACAATTGGTGAAAAGAAAGTTTAGCCTAGTTTGATTTTTATAGTCTGACAAATGAAGAAGTTCTTCTTTGAAAGATATCCATTTTCTTGCAGGCATTCTCAATAGTGGGAAGTCATTTTTTATAAAATGCTTCACTTACTACTTGCAAGGAATTGGTATTACAATTGCCCCAAATGTGTGTGGGTGTTTGCATTGATTGTGTTTTTGTTATTTGGTGATCATTTGTAGAATTTCAGTGTCGGCTACCATCATCTCGTTCGCCACTTCATCCGGGACCTTCCCACCGTGCCTCGTGCAGAGGTATGCTGTTTTTTTAAAAAGACATGTTCAATTGGATCCATATGTTGATGCGAGATCGAGAATTGCGATGTGTGGCAAATCTGCACTAAGCAGATTCAAAGAATGCTATATTGCTGTCTGGGCAGAATTTTCTTGTACTACAAGATTTTAAATATTCCGCCTGCTCTCAGTTGAATGCCGTATTGTTCGATTCTGCACGGAGCTGAATGTCGGTGATATTGTTGTTGAAGCGCTCTTGTGACTGTCTCTCTTCTGACTCTTGTACCTTCATAACTCTCAAAGTGTCGATTTGCATGGGCTCTACGGCCGAACTGCTTGAAGATGTTTGGTGGGCTGGAGCTATGTAATCCTGTAATCCGCTTGGTATGATCCAAAGAGCAATATCTTGTCGCTGCTTATCAACTAATCAGCTATAAACGAGTTGAGGCCTCTCCAAACGCTCCTCACCTTGGTTGCCAAAATAGTGGACGAGTCTTCGGCTTCAAAAAATTCCCTCAAATTGACTAGTTTTAAATTTTTTTGAATTGGAAAACGTTAAGAATTTTCTTCGGCTTCAAAAAATTCCCTCAAATTGACTAGTTTTGAATTTTTTTGAATTGGAAAACGTTAAAAAATTTTGCTAAATTTTTGAAGTATGACTTGTTATTAGTTTTTGGAAAGCTCTCGTCAAGGACTTTCAATGATATATTACAATAAACATTTAAATCTTCATATGTAGTGCCTACATTAAGAGCAATGCAACAAAGTCTAAATATCAAAACAATCGAAATACTAAGTGCTCATGGGGTATACACTAAAGCAAGATGTTCTAAAGAAGTAAAGTTGGAATTGTATTGATATCGTCATGAATCCAGTATCCATGGAAAGATGTGTTTAACTTAGATCCAACAATCTCAATATTCATATGCCAATTGGACTTCTGAAACTAGTAAAGGACTTAAAAAAATCGCAGCTTTGACCACCAGAACTCATCCGATTCGACCCCACCATAATCCGAACCAACACCACCCAGACCTACTGGTGCTGTCATCCTTCCAAAGATATATTATCTCCCAATCCCGTGAACTAAACGGTGGAGAATGCCAACTACGTACCATACTCGAACCACCACCCCAACTGCAACCGAACCCAAACCCCACCCAAATGTCAATTCCAACAACAAACGATGAAACCCCATGACACAGCAGCGGAACATTGACGCAACCACCCCGCGTTCCGTCCGTACATTCACCCATCAAGTATTTCTAGTTTCAAGGATCACAATAACCATTCCGCCTTCTGAATAAAATCTAACATTTTTTGCGACCACAAATAACCGCTTCGTTAAGGGGGTAAAATCCTCGTCAGGGATCAATTGATTACAAGTCTGCACCGCCCAAAATAATCGCCAACAAAATTTCAACACCACACCCAGGTGGAAATCTGTTTCTCATTCAAGTACTTTGGGGAGAGATAAGGAGGGGAACTGTGTACAAATGTGTACTCACGGGTCCTACAGCCCGTGTCTCGGAGCACCACTAAACATTCACAGGCCTAGTTATACAAATCATCGTCGTCTGCGGCGGCGCCAAACGCCGGAGCAGCTTCCGCGGCATGTGGAACTCCCCCGGGAGCGACTGGCCGGTCTGGGAACCGGAACTCCGACCCGAATCCACGAGACTGCTGTAGAGTCTGAGCGAAAGCTTGGTACTTGCGGATGTCAGCATCGCTCACACTGCGCCGAGCAAACTTCATGGCTTCCTCGAAGTGACGTGCCTTGATCTCGGCCACCTCTTCCGCCTCATCCTCTTCCATGGCTTCCGGATTCTCTGACCTTCTCTTCTCCCTCTCAATGTCCTGCCACCAGTTCACACGCCAACTATTAACACCTCAAACTACCACACCGTCTCTTTAAACGGGAGACCAGACGTCCAAATAACAGCCAGATCCCATCCACCACAAAACTTCCTTCCCGGTAACACCTACTCATTCAAAACAGATGCTCACTCGGACTGCCAGCGCCCTCATACCTGAGGGCGACCAGAGTTCTTGCAGCTACACTGAAAACTACACACACCGTTTTGCTCTCACGCCCAACAAATCTCACAAACCAGTGTACGTTGTGCTCGTATCCCATTCCAGGCCAAACATCCACACAGAATATAACCCCAAAAGCCCTACACACAACCCCACATCACCCACTCACCTTCTCAATATCCTCGCGAATGGCATACTTCGAAGCACGTTGACAGATCTCCGTGATATCTGCACCACTGAAACCCTGTGTGTACCTCGCCAGGGCCTCCAAATCCACCTCCTTCGCCAGAGGCGACTTCCTCAAGGCAGCCTGGAAGATTCTCAGCCGAGAAGCTTCATCCGGTAGTGGGATGTAAATCAGTTGATCCAGACGTCCGGGCCTCAGGAGTGCAGAATCGATGATGTCAGGCCTGTTCGTTGCACCGATGATGAACACCGTCTTCTTCGCATTCATACCGTCCATCTCCGTCAACAACTGGTTCAAGACGCGATCGGCGGCACCACCGGCATCACCCTGGCTGCTGCCACGCTGTACGACCCAACACACAAGGTACACACCGTCAGCCCCAGCGATCGGGAACTAGGTCGTCTTCTCAAACTCAACAAACCCAAAAGCCACGCAGCACTCAAGCATCTTCACGACAAAAGCGACACAACGGAGCGTAAGAGTTACCGCGTATCACGTAAACGACACAGCTCTACGGGCCACATAGTTGCCGCTAACGCAGCTGAACAAACTGTCAGAAACCACGAAAGAGAGGGTGCATTGCAATGTCACCTGGTTGGCGATCGAGTCCAGCTCGTCGAAGAACAGCACACAAGGGGCCGACTGCCGAGCCTTGTCGAACACATCCCGCACGTTGGCTTCGCTCTCACCAAACCACATCGTCAGCAGCTCTGGTCCCTTCACACTGATGAAATTCGCCTGACATTCGTTCGCGATAGCCTTCGCCAAAAGCGTCTTTCCACATCCAGGTGGACCGTAGAACAGCACACCCTTCGATGGCGACATTCCAAACTTCTCGAACTTCTCCGGATGCTCCACCGGGTATTGCACAGTCTGCAGATCCACCACAAACCACCAGTAAGTAAACACGATACAAGAAAACAAGTTCCAGAGGGTAGGCACACGTAACCAACACAATAATACGCAGCGAGAAAAAACGAGAAATGCCTCCGACACACCATGACCATCGACCTTTCCACACAAGCGTCAGTGTTAGACCATTAAACTAGTACAGACCACCGGTACTGCTCAAGTCACCTTCCCTAGCTTCACACGACAATTCAGGCATTCCAATCCACATCAATGCACGTGTGCACGCCCCACTTCACAAGGACTCCACATGGGTCTAGTACCTCTTGGAGCTCCCGCTTGACATTCTCCAGCCCTCCGATGTCCTCCCACGTGGTATTCGGCACCTCCACCACTGTCTCCCGAAGTGCAGAAGGATTGCTGATGCCCAGAGCGGTCTGGAAGTGCTCGTTCGTCACGGCCATAGAATTCAGCACCTCTGCGTCGATCGAGTCGTCCTCCAAGTCGATCACGTCCATCTTCTCACGGATACACTGCAGGGCAGCTTCCGTGCATAGGGCCGCCAAATCGGCACCCACGAACCCATGAGTATCATGGGCAATCCTCTCCAGATCGACCTGCATTCCAACAAAGTCAGCGGAGCTGTCCATACTCCCGCAACGCATCACCAACATACCGAACTCCCATCAACATTCCATACACAACCCATCCAGCACGTTCGACAGACAAAAATTACTGAATTCACTTTCGAGCACAGCCCTATCTGGTTCAAAGTGTTCCAAAAGCAGTAACAGTGAGACTCACATCCTCTGAAAGCTTCATGTTCTTCGTGTGAATACGAACGACTTCCAAACGCCCAACTTCGTCCGGAACCCCGATATCAATCTCACGGTCAAACCGCCCAAACCGACGTAGTGCTGGGTCAATGCTGTTCGGCCGGTTGGTAGCCCCCATAACAATAACATGGGCACGAGACTTCAGCCCGTCCATCAGCGTCAGCAGCTGGGACACAATTCGCCTTTCCACCTCGCCTTGAGTCTTCTCCCTACACACGTAACGCATCACCACCATCAACAACCACTCAAGCACTCCCAAACGTTTATGCACCACGATTTTCTACATGTCCGAAAGGAGAACACGGTAAGATGGCGGTGTAGAATCTAGCCGACTAAGACGAGCCCTGAGCACACTGTCATTCTTAGACGTTTCGACTACAATAGTAAAACCTCCAATCGATAAACCTGCAGCGATGCACATCTCTGGCCCAAGACCTCCCAGTCTTCTCATCCAACCATATTGCAACCAGCATCGCGCTTCAGACCTTCCAATAACCTCTGAGCCTGGCACAGATAGTCCACATACCTCTTCGGTGCAATGGAGTCGATTTCGTCGATGAAAATGATCGATGGGGCGTTCTTTTCTGCCTCCTCAAATGCCTTTCGCAAGTTACTCTCGCTCTCGCCAGCCAACTTTGACATGATCTCAGGACCGTTGATCAGGAAAAAGAACGCTCCCGTTTCGTTCGCCACGGCCCTCGCAATCAATGTCTTTCCTGAACCAGGAGGACCGAACAGCAGGATACCCTTCGGAGGCTTCACTCCAATCGACTTGAACAGCTGAGGGTGCCGCAGAGGCAACTCCACCAGCTCACGGATCTGTGCCATCTGCTTCCGGACTCCACCCACATCGTCGTAACCAACCTCATCTAGTCTCTCCTCGTCCTCACGCCTGCATCCAGCGAACACACTTCAGTGTTACGAGTCTATAAACGAGTTTCAAGGAAATCTGTGAGGCCTCTCCAAACGCTCCTCACCTTGGTTGCCAAAATAGTGGACGAGTCTTCGGCTTCGTCCTTTCATTAAAACCCACTCTACCACATCACACACAGCTAATCGCTAGCCCAAATTACCACCGACTCACCTCAAAGGCTCGCCCTCGCAGAATATCTCTGTGTCAGGAGCAACGATGCAGTATTCTGCAGGGTCGGTCTCTACTACTTTGAACTCCACGCTCCGCATGCCACCTCGCACCAGAAACAAATCGCCCTTGCGGACTGGCCTGTAGGCTTCCATGAAATAGGCTGCAAATCACGGAACTTTTACTCTCAGCTCGTCAAGTGGTCATTAGAATCTCTTGAAATTCAGAGATGGAAGATAAGATGAATTAAGTGGGAACTATTCCAGACATGGTTCAAACGGGAATATGGATTTTTCGTAATCTTTATCACTTACGTTTCAAGTACGCATCGAAGAGGTTTCCTGTCACTCCCTCAATCGAGTCATCGAACGGGAGAACATGGATGCGCTTGCCGTATTTAACATCTGCACACTGGTGCACTGACACCACATCCCCGAGGCGCACCCGAAGATTGGCCCTCACCACCTTGTTCATTCGGATCTTAGGTTCGTCACAAGTGTCGTCTGCTAGGACAATACAGACGGTGTCTTTGCGTTTCTTGCCCTGAGAAGACACACAAAGCACATGAATCGAATTAGATTTCCACAGCGCTAACATACCGTTGAACTGCCTACTCACAGAAATTGAAACTTTCTGCACTGCAAATTTGGTACTTGAGCCTGCAAACGCATTAGTACCATGCATAACGATAAACTCCTTCGGTAGGGGAGTGAGACAGGATGGTGACACAAACCTTAATCAGCACAGTGTCTCCGCGAAAGAGCTGCAGCTTCTCCATAGTCTCCATATTCAGAGCTACCACGGAGTTATCATCATTCACAGCCTCGTCAACAACCAAACGATTGGGAGCTTTCTTACGCTCCAGAATGGCAGTAGAAAAATCTTTCTTTGCGGCTGGCTTGCTGCATGATCAGAACAAATTAAGATTGTTAGGTGAGCGGCGGAGACCCTCGACATGTTACGACCACGATATAAACAGGCTCGCGCACAAACACACTCAGACTGCCAATAGATCTCGCATCAGAAGCAAATGCGAGAAGGTGGCTACAGTGCTAAATGAACAAAAAAAGCTGAACAATTCGTCTTCCCAACTACATCAGGTATGCCAAACACTCCGAAAAGTGGGAGTTATAATAGCCTTTTGATATAATGGATGACTCAAAGACGAAGATGTTATGAAAGCATCCAATGCTGCACTGGGTGGTCTGTAACTAGTGTACATGGAACAATCCGGAAACCATCCGGATGACCCTCATTCCGAAACAGATCTATCCTTTGTATTCCAGGATTACAAAATCATCGCTGTTTCCAATGCACTTAGACGCTTAAGGACTCGAGCATGAACACCTAAAAACCTATACCAAACCCGCTGGCACACCGACCAAACCCGCTGCCCCAAACCTAGCTGACTAAGTATACCTCTCCCCCACGAACAATACAATTTTCACGAATTGCACGCTCCACAATGCACCATGAAACCACCGACCTTTTCACTTCATATGACGACATCCCGACTCAATGCACAAAAAGGGCAATCGAATATCAAGTACAAAGACATCCCTTCAGAATCACTCTAGCCATGCACGCACATTGAGGCATCTCAAGACAACAACACACATCAACATCCACCAGGAAACCCTAGCAAATATCACCAATTCCCCCTCACATACAACCGACACCCAAGCACAAAGAACACAACAAGGCACGTCAAAAAGCACCGAACACTCCACCCTTACATGCACGCACATCGAATTCCACCTCCAATTCAAAACCCTAGCTTCCGAAACACGTCTCCCCCAACCACTCGCACACAACCAAACAACAACGCCAGCAATCAAACACAGCAACGAAAGAAGAGAGGAGAGGCAGATCGTTACGGATCCGAGGGTTCCCCGGGATGCGCAGACGGGGGAGTCGCCATGGCCGAAGCACAAAGTCGTCAAGTTGCGCTCCTAGTCCCGGCAGCAGAAACAAGCGATGCGGATGGCGTCCTGAAAGGGAAATGAAAAGCCGCGAACCAGAAGCTCCACCCCGATCCGAGGCAGCAGCGGGGGTTTTACAGCAGCGAGGGCGGTGCGACGATGCGACGGTGCAATTAAGAAAGTGAGAGAGAGAGAGAGAGCAACAGGACGAGGTCGGTCTCGCAACTGATGAGGGTGAAGGTGGGGGGAGGGGGAGTGGGAGTGGGAGTGGGAGTGCGAGTGTGCGAGAGTGTGCCCGGTCCCTTGGCAGCGGGTCTCCTTTGGAACCTACCTTACCTGATGGTAGCAGCAGCCCCCCCCCCCCCCCCCCCCCCCCCTTGCTCCAGAACGTTCTTTTCCTTCCTCCCTTCCTTCCTTCCTTCCTTCCTTCCCCCCTCTCTCTTTCTCTCTCTCTCCTCTTTTACATGAGTGCCCCTCCCTCCCTTTGTTTCTTTTACTGGATTTCATCGTCACGCCCGCGTGGCGCCATCGTCGCCGCATAACTTATGGGCATCCATCCATCCATCCGTGGGTGGGTCACTGGGTGGGTGGGTCGGCGACGATTCTTTGTGTGTGTGTGTAACTTATGCCTTGAATTGGGATGCATGTTCGATGATCTTTTTTAGTAACTTCTGATGGCCATGAGTGACGCCATTGCGCCAATTGGATTTGGTCTTTCGTGGACTCAGCTTTGGGCTCTCGTTCTTTATTTGTTTAGTGTGCCCTGCCGTGGTGGACTGCCTTTGAATTAGCGTGTATAAGTTCTCATGTGTGGGAACAGCCTGAGTGAGTGGGGCTTTGTCTTGGGACCTTTCCCAAGAAGCGGTCTTTGCACGGGAATGTTCAAGTATCCTCGCTATCAAGGAGGAGCTACACTACACGAGTGTCCTATTTTGGGTTTTTACTCTAACTACTCATTTGGAGGTAAAAAAACCCTTAACTACTCATGTGATTGGAAGAGAGCCCATTCCTTGCTTTACATACCCATGCCTCCCGTTTAAGAACGACGTTTATCACCCTTACAAACAATTTTTATAGGGTATACATATGATATTATAATATTCATGGTAAAACATATATTTTTGGTATCATTTTTTATTTGAAGAAAGATAGCCAATTTAATGATGTTCATATTTCAATAATTTGTTGTTTTTTGTTTGTTTGATTTGCTTCATATCCACATGCCATATTGTTATGTAATCCACATTTATATTGTCAATAAACATAATTGAGATAGTAATTTCAATACTTACAAATTTTTATACAACTTGCAACTTCCTAAATATACATCTAAAAAAAAAATATATATATATATATATATATATATATATATATATATATATATATATTTGTTTATTTTCTTCCTAAATGTGAGACTCACACTTCTCTCGAGAGTGCCTCAATAGAAACTTCCTTGTGAAATATTTTGAATTATCTTTAAATTAAAAAATATGGAGTTTGTACCAAAGGACACAATAAATTATGATTTTCAACAGCGGTTGGCGTAGCATTGCATAGCCCTAGTTTTTTTAATTTGAATACATAAAATGAAAGGTGTTCATATAAAAATGAAATCAAATAAAATTTACACAAAAATTGAATGAAGTCTAGCTTTGCTTTTGTTTTTAAAATATGTCAATTGATTTTTAAATATTGTTTGAAATAACTTTTGTAATAACCTTTTAAATAGCCATCTATGTAATCTATATAATCTTTCAAACAACCTTTCAAGTTTCCAACTCCAACTTCAATATCTTCTTTATAAGACCAATAATACCAAAGGACATGACAACGATGGTCACTATTGTGACGACGACGACTACTATGATTTTCTTCAATATTTTCAGGATTAAAACCCTCTCCAAGATTTATGATGATTTTTGTCAACGGTTGTGCATAGCATTGGGTAGCCCTTGATTTTAAAATATAGGATGCAATACAAATAATATTAGATATTTAAGATGATTTATCCAAAAAACAATTATTGGATAAATCAAAATTAATGTTTTTTGAATAATTAAAAAAATAAAAAATTTAAATATTTAATTAATGAAATGCATGAGAATTAAATCCCAAATTTTCAGTTGAAAAATTTTGAAATAAATAAAACTATAAATTTCTTTTCAATACATAATTCAAAAATTAGTCATAAAATATCTATAAGAAGATATTAAACTTCTATAAATTGGTTTATAAGATTAAAAATACTTTTTATTAAATAATTTATATTTATATATCAAATAATCAGAAAGAATCTTATAAGAGAGAGAGCTTCAATGTTTTAGTTAATAAAATATTGAATAGATGAGATATTAACTTGCTTAAATTATGCATTGACCTATCATTTGCGCCCATGATGCTAGTACATAATCATTTTTTCAAATCATTATAAATTTGTACAATAAAATAAACTTATACATCAACTATTGTATGCTAAATTATTTTTGCAATGAAAAGTAATTAAATGTTTCAAATAATTCAAATAATAAAATTCAAAGTTTTATTTTTTTGGTATAGAAAATTTGCATGATTTAAAAAACGAATGCATGTTAAAATGTACTTGTTAATATACAACATATCCATAATGTATTAATTTTTTTATTGATTATGTTTTTTTTAAGTTCAAATTTGAAATTTTTGCATCAATATTATTAAAACTAGAGTCCATGCGTTCGCCCATCGAATACATACGAATTTGACATGAAATTATACATGAAACTTAGTTTATGTGTCTTTACAAATCATGCAACATTTTTTATTATTTAAAGAATTGTTTGTATGTCCTTTGATATAATTTACATACTTTCAAAGCACCTTTGACAATCTACATTTTTTACATTTATGTAAAACTTCAGACAATGCATGGTATGAATGCATTCATAATTTATTTTTAAGAATCTTGGGCAAATTTAAAAATCAAAAAATGACTTCAAATTTTACGTATTATTGGAATGAACATTTAGAAACTAAAATCTAAATAATCGATACTAAAGTATTTCATTTTCTCATAGAAATTTTACATATTTATGCATATATTTTTACAAAACGTGCATTTATATCATTTTAGATATAAAAATATTTAAAATAGATAAAACACTACTTCAAACTGGATATTGTCGCCCAATAGCAAGTTTGCTTTCCATTAATCAAGTTTTGATACTTTTGAAAAATATAAGGTTTGGTTATTAGAAAATTAATCACTTGATTTTTCAAAATTTTGCCATAAAGTAATACAAAAAAATTCAAGTGGCATGGAAATAGCAAAAAAAAAAAAAAAAAAAAAAAAAAACGATTTATTCTCTTTTCTTCATTATCATTTTCTTTTTTCTTTTTTTCTTCAAGTTTTATAATTTTTTTTGAATGAACCTACTTTGGTGCTACAGTAATTTAGACTATTTGGAAGTCATTTGCACTTCGTCAAGAAGAATATACATTGATAAAGTGGATAGATGAATTGTTTTACTATATAGATTTTTAATGGTTTATGGAAACATTAATCCATTAGAGCTTTATAATAGTATGGAGCATAGATGTTTATATGTACTTGGATGAATTATTATATTTCTTTCTTTTCAATGATGTTTTTAATATTATAACATAAAAGGGAAAAGGGACCTAGGAAGTCTACCTTCCCCCTTTCTATAATATTCATGTATTCCTCAATTTATCAATATTCTAGTGGATAACATTTTTTCACCATCTCACATGGATTAAAGATTGCGACACTAGAAATTGCCAGTTTCATAGCTTTTTTGCTGTTTAAATGGTACACTTAATGTGGGAAAAACACACAAAAATAGGGCAGCAAAAAAAGTCAATTTTTTTGGAGTTGTATTAATTTTTTTGTAAATTTTGAAAGGTCAAAATAGTAGAGTTTTGGTAATTAATGTTAAAAGGCAGTCAAAACCATGTGTAAATGCATTTAAATCAGATAAGTGTTTTCATGACTTAACCCCCAAATGCCCGAGCCTATGACCACAAAAATAGACTTTGACTTTGGATGCTCTATTTTGCTACTATAAATAATGTAAAATATGAATTTTTAATTTTTCTTAGCTAGATACACATGTTATCTACAAGCGATAATTTTATCAATATTAATGGTTTCATTATATAATTAATCTAAATTTTATAATAAAAACAAACAAAGAAAATTCATATCAAATATAGGTTATACTAAAAAATTACGAAATATTCACTATACATGGATATGAAATCTATGAACCTTGTGCTAGTTACAGTGCTAAAAAATTATGTTATAAGTAAAAAATATGTGAAAACCTAAAACTGTGGAAAATCAAGTAGTAGCTACGGTTATATCCCCTTCATCTTATACCAGCTATAAATCACCTAATTTTATGTATTTTTCAAATTTTTAAATTGGACTAGAAAATAGATTTGTCAAACTACATTTCAATAGTTTACCTTAACTTCAAAAAAGATCATCCCCATAGTCAAAATTGTGTTTCAGTTGTTTGTATTAAGGATTTTTTGAATACACACACAATATTGATGTTTTGGACTTTAAGGAGGCACCAAAATTCATGAAATTGTTATTTTGAGGATTCATTAATGAGACTAGATAGATTTCTCACAACTTTACAACATGAAAAAAAAAATGGATGAAAAATTGTCATTTGGGTGATAGTTATGGAACTTGGAAATATGAGATCGACTAGTTTTTGGTTGTTTAGGCATTTAGGGGTTGAGCTACTTCCATGGTGCAACTTGCTATTCCTAGCTGTTGGTGCACCTACACTCATCACTTGGTCCTGCCCAATTCCTGGTGCTACCTTGGTCACCTTAGTCATGATGCAGAATACAAATAATTGTGCAGAGCAACTACCCGTGGTTTCACTACCCGTGCTTCCATCTATTATTTCACACAAAAATATAGAACTAAAGACTTGAATAACTTAGTGCACATGGCAAACTGGGCCAGGCTGAGGGCAGTCACATCATGCCCGAATCACCGATGATAAACTAACGATTCCGTACAAATCGAAGAAAGATGGTCGCCTAAAATTCACTCCTCCAAAAAGTCCTAAAGTTCCACCTGCTGATATGGAGATTTGACCCAAAAAGGCAACGCTTTACAGGTGACCAACTGCGACATCTCACATACTCCCTGATCCCAGACAAGGGCTGATAAACAAATGACTTACCTGTTACAGAAGCACAGGGATCACTATTAAGCATAGTACAAACCGGTAAAAATCACAAAGCAGGATTCAGGAGCGCCCTGGAAATTGCACTACAGTAGGCTAAGGTAATTTTATGCATATCTTCGTGACCAACTGACTAATTGCACTTCTCAACGGTGGTGAGCAACTGAAATCCTTCATAAAGTGGTAGCTGCAGTTGACTAAGTCCTGCTGAGAAACATGCAGCAATTATCAACTTACATTGTCACTAACTCGTAAACCTTGTTATCAAAAATGGTTGCGCGAAGGGAAGTCTAGAAGCGCCTCTGCTCGCGTTGAGTCGCTTCCGATTTCACCAAACAAAAATAAAGAATAAGCGACAAAGCGGCACTGGAGTAACCTTCTAGTATCGCACAAGGGATGCCCTAGAGCACAACTCATCCACAGTGTAATCATGTTGTAAGTGTATCTCTCGGCGAGCCAAAGCAGGCACTGGAGATGCATATTGTATAACCTCCGGCTTGCGCCTTGAAACAATGAATCTTGCTATCCAAGAGATCCTGATCCTGTACAGGTGAGTACTTCTAACGATGGAGTTTCATATCTTCTGCAAAGAAAGACATTCGCAGTGATTCAGAGAGGTGGTACAACAAACTACATTCATCACAAGAACTTAGAGCATGCTGATCACTCTAACAAACAACACATAACATTTCTCATTAAAATCCCCATTTAAATTTCCTGGGATGCAATCTCTGAAAAGAGGTGGACTTAACTGCGTCTTTGCAGGCACCTCATAAGTCGTACTTAATGAAAGAGCTAACACAGATTTAAGCAATGGAAAACAAAAGAGCCTGCCCAAAACATTTGAGTCATAAGAAGATATCGAGAGTACCTTGCTCTAGAAATAACGGTGTCTCTCTGTGTACACGGTTGACGGGTTGTTCCTAGTCTGCCATGCAGTTCCTTCAAACATCATAATACCGGTAGAAAGTGAACCTGATTTCTGCTCCACCCTTGTATTACCTACATGTAAAGTTCCAAAGCACAATAAAAATTGTTACACGAACTCATTCTGTGTTCGCTTGGTACGTACTGCTGGAACACTCTGTTCCCCAGCACCCTATTAAAAAGAAGTACCTGCGAGGTAATAGTCAGTATTGGTCGGGATGCCAAACGGGATCGCGGAACGTGGACCCTGGCGATTTGACTCTTAAAAAGGAAACCCCTGACCTCTTCAACATGGAAGTTACAAGAAGCACGTAGATAGATCCAAATGCTCCACTAATTTGACATAGGATCAACAGCTGAAGAAATGGTCAGCTAATATGTACAATATACGTCGGAAAGGGAGCGGCGTTGAAAATCATTAAGTCATCTCAAAAAGCTGGGCTCTGTCCACGATTTGACGCTGCAGGGTGCTTTTCAAGGTTCACAGGAGAGGACTCATCCTTGAGGCCTGTGTATGAGGCACCCTTTTGTACCGTTTCAGCTGAGTGAAAATGATCGCAGTGAAGCAAGAACGCCCGTACTTGGATGCGCATAGATTTCTTGCGATCGTTCCCATGCTCCAAAGAGGATCAAAAAAAGTCGTCGACCTCCAGTGCTTCCCGCAGATGACACATAAATGTCTTGCAAGTTCACACGCCCATAATAGCTCTCAATGTTCACTATGTACACTATCACGATCGGGCTCTAGGGTCAGAATGATTAAAGCCCATTGAACTACTTCGATGGAACGATGAAGACATGGAGTTACTAGAGGAATCATTAACTACCAGTATGCTCATGAGTTGCTTTGCCTTGCGCTTAGCGCGATCAGAACCAATCACTAGTAGGCTACACAATGTGGAAACTATCCGGTGATTGTAGAAGGCTACCCTATCAAATACTCGAATATCTCCTCCCTGACATAGAGCCAGAAGTACTGCCAATGCATTCTCTCGCGACCTTGGCGGTCCTGTGGTTAGAATCTCAACCAGATTTGGCAGCACAGAAGCTTCAACAATGGCATTCGCACCCTCTTGGCACAAGGCGAGAGCAGCAAGTACTGACAGAGATTCATCGACCAGACCGCTGCGCTTCTGAAGCATAGTCGACACCAACAATTGCACTCCCCCCTCAGCAACCACCCTTGGCTTGTTCGCATCGTGTAAGGATAGATGAAACAGACCCTGGATATAAACAAGAATGCCATCAAAGCCTATAAGGTGCACACAGAAGCCTGAGCTGAATATTTACATCTTGAAGTAGCTCGCCAAGAAGAGTTACACCTAAAAATCAACGAGATATTTGCAAACTCAAGTTTCGGCAGAATCAAGAATAGCTTAAAAACATAAACCTAATAACTCCAAAGTAACAAACCCTAATGAAACTACAAGAAAAGAAACAAACCCTAATGAAATGTATGTTTCAGGTGACCATACTCATGTCATGAATCGACTTCCACTAATACGTTACTACACCAAACATCCTTGAAGCACTCAAACTAGCGAACAGCAATTACTGACCATGAATGATTCCTCATGCGCTTACCTTGATGGCATCTTTTCTACCGCGGTGAGTCGGAGCGGTGCGCAAGAGCTCGAGCAGGGCAGGAATGGCCAGCGGATGCTTCCCAACCTCTTCACGGTAATCCTCCACAATCAACAGACTAAAAACTGTGGCAGCAGCGTTCTCCTTGGCTGCAGCCGAGAGGCCGCATGACAGCAGCTGCAGAATGCCTTCCAGGGCGCCCTCCGTCTGCGTGATGCGCACGCGAACGAGCGGATTGACAGAGAGGTTCAAGAGCGTGGTGATTGCATTCTCCTGCATGTCGGCGTCCACAGTGCGCAGCAGCGGCAGCAGTGCCTCGATCCCCCCCACATCCGCGACGAGGCCCCTGCACTTCTCATCCCCTCGCGCCATCACCCGCAACTGCTTCACCGCCGCCCGCTTCTCCTCCAAGCTCCCCCGCCCCAGCTCCGCCACCAAGCCCACCGCCACCGCTTCCATGTCCGCCTGGTCCACCTCTTCCTCCATCCCTACCCTCACACGCATTGAACTGCCCTAACTCACATGAACTCACCTCCCCACCATCGCCACTCTCAGCCAGCTCCCACAACTCCCACAAACTCTGGCAGAATTCTTCTGCGCGAACCGGAAATCCAAAATCTGGTCTCTTCGGGGATGTCAAAATCGGTACAAGTTAGCATAAAATAACTCATGAGGCCCGGACTGGTAAACAAATTCTTTCCTCCCGGCGCTTCAGTTCGAAATTTGCAAGAATTAAAAACAAAAACCCAAAAATAAATAAATTAAAAACTTGATGTGAGAAGCCACAGAATGAGTGCTTGAAACGGAACTTGAGTGAGCATGATGCCGGCGGGCCTTGTACCGGTCCGGGAGAATATTACAAGTTGTGCAAGGCTAGGTAGCGTGGTGTCAACTGTCAACATGACTTGCTCCCAACAGTGGTCTGCGACCAAGCCTGCTGTTGAGTGTAAATAATGTTGTGCAGGTTCCGATCTCGATGTAACTTAGTGCCGTGTTCGTATAGGGTGAGCCCCGCCCGCCCCGCCCGGAGGGGTTCACGCGATGTGAGGCACCCCGCCGGAAAGGGCAAGTGCATCATGCATGGTACTTAGAAGATTTCAAGTGCGGGCACTGGGGCACGGGTGTTACGTTCATCATCATCTCTCTCGTCCTGGCCTATGGTCTTGGAACACCCCAGGGAGCACGGTCTTGGAACACCCAAGGGAGCACGGTCTTGGAACACTCAAGGGAGCACGGTCTTGGAACACTCAAGGGAGCACGGTCTTGGAACACCCAAGGGAGCACGGTCTTGAGACACCCAGAACGACAAGCTGGATAACTATATTTTATTTCCTTTGTACTGTAATCGGATGAGAAACAGGTCTAGCACCTACCAACACAATGTATGAATGATAGGTAATCAAGTTTAAATAAAATGATGTTGGATGAAACTATAACATGTTTGTTCCATTATTACCATGTGCTCATACATGATAAATTGGAAAAACTTTTTAAGCAAAAAAACGTTAGATTTATATTGAGAGATTCCTTTAACACCTAAACGCTCTTGGTGTTTTGGGAGACAAAACTGCCAGAAACATATCTTTACTTATAGAAACCTATTATTTTCAAATTTTAGACTTAAAATTGAATATAAAACCATAGGATCTTGTACCTACCTTATCCCAAAACGTGTATACCAAATTTGAGGACAATCCACAATACAGATTGCCATATTATAACATTTGAAATCACTCTAAAAGTTTTTCTTAACACTGCCCCGTTGGTATACCAAAGTTTTGATGCCTAAAAACTATACTTTACAAACACAATTAATGTGTGGAGGATCATCAATACCTTTAGGTATGGAAGTAAGGTATACCCTCACCAAGTTTGAGCCTCATACGGGCTTGGAAAGGCAAACAAATCCTTGATCTTGTGAAAGGGGGTGTGTTGAAATTGCCTTACATTCCCCAAAATTAAAACTACTTACAGGGTAATCTAAAAATGTCCAATTGGAAATTCCAACGGTACATATGTTGAAGTCAATGAAGAAAAGAACCACATAAAATTTCAATGCAATCAGAGTAGATTTCAAATTTCTGGAATTTTTCAAATTGTAAATTGTATATTTTCCTTTTATTGCAAAGAGCAGTTTTGGTAAAAGAGGGTCCTATCGACCCTTTGCCACGTCATAGATACTAGATGAAATTTATTTAGTTTGGATGACAAATGAAGATTGGATGAAAAATTTTATACGGATAAAAATGGATCTTGGATGAAAGCTAATATTTGGATGATAATTTTCAGTTGGATGAGAAATTCAACAACCTCTTTATATGGAAATGGTTAGTTAGAACAATTTTTCATATTGGATGAAAACCTCATAAATGTGTATGAATGAAAAAATTTTGGGCCCATCATTTTGCAAGTGCCCACCCTTTGAAAATTTGTCTTGTCACTTTCTGCCCTATTAAATGACAAGCAACTTGGGCAGAAAATGGGAGATTTCCATTGGTTATTGGCTGCCCGGATTTAGAGCATATTCTTCTAAAATTCATAACTTTTGCATTGTAACTCCAAATGCTTTGAAATTTGCGCCATTGGAAAGCTATCTTTGAGAACTATGTGTAGTAAAAATTTCAGAAAATTACAAAATTCTGAAACCTTAGAATAGCCTGCCCATAAGTACTGCAACCCAAAACGAGTTGCAAGGGTCTTTAGGGGTTAAATTCTTTAATAATGAATTTTGTATTATTCCTACTAACTTTCTCAAGCTCTATAGACTCATGGATTTTCTTATCTTCATCTTTAACTTGGAAGATGAGATATTTTAAAATTTAGTATTTTATTAAAATTGAATTCATTTTTGTGTACAACATTAAAACCTTACTCTCATTTTTAGTTTTAACCTTGTTGATTAAAGTTTAATTGATGTTAAGTCCCTTTTAATTGATAAGGATTATTAAACTTTATTTACATAATTATAAGTCCTTTTAGGCATGTTCTACAATCCATAAAGATATATTAGTTTTTTCCATTTCCAACCAATAGTAGAGCTCTATCGAAGAAAACATACATAATTTTGAAAATTCCTCGGCAATATTCTTTGCAACTCAAAATTGAAAATGATTTTAAAATATGCACTTTAGAATACATATATATATTTTTTATAAATTTCACTAAACTTCTAAAGAAATTCATAGCATAGATTATAAGCTTAGTGAAGACGACACCATGTTAAACAATGATTGGAGAATTTTAAATGAAAAAACACTTCAATGGATGGAAAAAGGTGGTGTGTTTTTTAATCAACGCTATAATTCAAAGAATAAAAATTATGAAAAATAAATTGTTCTTTACTTGTTATATAAAGTGCACTAATTTGCATTACATCTTTTATGCAATGAATTCTACATTTGAATCTAATCATTTTGGTTTTTTTCTATGGTGTAGCGTGTCCAAATCAACAAGGTATTGAGATGCCAATATTATTATGATTTATTGTATTAATCTCATCTCAAAAATGTAGAATGTAATATCTACTTCATAAGGTTACTAGAAAAAACAAGGTCTAGTTTATACCAAGTAACACATAAACTAATGAAGTTAAAGATTGAATAAGAATTGAATCACAAGTATGGAAAGTTGAAAATTGACTATGCTAAAATCAAAATTATTACATAAAATTATAAATCAGATACGCTGCCGCACGTCAGGACTCACATTTCGATCTCTAATAACCACAAGGAAGAAATCAATTCCAACGAAGTCACTCGTTATGCAAAACCTAAATCCAGAGCAAATTGAGATTATAGATTGATAAGCGTCTAATATGAACCGCAGATGATCGTTTTTGGTGGGATTTGAAGATTCATAACAGCAAGTGAAAACTTGTGGAGCCAACATTGAAGAAACCATAAGCTGCTTATCACTATCAGAATGTACTGGATATTCACAAAGCACAAGCAGTAAATTGTACTCAAAGAAGCAGAAGTTTCAGAATCATGAACAATATTCCAGAAGTACGTCCATCTAAAAATGATAAGTAATCGAGCCAGCACCAGTAAAGCAAAGAAATAAATTATACATAAAGCACTTTTCACATCACAATATATACCAATGTTCAATATGTTAATTTCTCTAAGATAGAACATGCATAAAGGTACTCTCATATGTAACAAAAATACTGAACCAAGAGCTTCAATGCTCCAAAACGTTATCAATTGATTCCTCAACAGGCATCGCTTTAGACAGCGAAGCGTGCCAAATATCACAGTCTTCGGCAGGAATTTCTGGGTATTCCGAGGAAAACCAGATGATCAGTTTGGTCTCATCGTCATGAAACAAATCTGAAAGAACATCATCGTACTCGAAACCTAGACTAGAAACAACCACAGCCTCCAAGGCACAGTGAAACCTCACAGCCACCCAAACAGCAGTACGCTACAGGAACACACGCCCCAACGTACGTACACGGCTTCGATCGGATGCGAACCCATGGCATATATCATTCGCAACTCGCACTGAGGGGCCCAGGGCCAGGGCCAGGGCCAGGGCCAGGCTCATCAACCAGGCATGGATGGATGGATGAAGGAACAGAAACCCACTGCCCAGCCTAGTACGCCCACGCCCACGCTACGGATGCAGAAAACACGCCTGGCGGTAAGAATCACGATCGGCACTCAATCTGCGCAACTCCCGGGCCTAAAAGGATCCCTTTGTCGCATTCGCCGTCACCCGGCATGCAAGGTGCACTAGGGTAGTGAGTAGTGACTGTACAGTACAGTAGTGGCACTACAGTACTCGTAACTCCACTCCCAGGTCAGAGGTGGGGCCCGGCACCCCCCCACCCCACCCCACCCCACCCCACTGGATCTCTGTCCTGCGGATGTGGCAACCTCAAACCGCATCATCGCTACGCCCTGGGGCCTGCACACGCTTGCCCCTCTTGCTCCCTCGCCTCCGCCACCCCTGCTCATCCCTTGGGCCCTTCTTCATCCATCCCCTCCCTCCCTCCCTCCCTCGCTCCCTCTCCACTGTCCACAGTCCACTTGATCTCGGATTCATGTCTCCCTGGATCCTCACGCGGTCTCCCTCGAATGTTGCGATTGCTGCCTCTCAGGCGGATCCAACAGCAAACACTCCTGAGATATATATCACCCATGGCCTTCCAATGGAGTGCACATCATTCCAGCTGCCCAGGAATATCATTGTCACCACCAGCTGCCTTCGCTAGCTGTTCCTTGAAAACTAAAAACTTCAGTACTTCTTCTGGCTTCGGTTGTCAACGAGAGCCAGGAATCAGCAAGCGTGCGTTTCGATTCTAGGCTGTGGTTCGGGGAGTTACAGTGGCATAGTGTTTGTCTGGGGGTTTGCATTGGAGAATGTTTCTGGATTGAAGTTTAGTTTTCTTTATTCTTCTTGGGAGTGGAGTGTTGGGAGTGAGCTGACTTGAGCTGAGTGAGCTGGTGCATATTGTTTCTTTGGGTCCTAGCAAGGTGTTGTTTTTGGGTTTGTGTGGCTGGATTCTGAAATGGTAGAAAAGGCAGCGTCGTCGTCGCTGAACGGCAAGCGAGGAGGCAACCTCTTGGCTCCGCTGAAGAAAAGCTCTTCGGCCATAGCCAAGAAGCCTGCGTCGTCGCCCGAGAGAGCGCGGGGGCCTGATTCTGGGGCGAACACTAAGGTGTACAAGGGGGTGCGGCTCAGGACGTGGGGGAAATGGGTGTCTGAAATCAGAGAGCCGAACAAGCGGTCTCGCATTTGGCTTGGTTCCTTCCCTACTGCAGAGATGGCGGCGAAGGCATACGATGCAGCGGTGGTGTGCTTGCGAGGGCGCTCCGCGACTCTTAACTTTCCTGATTGTCCGCCTCCATTGATTCCTCAGTCCAGGTTGCCAAGAGATGTCCAAGCAGCAGCCGCCGCAGCGGCGGCGGCATGTGCACCGGCCTCTCTCGCCCATGAAGACCATTCCGCCACTACGGTGACATTTGAGAGCAGCGTGATTCAATCCAGCCACTACTCCTCCTCCGATGACGAATCGCAGGATACAGAAGCCGTTCCGATTCTTGTTGAGAGTCCTATCCCGGAATCCTTGCCACTGGAAGTTGCAGCGGTGGAGAAATGGGTTGAGGCAGAGTTTGGGGAAATGCAGGACGCTGCACGAGACGAGTTCCAATTCTTAGCCGAGCTGGTGATAGATCCTGAGCTACCGATGCTTGATGTTCCGTTGCCCGAAGCAGATGATGACTTGTTTTATGTGCCGAATCTATGGTGTTTCTCTTGAATTTCTCTCCTCCGGCTTACTTCAGAAATCAGGATAGAATATCAACCCATATACGGGATGTTCACGAGCTTACATCCCTTGCAGAATGCACCCCAACGGAATGTTGTACATAATGGAGCGAGGTTGATCTGTAGAATTAATTGAAGCTGGCGGCAGCATTCCTTTCCAGTGCTCAGAAATTCCTCACATTTGGGGTGGTAGTTGATTCTCAAGATATTTAAACTGGTTGCATATCAACGAAGCACAGAGCGATTTTGTAGGCGGATTACGGGAATAGCAGTCCCTTACCAGTTCATGAATCTTGAGAGAAAGCGGACTTGTACATACTGAACTAGCTGCAGTCAAATGCAACAAGGGAATGATTCTTCACTAGTTGAAATGGTTTCTGTTGTTGTACCTTTGGCACAATTCTTTTTATGAAAATCAGAGCTAATTTCCGAGCAATAATGGAAAAACCTTCATATTACCAACTTTGCCCTGAATCTGTTTTGGACAAAGATGTTCGATGCACTATTTGGTTGAATGCTACCTTCTGATGGAACTGCTAGTTTTAGCTCTATTTCTTAGGTCTTCATATCAAAGTCAGTGAAAAAGTGTTCAGAGCCCAGTTTCAGGTGTAAACACTGAAACAAGAAGTGTTATGATATTCTAATTTGCAGTCTCATAACCAATTTTTGTTAAGAGCAATTGCCTTCTTCGACTAGGGATATTGCTAATCAGGAGAGATTCAAGGATAAGCTACGCATGGTTAAGAAGTGTTTTTGCAGCTGGCTCCACTCTGAATCAGATGCGGCTGTGAGGTAGCTCATACACACCTCTAATTTGTATAGATTCCGCAGGCTAATTACCAATTTTGCAAGCCGCGTGAACACTGTCCTTGGACGTGATCAATGATGTGATTATTCGACTTTAATCTGGTCAGAATCAAAGCTGCAGTATACGTTTCTATTGGGCCTTGGCTTTTCTAGAAAAGTGCGCTGCAGGCCAAGGAAAGCCTCCGAGAAGAACAAAAAGTAAAGCAGATCAAATCGGAGAAACCACTTGATTGCTGTGATGTGCAAATGAGCTTCTGGTTTTGGCATATGCAGTTTGTAGACCTTGGCCATCCACATCGTCGGTATCACCAAGGAAGATCCAAAATTTTATTCAATGGTGGAATTTTATCAACTTTCATTTGCTTCGTTTTTTCTTGATGTTTTCTTGACGGTTACGGAGATTTGGATTTCTTAGAAGAAGGTTTCATTTGTGAAATACTGCTAATATGGGGACTCGTAACTGTAATTTCTTGAAGCAGTAGACTTTACAATAATTACGTCTCTTAGAACATTTGTGAAATGTAAAATAAACATTTTTTTAGACTTTATGCATATTTTCACAATTTTACCCTTACAAATGCTTAAGTGTATCTTATCCTAATTTCTAGATGCCCAGTTCTCACACATGTTATTGTTTGAACCTCCTAATGATTATTTTTTATTATATTTAGTTATTAAGCAAAATTTGCATAGGTTGGTGATCGCACTGTCAATTACTACTTGTGTTGGGCGTGAATAATTTGCAGATGTCTTCTAAGTAGTCCACAATTGGTTCCAGACCATACCCTCATCCTTACCATACAGTTCTCTGAAGTCTAGTCCAGGGCTACATCCACGAGGCCAGTTGACTATCCCCTTCCATCACTAGTTATTATTTACTTATTCAGTTTTGGCACACATCGAAGTCACCGGGTATGATCATTATGATCCAGAATAGGGATTTGAGTGTATAAAAATACACAATAAACTATCAGTGATGACGTGCTTCTAAGTTCATAGAATGCGATTGGGCCAGGTGGAGGTATGGGTCGCAAGGAGAGCTCAGGAGCCAGAACGGGATTCCCCAGAAAAGAAGCGCCTGCTCACTGCCCAGGCTTCTCTTGCTTGGGTGAACCTGCAAGTGGGTTGGGCTCGCCCCTCCCTCCCTGCGCAGTGTGCCACACCCACAAGTTTGGACTTACTGGACTACTTTTTACTGTTCCCTGGCTTCAATAGCATTGCCCTGTCTCATGTTTCAACTCTTTCTCAGTTTTGTATGGCAGTCCTATGTGGTTCGTATATATCTAGCTGAAAATAGTTGGCCTCTCTAAAAACAAGCCTGCACTGGGTAATTTGACCTCATTTTCAGGAAACCTTTACGTGATGAAATCACTGTTGAGAGCGAGCTGTGGAAGAGGTGAGACTTCAGCTAACTTAGTTGAATGTGATGGTCCTGATGGGGGATTCGTCAGGACTCAGGACTGTCACAAAGTCACTGCAGTTCCAGGTAGCCTGTCACTGCATCGTACCTGTCATTGCTGTCAACAGCCGTAGGAACAGTTTGATTGTGTGATTCCAGCTGTGGAGCATTCTTCAACATTTAAACTTAGATGTAGCACCGTCGTGGTGTCAGTTTTTTTTGTTTTGTTTTCATTTGGATTTTTGATATTTTGACTCAAATGAACGAATCTTTATTGCCAGAGGGTGCCAGGGTTTGCCGTGGTTGATAATGCAACAGTGTCAATTCATCAAAGAATTCAGACCTTAGACAAGCATTAACTTTTCTTCCCACATTCCAGTCATGGCTTGAAATCTGGAATTGTACGAAGTTACACATTGTGTGAAAGTCAAGACAGTCGAGTACTCTACTGGACATAGAAAAGATGAGTAAATTTGAGTAAAAGTAGCCCTATTGCGTCCTTGGCATGCAATTTGCAATTTGCCACCTTATCCAACTGATGAATTTTCCAGATTGACATTTTTCATGTGAGTGGGAATGATGTGAATTTTTTATTGCAGTGAACCACATTATTAGAGGGGTTCTCAAATAATGTAAATTGCTCCAACTCAGTCGTATCAAAAGTGTAGTCGTGACCCCCGAATACCATAAGTTAATCACATCTGATAGCGCAGTAAGTTGTGGCAAGCCGCAAGTTATGTCCTCCATGATACGAGAAAGTGAGAAAACAATTAAGGTCCAACTTTTGTATTCTTTCAGTTCATACAAAGGGGGTATGATTATTATCAATTCTGAGTCTTGAGTCCTGCCTGACCCAAATGTCTGAACTCGCAAGCCACTAGTGAACGTCTTCTGATCTCGGACGCAATACGGTACAATACAAAGAACTGTAGACCAATCCATGGCTGCGAGAACATTCTCTTGTCTAAAAACAACCATTCTTGTGCAGTGATGAGTGCTTGCAACTTGCAAGTGGGCATGGACTAGTCATGACTAGAATGTTCTCGTCATCCACTAGGGCAGGAATCTACGACAAAACTGGTGATGACATCGTCTGGAAGCCAGGCGGGCCATTTCATTGGGCGCGTTGGGCGCGGGTGATCGGCAAAAGCGATTGAAGACAAAAAGGACAATGGCGGTAGAACTGCATCTCTGTTCCTCTGACATTAAATTACAAAAAGCATCCGCTTGTCCCGTTGCGGCCAGGGCCAGGCAAATTGCAATCGGACCCAATCCATCGACGCGCTTGTCCTCCCTCCCGCTGCCCCTCCCTGCTCGCGCTTCGCCCCTCCCTGACACCATGCATGGCCACCCCCCTTGCTGCATTCTCCATGCCCCATGCCCCCCCCCCTTTCATCATTTGGTAGCTGCACACGCGGTGTGGGAGTACCCTACTTGGCTCGGGATTCCATGCAGTACCGCACCCCTCGCCTCGGCCCTCACCCCACGCTCATGTATAAGGCCCCTCTCCATCTTTTTCAACTCCACCTCGCCCTTTTCTGGGCTCCTCACGAGATTCTCAGTAGAGCTAGTGATGAAATTCGGTGAGGAGAAGTGGAGAATTTGTGACTATATGGTGGTTCAGCTAGATTCAAGTCATCATAGTTCTGTTTCACTTTCCTTTTCCACAGGTTTCTGTTGGGAGTGGGAGAGTGTTGGAGGCCGAGAGTTTTGGTCTGTCAGGAATTTGTGACAGTTGAGGCTGAGACTTCATCTTTAGTTGGGTTTGGAAGCGATTGCTGTTTATAGTCGCAGGGGTGAATTGTTTGTAGCTGAAGGTTGTATTTATGTCGCATTGAGCCTGGGTTTTGCAGTGTGGTACACAATGCCGATGTTCCATCCAGGAAGCTCTGCAGTATCTTTTCTTGGATAGGGGGAGTACTTGGATAGTTGAGTTCTTTGATAATCAGTTGTTTGGAAATGGTAGAAAAGGCGGCTTTGTCGTCCATTCGTGCCAAGCGGGGCGGAGGCCTCTTGGCACCCCTGAAAACGCACTCCAGTGCCATAGCCAAGAAATCCTCTGCAACCGAGAAACTTTCCACTTCGCATTCTCTCACCAATTTGAAGCTGTACAAGGGCGTACGAATGCGCACATGGGGCAAGTGGGTGTCTGAGATTCGAGAGCCCAACAAGAGGTCGCGCATCTGGCTGGGCTCCTTCCCCACAGCCGAAATGGCCGCCAAGGCCTACGACGCGGCCGTGGTGTGCCTTCGAGGCCAATCTGCTACGCTCAATTTCCCTGACTCACCCCCGCAGTGCGTCTCTCCCTCTCGAGCTCCCAAGGACGTGCAAGCAGCCGCTGCGGCCGCTGCGGCCGCGTGCGCCTCAGCGACCCCTCTCGGAGAGACTACCAACATTCCCACATTTGAAAGCAGTCCCGTCGAATCCTTGCACTCGTCCTCAGACGACTCATCCCCGGACTCCTTCTCTGAGGAAGCATCGTCTGCTCTCGTCATGGGCGAGGCCTCTTCGACGCAATCCCAGTCTAGCTTGGAGGTGGAGGAGTGGGTCAAGGCGGAGTTCGGAGAATTGGAGCCTATTCTCGATAACGCTTTTCGCTTCCCCGACCTCCCGCCGTTTGTGTTCGACGCCCAATTTCCCAACTTCCAACCCAGCGCTGCATTTCTCGAGACGGAAAACAGAGTGCTCTACGACAATCTTTGGTGCTTTTAGTGAAAGCAATTGTGATGGAAACTGCAACGGATTCGAAGTGTTTTGATAATCCGTGAGACAAATACATATACTGTACCTGAGTGCCTTTCGGTTTTGGGGGAGATGTGGAGGAATGAAGTGCTGGTCTTAACTTATGGTTGCGTGACATTCTTGAGCAAGCTCTGAATGATCTGCAATAGCGCTTGGAATGATGCGTTTTGCTCATCTGTAGTCCGGAAGGTTGCCGTGGAAGGAAGTCATCTGCCCATCAGCTGAGATGGTTTGGGTGCTTTCATTGAGTGGCTTTGATAACTATGATGATGATGCAAGAAGGTGGCTTCCTTGCTTGCTGAAGAATGTTATGTTAGTGAAACACAAATACTAGAGTTTGGGGACTTTGGGTAGGTATGAAGAGGGAGGAAAATTGCGCTCGCCATCCGTGTGCAGAGAGCGTAGAGGAAGCCTTATAGCCTATGTAATCAGCCGCTATCAGAAACAACGATCCTCACCCTTTCAGAGGCGTATTAACTTTTTGGAAACTGGGAACTTGCATTAGTCAAGTGAGAACAGCAGGTTTGTAAATTTGGATGTATCAAGCTTTTGCCTACATAGTTTGAATTTCTTCAATCCGCGACATGTAAAAGAATATCATGTCAGTGTTCCTTTGCATAAAATATCCACACTTTTAAAGAATTCCCACTTCCGAAAATGGATTAATTTCGATTTTTGTGATCATGTGAGTCTTTCTCCCGAGTCAGTATCCATGTCCTCGTTCACATGGAGAGTATGAATTAGCGCTTAAAACTTCTGATTAATCACAAAAGCATTGACTCATTCACAACCTGTGCTCAAAAAGTAACCAGCTTGGGTTACCTTGCTCGGTTTGCAGCGGTGTACTTTTAATTCTTGCAATGGAAATTCACTTTTTGACTCAAAAAAGCAAAGGCTGCAAGTTATGATTCCAGAGTGAATTTTGTATTTCGATGCAGTTAGAACCATGGCTAGAACCTGTAGATGTCACGTGAGGGCGAAGACGAAGGTGGAGTCCTCAAAGTGAATGATGAACACCTACAGGCTACTTGTTCACAGATCTTCATCGACTCCGGAACAAATCTACACTACATCCAGATTCTGGACATCCATAATAACATCCGTGACTGCAGTAGTACTAGGTCAGGATGAAATAAAATTAGCAATTCAGCAACTTCTGCTCACGTCGGTCTCCGAACTATCTCGAACATTCCAGCTCACACGAGTTTTCCTCCCGGCCCCGTTCACACCTGCCTCGGGAGCTTCTCAGTCGCTGTCCCTAAAACCAACACCATCTACGAAACTTTTAGAAATCAGCGATAGGATGGTGAGCTGGAAGTAGATAATGCGGGTTTTGGGTACGCGTCCTAGATATCACCGAGATCCTGAAGATCTCGAAGATTCGTCGAAGCTGAGCTCCTTTGACACCTGTCTCTAAACTTGGGGTACACGTGTCTGCTAAAGCTCGTATATAAACAACGTCGCCCCTCTATCTTGTCGTTCAGGAACATCACAGTGAGACGTTTGTTGTATGTGAAGATCACATCGAAGGAGACTAGAGGCGAGCAGGGATTTCTTAGTGATTGAAACGATTCGGAAGGAGAAAAAAGAAAGGCTTAGGATCGACGTACCATGGTAGAGAAAAACTCGAGCCAAAGAGCAGCGTCTGACATCAGGGCGGCAGGTGGACGACGTGATTATCTAGGAGTGGCCAAGAAGGCGAACCAGTTTGCTGCCAAGGATGGAGAGATTGCAACGAGTCCCAAGTACAAAGGCGTTCGCATGCGGCAATGGGGGAAGTGGGTGTCTGAGATTAGGGAGCCCAACAAGAGGTCTCGGATATGGTTGGGGTCGTTTCCAACGGCGGAGATGGCCGCCAAGGCATACGATGCCGCCGTGGTGTGCTTGAGAGGCTCCAATGCTTCATTGAATTTTCCCAACTCTCCTCCTCAAGCGCTCCCCCAGTGTAATTCTCCGAAAGATGTCCAAGTAGCGGCAGCTGCGGCCGCGGCCGCGGCAGAGCCGTGCACTCCATTGTCGTTTCCAGCGGTGAAGCCTGTTGCGCAATCCCTAGAAACGCAGTTGCATAAGATGGAGAGCGAGACTCATACGGTGGCCTCGGAGAGTTTGGCGTTGGGGAAGAAAGGTGAGGTCCTAGATTTGGAGTGTGTGGGAGAATCACCGTGTCCCCTGGAAGCCTCGGACTCGTTCATCAGTCTTGAAGACGTGGATCTGGCTTGGGACGACATGAAGTTCATCGATCTGCCGCCACTGGAGGGTTTGCTGGAGACAAGTGCACGCACAGGAGGGGATTCATTCGACCGATCCTCAACATCTGGAGGTGGCGCGCAATTTGGAGATTTTCCTGCTTATTGCCGTGTATCATCAGGTCCAATTGAAATGAACATCATGGACTGCTACAACGTGTTCACGGTGTAGCTGGGGACAGTTTTCGGGTTTCGAAGGTCGTCTTCGCATTTGAAGTTCTTTTTCTTAGGCTGTGTGTATTGTGGAGGCAAACCTGGATTGGGACATCCGCGGATTAATTCGTAACCTAATGCGGGGGATTTCAGAAAATTGTTATTTTTTCAGCCCGTTCTGGGCAAGATAGGAGGGTAGATTGCCCAAATCATTCATTGATATTTTTTCTGGCGTAGATAGATGAACTCCAAGCAATGTGCTTGTAATTAGGACAAGTTGAGCTATGAGCTTGATCATCTGTCTTCACCATTTTTACATTCTTTCTCTTTTGTAACTAGAAGTCTCAGATTGAGTTTAGAGCATGTATCATTACAATTTTTTCACTCTGATTCAGCAGAGGTTGCTATTGCGGAGATAGTATTTGTTAGTGAGGAAATAGTCAGCAACAGGGCAGAGATTCAACAGGGTAGAGATTATTTCACCCAAATGTGAGGGCAGAGGAGAACATTAAAACTTGTGGTCGAGACACTTCTATTTGATGAGTGTCTTGACTCTTCTTCAATGTTATATGATGTTCTGGTTCATACATGTAGCTTGTAATGTTTGCTCACTCTTCTTCATTGTTCAATGATGTTTTGGTTCGTAACTGTTGATTTGTTTGTTTGTTTATTCTATTTCATTACAATTGTTCGTCGGACACAAGTTTTTAGACCTTCTAGTGCATAACTTAGCAGGCTTGGTTTATGTGTGCTGCTTCCAAGCTAACGTTGGTTTATGGCGTTAAAACTGTGTTAAAACTCAAGTATTGTACAATGTTCGATGTCTGAGAATGATTTGGAACTTGATGCTCTTGTATGGTAAGGTTCTACTGTTGCGGTGCACTGTCTTGACAGCCACCACTCTGCATCTGGTAAAGGTGGTGTTCTAGTATACAAGGTCTACTTCTGGATATGTCATTTCTGCATCCAGGTGTATATTTAGGGTGGAATGAGAATCAATGTACAACACTTAGGAAGTTGAGCGTAGCATGTTAAAAATTTATATCTTTTTCTTAATCAAGGCTTTAGCCAATAAAGCTTCGAAATGTGAAAGGGTTCAGACAAAATTCTAAGATTTGGAGTTGATGTACATGTACAAGTACAAGTAAGGTACTAGATCCTATGGTTATTTCCCCCCAAAATATATCAAAACTTGAAAACTTACACCTTGTATTGAAAAAGGCCAATTTTGAGTGTCTTTGACAGTTTGAGACCAAATTGAAACTTTAGGGGTTAAATATTTCATTGCAATCTACTGCACAAGTTTTGGACCTTCCCGCTATGTGGTATCTCTACGTTAGTAATTCGTGTCTCTGTCTATTTGCAGCTGCTCCATCTGTGGCGGATTCAGCACAAAACCTTGCCGAGGAAGTTGCCTCCATTCTCTTGTCAACGGGTTCAGCACAAGAATGAGCTGCTTCTCTTCTCGATATAATGGCACAATAGAAGCCAACCGGCCTGCCTCTCAAGCGTGAATCGAACCAGCGTACGATTGAGGAACGCATGCCACTTACAAGCAATATTGGTATTATACGCTTTCACCAGCACGCTTTTGTCTCAGTGTTGAACTCTACAAGTGCCATGAGGTAATCAGGTTGCAGTTTCGCGCATTCCTTGGCAACCGTGGATGAAGAGGAAATCGCCACTGGGTTCCAGTCCTTGGTCAAAGATCGCACGCGGCCAATGCCATGGTGGGCAGGTGCTTGAAGATTGGCTTCGACGCTCGGATGGCAATCTGTTCCACACGCGGGGTCAAGAGCCCCGCCCTACGGAGGTTTCTTCTGTCAACGTCCGTAAGAGCAGAAATCCATGTACAGTACCTGCATCAAGGCAAAATATGCACAAGCAGATATATTGCAGAAGTCACGCGAAGCTGCAGCTGGATAATGAGGAAGGTGGAGGGGAGCTTGTGGATCACAAGAGTACCATACAGAAAACTCCGACCACTCGGCCATTAATTAATACCAGCTTCAGTCAGCTCCTCCACAGAACGCGATTTGTTTGCAGTCAGTCTCCAACTATCGGCAGGTTAGATCAAGAGCAGACTCAACCTGACATCAAACTCGTCGAGAAGACAACTTCTAGGCTATATCGAGCTGGTGGATCGGAACAATGACGTTGGGGTACCGGAGGATGTTTCTAAGTCACTAGTACTCTTGCAAACCCGTGTCAAAAAAATAATTTTGAAACATGTATCGATGGAATCAAACAAGTTTGATTCCTGTTGACAATTACTTGCGAAGTGTGTTCCTGTAGCACGCACACGGTTCCAATTAACTTGTTTCAAACTGATTTAGAAACGGCTTGAAACATGCTGCATTGCCATTATGGTCACTACTCTTAAGTGCTCAATGAGATGATCTGATGTTCATAAAACATTTCTATGGGTGAAAATTTGATTATGAATAGCCTATTGCACTCATGAATGCAAATGTGGAGATGAACCTACGATGTGTAATGCAAGTCTAGTTGTGATTTCAAAGCTACGGGGTTGAGGTAATTTAATAAGTCCAAACGGGTAGACTGAGAGTTAGCAAAAAAGGTTGAAGACTTAAACGACGAGCTGGATGGGCCAATATGCTGAGAAGCTTGAAGCTATCGTCACGTGATTCAGTTCGGAATCATAGCATTGATAGGGGAATGGTTAGTACCATATTGTGCTCAGGACTTGGAACTTCTTCGCCTTGTAATCCTTGCATTATCCTTCTTGGTCACGAGACCTGGGCATCAGGCTATTTCAAGGTTTGAATGCGAGAATCACCTCCTGAAGGTATGCTTTTTTGTCGTGTGTATCCTCCCCGATTGTAACCTACACGACAATTAGATGATGTCAGAACATAATGCTCACAACTGTTTTGAAGCTTTGCAAGGAATTTTGCAGTCCAATAACTTAGGACTAGTGTGGAATATTTAGTGCCTAAGATCTGTCTTCTGGAAGCAGCCAGAGGTGAAACTTCGCACACAAATTGACTTAGTCTCCTCACTGTTGAAAAGCTCAAAAACACAAGGGCTTCAGCAACCAAAACAACGATCGCTACTCTATTCATAGGATGATTTCATATAGTCGACGGACACTGGAAAATAAGGTGACTCACAAGTCACCTCCTTGGTGGAGTTGGCCGAGAATGCAAACTGTAGAATATTGCTCCATATTGCTGAGTCCATAGTGATATACTCCACACCCACCTGTTTAAAAGATCGCAATTCAGGGGTTGAATACATGAAATTATCTGCTCATGAAGCGATTTATGAATTACTGCAAGGTTGACTTTGCTATAGGAACTTATTGACATTATTAGTCAAGTGTGCAACAAGTTGAGGACCCGGAAATCTAAAATTCATTCAGCATATATGTTATAACCCGCTATCAACAGCATGTCGATGCCACAAATTACCAATAAACACCTAGTAGGGGAACACCTAAAACCCTAAATCCTGAACCATGCTTCATAGGGTTCATGTGTCATACACAAGCATTCTCCACACTTCTAGCGTAACTTGATCAATTCTCAATGCTTGCTCTGAATAGAGATGAAGTTTGTCAAGTATTATAACGAGGGTCTTTCATTCTGACGAATTAGGACTTGAAGACTTATCATTAAATCTTAGAATCTGCGGTCGCTTCAAATCTGTAGACAATACCTCGTGCGAATTGAAAATCTCCTGAGTTAGCTCAAGCAAATGTCGAGGGTCACAAACATCACAAGCAGGAGCATAAAAATGACGTTCTAAAAGTAGCTTAATGCAAGAGAGTTGGCCTGGGGCGACTTCGAAGATTCATCCTCTCGTCTCGCATAGTACTTGGCCGGAGAGGTGCGGCTTGATTCATACGGCTACGAATATTATCATCATCATGGTGGATATGGTTGGCCAAGAGAGATGGGAAGACGGACACGGCCTGATTCTCGAACCGCTGCTGATCCTTCATTTCTCTTTGCTCGACCATACACTTCACAATGATGATGATTGACGTCCAGATTTTGCATTCACTTTCGCCACAGCGCTCTGCTCCGACCACTTGGCCTCACACAAAAAATCACTTGAATCCACAATTATGTACAGACTGCAGATCGCATGTACTATCCAAAGCCGACTAGGCCCTTTCAGAATGCTCAGCTGGCCTTAATATATGGTACCGGTTCCCATCGTCAAGCACCCAACTACGGATTCAACGCGTTGATGAGGTGGAATCATTCGAATAAAAACTCAGACAACGCCACCGGACAGACAAATCCTCTGTAACGGAAATGCCGGTAAGTGCATTCCAATCCCTGAATTTCTCAATACAATCGAAATATCAGGGTGGGCATGTATGAGCCAGCAGCTGCAGCGAAACTGGGAGTGGTGTAGCTGGGCACGAAGAAATTCTAGCTCATCTTCTCCGACATCCGCGGCCTCTCGGTCTGCTCTCCAAAATTTCTGGCACTGTGCAGGAACAGCAAACTGCCAAACGTACAGTCCAGAAGCGTTACAAGTCTAGCAGTGTGCAGTTTCGGACGAAATATCGATTCTAAGATGGAGAAATCTGCTCATCTTCGGAGAACGCTGCTGTCAATTATGTGTAAATGTTGAAGAAGGAAGCGCTCTTGCACTGAGGCTCCGACACATGTATTTGACCGAAGATAATAAAAATCATTGTGCCGATCATGATTCTAGCGATGGTCGGCGCAAAAGAATTGTGGACTAGACGATGGCCGGTGACCGACGGGGACCGACATGGTGGCCGGCTCCAGAGATTTGGAAAGCTTTATTATGGTTGAACGCTGGCACCACATTCCTCCGATGTACTGTGCAACTGTGCCTTTCGTGCTGCTCCGAGAGCCACATCTGCTTGGAATTGTGCTGTTATTCCCCAAAATATCTTCCCTGGGTATCCAAGGTTTGGTTCAGTGTTTTGCAGCCATTTTCTTTTTTGCAAAATAGTGTCATTTTGCTCCACAAAATATTGTTTAGGAGAATGCTAATAAATTGTTTTGAGAGGACGAAGAATAAAATGGTGCCAAAGTTGCGGGATCATGTAGGGAGATTAGGATATCTAGGGCGATTTCAGACTATTAGGGTGATTTTAGACTATGGTAGAGAGGTATACCGGTTGGTCAAAAATATTTGTCCACGGCACGGTTATTTGAGGCAAAAAATGGAATGCCAAATAAGATGAAAAAATATTTAAAAAATTCTTAGTATCATTTGATTGGTCCTTATGCAAACACTATAAGGAGAATTCTAATAGAAAACTTAATCTGAAGGACAACTTTGATAGTCCGAAAAGTTCTAGGAAAATCTCGAAAATATCATTTAAGAGAGGTGATTAGAACATTGGAGGACACTATGTTAACTAGTATTAAAAGAGGAGCTAGAAAACCCAAAAAGTGCTTCAAGGGTCTTCAAAGTCGTTTTAAACACAAGGAGGATACAAGAAAAAGGCTTAAAATGGAAATAGTATGAATATTTTAATTTTTTTCAATGAAATTAAAGTTCTCCAAAGGCCGGGTTTCTTATCTAAAGCTTTTATTTTTCTCAAAACTTGATTCTAATGAACTTCCTTACAAAAAGTCTTTCCCATTTTGGCACCTATGTTTATTTTTCATTCATCATTGAAATTCTCCACTAAAGGAGTCTTGGCCATAGTGGAAACTCTAATTGAAAAATAGCCTCATTCTTGGCAAATCAAATTGTTTTATTTCCTTAGAATACATGATTGGTTGACCTCTCTACTATAATGTAAAGCAACCTTAGTTATAACTTGCAACTAGTTTTGTCAACACATGGATATTGTGTATACAACTGTCACGGACGTGCCATAGCGGACTTCATCCTCGCCCCACGGGTTTACCGTGAGACCTATACCGATTCCGCAACACGGAAACTTCTCAAGAGCTTTCCCAAAGAACACTGCCTAAGCGTGCTTAGATGCTATTAGTTTCTAGAAGGTTCTACATGGTTCTACTACTTTCTAAAATCTTCCACTAGTTTTCGAAAGCTTCCACAAGCTTCCTTGTAGTTCTAGTAGTTTCCACAAGCTTCCGGAAGGTTCCATATGGATCCAATTGTTTCCGAAAGCTTCCATAAGCTTCCGGAAGGTTTTGTACATACTCTTCCAGTTATCAATATCACTTCTAGTTTTTTCACTTCAAATGTTATTCTGAGTCTTGTGTGAGGAATCCCCTCACTTCTAGTCTATTCTTGTCTCGTTTGGAGGTATCCCCTCCATTTAGTCCCTTGCTCTATCTTAGAGTTGCCGTCCGCAACAGTTTGAAGAGAGTGTTTTCCTAGTCCTTCTCGAGTTCTTCATAATATCACACTCTGCTCTTGCAAGATAGAGTGTGGATTACCCCTCTTCTTCAAGAGAGTCACGACGCCTTAAGGGTTGCGGATTACCCTCCCTTAAGCTGATATTCTTCATATAGTCATCACTATGAGAGTTTTTTCATGGACTTGAACCAATTTCTCATTTCTTCAAGTCCAGTTGTTTTAGAAGTACGTTTTCTCTTTAGACTAAAGACCAAACTTAGAGATATCATTATTCAAGAGAAGAGTGAAGACTTTTATTTGAATTCTTCAAGTCTTGAGTTCTTGTAGTCGTTCCAAAAGTACACGACGCGAAACTCTACTTCTTTATTTACTTGTGAGACCTATCGCATTCAAGATGGATGACGTTCCGAACATCGAGATGCATGACATGTTTGCCATGCTACAACAGTTACAGCAGGAGAATGCCAACCTACGAAGTACCATGGAACAGCTTCAAGTTGCTCCAACTCCAATCCATGTACCAGCCATTGCAGTAGATCCAGCTTCACATGCGCCAAAGGAACCTCGAGTAGCCTTGCCGGATAAGTTTGAAAGAGATCGAGCCCTTATAGCAATAACAAAACTTTGAACGCTGCAACAACGATCGCGCCCAGCTTCAGCGTACGTTGCAGAATTCCAACAAGTTGCATGTGACCTCAATTGGAACGATGCAGCTCTCATCACCATGTTTCGATGGGGACTCCGCGACGATATCAAAACCTTGTTGCTGAATTTGCCCAAGCCAACTACTGTGTCTGAAGCCATTACTCAAGCTATCGACTGCGACAACCGGTTGTTTGAGCAGGGATAGGAGCGACGATTGCTCTTCGGATCATATCGAGCGGATTACGCAACTTCAACCCATCAAACATCTTCAAACACTTCGACCACAGAGCCGATGCAAATCGACACCTCCAAAATCAGAAAGTTAAGCAAAGAAGAAAAAGAGCGGCGTTGCAAAGAGCACTTGTGTTTATATTGTGGAGAGAAGGACCATAGCGTAAAGAATTGCCCTGTGAAACCTTAGGGACCAAAGCCACACAAGTTTCGGAGCACCTCAAGCACTTCTGAGCCAAAGTATGAGGAAGTCGAGTCGGAAAATGACAACTGCCAGCCACGATAGGGACCGTGCGGCTAACAAGTGTCGCCACGTCATCAAGTCCTATCTTATCCTCTTAACCCTCTTGCTGTTTTCATATCCCGCTTAAGATAGATTGTCATCCACATAGCGTAAGAGTTAAAGTCTTGTTAGATTCCGGAGTCTCTGCTAGTTTTATTGATAGGGATCTTGTAAAACTTCATAATCTTCATGTAGTCCCTAAAAAATAGCCCGTAGCAGTAGAGGTTATCAACGGTAGACCCTTGATTTCAGGAGATGTCACCCACAAAACCAAACCCTTAGACATTATCCTAGAAGGGCATCACAGTACTATCATATTCAATACCATTAGTTCTCCCTCTAATCCTCTTATCTTAGGTCTCTCTTGGTTAGAGATGGTCAATCCAGATATAGATTAGAAAAACCGAAGGTTAACATATCCAACCGTAGTTTATCATATTCCTTCTAAATACCCTAAAAATAATCCAAATTTGTACCTTCACGAAGTCCAAAAGTCCAAGGTCAAAGTCCCGTTGATGGTCGGTGCTCGAGCCTAATGAAGGCGGCTAAAAATTGGAGTGTCTTTGCAATTTATGCAACTCCAACATCTCAACCGGCTGAAGAATCGACCAAATTACCAGCAAAGTATGAGGAGTATTGAGATGTGTTTGAGAAGAAGAACGGCGATACACACCCCCACAAATTGCAACATGTGATTAGTATGAAGTGAATATGAAGTGTGCTGTTTTTTAAAGCTCAAAGCTGTTTTTGAGCAATTTTGGTGAAGTTTTTGATAATTTTAGTCACTTTCTAGGGTTTCATAAGGTATCTCATACGCATCTTCATAAAAAGAACATCCTCAATTGAAACTTAACTTGACCACTAGTTCTAAATTATGAAAATGAACTAATTCAAAGTCTTAATTTCTTCATTTGGTGCCTTCTATTGTCTTTAGAGGATGTTTTTTTCAATTTAAAAAACAATGTTCGGTGAAAAAAACGCACAAAAAGTACCACGGAAGTGACCCTCTTAAAAAACATCCTTTTGGTACTTTTGGAACCCTAAACCAATTAATGATTATATGGAATGACTATTTTAGAATACCTCTTAAACATACAGAGGGCACCACTTAATTAAAAGTGATTTTTTGATAGTTTTTTATTCTTTTATAGTCACTTTTTCAAATGACTGGTTTCGCTTTGCTTGGATTTGAAGCCTTCATGCAATAACTGTAGAGTGTCTACTTTCCACAAAACTTTTCTAAGGTGTAGAAATACAAGTCGAGAAACTATATTAGCAAAAATATTGACTTCAATTACATCTTTCCATCACTTTTGTGCAATTTTTGGAAAAGGCCTGAAACTAGCAAATAGCTAAGCACTTTTTTTGTCCACTTTATTGTGCTTCTCCCCATGTATCTAACATTAAAAAGCACGGTCAGATGCATTGTGAATTATATGGTTATCATGTCACAAAATTAGCAATTTTAAGGTATTTGCAATATTTGAATTTGAGAGTTATAATTAGTATAACAATGAATTTTTTGAATATGTTTAAAAGGGTTTTGGTACAATATGTGAAAACACTCATATTTAATGAAGACGATGATAGTGCTCAACTTGTTGAAGTCTTGATAAAAATAGAGAAGGTAGATGCACATTAAATACATTCATCGAAGAAAAGGAAAGGGAGAGGATACAATGTGAAAATAAAAGGTGAAAACCAAGAATAAACTTCAAAACAGCAATTAGATGGACACCGCAAGTCTAAGACAAAGTGGAGGGCGAAATTGCTTTAGTGTGAGGGGATCTTTGTTGAGGATAGGATATTGCACATGTTCAAAAGTGTGCCTTGCTCGGCTGTAGAGATCAAGCCATTGATGATGGCTCCAAAATCGAATACCTTGTTTACGTAGAATGGAGGAAGAACGGTGATTAGAGATATGTAGCTATTTAGAGTCAAGAAGAGGAAAGGTTCACAAGACTAGTTGCAAATACAAGAAGAACTCAAAAGTTTATTTTTTCCGCCCTAATATTGTAATCTTGGAAGTTTTCAACTTGCTAAGTAGTATGGAGGTGGTGATGAAGCACATTATGTTTGCTACTTTTTTTTTAGATGGCCACTCTATGATTGGAAAAACGTCTTGTCAAGCTTTTTACAAGTTTCTAAGGTTACGAAATTGTCCATGCACCTATCATTACAAGAAAACCGTGAAGAAACAAGTGAGAAACAATAAAAGTTTCTTCTATCCAAAAGCATTATCAAATATGAGACTTTGTCTAATTTAAACCAAGTGAAATCAAGTGGTTTGAAATGCGGCCAGTTGATGTGAGTTGGTTCAAAGATGCTACAGCCACTTTACTATGTGATATATCGTCCCAAATTCAAAGATAGTGTGAATAAATATTGAGGTAATCTTCAATGTTTTGTGTTGGAGACAATTTAAAGCCTACCTCTATGGAATTAAAAGACGATAGATGCTACTATACAAGAGCATGCGTATAAAAAGATCACACAACCAGATTACATTGAAGAAAAAATTATAATTGAGACAACTAGTTTAATTTATTCGAAACAATAACATTCAAGGCTCAACATGACTCTCTAGTATCTACATTTGCTCCGCCGATAAATTGAAAGTATTATAGATGATTATGAAGAATTTTGAGACCTCTTCGGAGCACGGTCAAAAATTCTAGATGTTGTAATGGCCAATTACTAGCCATTGCTTTTGTGCCCTTTTCACTACGGCTATCAAGCAATTTAAAGCCAAAACTAAAGTAATTAGTGCAATTGGGCTAGCAAAGATTTTTTTGTTTTTTTTGGGTCTTATTGATATGTGTATGGGTTTTGGTTGCAATTGAAACAGGTGACGGATTGGCAATAAATTGAACATTCCGTCACACTAACTAAACTGTTGGAGAAATTTGTGTATGTTTCTTGCTCCTAGAAATGCTCACAAATTTCCAAGTAATGTTTAGCCTTCTTGCTTATAGGTTATTTAATACCATTGCATCTTGGAGGATTGTAGATGTGTATGTTCAATTGCAATAAGCTCACATTTGTAACAATCATTCTGTGACTATTATTGAGGTAACAATCACTCTATGACTATTATTGAGGTAACAATCATTCTGTGACTATTATTGAGGTAACAATCATTCTGTGACTATTATTGAGGTACATCAATGAGTTGTAAAAAACAACTCAATTTTCATCTAAGATAGATATAGTTGTTTAATGTGTGGAATTTCTATATCTTACGGTGTTTTGCAAAGGAGGCTAGGAACGGAAACGTAATATTTGGTCTTGAGCATGTAGAGGCTTGTTGATCCTAGCCTTTTAATATGACTTCTAAACTTACAATTTGATGTGCTTGTATTTGAACTTTGTTGTATCAAAGAAGTTTCACGCCTTTTGAATTGATATTTGTTATTTATGATTATAGTGTTCAAATATTTACAAGAGCTAGCAATCTCAAATTTCTTTAATAAAGTTGCATCACAGACATGTGTGTTGTTTACAATGGTGGAATATAATGTCAACAAATTGTTTGAAGAGACAATTGAATCCAATAATGTATCTCTAAATAAGATCCCTGTAAAAAAGCTATGGACATGAAATCTTGTTTATGCAGATGACGGCACAATTTGAATTTATTTTATACCTGGGATTATCTTGCATTAAAGCAATAAATGGCCAAGATTAAAGCAGGTTTTGGATTGATGGCCAAGATCATACATTGCCAAAAAATTTGAGGCAATTTAAATGCCCGAGAACGACAGTTGTTGCATCCCTCATTAGTTGCTATAAATTGAACTGCAGTCCTTCATGAATTTGTTAACAAATTGGAGACAAAGTAGTGGGTCTTAGAATCATAATATTTAGACATAGGAGCAATTTTACACGAATTTTTGAAGTAAAGGTGTTAATAGACACCTAATTAAAAGTGTAAACTATCCAAAAGAAACAGAAGAAAAACCTGGGCAAAACTTGTCAATGCTGCCATCTCATTAATTCCATCTCGTTGGTTCTAGTGAAGTTTTAGTGAAGTTTTAGTGAAGTTGTGGTCAAGTTGAGGTTCACTTCCAATCACTTTGAAGTGAAATTATAGAAGGCATGAATGGGTCGTTGCAGCTTAAGGTGTTTTTATCTTAGTGTGGCTAGCTGCATAGGGTATGGTAATACCATAGCTGGTTTGCCACGTGTTAAATGAATATTTATTTTTGGAAAAAGTAAGGTTAACCTTTCAAAAAATAAGTTTCTCAATTTTCTTTTTTTAGCCAAAAATTAGTAGTAGTAATCCTAAATAGCTTAATCTAGGCGAACCCACTATGGTACTCTTGTATATTGTCGGAATTTTTTTTCTATCAACATTAGCTACTACTAATCACAATTAAAGTTAAAAGGTTTATTTTATTTCTCATGGTATTTGACAAATTGACTTTGATACCATGAATTTTCATTGAACATAATCTTGTTTGCTCACTGTAAATATTATATAAACATGGTAGAACTTGGTGGTTTGAGTCAAGAAAAACTAGTTTTGTCGTCATTTTTTTTTTGGGAGTTTAGGGACCACCAAGCTTTTACACACCAAATATTATAAGACCACCAAGATCTTCCATACCTTCTAACTATCTGAAGTAAAAAATAATGATAGAATAAAGCCATACTCATAATATCTTTTTAAAACTCGAGGTGATTCTCATGATCAATAATCATTCTAATGTACACCAAAACTACTGTCGTTTTCTACGTCTGGTAGTTTACGGTAATTAAACTACTGGTTTGAAATGACCCTAAAACTACCAGATGATGGAAAGTCGTAACAACTGTTATTGCCGGGGGCCAAGGGGTTGGTAGTTCGATTCCGATTGGCTGTAAAATCTCACCTTTACCTGATGGAAAACCCCAGCGATGGGTTGCGGAAAGTAACTTATCATCTTTCGCCACGGATTGCAAAAAGTAATCTGTGTGTGTCAAAAAAAAAAAAAAAAAGAAAGAAAAAAAAAAAACAGAAGTGACATCCTGCCTTGGTGTTTTTGATTTTTTGAAACATCATGTTGTGGTTTTGATGCTATGCTGACTCTGCAACAAAATTAAGAGTACTTTTCATCTGTGGAGAACTGCTAGACTGCTGTTGACATGAGATGGATGGGGGAGGGGTAAGAATGATAGAAATGGGGTTTGTTTTATTTTCGTAGTGGCCTAGTTTATGCACGGAAACTCCCCTTAGAATGTCATCTTATTTTTTTTTTATAATTTCTTTTAGACAAATGGTGAACATTCCACAGCACCGCCGCGAACCGAATATTTTACTCTGGAGATCACTATTCCTGAGACAACTTCGGTCCGCAAAGTAGTCATTACTACAATGCGATACTACCTCACAGAAATTGATATAAAGTTATTGTAAAACACTGCTCAACCGCACAGCACTCTTCACATAAACTTAACCAACCGAGAAAACATCGCCGTTAAACAGTCGCGTACAAAGTTATTGACATTGAAGAATACTTACATAAACCAATGCAGCACTTAACCCTTTAGTGCCCAGGGTTTTTTTCCAGCAACTCTGTTTTTTCTCGTTTTCTGCGCTATTCTTGGAATAAACGAAAATAGGTTTATATTGCTCTGTACCCAACCGTATAGTACTATAGCTAAGGTAAATAGAATACTATGGGCAAAACATGAGCCTAATCCAACCGTGGGAACTTGAAGTATATAATCCGTATATGGAGGACAGTTAGATTGCAGTTTTGTGTAATTTTCCAGGGGGTGTAAGTTTGGAACCCCATAAGTCTTGGAATAAATTTCATAAAAGAGCGGTTCAGCTATGTCCCATGTTAACATCTTTAGAATAAATCAAAAATTAGTAAAAGATTTAGAGGATTTTTAAGGTTTAGGCATGAAAATAGTATACGGTTTAGCATGTTTTTTGTACACTAGGCCTCATTGACATGACTCAAATGTAATGCAATCCACAACGGTTGAAGAATTAGAATGTAGGCATAAAAGAAAAAAGTAAATAAAAAACCTCAAATCTACTGTATTTTCCTCTAAATACACTACATGTACAATATTTCTGTAATACCGTATCGACAAGGATGTGTATCGTTATGGCAATCATCTTTAGCCTTACTCCAATGACACATCACTTCTTTTTCTAGAGAATCATCCATCTACATTTACAATGTCAACGGAAACAACCACTCATAGACTAAAACTTTCTTCATGAGCAAAGTTCATCCCACCAAGACCCTTATCTTTTGTACTCTCCTCTCCGTATTCTCTTCAATTCCTCCTTTCTTTTCGTATATTGCTACGGTGCCGTATATTGCTACAGTGATGTATTCTTATCGATTTGGACCCTCTACACTTCTCCGAATTGAGATCTGATTGTTGCATTGTGAGCCTCTGAGAAGAACGTAAATCTGAACAGGTATAATCGAGACCAAATTCATTTTGGATTTCGAGTTATTCATCTCCAACTGAGTTTCGCAACCACATTCTGATTCCCTGGGCACTAAAGGGTTAACTGAACATGTCTTTGAATATCTGCATATCAAATTCTTGGACTTCCTGCAGACAAGATATGCAATACATCTCCTTGCTACAACCACTTGCAAGGTAGCAAAACCCAGGCAACAACCAAGGATTCCGAATATGAAACAACGCACAGAAATGCATAGGAAAAAAATGGTCACCGGTGAAGTTCAGGTGGTCTTATTAGATCGAAGGAGCTCATATACACAGAAGATAAGTGAGAATATGGACAGAGAATTTCAATGAAAAATTGCTACCTAAGTGTCACCGAACCTAGGCAGTATAAATATATCCCCAGAAGGGCTCAACCCACCTTAACTTATCTATTCTACTTGTTCGTCGTCATCCACCTACGAACTGCATTCCTCTCTACTGGGAAAGGAGAATCGAGCCCCTCGATTGCAGATCCCACCCATCTCCGCATCATTCCACATGTACAGAGTCATTTACTCCAGACGAGGCCCAGCTGCGAGGATCTTCTCCGTCAGATTGCTGTCGCCACCAACCTTGTAGTCAGCGTAGACCTCGAAGTTCTTCTGGAACAACCCCCCGAGCTTCTTCAAAGTATCGTTGTACTGCTTCTTGTCCGACCACTGCACACCACCAGTCCTCGACATTGTCAAACACTCTACCAGAATACCAACCCCCTCCACCATCCTAGCACACAACTCCTATCCGCCTGTCTCACTAACAAGTGCATCCAACTACACCACCAACACAACAGCCAAAAAGGGTCCCATCTAGGGGACGTCATTTACAAAACAAACACCCGATCTGGTCCACAACAATCTCCCATCACTTACCGCATTCTGTGGCTGCAAAGTTTCGCTTGGCACCCCGTTCACCTCCGTCGGCACCGCCAGGTTGAAGATCGGGGTCTGCACGTACTCCGCCTCCAACAGAGAACCGTCGTGGATGGCGTTGATGATCTTCCTCGTGTGTGCCAGCTTCATCCTCGTTCCCACACCGTAGCTGCACCAACATCACATACACACACACTCAGCACACCGAACATCACACGACTGCCACCACCCTCCGCAACCACATCCATGGCCGGCAACTCAAACACAACTACAGCACAGCCGACCGTGTCCGCACCTGCCGCCGGTCCACCCGGTGTTCACCAACCACGCCGTGGCACCGTGCTGCTGCATCTTCTCCGCCAGCATCGCGGCGTACTTCGTTGGGTGCAGCATGATGAAAGCAGCTCCGAAACATGCAGAGAATGTCGCAGTCGGCTCCTTCACGCCCTCAACGGTTCCGGCAACCTGCACACCCAAACCCGGCAGATTCGGTCAGAACAAACTCTTGACAACCAACTCCGAACCATCATCACGCAGGCCAGTTCAATATTCACTGATCAGCGGAAGTTTTCACAAAACGTACCAAGGCGGTGTAGCCACTGATGAAGTGGTACATGGTCTGCGAGTGAGTCAACTTGCTCACGGGGGGCAAAACACCGAAGGCATCGCAAGACAGTAAGATGATGTTCTTCGGGTGAGGGCCAACACATGGCAGCCTCACGTTGGGAATGTATTCGATCGGGTATGCAGCCCTTGTGTTCTCTGCACCAAGTACACACCGCACAATGCGCCGTCAATCAGTTCACGCTGCATTACCTTATTCCAAAACCAGAGATCTTCCCGGGCACAGAACACTTTTAATAAAAAAAAAAGTGAAAAGCTGTAAGAAACAACCAACGCTATACACATCACAACTTACCAGTAACAGACTTGTCAGTGTAATCCACGTCCCTGTAGTGCTCCTCGAATACCACATTCTCCAGCACTGCACAGTCCAAATCAATCGCAACCATGTTAAATCATCCATTATAACCAAATAGAACAGCGACAAACCCGACAGCCAGCAAGGAACTAAATTGCCGACTCAACAGAATCACAATCGTCCCCCGACAAAGGGTGCTTAAAACTTACCAGTTCCGAACTTGATCGCATTCCAGATCTCTGGCTCCTTGTCCTTAGCAAGATCGATGCACTTCGCGTAGCACCCTCCCTCAATGTTCGACACTCCGTTGTTACTCCAGCAGTGCTCGTCGTCACCGATCAGCTGACGGTTCGGGTCAGTTGACAGAGTCGTCTTACCGGTCCCCGATAATCCAAAAAACAACGCCACATCCCCAGCCTTTCCCATGTTGCAGCCCGAGTGCAACGACAGGATTCCTCTCTTGGGCATCAAGTAGTGCATGAGACTGAAGAGACCCTTCTTCATCTCTCCGGCGTACTGCGTTCCCAGAATCACCATCTCTTTGCGTTTCAAGTTCAGGTCAATGCTAGTTGACGATGACATGTAGTGGGTGTAGCGATTGCACGGAAACTGTCCGGCATTGTAAATTGTGAAGTCCGGAGTTCCAAAATCTTCAAGCTCTTCAGGTGTGGGGCGAATGCACCTGCCACCGAGTAGTTTGGTTAGTCCCACAGGCCACCAAACAGAGGATATATACAACAAAAATACTCATTTCAAAGCTAAGGAATCAAATTATCCTGAGAAGCGCCAGGATCCTGTATTTTGGTAGACAATTTAAATCATTTATAGACCAACTAACACTGCCCTAACATGAAATGTCAGACATTTTACAAGATAAGGAGCTTGCAACGAGTTCATTAGCTTACATGTTGTGCATGAAAAGTGAGTGGTATGCACGAGCGGATATAATTCGGACTTTGATGCGGTTTTCAGGGTCCCAGTTCAAGAACTGATCGTTTACGAATACCTGGAATAGCATCAAGCGTATGTCAAGCATAGCCCAATCAAAAACTTTCATTTAAATCCCAATTATCGGCAAGTAGAAAGCAAATAGGCGACTTGCAAACTTGACATACCTTCTCCAATGAGTTCAAGTAGTCGACAGCCCTCTCGCGGTTGACCAAGAATGTCTCCTCGTCCATCTCGATGTTTGGAGATCCCCTGTTGAACAAGCAATAAAACCAAATGAGTTTGATAGAACAGGCCAAACCTAGTAATATAAAAAAAATCCAAGCATTTAGTATCATCCATTTTAGCACAATGGACATGAGGAGAGGATACTTACTTTCCCCACCACAAGTCATCCTTCGAGGTCTCCTCCTTCACCACACGTTTGTCCTTAGGAGAACGGCCTGTCTTCGCACCAGACAGGGTGGCAAGAGCTCCAGTCGACGTGATAAAGGAACCCTTCTCAAACTTGATGGCTTGCTCATACAGCTCTGCAAAAGCCAAATGCAACCAAAAATTAGAACCTACGTCGCACAGATTACACATGACACACATATCACAATGGCAGCATGCACATTGCAACTCAAAAATTTATTTAGTTTGGCTTGATTTTAAACGAAACAGATTCTAAAAAATATGCATAGGAATCGAATAGAGTGGATCAGTCAAGTATTAGAATCCTACCGGATGGTGACAAGTTGTAGAGAACATGCGTGAACTTCAGAGCGCTGTCACTGATGTCAAGTCTGGGAGCAACCACAGACTTGGGGGGAGACCTCTTTCTGGCTGGGTCGCCCTTCACAACCTGGGGTCCGCTCTCTCGGGTCAGAGAGGCCAAAGAAGCGCTGCAAAACCAAAACACTGAATATGTTACTACAATGGCAACTAGGATACAACAAAAGAATGTATAGTGTCTTAATTCGCACTCCTCATTATGGCACATGCTCAGCGCGCCCAGTATGACCAGTATGAGTTGGATGACATATAATTAAAATTGCAAATATCATCAATTTCTAAAAAGCATGTGTTTCGTGACAGGTTCGCCTACCTGACTGACTGCATCTGCTGCTTCTGACGCTCCTCCTCAGATAGATTGGAACGAGGAGTCGAGCTCTTCGGCGTAGCGTTCCTAGGCGTAGTTGGAGCAGACGCTTTCTTCCTCTGCAAAGCGTGAAGCTCTTCAATGTTCGACACCTTCACAGTGGGTGCGGTATCGTCCTTGCACATCTCCGCAGTCTTGGTGTTGATCTTTGGTAAACCATCTGGCTTCGTGTTGAACTCGAAGTCAGTTCCGTTTCCGTTGGAAGCCATTTTGCTCAAAAGTCACCACACGCGTTTAATCTGCGAGAAAATAGAATCCGTTTTGAGCTCAACTAAATACACATAGTTTTAACAAATCGTCCCTTCAAGACCATCAACTACCAAATATGCGTATTACAACCACTGCAAGCAGCAACAGACAATCTATACTGACAGTAAATTTCGTCCGACAATTCAGCAACTCAATTCAGGACAAGAGACGTGCAGCACCAGCACACCAATAGCCTTTGCGTAACTTTGAGCTATAAAATTTGTCATCATAACAAAATAACTCAATCCAGGGTTCTAACTTCAGTACAAAAAAACAAGCTAAACTGCATTGAAAGACACCAAAAACAATCTCGATCAAGCTTTATAGCCTAACACGCTTCTAACCAAGATTTGCACCACTGCCTCTAAAACATCATAAGGTGACACCAAAAGTACGCAACCTCGTGAAAACAACGACTACAAGAAACCACAACAAAAATTCACACAAGGCGTCCAAACGGCTAATCCACAAAAAACAGAGCACCTCCGTGTACATTCCCTCCACCAGCTACACAACGACTAAAATTCACACCCCGAACAGCACAACGAGAAAATTCCCCCACACATTGCACTCTCTCGCCACCTCCCTAACCACGAACAACAGACAGCACCACGCAGCACACACACACCACCACCACCATGAAAGTGCAGAGAAGCCACGCACCAGACAGTCGAGAGAATCCGCCACACAGCACCAAATCGCACGCCGAAAAGTTCCACCGGAGGCTCAACAAGACGGGAGCATGAGAGCAGAAACCAAAGCGCTGCAGAAGCAACGGAGGAGCAGATCGGGGGAAGCGAGATAGAGGAGCTTCAAAGGAAGCAGTGAACGCAACAAACGCGAGAGATGAGTCTTTCCATTGCTCCCTCGCCTCCTTATGAACCCCCCCTGCTTTTTACCGCCGGTCATTCCGCCCTCTCCACCCTCCCCTCTTTTACCCCGTTTCACCCCACGGTAAGCAGCCGCTACTCGGCCCCGCCCACCGTTTGGCTGGGTCCCCCGCGACCCGAACTCAAGTCCACTCACGGATTTTACCCCCACGCGTTTACTGACGGTAACCTCCGCCCATGCCAGGTCACATGCAGTCTGGGCCTCCTCCCGTGAGGGGCCTCTTCCTCGCATTCGGCACTCCATTTGCAGTTCGCTTTGTTCGCTTTGTTCGCTTTGTTCGCTTGCTGCCTATAGCTCAGTCCGTGCTGCCACCACGTCTGCATCCAGCGGGCCGTCGTCTTTATCCAGTGTGGCCCTATCCGCCTGTGGGATTGTTTGCACATTCATGCGACTGCGGGTTCACTCGCACTTTGTGTCCATGTTTGTAGCGATATGCATTGCGACTGTGTGTTCGTCTTTCAAATTTAGTTGAGTGCAGTATCCAACCTACCATTTTTCAGATAATTTTTATTACGAGGATAGATCATGAAGAAGATGAGGAAACATGATCGGATTGCAACTTGAAGAATTATCTCAACCTTGTGTAAAATTCAAATCGGTGATACAAGGGCGGAATTAAATAGCTCCCAGGAAGGAAGAAATGTTCATATTTGTTAAGAATTTCTAATCGTTCTAAGTATGTCACAAGGTTGAAAAATTCTTGAACAGTATACTTATTCATAATAAGTATAGAAAATTTATACAGTATAGCCCTTGTTAGATGTTTTCTTCCCATATCTACTACTTATGTAACTATACTCTTTGAATATGATAACAATTTCAATAACAACAACTCCTATTTATTGAATATTGAAATGAAAATATGTTTTTATAGAACATGTATGAAATGTATTTTTGGATTTAATGGAATATTGTATTGCAAAAGTGCACATAATTTAAAATCATCCTCAAACACAAACAGTCATCATCAATGTCTAATTTATTTTTTAAATAATTGAAAATATAAGGTTAGCGTCTCAATAAATATGACAATTCTTGAAATGTATCGTGTTTCATATATAGTCACTTATAAGTATTACATTAGAAATATAAAAAATCAAAGGCATGCTCAATTTTTTCAAGTTCAATTTATTATGCTCATTTTTGTTCCAATTTTTTTTAAATTAAAAAGTTTCATTTGAACAGTGGTAATGAAGAAACTATGTCAAAATAAAAACTGAGGTTGAAAGATGTTGAAATGAAGAGTTATCTTCAGAAAGGATATGATCTAAGAACGTGAAAATGGAAAAAACAACGTAAAATTACAATACGAATTTAAAAATTGAAGCATTTTATTACACATATTATATTTATTCTCCTAAATAGCAAGTAGACTGCTTTTTGAAAAAAAAAATAGATAAGTTAGAAATTCTAGAAATACTAGGAATGACATAACATTCTTTAGGGAGAAAGTGTCTCAACATGCATATTTTCATCAGAAAAGTGCTTTACTGTTGAAGAAAATACACTGAGTTAATGTACGAGACAAAGTGATTCAGTTAATATCTTATTTGTATCTAACCATGCATAATAATAGAAATATCGCCCTCAAATATCGTCATGAAAATTTTTGAGTCCATTCAAATAAACCAAAGATTAATGAAAAAAAATAAAATTAAATTGAGTCCGTCTATACTTTCAAAACCAGCCAGTCCGTAATCAAAACCGTGTCTACATTTTCCAACGAACTACTGGGCCCCGCATAATGATGACATGTGCAAGTCTCAGACCCGTAATCGTATGTTGAGACCCTACAAGAATCAGAGGTGGCGCCGACGTGTCATGAACAAGCAAATTTATAGTCCGAGTTGGAGGGATTAGCACTGGGCTTCTTAGAGCCAGGACCACAGGAGTCAAAATGATTAAATTGAGTAGTGGATAGGCTTGGGAATGTTATAGTAGGCATCTGCAATACAGTTGGAGAGCCAAGCCAGCCGACGACTGGGAATTGCTTGCAAAAGCGCTAAGTTATTGGAATTCGGAACTTGGAAGCAGATTCATGTGGAAAAGCACCGCGACCACATCCAGCAGAGTGCCAGAGACACAGAAAGGCCAGTCACCAAATTCCGAATGTGGGAGATTATAGCTGAGTACTGCGGTGGCATTTAGTTAGCGTTTACCAAAACCGGCACAGGAACGCCTCACCGCAATTGGGCAGTTCGGTACTAAGTTAATGTAGTGACATCATGGTTTGCCTCCGCAGGATATCCACTTGCCCCCATGCCAAAATTCTCAAGAATCGTAGCCCTTCCGCGAAGACCTTCTGTCAGGAAATACCAAATGCTTTCTCCAGGTGAAGGTTGTAAGGTTGCCTGCAGTAAATTGAAAATTTTGAATTTCAAAAACGTGTTATGAAGTCTGATAAAAGTCGGAGAAAGAACCAATAAATTTGTCCAATTTTTTAATTATTTTTTAAATTAAAAACTGATTTTCATTACAAAAATATCCACCAAAATCCCTACAACAAGTGATATGATTCACACATATGTAAGTGATATTAATCATATATTGTTGTAAAACATCTTGTTGAAATTATCAAAACATTCTTGTTGATAAATATTGATGATATTGATAAAATGGTTTGTAAACAGTATTGAGTAATACAATTATAATTTGATCATTAAATTATCATTTTTTATGTAGGCTCATATTTTGTAAGCCAAACTTAATGGATTGGGTCATATTGATGCAGTTGCCAAAAATAAAGCAGTGACAATAGATAGGATAACTAGTAGTTAGAAAAAAGCTTGAATTCAGTACTCAATAATTAAATCTATTATTACAAACAAGTGACAGCAATAATTTGAATTTGATGTATCAGGTACAACTCTATGATGTGAATTTAAGATCATATGAACTCTTCAATTTTTAATTGTTATCATAAATATTTTGTATGATTTTTGAAACCAAGATTTAAAATTTATCTTTCATTTAGTTGTAATAATATATTGATAATCTATATATAAAATTTATTTTGATGAATCTAAAAATCACATTCTAGATGTAGTGAGCTTTGTTGATTTTTTTATTGATTAACTTCAACCATCCTTGACTACTATTTCACTTAAAACACTCAAAAAGTGCCACTTCTACTTAAAAGAGAAAAAATTGTAAATGAAACAATTTTTGGTTTGACTTCAACTACAAAGATTATAGATCATCTACTTCTTATATTGTCCTTCCAATGTCCTATGGATATAGACATGGTGGTGGACCAAATAGATAATTTATACACGTTGGTTTTCCTTTGTAGATTTTAGATTTTTTTCCTTCTTTCTACTAACCCTAGATTTTGTGCAACTGGTATCAAAGGTAATAAAGAAATGTAGCAAAATATTTTGAGATACTATAGATTTAAAAAGACCTTTATATATATATAAAAAAAATACTGTTATTTGGAGGTATAGTATGAAAAAAGCAATTCAAACAATCCACAGTCTATATAGACATTGTTAAAAACTATCAAAATTCTCAAATTGACCACCTTGAGTCATAAAGTAATTATTTAATAAACATTATTTATTAAAAACTTTAGAATTTTGAATAAATCATGTCAACTTCAAATAAGGCCTTAAAAGATCAGGAACCATCTTTTTCTGCATAGTTTTTATACAAATAAATTTATTCTATTGAATAAGCTATTCGAATTTATAATTTATGAAAAACAAACTGACGGATAATATATAGTTTGTTTTTCAATATATCATCTAAATTACAATTAATGGATCAATAAAAAACTAAATATACATTTTTTGAAGTCATATATATATATATATATATATATATATATATATATATATATATATATATATATATATATATATATATATACATATAATTATTTTTGATTTTTTAAGTTTAGAGCAAAAGTCCATGGTAGGACCAACTATTTAATTTGCAATAAATTACTATATAGCAAATCAATTACCAAAAAAAGTAAAACAATAATCATGAAAGTCCAAGTGTACAGAATAATGTTTATTTGGAAAAGAATATAACAATGTAATCTTCTACTATTCCAATTTCAACAAAATTTCGATGGAACACCAATCTAGAATTTTTTTCATTAAATGTTTCTTTTTATTACAAGGATGCAAGATATTTCAAACAATGTAAATATGTGTGTCATAAACAATGTAAAAAATTAAATTAAATATGTTGCTAAGTGTAATTATTATAAGGATATTTTAAACTATAAATGAAACATGTAATGTACCTTTAAAGAACAATGTTCACCTTTTTTTTTTTTTTTAAATGAAATATTAAAATTTCAAAATTCATCTTAAATTTATTTCAATAATAAAAACCTTCTACTTTGCGCTAATTCATTGGAAATACATCACTGCACTCAACACAATGGTAATCACCAAATAAATATTCAACTTTACTTTTTTATTGAGTTGGTCGTCCAAAAACATCTTTTCGAATATTTTATTTTTAAGAATTAAATTCCTTCACACAAGTGTAAGAAAAATCACATCAATTTAAACCGACTCCTCGTAGCCAAATTGCCAATGTGAAGACCAACGTTAACATGGAAAAAACCATCGTGAACCTACAGATAAACATGATCATGGTTGGATTGAATGTCAGACAACGGATAAGGTGAACCATTATAGGATACCCTCAAATTTAAATTCACAACTTGCCCACGATTAACTTATTCCAGGGCGCACTTTGAGGCAGCTCGACGAATTAGTTCGATTGCCGCAATGGCCAGCAGCCACCACCATCACGTCCTGCAGAGCATAGCATTGCCCTGTCTTGCAACGTTCTTACGCAATGGAGCGGAGAGGTGCGTGATACGTTCAATGTGGGCTTTCAAAGCGCATCTCACCTGCTTGCATTCACCATCAGATGCCGCCACATTTGGCTGCTCCTGCTGTAAGTAACTTCATGTGGAGGACACGTATGTGCAGTTTCGTAGATAAGTGCAGGAGTTGATTAGCTGCACGTTAGTTAGTTAGTTAGGTTTTGCGGTCGATTAACGCCGTTTTTTTATATCAGAGCGCGTCCGGGAGAAAGTCTTCGACGTGACTGAAACTAGTCAGTAGTATGGTACTGTCTGAAATTCCTTTCCAGGTGGGAGAAGAATTCAGAAGTAGGAGTAAGTTTTTTCTCCTTGCGAGAGGCGATTCGGCAGATGCTTCTTCTGTTCCGGAGCCTGGTGAGCGGTGATGAGTGTCTTGGACTCTTGGAGCCGGGTTGGAGCTAATTTGTCCTGTTCCGCACCAGTCATTTGTACATCTTGTACGGCGGTCTCGTAATTAGCTTATTAAAGAAATACGTCCCAACAACAGTGGAAGTCTTTCTTCCAGGTTTGTTCTGGGCACAAGAGAGCAAAATATCCTCAAAATGTTGCTCCACACGTAAGTCCTTGAAGTCCGGCTTGACTCGTGAAGGAGCGTTCTCAAGTACTAGTAACATTCTACATTACCTTCCTCGCGCTTTAGTCATGAACCCTGCTTCTGCTGTAATTCATTAGGATCAACGTGCACACATGGACAACTCTCTGATTCCAAATGTTCAATGAAGACTGACGGTGTGTGGGAGCCACGATGACTTTGTGTTACTTACTATGACTGGCTGCTTAGTTGGTCACTAGCCTGGCTTACGAGAAAAGAAAAAAGAAAAAACGTGCAGGGAATTTCTTGAAGAACATCGGCAAAATTCTCGAATAGATTTGATCGGTCGAGTTCCAAGGTGCACTTAGAGAGCTGCCTGTGTCAAATTCAAGAGCTGCAGTATACGGATTGGCATGGGACGGGTCGGGGTTACTTCCAAGGAGGATCGAGTTTACAGACATATTCAACATAATTCTTCTCTTAGAACATATTTCGTAATCGGTTAACAGCACAAAATCCCATACATGTAACTCCGTAACTCCTCTGAATGGCTCGATCGAAAGCCGGCCCCAATTTAATCGGAGTGGTGACGGCCACGATGTGATGTGCAGCGGAAACTGGACAGGAGTCACAGATTCATCAACCACGAACATGCATGCTGAGAAAGGTTCATAGTCAGAACATGCAATTCATGATGGCAAGTCAGTAGGTCAATGATAAATGGAACGCTAGAAGAGTATCAAGAGGTTATTCCCAAGTGAACAGCGAAAGCCTCAGAGCTGCTGCTTCTCAGGTCACGAAACATCTTGAAGGTGATCATCTGCAAGGAAAGAGTCAAGGGAAACTGTACTATTCTCCAAAGAAGTACAGATGCTCCACAGTTTCGTAAAAGAACACCGCTCTTGGTTACGGAGTCCGCCATTGATTTCAACTAAGACTTCTGCCATTCCGACCTAGTGCTGTCTAGCTCCTGTCAATATTAAACAAGAGTCTCTTACCGACAAGTCATTTTAAATTAGGTCTGGCGGTGGTGGACGGCTCGGATCTCTTCACGCAATCTAATGGTCACTATGGCGAAATTATGGATGGCGTGGATCGCTTCAAAGGGATCGTACGGCTGTGGGCGATTTAGAACTTCAACTTCAGCATCGTCTTTCACTCATCTTCTACTACGTACGCAAGGGCCTTCATCGGTTCTCCTGACTTCTTCACCGTTGGACTCTGCCGTCTCTTTCTGTGTCGTCCTTCTCCCGTTCACTTGGGTTTCGCAGCTGCTCTCCTGTTCGCTGCTCTTGCTCGTTCTCTAAGTGCTTGTCTCTCTTCCGGCTTCTTGTTCACGGCCGGCCTTGAAGTCCAAGTTGCTTTAGGTTTTCGGTTCTCCTGACTCGCAGGTTCATCTTGGGATGAAATTAACCTTCAAAAGCTTAGCCGAGTTTTAGATATTATAATAGAATATTGGTGATAGCATAATTTAATCTCACTTTACGGATAGAATCAGAAATTCAAAGTCTACTACTTTCATTTATACATCATCTCTTAACTATTCTACAAAGTAATATTTTATAATGGTTTTTTGACATCTTCTATTAGAAAGTCGTCGTTGGCCGTTTAAGAGTTATTACACTATCACTTTGTAGGCTTTTTCTTCTAAGGCAATAACTATGTAGAAATGTTCTTTATCAAGGCATGCCAAAAAGTTGAATGACCCTTCTACAACCATTTTCACATTCCACACGAGCTAAGACAATTCTTATTACCAAACATTCCTCCTCCCCATCTTTACATGAAGCTTCCCTCCTTATTATTCTTACATAAAGCCTTTGTAAGCTAGGTACAATTAAGTCCACAAATAGAATTATTATTTAATTGAAATGTTGACTAAGTTGCTTCAATTCAAATAAAACAATGTTATAGTTAGTCATTTAATTCTAGAAGAAAAATGAATATAAGGAAAATATAAAAGAAAAATTTGTCATTGTTTACACTTCATCATTAACTTACGTATTTTTCACATCCCTATCATCGAGACCTTTGGAAATTAAGCGTATGTTTTTTTTTGGATTTGGTACTCATGTTTCAAATTGTGCTTGTATTTGCTTTTGTTAACAGTTCAGCAACACTATCTTTCTTATGGTGCATGTCTATTGATTTGTTAGTTCTCTTTCTGATACATGTGTTTCTTGTGAGTGTCCTCTTGCAAGTATCTGAAAGATCAGGAGGAAGCCAACAATTAGGGTTTAGGGTTTAGGGTGCGGTTTGTTTGCAGACGCTTGAAGATGGAAGTGGCGAAATATATGCGGATCCTCTTCACATTCAGAACCCAGAGGATTACTTTCAACCATGTTGTTTTAATATCATGGTTATTGCAACCCTGAAGTGTGCATTCTTACAAGGTCCTGCTCCTGCTTCTGGTATGTTTTTATACCTCCTACTTGTCATTCAGATCAGATTACATAATTTGATGAGCAATAGACATTGTCAGACGTGCAGTCACATTAGATGTATTTTTTGTATCCATAACTTGATTCTGAATTTATTCAGCTAATACAAGGATTTATTGAGCTAATAGTGAAAAATGGTCAAGGGTTTGGGGTTTTGCTATGTCGACACTCATGGCTGTACTTGAGGTCGGGTGATTGTTAGTGTGTATTCTTGTTTGTGTAATGGTAAAGCCTTTATGTTGATATCGTGCCAATTATGTAGTCTCCTCACGGGAGAGAATACGAGATGATGTTTTTGCTGTCTGTGTGAAGCTAGGGTTTCCCCTTTCCTGCTACTTAGTTGAACGGCATCTCGCAACAAAGAAATGCAAGTTCCTTGCGAAGGCAAGGGACGGAGACCGATTAAATGGAGACCGCTGCATAGTTACGATAGATCCTCTTGGATGCAATGTCGAATTTAACAATGAGCGGGAAGACAGGATGTCGGCTTGGCATGTTTGCGAAGCGTTGTCTGTCTTCCACAAAACAGGCCTTGTACACAGGGATGCTCGACTCTCAAACATTGTAAAGGTTTTTGTGGACAGTAGAGGTTATTATTTCATGCTTAATTATTGACATGGAGGCAGAAGCGCGCGCGGATTTTCTCTGCCATCACATGTGACCACACGTTGGAAGGCAATAATATACACCAAGGTTAGACATGTATCATGTGAAAAAGCATTTTCAGAGTAAGAGAACGCATTTTGCAGGAGGACTTGCTGAGGAGTTTATCAAGAAGTTCATTGATCAAAAAGTTCGATGTGAAAGGCGCATTGTGACATCTTGGCTAACTCAAGAGTAGTTCTTTTCACTCTTCCAATGTGTCTACCCTCTGGTTCAAAGACCATCTTGAAAGACCATCTTGAAAGGCCATCTTGAAAGGCTGAGGTCTGAGAGCCTTGTGAAGTCTCCACTTAAAATCAAAGGCTAGCCTTCAAAAGCGATGGCCTTTGGAAGGAGTGTAAAGCAAGAAGAGAGGATGAAAAATATCAAGCCATTCATTATTTGCTGAAAATCACTTCGAAATCAAATTTCTAAACATGAATCAAAATGATTCAAAAAGTGTATTAGACCATGGTGATTTCAAAAATGTAGAAAAAATATTGAAAAATATAAAAGTTATAATATGATAAAGAGTTTGTATGATAAACACATGTTTCTTTGAATCAAACTTCAATACTGAAATTTAATTTACTAATTTGCATCCAAAACTATCAAATTATCCTACAATTATATGTATCAAGTCAAGCGATCAATGTTCCTTCAATTTTTTACTATTTTATGTTATTTGAAGAATGATTCTTCCACAAATCAAGTCCATCTCACCTCATTGACATGGGTTGAATGTAAACTCTATAGGAAATCTCTCTAACATAATTTTTGTGCCATGTAGAAAAAAAGTGCTTATCATATCATTTTCTCCTTCAATGTACCTCGAAAAAAAAAAACCGTAATGTAAAGCCAATCTCTAACAGCTTCTCAATGTTAGAAGAGCCTCTCAGTATAAAAAGACCTTAAGATGGGGGCATGAAACTTAAACGTGATCAAGAAAAAAGGGAATGAAAGGGACCGATTTAGCCCAGAACCAGCCTGATGAGGAACCACCATACTCCCCAATGTTACACGCTTGTCACCTCTTCCACCAGACCAAAGGTGTGGATACTTTTCTGTCAAGCTTACGTTTGCAGTTGATCATCGCATCACCCATCAGTATCCTTTCAAGCGCAATTTCGCTACAACGAACAAACACTTCCAAGTTCCATGGGAAGTGATCTTCATCATTACACAGGAGCAGCTCCACAAATACATTCGCTGGTGCGGTGGACTTGAGGACAGCAAATATGACTCTTGGGCCTGAATGTGCGTCAAATTTCAACGACACCGGTGTACGATCAGTACATGAACTAATGCTCTTTGTACATGTTCCACATTCCTTAGTAAAGACCTCTTTTGACCTAATACTACCACCAGATAGGTCTGGATTTCGGAAAAACGGTGTGTTAAACATGTCTATTTAGAATTAGCTAAACTGCCTGTGAGCTTTCAACGACACTGCTTGCAGGTCTTCGCAGCAAATTCTGCGAGAAGCTTGTGTGACCCACCAGTCAGATGGATGCAGCGGCGTCAAATCTGTACTGAGATACGAGGAAACCAACTCTGCATCTAACTCATTACTTGCAGGAAAGAAAACTGTGCTTGCAGCAGGAACCACACAAGATCTGGGGCCAAGATGAAATATAAGAATCAGGCAGAAAAGTTTATAACTAATTTAACTCTCTTTAAAACTGATCTTGAATTTCTCAGTGAATTATGCGGTTGATACCAGAAACGGTCAGATTATTTTAAAGTGGGAGGTGGCACGATTGACAAGTATGTTTATGCACCGAATTACTTACTCGAAAGGACGAATGCCGATGCGGTGCATTCTGGTCAGATGGACTATCGCAAAAGCCTGATCAGTTCTATCAGCACTAAATGTTCAGCCCCTCTTGACAAGTGCGACACAAAACAGAGGTTAAAAGGTGCATGATTGGCATGATGTTTCCACTGCAGGTGACTTGTCAATCAGCGAGCAAAGCCACATCAGGAAGTTCAACGTTCGTTTCCAGACGATTTGCAATTGTCTCCTCCAGGAAGAGTTTCACAAACTGCATTTTCACGGCCTCAGGAAAGTGCTCACCTCAACTTGCTCACGCTTCAACACACCCCACCACGTGATCAACACCAACACTAGCTGCTGCTTATCTCCAACAAAGTGGGAATTTAATACTCAAAAGAACGCCAAGTGCAAGAATCTTCGCCACTTGGAACCCTGGAAACCAAGACCGAATCGAAGAACCAATCTCGCTGGTGTTGCAGCGATTACCAAATGAATCACCATGTGAGGCATGCATATTCAGGAACTAAATTCAAAGATCAATGGGGGACGATTGCGGCCCGGGTCACCGAGTCCCAATCTCTTGGAGATGAGAACAGGCGGTTCTGCCAATGCCCATTCCAGTCCAAGTCTCACCTGCAGACGTAATGTTTTGCTCAGGTGGAGCTTTACTTAGCAAGTGTAATGGGTAAGTATTCATGCCACGTGTCATAGGCTTACAACCACAGTTTTAAATGAACTCCTTTGTATATAAGGGAGTGGTCCACGGTGTTCTGAATTCCAAATTATAAGGAGCATGGTGGGTGACAAGGGTGACATGGAAGTGTGTCATACTTTAAATCTTACTTCCCACACTTCATTGACTGTTATTTGATACGTTTGTGTAATTGACTTAGTCCTGTTAAGGAATCTGTGGGACGAAGCAATTTCGAAATTTGAAGAAGTTGTTGTATGGATATACCATACTATATACTATGCACCACGGTAATTCGAAGAGCCACAGTTTTCAAACCAATAATAGAGCATTTGACCGCTGGCTTGGAAAGTGTAGTGTATTAATAGAATAGTTTGCATTTACCTTCGACATAATTGGAGTGGGCCACACTAATTTTTCACCTGCTGCTAAGTGATATTGAGTCAATTTTAGCAAAATATACAAACTGTACACTTGAGAATAATATTTAATTTTTCCGGTATGATTTTGTAAATTTATAGAATCATCCACTAAATTTTACTAACTCTCCAATTTAGTTTTAAAGGTGAAATGATTTTCATTTGTTCCATCAATCACTTTAAAAGTGTAAAGGTTTTGAGATCATAGATATATTTAGAGAACAAAAAATCTTATTCATTTAGGGCAAAATTCATAATTATTCCTATTATTTTTTACAAATTTTGATAAAAAGTCACAAGTCATGATCTAAGTATACAATAAACTTCATGTTTATAATTTGAAGCGTACTTTACAATAACAATAACAATACTTTTATTTCTTATGTAATTATAATTGAGATATTTTATTTTTTTCTTATTGAAGCTAAAAAATTATTAAAAATATAAAATAAAATAAAATAAAAACTCTAACCTCTAAAATTGAGATTAACCTCTAAAGACAATGGTATTGGTATTAGTTTTTATTTTTTTATTTATTTTTTATTTGATTAGGTTCTCGTAATGTCAATTTTAGTTGTTATTTTTTAAAACAATGGATGTAAGGAATTGCAAAAGCTTTGTAGGAATGATTTTCTTATGATATTGTAAAAATATCTATGGTGCCTTAAGATTCTTCCTCGACATGTCGAGCAATTTCAAAAAAATTGCTACAGTCCTCAACTATCTCTAGGAATTTTTCACTCTAGAATCGTCAACGTTATTATTTATATTTTCTCCATAAAAAAATTTAAAATAATTATATCCTCCATAACATCATGAAAATTATATTTAATTTGAAGCACTAATAATGGTGTGATCTTAAAATCATTGTAACTAGTATATAAATACAATGAATTATAATGATGCTATGACTTTTTGTACATGTAAAGTGGTTTGCCATCTCAGTTTAATCACAAACATATGTTAACATTAGTGCTATAGACATCAATGGATTTTATGTAAATCAAGTATATAACAATGACTTCATCCTATTATAACTTAGTCTCGTTCTTCTTTATTAAATTCTATCTTTTTGAGAAACAACATTTACAGTAAAAAAATTGAGAATTCGAGGTACCCAAATTATAATTCACATATTTTTAATCCAACTGCACTTAGGTTACTTTTTAATCCAACAAAATTTATTCATTTGAAAGTTCTAATTAGGGGCTGTAGGTGGGAGCAAATCAAGCAGACCATGTCACAGTAGCAATCTCAACGTTTGAAGGTAAGTGTAATCCACGTCATCTAAGTCGGCGCTGTAGGTGGATTTAGGGAGTGCCAGCATGGCAAACCAATTGCTGTTCCTTTTCCCACTGGATGACGCTGTCAGCTTGACTCCCGGTTCAACCTTTTTATTAGTTCCTCTCTCAAGCAACAATTATCCCACCTTGCTTCATGGATTGGACTCAATCTCATGAGCTCTTTAGCTAACTCTTTGGACCAGCGGTTCTTCCGCTTGGCATTGTACCGGTCTTTTCAACAAGTAATAAAACTGCTTGTTTGTGTCAAAAATAAAATAAAATCTCATGAGCTCAAGTGTAGCATGGTCATTTCATTTGTTTCATTCTTGTTTTTACCAAAAAACAAAGTGGAAATGTTTAACTATCTTGGTGATGCATGTTGTTTACTTTGTTGACTTTTTAATCACACCAGTGATGGCCATAGCCAATGGGAGCCACTCTGTTTTAATAACCATTAGAAAAAAAATGACATTCTTGAATTCTTTATAATTTTATTGTTCTTAGAAATATGAACACTTTGGTAGGTTCATTTGGTGTTAGACCCAAAAACACACTCCTACCAACCAAGTCTGTTTAAAAGCAAAAGTAGTAAGTTATACGACATGATTACAGCCATTTCCCCATTATAATGAATTCCTAAATCCATTCCTATGTGTGTAGGGTGCAATGTGAACTCCAAGTAATCAACATCTGTCAATTCAATAATCCTTGTGCCAATCTAATAATATTTAGCTCAAAAAGTTTAGTTTCCATTCCATTAATTGCTAATTTTTAAATTGGATGGTTTGTAGCTGGTACAAGTTGAGAGACGTATTACTATGGCTTCTACTTTATTTCGACTTTTTATTAGGTTTTTTTATTATAGATGTATTTTCTAAATCAGATTTACTATCATCAAATTATGTATTCAAATTTAAAAATAAAAAATTGTTTTAATATCTTATATTTTATATAAATTTCTTTTAGATGATCTACTTTAAGTTCAAATTTATTTCCAATCATTACCAATAACTTTGAAAATGATGGTTTGTAGATAGCATATGGATTTATTTAGATACAAGTTCTGTCGTTTTTTTAATGTCTAAATAAATGTTTTTTGGTGAAACATAGTCAATGAACTTTAGGGGTTAAGTGAGAATTGATATTATGTTATAAAAGATAAGAGTGATGTATGCTACATGGAAGATCATTAAAAAAATTGGTGCAGCAGTGGAACTTGGAGGTCATCAACTATATCATGAAGGCTTGCATCATTATGGACAATATGGTTTTGGAAGATAATCGGGGGTTGAGATTGTAGCCATTTGCAGATTGGAAGATTCATGTAGGAAACACTCTACTTCTTATACATTTTACGACTTGGAGCTAGGCACTAGGAAGGTAAGAATGTGGAGTCCTATGTTGCTTTGGGAAATGACTTGATAGAGGATCTATGGAGATTGATGAATCTCAGTAGAATTTAGTGAAAATTTCATACAATTTTGCATCTTTATTGAGAGTAGAAACAATCTTTAAGGTTCAATCCTTGCCCAAAAGTTTCTATATCTATACACATGGCCTTCCATGTTGCCATTTTGATTTGCAACTAAAGAAAATGTGTTTGGTATACTATACATTTCATGAGGGTGAAGATAAGTTACATTTCTATTCTCTAAAAAAACTTGCTTGGAATGGTGGTGGCTTTTATTGATGCTAAGTGTCAAGAATGCTTTGCAGCTCCTTCCAGTAGTCCTCTTATTTCTCTTTTGCAAGGTAATACTGCAGAAATTAAAGCTTAGACATGTAGAAAATGAACTAAAACTCATTCGGCATAGAAGAGAAAACAACTATAGCCTAGATGATTGCGGATTACCAGTAGCTGGAGCCTCAAAACTAAAACTAAAAGAACCAAGATTGAAAACAAATTGGACCCTCAACTGCAAGTTACACGAGAAGGAATCAAAACAGATACAATCTCAAGTGTCGAGCCATACGGTTCAAAAAAATTGATGTAGCTAACACTAATATGCATAAGTTCTTCGGACTAGAGTTCAACAACTCAAACAACATACATAAATAAAACCAAACTCCGACAAGGTGCTGGATGCAATCAAAGCAAGGTAAATAAAAGAAAAAAAAGTGCCTACACATGAGTACACAACTCTAGACTTGCAACTTAACAATTGAATCAAAATGGCAAATCAGCCACAAATTTCAGTAAGGAGGAGGATTCATTTGAAGGAAAGTGAAAAAAATGCCTAAGCCAATACCTTTGTACACAACTATACACAAACATGTCAACAACTAAAGATAAAAATAAAAATAAAAACAAAAATTTGGCAAGGTGTTGGATTCATCCAAAGAAAGGTAAAAAACAAATTTAAAAATCAAACTCCAAGGACTTGCCGAATGCACCTGAAGCAAGGTAATTCAAAAAAAATTTAAAAATTGCAAACCTGGGACCTTTGTGCATAGCTCCCAAACTACAACTCAAAGACTGAATACAAAATGGAGATAGAGCAAATTTCAGCAAGATACCCGGTGCACTTGAAGGGATTGAAAAAAAATCAAAATGGCGAAGCAAGGAGCTCCATATACAACTACTCATAGCAGGGCCACACCAAGGGCTCCAGCAAGGCCAGCCACGACAAAATCAGAAAACACCATCCCTGCTTTTAAGGGCTCGAACTGGAGCAACTGAAGCCGCTGGAAGCAGGGGTCAGGTTTGTATCCGGCGGCCCTAGCGGCTCCAGCTCCAACCCTTGAAAGCAAGGCTGGTGTTTTCTGATTTTGTCGTAGTTGGCCCGGCTGGAGCCTTTGGTGTGGCCCTGCTATCATACCACCTCATGACAACTGAATAAAACTTGGTATGAAAAAAATGAGAAGGCACCATGTGCAATTCAATGCACTGCAATTATGAAAGGCAAAGCAAGGTACCATGTGTACGTCTGCAATCCTAAGTCGCATGTCCAAAGCAAAAAATAAGTGCAGAGAAACAAAGAGAGCAAATTACAGACTTGAAATGAGAAAGTGCTTCGAGTGGTTAGAAGGAAAATCCTTGCTGATCTTTATAATATTCCAATGTCTGCTCTAACACGTCCATTAACAATGCGTCTGATTTTCTACAATCCAAATTTAAGTTGCTTGTACGCAACACACAACTTCGATACATCGTGCTTAATAATCCTCTACTTTGTCTCTAGTGATCTAACAAGTCAAAGAGGACTCTCATTGCTTTGGTATGATTGAAATGGGTAAATGGATAGTGATCTGCTCTCCAAAACGTCGTGTTGCGTTGGCCATTTCTACAAACGGGTCCTGCAACACATCTACAGAACTTCTACACAACCCTCTCTCATCTTTTCATGTGAAGTTCTTGCTCTTTATTCTTTTTTGCTTCTACCTCTGCTGTTATGGCGTTCACTGAATATACAGATAAGAAAATGTCGCCATGCAAATTTGCAAAATTTTGCGAGACCAAGTGGTAGATGGTGCAACCGACATGATAGACAAAAGGTTGTGAAGCCCTTTAAAGTCCGCTATTAGCGGCAAGCCTATCGAATCCTTTCAGCAAAAGTCGTTGTCATGCGCTTTGCGCTTACTCTTGTGTAGATGTGTCATTGCTCTCAACCTTTGACCCATCAATTTTACATTGTCTTCTACCTTAAACTTTTGGTTCTTGTATTTCCAAAATTGGAAAAAATAAATGAAAAATCCAATGATATGCTTTTGAAGATTTTTTTTCCAATTTTTTGCTATCTAGGCATTGAGAGTAAACGACCACATGTTTTAGAACCCTAGTGTCTTTAGATCATAGATCAAGGCACCACGCCCGCAGTGTAGTGGTTTGACTCATGGCACACCGTCGAGGTAATTATGAGTTCGAATCCCTATGCCAACGTGGTGCCTACTACCATAGTCCACCCATCTATGGTGGGGGTTCTTGAGACCTCGTTGTATGGGTATTCAAAAAGACCTTCGGAGGGATGACATGTTGGTTGTCTTCAAGGCACTTAGTGTAGAGGCACTTAGTGTAGAAAAGTGTTTACCTTCGAAAAGGGGGAGTAGCTCTAGAATCATTACTCTTTGTCCAGCGCCATCGGATTAGTGAATAGAATGAACAAATACTATATTCACGTCGGCCCCTTTGGAGCTGGAGTTCTTCTTCTTCTAGATCATGGTTATAAATTAATCAATTTATATCAAAAATCAATTGTAATAACAAAATAAAACATCTACAATTGAAACCTATTTTGATAGTCTTGAAGAGTCCACACTAGTAGAAATGAGGTACAAGAACACCAAACGAAAACACCGAAACTGGCAAATGGTGTAGAAGTATTTTGGGACTGAGACTCTGATTGGCTCCTTGTTCATTTCGGTGTTCTCTGCCGTGTTCACCTCTAATGTGATTATAAATTTAGGCGATCTCTCTCTCTTTGTGGGACTCTTGATAAATCACCCTCTCGAAATAATCTCATGCGAGTGAGCAGAGGCCCCATCCTATGCAGTGGTCACTGACCTCATAAACCTCCAATTTGGGCGCTCTTGGTATTATTATAAACTTAGCAATTTCTCCCGGGCCCGCTCGCTCGCTCCACTGCATCGTCATCATCTGATCCGGAGCCTGACCATCCGCTAGCCTCACCCTGACCCCTCGCGTAGCCTCACCTCACCCCTCGCCGAAGCTCCTCCCAGCCTCACCGTCACCCTCCGCAGCCTCACCCTCACAGCCTCTCGCACCAAGTCTCCAGAACCCTCACCTCAGCTCACCTTCGAAGATCACCTCAGCTCAACTTCGAAGATCACCTCAGCTCAGATCACCTCAGCTCACCTCAGTACGCCTCCAAGATCCTCACGCCCTCTCCCTCGCCCTCTAAGTTTCCAACTCCTGTGCTCAGCTTTGAGATGTGTTTAGTTTGTGTTGGATTTGTCGATAGATTTGAGTTTCAGTGGTGTGAACGTTTCTGCTTTGGAGGACTCTGGGATGTGGGTGCTAACCTTTTGCTTCGGAGGACTTTGAGTTTTGTGCCGTAAGGATTTGGGCTCTCTTTCTGCTTCGGAGGACTCTTGGGTGGAAACTGATTAGGACTAAGTTGTTGTTTTGGTGTGTCTGCAGTCTGGTCTCGTTTACCGTGACCCTCGTCGATCAGATCCCTCGTCGATCAGCTCTGGTGACCACCCAGCAGATTGGTCTCTTGGGTTTCAGATCCTGGCCCAGAATCATGTTATTGTGGGCCACTTTCAGCATCAACACGAAGATCAAAATAACATGCTACAGCGCTAAATATAACACATACATATGTATAATCATATAACTCACAAAAATAAAATATTATTATTAAAATTAGTATTTTAAACTGGAAGCACTGGTCTGACATTGGTCTGACATCGAGAGAATGGTAGGGCCAGGTTGGATTGTGAGCACCTTTCCATTGCGACTGGAATAGCAAATAGAGGGTGTCCAATTACACCGAACTGTTCATCGAGAACACCATTTGCTTAGTTCTGATTTTAGCTTTATTTCGGTGTTCTCCTGGGTGTTTTCGTCCCTGTTTTCTACTAGTGCCAAGAGTTAATGATATTATTGTAATAGTGTTACATGTTTTGTTTATAAATGATTCTAAAATAAGAAAAACCAATAATCATGAAGATAGTAAAATAAACATATAAGAAATTATATAAAGTGATATTTGTCTAATTTAATCCATGTACAATTATTTTAAGCAAGATTTTTGGAGATGTAATGATTAGAAAAATAATATTTCATCATTCATCTAAATTTATTTCATGGTTTTCCGGCAAGTAGTCAATATAATTTATATTTGAAATTATTTGTGCCGAAGCTGCCCCCCAGGTATGGTATTTGTTTTGAAGTTGACAAACCTGCTACCCTGAACAACACAGTATGGTAAGTGTACCAGTAACGGACCATTTAAGCAATTTCGGAGGTTATTTTTCAAAGTATGATGTGGCAGAAATTAATCCCATGTACGAAGATAAGGTATTTGTGTGTACAGATTTTTTCAGAAATTTTCCTCAAAAACTGAAATTACTGTGAATTTTAAGAAGGCAAAAGGTGCAGTGTACTAGTTTATGATCATCGGAGATTTCCACCCAAAATGTTTAGGAAAGTAAAGATTTTAGAGTAGAAAATGAAGATTTTGCCCAGCGGTCGTAAATTGGTCATGGTCGGTTATTGGTACACTTACCTTAGCATAGAAGACTAATTGGTTTGGTTCAAAACGTTTTTCACTATGGTGGAAGAGTCCATACCTCCTGATGCCACAGGGGATTTGGAAATTCCAAAGCTGCGGCTGCTGCTGCCAACAGAATCTTGTTTGTCTGCTTGTTTGTCTGAACCAAACCTGCTTCATTGGAAGCCTCTGGCCCTCATGTATTGAAGGTTGTCAGGATTCAAAGCTCCCATTCAAAGGTGCATGACACACTCCTTCCTGCTTGATTTGATTTTGTTCGTCTGTCACTTTGTTTTGTTGTGTTTTTTTATTTTTGTTCAAAGGGGAGTGCTTTCTTGGCGCACTCCTTCTAGCTTTTGCAATGTGAATCTTGCAGCTTCGTTGCTGACCATGGGTTCTTCCATTCACTTCTTAGCCAGGCATTTCCCTTTGTTTAACTTTGAATCTTGCACTTTGGCTTTTGTTGCTTCTGGCCCCTTGTCTCCACTGGAGTCCTCCTATAATTGCAAACAACCAATGGAAAATTCTCAATGAGTCCTGTTTGGCTGCCTATCACTTTTACAGTAATGAAGGAAGTTGTGATAGCTGAGACTTCTGTAACATGTGAATGTTGAAGAATACAGCGTACTTACACCTCTGTTGCATCGCATGCAGATGAGTGACAATGGAGGAGCATAGATGGCTCACCAGTTCATCAGAAGGTACTCGGGATAGGCATTGATGGATTGTTTACCTTACAGGTGAGTTGCAAAGTCAGGACTCAGAAATGAAAGCAACTCTTCAGCTATTTCAAAGCAGCAGGCTAATCTCATGGGAGGTGACATATTTGATTTCGCCAGACTGCCAAGATTACTGAATGCCATACGTTACTGCTACTATCTTCACAGTCCACAACTACTTAGCATGCTTTGAATCGTACTGAGGTAGACAGGACTGCTGTAACCTACACACCAGCCAGATACATGTACCAAGTGTTGAGTTGTGCAGAGTAAGGTGCAGAGTTTCCACAACTAAGAAATATCCAACATCTCATGGTAGGGTGGCCTTCACCCTACACTTACCTCAAAAGTGTAATGTGGATTCACTTACCCAAAAAGTATTTTCCCAGCTAGACCTCTAGAAAAAAGTTATGCTATCCAAAGTCATTTTTTCTTGATGTCGGGCGGTTTCAAAAACTCTGCTTTCATTTGTGGAGTCCAGTGTGATAATCACGATATGCCCAAAGGTTGATTTCCAACTTTCTTGGAATTTGAACGATGGAACGCGATGAATTCTTGACCTTTGGCCCAAGTGTAAAACAACCTTGTTATTATTTTTAATGTAATTCTCTTCTTTCCTCAAATCATGCACCGTAGTACCATAGCATGTTTGCCTTTAAATAATTCTTAAAAAAAAATGTAAAAAAAAAGAATATGAAGGAAAATTTAAAAAATTAAAAAGTAGAGCAAATTGTTTTTGTTTTTTGTTACTTTTTGTTGTGTCTAAGCCACTTGAGACAAACCTTAGATTTTCAAAAAATAAATATTTGTGCACCAGGTGGCAAACCTGCTATGGTGTTATGGTATTTATCGGTCCTAGATACTATATAAATGGATACAGATGGTTCATACTGCATGTATGGACATGACTTGGGAGTGTTGCTTGATTTTGCAGGTGATCCATGAGAAGCCCACATTTGCAGGAAGTCAGTTGAGAGGGACTAGAAATCATGATAATTTTATTGTGGTCCTTCTCTTTAATGATTATATGGCTTTAGCTTCAACTTCAAAAGGCTGCCAGGGGCAAGGTGGCAGCAACTCTGGAAGCCAGTTCTATTTCCCTCCTGGAAGATCATCGAATAGCTTGGTAAGTATGATACAGTGGTACCACTGGCCTTTTGCAAAATGAGTCTAAAAGCTAGCTTGGATTTGTCAGGTCGACACCAAAGGACCAGCTTGAAAGAGAAAGGGAGACACTTCCCATGGGAGAATTATATGACTATTAGCTTTGATTGGAAGTCATAAGCCGCTGAGGAGCTCCTTCTAACACCCCTTCTCTCCGCTCAACAATGGGATGGCCCTCCCACCTCCAGGCTCCAGGCAAAACACATGCTGAAGCTTTAAATGACTTCAATGACTTTGGATTGAACATACAGGCCAGCCTTCAATGACTTTGAATATACAGTAACATGCAGCAAGTGAGGGGTAGTGGTGGAGCAGCAGGTGTTGTGAAGGCCAAAAATTCTTCGGCATTGAGGTAGATGAACCTTATACTGCCTCTCACTCAAACCCTTTGCTTTTAGAGAAGATTTTTCTAGATGTTACACCCATGGAGCATTCTATGTCTTTGACCATAGATATTCGTAGATTTTAAGAATGAGAATTTAGGGGTTAGAAATGTGGCTGGACACCCCAGTGCTGCCCTGCCCCCACCCCCACCCCCCAAAAAACAATCCAGAGAAAAACACAAATTCAAAGGAAAAAGACCATCTGTGATGCTCCTTCACTTATTTTTATCATTGACCATACAAAAAATGAAGGGATCAGGACCCTCTCAGAATGTGTAACATAGAAGGAGGAAGAAAGAACAATCTTTAATCCCTTAACCCCTAAAGGATTGAGAGGACTAAAATGGTCCTCTGCGGATTTTGGGCTGGTACCTGTGATCACAATAATTTTTTTCTTTTCTGAAATTTTTGGTGAAGGTTGATATATTGTAAGACTTTTCAATCAAAATTTCATCAAATTTTGATTAATTTTGATGAGTTAAGAAAATATGAAGATCTACTCCAAATCAAAGCAACAAGGGCATGGCTGAAAATTTCTCAATTCATTTTTTCAATTAATCAAAAAATGGAATCGTATTATATATGTTTTCATGAATGTAGGAATCTTTGATTTATTACATTATAATAAGGCAAGCAAATGATAAAATAAAAGCCATGTCTTGTAGGCACTTGCAAAACATTCTTAACATAAATAAATTTTGAAGTTTCATCTTGAATTCAATTTTAACAACTTAAAAATAAAAATAAAATCAAAGGTTACTATTGATTCTTACAACATTCTCACCATCAAAATTAACCTTTTTGTATTTTATGTCAACATAATTAGTGGTTTGGATTTCACTACCATTTTATACTTCTATCCACCTTATAATTTTTAAAAGGTAGGTCTTCAGGTTTCTCCTTTGGATTTCTTTTTATGAATTATTAACTCATTTATCTATTACCAATTTCTTCAACTATTAACATAAAGCCATATTTTTTGAAAATTAAAGAAAAATGAATTTTTGCTTTACGAAGGATAAAAAATAAGTTCTTCTAGAAGGTTAAGAGCTAAGATCTTGCAATTTGTACCAATTCTAATTTTAAATTTTGATCCTACAATTAAATGTTACAATTTTAAAATAAATCATATTTTGTCATCACAATACTTTATATAAGTTGATAAATTTCCCATAAATTTATTTGACAATAATAGCTTTATGCATGTGTAGGCACTACAAAAAGGTAATAATTTGTAATTACTTATATATCATTTAATAATACAATGATATGCTAAATAATTTGGTCATAATTCAAAGTGCACGTGCTTACTAAATTTAATGTATTTCAAAAAACATATGTGCAAGGAGTGAATTTATTTGTGGAAAGAAAATACAACATAGTCAATACATGCTAAGCTACCACATATGATGGCATCTTATCATAGGTTGATTAAAAAATTGACAAAAGATATTTCATCAAGAAATGCCATAAAGCATCCAAAGAGTAAAAATTCTCCTTAGAATTTCACATTAATTTTGACTTAAGAATCCATGTTTTTCTTATTTATGATAGTAGGTGTACCAAACCTTGTATATGTTTGCCACCAACTTTAACAAATAACTGACAATAATAACAATAAACAAATGATGAGTTTAAAACATCAATATATATAATATAATATCTATGAATAAACAAAAACCGCTAAATTGGTCTAAAGCTTAAACATACAACTATACAGAAAGAAATTACATAAGGAGTATCTTAGCCTTCATCCCTCCGAGCTTTATATACAACCATAAGTGCATGGCCAATTTGGCGCCGTAGTGCTGAATAATTAATTTTGAGTTTTTGATTTTGGCAAGCCTAATTTTGTTGAGATTCCAGAATTATTGAGTACAAATATGACTTTTTATTTTAAATAATTCCGGATTTTATGGCACCTCAAAGAAGGATGTAATTTGTGTTGAATTCGCCAAGTTGGTATGATAATTCCTTCTTTATAAGAACTACAGTGTACCTCTAGTCTTCTTACTTCGATTCCGTGCTTAAATATTTTACTCCTATTCTTATACTTTTTTTTTTCTTTTACTCCTATTCTTTTACTCCTATATCTTGAGTAGTCTTATCTCTTTTCTATCTAAATATGTTAATTTCAATGCACCTTGTTAATTCCAATCGACCTCATCAAATATAAAATAGTCTAATTTTACCTCACTTCATCTTGATTTGTCTAATTCTTGTATACAAATTCTCAATTTCGAGTGGTCTAATTCTTGTGCACTAAATATGGAGTTGTTTAACTTAAGTACAGATGTTGTCAACTTTAAGATGTCTAAATCCACTCCATTCAACTTTGAGTTGTTGAACTATAGTCCGTTCATCTTCAACTAAAAGTTGTCTAACTCCTCTCATCCCCTCCTTACACGCTACTAAAGCTGATTAAACATATATTCATCCATCAAATGTTTGTGGTCACTTTACAATCTTCAATTTCCTTTAAAATTGACTCTCTAATTTCATTCATCTCCCTAATTATGTCATTAATGCTTTCAAACCTAGTACTAGGAGTAGATTCTGTGATGGAAGTTCTACATTTTTGATTGTATAAAACATAGAATGGACTTGTTCCAATACTACTATGAATATGATCATCGTAAACAAACTCAATCATATATATCCCCTAAAATTCCAGGCAACCAAAATGTGGTCGCTAGCTATTTTGGAAAAGGTTCCACAATGTTGAAAATAATTATGTGAATTCTCTATGTGAGTTCTCTATGTGAATTCTTTAGGCCATTATGTACATGCCAAGCTTTGTTTCATAAGACTTGATCAAAGGTTTAAAATCTCAAGGTGGACAGTCACAAAAAAATTCAAATATAATTTTTAAAAATAAATAAAAATATCATCATTTTGCAAAGATTCGTTTTTGAATAAGAAGCTTTGATTCACTCCATTCCAATAAGTGAGGTAAAAGATATGACAAGTCATGTTATGCGGGCAATTTGGTCAAGCCTTCATGAAAAATAACTTTAACATTTCATTTGAATTCAATTTTGACAACTTTTCAAAATTAAAAAGTTTTTGATTACGTATCACATCATTTTAACCATTGAAAGGGACATCATCTACTTTTGTGTGGATGTAATTAGCAATTTAATATTTCCTTTTGTTCTTCGCCTTATTCTGATTTACATATCTTTAGAAGATGAAAATCTAGGTTTTTTTTTTTTTTTTTTTGATTTTTTTTGTGTGAATTCTCAAGTCATCTATCTAAGAGAATATGGAGTTGTCCATTCTAGATTTGTAAAGCGTATTTTGAAAATTCATTGAAGGCAGGATTTCACGATTGAAAAAAACTTATTTTTAAACTTTAAACATTATGATCTTGCAATTGGTTTTGTTTCTTCCTCTAAATCATTATGATCTTGCAATTTGGAAAAGAATACTTCAATAATTTAGCTATAAGATCCTACGGTTCAAATTCCAAAAAAAATGTTATAAAATTAAAAAAATAAACTTGCTTCAAATAAGAGTGTTGAAAAGCAATTTTTGATGTGAATTTATCTTGGGCATTTCAAGGATAATTGCTTAGTCCATGAGTTGCTTTTACCTCATGACTATGCTGTTTTTACACTTGTGTATCCTTAAGAGTTCTATTTGTTCTTTTTGTTTGTCCATTAGTCTCAGGATAATATTTAGTGCTCAACTTAATTTTGGTCCTACATAATTTGAAGAGTGATCCAAAATTTGCACACAAACTTATGATCTTTTAAACTCTATTACGTGTCTTCCAAAAAAAAAAAAAAAAAAAACTTATGATCTTTTATTATTCGTAATTTTACACGGAATTCCATGGTATTCAAAAAAAAAATCTCATAAATCACTCAGCTATTCTATAAGCAATTACAATAGTAACTATAGAATTAAATTGAACTATCTTGCCTAGTCCATGTCTATCTACAACCACTACTATACTATCAAAGTTAACTTGGAGTCTTGACATTTTAAACATCTATCAAGAATCTTTGACATCTTTTTTCATTCATGATAAAAAACAATGACGCTTTACTGCCATATAGGTCATTTGAAAACCTAAATGGTTTGCTATTGGTATATCATTCAATGATTATTCATAATACTCAGTCTATATTGTACGATTTTGGAAATACGGACTCTACCATTATAATGTAAAACCTTATCTTTCAATTCAAAAGACTTGAGCTTATCAATTTGATTTACAATCATAGCTTCCTTACACAAGCTTTCAAATAGAGTTTTAACCCTTGTTTGCCACAATGGACCAATATGGTCTTCGAGGGAGCCTTTTGCAACTTTTGATCTCAATGGTGGCATTTTTTGAGATTTTACCCGATGTAGTGGATACTTTTTGCCTTAGGTACATAACCAAGTTACCTCAACATTCACCGTTTTGGATTTTCAAAATTGTTTCATAATCTATGTAGAAATATGGCAAAAAGCCAATGAGGTTGCATTTTTCTCCAAAACAAGGATGTCAATTCAGGGTTAAAGAAGATTGTCATTAGAATTATGCATTTTGATCTCATTCATCAAAGAATATATGATGCATGACATAGCTTTTGCTCGCAATCTTTTAGAAAGAGCATCAACAAACACATTGTCCCTGCCTTTAATATGTTCTATGTCATAATCAAAATTTAGTAAGAATTTCATCCACCTACATTGCCTTGTACTCAAATTTGATTGGATTGATCAACATTTCACAGACTGATGGTTTGTTTCTATCTTAAACCTGATTTCAAGTAAATAATGTCTCAAAACCTTTATAGAATGGATTAATGCAAGTAACTTCTTCTCATTTACTAGATAATTTAACTCAGGATAATTCAACTTACGAGATTCATATGCAATTATTATTTTTAACTTGCATAAAAAATTCATTAATAGTTAAATCACTAGCATTGTTACATAAAGTTATGTTTCTTTTCAGGGGATCCATAATGGTCAAAACAACATTTTTGGTTGACACTGATTTTAAATTCTAAAAACTCAAGTCACATTCAGTAGTCCAATCTGTCATATTACTTTTGCCTTTCAAAAAATTGGTCATAGGAGCAACTATTTTAGAAAATTGTTTGACAATTTTTTAATAATAACTTGCAAGACCGAAGAAACTTTTCATCTCACTCTTATCTTTTGTTATTGGCCACTCAACAACTACTTTGACTTTTCTAGGATCTACTAGATTCTATCATCCAAAATGAGATGACCAATAAATTCAATATGAGATGTAAAAAAAACGCTTATTTAATTTATCATATAGTTTATTTCTTGCTTATGTTCTTCTACATTCTTGGAATATATAAGAATATCATCTATGAATACAGGCACAAATTTACCAACATACGTATGTTCACCTAAATGTGATCTAAAGTCTGTTTTTGCAACGTCATATACTTTAATTTGAGTTTGATAAAAACCACTCTTCAAATCTATTTCAGAAAATAATTTTTTATCTATATAAGTAATAAAAATATCATCAATGTAAGTAATAAAAAATATCATCAATGTAGTGCAAAGGAAAATCGTTTTTTATGGTGAGACTATTTAAATCCTAATAATCTACACAAAATCTCAATCCGTAAAGATTCTTGGTATTTTTTGAGTTAAAACTGCAAAATACAAACTCCTACTTATTACAATATATTGATTTTTAAAATTAGAAATCAAATGAAATATGAAACCGTATAATCTTGTATCTACTTTGTCCAAAAAGAACTTGTATCTACCTTGTCTAAATTTAAGCTCATTCTACCATACAACTTGCGAGAATACAAGGTTTGAACTCACTATATACAAAAAATTTGACACTACCGCAACAATATACCTAAGTTTTGATGCCCAAAAAGTATACATTGCAAACAAATTTGATCCATAGAGGGTCTTTAATTTAGGTAGATATAGAAGTTAGGTATAAATTAGCAAAAGGGTAATCTAAAAATGTTTAATTGGAAATCCAAATGATAGATATATTCATGTCAAGGAGAGAAGTAACTACAAAAATTGTATTGCAATCGAATTAAAACTCAAGTTTGTGGAATTTTTTAAAGTGTAAGTTGTATATTAACTTTCAATTTCGAAGGGTAGCTTTGATAATAAGGAGTCCTGTGAATGGAACCATGCCACGTCATAGATAATGGATGAAATTGATTTAGTTGGGATGAAAAACAAAAATTAGATGTACTATTTATTTGGATGGAAAAAAATCACACGCAAATTAAGGTATGGATGATAAATTTCATTTCGATTAAAAACATTCCGGAATGAAGACAACCTTTTAGATAGAAATGGTTAGTGAGATGAAAAACGCCTATCAAATGAAAATTCTCATCTATGTACATCGATGAAAAAATATTGCACCCGTTATTTTGCAAGTGCCCATTCTTTGAAATTAAGTCTTCTCACTTTTTGTCCTTGTGAATGACGAGCAACTTGAGCAGAAAATGAGACATTTTGATTGGTTACTAGCGTGGCTAGATTTAGAGTTGATTCTTCTAAAATTTATAATTTTTTGCATTATAATTCCAAATGCTTTGAAATTTGTGCCATTGAAAAGCTATTGTTGAAAGCTATGTATAATAAAAATTAAAAAATATATATTTAAATTCTGGAACGTTAGAATAGTCTGCCTAGAAGTGCTACAACCATAATGTGGTCTCAAAGACCTTTAAGAGTTAATGATCCATCTTTCTTCTTAACATAGAGGACATGAGATTGCCAAAGTGATTTGTTAGGTATAATGTAACCTTTGTTCAGCAAATCCTTTAATTGATTCTCCAACTCAAAATTTTGAGTTGAAGAATGGTAATAAATTGCCTTGGCTACATGAGGGGCATCAAGAATTAAATCTATAGTATGATCGATGTTTCTCTTATGTGACAGTTCCTTCAACTTTTTAAGAAATGCATCTTCCAATAATTCATTCATTCCTTCATTGTCCTTATTTTCGTCTTTAATTTCAATCACATGTACTAAAAATACTTCATGATTTTTCCTGATACATTGTTTTATTTGTAAAGAAAAAACATAGAAACACTTGGTAAAGATCTTATACCTCTTATGGAAAAAAAGGCTTATCTCCAAACTTCAAATCCATGTCAGTATCCACACCTTGAATGTTTATAAATGTTCATACGAATTCTCAACATGTGGTGAGTGATAGAACTTGTTTGATTGTTTGGTAATCAAATTGAGCAAGGTTTGATAGAAACTAAAGGAAGTCATAGCTTGTGAGCAAATAAAATTGATATTATATTATAAGTGTTTCAAAAATCAAGAAGAATCATTGAAGAGAAAGAAGAGTCTAGAAATCTTTTGATTTGAAGCACCTTGGATCTTACTCCTTGGAACCACTTCTTTTTTTGGTTCTCTATTAAACACAACATTATCTTTTTGTTCTACTTCTAGTCTTAATGTCTTCTTTTTAGATGATGGTCATTCAAAGCTTTGATGTCTAGGCTTATGACACCTAGAGCATAAGTCTTTCTTCAAATGCTCCTCTTGTTCTCCTTTGCATAATATGACAATCCTCTTCTCTAAATTGAATTTGGAAGTTTGAGAAGGGTTAAAACTCTAAGAAAACTTGGGGACTTGAACTTTTGCCTAGCACGCTGATTGAACACTAAGATTCTTTTTTCCAAGTGATTCTTATTCTTCTCCAATTTGTTGTTAACCTCCCTTTCAAAGTTCACAACTAAACCATAAGCATCATCTAAAGTCTTTTTACTATCAACATTGACTTTAAACTTGATTGAATCCTTTTAAGTTAAAAATAAATAATTCAACTCCGTTATTTTGACTTCAATTGAAAAAATAAACAATATGTTGTCTCACAGACAAATTTCCATGTTTCAAGTTATGTGATTGCTATGAAAGAATTGTTGAAGAAATAAGTCCATAAATATGCTCTAAGTTGAAAAAAGTTGAAATCCACGATTCTCCCGGTCCTTCTTCAAAATATTCTATCAAACACGGGTTTTGTCTTGAAGACAAATCACCATCAACTTTATCTTGTGACCATCTTGGTATGTTGAAGATAAGAAGTCCTCCAAAATGGATATAAAGGATATGACTTACACATGCAAACAAAAAAAAAATTGGTCTATTTTCAAGTTCATTTAGAGTGGTTGGGCAAGCCACACCTTAGTAAGCATTGTCTAAAGATGTTCTTCAAATTTTTAAATTTCTGAAACCCTATTAATGGCTTAAATCTCAAAGTTTCAAGGCTGTGAAAATTATTTGTTTCATTTAAATTCTTTGTTGAAGATTAGGATTCATGTTTTTCAACATGAAGATTCATTCAGATTGATGACCATATTCGTTATTTTGAAACAATTTCAGAACTTTGAGACTTTTTGCCTACAATTTCAGCAATTGTTTTTAGACAATTTGAACTTTTTTTTGACTTTCTAATTATAGATTATCCTCGACTCGAGGATAATCTTCCCATATATAGTCAATTTTTTTTTGACAAATATAGAATCAATCAAGAAATCAATGAAAAAGCTATAGTCAAGCATTAAATTGAGACTTTGAAAAGTCTCAATATAACGAATATGGTGTTATTGTATGAATTATGCCACATTTAAGTAAATCTGGACTTTCAATAGTCCAGATTGGTCAAAGTCCAACTGAAATATGATGGGTAGGGTGAATCGTAGGATCATATAATCCCGCAAAGACCTAACCGTTTTATGAAATTGAGAGAGACGATAAAGGTTAGAAATGAAAAATACAGCAAAAATTGCTCAAGATTGTGTGCGGATCTTATCAAGCATGTGGATATTAAAGATTGGCAACTTGTAAAACACCGTAAGATCCTACTATCCATGGTAAGTAGGTATATATAAACACTTCACGTTAGAACATTACATAAACAGTAAAGAAGACTCCAAGAGTATTCATACGAAAGTTATCAAACATGTGGGTATTGTAATATTTAGAAGTAGTAAGCAGGACCGTAAGATCCTACGATGTTTGCCAACCTAGGTGTAAAAACACATCACATTATTTGGATTCTGTGAAATGTAAAGAAAAATCCAAATCGGAGTACAGCGTCTTACAGGATCGTAGGAAACCAGCACAGAGCCGGAAAGTCACTGAACTAATCCAATGGATCGGAAAAAGAGGAAACAAAGGACCTGAAAAGAGGGAAAACCTCCGGGAACGAGACAAGCTCGGGAAAAGTCCTGAAACGACTCACAGTCACCACCTAGTCCAAAAGAGCAGAAAAAACTAATCAAAAGGAACAAAGGGGCGTGAATGTGTCCAAAACTAAAAAGGACTAAAATGAAAGCTACCCTGAGCAACTAATGTACTATCTACTCAGGCTAACTAAAACTTCAACCCATTTCAACTACATGAGACTAATCCGTGAATGGCAAAATTAAGGTGAACAATGTCGTATTGATTGACAGAGTCTTCAGATTCCCGTGTAGAAGAGAACCGTTGCCGCGGATGAAAAGTGAGCAGGTGGGTGAGGAACCTGCCAGTGCTCACACTTCCAACTTGTAAGCAGCTTCTAAATACTTACAAGCCAATAGTATGTTACTAGACAAAAAAAACCAAAAAGCTTGCCCCGAGATTAGAACCTCCGAGTATGTGCAGTAGTCTATGCCAACGAAGGCCGCTGATGGTGGATGGAGATACTTGAGAACTTATTTTCGACCAGGAGGATACAGTTCCTTGAAAGATGGGGTCAGGAAATTCGGCCCTAAGTAGGGCATAGCTCTCCAGCAATCTCTGTATTCCTCCGACTCTGTAGTCAGCTCAAGACGGTCGGCTTCGTCCGCAGTGTGGTCTCGATCGCTAGAAGCCGCTGCCTCAGAAAGCTCGGGGTTGAAATTATCCGAATTAGCCGCCACCTCCCCTGTGTGGCTGAAGTGAACGCTGCCAACACTCTCGGACTCCTCAGACTCCTCGGACTCCTCGAACGTCAGTGGGAAGGCGATGCCGGAAGCCTTAGAGATCTCCAGCAACTCTATTGTGTGAGCAATACTCCAATCCCACTCCGCACCTGGCTGAAGAACGCGTGTGATGTATTTGAAAGCAGGAATAGCTCTGTTGCGTGAACGGGCAACCACCGCCCTAAACCATGGCCGGAGCTCCTCGACGTCAGCCGGTGTCTCCTGTATAAACCAGTCATTGCTACCCCGCCTCCCCATAACGACAAAATATTTGACAATATGCGACTAACTTCTGCAGTTTGTAACTAACTTCTACAGTATGCGACCTTCTTCTACAGTATCCGGCTGGAGTTCGTCTACTAAACTGGTAAAAATTCTAGTAATCCACTTCTTCTAGGGTTTCTGGACGTCTACTAGCCAACGTTCACCAATCCTAGTAGCGCCTAGGCTCCTACTCAGCGATAAGAAAACATTATTAGGACTAGGACTAGCTTAACTAGCTGACAGCTGAAGGAAAGAAGCACATCTAAAACTGAATAATCACTCAGCAACCAGGCAGAGGCAAAAGCAGCATAAACGAGTGCAGTTTGATTAAAAAAAGTAAAATCCGAACAGATGTAGCGAATGTTCAACAGGGTCGTAGGATCCTACGATCTCTTTACGAGTACTCCTGGGCAAAACGAAGCACTTCTAAAACAAAATAATGTCATAGCAACCAGGTAGAGGAGATCGTAGGATCCTACGATCTCTTTACGAGTACTCCTGGGCAAAAAGAAGCACTTCTAAAACTGAATAATCTCATACCAACCAGGTAGAGAAGATCGTTGGATCCTACGATCTCTTTACGAGTACTCCTGGGCAAAACGAAGCACTTCTAAAACTGAATAATCTCATACCAACCAGGTAGAGGAGATCGTGGGATCCCACGATCTAGCGACAAAACTCTGGATGGATATGGGGGATAAATTATGCGACGGCTACGGATCCATAAGGTTAGCAGCATCAAGGTTAGCCAATGCGTTTACTCGATCTTGCTTTGGGATCTTCCGTGTCTTGGGGTTTTCTTTTGTTGTGGACTTTGCAAAGAGCACTGAAGTTACATGAACTTGCTCTGGTCGTCGATCTTCTCGTACCCAAGTAGCGTCCCAGCAATTCTCGTACTTCGTCTTCGGGTCGGTGTGGCGATTTCTGGGCTCCCAGAATTCGATAGTGAACTGGCCATAGTCCGCATTTCGTTCATCACGATTGACCGCTGAACATGCTCTCCCTAACCAGACGGGATAAATATCTGGGTCGGAGGGACGAAGTAGGACCCAAGCCCCTGGTAGGACATCTCGCCATGGGTTCAAGGCGGGCTTCGGTTGAGCGGACTTGGGGCCACAATAGGGCTCGGGTTCTTCATCCTCAGGTGTGACATCCGTCTCGGGGAGGAGGCATAGAGGTGCACTCTCCATACCTGACCAGTCATGATTAGGCCAGAAACCCTCTACCAAGGTCGTCACGGTTGGAGGAAGAGGTTTCTCCAATTCTGCGAGAATGCCCTTCCAGTAATCAATATACGGAGGAAAATCCTTGCGAAATCCGGAACATTCAAGCATCCCGCGTTCCCAAAATTCGATGTAACCTTGAATTCCACCCTTGAGGAATGACTTCTTAACGAGATTTTTGGAAACCTGTTCTCTTGCCTTGTCTTGGTTGCCAGTGGACGCAACAGTCTCATCACCCCACAAATTCTTGAAAGGGACTGGATTGGGGATGCCAGATGGTATCTTCGGATTTCCATCAGCATCCGCCTTGAATAGACGGATAGCCGGCTTGTTCCTAGGTAGCCAGTGTTGGTCAACTGCAAACTCCTTGAATTGCATGACGGGCCACCCGCTTTCGTCTACATAGAATTTGAAGAGGTGCATATTTCCCAAACCCACGAGAACATCCGCTCCGTCAATGAGATAGCCTTCCACGAACGATTTGAAATCCGCAACCTCCTGAACAAACTCGGGCATGAAACTCAATTCCTGGGATTTCATGAAGGCCAACATCAAGTCCGCAACAATGTAAGTATTCTGACTCTTCAAGGTCTTAGACAGATGGCTAAAGTAGGCATCAATATCCTCGTGCGTGTGCCCCACCAATAAGAAACCAGCCTGGATCTCTTTGAATACACGCCGATAAGTAAGCATCAACAAGAACCCCATCAGGAATTGATTCTTGTTGTCCTTTGCGGAGTTATCCAACTGCAAATAAAGTTTCACTGGGAGCGGAACGCGTTCACTGGAGTTATTCGTTACTTGGGGTAGTACGTCAAAACATCTGGACTTTCCCTTGAGCATGGCTCGAAAGAAGGAGTTAGCGGGCTCATGAGGGAACAGTTTGCCAGATTGACGAATGGGTGGTTCCTCAAGACGCCGAAGCAGTCTCGCAAGCGAGGAGATAGTGTAGTTAGAGTCGCCTGGCCACAAGTCTGTCGAGAAGTGGGCGTAGGCACCGTCGCCGTGCCCATGCGTAACCATGCCCGTGACATTCATAGGAAACTGTCCCAACGGTGAAGTATGTTTCGTGGAAACGCGCATTCGAGGAATAGCCGTCTTTGCGGTATCCATTTTGTCGTGGATAATACAAAGTATTTCGCCCTTCTGCCTCTTTGACTCCTCCCTCCAAGTGTGGTACAGACGCCTACAAGACGACTGAAGATTGCAATGGTCCTGTTTCTGTTTCACAAACTTGAGGTATTCTGGCGACCCCTTCACTGATCGGTCAATGTACTGGAGAAGAGTGTCGCACTCTGTGCACTTCGCGAAGGAACTCCCAACGGGTTTGATTGCGACATTCTTAAAGTGCTGCTTCTTCAGCCTACTTATGGCTGATTGAGACACCGCTGGTAACCCAAATTCTAAGTTGGTCTGCATATCAATCCAAACAATCTGCTAGTCAGAGATGTACCCTACTTGTACTCTTCATAAGCATTAGCAATGTGGAAATAAAGCAGGAATGCAATATTAAAGATGTTTAATCTAGAGAGTTCGTAGGATCCTACGATCCCAAAATACACCATCAATTTTGTGTAAACATTTCCTCCCAACTTAGAGATCGTAGGATCCTACGATCCCAGAGTAGATGGGAATTTTGTGTAAACATTTCTTTTCGACTTAGAGATCGTAGGATCCTACGATCACGTAGGAGAGTAATTGGTAGCGGGTCACTATGGATCGCTAATAATAAAAGGTCACTACAGTAATTTGTGAACCCCGTTAAAGATCGGGTGAACCAATGTTCCAAGTCGTCGGATCGTAGGATCCTACGACCTCAGGATTATCAAGCAGATGTCCCATGAAAGATACACTGAATTTACAAGAGGGCGTGTTGTTCGTAGTTAGTACCTGGGTGGCGTCTTGTTGGATCATTTTCCAACTGTGACCAGAGGGTAGAAACTTCAGTGTGTCCATCCTGCCAGGTGCTATCATTCTCATCTGATTGGGCATAAGATCAGTTGTCTCATTGATGATGGCTGTGACTGTCCCAAGTGCTTGCACTGTTCCAAGGCGGGGCCGTTTGACATCCTTGTTCCCGTGCGTCGAAGATACGACACCTCTCTTGTACTCTTTCATGTATTCGTGAAATGTCGATTTTGGTATACCATGGATCTTGTACCATGCCGTAGCGCATACATCCATTCCATTCAACGTGACGTACTTCTGCTTCCTATTACTTCCCACATAGTGGAACTGGCCACCCACAGACCGTGCATAATCCCGGCGTGCGTCGAAGTCCTTCAACCAGTACTTTTGTCGAATGACAAGTGTATCCTGGGGCCTAAACAAGCGGACACATTCGCTGGAACAACACCGCTGAGAGCACAGAGCTTGAATTTCTACGGGAAGAGTCTTCTTGGCATAGAGTTCGAGTTTCTCGTCTATCCGCTTTTTGCGCCGAATAAATCGATAGGGGGCTTTTGGGCGGCCTCCGAGATGCCTCTGGGTGTCTACACCTTCAGGATGAAGAGTGTAATAGTCAACAGAATCGCTAAGCCTATGCCCACCCTCAAATACACATTCCGCTATCGGCCACCTACGATGGCTCATGATTTCCCCTGGATCCCCGAGGAAGACGTCCAGCACTGTAACTCCAATGTATCCCACTCCCAAGGTGTGGTCCTCGAAAGGATCCTCTGGACGGACGCAGTTGATTCGTCCAGAAGCCAAGATATCCCCATTGTCGTTTAACCGCTTCACGACCTTCGCAACCCACTCAGCCTGGGGGACATATGGTAGGGAACTTGTGGAGTCCGAGCATTCTCCATCGCGCGTATTTCGGATCACATTTCTTGTCTCCCAAAGTACCGTTCTACCAAGCGCATCGGCCAAGACGGAGATGTCCGTCTGTAAAGGTTGCATAGGCAGGTAGAGCGCCATCGGAGTTATCTCAATGGGACGAAGGAGGGTCATCCCGGGGGTTGTGTTCTCAATATCGACCCCAAGCCAAGACCCAATGGGGTTCGCTTCAATGACAACGGCATGACCAACAATGCCATGGCCAGGATAGCAGATGAATACATTCAACCCAGGTATGAATGGGTCTTGCTGCTCTGCCGTGTCAGAGTCGTAGTTATTACACGTGGGATCCATAAAGTCATCGTCTTCTCCAACACTAGTTGACATATTTGATCACCTGTAAGAATGAAAGAAATCAATTCTGTTAGAATAAATGATGCAGAAAATGGGATTTTTTGAGCGAAGAAGTGGTGATGAGATCGTAGGATCCTACGATCTTCCACGGACAGAGAAAACGTTGGGTATCACGGTTATCACCTTAAACCCTCTTTAAGATAGCAGATGAAGGTAAGGTTGACACCCCCAGGTTATGTTAGCGGATGCCCTTGAGCAATGGATCGTAGGATCCTACGACCTGTGTCCTGGTACCATGGAAGTCACTATAGCGCAGAGATCGTAGGATCCTACGATCTCGTAAAGCCTTTGGTGGATGCGAAACCAACAATGGTATCGTAGGATCCTACGATCTTCTCATGTTGATAACGGATGCAAAAAACATTCATTGGATCGTAGGATCCTACGATCCCATCGGTGTTCTCTCAAAAATTAGAATGATCGTAGGATCCTACGATCCTGCAAGTGATCCGGAATCGTTTTGATGAATATTCGTCCGTACAGTGAGTAATTAGTGGACTCTTGAATTTTCGGGATTTCTATATTAACTGGCATGTTTGTTTTACGGCAGTTGATAGCGTCAAACGCAAGAACCACGAAAAAATATGCATTAGAAATTGCTATTGAAATGATTCAGCGATAACACTTAACATGCGATACAGTATGTTATCTAGAGTCGCAAATATATCAACGTAATATTCTTACGGCTTATCAACGTAATTAAGCAAAGAATAAAGTGGCCAGGGAAACTATGTGTAATACCTGGGAATGACGTCAATTTGGGTCCGTATTTCCCGGTGTGGACGCCGCGGAGTCGATGATGCAACACGGCGGAAGCTGAACGTGTTAACTGCAGGAACCGCTTCTAAATTATATTAGAATATGCCATTGGAATGACTGTGATGCACTTAACATTGCAATGCATGATTTCTACATTCGCAAAATTAATACAAGAATGCCTATCCAGACGCCGGGAACATTCGAGCGCATCAATAATTGCTGGAACACATTAAGTGTGCAAGAACCTATGGTCTATAGGAAATCAGTCAGGAATCGAGGGAGCAAGTAAGACTACTCTTCTGTCCATGCAAGATTCGTCATTTAGCAGTTCTTACGAATTATCAAGTTGATCAAGCAAGCAATTTAAGGGAGAGGAAACTAACCGGACCTGTGTTGGAGATCGTCCTCGGTCCGTGTTGCCCGCAATTGACGCCGCGGAATCAATGATCTCCTTCGCTGGAGCTTAAGGACAGTGTGTAGTTGCTGAATGTCCAGAGAACATGACGTCGATACATGAAAACAAATAACGATATGTCTAAAATGGAGGCGACCTAAGTTTAATGCAAGTCTTGGCAACTTTCGTGCCTTTACTGAAGAGCAAAGCTACGCCATGAGTATGAATGTGCACTAGTTCTAATAAACTGGCAGAAGAAACCAAGTCTAGGAAACGAAGTCGAACCACAGAGGAGAAATACCACAGATAATACTTCTTCATGCATATGAGGTCTGGATCAAGATCAAGAACTGGTATGCATACTGGGCTTGAGTAGGGACGAAATCATTCTCAAGGTGCTGAGGAAATGAACAACTCCCTTTGATTGAACAAGTAATCATTTGAAGGAGCGTAGTAACAATAGAGTAGTCGGAATTGTTACTAAGCCATGACACCATTCAATGAGCATCCTGAACACAGGGTAATTCGGTACCAATCATGAAGTCGCAGCAAATTGTCCGTCTTGTAAAGTATCATGATAATTAGGTGTGCTCGTCCGGGTATCTAATTGACTAGACAAACCACCTTCAGTGAAACAGTGACTGGCATCCATGAACCCTGAACCCTGAACCCTGGAAACCCTAAACCCTAAACCCTGAAACCTTAAACTCTGAAGTGCCCTGAAGTATTTTTAATTTCAAATTTAAGAAAAATAAAATACCAAAATGAATAGTCCTCTCTGAGAATAGAAATAAAATGATTAGCAATTAAATATTCGTCAAAAATTGGAAGTTCCAATCATTGTACATAAAAATCCCTTCTTATCTAGATAATAAACAGGATCGTGCCTCCATGGCCACAATTTTGTATCATATTTCTCCGCTCTTGTTCCCTACCCTTTTTTATTCATTTTTTTAATCTTCGTAGTAAATTCATTTCTCATTTTTAGTTACTAGCCATATATTTATTTTATCTAAATAATTATGTCTTATACTTTTTCGAAGTTGTAGCATATTAAGTGTGCATATACAAAAACAAAGTAAACTACATTGTATAAATAAAAGTTTCAAACATTGGACACAAATCTCCTCTAGTATGCATTTACAAAACAGTAAACCACATAATTTGTAAAATTAATAGTTTCAAACATTCAACACAAATTTCTCGTCTCATGCTTGTAAACACATGTCTACGACCAACTTGCTATTAATATCTTTCTAATACATATTATGAAGTCCTGTTTGAATTTACCAACCATATATTTATTTTATGTTAATAATTATGTCCATCACTTCGAACGAAGTTGTAGTATCACTATCAACATTGTGCACAATGTACAACTTAGAAAAAAAAAAAAAAAAAAAAAAAAAAAAACCAGTACATTGTCTTATTAATTAAATATATTAAAATATTAGTTACTAATATTTATTTCTCAGATTCATAATTCTTCTTCCAGAAGATGCGATGCTTTTTTTCAAATTATGCGTCTTTGTGGAGATGTTCACTTATATATTTATTTACCTTGATATTATTTAAATCATCACGCGTGTGATGTATTTTTATGTCTAATGCTTCTTCTTGAAGATGCGTTGAAGAAGATTTATTCATCTCGATTTTATTCTTCATGCGTTATGTTTCTTCATGCGTTATGCTCCATTATTTTTTTAACCCTCTTAATAAATATAATATAAGTGATTGTTCCATTTTTCATAGGATTATTATGATATGTGCAGGTCATTTTCCTATAGTTTCTCAAATGCTATAATTTCACAAATTCACAAATAAAAGAAAGATAGCTTTTTCATCTTTTATTTTTTTAGGTTTTTTTTTATCAAACCCTTCTTCTTCCCTGTTTTCCTTCACCATTCTTTTATTGTTTTATTAAAAAACAACCCATGATATTAAAAATAGATAGTAATACCGTTGTTAGATTCCCAACTCCCGTTAGATGCATCCTTTAGTAAAATGCGTAATTTTACGGAAAATAGTAGACCACATTGTATAATTCAATAATTTCAATCATTCAACACAAATCCCTTTTTCATGCATTTAATAAAAATACATTGAACGGACCCATGTATACGAGGTAATTGTTTAGAAACGTACCAAGTTCGATGTTTTGATGTTTTTCCATCGTTTATTTATTAAATTATCTTTCTATATAAAAGGTATAATTTTTTTTAATTTACTAGCTATAAATTAATATCTTCCTTATTCTGTTAATCATGTATATTCATATTAACCTTCGTAGATATTTAGGTCCTTTAATTTGTGGAAGCTGGCTTTTGTAAACCATATACAGTGTAGTATTTACCTTCATTAATTATTGGAATCTGTATATCAAACTTCTAGACAGCTCTCAAACTACTAGACAGCTCTCAAACTACTAGACAGCTCTTCATTCACATCAAACTAGTAGACAGCACTCAATGAATAGCCGCCTTAGTTAGAATTCTAATTATTCCACAGCTTCTGACATTTCAAACGCGTTCATCTTCCCAAACCCGGTTTCTTGATTTCCCGCGACTCCTCGGAGACTTGCCTTTTGGTTTCATTCGCGTTCTCTACGCATTCACTGTTTCAGCCGTAGCGTATGTGTTTTGCTGCTGAATTTTCGCGATCGTCCCGTGCGTTGTCGCTTTTGGTGTTCCGCTATTTAAACCTTTGCTTTCGCCATCTCCTGCGCCTTTGTTGTCGCCATTTCTGCCATTTCTACATTTGCACGCAGGTAAGCAATGCTCTTACGATGTATTTGTTCCCCATCCAATCGCTGTTTTGTGGTCTCGAGACCTACGATCATTGTCTTAGTCTCCAATTTCTTGAGTTTCTTTCCTTATGTATTCCTGCATCCAGCTTACATTTACTTCCCAACCTGCCTGTACAGAGTTACTCGGTGTTCGAATCCGATTTGGTGCAAAATTTGAAGACCGTGGTCTAACATCGGTGGATGGTGTTGCGTTGGTACACAGCTGCATCCTTCGGGAAGAGTGCGACGCTTTGATTTCAGGTAAAGTACTTGATACGACACTATCCCGCAAAAGCTGCCCTTTCGTTCAATTCCATCCTTTCTATGTAGCTTAGCCTTCGCTGAAGGTTTCTTTATGGTAGTGAATGGCGAGCAAATGGACCGACGTTGATGTTATTTTTGGTGCAGCACTATTGCAAAATTGACTTTGGGTTATCACAGTGGTTGCCTTAACGATCCTGCTTTCTACTCTCATGTTTACAGAATTGGAAATTGAGCAACGTCAGTATGTCTTCGCAAGTAAGAGAACCGCAAAACGCTCTTGACAAGTAAGTATTCACTGAATTTTCCAACTCTATGCATTAGAGGTTCGTGTTATGCGTTTGAATCAAATAAACCAGTGACACGATTCATTCAGAATTGGACACATTTTATTGTTATTGATGTGAAATGTTTCAAAAATCACTCCATTTTGGAATTCCTTATATGTACGGCAGTAATGATTACATCATACAGAGAAAAACGATCCTTATTAGATGCCCTAATAAGTATTGGAGCTGAGAGAGATCGTAGGATCCTACGATCTTCGAGTTGAGCACCGTTTATTTCCGAAACGCATTCTGAGGGTCGTAGGATCCTACGATCTCTTCTCGAGCTCCCCCTTCAATTTGGAACCCTTTGGGAGATCGTAGGATCCTACGATCCTTGGAATAAGCAAACTTAAGCGCAAGTGAAGTTGGAGATCGTAGGATCCTACGATCTCTCAACGGTTACGAAAAGATGACCGTAGCTCATCGAAAGATCGTAGGATCCTACGATCTCAAAGGGGAGTGGTTTTCCGAGCGGCGCATTAGAATGATCGTAGGATCCTACGATCTAAGACAAACGTGTTGTAATTTCAAACGAGAATGGGGATCGTAGGATCCTAGATCTCAAATGAGTAATGAATGAGATCTAATAATTCTGTTCTGTTTGATGCAGGGATAACTTAGAAAATGTCGAGGACGTTAACCCCGACTGGCAACCAATGGTTTTGGCGGATGCTGTTTCCCGTGCGCTGGTGATAGCTCCCATGTATATCAACGTCGACCCTGAACCGACCGCGTGGTTTGTAGCTGATAAAATTGTCGAGTGGGGTCTTTATTGGCATCTCGAACCCGAGACGGAGCGAGTTCTGATTGCGCCAGTTACGGCAATCACGGATGAGTCCGCACCTAGCGGAGACACTTTTAAGCTACCCACGAATAACTTGGAGGTACTGGAAATAGCCAAGTTCGACGATCGGTTTATTGTATTAGTAATTTCGGAGTATGTTGCGAGCGTAAACCTTAGTCGCACATACGCCCTGATTGTTATGAAGGACGCTCTGATGCCGAAGCTAACTGACTCTGTGAAAGACCATGGCTTCGTGATCCCGAAGATTCATTTACCAGTTCATAGGATTCTGCAATGCTGGACAGAGCTGAAGGCAAATCGTGATAAATACAATAGGGATCGTAAGACGAAAGTTCCGTCCTCGCCCTTGAAAAAGAAGAGGGGTAGTACTTCTCTTAGAGTAGTAGATGAGCCTCCAGCGAAGAAACCATCTCAGCGCAAGAAGTCTGACCCTAAGGTAGAAGAGATGACCCTCGCAAAGGTGGTCAACATGACGAGCAAGACAGTGGCCGGGAAATCAGCAAAGGAGCTGCAGCAAGTGAGGGCTCTTTACGAGAAGGAGTTCACCAAGCTACACATCTTTGGGAAGCGGCCCATCAAAAAATCTGAACGAAGTCAGGACGACTTGCTAGTCGACATTGACAAGCTCCACCGAGCTCCAACGGGTAGCATTGTGTATCGGAATTTGGAGCTTAAACGAGTGAATCAGCTGATGGACCAGAAACGGGCAATGCCGTTTCAGCCTTCACTCCAGCACCTCTACGTGATGCCAGTTAAGGGGGAACCGCCAATTCGCAAGGAGGACTTCAAGGATGTGCCTACGGAGACTTACGAGTATTTTGATCACAAACCGACCTGGAGTGACATTAATGAGAGAACGCACTTCATCATTATAGGCGGGCAACACTGTGTTGCCGCACACAGAGCCCTCATCGCCGAGGGTGGACTAAGTGAGGAGGATAGGAGAGATGCACGAAGTTTTATCGTCACTGTGGTCTGGGCCAAAAAAGAGGAGTGGAATCTACTCATTTATTATTCCCGGGTCCTGAATCAAGACCTTGCCGGTGTGCGATCAGAGGGGAACTATCTTACTCTTCTGGGACTTGCCCGCAGAAGTTGGAGAGAGGCTGGATCGCCAGCACCATCATTAACGGGTCTTGCGCACTCACACGCATTCAAGGTATGCCAACATTGCATTACAGTTTTGTTAATGATTCCGAGATGTTAAATGTATCGTCCACGTTCTTCCGGATCGTAAGATCCTACGATCTCTGATTTCAGCAGTGTTTGTTTCCAACAAGCATTCCGAGGATCGTAGGATCCTACGATCTCGTGCAGAGCTCCACTCTTCGATTCCTGGCTCTGTGAAGGATCGTAGGATCCTACGATCCTCGGAATGCTGATATATGAAGCGTCACTGAACTTGGAGATCGTAGGATCCTACGACCTCAACTACACATTTAACATCAATCTGTGCATTCGATGTTCTGAATGATTATTTGGATGCAACGCAGAGTTGGTCTGACAAACTGCCCGCTCTGTTCTCCAACTCCGACTCCAAGTCTATTGAAGATGGCAACACTGGCATACCGAAATATGCGCTGCTCTTTGTAGATGAGCAGATTTACAGAAAGTGGTGTGGTATTCAAGACAATTGGGTAAATGGTTTGCTTCCTGATGCGTTTGGACAGTATTCCACCTTCGTCGCAGGTGTGGATGAGGACGATAACAACGACGGGGATGGAGGGATAGGAAGTAGTAAGAAGGAGCGTCTGAAGCAGAAGAGATACCAGGTGCGAGCACTGAAGCAGACTGACTTAATGCCGCTTTATTCCATGCGAGATATTGACATCACGAAGGTTACGGAGCTGGTGTTACAGAAGAAGGTGTCTGTGAAGTCCACAAAGTCCACCAAGAAACAACCCGTTCTTCCGGGCCTGAATGAGGCGTGTCATTTGGAGAAGAAGCGCAGGCTCATCAAGAATGAGTTCATGCACTACTTCGAAAACAAGGAACTAAGGTGTAAGACAATGCGAGCAGACTCGTACACCGATGCAGAGTATGATACCGCGGCGCTGAAATACAATGTAACCGAGGCCACCATAGACACGTGGTACGAGAAGCTAGCAAGGATGTTAATGGAGAGCGTTTTTTTAGGATGCGGTCTTCGGCATTGTGTCCATCCAACAAGGAATCAGATTTTCCGACTCTTCTCGGTATGTTATTTGAGTACCAGAGAAAGAACAAAGGCGACCGGGTTGAGGACGTGGCTGCAACGTCAGGACCGTCCGTGGCATCGATGTACAAGTGCCTCAGAATGAGCAGGAAAAACGGGGATCTCGCTACAATTCTTGATCCAAAAAATGGCGAAATTGTTTCCTGGATGAAGGCGACTGCACGGATTACCATAGTCTTCTGCTTCTTGAACCGAATGGAGAAGGGGGCGCCTGACTTCTCAAGCATGGATCAGGTGGTGCGTTCTCTTCGGGCGATGGAGATCCACGATAAAGCGCAGTTCAGGAGGGCACTATATTCGAGGGTCTTCATCACCGATCGGGCAGGAATGGTTGACGTTGCCAACGCTACAGACGAGAGAGGCTCCCGGGTCAATCAAATTCGGCCGTGGCTCCATACCCCGACTCTTTATATTACACAGGGAAAGGAGGGATTTATCACTCCGACGACCCCTGAACCTACACTCCCCCTGTACTTCAATTTTGTTTATGGAAACGACTTCGATCAGAGGACGCCCGATTCGATTTGCTTCCAACAAGCTTACGGTACAGACATGCCCTTCTACCAGGTTGTATCTGCAGCTGATTTCAAGGATCCCCCGACACAATGGGCACAAGATGGTTATGCTAACTTCAACATCGATGCAGTTACACACATTCTTGGCACCCTGGGAGCACCTAACAACATTCTGGTCAACATTGGAGGCGGTCCTTCGATCACTTGGATTGGCCTGGTAAGAGGATCGTAGGATCCTACGATCTCATCCCCTGCAACCCGTTCTGCTTGTCATAGGACTCTCTTTTTATTATAGTTACATCATCCCGTACCTAGTTGGGATCGTAGGATCCGACGACGATAACTACATTCAGTGATTAAAGCAAATTAGAAATTCAAGTTAGCGTTCGAATGATCGTAGGATCCTACGATCTCTGAATGAGTTTCGTCCTTCAACGATCATGCTTTGGGAGATCGTAGGATCCTACGATCTCCAAGTTCCGTGCCGTTTCACATTGAGCAGTATGAGGATCGTAGGATCCTACGATCTCGTTCCCTAAATCCTTTCTGCTTTCAATGTCTTATTCCATTTATTGTCGTAATTTTATCACCTACGGGCTTCTCGTATTCACTCTTCCACCTTACTTTCTGTTGTTACAGACAAGAGGCGCGCAAGTCCTTGAAATCGTGTTCAACCAGAATGAAGTGGAGAAAGCGACGAAAACGGCGAGTGATATTCTCGAAAGTGCGAAAACGCTCGCCATAACTGTACCTGCTATGGAGGCTCTGACAATGAGGGAGAAATCGAAGAGGGGTGCCACTTCCCGGCGAAAACCCCCGATTGAGCTTTCCGACGATGAGGAGGAAGAAGAGCGAGAGGAGGTAGAAGAGGAAGAAGAGGATGAGCATGATGAACGGCGAGGAGAAGAGGAGGGTTTGCACCTCCGTGGAGGAGGTGCTCGCAAGAGACTGAACATGGAAGGATCTTCTGAACATGAGTATGGCTCACACAGTCTCGGCGGACGTCGGACCGACGATGCCGATGAAGAGATTTATGATGATCTTTTTACAGTATGATGCAGTTCCCGACTTCTGTACTAGTAATCAGTTGTGGTGTTTGACACATGGTACAGAACTAACTAGATGAATGTGACTATTGTGGAACGAACCATGCAATGTGTCATTGTTTAACATTTCGTGTATTTATTTCCGTTACTGATCGCTTTGCAGGTTAACCATCCCGACCACCCGCCACCTCCAGGTGGATGCTTTCCGAGATCCGCTTTGACGCCGGAGTCCACCCCTCCGAATCCGCTTTCCCGAAGTGAACGCGGGATTTACTCTTCGACTAGTCCAGATCAAGAAAAATTCCAGGGGGGTACTAGTTCAAGTGCAGAGAAACGTTTCCATGGCGATTCTGGCCCTCCTGGACAAGATGCTGAAATGCAGTCAGCGGTAGAGGCTGCGCTGACTACACCTCCCTTTGGCATTACATCCTCTTCGCCAGTTCATGATCAATGGGCTGATCCGTCTCCAATGCATATCGATACCGTTTTATGTACGTCCGGAAGTCAGGCCCAAGGGTCCGAGGGTGATTTGCAGCAGCAAAATGTCGCGGATACGCTGGCGCAAATGCAGGACGATCCGGATCCATACGCTCTTCCATCTGTGCCTAGCGACTTAGCAAAGGACAAAGAGGTACTTACTGGTGTCTTTGCAGATGCCCACAAAGCGGGGTTGCGGCCTTTCAGCCCTCCTGGATCGGACCCCTTCACAGTTTCCCAGGAAATTTACCGCTCGGAGTCTCGCTCCCGTGATGTGCCGCCTGCGAATAAGAGAGCTCCCACAGAAGGTATTTCCCACCACTTTTCTTGGCGGAATCAGAGTAATCCTTTTCAGGCATTTTCTATGGACTCTAGGATCGTAGGATCCTACGATCCAGAAGGGTCAAAATTTCATCCTTATATCATCTCCTTGCACATCGTAGGATCCTACGATCTCTCAAATGGATCGTAGGATCCTACGATCTCTATTTTGGTTTGTCGAAATGTGACCTCCACTTTCAGGATCGTAGGATCCTACGATCTCTTTTTTGGTTTGTCGAAATGTGACGTCCTCTTTCAGGATCGTAGGATCCTACGATCCATACGCTCGTCTCAGTGTTCTAACAGAAATGTCTTCTTTTGATCTCAAGGGTTAAAGTCTTCGTCGTCTACGCAAAGCAAGAAAAATGTACCAGTTGTACCAATGAAAAAGGGATCTGCATTGTCTAGAGAAGGTAAATCTCGCCACACTATTTGATTTTACATGACATGTGTTCTGCAAGGATGATTCTTATTATCGATTTGGCTGTCTTTTGCAGGCAAACAAACTGCCCCCGCGAAGTCAACCGGGACTAGTGGCAAGAAGGTAAGGCAACCTCGGTACACTATTGTGGTGGACTTGAATGGTTTCCTTGTATTGCGAGGCGGCAGTAAGAGTCAAGAAATCAAAGTTAGGCCTGACGCGGGAAAGTTCATGGAGCTATTAGCAGAGAAGGCTAATGTCGTGGTATGGAGTTGTATGATCAGAAAGAATGTGGATAGGATTCTAGCGAAGGTTTTAGAAGGGTCAAAACTTAAGCCGGAGCACCTAACGGTGCTAACGCAGACCGAAACTACCAAGTCCAGATACCGAAACGAGGAAAACCCAGACAAGCAAATCATGCTTAAGGACCTTAAGGTTGTCCAGGAAAAGCTTGAGCATGTTGACCTAAGCCGAACATTGCTCATTGACGACACCTGGTACAAGAATCTTCTCAACGATTACCATGATGCAATCTTTCCCATTCCGTGGACGGGGTTGCCTGGGGACAAGTTCCTCATGTCCACTCTGCATCCATGGCTCGAAAGTATGTTCAAATCTGGCCAGACTGTTCAGAAATATGTCCGTAACAATATCCCTGAGCCCGGATTCATGGACTGTAGGATTGACTTCACTAGTAAACTGGCTACGGAAATTCTGGATGGATGTAAATAGGACAGTCATCATCTTGGATAATCACCCCACAAATTTAGTGTTAGGCGCGTCGTGTATACTTTGTAAAGTTTTGATTCATTCCTTTCAAGGACGCACATAGTAATGAGGATATAGTTCTCGTAGTGAAGGGTAAATACCGGTGAACAAGGTGGGTTTCAGTTTTTGAAGCACTTAACTATGAGTGATTCACTAGCTACTTCAATATTTGTATTGAGTTGCACACTTGTAAAATTTCTTATCTACATAAACTTCTAGGATATACCTCAACTTTTTGAATCCAGGTGTAACAACATTCTATCCACAGGTTGTGTGAACAGTATTTTGTTCACTACGAGGAGAGTGCAAATTGTAATATGATTGTAGGATTAGACCACGCACATTGAGTAGGGCTGTGTTGTAACCCCCACTTTTACAGTAGTTCTGCGGTCAGGGAGTGATGTATAGGAGCTATGGTCTAGACGTGAATTAGGGACCTTCCGGATATGGATAAACCCAATTTTCCACATCGTAGGATCCAGTGATGCCCATGTACAAAATAGCGCGTCCGATTATGGTTTCCATGCTTTTGCGATCATTGTTTTTATTTCGGAATCGTAGGATCCTACGATCCATTATGTTGGTTATAATATCTGGCGGTGCTTCATGTTCACAGCGACGAGACGTTTCGAGGAAGGTTATAGTGCTATCTGTTAACGGGTTGCTTTGTTTTGAGCAATATATCAAGTGCACCCCCCGTCGCTTCAATCCGAGGAACATTATGGCTCGTCCCGGTCTTCTGGAATTCTTCAGGATACTTCTCAACAACTTCGAAGTTGGAATATGGTCCTCCATGGCCCCTGCAAGACTAAGTAAGGTTATTCGATATCTCCTACCTCAGGAGATTAGATTGAGGTTGTTCTTCTGTTATGGACGAAACAAGTGTTCCAGGCCGCATTTGTATCCTTTTTGCGACAAGGAGCTATCCAGACTCGTAACGGACGAGAAGACGAAGCACTTCTGTCGTCCAGACAAAATTCTGATGGTTGATGACCAGCCAATGAGGCATGTTTTCAATAGAGACCTGGCGTGCTACTTTCCAACTCCGTGGAGTGGTGAAATGACGTTACCCAATGCAGCAAACGTAATTCCTGACGTAGCAACAGCGTTGCTTCCGTTCATTCTGCCGCTAAAGTATTCCGCCTCGGTAAAGGAGTACCTGCGTAGAAATCAGAAGGATGGAAAGTTTAAGCGTAGACTGATTGAGAGGTGGCACATTGAAAGAGTGCTACGTAGTGATGGTGGATCGTAGGATCCCACTGCATCGTCTGTAAACAAACATAACCTTGTCAATAAATATATATTAAGCTCAATTTGTGCAACATTGTCTGAACTTCGGCTGAAAGTCGAAAAAAAAGTGCATTTTTGTGATACTGCCCACGACATCATGGTGTGATCCCACGGTCTTATAATCATGCAAAAAGTGTACTCAAGGTCCGGTTTTTACCTTTAAGTCCGGATTTACTTAAATGTGGCATAATTGGAATCGTAATAAGTAATTACATAGTAAAACATATCATATGGTGTGTATTGATGTCCACACATTACAACACTTTTGTCATCTAAGATTTAAGTACATGGTTCTTGTTTAGTTCATAAACTTTATTATTTTGATTTAAACTATGAAAACCAAGAATTCCAAATGAGCCATCAATGTAGTGTTAATTGTGTTAGATGTATTTTTAAAATATTCACGACCTAAATTCTAATCCATGTGTTTATCTTTAATTTTTAGTTTCATGTTTGTTTTAAATTTGAAAACTTTTGTGGAGAATATTTTAACAACCTTTATTATAATTATTTATTTATTTGTACATTGAAATCATAAGTTATTTTTGTCAAATCTTTAGTTACACATGGAGCATAGATATATCACAATATATTGGAAGGATGGATTCATTTTGTTAGATTCGTTTTGTTAGATGGTTTTGTTTCATGTCTATAATTTTAATAGAATTAAAGATGGAAGTCTTCTAGATACTTTTTAAAAGTTAAATTATTTGATTCATGTAGATGTTAGAAAAGAATTATATGAAGTATAAAAATTGTTTTTTGGACATCTTACCTTGTTATTTTACTTTTTATAACTATTTTCTATTTAAAATTTATAAAATCCAAGAGATTTTTAAAAGCAATTTGAAAGTAGAAATTAAGCTCTAAATACTTTGTGAATTCCATTTTACAACCTAAAAGAACATTTCAAAATGTCTAGAGAATTTTATTATTTTGTAATGTTAAATGTTTTGTGGTATCCTTCCTTCTTTAAATTTTTACAATTAAAAATTTGATTTTCATAACTGAATTCATTTTTTAATTTTAATTATATTTGCTACAAATTTATTTTTAATATGAATATTGATTTTCTTAATGAACATGAATTTGTTGAAAATCGTCACTTTAAAAGATTTTATTTTTTAATTTTTTTTTGGTTATATTTCTATTCTAAGTTGTAAAATTACACATATGTGGATTCCAAGATAGTAGGGAAGGTTAAATCCTATTGATGGTTGAACAAATCACTGCAAAATCCTAATTAGTGTTTTGAATATTGGGTATTATAAGCCACACACAATAGAAAAATAAATATATAAAATTATGAAGGATATTTTTCCAACTTTGTAGGCAATAAGCATTGGTTTTAAGCATTAGTTTCACTAGTAGAAAGATGGTAATGATGGTATGGAACAATCAACGAATATCTAGTAACGAATATCAACAAATGCCATTCCACTAGCTCACTTGTATTCTTGTTGGTTGCCTAAGACCATCTTTCTACTAGTGTTTTTTAAAGATCAGTAATTTTTATTTTTTTTCCAAAAGAAGTTCTGAATATGTGACGTCGCCAATGTAAGAAGTTTCCCTCATTTACATGGTGGAATTCCATCAAGTTTCACTTTGATCTTACGCTATTCCTAGGTTTTTTGGTTTTTGGTCTTTTTTTTTGTTTTTGTTTTTTGGAGGGGGAGGGGGGGGGGGGGGGGGGGGGGGGGGGGGGGGGGGGGGGGGGGGGGGGGGGGGGGGGGGGTCAAATGGTTGCTCCTAGGTTCAGGGATTTGGATATAGATGTTGGACACTGACTTGAATATTTACTATGAAGGGTTAGAGCTCCAAGCCAACCAAGCCGAAGTCTACTTCTTGAATGACTGAAAGACTGATTTTCTTTGGTGGACACCTTTTTCTGCTGCTGTAAAACTAGATAAGAGGGATAATTGGAGGTCTAGTTGTCCCTTTGTGTTTTTACGTGCTCCTTCTAAAGACAACCATAAACATATTTGTTACATGTAGCATTACTTTTCATCAAAATCAAAAATATATTATAAGCTGCATATATATGTGATTATTGAAGTAGATATATAAACTTTAGATTTATAACACACAAGGGGTCCACAATGCCATTGACTATATCAACTCAATTATACAACTATACAAGTTCCGTACTTGTATCCAAAACCTCCTTGTCTTGTCTTTGTACCATATCTTCCTTGAGCCTTTGTCGTGCTTATTTTTTAAAGTCAAGTGGGATGCCAAATTACATCTGTGATGTGTCATATACATGTTAGTTGAGTTCTAAAACTCATTGACAGAAGTGGAATCTTTGGTGATGTACAAAGTTCCAATACGAAGCACACATAAATTCAATATATAATAATTGAATGTCTGCAACATGCAGTTCCTATTTACTCTCATCTCCCACTCTGTACTCAGAGGCAGTAGGACCCAGTATGACCAATGCACATGACTTTGAGAAATGGGGAGGTTCTAAACTTCCATTTGCAATAGAAATACTGTATAATAGAAGCGGCGGAGATTCTTTTGCATTGAAATCAGCAATATGCAAGTGAGTTAGTGGACAGTACTAGAAGGGGTAGGTAGAAAGAGGGTATCAGCTTTGGATTAAACTCAGTATAGCAAAGAAAACACGGAATATCAATTTATGTGAAAAAAGAGAGAGTACGATGTGGGAGAGGAGAAAAGGGAAATAACATAGTGAATTGATTGAATAATGTTACATTGGGAAGTGTGCTTCATGGCATCCTCAAACTCGGAAAAACTTACAATCCCGGTTCAGAGGACATTCCAATGTTGACTGTATTCCAAGTTCCAACATCAGTTCCGATGTGAGCGGATGCTGTTCTAGTCACATTTGAAAGTGCACACTAAGTTTTAGTTGCTTGTGTCGGGGATTTAGCATGGCCTTGTTATTATTGGAGAGACAACTTGGGGGTGGAATTAGTCTTGAAATTCTGCTCAACGTCTTCACACAATTCTCAAGTAGATTCACAGGTGTACAGTTGACATGTCATAAAGTGCAGAATGTATGTGAAAATTTAAACCTCACACACATTCAGGTTATGTTACTATGGTACCTGTTGATGAGATTTGGTCAATCCGATGAAATGGGCGGCTCCACTATGGCTGTGTGAAATTGTTTTTATTTGTATTTCTAAATTCAATGTTTTCTAAGATTGCAAAGCAATATAGATAATGAAGTTATTTTATAAAGTATATTATGCCATCCTTTCTCATTTTAAATAGTTCAGATCAGCTCCAAATTACTTTGTATATCTTTGAAATTCTTGACTCTGTTTGCTCAATTTTGAGATAATGTTTGCCCAACTTTGAGATACTATTGCTCCATAATACTTTGAGAAATTTAAAAATGCCCAACTTTGAGATATTATTTTTTGAACTGCCTAACCACTTTCGGCACTTTAATTAATTACTGGGCAGAAATATTGCCCAAACTGCTAGTAACCTACGGTATATTGTTGTGAAGATTTAATTAGATAACTAAGACGTGAGTATCAAATGATGATAACCAATTTTTGAAATAATTTATTTTTTATTTTTATTTTAAAGAAATGAAATTGACATCGCAATGAACTACAAAGAAATGAATTGCACTACAATCTAGATTTTAGATTAAAACTAAGATAATATATTATAAAATTCAACTAAAATTGACATATTGACTCTTACAAACCCTATGATGCATTCAAAATAGAAGAATTAAAGAAAATTACTATAAAATATCAGTTGAAGAACTATTTTAGAGCCAATGGCAATTTAAGGTTGTAGACTTTGAATCTTAGATTTTATCCATACAATTGGATTCTCTAAGATTTATCACCATTAATTTAATATAACATCTAAAATTCATGATATGAAAAATAATAAAATTTGTATATAAGATTTATCATAATAAGGACAAAATCTTTATGTAGAATTTTTTTAATTTTTTGTCACACAACTTTTCTGAACTTCAGATTTGTAAATTTGTGATTTTATCAAAGTTTTATTTTCATGTTCTGAGGGGAAATAACGGTAGTATGGATTAATTTCTTTAACTTGTAGACATGAATGTATGGATTTTGCCATCCAAATGGGTTTCTTCCGAGTAAGTGTAGGTCTGAAACAGTACTTGTCTGCTTGCACCCCCAACTGTTATCCTTCCTTGCAAAATTACATAATACGTTATAATTGGAATAAGAACCCTGACCCTTGGAGCCTGGAGGTAGCCCTTTAAGTATATTTGCATCCTAAAACCTGTACTCTATGCTTACATACAGCAGCAAATATTCCGAACTATTCATACCTTGGCTGCACAACAAGGGTTACAAAGAATATGGATCCACACTTGGGGGCCTTTTACTCCAAGATTTGGGGCTCTTTCTCCTACTGGGGAGAATTGCACCAGTCAGTTAAGGATTTTGGCCCAAGGCATGTTATTTTAGGGGAACGATGGGATGGCGGACATAATAGAAAAATATTTTTAAAAACATCTCAAGAGTATTTAAATGTTGTTGTGTAAATATCAATAGGACAAGTTTACTTGACATCTTAATCCAAAGAACAATTTCAATAATCCAAATAATGCTTTAAAATTTTGAAAATAGCATTTACTGAAGATAAACAACATGCGAGAAGATGCTATATATAATTTAAGTATGTTTTAAATACATGTAACATTTTCCATCATAAGGAAAGTTGTTTATGAATCAATTGTATTCCTTCAAAATTCTCTATATATCCATCTACAATATAGAATTTCTATATTTTCAAACAATGTGTAATTTAAGATAAATTCGTTTTTATTTTTTTACCAACCATGAAAAATTAGACAACTAAGAAATGGCTTTAAAATTGAAATGTATTTAGATTTAATTAACTTTGAAACTAAAAATATTGTAATAAATACATTAATAAAATATGTACAATACATGTATTTATGTATACATTTTTATACAATGTACATATTGATATGCATATATTTTTATAATCATCATAACATGTTAAAAAATCATAATTATATTACAATGAAATGTTATAGAACCTAATACTACTATAATTAATGGAAAAAATTGTTGGTAGGATGGATGTGTTGTTTTATCTTAATTATAAAAATTTGATAGATTATAGAAATATGTTTGTGTTAACGCCACATGCAACAATGATTTGTGCTAACTAATAAGTCACCGCAAAACCTACTTGAATTGAAAGTATATGGTCTTAATTCTGTAGAGTATGAAATTAATCCAAACAACAATTCAATATTGGGTGATTTGCACACTTAGAGATGTCACATTGTTAAAGTTTCAAATAAAAATTGATTATTCCTATTCAATATACTTGGTCTTAGTTTAGACACAAAAAACCAACATTTCTATAACTATGGTGGATTAGATAAAGGTCAAATGATAGTTGATTTAGAGTGATTTTGACAAAAAAATAGATTTATTCAAAATATTAATTCCAAAAAACGATCTATTTGTTCTATAACAAATAGTTTTGAAAATAGAATTCACTAGAGTTGTAGGAAATATAAAACGTCTTACAACAAAGTTTTAATAATTTGTCAAATGATGCACTTGATTTTTTGAAAATGAGAGACTAAATTTTTGTAGATTTTAATGAACATCATATGTAAAATCAATATTTTATAAATAATGAAGATGTTTAGAATTAAATCAACTTCATATTTATTTTAAATAAATTATTTATATTCTTTTTTTTTTTCTCAAAATATCTAATTCTTTACATTTCAATTATTATGTAATTTGAATTTAGTAAAATGTTAAGTTGCAATGGTTTTCTTTATATTGTGTAATTTCAAATGGACATTCATTACTTTAGATAATCAATTTTAAACTAAAAAAAGGTTGTTGAATTCCATCAATTCTTTGAATAGCATTTAGATTTTTGATTTCTATAGATTTCTTATTTCATCTATAGCCCTTCTTCTTGTTGCAATTTTGAATAGAAGCGTATTTACCTTTTAGCATTCTTAGCTCAATGGTTTGAAGGGCCAATTATTTTATTATTGAAGGGAGTAATGATTGAAAAAGGAATTCAAAAATAGTATATTTCATACTTGTAAAAATGACCTGAAGAAAAAGAATCTGCATGAAAATGGATAGGTTAAGATAATTAAAATAAAACAACCTGCAAAAAAAGAGATATATTGAGCTATTTTTTCATCAGTGAAAATCAACAATTTTCACCACATTTGACGATACTTCATTATAATTGCGGACTGGTTATTTTATATTACTGTAAATAAAAAATTGAAATCTTGTAAAATAAAAATAATTTCATGTTGTTGCTTGGTAGTGTCACATTTGGCATTTGTGGAGCCAATGCAAACACATTTCTATACTTTATTACAAATTTATGAAGGTACATGATAACAAATTTACTCTATCCAAGTGTTTTTTTCAATAGCTGAGTTGTTTTGAATTCTAAAAAATTACATTATACTAAAATTAATAAATGTTCAAATCTAATTTTAAAATTTTGATGGTAAACAAAAGAACATAAAAGCATGTAAAAAGAACATTGATGAAGGTATTTACATTAAAATATACAACATCCAATGTTATTAATATGAAAATATATAAATATATGCAGTAGTTACTTTTATATTTTAAAAAGTTACATTAAAAGTAACATGAAATGTAGTGTGATTTTAATTTCCAAAATTTTTACGTGAAAATCCACAAAATGAATTCTAAAGGGTTTCAAACAACACACAAACAACCTTTTTAATAGTTTAAAAGTTTTATTTTTATGTAGAAACAATTTGTGATTGATAGAAGGATGGATAAACACGCATATTTTATTACATAGATTGATAATTTTTATATTGACAGAACCTTTATAGTATATGTATTATATTTATCATCATACATTTACATGGTAAAAATATATTTATAGATAAAATTTAAGCCTTCTTAATTTAAGTAGTACTTCAACCAAATCATTGGCTCAATAAATAAAGTTGAATTTTGTTATGAAGTGCAAGAGCTGCATTTATCTCATTGTAAAAAAAATTTAATACGCTATTTTTGGAGATGTTTTACACAAAATAATTACTCAAAAATCTCTTAAAAAATTTAATGAATTGTATTTTAGTGAATTTTTTGTATACCTACTCCTCAAAAAGAGGAAGAGAAATTGTAGTCTTTAAATAAAACTAACATGAATAAAATGTTTGTTTGTTTCACCATGAAGACATAGGTTAGTAGTATAGAACTACTTTTCCCTACCTACTATTTACATAATATTAATAATCATTTCTATGGCAACTTTCACTATTTATTAATGAAATGGCAAGTAACAAGAATTCAATTCAATATTGATACAAAACAAACAACTCTTCTCCACATGCCCTAATTGCTATAACAACCACATGAGCTCTCAAATCTCTAATCTATAACATTGGTACACGCTTATGATGGACACAATTACATGACAATGGAGAAACACAACCCTAATCCACACAACCCTAATCCACACCACCCTCTACCTTCATGGGGATCATGCACGACATATCTAACTCCAAGTGGCCTAATTAGCAGCGCTAACGCCAACAGAGTCAGAATCCATGCTGACCAGAGTTACTCACAATCTGGGGCACTGGAGCTCGTCATACTGCAAAACCATATCCAGATCCTCACACGACAACCCCCTGTCCAAAAGAATGGCAGATTATAACCCCCACACCCCCAAATACGGAACGCAAAACACACACTCTCTCCACACTCCATTGCTACAAACATGGACGCAAGTGTAATGAACATCGAAACAACGATTGATAGCCACACGGGATAAAGACGATGGCCGCCTGGATGCAGACGTGGTGGCCGCAAGGACCGAGCTAGGCAAGCGAACAAGGCCAAGTGCAAAGGCAGTGCCGAATGCGGGACTGCATCGGAAGAGGGGCCTCGCGGGGCTGCATGTGACCTGGCATGGGATGGGCGGGGGTAACCGGGGGTAAAAGCGCGGGGGTGGAATCCGTGAGTGGACTTGAGTTCGGGTCGCGGGGGACCCAGCCAAACGGTGGGCGGGGCCGAGTAGCGGCTGCTTACCGTGGGGTGAAACGGGGTAAAAGAGGGGAGGGTGGAGGGGGCGGAATGACCGGCGGTAAAAAGCAGGGGGGGTTCATAAGGAGGCGAGGGAGCAATGGAAAGACTCATCTCTCGCGTTTGTTGCGTTCACTGCTTCCTTTGAAGCTCCTCTCTCTCGCTTCCTCCGATCTGCTCCTCCGTTGCCTCTGCAGCGCTGTGGCGTCCGCTCCCATGCTCCCGTCTTGTTGAGCCTTCGGTGGAACTTTTCGGCGTGCGATTTGGTGCTGTGTGGCGGATTCTCTCGACTGTCTGGTGCGTGGCTTCTCTGCACTTTCATGGTGGTGGTGGTGGTGTGTGCTGCGTGGTGCTGTCTGTTGTTCGCGGTTGGGGAGGTGGCGAGCGAGTGCAATGTGTGGGGGAATTTTCTCGTTGTGCTGTTCGGGGGTGTGAATTTTTCTGGGGGAGGTGGCTTGGGAGCACCGACTCTGTTTTTTGCTGTGGGGGAGTTGTTGCAAGCTGTGGATGATTTTTCGCTAATTGAGGAGTGGTATCGTGATACGGATGTCTTGTTATTGTCGTCGCCGTTGTGTTGTCTGTCTGTCTTGTTTTAAGAATAGTGTTTGGGGTTGTCATCAGGCAGTGAGCGTTTATTTTGGTTTTGTTAGTAGCTTAGTCCTGTATTTGGTGGTGTGAGTTAGTGTGTATTTATGGAGGGAAATTTTGGCATTCTGCAGTGTGCCTTGGTTATGGTCACTGGAAGTTTGTGTAGAGCAGTCGTACTGTTCAGCTACTGTCGTGTAAGCTGTACGTCAGTGGTGCACATCTCGCTTTAGGAGCGTGTTTCCACCTTTGATGTTCGTCTTTGTTGTGAGAACCTTGACACAGTAATGGTTTGTCTATGTAGCAACTGTATGCTCGACTTATGTGATTGTGTATGGTGTTTCAATTTTTGTGGTTTGATACTATATAAAGGTTGATGACGTGTGGGTGACATGTTTTTTTTTTTCTCCGCGAGTATTGGGTGGCGTATCTGTGTAACACGCAGCTTTTTGCGTAGTTGTTGTTACTGATGCACTGTGGATGTTGTCTTTTTGGGCCGTCAAAGGTCTTTTGAGTGCGATATTAGTCCTTTGTTGATAGTTTAGCTGAGAAGTGGTTGGTGGGATTTTATTGCAGGTTGAACGTGTTTAGTGTCTTTTGAGCACAATGGCCTCCAACGGAAACGGAATCGAGGTCCACGACTTCGAGTTCATGAGCACCCAGGTCCCGAACGGGCTATCTAAAATTAACACCAAGCCAGCGGAGATGTGCAACGACGATACAGCACCTGCTGTGAAGGTGACCAACGTTGAAGAGTTGCACGCTTTGCAGAGGAAGAAAGCGTCTGCTCCGACTACGCCCAGGAACGCTACAAACCCCTCTACACCCAGGAGCATGACTCCTCGTTCGCTCCTGTCGGAGGAGGAGCGTCAGAAGCAGCAGATGCAATCTGTCAGGTACAGACTCTGGTTAAAAGCATGGTTCTTGATAAAGCTTAGATACAGTAAGCCATATTTTCTACTTACCCCATTTAGTAATCTAACTAGTCACCGAGCACGCCGAGCGTGTGACACAATCAGAAGCACGTGATGTGATTTTAAATATTGTACGTTACTGTTGCCGGTGAAGTAATTAATGAATATTTTGGTTTTGCAGCGCTTCGTTGGCCTCTTTGACCCGTGAGAGCGGACCACAGGTTGTCAAGGGTGATCCGGCCAGGAAGAGGTCTCCCCCAAAGTCTGTGGTTGCTCCCAGGCTTGACATCAGTGACAGTGCTCTGAAGTTCACGCATGTTCTGTACAACTTGTCTCCATCTGGTAAGATAGTTATTTTGTTTGATGTAAACATTTTTTATTTCATCTGAAGCATATGTATGTCGTTTATGTGAACAATTTGTCTCGTCCTGTGAAGTGGATGTCTAATGGCATTGTAGGTTCAGTTTGATATGTCACGATGCGTTTTGTGTTATGTGTAATATGTCGGATAAAGGTTGTTCTAATTTCTGGTTGCATCTGGCTGTTGTAGAGCTGTATGAGCAAGCCATCAAGTTTGAGAAGGGTTCCTTTATCACGTCGACTGGAGCTCTTGCCACCCTGTCTGGTGCGAAGACAGGCCGTTCTCCTAAGGACAAACGTGTGGTGAAGGAGGAGACCTCGCAGGATGACTTGTGGTGGGGAAAGTAAGTGTTCCTCGTTTGTGTGGTGTAGACCTGAACACAGTGGAGGTGAAAAATGAATTAGTCACATAATTAGCTTTGGTAGGACTGTTGAATTCAATATTTGTTATAACTTAATTATTGTTGCAATGTATTCATTTAGTTTGTTCTTTGTTCACCAGGGGATCACCAAACATCGAGATGGATGAGGAGACATTCTTGGTTAACCGCGAGAGGGCCGTCGACTACTTGAACTCATTGGAGAAGGTATGCCATGTTTTCTTGAGAATATTTGCATCGTTGTCTAGTTGTCAAGCGATATGAAGCTCTGAAAGAATGTGTATGACCAGGCAGTGGCTAACTGAAGTTTTGTCTTTCAAATAGGTCTTCGTCAACGATCAATTCTTGAACTGGGACCCCGAAAACCGCATCAAAGTTCGAATTATATCCGCTCGTGCTTACCATTCGCTTTTTATGCACAACATGTAAGCCTCTAAACTTTGTTCGAATATCCTTGTCTTCTACAATACCCGGTATGACCGCTGAACGCTGAGTTATGATTACTCAATATCGATGTTAAATAGTATGCACACACCCATAGCAACTAGCAACATGCAAGGCTTTGGCAAAACTCTGGTGAACGCCTGAAAACGAAATTGGACGTGATGATATGGGATGGATGCTGGAGGGTTTGGTTCCTTTGCTGGGGAAGGTGTGTTTGGTTGTATGTATCTTTTTGGGTGTGGCCGGTGGCATTAAGCATATGGGTGGCAGGTGCATTCGCCCTACACCTGAAGAGCTTGAAGATTTTGGAACTCCGGACTTCACAATTTACAATGCCGGACAGTTTCCGTGCAATCGCTATACCCACTACATGTCATCGTCAACTAGCATAGATCTGAACTTGAAACGCAAAGAGATGGTGATTCTGGGAACGCAGTATGCCGGAGAGATGAAGAAGGGTCTCTTCAGCCTCATGCACTACTTGATGCCTAAGAGAGGAATCCTGTCGTTGCACTCGGGCTGCAACATGGGAAAGGCTGGGGATGTGGCGTTGTTTTTTGGATTATCAGGTATAGTTGGCGAAAGAAAACGAGAAGCTCACGTGTGCTTGGACAGCTACAAGATTGAAAATATGTCTGCCGTACTAATGCCGATGGCCGTCGTGGTGTGTTGGTATTTTCAGGGACCGGTAAGACGACTCTGTCAACTGATCCAAACCGTCAGCTGATTGGTGACGACGAGCACTGCTGGAGCAACAACGGGGTGTCGAACATCGAGGGAGGGTGTTACGCGAAGTGCATCGATCTTTCTCAGGACAAGGAGCCAGAGATCTGGAACGCGATCAAGTTCGGAACCGGTGAGTTGGATGTACACCTTAGAAGAGGTTTGCGATAGTTTTGGGAAAGCTTTCATATCCTCGTGCGGGTAAGATTTTTCGGTGTGCAGCGATTTGTGTTTTAACACGATGGCGGTTCATTTGTACGTTGCAGTGCTAGAGAATGTGGTTTTCGAGGAGCACTACAGGGAAGTGGATTACACTGACAAGTCTGTCACTGGTAAGTCGTGGATTGTATGCTATGGATGTCGGCTGTGTTGATCTTTGAAGTCTTCAAGTTTAATGGTACCCTTATCTAGTCAGCATTAACATCCTTTCATGTAATGGCACTGTTGTCTTCGATTACGGACTGGGAACGAAACGATAACTGATTGACGCTGGCATTTGGTGTACCTGGTGCAGAGAACACGAGGGCCGCATACCCGATCGAGTACATTCCCAACGTGAGGCTGCCATGTGTTGGCCCTCACCCGAAGAATGTCATCTTGCTGTCTTGCGACGCCTTCGGTGTTTTGCCCCCAGTGAGCAAGTTGACTCACTCGCAGACCATGTACCACTTCATCAGTGGCTACACCGCCTTGGTACGTTTCGTGAAAATTTCCGCTGGTTAGTGAATATTGAACTGGCCTGCGTGATGATGGTTCGGAGTTGGTCGTCAAGAGTTTGTTCTGACTGAATCTGCCGGGTTTGGGTGTGCAGGTTGCCGGAACCGTTGAGGGCGTGAAGGAGCCGACTGCGACATTCTCTGCATGTTTCGGAGCTGCTTTCATTATGCTGCACCCAACGAAGTACGCCGCGATGCTGGCGGAGAAGATGCAGCAGCACGGTGCCACGGCGTGGTTGGTGAACACCGGGTGGACCGGCGGCAGGTGCGGACACGGTCGGCTGTGCTGTAGTTGTGTTTGAGTTGCCGGCCATGGATGTGGTTGCGGAGGGTGGTGGCAGTCGTGTGATGTTCGGTGTGCTGAGTGTGTGTGTATGTGATGTTGGTGCAGCTACGGTGTGGGAACGAGGATGAAGCTGGCACACACGAGGAAGATCATCAACGCCATCCACGACGGTTCTCTGTTGGAGGCGGAGTACGTGCAGACCCCGATCTTCAACCTGGCGGTGCCGACGGAGGTGAACGGGGTGCCAAGCGAAACTTTGCAGCCACAGAATGCGGTAAGTGATGGAAGATTGTTGTGGACCAGATCGGGTGTTTGTTTTGTAAATGACGTCCCCTAGATGGGACCCTTTTTGGCTGTTGTGTTGGTGGTGTAGTTGGATGCACTTGTTAGTGAGACAGGCGGATAGGAGTTGTGTGCTAGGATGGTGGAGGGGGTTGGTATTCTGGTAGAGTGTTTGACAATGTCGAGGACTGGTGGTGTGCAGTGGTCGGACAAGAAGCAGTACAACGATACTTTGAAGAAGCTAGGGGGGTTGTTCCAGAAGAACTTCGAGGTCTACGCTGACTACAAGGTTGGTGGCGACAGCAATCTGACGGAGAAGATCCTCGCAGCTGGGCCTCGTCTGGAGTAAATGACGAGCGATATCTGTACATGTGGAATGATGTGGAGATGGGTGGCATCTGTAGTCCTCGAGCGCTTTCTCCTTTACTTGTAGAGATGAAAGCATTTTCAAGGTGGATGACGACGAACAAGTAGAATAGATAAGTTAAGGTGGGTTGAGCCCTTCTGGGGATATATTTATACTGCCTAGGTTCGGTGACACTTAGGTAGCAATTTTTCATTGAAATTCTCTGTCCATATTCTGACTTACCTCATGTTTATACAAAATCTTTTGATTTAATAATACCACGTATCTTCTCGGTATATATTTGATAACTATGTGCCTCTGTATGTCTACGTTTTTATGTGTGTGGATGGTTTTATTTCGAGACCTGTTACGTTTCGGTTCTTGACTTAACGTTTTTCCCGGATTTTGTGTAGTTTTCATTTCTTTTGTGTATAATTTTTTATATCTTTAGTTTGGTTGTAATGAATTTAGCGATTCTCTTGTGACTCTTAGCTGGTTTGGGTGGCATCCTTTTCCTCTGTATGAGTGTATTTCTATGGACCATTGAAACCGAAATTCTGATAATGGCTTCACTCACTGAGTAAAACTGAAATAAAATTACAATTTTACTCACCTGCCGGTAGTTAACCCTTTGAGGTCCTGATTGAACACAGTTTTCAAAGATTTGTTATAAAATGACTGATGAATCACAAAAATTGACTTCATGTACAAAGCAAAGTTTTAAATGTGAAGATAAGATCTTCATAGTTGGTTTCATCATATTCATTATTTATATTTTTAAAATAATTTTGCAACTTTTTCTCTTGAAATTCAATTAAAAATCCAAAATTATATCTATTGGGTTTTGAAATATTGTTATGAAATGAAAATAACTTGCACTACGAGATGGTATGGTTTGCATTATACGACATATATTATGGAAAATCATATTTGAAATCTTCCATATTGAACTAAGAATGAAACTTGACATAAACTACTTTTTTTGTATTTCTAGAAAATTACAAGATCTTATTTAGAAGATCCATATTGTACAAATGATAAGGATTTAGCACAAAAATTGAAGAAAAAAAAAAGATAAAAAACATCCAATTTTCATAGAAACTGGGCTGCTGGATTTTATTAGGCGTCCAGAATCTGGAAGCAAGCGCGTTGAAGGGTTAATGAATGGAGCATTGAATTCTTCAATTGATATTAATATTTTACAACGTGAATGTGCAAATAACATATGACAGCTAATTAAGACAATGTTGTGCATCATATCATTGTCTTTACTATTCACTTGAGCAAATTTCTTTGAAACTATTCACATTTGCAAAACTTATCCAACTTCTGACACTAAGGCAATACGACAGCAATTGTGACATCTAGTATCAAGGACTTAGTTATTATACAAATGATGCATGTAAGACAATCATTAAATTCATTTCTTTCCTAAGTACATTGTCATTTCATATAATCTTCATTTAATATTGACTTGAGTAATAGTAGACAACCATGACATCACTAAAGGTTACTTTACACGTAGAGGTTCGAGCAATTCCCCTTGAGGTTGATTACATGAAATTTCAGCTTTTTTTGGATTGGAGGCCATTTATATTTAGCCATTATAATAATATTATGACATCGGCTACTTTTCTCATATGTAAAGGTCTTTGGGTCAAGAAGCAAGGTTGATTTAATAGTAGAAAAAAGCCTCTCTCACTGTATTCCTCCCTTGGTAGCTCTGCCTTGTCATTCTGGTATATTTATTTTCTTGGGCTTCTTGATACTTGCTCTATCTTGTCATCGTCATATACCAAATTATTAGGCCTTTCTGTTGTTAGAAATTTATTGCTCAACTTGATTTTTATATATCACGTGTAATGCTTAGTAACGGCACCGCCACCTATCCCCTCAATGCCAATAAGAAATGGGTGGTTTTGGCGTTCTCTCGCTTCTTGACTGGAAATGCTCTTGGCATTCCTCCGATCGCACGCCCTCCCACCCCTGGCCCTCTTCTCAAAAAAAAAAAAAAAAAAAAAAAAAAAAAAAAAAAACCATGACACGTGGCGAAAAGAGAAGGATGCTCCCACCTTATCCCTCTATCCTCTCACCTTCTCTCCTCCACTTTTCCCCTCCGTCCGTCCTTTGAAAATCTGAAAATTTGTCTTAGTCATCTAAGAGTTAAATTTATCATTCATAAATGGCTCCATGTAAGTTGCCGTCCAAGGCAGCACATTTGAAGTGATCAGTACCTGTTATAGAGTTGGTGGAACCCTAGTGGCTACATTTTCGGAACCCGCCCCGCCAACCACCTGTTAGCGTGATGGATGGCGATGATCTAAAGGTCTTGACATATCGTGACAACATTAGTATTTCCTTGATTCCATTGATTCCTTGCATGTTGAGCTTGTAGTCCTACAATATTAGCAACATGGAGCCTTGCAAGGAATGAATGAGCAAAAGAGACTCATTTGTGAGAACTACCAGAAGGAAAATGTCTTTATTGTTGAGATTTCCATAAGAAGCTTACTGATTAGGCAAGCAAAATAATTAGGAATACAATTTTATGTTGCAGAGGTGATAATCAGCAGTATTGTGAAGAAATACAGAGATCATGCAATCATCTCAGCTTTAGTAGAGTTTAGAAGAAAAATTATTCTTACATCATAAAGTCTTTCCCCCTATTCAAAAACGTAAAAAGACTACATTATTATCAAGACTTGATGAGGTTCTCAATTGTAATTTATAATTTCTTCTCAATTTGATACAAATCTTGTATATACATGCTCTATTTATGATGATTTGACTTTTGAACAACTTTAAAAATATTGACTCATATATATATTTACATTCATCCAATCATCATTTGAAACAAGGAAGAACCATGTAAGTCATGTGGTGAAGATTGAATATTCAAATAATCATTTGTCATCAGAACATAATCAAATAAATCAACTAATAGGCATTAAAATTACATGAAGTTAAAACATAAATACATGAGTAATTATATATTAACCAAATGAATGAACCTTCAAATTTTCCAATTAAATCTTCAAAATCTTCTACTCAGAATAGAGTAACTTGAAATTCACTATTGAAATGCAAGTATGATTTACATCGGATTTAAGTTAATTTTAATTATTTATGCTTGGGAGAGACAGGAACGAGGCTGCCTTTCAAGGAGTCCAATTCATGATACATATGTGGTGTAGCTCCTTGCCACACTGAAGCTTGAGCACACCATCGTTCATCCTCATGCAGGACACACAATACAGAGAAAACTCAACACTAGGACTGCTCAGGTATTAGCTCTAATCCCTGCCCAAACTTCCCTGTTATTGTTACATGTTAAATCTCCAACACATGTGCTCACTCGGCTTCTAGTGTCTGCTGAAGTGGACATATCCAACAAAAAGTACCAATTATTTGAACTTACAAGTTGCGTGTTTACCATTCACAACAAGTGTATAAAAGCTATATCTAGTCTTGGAGTATACTAGTACTCAATTTCATAATAAAGTTGTATTGGGTATAGCTTCTTCCTTAGAAGTGCAAAGATACTTCTACGTGTCTGTTGCGAGACTCCCTTCACTGCTGAACTACTTCACAGCGGATTCAATTTTGTTCCCGATTGCACAAAGGTTGTAGAATTCAACATTCAAAAAGCTAGAGACGCCAATCAGCTGTAAACTAACAACGTGCGTGGGTCATGGTTCCCTCGTTGTCAAAAACTACAACCCCAATCACTACCCTACACTCAATAAAATAACGTAGATGTATCTCAGGCTTAATGAACAACGAAATACTAAACCGGAGGACTCGCCAATCCAGCCACCAAAGACTCCGTACCACTCCATACATTCCACTCCACGTTATACACCTAACGGCTACCCCATCCCATGTTACTTCCCGACCATCACAGACCCGCACGTGCCCTCAACAAACCCACGCATGTCCAAAGAGTTATCTCAACATGCACGATTATTGTGGATCGATAGATACAATTGGAAGAATGCCTCGACGACGAGATCTGACAAAACAAGTAACAACCCTATTCACCTCCTAAACATGTAATCTACATATCATCCTCCTCCGTCAGAGTCTTGAACGCAAATGGATGGAACTTGTAACCATCTCCCTGGTAGAACTTGTTCTGGAACTCCACCCAGTGAAGACGCAGCGCGTGCAGGAACGCACTCAGCGTCTCCATCAGCAGCAGCACGCCGAACGTCACGAATGCAAATACCACCAGACCGATCAGTCTGATCACCGGGTTTGAGTACCTGCCACAAACCGACCACCATACCATCAATCCCGCATCCATATAAAAACACCATGCACTCAACGTGCGCCCCAACACCACCCGCGTCTAAGCCGTCCTCACTGCCCTCTATCTCTGGTCGCGGCCTCCTACCACTCTCTCACGTCTACCAGGGCCATCACTCTCGCCTCAGTTTCCACCACCTACTGCTTTACTTCTCCACGGGACAACCATCTCCACCACCGATCTCACACCCCAACACGTCCCCACACACAACGCTACAACAAACACATCACTCCAGGGGGGATCCAAAACATGGTTGCGACACGTACTCCCAAGCGAACATCAGCACTCGGTCGTAGAACACCGCCGACAGCTGCGCGTGTGCGAGACTGCAATACAACACCACACACCAGACATCAGTCCATCAACTGCGACCGAACCACACTGCCACCTCACGTCAACCACTTCGCATCAACCTGCCACTAATCCCCGCACCCCCACCACCCCTTCACCACCCATACCACGCCACGTACCTCAGTGCCCACAGTCGCAGATACGAAGCCGTGTTCGACACGGCACCCAGCACAAACTCGATCGTGTGGATCATTTGGTGCACCAGCACTTCGCCGAACTCGAACTCTTCCTCCTCGTGCTCGCCATCCACCTCCAAGTCGGTCGATTCGGTGTCCGACCCTCCCAAAACTCCGTACGCTCTCCCTTGCATTTTCTGACCATTCCACCCGCCACAACGACCACTCCTCAGTCAGTCTCCTCGCCACACACATCCCTCTCCGACTTCAACACGCATGTCAGAATCACAATCCCACCGCACATTCGCCGCCACCTCCGACAATTCAAATATGCTGTGCCAGCCAACGCTTCACTCCTACTACGAGATACTCATCATCCGTACCGGTGCACAGATCCCAACCAACAACATAAACACTCCACCTAAAACCACGTCTCGGTGCACAGTGGCGTGGAACAGCGCTCCATGCACCTACCCTCCACCTAAAAGGCACTGCATGTGCCCAACTCATGCCCACCCAACCACACACAACCCAAGCCCCGACATGGCAACACGCTCACTGGACACACCATCACACAGCACGGGAACTGGCCTGCACCTGAATATGCTGCTTCCGCAAAATCAGGGGCTTCGGAAACAGCATCCACGGAACAGCCACCATGGCCACCACAAGCAGCACGATCTGCAACCACACCACCCCAAATTCAGCAACACGTCCCACAACCATACGCACATCCACCCGCCATCGCCCCCGGCCCCGCTCCCTACATCCACACTCCTCCCCACTGCACTCCTGCGCCAACTCAACGCCCCCAACTGCCACACTCCACGACTCCCACCCACTGCACCCCTCGTACCTGGACGTAGGTTTGCCCCATGAACAGCTGGTTCTCCCCCAGATCCTCCATCGGACTCAGAAACATGTAGATCATCACGTGGTACAGATCGGGCTTGCTCCCTTGGCACCATTTCAGCACGATCAGAAACGACAGGTACCCGAACAGGGCGTTCAGGAACAGCAGCTGCGGAATGAACTGGTACCTGAACCCATCCCGCCACACCAAAAACTCCTCTTACCATCACCACACAATCCTCCACATCCACGAAGACATCAACTCGCCGCAACACTCCCCAACCATCTCAGCACTACCCATTCCAACACCGCCAAGAACACCGCCTCCCTCTACGCACTCACATCCCAACCCTCCGCGCATCTCACGCCGACCACAACCTAATACATTAAACCCCCCACCTACATCCAACTTCCCCGCAAACAGCGCCTCCATACGGAATCGCTGCACTTACCACACATCCAGCGCGCTACGGAAGTATCTCGCGTTGAAGTAGCTCAACACGATGCCCAGGTTCATCTGCGAGATCCCCAGCAGAATCGACATCTTCATCTTCAACGAGTTCGTGAACGGCAGCTCTGAACGCGATCCGTGCCACACGGGATCCACACCAAATTCGTAAGGATCCGATCGGTACTTCTCCAAACCTGACGTCGACGCCATCCTGCCATCCAACGTCGCCACACCAACTCAGACAACATGTCCCCCAAATCCACTCCCCCCATAATATACCACCCAACAAGTCTACCACAAACAACCCCGGAACGACCAACTTCAGTCACCGCCACCGCCACCCCAAAATCACCCACTCACAGAACGGGAGCTTACGGGCAAGCGTCGTTCGAGTACGCCGGGTCCGGACACCGGTACGCCGTCCCCCCGAAAATGCCGAATGGCACCGAGAAAAACTCGTTGTATATGAAACCAGTGTAGATCGAAAAGATGGCCATCAGAAGGATCACGTATCGCCCCCCGTATGCCATCTCCATGATATCGCCCAGTTTCTGCACCAACATCCCCACCTTTTAACTTCATCCCAACACCTCCACACACACGCACACTCACCCGGAACTCCAACAACATCCATTCCAACACGCCTCACGATCTTACTCGGCATCCACCTCACCTGCTTTCCAAGCCTCTTCTCGCTCAACACCAGGTACAGCGCTCCCAGAAGCAGACAGATCCCGTGGCCCCAGTCACCGAACATCACCGCGAACAGAAACGGGAACGTCACGATCGTGAAACACCCCGGATTCGCCTCCTGGTACCGTCCCACCCTGCGCGTTCACAACCCACGCCCACACTCAGGCCTGCGCCCCCACACACCCATCCCCACAGAACTGCCAGACTCGTCTCCACTATTCCCCGTCCTCACCCCAGCCCTCTCTAACCTGCGCCCGCCCCGCCCACACTCACCCGTACGCTTCCACGATCTCCTGAAACGCGTTCGTGAACTTGTTCGTCTCGAAATAAGTCGGCGGGGACTCCTTCGTGTGCAGCACTTGGAAGATCGTGTTCACCTGAGAGTTGCTGTCGTACGCTGCTCGCTGAAGCGCGTCCTGGATCTACACTCCCAAACACCAACGTCAGCCCACCGTTCCACATCCACACACATCCACTTCGTCACCGTACCACGACCGGCCCTCCTCTCAAAACTCTCCACACCCACATACTGCACGCCACGGATGGCCTCACCTTCGGCTTTGCCGACACAGGGCACCACCCCTCCGCCACCAGGCACTTCCGTGTCACGTCGATGCTCAACATGTTCAGCGTGTGGTATACCGCCTTCTCTCGTCTCACCTGCACCACCACACCTGCACCGTCAGCCTCCGATGTACCACTCAAACCGCACATCCCGACAACTCCCCAACCACAATGCACCTCTCCAACACTCCTCCCCCCCGTGCCCCGATCCACTCCATCCCCACATCATCCATCGTGCCCCGCAATCACCATCGACGGCCCTCACCATCACAGTCCACTGCTCCAGGTTGTACCCGATGTTGTTGAACACGTTGTCCCTGTGATGCATGCCGGCATCCAGCGTGTTCTGCAGCTCGCCCAGCCTCGACTCCACCTGCACACCAACAACGCTCCCACCTCAACAACACGTCTCCAAACACATCCTTCCACCCCACCAGCCTATCCCTCCCCCGCGGTGCACCCCAAGCCACAACCCAACGGCTGCCATCCCTACCTCCGACTTCATCTGCCACTGCCTGTTCGGGTCCTCCGGGAAAGGATACCGGTTTGCCCCGAAAGCCTCGCAGATCTTCACCACCTTCGTCTTCGCACGCTCTCCGGCGAAGAACACCACGAACACGATCTTCTCCACCTGCGTTCGCCCCACACCCCCCACGTCAGACCCATCAACTACGTCGTCGTCCCGCAATGTCACCTCCAACATCACCCAAACAACAACGATGCTCATGCCCTATCCCCGCCCATCTACTCCATCTCTCTCTTCCATGCTTCCCTCCACAACTGCCCCGCGCCCTCCAAATGCTCAACCCATAACAGTCCGGTGTTCGTCCGACATTCACAGTCACTGGTCCACACGTCAAACACCTGCCACTTTCATTCAAGCATCGCGTGGCACAAACACTCCAAACACAACTAGACCCAAGCATTCCTGCACACCACTGTGCCTGCACAGTCCACACCTCCCACTCCCAGACACCACGCACCTTCTCGCCCGTCGCTGGGTCGATCACAGGCTCCTCGATCGGAGCTTGCTTCAGAAACATGTTGCCTCGGGTCGCCCGGAACAGGATCCGCTCGAACGACGCTGCCTTCGCTTTCGGAACCACCCCCGCTATGAACCCCAATCTGGCTTGCTTTGAAGGCTCGGTCTGCATCTCCTGTGAGAATCACTCCCCTTAGAACGAGTTGCCTCACACACCGCATGCCCACCCCCAATGCGCTCGCACGCCAAACATCACAACACCAAGCCCCCATCATTCCCCTGCCCCCCATTCACAACGACAACCACCCCATTCATCCACGCTTGTGGTAAGAGAAGCACACTGCACCTGCTCTTGTAGAAGCGGCCGGTCGATGGCCTCCTCGATCGAAGAACCGTTCTCCGTATCTGCTCTCTGCTGCTGTACAGTGGTCGCTGCATTCCTCGCGGAACTGAAGAAGGCACCAGCCTGTCCATGACCACACACCACAGTACCCGCCACTTCAGCCACCAACGAAACGGATCCCGACCCTCGTCGGTTCCACACCCCCCAGGGACCACACACTCACCGTCCTCTCCAGCTAACCTCCACCACAACATTCTACTGCATCCAAACGAACAACCCACCGCACGGCTGCCCTACACCCGGCTGCACACCTCTGCTCCTAACCACCAATCCGCCTTGCCCCTTCCTCCTTACCTTCTCCAGCACCAACTGAAGCTCCGTCAGCTCACTGTGAGTGCGCTGAAGCTTGTCCGTATTCGCGTTGATCTCCAACAGCTCCGCCTCCAGATCCGTCAGCTTCGACTCCAGCTCGTCCAAATCGATATCCTTGTCTAGCATCGGCCTGTCTAGCATCGGCCTGTAAGAAGGTGTCTGCCCAGCTTTCGCGATTTGGTCGTGGAAGTACCGCAGCTTCCTTGCCATCTCCCCGCATCGCTTCACCTGGTACGACACAACACCGGGTCATTCACCCTTCTCGACCATCACAGACTGCGCACCCTGCAGGATACCATGCTCATCTCCCACCACGAATCACTCGTGGTTCCCCAATAGGGGATAAAAAAGAACACATTCGAGACCAGCTAACAAAGAAAGCCAAACCATGAAATCCCCAACCTCTTCAGAAACCTCACCTGGTTAGCGTACGTCCGCTGAAATGGGCTCTTATCAGGGTTCAACTGCCACAACAAACACCACCCACCCACCGGTAAGAACCACTTCCAACTTCTCTCACCTCATTTCAGCCATTGCAACACCGCGCAGAAAACCCGTCCGATGCGTACTACCGCTCTCTTCACCTCCGCAGAGGAGCCTCACCGACCCCGGACCCCTTTCTATAGTCACCCTGACACAATTCAACCATTGGAACGCAATTCAGGGACGCCGGACCGGGGCCTCAAAAATGACTCGCTTCCACCGTTCCCCTCGACTGCCCCTGAACACTCGACCGGGCCGGAGGCTACAATCCATCGATCCATCCCAGATTATCTCAAGGACGACACCGCAACGCCCGACCTGCTTTCGCTGTGCTAAACCCTACACACAATTTCTGCTCAATGGCGCGGTTGCTGCTCACAACTCTAACCCGCCCGAGCTCAAAATGTTTCTCCACACGTCAAATCCCGCCATCACCTCCTCCTCTTCACGTGAAGGGGGCGTACAACCCCGGGGTTCCCCGCTGGCCTCCACTACTCATGCCCAATTTCTTCGCTCGCCCCCTGGACACGCCCAAGCGCATGGTCCGCCCCCAAACCCTACCTATCCCGGGGAGTACAAAAATCTAAACGAACGCGGCTCCCACTCCAAAACCTAGACGCGATATATGTGTGTCTGAGTGCATACGCCCGGGAGAATGGCCAATTCGCCACCATCTGATCGAATCGAAGCAATCCACCACTGCCCCCGACCAGAGAGGGACAGGTCCGAATCGTATCCCGTGAATTGCACGACAGCCATGCGTGCGATCTGATCAAACGTGGACCACGTAGCGCGCGTTTCCCAATTCCGCCCCGCTGCCGAGCCCTGCACGGGAGGAGCCCGATCTAGCCAGCCCAGAAAGGGAGGCCATGCCATGCCACGCTAGACGGAACGACGTGCGCAAAACAAATGCGAGAGGAGAGAGGGGAGAGGGGAGAGGGCAGAGGGCAGAGGGCACTCACGTCCTTGAACTGCAGCAGGCCGAGCTCCGCCAGGTACGTGACGGTGTCGTGCGCCGACTCCGCGGGGATGATGAGCTGCACCAGCGACATCTCCTCGGAGCGGAACAGATCCATGGCCACCATGGTGGGCGACCCTCCCTCCCTCCCGCCGCGCGGCAATCTAATAATCCTGGGTTCCGATGATGCGCTCGGTGCTGTCTGGTGCTGGCTGTGCGGTGGGCGATCCGGGGACGCAGAGGTTGAAGCGGTGCGCAAGTCGTGTAGGTCCTGGTCCCGGTCCTGGTCCTGGGCAGCCGAAAGGTGACTGACTAAACTAAACTAACAGGCTGCACTATTGCGGAAGGGCCCCTGCAATACAAATCCCAGCGAGTCCCTCCCGCAACGATCCGGAGAGGGGGGCAGAAGAAGCAATTGGGGCAACCAGGTCACCCATGGACTCACTCCCTCCCTCCCTCGCTCCCTCACTCACGGCCCTAACTTAACACAGTGACGTTGCCTTAACAGCGCAATGCTCTCGCTTAGCAGAACCATCACACCAGCACTGCTTTGCATTGCCACGCGGATCGCCTCGCGCCCCCTCGACGCTGCTTCTGCACTACAACTCTCGCCGCGCCGGGCCGGGTCTGCGGCACCCTGCGTCGCCCTGCGCTCTCCGGGCGGGCCCACTCTGCTCCCAGGAAAAAACTTGTTAGCACTCGTTCATTCCATCTATCTTATCGATGATGCGCAATGGAAAGGAGGAAAAATGCAGAAAACAAAGATGTCTTTTGCTTGTGGATTTGCGAACGTTTATTTTGTGATGTTGATGTTTACAATACGTGTTTATATGTTTTTGTTGTCATTTCTTTAATTTTTTAAAATTTATAAAAGGATGATCATAGATAAGCCATTATGGCAATTCTATTAGTTTTTCAAGAACCTAATTGGCTATGTCTTCAATAGTACAACTTATCAAGGGATGCTAGCCAAGAATCTAATGTGTTATCTACAATCATTTTTACACTTCAAAAAAAGGATATGACCTATATCCATTATACACATTGATGTAGTGAAACTTGAATTCAAAAAAATGTTGCATAAATAAATTTTGTATTGAAAATCTATTTTTATATATTCACACTTTTTTAAAACTTGATCTTAAAATTTGGAAGGATTTAAAGTGTTGTATTTTTAACAAAATATTTAACATTTAGGATTTTAAAGATCTTTTTGTTTGTTGTTTTATAACACATGTTGCAAACAAGAATCTTATTGTCTCAACCCAGAAAAAGTGTGAGTTGGAAAAGGGGAATTTGATATAAGAAATGACGGGCACAACATAGATCCACAACTTCATCTGCAATGCCCTACCATTCATTTAATCCCGCAATGACCTTTAAATGAGTAATTTAGATAATCACTGTCATCGTCGACCATTCAAATTCATAACATTCTCAAAAATCCAAAAGTTTCAGAATTTTGACTTTAATTTTTATTCTTCTAAAACTCTTTTTTCATTCCGCATGTGTAAGCAATTACTATTTAACATTCTTGTATAAATTAGTATTATTTTTTATTCTTGGACAATACAAGTCAAAACTTTGTCTGTAAACAATTTTGCATCTTTTTGTTTCAACATAAATGCTTATCTAATTTTTCACACGAACCTTGGATTAATCTCCAATGTCCAAGAGTGTGATGGTTGTAGAAATCTCATGCAATGTTTACGGGATCCATAACATCTCAAATATTTTTACAATAATGTAAGTATCGAGAACGTGTTAACCCAAACCAACACATATTTGACAAGTCATAGTTCATTTTACAACAATGATTGTCTTTCATGTATTATAATCTAAAAATAATAATAAAATTACGCAAAATAATGCAAAAATGTAATCATGTGTTGTTCTTTCCTAAAAATGAATTTATAAATGTATAAATTTCTTCCTCAAAATTTGTAATAATTTCTTGTTTTTGATCATTTTCAATTATTTATACTTTTCACATTTGCAATTCGCTCTTAGACAATGTTATATCATCGATAAAATGTGGTCTTTCGATAAAAGGAAATACCAAATTGACATTTTTTACTTATTGACTGAATATAATGCTCGATATGTGAAGCTTTAAAACATATTATGTCACCAACTTTTGGTTCCAAATTTTTGTTTTCTAATCTTGATTGATGAGGAAGAAAAGATGATCAACAACATGAAAAAATATGTTGAGATGAACAAAATTAAGTTTGGAAAACAAAAGTTTCATCATGGCCATATAAAAAAAAACAATGAATTTTGTAATGTAAAACACTATTTGACAAAGGTATTTATAGTTACAGTGTCAAATCATATAGCATTGACGCTAAAAAATATTATTGTTTGGTACGTGAAGCCAATGAAAACAAGTGATTATTAGTAGGTGCGTGACATAGAGTAGCTTTAAAAAACTTGAATGTTTTCAGCGGAAAATACATTGTAGTTTGCATTTTCAAAATTCAAAAACAATGGTTTGTACAAATATCATCGAGGAATTCAAAGTGCAATAAAAAATGTTTGCCACGGTATGGTATAATATGTAATTGTTCTGATGGCTATTTTTTCAATTCATTCAACAACTAAATTTTATTTATATCTCAATTGAAGTATTCTACATTTTTATAGAACATGTGTATAGTTATATCAAGAATTTGAAGAAATTATTTAATATAATATTTTTATTTTACATATTATGTATATTTGAATACATTTTTAATAAAATATAATATAATATTATTATATTTAAAATTATGATATATTTATCATATTTAATATTTTAATATATTTTAATGGTGTTCATTTGATGGAAAATAGGTTAGGCGGCAAAATTCCCACAAATTCTATATTGCATTTTGGCATTGCACTCAAAGAAAGCTATGGCTTGGAAGACTTCGGAGACAATTACTTTTGTGAATTTTAGATGGTCATCAAAGAGTGAAACTGCGCAAAATCATTTGGTATTAATATATTGTATGTTTGAGAGAATCCCGAAGTCCTCAGGAGCGTAACAAATTGTCGGAATACACAATCAATGATTGTCTCATATATAATTAAGAGTCAAAACCACAAACACGCTTAGCGTTGTTGGAAGTTTAATGATGATGGAGTTTACGTGTCTCAGTTTAGTCCATAACGAGGTTGTGAGCATAATATAAAAAAGGACAATGAGTTGAGGAATTAGTTATAGATGAATTTTTATCATAACATAAAGTCATTATCACAATGAACTTGATTATGAATTGTTGCTTACTGGTAGACCTCTATATGGTACAAAGAGAACCATAAGATTACCTTCTTCCCGTGATGCACAAGAAAAAAAAAAAAAAAAAAAAAAAATCAATTTCAAAATTTACATTAAATTGTTAAAGAAGAGATATTCACCTCATTATGTACTTCAATCTGGTTGTACACTTGCACAAAGCTATGGCCTCATCTTCTTACTTTTATTAACACATTCAAATAATAATAAATTAACGTTGCTGATCTTTACACGCAACGAAAAATTAAAATTACAATAAAAAAAATGTTCGTCATGGTATGGTATTATATATAGCCATTATAATAATTATTTGATTCAATTTATTTAACAAATAAATTTTATTTATATTTTAACTGCAGTGTTCTAAAATTTTATACAACATGTATATAGTTATATAATTTTATTATATCAAATTTTTTGATATATTTATGATATTTAATATTTGAATATGTTTTTTATATTTATTGAGTTTTTATTTTATAGAATCAAAATTATATCCATTGAATTTATATTTATTAAATTTTGAGGATTAAATTTATCTATATTAAAGTTTGAGAATAAATTTATGTCTATTAAATTTTGACGAAGAAATTTATATTTATTAAATTTGAGGAAGTGATTCATCTTTATTAAATTTTGAGGAAGTGATTTATCTTTATTAACTTTTGAGGATAAATTTATGTCTATTAAATTTTGAGGATTAAATTTATTTGAATTAAAGTTTGAGAATAAATTTATGTCTATTAAAGTTTGAGGAATAAATTTATTTATATTAAATCTTGAGGAATAAATTTATTTATATTAAATCTTGAGGAATAAATTTATATATATATCAAAGTTTGAGGATAAATTTATGTCTATTAAAGTTTGAGGAATAAATTTATTTATATTAAATCATGAGGAATAAATTTATTTATATTAAATCTTGAGGAATAAATTTATATATATATCAAAGTTTGAGGATAAATTTATATATATTAAATTTTGAGGAAAAAATTATTCTTTTTTATTCTATAGAGTTACTTTTGTTGCGAATTAGTCCATTTCTCGCTAAGTTTCCAAACTTTCGTCACCCTCTTCATATAGTGCATGGTAATTGTACCATTGGAAAAAATTAAAAGATGCATGCGAGGGTTTGAAATGAACTTTGTATCTTGTTAGAAGGTTTTTAGCCGGAGCATAAAACAAAGAAAATCCAAAATGAGGGTGATAAGTGATCATAAGACAAAGGAAATTTCTTTTGTGATCCGAAGGTGTTAGCCGCATATGACTTGATGGAGACACTTGTGATGAGGTTGTCATTTCAGCTCTGAAACGAGAAACTACTGCAATCATTTAAAGAGGGTGAGGTAAATTTATACCTCAATAAGTTTATATCTTCAATAAGTCAATAATTTATACCTTATATTCACGTGATTGAAGGTGGAAGTTTCCGGGGTAATTTGAGAGGTTCGAGTAAAACTGCATCACAAACTGGTTTTTGAAGGACTGTCTTCAAGAATTAGGCTTACATTGGAATGACATTTACCAATGCTTGAAACCCATTGGGCATGTCATTAGCCAAGTCCTCCAGAATTGCAATCAATTTCTTCATATGCCCATGCTCCAAAGCAGCTGCCGGTTGATCCAAAAGACAACTATTCTTGGCCTTGGCATAAACATCGGCCTTCATCCAAACTTGTTTGACACTTGTGGAGAACACATGTGTCATGCCGTTGCAGTTCACTTGATTCCCTAACTTCATCACATATAACAACATCTCATCCTGAAACACTTTGGCATCCCCGTCAAAGCGCCCTTCCCCATAACCCAACTTCGCCAATCCCTCTAAATAGTATCTTTCTACAACTCCCATAGCATACCCATACCATTGCCTCTCTAACTCTCTCTCTTTATCATCACCCAAATTCTCCAAATAATATGACAAATTATGTGTCTCCATCATTGGCGGTTAAGGGGCCAAAATTTACCTCACCCTCTTTAAATGATTGCAGTAGTTTCTCGTTTCAGAGCTGAAATGACAACCTCATCACAAGTGTCTCCATCAAGTCATATGCGGCTAACACCTTCGGATCACAAAAGAAATTTCCTTTGTCTTATGATCACTTATCACCCTCATTTTGGATTTTCTTTGTTTTATGCTCCGGCTAAAAACCTTCTAACAAGATACAAAGTTCATTTCAAACCCTCGCATGCATCTTTTAATTTTTTCCAATGGTACAATTACCATGCACTATATGAAGAGGGTGACGAAAGTTTGGAAACTTAGCGAGAAATGGACTAATTCGCAACAAAAGTAACTCTATAGAATAAAAAAGAATAATTTTTTCCTCAAAATTTAATATATATAAATTTATCCTCAAACTTTGATATATATATAAATTTATTCCTCAAGATTTAATATAAATAAATTTATTCCTCATGATTTAATATAAATAAATTTATTCCTCAAACTTTAATAGACATAAATTTATCCTCAAACTTTGATATATATATAAATTTATTCCTCAAGATTTAATATAAATAAATTTATTCCTCAAGATTTAATATAAATAAATTTATTCCTCAAACTTTAATAGACATAAATTTATTCTCAAACTTTAATTCAAATAAATTTAATCCTCAAAATTTAATAGACATAAATTTATCCTCAAAAGTTAATAAAGATAAATCACTTCCTCAAAATTTAATAAAGATGAATCACTTCCTCAAATTTAATAAATATAAATTTCTTCGTCAAAATTTAATAGACATAAATTTATTCTCAAACTTTAATATAGATAAATTTAATCCTCAAAATTTAATAAATATAAATTCAATGGATATAATTTTGATTCTATAAAATAAAAACTCAATAAATATAAAAAACATATTCAAATATTAAATATCATAAATATATCAAAAAATTTGATATAATAAAATTATATAACTATATACATGTTGTATAAAATTTTAGAACACTGCAGTTAAAATATAAATAAAATTTATTTGTTAAATAAATTGAATCAAATAATTATTATAATGGCTATATATAATACCATACCATGACGAACATTTTTTTTATTGTAATTTTAATTTTTCGTTGCGTGTAAAGATCAGCAACGTTAATTTATTATTATTTGAATGTGTTAATAAAAGTAAGAAGATGAGGCCATAGCTTTGTGCAAGTGTACAACCAGATTGAAGTACATAATGAGGTGAATATCTCTTCTTTAACAATTTAATGTAAATTTTGAAATTGATTTTTTTTTTTTTTTTTTTTTTTTTCTTGTGCATCACGGGAAGAAGGTAATCTTATGGTTCTCTTTGTACCATATAGAGGTCTACCAGTAAGCAACAATTCATAATCAAGTTCATTGTGATAATGACTTTATGTTATGATAAAAATTCATCTATAACTAATTCCTCAACTCATTGTCCTTTTTTATATTATGCTCACAACCTCGTTATGGACTAAACTGAGACACGTAAACTCCATCATCATTAAACTTCCAACAACGCTAAGCGTGTTTGTGGTTTTGACTCTTAATTATATATGAGACAATCATTGATTGTGTATTCCGACAATTTGTTACGCTCCTGAGGACTTCGGGATTCTCTCAAACATACAATATATTAATACCAAATGATTTTGCGCAGTTTCACTCTTTGATGACCATCTAAAATTCACAAAAGTAATTGTCTCCGAAGTCTTCCAAGCCATAGCTTTCTTTGAGTGCAATGCCAAAATGCAATATAGAATTTGTGGGAATTTTGCCGCCTAACCTATTTTCCATCAAATGAACACCATTAAAATATATTAAAATATTAAATATGATAAATATATCATAATTTTAAATATAATAATATTATATTATATTTTATTAAAAATGTATTCAAATATACATAATATGTAAAATAAAAATATTATATTAAATAATTTCTTCAAATTCTTGATATAACTATACACATGTTCTATAAAAATGTAGAATACTTCAATTGAGATATAAATAAAATTTAGTTGTTGAATGAATTGAAAAAATAGCCATCAGAACAATTACATATTATACCATACCGTGGCAAACATTTTTTATTGCACTTTGAATTCCTCGATGATATTTGTACAAACCATTGTTTTTGAATTTTGAAAATGCAAACTACAATGTATTTTCCGCTGAAAACATTCAAGTTTTTTAAAGCTACTCTATGTCACGCACCTACTAATAATCACTTGTTTTCATTGGCTTCACGTACCAAACAATAATATTTTTTAGCGTCAATGCTATATGATTTGACACTGTAACTATAAATACCTTTGTCAAATAGTGTTTTACATTACAAAATTCATTGTTTTTTTTTATATGGCCATGATGAAACTTTTGTTTTCCAAACTTAATTTTGTTCATCTCAACATATTTTTTCATGTTGTTGATCATCTTTTCTTCCTCATCAATCAAGATTAGAAAACAAAAATTTGGAACCAAAAGTTGGTGACATAATATGTTTTAAAGCTTCACATATCGAGCATTATATTCAGTCAATAAGTAAAAAATGTCAATTTGGTATTTCCTTTTATCGAAAGACCACATTTTATCGATGATATAACATTGTCTAAGAGCGAATTGCAAATGTGAAAAGTATAAATAATTGAAAATGATCAAAAACAAGAAATTATTACAAATTTTGAGGAAGAAATTTATACATTTATAAATTCATTTTTAGGAAAGAACAACACATGATTACATTTTTGCATTATTTTGCGTAATTTTATTATTATTTTTAGATTATAATACATGAAAGACAATCATTGTTGTAAAATGAACTATGACTTGTCAAATATGTGTTGGTTTGGGTTAACACGTTCTCGATACTTACATTATTGTAAAAATATTTGAGATGTTATGGATCCCGTAAACATTGCATGAGATTTCTACAACCATCACACTCTTGGACATTGGAGATTAATCCAAGGTTCGTGTGAAAAATTAGATAAGCATTTATGTTGAAACAAAAAGATGCAAAATTGTTTACAGACAAAGTTTTGACTTGTATTGTCCAAGAATAAAAAATAATACTAATTTATACAAGAATGTTAAATAGTAATTGCTTACACATGCGGAATGAAAAAAGAGTTTTAGAAGAATAAAAATTAAAGTCAAAATTCTGAAACTTTTGGATTTTTGAGAATGTTATGAATTTGAATGGTCGACGATGACAGTGATTATCTAAATTACTCATTTAAAGGTCATTGCGGGATTAAATGAATGGTAGGGCATTGCAGATGAAGTTGTGGATCTATGTTGTGCCCGTCATTTCTTATATCAAATTCCCCTTTTCCAACTCACACTTTTTCTGGGTTGAGACAATAAGATTCTTGTTTGCAACATGTGTTATAAAACAACAAACAAAAAGATCTTTAAAATCCTAAATGTTAAATATTTTGTTAAAAATACAACACTTTAAATCCTTCCAAATTTTAAGATCAAGTTTTAAAAAAGTGTGAATATATAAAAATAGATTTTCAATACAAAATTTATTTATGCAACATTTTTTTGAATTCAAGTTTCACTACATCAATGTGTATAATGGATATAGGTCATATCCTTTTTTTGAAGTGTAAAAATGATTGTAGATAACACATTAGATTCTTGGCTAGCATCCCTTGATAAGTTGTACTATTGAAGACATAGCCAATTAGGTTCTTGAAAAACTAATAGAATTGCCATAATGGCTTATCTATGATCATCCTTTTATAAATTTTAAAAAATTAAAGAAATGACAACAAAAACATATAAACACGTATTGTAAACATCAACATCACAAAATAAACGTTCGCAAATCCACAAGCAAAAGACATCTTTGTTTTCTGCATTTTTCCTCCTTTCCATTGCGCATCATCGATAAGATAGATGGAATGAACGAGTGCTAACAAGTTTTTTCCTGGGAGCAGAGTGGGCCCGCCCGGAGAGCGCAGGGCGACGCAGGGTGCCGCAGACCCGGCCCGGCGCGGCGAGAGTTGTAGTGCAGAAGCAGCGTCGAGGGGGCGCGAGGCGATCCGCGTGGCAATGCAAAGCAGTGCTGGTGTGATGGTTCTGCTAAGCGAGAGCATTGCGCTGTTAAGGCAACGTCACTGTGTTAAGTTAGGGCCGTGAGTGAGGGAGCGAGGGAGGGAGGGAGTGAGTCCATGGGTGACCTGGTTGCCCCAATTGCTTCTTCTGCCCCCCTCTCCGGATCGTTGCGGGAGGGACTCGCTGGGATTTGTATTGCAGGGGCCCTTCCGCAATAGTGCAGCCTGTTAGTTTAGTTTAGTCAGTCACCTTTCGGCTGCCCAGGACCAGGACCGGGACCAGGACCTACACGACTTGCGCACCGCTTCAACCTCTGCGTCCCCGGATCGCCCACCGCACAGCCAGCACCAGACAGCACCGAGCGCATCATCGGAACCCAGGATTATTAGATTGCCGCGCGGCGGGAGGGAGGGAGGGTCGCCCACCATGGTGGCCATGGATCTGTTCCGCTCCGAGGAGATGTCGCTGGTGCAGCTCATCATCCCCGCGGAGTCGGCGCACGACACCGTCACGTACCTGGCGGAGCTCGGCCTGCTGCAGTTCAAGGACGTGAGTGCCCTCTGCCCTCTGCCCTCTCCCCTCTCCCCTCTCTCCTCTCGCATTTGTTTTGCGCACGTCGTTCCGTCTAGCGTGGCATGGCATGGCCTCCCTTTCTGGGCTGGCTAGATCGGGCTCCTCCCGTGCAGGGCTCGGCAGCGGGGCGGAATTGGGAAACGCGCGCTACGTGGTCCACGTTTGATCAGATCGCACGCATGGCTGTCGTGCAATTCACGGGATACGATTCGGACCTGTCCCTCTCTGGTCGGGGGCAGTGGTGGATTGCTTCGATTCGATCAGATGGTGGCGAATTGGCCATTCTCCCGGGCGTATGCACTCAGACACACATATATCGCGTCTAGGTTTTGGAGTGGGAGCCGCGTTCGTTTAGATTTTTGTACTCCCCGGGATAGGTAGGGTTTGGGGGCGGACCATGCGCTTGGGCGTGTCCAGGGGGCGAGCGAAGAAATTGGGCATGAGTAGTGGAGGCCAGCGGGGAACCCCGGGGTTGTACGCCCCCTTCACGTGAAGAGGAGGAGGTGATGGCGGGATTTGACGTGTGGAGAAACATTTTGAGCTCGGGCGGGTTAGAGTTGTGAGCAGCAACCGCGCCATTGAGCAGAAATTGTGTGTAGGGTTTAGCACAGCGAAAGCAGGTCGGGCGTTGCGGTGTCGTCCTTGAGATAATCTGGGATGGATCGATGGATTGTAGCCTCCGGCCCGGTCGAGTGTTCAGGGGCAGTCGAGGGGAACGGTGGAAGCGAGTCATTTTTGAGGCCCCGGTCCGGCGTCCCTGAATTGCGTTCCAATGGTTGAATTGTGTCAGGGTGACTATAGAAAGGGGTCCGGGGTCGGTGAGGCTCCTCTGCGGAGGTGAAGAGAGCGGTAGTACGCATCGGACGGGTTTTCTGCGCGGTGTTGCAATGGCTGAAATGAGGTGAGAGAAGTTGGAAGTGGTTCTTACCGGTGGGTGGGTGGTGTTTGTTGTGGCAGTTGAACCCTGATAAGAGCCCATTTCAGCGGACGTACGCTAACCAGGTGAGGTTTCTGAAGAGGTTGGGGATTTCATGGTTTGGCTTTCTTTGTTAGCTGGTCTCGAATGTGTTCTTTTTTATCCCCTATTGGGGAACCACGAGTGATTCGTGGTGGGAGATGAGCATGGTATCCTGCAGGGTGCGCAGTCTGTGATGGTCGAGAAGGGTGAATGACCCGGTGTTGTGTCGTACCAGGTGAAGCGATGCGGGGAGATGGCAAGGAAGCTGCGGTACTTCCACGACCAAATCGCGAAAGCTGGGCAGACACCTTCTTACAGGCCGATGCTAGACAGGCCGATGCTAGACAAGGATATCGATTTGGACGAGCTGGAGTCGAAGCTGACGGATCTGGAGGCGGAGCTGTTGGAGATCAACGCGAATACGGACAAGCTTCAGCGCACTCACAGTGAGCTGACGGAGCTTCAGTTGGTGCTGGAGAAGGTAAGGAGGAAGGGGCAAGGCGGATTGGTGGTTAGGAGCAGAGGTGTGCAGCCGGGTGTAGGGCAGCCGTGCGGTGGGTTGTTCGTTTGGATGCAGTAGAATGTTGTGGTGGAGGTTAGCTGGAGAGGACGGTGAGTGTGTGGTCCCTGGGGGGTGTGGAACCGACGAGGGTCGGGATCCGTTTCGTTGGTGGCTGAAGTGGCGGGTACTGTGGTGTGTGGTCATGGACAGGCTGGTGCCTTCTTCAGTTCCGCGAGGAATGCAGCGACCACTGTACAGCAGCAGAGAGCAGATACGGAGAACGGTTCTTCGATCGAGGAGGCCATCGACCGGCCGCTTCTACAAGAGCAGGTGCAGTGTGCTTCTCTTACCACAAGCGTGGATGAATGGGGTGGTTGTCGTTGTGAATGGGGGGCAGGGGAATGATGGGGGCTTGGTGTTGTGATGTTTGGCGTGCGAGCGCATTGGGGGTGGGCATGCGGTGTGTGAGGCAACTCGTTCTAAGGGGAGTGATTCTCACAGGAGATGCAGACCGAGCCTTCAAAGCAAGCCAGATTGGGGTTCATAGCGGGGGTGGTTCCGAAAGCGAAGGCAGCGTCGTTCGAGCGGATCCTGTTCCGGGCGACCCGAGGCAACATGTTTCTGAAGCAAGCTCCGATCGAGGAGCCTGTGATCGACCCAGCGACGGGCGAGAAGGTGCGTGGTGTCTGGGAGTGGGAGGTGTGGACTGTGCAGGCACAGTGGTGTGCAGGAATGCTTGGGTCTAGTTGTGTTTGGAGTGTTTGTGCCACGCGATGCTTGAATGAAAGTGGCAGGTGTTTGACGTGTGGACCAGTGACTGTGAATGTCGGACGAACACCGGACTGTTATGGGTTGAGCATTTGGAGGGCGCGGGGCAGTTGTGGAGGGAAGCATGGAAGAGAGAGATGGAGTAGATGGGCGGGGATAGGGCATGAGCATCGTTGTTGTTTGGGTGATGTTGGAGGTGACATTGCGGGACGACGACGTAGTTGATGGGTCTGACGTGGGGGGTGTGGGGCGAACGCAGGTGGAGAAGATCGTGTTCGTGGTGTTCTTCGCCGGAGAGCGTGCGAAGACGAAGGTGGTGAAGATCTGCGAGGCTTTCGGGGCAAACCGGTATCCTTTCCCGGAGGACCCGAACAGGCAGTGGCAGATGAAGTCGGAGGTAGGGATGGCAGCCGTTGGGTTGTGGCTTGGGGTGCACCGCGGGGGAGGGATAGGCTGGTGGGGTGGAAGGATGTGTTTGGAGACGTGTTGTTGAGGTGGGAGCGTTGTTGGTGTGCAGGTGGAGTCGAGGCTGGGCGAGCTGCAGAACACGCTGGATGCCGGCATGCATCACAGGGACAACGTGTTCAACAACATCGGGTACAACCTGGAGCAGTGGACTGTGATGGTGAGGGCCGTCGATGGTGATTGCGGGGCACGATGGATGATGTGGGGATGGAGTGGATCGGGGCACGGGGGGGAGGAGTGTTGGAGAGGTGCATTGTGGTTGGGGAGTTGTCGGGATGTGCGGTTTGAGTGGTACATCGGAGGCTGACGGTGCAGGTGTGGTGGTGCAGGTGAGACGAGAGAAGGCGGTATACCACACGCTGAACATGTTGAGCATCGACGTGACACGGAAGTGCCTGGTGGCGGAGGGGTGGTGCCCTGTGTCGGCAAAGCCGAAGGTGAGGCCATCCGTGGCGTGCAGTATGTGGGTGTGGAGAGTTTTGAGAGGAGGGCCGGTCGTGGTACGGTGACGAAGTGGATGTGTGTGGATGTGGAACGGTGGGCTGACGTTGGTGTTTGGGAGTGTAGATCCAGGACGCGCTTCAGCGAGCAGCGTACGACAGCAACTCTCAGGTGAACACGATCTTCCAAGTGCTGCACACGAAGGAGTCCCCGCCGACTTATTTCGAGACGAACAAGTTCACGAACGCGTTTCAGGAGATCGTGGAAGCGTACGGGTGAGTGTGGGCGGGGCGGGCGCAGGTTAGAGAGGGCTGGGGTGAGGACGGGGAATAGTGGAGACGAGTCTGGCAGTTCTGTGGGGATGGGTGTGTGGGGGCGCAGGCCTGAGTGTGGGCGTGGGTTGTGAACGCGCAGGGTGGGACGGTACCAGGAGGCGAATCCGGGGTGTTTCACGATCGTGACGTTCCCGTTTCTGTTCGCGGTGATGTTCGGTGACTGGGGCCACGGGATCTGTCTGCTTCTGGGAGCGCTGTACCTGGTGTTGAGCGAGAAGAGGCTTGGAAAGCAGGTGAGGTGGATGCCGAGTAAGATCGTGAGGCGTGTTGGAATGGATGTTGTTGGAGTTCCGGGTGAGTGTGCGTGTGTGTGGAGGTGTTGGGATGAAGTTAAAAGGTGGGGATGTTGGTGCAGAAACTGGGCGATATCATGGAGATGGCATACGGGGGGCGATACGTGATCCTTCTGATGGCCATCTTTTCGATCTACACTGGTTTCATATACAACGAGTTTTTCTCGGTGCCATTCGGCATTTTCGGGGGGACGGCGTACCGGTGTCCGGACCCGGCGTACTCGAACGACGCTTGCCCGTAAGCTCCCGTTCTGTGAGTGGGTGATTTTGGGGTGGCGGTGGCGGTGACTGAAGTTGGTCGTTCCGGGGTTGTTTGTGGTAGACTTGTTGGGTGGTATATTATGGGGGGAGTGGATTTGGGGGACATGTTGTCTGAGTTGGTGTGGCGACGTTGGATGGCAGGATGGCGTCGACGTCAGGTTTGGAGAAGTACCGATCGGATCCTTACGAATTTGGTGTGGATCCCGTGTGGCACGGATCGCGTTCAGAGCTGCCGTTCACGAACTCGTTGAAGATGAAGATGTCGATTCTGCTGGGGATCTCGCAGATGAACCTGGGCATCGTGTTGAGCTACTTCAACGCGAGATACTTCCGTAGCGCGCTGGATGTGTGGTAAGTGCAGCGATTCCGTATGGAGGCGCTGTTTGCGGGGAAGTTGGATGTAGGTGGGGGGTTTAATGTATTAGGTTGTGGTCGGCGTGAGATGCGCGGAGGGTTGGGATGTGAGTGCGTAGAGGGAGGCGGTGTTCTTGGCGGTGTTGGAATGGGTAGTGCTGAGATGGTTGGGGAGTGTTGCGGCGAGTTGATGTCTTCGTGGATGTGGAGGATTGTGTGGTGATGGTAAGAGGAGTTTTTGGTGTGGCGGGATGGGTTCAGGTACCAGTTCATTCCGCAGCTGCTGTTCCTGAACGCCCTGTTCGGGTACCTGTCGTTTCTGATCGTGCTGAAATGGTGCCAAGGGAGCAAGCCCGATCTGTACCACGTGATGATCTACATGTTTCTGAGTCCGATGGAGGATCTGGGGGAGAACCAGCTGTTCATGGGGCAAACCTACGTCCAGGTACGAGGGGTGCAGTGGGTGGGAGTCGTGGAGTGTGGCAGTTGGGGGCGTTGAGTTGGCGCAGGAGTGCAGTGGGGAGGAGTGTGGATGTAGGGAGCGGGGCCGGGGGCGATGGCGGGTGGATGTGCGTATGGTTGTGGGACGTGTTGCTGAATTTGGGGTGGTGTGGTTGCAGATCGTGCTGCTTGTGGTGGCCATGGTGGCTGTTCCGTGGATGCTGTTTCCGAAGCCCCTGATTTTGCGGAAGCAGCATATTCAGGTGCAGGCCAGTTCCCGTGCTGTGTGATGGTGTGTCCAGTGAGCGTGTTGCCATGTCGGGGCTTGGGTTGTGTGTGGTTGGGTGGGCATGAGTTGGGCACATGCAGTGCCTTTTAGGTGGAGGGTAGGTGCATGGAGCGCTGTTCCACGCCACTGTGCACCGAGACGTGGTTTTAGGTGGAGTGTTTATGTTGTTGGTTGGGATCTGTGCACCGGTACGGATGATGAGTATCTCGTAGTAGGAGTGAAGCGTTGGCTGGCACAGCATATTTGAATTGTCGGAGGTGGCGGCGAATGTGCGGTGGGATTGTGATTCTGACATGCGTGTTGAAGTCGGAGAGGGATGTGTGTGGCGAGGAGACTGACTGAGGAGTGGTCGTTGTGGCGGGTGGAATGGTCAGAAAATGCAAGGGAGAGCGTACGGAGTTTTGGGAGGGTCGGACACCGAATCGACCGACTTGGAGGTGGATGGCGAGCACGAGGAGGAAGAGTTCGAGTTCGGCGAAGTGCTGGTGCACCAAATGATCCACACGATCGAGTTTGTGCTGGGTGCCGTGTCGAACACGGCTTCGTATCTGCGACTGTGGGCACTGAGGTACGTGGCGTGGTATGGGTGGTGAAGGGGTGGTGGGGGTGCGGGGATTAGTGGCAGGTTGATGCGAAGTGGTTGACGTGAGGTGGCAGTGTGGTTCGGTCGCAGTTGATGGACTGATGTCTGGTGTGTGGTGTTGTATTGCAGTCTCGCACACGCGCAGCTGTCGGCGGTGTTCTACGACCGAGTGCTGATGTTCGCTTGGGAGTACGTGTCGTAACCATGTTTTGGATCCCCCCTGGAGTGATGTGTTTGTTGTAGCGTTGTGTGTGGGGACGTGTTGGGGTGTGAGATCGGTGGTGGAGATGGTTGTCCCGTGGAGAAGTAAAGCAGTAGGTGGTGGAAACTGAGGCGAGAGTGATGGCCCTGGTAGACGTGAGAGAGTGGTAGGAGGCCGCGACCAGAGATAGAGGGCAGTGAGGACGGCTTAGACGCGGGTGGTGTTGGGGCGCACGTTGAGTGCATGGTGTTTTTATATGGATGCGGGATTGATGGTATGGTGGTCGGTTTGTGGCAGGTACTCAAACCCGGTGATCAGACTGATCGGTCTGGTGGTATTTGCATTCGTGACGTTCGGCGTGCTGCTGCTGATGGAGACGCTGAGTGCGTTCCTGCACGCGCTGCGTCTTCACTGGGTGGAGTTCCAGAACAAGTTCTACCAGGGAGATGGTTACAAGTTCCATCCATTTGCGTTCAAGACTCTGACGGAGGAGGATGATATGTAGATTACATGTTTAGGAGGTGAATAGGGTTGTTACTTGTTTTGTCAGATCTCGTCGTCGAGGCATTCTTCCAATTGTATCTATCGATCCACAATAATCGTGCATGTTGAGATAACTCTTTGGACATGCGTGGGTTTGTTGAGGGCACGTGCGGGTCTGTGATGGTCGGGAAGTAACATGGGATGGGGTAGCCGTTAGGTGTATAACGTGGAGTGGAATGTATGGAGTGGTACGGAGTCTTTGGTGGCTGGATTGGCGAGTCCTCCGGTTTAGTATTTCGTTGTTCATTAAGCCTGAGATACATCTACGTTATTTTATTGAGTGTAGGGTAGTGATTGGGGTTGTAGTTTTTGACAACGAGGGAACCATGACCCACGCACGTTGTTAGTTTACAGCTGATTGGCGTCTCTAGCTTTTTGAATGTTGAATTCTACAACCTTTGTGCAATCGGGAACAAAATTGAATCCGCTGTGAAGTAGTTCAGCAGTGAAGGGAGTCTCGCAACAGACACGTAGAAGTATCTTTGCACTTCTAAGGAAGAAGCTATACCCAATACAACTTTATTATGAAATTGAGTACTAGTATACTCCAAGACTAGATATAGCTTTTATACACTTGTTGTGAATGGTAAACACGCAACTTGTAAGTTCAAATAATTGGTACTTTTTGTTGGATATGTCTACTTCAGCAGACACTAGAAGCCGAGTGAGCACATGTGTTGTAGACTTAACATGTAACAGTAACAGGGAAGTTTGCAAGAATGCGTAGTTAGTGCATGCAATTGGCAATCTTGATAGTCACGAATTTTTGGGTTGGAGATTAGAGTTAAAAGCTGGGAACTCTCAGTGCTGTCACCTCGTTATATTACCGTCACACTGTGCATCTGAATTGCTGGTATTGTAGCTATGTTGATATATTTGATACTTTTGTTTCATCTTTATAGCATCAATGTTTTTGGTAGGTTGTTTGTTGCCAAATAGTTTTAGAATTTGTAGTTCTTTTTAGCCTTATGGATTATTTTTTAGTCCTGTGGACATATAGCCATTTTTTGACAAATGTATTGTGTTATGCAAATTAATTATAAGTTCTATTTGAAAAATAGATGAACGTATAAAGTTATGGCTAGAGCGTATTATATTGTAGTTCTTGCTTGACACTTCATATTAATAAGAAAAATAACATTGTTTGGTATAATATCTTTAGTTGTTTATGTTATTCAAGCAAACATTACAAAATTGGATATATAATAAAAACTTAAAAAAGTTGGAAAATTATTAATGAGATGTTTAAATAGACTCTTAGGGCTTTCATTTCTGTATAAAAGAAGCTACATTTGAAATTGAAATGATAACATCCCACCTCTTTTGTATTCAAACAATGGCACTTGACATTTATTTTCTTCTCATTGATTCTTCCAGGAAGATAGTACAATGTCTATAAATAGGTGCATCTATGAGTTATATTGACTGGGGGTGCAATTTCCTACAACCATTTGATTTGCACCATATTCTCTATAGCTGCAAATTCCATTGCTTCTATCAACAATTTTAACAATTGTACCTTCCACATTGTCGTCAATTCACTTATCATTTATTCTTACATCACTATCTACTTCATCAAAAACATTAGCTTATTATGAAAATAATGCCGAACGTTTAGTATTAATGCCTTTTGAAATGTATTGTTGTAAGATACTAAAAGCAAAAATTGAGCATTTAACATGACAAGGAATATTTGAATACTAGGAGTACTTGTATAAAAAAGTTTTGAATTTTTCAATTATAGCTAGAGCGCAAACAAGCTTAATAGATTCTTAAATATTTTTAAAGATATCATCATTAATTGAACAATTTAATTCTTGCACATGGCATTCTCTAGATATCAAAACTAACTTATAGCAGACTATACAACCTTTGAAAAGAACCTCAATGATGGTCACACTTCTAGAAAAATGTATTTTTTAAAAATCCACGGGCCTCTTACTAAGTGTATGCCAAACTTAGACTTGGTGGAATGACTATGCAAAACAAAATGGGTGCTCATTTCTGATTAATTTTTAAATAGTTTCCTATTAATGGAACATTGGCCCCTTGTCAAATAAAGTTGTTCTTAAAATAATCAAAGAGTATTTATTACTTTTGGTCTCTTCATTTTGCAATGAGTGAACCAAATTTGTTTAAAAAACGGGTTCACGGAGCGAGTGACAAATTTTGTATCCCATATAAGTGGTTTTTAATTCATGGTATATCTTTGATGGATAATTTGTTAGCTATCATTCTTGAATTTTCAGACTACCATCTAAAAATTCTTATTTTACATATGACCTTAATTTGGTCATTGGCTGTCGATATACTCTTACTCTAGCATACAAATGAAGTATGTTTATGAAATCGAACATTTTGATGGAGTCGTTACATTGAAATTCAAAATATGCACTCATACATATTCCAATCGGTTGGCTCTAAACATCCTGGCATTAAAGTATATATTGCGCATAAATATGCACAAGGACTAGAGAAGGCAACACATACACCCATAAATGCAAGAGATGACGAAAACAAGTAGACAAGGATGCACATGCTAGATGATTTCTGCGTTGCAATTAGTTGAGAGTCATGAAAAGATACAGAATTTAGCTAATTTGATACATGATCTAGTGGTTAGTCTCAAAGTAAAATCTGATGTTGTGGCAAAATTAGCCAATTAAAGAACATGAATCATGTCCACAATCAGTGGAATATTTGTGCTGAAGCATAATACTCACTTTCTTTGAAAACTGGCCGCAAATCTTCAGCTGACATGAAATTGAGGGGAAAGTTTACAAGGTGACCTCGAATTGCTTCCAGCTGCTTATCTTGGAATCCAGGTATTGGTCGGCCATCCTTATCCAACGGCTCAGGAGCAATGCCAAGATCAATGGTAGTGTGACCCATCTTCTCCTTCCTTTGTGCTGCTGCCTGACGTAGAGCGGACCGTGAATGAATGTTATCAGCAGGAATGCAACCAAACATATCTTGATAAATATCAGTGTTGCGCTGAGCAGTCGACACCCACACCTTCTTATAAGTAGCATCTCCAACTGGATCCAGGATTGTTTCCACATCTGCGGCGTCAATGCCCAAGTGCTCTGACCAAAGAGAAAGACGTAACGAGTGAGCAAAGCGACCTGCTCGCCACGGTTTTCCAGCCATCTTCGACTTCACAAACTCCTGATCCTCCAATACCACGCCCATCTCTGAGTCACGAGATCCCAGCAAGCTTCGATCGTTGATATTCGCAGAGCCAATTAATACAAAGCGGTCATCGACGATCATGAGCTTGCTGTGTACATAGACCTGGCTCGTCGCGAGAGGACCGTTTTCAAACCGGCCGAAGTTTCGAAGCCCGTGGAAGGAGACATAGTCATTGGCTTTAGGTCCTAAAGAGTCCTTGAGCCGTTCTAGTAACGAGTGCCTGCCACGACAAATGGTTCGAAACTGCCAGTGCAAGATAAACCTGACCGAGGCTGCGCCAGAATCGTCAACCCCACCTTGAAAACCAGGTAACAAAGGCATGACCACAATCACCCGGAAACACTGGCCTTCTCTGTGTGCGCGCATGATGCGCGCATACAATGCTTGGAGTACACGGTTCTGTATAGTTTCGTCTCCGTCCATGCCAGAGATGAAAAACTGGTTCTCGATGTAGACGAAGTGCTCGGCTCTTTCTATCAAGGAACAGTAAGCTGCATGGATGCTTCTCTCCTCCGGTTGTGTTGTGCCTGCAGACCACTGGCCAACACTGCGAATCACCTGGATCTTGCACTTGGATCGTGGGCCGATGTCACCCAACTCATCGATATCGATGTCGGGGTCTGAACCAGGGTCAACTAGTCCCCACCAATCTGTTTGGCTCTCCTCTTGGAAACCGAGCTCTGAAATTGCTTTGCTATTGTTAAAACTGAAATTGTCATCATCTTTCCCTTTGACCGAGGAGTCCTTGGAGTCAGGGGTGAAAAAATCTGACGACATGGAGTCACGCTCTCTGGTGGAGTCTGGGCACGGCACCACTCTACCGCTGCTTCTCATAGGCTGAAGCCCGGAGAATTCTCTTGAAGTCCCACTTCCGTAACCATCAAAAGGAGTTCCGTTCCCACGGGTATCAAGTCCAGAAATGTCAAGCTCCTTGGGAATGAGCAGTGGGATACTAGCATATGACGCTAACTTCTCTGCGTCTGTGACCTGTTGCAGCGCAGCTTCCACCTCTACTTTCGCTTCTTCTTCTTCAAGCCCAGTGAGGTAATGAGGAATAACCATGTGCTGATGTGGCAATAATATTGGAATGGTCTTCGTATTGGGAGCCTTGTTCCGCTTAGCAAAATTCCACCTCTGAACAAAATGGCGAGCTACGTCGCGGCACGCAGGACCCCAAATGGCACATTGAACATCATGCCATGGCATCCTGGGCAACTTGGTCCGGTCCAATTCATCCTTCATAGCATCTTCCCAGGAGTTCGGTTCAGACTCTCGTGGGTTGTAGTAGTCTTTACCTGGCCAAATTGAGGGAGGCTTATCCCACACACGATGACAAGGATCATCATACCGCCCATAGCATAAATCAAGTCCGCCCAAGAAACAGACGTGGTGGTCCACAATCACAAGTTTCTCGTGATGCGACCAAAGATAGACCCCTGATGAGAAATGATCCGGCCAGCGTAATACTTTGATGTTCTCATGAATCCCTTGTAACCTTCGTTTCGAGTAATTACTGTTGATTTTCAATGCCATGGACACTTCTTTGTACAACAGTACATAGATTTGAACTCCGGCCTTTGCCTTGCTTTCCAGCAGAACATCCAATCGAGATGCTTCATGGGACATAAAAGGTCTACGTAGATAGAGTTCCGGGCACAGCCACCACCCTGTAAGAAAGATTTCTGACTGTGCGCTTTCGATGGCCACTGCAATTGCTTCGAAAGCAGCTTTTCCATCGACAAACCATTGTGCCTCACTCCCATCGGATGCAAGTCCCCTTTGTGGGGCATAGGAACCGAATCGATGGGGATTGCACCATCCATCACTAGGTTTTACAGCCGCATCGTTTATTGCGTCCACCCAATCGCGAGCACTGACCGCCCTGCCCGTGCGGAAAGTCACTTCTCGATTACCACAGTTCACATTAAAAGAGAACTTTAGGGGATTCCTCTCCTTTCGAAGCTCAGCCAGGGTAATTGGTTTCTGTAAAATGCCAGCAAAAGAAGACTTAATACATCCAATCCTATTTCTAAACTTAGTAGACAAGACGAGAAAACTGTGAACTCCTTGTAAACATCCAATAAGCCGTTGAAGACCAGCCACAAAACTGAGACTTGCACGACTTCCAAACATTGTTGTACTAGAAATCGTGCTTAAGCTTTACATACCTCAGAGGAGCCCAATACATCAAACACAATGATGTCCAGAGGCTTTGCATCGAGAGGATCTGCAAGGAGGACTAAAAACCCGGGCTTGAGGACTGCCCAAACTTCTTGCCAATTCGTGTTGAAACAACACCAGCAAGACTGCCAGAAACGTGAACATGAGGATGAGGGGTCATCAGGGAACCGAGGGAGATGCTTCACCATTACATAACCTTCTTGCAGCTTTGGCCCATACTCTGGTGCAAAAGAGAGCCGACTAACTTCCAAAAACTTGCAAACTTCACTAGTGTTGACAATGTCAAGGCTCTCCAAGAAGTGATTCAGGTAGTTTTGCATAGCTGCTGTGGCTCGCTGAGAGATAACGGGGAGGCGACCGATCGCTGGGCGTATGACTGGTAGTGCAGCACTTGAGGGGATGTCTCTCTTCGCGCAATAGATGCATTCCTGAGAATCTTCCTGATTTTCGTCATTTTGACCTTCGGTGTGCGAAGAATCCTGCTGTCGTTCACGAGAAAAATCGCGGGAGAGGCGACGTTCACGAGACAGATGGGAGTGATCGTGTGAACTATGGCGCCCATGTGAAGAGCGGCGCTCGTATGACGAGTTGGAACGCAGAGTGGTCGGTCCGGATGTAGAAGGATGCTCCTCTCCAAATCCAAGATTATGGGCCCACTCTTTAATTTGCTCCTGCTTCTCTTGAATATCTTCAAGCAATACACGCTTCTTCAAAGCCAAATGCAGGAACAATAGCTGTGTCGCCTTCCTTTCGAGACGCCATGTGAACTGTTTATACTGTACTTCAATGGTGTACACAAGCTGGAAGGCTAGACTCTGATCATTCCGCTCAGATCGAGAGACATCCACGACCCGGGCGGTTGGCAGTTCTTTGAAGATTGGATCTTCCTGTTCCAGTGAAGGAGGGATATCTGACTCTGTGGGACCCATAGGTAGCGGCACATACTGATATTTGGTACCCAAATCTTCTTCATCCACTTCCTTTCTGTTCTCCAGTTTTGCAAGCTACGACTTCCACGTACCCGATCTGCCAAAGATGCCACAGTAAGAGACGCTCTTCGGCAACTTTTTCGCCACACACAAAACTGAACGGTCTCCAAAATATAAATAGCCCATGAAAACTGATGCTTCAATGAAACTAAAATCTACTGTGACGAAGGGACAATCACTTGCACATTCTCAGAGAAAAAGAACAAGCTAGTAATTCAGATACTTTACAGCACCCAACTAGCAATAATGTTAAACCTTGTGATATCCAAGTAAGCAAGAGAAAAAGAAATTCAGATCGTACCTGATTTATACAAATTTCCCCACACCGCACGCCTGATCAGTTCATACAGTAGCTTGATTTCAAGTATTCAAAATCACGATCAGTTTCTCCTATCGCAAGCTGGGAATCACGAACCCAGGTCATTTACAAGAGTTTTGCCTCTAGCAGTCTTGTGGTGAGCGACGTGCCGAGAAATCAAATCTGCAAGCCAAGCACAGGTTTCGGTGTCAGATGCATGGAACCTGGAAGACCGGGTAACCTACCATCTGTAGGAGGTATACAGTTCTGTCTGCAATAATACTACGGTAATAAAAAGAGACATGTGTATACTGTGAGATTTAGAACTACACGAATCACCTTGAACTAATACAATCCTCGACGACTAAATTGATGTACTACGTTTAGGATTGCCACTCACTTCCAGTTTCTGATCTCAAATTTCACCTCCATTTACACAGCCAGCGCAGTGAAGGACTCGTTCCCAACTTCTCCGTTTCAGGTAAAGAGAAACAAACACGGTTTCCACTGCTCAAAACTCTAGACGCAATATCAAGAATAACCTAAAACACTACCGTAATTTGTCAGGACAACTCAGAACTTCCAAAGTAAAAATACGCTTCGATGTTACCACACCAAATGAATGCCTCGCAATCTCCTGCAATCCACTGGATGGACGAAGCTCTACGTCGATTACTACATGTATACTAAGTGCATTTTGCTGAGCAGCCTAGTGCGAGACGATCGAATCCAAACCCTGAGACCACCTAAGAAAATTAGCCCTTGCTCACATCCTTAAGCTGGAGCTACACGAGCTACGCAAAGTAGCTCACGGTAGCGTGAGCCAATTCAGCGGGAACAATGAACTGCACCACGAACATCACCTCCGACCGGAAGAGATCCATGACCACTAACTTTGACAACCTTGGTGGACAAAAACCCGTTGTAAATTCTCCTTCCTGCAATCTAATCCCCACAAACAACTCCCATCGCGCGAGTATCCACTCAACGTCTACCGCAAGTTCTTACACCCTATCGGTGATTCAAAAACCGTAGATTGATTCAAACCCCAATGAGATGCCAGCTTAATTACAAGCTTCCGACATTGACCTAAACTCGGCAAACCTTGTGAGTCGGGAATTCCGTTTAAACGTCGTGGTCAATTCCATTTGTCTTCAGCCAAAGAAAAGCGAAACTTGGACTGTTCTTGTAAACTAAACTCTCCAATTCTACAACTTTACACAGAAAGTTCTGACAAAGTTGCCATTCCAAGTATCCAAATTAAGAAACAGTATCCGAATCGTGAAGGTGGCAATTAACCCTGTAGACCATGTTCGTTCTAAGGTTACTACAACACAAGCAATGCTGAATTCAACAGCAAATCTGGCTTCCAACAACCGATACAAAGGAGGGGCGAACACACCCAGCCTTAAATGGACTCCGCGTTTCTACACAGAGAGAGAGAGAGAGAGAGGAAGCTTCAACAACCTATAAAGAACCAAAAAAACACCTAGAAAGACGCTATTGTCGTCGTAGTGGTCAAGCAGACCAGACATTCAGATTCCACCCCACTGATACCACAAATCCCGACAGAATTCAAGACCGTCCCAATCCTCCAACACCACATTCCCATCCAACTCGCACCATCATCACTCCAACCAAAACCCAATCCCCAACCGACTCCCGTCACAACTTACTTGATGCCAGATGCCACCAACTCCTTCAACTCCAATTCAGCTTCTCGCAAACCTCCAATCCTCAGATCAACCTCCGCTGCTCTCAAACCTAAGTGGCCTCAAAATCCTCAATCACCCAATTGAGCCCTAGATCGACACCCGAATCAAAATCAACTCCACCAACTTACAAAACCATCAAGAGTAGCATGCACTACCCTCAACAAACTTCCGATTTGCGTTTGCTTAGACTAAGATCTCTCTAAACAACCAAATTTCACAATCTCTTGGTAAGAAGAGAAACTCTCTACTAACAACCCAAGTTCACAAATAATCGCCTTCTAGATTGTCCAACCAGTTACACAAACTCTACCTCAAACTAAATCCTGGTGGGCTACTCCGAAGCACTCTTCCAACAAACGTTTTGATTCAAACTGGTCTTTTGAGCCAGAGACTGATTCTCCTGACAACCCAACGACACAACCAAAAAAGAGAGATGTTCCAAGGACAGAATTCAGAAAAGGGAGTTGGAAGTGGGTGCTGAGGAAACAAGAGAGGATCTGTTGGTGAGTAACTTAAGCTTGGGAGTGAATGAGAGTGCGAGGGTGACTTTTCGGGGGACTCACATGGTGTGTGGAGCCCTTCATCGCCCCCCATCGTCGCTGCAAGGCCGCCTGAATGCATTTCCTGGCCCCTGGGGAGCAAAGGCGGAGTTTTTATGGGGCGAAGTCAAGAAAAGTTGTAGGCAAAAAGTAAAAGGGGAAGTGGGGTTGGGGGTAAAAGTAAAAGGTGAAGGAGGAGATGTAAAAGGAGAGAGGAGAGAGGAGAGAGGAGAGAGGAGAGAGGAGAGGGGGGAGACTCGAGAGTGGGTGTGAACAGAGTGGTGTGAGGCCACGTGGGGTGCGCTTCTTGACTGGGACTGGGAGAGGGGCGTGGTTTTGGGAGGGGAGGTGCATGTGCAGGAGGTTTGGTTGGTAAGGTGGAGTGGAACAGGTAATCGTGGATTTTCAAAAAAAATTAATTTTTTTTAATAATTTTTTTAAATTTTTAATAAAATATAAAATTTTAAAATTTTTATTTAAAATTTTTATTATATTATTTTTAGTTTTTGATTTTTTATTTTGATTTTGATTTTTTTGGGGTACATGAGGGTTTTTTCCCCGAGCTAAGTTTTTATCAAGTGAGATGGAGATTTATCATTCCACGGCTAAGGATCAAATCGCAAAACCTTGGTCCGAGATTTTTATTTGTGATTTTTATTATTGCAAAAGTTTGGATAGTAACAATAGAAAATATAATTTAATGAGTTTAGGAAGTAAATCAATTAAAAAGTGATTTTACGACTTACAATTAATATATTTTTAGAAATTTGAACTTTGATTTAACAAATGATGTTGAATTGTCTTGCTTAACATCATCATTTTAACAATGAATCTTCATTTTAACAATGAATTTTACAGAGTTGTTGAAGTTAAGTGGTACAATACATTTCAATTTTTTCAAATGCATTTAGTTTTTAAAATTTTGAATCAAAGTTTAAATCCAATTTAAATGAATTTTGATTTCAATAAGGTTTAAAAACTTAACAGTATTGGACAATTTTCCTTAAAATCAAAAGTTTATTAAATTGTAAACAAAGATAAAGTGTAAATTAAGGTTCTTATTTGATTTTCCCAATGTAGCCAAAGTAGTGGCAATTACCTACTTCAATGTAGCTAATGAAGTACTATTGTAAGCTATATTTTCCAACATTCATTCATATTTTCATGGAAGAGTATTATGAAAACCCGTTGATGTTCCCTGACTTATAGTGAAGCCATGTCGCCGAGCTTTCAATGCGTTTCCAATGCTTGTATACATAATTTTCATTTATATTTTAAATTATTTTTATTAAAAATTAACCAATTCATTAATGTTCTATAAACAATGAAAATCATTTTGTAACGAGATGTTGGTGATGAAATTTACTTTAAAGTAAGTTCTAGGCATATAGAGTAGAAATATCTTTGATTCGTTTGAAACTCTATATTTTCAATCTCATTGCATCTTACAACTCTTTCACAGCTTTTCTCGTATCAACTACAAGTCAAACTACTTGGACCTACTACATGGAATACCAATTTTACTCTATAATCATTGAATTGGCAAGTACAAGTTTGAATTCAATTGGAGCAATGTCGCATTAGAAACTCCAAAAAAAACAAGCTTGTTTAAAATATTTTTGTTTTCAAGGACAAAATATTTTTATACTTCCAACCCATGTATAATAAACATATGCTTTGGATGTACAAGAAAAACATATTTCACTAATAAGAGCCTAGAGTTCTTGATAAGAGTAATCTTGGAGATGTTAGCTTCATTCACAAAGGATCAAATATAAGAAAAGAGAAAAAATCGTAAATTTCATGGACTGAAAAATGAAACCACGATAGATTATTTTTAGTGATATTTCTATTTTTAGACTACCGACTTAAGAGTATTTTTAGTCATTTGAAAAAATTAAAAATTAAATAATTAGTTTGTTGAGAGACAAACTTTATTTATTGATTTTTTAAAAATGTTCGTTATGATGGAGGAATCCCTAGCCTGTTCCAGTAGGTTGCAGTAGGTTAGAATCGTTGTCCTTCCCTATCAACCTTAACCAACATCATCAAAGGAAAGTAGGAAGAAATCCAGAGAGTGCATTCAAAACACAGGAAGAGAATCGCATCAGGACTCGAGTGTGGTGAGGAATGAAGTGAACTGATGGTTTGAGAGACAAGTTAGGGACGGAAACAAGGATATTCTCATAGCATACAGAAATTGTGGCATATTCTCCATGGATGCCACGCACAATTGTTCCTCAGTGCGGCACCCATGATATGCCATGTAAATATTCCTATCACTCTTCCTTGCAACCACAATTCTGCAACCGTTTCCACTCTGAGTCATTGCAAACTTCCTACGCAGTCCAGCCTCATCTGTTCAGTACTTTTGGATATACATGAGACAATAATTGGAAGGAATGTCTTGACTGAATGACACAAGGTCTGTCGGTCCTCACTGGAATCATCCTGAGGAATAATATATCTCTTGATTCAAAAGAGCATCATATCCCACTGGCTCGCATATTTCCAAAGCACTGGTTATAAATTATGACCTCACTGAAAATCCTTGACGCAGTCTTCAGTCCTTTTTTCTTTTTTTCTTAAACTTCAAAAATTTCGTTTTGAATCTTCTCCCAGTTTAGTCCGTTGGCCTCTTGGAATCTTTAGTACTGCCCAAGAATCCTACCAACTTATCGAACGGTCAAGGCAGAAGAAGGAATAACCTTCACAGACCTCACTTTACATCACTGGGTAAAGCAGTCAGCAGTTCATGAACTCTTTTGGGGAAATCATGGTTGTAGGAAAAATTATAAAAAATAAAATAAAAATCATGGTAGTAGGAATTCACACCCCAGGTCAATGAAGTCACGGTGACCTATCTTCAATTTTTGAATGAACCCCTCTTTATAAGAAATGGTGACGGTATGTAGACTTCAACAGAAAAGCGAGTGGCCGACAGCATTTCGTGAATCCGCAATCCCCAGGTTCCTAGTCTTGGATTATTACCTTATCACAACTTCACTAAACATCACGATGCATCTGATGAAATTATACTCACTTTTAGTAGCCAGGTAAAGTGTGTATATTTCTAGAAATTGGTGCCATGCTTGGCAGACATAATTGTTGTCATTATACTGTTCCAGAGCAACAACTGACCAGCTTCACGGGTGTCAAAAGTGAATGTAGCTTGACACATTTAAAAATACTGAGCAGTAGAAATATTGCTAATTTACAACGGTGGTTATAATTCATTCAACGCTAGTAACTTATATTGTGCACTTTGTTCCCGAATGGGCTTTTCTCTAGACGAACTCAGAATCGATCCCACAAGGTCCAAGTACGGTTAGCTTAAATCTCACTCGCTTCAAGCAAAGTAGTCTACTACGTACAAAGCACACTTGATCTCAAATGACAGCCTAATGTTACATATGTGTACAGGCCCCTTTTTACTTCGTCATAGTTGGCAAATGGCATAATGGCACAGTCACCAAGTAAAGTATCAATAGTACAATTGGGTGAAATTCTACTATCTAACTATCCGACTTTTGTCTAGCAAAGATAAAACATGAGTTCACAAACTGCATTGAGCCAAAGACTCAGGACACACAGTGTAAGGACAACAAAGAGGGAATCTACATCGGTCCACAAGACTTTCCATTAAAGTCATTGAAACCACTTCTAAAAATTTGCCAAAAGAAACTCAAGAGAGAAAGTAGCAATATCTACCTCATGGCAATGGAGGTTTTGGAGTGCTGGAGCTTTGGGGGTAGTTCACAGGCCGAGTTGGGGGATCAGTGGCATCATTGGGAGAGACTCGGCGTCGGAGTTCAGTGCCAGGGGTGGAAGGTGTCATTAGTCCATGCTCTGGTTTCGAACTGTCCATAATCTGAATTTCTTCACGATTGATCGGACGAAGAGGCGGCTTGCGTCCGCCAGAGTTTGTATTCCGAAGCCGTCGGTCCCATACATTCTGGGCTGCCGTGAGGGATGCTGAGCTTCCTGGTTGAGCACCATTGGAGTTTGTTTTCCTGACAAATAGATAAACCATTCCAATCGATATGAGAATTATATTCAAAAGAGATAAAATGCTCTGTTCTAGTCTACATAGGTGACAGTGATTGTGAGGTAACGGATAATCGATTGTCAGGGAGCATGCCATTTACTATCGCACTCAATTGATGGATAGTCACTGCAGACATACTTGACTTGTACCTGCTTGCATCCCCTTCTTCCATGGCGGCGGTCTCAGGTGATGTCATCGGGACACCCTCGGATCCACTTGACACTGATTTTCTATCGCTCAGATTCTTAGGAATCATTTCATCTCTATCACTTGCTGAGACTTGAGAACCTTGTTTCAGCCTTTTCTTCGCGTCCTTGTGCCAAATGTGTAGAACCTGGTTAACTTTTGGTGGTACAACGGCCTTCTTGAAGTTCGTACCCATCTAATTGCCATGTACCACAATTAATTATATCTCTAATCAGCACAAGATCATTGATAAATTTCTGGTGGCCACAGTCAAAAGAAAGAAATACCAATCTTCTAATTCAAAGGAATTGATGTAAAGACCAATATATTACCTGGGAAACGAGAGCATAGAGTGGCAGTGTGCTGTAGCTACAAATAAACTGTACAAGTAATCTGCACATAGTTTAGATGCGTAGTTTAGATGCGCATATTGTCTTTGGGCTGAATACTGCAAGTACTTCAAAACACCCATCAGTACTAATTATTGTGTCGAACTAAAGTTGAACAGTAGCAGTTGGAGTTTGGATGTGACGCATACCCAATTGACAGACGTGTATACACAAATGCCTTATTTTCCTCAAGTAGACATGAGCGAAAACCGAATTGCCACTGCAATAAAACATAATTTCAATCAAGTCATTAGCCATCAAGTTACAGCTTTTGATGATCAATCGTCGAATCCAGTGCTGCGATAAGTAAGTGTTCTGCCAATTCTTAGGAGTAAAATGTAAGACGTACCACTTGCCAGATGAATGTCGCAAACTCAAAAGCGTTCTGCAAAATACCAAGTCAATTAGAATTATAGTTTACTGGAAATAAATCCTGACTGTCTACAAACTGTGTCAAAAGAATGATACAAATCAGCGTCTGATGCACGTGTTGGTTTCTTGGAGGCTGTACCTGGAACAGAATCAGGTGAATGACATGGAGGAGGAGTTTGGGACGGTTGAACCAAAATAGTTGGTCGCGAGGCTTCAGCTGTGCACCCATGAAAGGAGCTGGAAAGGGCAGGACGCCTGTAGACTCCATTGCCAGAGTCGCAACAATGTGCTGTAGCTTCATGCCGATGGCCAAAATGACCTGCTCGTGATTTAGCAAATGATCGATCCTATTAGTTGGACAAACTTGAAGAGCTGCCAAGAAACAAAACAATAAAAAAATGCTTCAATGCAGAAATCACAACAACGGATTAACTTTTCTGAGATGGTGGAAGATGGCTTCTTCTGTGGCACTCACCACTACAGGGACGAACGATGACCAGAAATACAAGTTTACCCCATGAACGTTGAAAAGCAAGAAAGAGATGACGAATACCCATAGCCAAGCACTGCAGCAGGACGGGCAAGTCAGACGAGAGAAAAACCAAATAGAACCTCGATTTTTTGTAGAAATGATACATCTTAGTAGATAGCATTAACATATTAACAATAATTTCAGAATGTTCATGTTATAGATTCTTAGTATGTAGTATCCAGTTTATAAACCTTCATGTCCAGGTTTTACCTTATTCCAACAATCGTTTCAAACTCGTCCTCCATGCTCCGAATCATGTACTTATGAAAGTTGTACAGATGCGGCAAGTTATGCGTCTGTGGAGAAAAACGTCCATTGTCAATACCACTATTTTGCATTATGTTAAGGTGTTTTTTCTTTTCTTTTCAATATTCAGTAACACCTGTGCGGGCACCTATATTGATGCACAGTGCGCACTATGCTGAAACATTGAAGAGTTGGTAGGCAACTTACTGTGATAAAGCTAAAGCGAAGCGTGAGGTAGTCTGCTCGGGGAATGTGAAACTGTTGAAAAAAACATACCTGGCACGAGAAAATGAGATGGAGATAAGTTTCTCTGAAGTCAGGCAATAGTCGAAAATGCGATAGTGTCTAAATGAGGTTGATTACGATTCTGTTCACAATGTCCACATAACAATTACACTTGTGTAACTCTCAGACCAAAATCTAATCTCAACGGCTTCGTTTAGAATTTTAAGATCACTGCTCTGATAAAAGACAAGAGCCTCATCTCATAGACCAGCTACTGAAATTCCCACAACATGAAAGGTAAAAGTTTGGCGTTCGTTTGACAGCTCAGAACCTCAGATCACGAGGATGTGATATTCATGGTGTTGTGTAGATTGTCGGGACTTACCACCCACACAATAAATCTCGATCTGCTCCATGGTTTTGATGTGTGGTACCTCATGAAAGTGGACTGTCGAGTGTAGCTGATATTATTTACAACAAGCTCTGCATTCAAGAGAGAAATACACAATCTCAAACTCAGTCGTGGTAGCTTGCAAATTACTGGCTTGGCTGCTGAAAGTTGAAGTATTATAACATGCGTTCAGATCGTTACCTGCCATGCCATCAGGAGATGTTTCTTCGTGGGCTGCTGCTTCCCATTTATGCCAGCTGTGAACCTGAAATCAATTCGAAGTACTATCAGGAATTCCATTAATAAACTACGGCTTCATAATCATGAATCGATTGATATCTACCCACCCTTCTAATGGCACGACCTGCCATGCACAAGCAAGATTCTTTTAATTCCTGTAAATCTTGCCTTAGCAAGGGCAAGAGCCATCGTGATGCAGGAGTAGACAACATGAGCTGCAGCCAGAACGAAAATGAAAATATGAAGTTGGTGCAAGCCTTGCGCCGAGAGAAATGACTCGTGGCCCTACAGCACACATTGCCAAGCACAAAATTAATCATGAATAATATTTTACAGAATTAACGACAATGTCTACGAGTAACATAAACGAGCTGAGCGGCATATACAGAGGCAACCATGTGTATGTGAGGCATTAAATTGATTCTACGACTTCTACAGGTCAGAGTCACATTCCAAACCTCTGGACAAACTGATCCACTTGGCGCCGAGGCCAAGAGCCTCCTTCGCCCATGGCTTTGCTCCGTTGCGAAGGTGAAGTCTGAGGGTCTCGGCCATTTGGAGAATTTATTGGATCCCTCCGCAACATCATGTTCTGCCACCGGCATCTTGCAAGGTGACCATTTCGTGTAGAGAGATGACCGGATGCAGATCCTTTCAATGGAATCTTGCAAGATTGTGAGCGTTAGGGAAATGAACCCTACCAGCATGAGCTCTGCGAACATGGACAAGGCCGAAAGAGAAATTAGTGAACAATTACCTCCTCAGTAGCACGCTAATCATGCAAACCACGTAATCCAATTAGTTTTCCCTGATTATATACCCAGTTACGAACCCCAGAGAGTGCTGCCCTAAGTACCAAGTCCAGTGTGTGGGAATGCCAAGCTATACCAAATGCGGAAAACAATGTATCCCAGCTATCAATACGAACAGATGTTTATTCAGAGAAGATACCTACCATCTTTCACCTTTTGCAAAGCATGATACAGTGACTTTCGCTTGGTTCTATGCAAGTACTGTGAGTAAGGCCCACACAGAAGAACACTTGTGTTAGGAAGTATCGGGATTTGTAGCAGCTGATCAAAACCAGCGCCGCTAGCACACTACTAGCTAAAACTCATACTTCCGAGGAGAACGCCTGCCTCCATCACATCAATCGGAGGCGTACTTATACTACTAGTCTTGTGGTGGGCGGATTATCTCAATTCACCATGTTAACAATCATCAGAAGCTCAATCACAGCTACAATATTCAGAAAGTGAATGCGGAGTAAGGGCAAGAAACATACACCACCAAGGCCGTGCAGTGAACGCTCCACCACAAAGGAGATGATTACGAAGACACTAGAAACTGTTGCCAGCGCCCACGTGGGTGTGAACTCCAGCGACCTTTCATCTCCACTCGCAGCTGCATTCCCTGCCATGTCGAGAACCGATTCACTACCAACTCCTTCCACCCACTCTCCCCTCTCCGTCCTTTGTTGCTCTCCTCCTCTTCCAACCCTCAGCTGCGTTGACTGGACTAGTACTAGCTCCAACCGGACCGCTCACCATAGCCAATACATAATCAGCGTCGCTTCTAGTTTGCTGTAGGTCTAATTACAGCAACACTTGACAAACCCAAGATAAGCGCGCGACTCGAATCAACGCTTCCTTCTACCGAGGAAGCGACTCCCGAAGCTCCTCTGCAGCAAGCTGCAGAATATATTAAATATTTCTAATTGATCCAGCGCCGACTCCCATCTTCCCTCACTCCCAGCTAAACCTAAACCACATTCACTCGCCATCTCCACTACACCCTCTCCTCCCACACGTCCAGACCCCGACAACCATCATCAGTGCACCACACAGGCACGCTTGAGCACCGAATCCCGAAATCCATCTTCGTCCGTTTCTAGCATGTTCCGGATAAGCACAGCCGCCCTGCATGTGGCCAACAAGTACTGGAAGCAGAAAATTTAGTCCGCAGTGCCGCACTGCCCTGCCCTTGAGTACATGCCAAGTTAGCTGAGTTCTGTGAACATCACTCGGACACTGAACGAACGGCACGCCACCTTAACACCGAATCAAGCAGAGGGATGATCAAAAGCACAAACACGCAGCTGCTGACCGCGACGGGGAGATCTGTGTGATTGGGTCGGTGACTGATATTACGAGCATGTCCCACCATGCAACACATTGACACTAGATAGAAAATTCAGTACGACTGTGACTAGTTGGAGTTACTGAGCTGACCAGCCCAATGCAAGCTGCAGGAAGCACGTAACTCAGTTGCGATGTTCGATCGATCGAGTGATTGATATTGATGGTACTGTAAATCCGCGACTTTTGCATGCAATGATGGTGTAGGAACGTAGTACATATTGATGCGGTTGAACAAATGTTCCGAATTATGCATGATCTGTTGTCCGCGAGAAGCATGCCAGGGATGCCAGGGATGCCTCAGCCGGAAGGTGGGGCGGTGGCTCACGTCTACAATAAAAGTCCGGGCTGTGACTCAGACTGCGCTCCTCGCAAGTCGACGACAGCGCGTGTTCCAACGCCCGGCAACTAATTGCGGTTGATCATGTCTCAGCTCTCTGACTCCCATCGCCGTACTGTTGTCCTCTACCTTGTGTTTTCTACTCTTTCTAGCTGAGAAGGGTACCCATGTTTGACACTTTGAAGATTTTTTCATTTTTTATTTTTTTGGAAGCAAATGAACGAAATCCAACACTTTGAAGATTATCACATATGTGTTTGAAGTGTATAATGAACTAGGTTTGTTCATTGTGTCAACACTGGCAACTATATTATAACACAAGTATATGAATTATAGCACACTCAAAGCATATAATCCGTGACAGTCATAATTTCATATTCTTAGCTTAATCTGTCATTACCTGTAACGTCCAGATTCTTAATGATGAATGAAGTATATCAATCATCAAGCTATTTTTTGCAGCCAGAAAACAGAAATGAAGAATAAAATGATAGTAAAATAGCTTCATCTAGATGTGGATTTTGTAGACAGGCAGTGGTTTTTTTTTTAAAGTTCCTGTTTCATACTTGTAACTTCAAGAATATGAAATGATTAACCAAAAAATTCTAAAATCACCTCTGTAATTTTTTTAATATCAGCCATGAAAGACAGCGCTTACAAAAATGCAAGACTTGGTCCTGACTCCTGAGCATGACAGCAGTGTGACATACGGAGGACAAATTGGTGCAAATTACATGATGGCCAGCTTCTTCTCCCGACTTAGAGTCCCAGCTTCCAACGATAAACTTCGTCATGGTAATTATCCACTCAAAAAGTTTCTGCAATTGAAGCAGAGAAATGTAGGGTACTGTTCCACCCATCATCATGTCGGAGCACCTATGTGGTGAATAATTGAGTAGCAAAGGTCCATGTGCACCAAGTTAAATGTCTTGAACTCTTGAAAGGAGGCAAGTCCAAAAACAGTTGTGTAGGTATATAATCGTGAAGTAAGTGGACATCCACGATCAACTACTATTAGTTGTTGAAATTGGACGTTCGATGATTTGTTCTAAGTATGTGCAATGACTAATTACCAAGCATGGAGGATAAAATGCCATAGCCTAGAGGTAGATTACAAGAAGAAAATATAGGTACAAAGAGGTTACAATAACTCCATAAAGGGATAAGATTGCTTTGACCCCTAAAGATCTTTGACTATGATTTTATCAAAGACGTTGTGAAACTGTCATCTTTAGTGTAAAAAGTATGAATGACTAAAAAATCACTATTTTCTAGCCCTAACCGTAGAATCTTCAACTAAATTATTGTAGTAGATAGTTCCAACAAATTTCATTATAATCAAACGTAGAGATTAGAAGATTATAACAATTCAAATCTGAATACAAACTTTTTTGAAACAATTTTTAACAAGGTTGATATACTCTAACTTTTTTTCTCTTAAATTTTTTCCATTAAGGAGTTTAAAGATTTTGGTGCAAGACACAAACAACCAAGTTAACTAATTGTATAAAATAATCATGGCACAAAAGACAAGTGTACCATGTTGAATACACAAAGGTACTAATACATATTTCTTTCATAGAAATTCCATTACTTCATAAAGTTCCAATTCAAACAGTTAAAGTTAAGATTCATCTCCATTCTTTTAGGTTTTAAAAAAAAATAAAAAATAAAAAACCCAAAATTACACGTTTTTTAACTTTTATCAAGGAATGAAGAAGTCTTTTTTAGTGCATTGCCAAAAATGGTGAGAAATCTTTGATCTTTTGTAGAATAATCATTTTGTACTGAAAGAGGGTTTTTTTGCAAATCTCAAAGATGACAAACATTAGATATTTAGTAGGAAAAATCTCAGGGTAATAGTATTATTAAGTATGAATGTCCAAATTGCCCACTAAACACAAAACTCCACTTCGAGTACTATAACTATTTTTTGATTCCACTTCTGTCTAAAAGAATTGATTCCCTCAAAGTTCGCCTTACGACAAACATTCATAAAATTAAACCTAAAGTTGACATCATAGGTACATGCCCAAACTTAAGAAAAATCCAAATGTAGACAATTGTCTTTTACAAATTAATTCCGTTATAACCTAATAATCAAACTTTTGAGTGAGTCAATTTTAAGAGACCATGGCTTCTAAAAGAGAAAAGAAAGTAAAAGTCTTAAGATTATTTTAGTGTCCAATAGGATTATCACTTAGTAAAATCTTTATCTATGCAACAATCAATTCAATTATACAATGATGTCTAGTGCTTTCTACTTTTACATTGTAAAAGTAAAAAAGCTTTGTATGCTTTTTCTTTTTTTGTATATGAAGATGTATTATTTATGCTACTAACCTATTATATTATTTATTCTACTAACCTATTATATTATTTATTTCATTGTCAAGGCAAATATATACATCCATAAAGTCCTAGCATTGTTGCTCATTGATTCAACTACCATGGGAATAACCAATTCTATTTTCACCATCTTCATCCTATATTGCTACGTTTTAGCAATATGCTTGCAAATCCTAAAAGTGAATGGAGGTCGACCCTACATGCACAAGTCCTTCATGGTTTCTACGCCTACTTTCAAGAACCATAGTAGAATTGATTCACGCCTCAACGTGTTTGATGATAGTTCAGGGTTTTATATGCTTCCGCTTTCAATTGGCACTCCCCCTCAAGACGTTCTCATGGTCCTTGACTCCGGAGGTTATCAATCATGGATTCCTTGTTCACCCCGTGCAGTGGAACGTCATAAGTTTGACGAATTCCATCCACAAGCATCTTCTTCATTTGAATCCATATTATGCAATTCAAGCAATTGTATGCATTCTGAAGGTTGTAATTTGGAATCTCCATCTCCGTGTACTTTCTCAGCATCCTATATAGATGGACAATTATATGAAGGAATTTACTCTAAGGACGTGTTTTCTTTTGGCAAGCATTTAGCAATGAATCTAAGGTTTGGATGTACCACCGAGGGTTCTGGATTTGCATATCCTAATGGATGGGTTTCTGGAACCATTGGTCTCGCATCAGCAGGTGGATCTTTTCTGCACCAAATGAAGACCTTGAATGGGTTTTATCCAATCTTATCGTTTTGTCTTGGTTCTCGATCGTATGATCCTAATGCTTCAATGTGGATATCTTTTGAAAAACAAGGTTTTAAAAATATGAGTTATGCTCCAATACTTACTGAGGGAGATTATGATTTGAAGTTGGAAGGCATCACAGTGGACAATATTGATGTGGATATGTCAAACATCACAAGATTAAATGCTTCCGATCCTATTGACGTTGTTGTAGACATTGGAAATCCACACACTTGGCTTCAAGAACCATTGCATTCAAGGTTTATGAATACTTTCATTGCTGCCATGAAAAAGAATACAATGCTTTCTCCAAGTTCATATTATACCACTAGCGTGCGTACATGTTACTCCGTTGGTGTTGATGTCGACATTATGAACATCCAAATTCCAAACGTAACATTCCATCTTCAAAATGATGTGCATTTACATTTAGGAATTGAAAACCTCTTTTTCTTTTGGATAGAGAACAACCAACGAGTTTTGTGTTCTAATTTTTTGAATAAGGAGAACGATTATAAATATCTTCATTTTTTAGGAAGTAGTATGCTACAGAACTTCTATGTTGAAATAGATAACAATCGGAGACAAATAGGATTTACTCGTAGTGATTGTGGGTGTCTTTAATGCAATGCCATGTACTAGACTGCAAACATGTCGTTTTAAAACTCCATTATGAATTGAACATTATTATTTTTTGAACATTTTCAGAAGAATATATATATTTATGGATATATTTTTCCATTCATGTTGCAGTAGATGAGTAAAACCTGAGGATAGTTCATTAAGTACTATACATTGAAAAATTATTGAGGGATTATAAAATTGGACATAAAGAAATTTGTTTATGTTATTTACAGCCTTACATCAATTACACCATGACAAGCAAGAGGGGATTATTCCCATAAAAAATAGTTGTACAACTCCGTGCCGCACTTTTCACTGTCGTAGGCTCGAAGCAGGGTTAACAACTTTGTTTTTTCAAATTCGTTTTTCAAATGTTTTTTTTCCTTCAAATGTAAACCTCTATTTTTTACTTTGCAATAATCATTAACAATGGTTGCACCGCAGACATATCCCATAAAGGTATTAAGTATTTAAATGTGCAACCAAAATAAGAGCATCATACTTGTGCAGCTGCGAAGAGTCTCGTTTTTTGCCGCACCTAGCAAGGATTCGTTTTCAGCAGGCTGTTGAGAGTTTGACTGGTACATTGATTAAGTTCTTGAGTACACACAGAACGACCTCAGGCAGTCCATGAGAGAACTGTCCAGCAATAAATCGGTCCATAATCTAATGGCCGTCATTTCCAGAAGAGAATGTAGGAAGTCCAGAAACTAATGCCCATTCTCCAATTTACTCACTTGATCCACAGACAATACTGCAGGGCTCTGGAACAGCAATCAAGCTGGAAGGACTGCTCCGCCCCTAATCGATTCCGCAGAAAAAATGATACTGCTTTACTCATGCCTACCATTACTCTATTTGAATTTCTTTGGAAATGGGCAAACGGTGCACTATCACCACCGAAATGGGCTCCATCCTAGTGAATGACTTAAACATCTAGCTAAGAATATGATGTCGATATAGAACTTCATTTTCTTAAAATACTGTCCTACGAAGAAGAAAAACTAGAAAAAAATAAAACTATCTTGCGAGTTGCAAGATAGCCTATACTAAATCGTTCCACCCAAACTCTTCTACCCAATTGACAGACGTGTATACACAAATGCCTTATTTTCCTCAAGTAGACATGAGCGAAAACCGAATTGCCACTGCAATAAAACATAATTTCAATCAAGTCATTAACCATCAAGTTACAGCTTTTGATGATCAATCGTCAAATCCAGTACTGCGATAAGTAAGTGTTCTGCCAATTCTTAGGAGTAAAATGTAAGACGTACCACTTGCCAGATGAATGTCGCAAACTCAAAAGCGTTCTGCAAAATACCAAGTCAATTAGAATTATAGTTTACTGGAAATAAATCCTGACTGTCTACTAACTGTGTCAAAAGAATGATACAAATCAGCGTCTGATGCACGTGTTGGTTTCTTGGAAGCCGTACCTGGAACAGAATCAGGTGAATGACATGGAGGAGGAGTTTGGGACGGTTGAACCAAAATAGTTGGTCGCGAGGCTTCAGCTGTGCACCCATGAAAGGGGCTGGAGAGGGCAGGACGCCTGTAGACTCCATTGCCAGAGTCACAACAATGTGCTGTAGCTTCTTTCAATATTCAGTATCACCTGTGCGGGCACCTATATTGATGCACAGTGCGCACTATGCTGAAACATTGAAGAGTTGGTAGGCAACTTACTGTGATAAAGCTAAAGCGAAGCGTGAGGTAGTCTGCTCGGGGAATGTGAAACTGTTGAAAAAAACATACCTGGCACGAGAAAATGAGATGGAGATAAGTTTCTCTGAAGTCAGGCAATAGTCGAAAATGCGATAGTGTTTAAATGAGGTTGATTACGATTCTGTTCACAACGTCCACATAACAATTATACTTGTGTAAATCTCAGACCAAAATCTAATCTCAATGGCTTCGTTTAGAATTTTAAGATCACTGCTCTGATAAAAGACAAGAGCCTCATCTCATAGACCAGCTACTGAAATTCCCACAACATGAAAGGTAAAAGTTTGGCGTTCGTTTGACAGCTCAGAACCTCAGATCGCGAGGACGTGATATTCATGGTGTTGTGTAGATTGTCGGGACTTACCACCCACACAATAAATCTCGATCTGCTCCATGGTTTTGATGTGTGGTACCTCATGAAAGTGGACTGTCGAGTGTAGCTGATATTATTTACAACAAGCTCTGCATTCAAGAGAGAAATACACAATCTCAAACTCAGTCGTGGTAGCTTGCAAATTACTGGCTTGGCTGCTGAAAGTTGAAGTATTATAACATGCGTCCAGATCGTTACCTGCCATGCCATCAGGAGATGTTTCTTCGTGGGCTGCTGCTTCCCATTTATGCCAGCTGTGAACCTGAAATCAATTCGAAGTACTATCAGGAATTCCATTAATAAACTACGGCTTCATAATCATGAATCGATTGATATCTACCCACCCTTCTAATGGCACGACCTGCCATGCACAAGCAAGATTCTTTTAATTCCTGTAAATCTTGCCTTAGCAAGGGCAAGAGCCATCGTGATGCAGGAGTAGACAACATGAGCTGCAGCCAGAACGAAAATGAAAATATGAAGTTGGTGCAAGCCTTGCGCCGAGAGAAATGACTCGTGGCCCTACAGCACACATTGCCAAGCACAAAATTAATCATGAATAATATTTTACAGAATTAACGACAATGTCTACGAGTAACATAAACGAGCTGAGCGGCATATACAGAGGCAACCATGTGTATGTGAGGCATTAAATTGATTCTACGACTTCTACAGGTCAGAGTCACATTCCAAACCTCTGGACAAACTGATCCACTTGGCGCCGAGGCCAAGAGCCTCCTTCGCCCATGGCTTTGCTCCGTTGCGAAGGTGAAGTCTGAGGGTCTCGGCCATTTGGAGAATTTATTGGATCCCTCCGCAACATCATGTTCTGCCACCGGCATCTTGCAAGGTGACCATTTCGTGTAGAGAGATGACCGGATGCAGATCCTTTCAATGGAATCTTGCAAGATTGTGAGCGTTAGGGAAATGAACCCTACCAGCATGAGCTCTGCGAACATGGACAAGGCCGAAAGAGAAATTAGTGAACAATTACCTCCTCAGTAGCACGCTAATCATGCAAACCACGTAATCCAATTCGTTTTCCCTGATTATATACCCAGTTGAGAACCCCAGAGGAGAACGCCTGCCTGCCTCACATCAATCGGAGGAGTACTTATACTAGTCGGTGTCGTAACAAACTGTGTTTTGCACAAATTCAACCCTAATCCGAAATCTTCTTAACGTACACATCCATCTCATCTGTGCAGGCTACCTGCCACGGCCACGGCAACAATATGTCAACAAGTGCGGGGTCAAATATACATGACCACTTTCCCACCATTCATACTTTTCTTGTGCATTATCTACCCCTCCAAAAATCCCTTCTTACATCCTACTTATATCGTCCCCTCCCCCTATTTCCTTGGTCTCGCTCCTATCTTCCTCGGCTCTGCCTCCATCTTTCATTATTGCTATGATGAAATTGTTGGTATCCTTTCTTTTCTTAGCAGTTAGTTGGGTGGCATCACAACAAGATTGTTGTGACCCAACCACGAATCTGGAGATTTGTTGCAGAGAGAATGCACCTCGGGGACCCAGAGGGCCTGGAGGACATGGAGGACCGGGACCTGGAGGTCATGGACGTGATTGCTGCCAAGAGAGGGAAAGCTGTTGTGCAGCCCTCGATATTCGTAGATGCTGCGATGACCGTCCTCAGCCGCCACTACCGGACAGGTGCTGCGACGATTCCACACCACCAACTGTGCCCAATCCACCCGTTAATTTTTCAGTCCCACTGATTTGCGTGTTGGGAACAAGTCAAGTCGTAAATTTCTCGGTTTGCTGCGAAGCATGCCGTGGGCTCTGAAGGATAGGGGAGTATACAAAGATGACTGAAGACTTCTAAAGCTACCTTGAAGATGGACATTAGACAATTACAATAATTAAAATAAAAAAATCCACAATCAGGATGATACAATGTACTAGGAATTGATACTGTAATAGGTTTTACAGCATACGTATATAAAGTTACCTTCAAAGTATTCTAAGCTGCACCCATTCTACCAGAGTCCCCTTGTTCTTCTTTACACTTTGTGTTATTACATACATACGTGTTATTCCCTGGCATGATATTCACGATCAAATTATCTGCTTGACCAGTGTTTCAGGCGCTGGATTGAGGAGACTGACTACATGCATATGGCAAACGGTGGCAAGTACCTGTCAGCAATGGCTGCAGTGTCGTTGAGGATAACGTAATCCAAGGACCCTGGAATCTTAGGAAGAGATGGCCGACTAAACAAGTTTCCCAAACTTCTACATGCTAACCCAACACATACACAAAACAAACCACATTAACACATACTCGTCTCGAACACAAATACAAGTTCGAACTCATCAAATCCAACCAAATGCAAGAAACAAAACTAGAAGCTATTTCGGAGTTTAGGGTTTCGAGTTTTGGGTTCAGGGTTAAGCTAGAACCCTGAAGACGGGTTACACGACTTGCAGCGATGTTGTACAATCGAAAACTCCTCAACATGTGCCCAACAGATCCTGCAAGCAAAGCAACGGAACTATTCACAGTAAGCATGACGTTAGTCTCAAGAAGATGCAAGAAGATGCATTAATCTCCAGTTAAACAACTCACTCAAATCACCAATACAGTTGAAATGAAAAACAAAAGTTGAGTACAAGCTCCGCTACAGAAAATATCCGCCACACACAGGCAACGCATTGCTACCCCAACATACCTTCTGAAGTAAACATCATCATCCCTCCGACCCACCAACTAAAGCGCAGCATCCAATCTAAAGAACATGGCTTGGCTGTTGCAGTTGCAGATGAAGTTAGATACTGCGTGCATAGGTTTTATAACTGAGGAGGTCGCCGTTGGGAGATCTGGATCTGGATCTGGATCCGGAGATTGTGGATCTTAGGTTATTTGTGTATTGGACAGGACAGCTCGGTATTCTTGATCATAAAATGTAAAATCATCTGTACAATAAAAGAGGGTAAATTGCCTTTCGCAATTGTCAATGTGAGCACTATAAATAGTCCAGTATGTGTAAGAGGTGCGAGGAAAGCAGGACATCGTACGAAAGTATTCTTTAGGATACAGATGTGGAAGCTCTATGTGCAAAATTTTGGTTTCAACGTACGTTGTGCTTACGATGGTTAGCTCATGCTTAGTTGCCATAAAATTCATCCTTGTTGATAAACCATCGTCACTGCATTCAAACTCTTCGCTTGCGTTCGATTCTGTTCAAACTCAAACCAATTCCTATTCTATCTGATCAATTTCTATGCTGTCTGGCCACGATTGAGCACAATTCAAGTAACTCGAAGTCCAATGCGAGATCACACTTGAAGGCCACTCCCCTCCCACCGTGCGACTTTGCGTGAAGAAAATTGCGCACAATTTACAAGAAATTTGATCGAGTCGGCAGGAGTGACAAACAAGATACTCTTTAATGCAGGAATTTTACGTGGCAGGTGTAGAAGTGATTGACGTGGCATGAAACATCAGTTTCCCAGAGTGATGGTGTCTCGGGTATATGAAGTCTGAAAGATCGCAGCGAAGATATTGTAGTTTGAGATTCCCGTTTGGATTTAGGGTTTAGGGTTTACGAAGCTGTGATCCTCGTAAGGATTGCCAGAGATTTCCGAGAGTTATGTGATTTCCATCTGCTGGCACGAGCAAGAGAGCACTTGTTGAGCTCAATACGTGTCCACGAGAGTTCGCAGTAATGTGGGGGGTGTGTCGAGGCATCCAATTCTCTCATTCCAGGAATGCATGGCGCGAAGGTGATTCATTTCTTGTCATCCCAATTCTTGGTTAGATCACATTCTACACTTAGAATTTTCAGAGAGAAATACTCTTCACGAACATCAATATTGAGTACGCAGATGGTTGGTCCATACCCAGGTTGGCTTGTGCAGTTTGCGCGCGGATTGACGACCACTTTTGTAAGGGAGGCCAAGGTGTTGAGTTTTGGAGATGGAAGTCATGGCGCTCTCGGACACACCGATTGCTTCGGCGGAGATGCATACGAACCTGAAGAGATCGACGGTTTACCGGAAGATATCGTGAGCTTAGGTGCAGGGCATTACCATTCCATGGCGGTGTCGCAAACAGGTGAGCTCTGGGCTTGGGGCCGAAACTCCGAAGGTCAGCTTGGTGAGCGAGTCGATTCAAACTCGAGGTATTTAATTCCTAATTTTCCCATTTGCCTTGATACAGAATCCTGCGTCATTATACTACTGAAACGAAGGACTCTGATTACATGAGCGGGTGTTGGAGCGTCTGCAGAGAAAAATGGCACCTACCGCAAAGAGTGCGAGGGCTAGAGAGCATTGAAGTGGTAGCGGCCAGAGGTTCCGGGGTTGTTTCTATGGCGATTGCAAGAGATGGGTCATTGTGGGCGTGGGGGAAGTCCAAACGAGGCCAGCTTGGTTTGGGCACCAACATCATCCATGCTCAAACCCCACAGCGAGTGGAGGCTCTCTCGGGGCAGCATGTTGTGCAGGTGATTAGGTACTGCTTCTTTTCAATTCCCAGATGAATCTATCGAGGTTCCTTGAAGATCGTAATGCAAAATATATTCTCTTTGATGTGCATTTGATGTGTTCTCCAGCTTTCCTCAAACGTTTGCATGTTGAGCTTGCCAGGTAGCGTTAGGATGGGGCCACGCTCTTGCCCTCACAGCCGAAGGTCACGTTTACAGCTGGGGTTATGCAGCAAACGGCCGGCTCGGATTCCAGCCCAACTGTTCTGAACCCCAAGTCAGTTCTTTGTCGAAGGATCGTGACAGTGGTGAATCCATTGAGGATGCAGCATACCGGCAGGTTCTAGAAGACATGGAGAAAGAGAAGAGCCCCGTTCTGGCGTGGGAGCCAGTTCGTGTCGATGCATTTAAATCGCATCATGTGACAGAAATCAGCTGCGGGATGGACCATTCCTTGACGCTAAACGGTAACACTACCCTGTCTCATCATTCTCTAACATATTAGAATGCATTTCTACTGAAAGGACGGCGTTATGTTGCGTACATATCAATTTTTCTGTCAAGAACAGTAAGATTCTAGCTCAGTGCACAATTCCATACAATGCGGAAAAGTTCTCTAACTTAAGAAGCCTTTCATATGTGTCCTGCAGAGCAAGGGGAGCTCTGGAGCTTCGGTGACAACAGTTTAGGACAACTCGGCAGGTCCGTTGCAATTTCCACCCAGCAGTCGAGCATTAATACTTTCACAGATGAGAACTCAGTGGGGCGTGTCGAAGGCCCATTCACCAGAGAGAGAGTTCTTCATCTGGGTGCAGGCCTGGGTCACTCTTTGGCTGCCAACGCTCAAGGATCCGTGTACTCATGGGGTTGGAACGCCGGTCACCAGCTTGGTCGAGATGGACGCCGTGATAATCCTGTACCAGCAAGTGTTGGAGACTTGGAAGGACAGGAAGTGGTAGCGCTGGCTGGGGGACGAGCGCATTCGCTGGCTATGACATCCAAAGGAGGACTCTGGGTTTGGGGAAGCGGGAAGAATGGCAGGTTGGGATTGGGGAGCCCTGCTGATGAGCCTACTCCGTTCCCTCTAGAATGCCTTGAATCTTACAGTATAGCAGACGCCGCTTGTGGCTTTGATCATACTCTCGTTCTCCTTCCCTAGCACACACTGTCTAGAAGTAGACAAGGTTTCAATTGCTCCCAATTTTGGACTTATACAAGTTACAGCTAGTAGCAGACAGATTGGAACTTCAAATTTCTCCTGTATCTGCAACATTGCAGCTTCGCTTGTATGTAGTTCAGTGCTATTCATGAACAGTCCTTTTGCTAATTGAAGTCTGCATTACGACGAGAAGCGGACTAGGGACACCATATCAAATGGCCCTCCTTGTAAGCAGTAAAAGAGCACAAGGCTGGGAAATCAAGTGCAGGGTTACAGAGATGAAAAACATTAATTCATTTCTTAAATAAGATCTCTCCTGGAGTGCACGGGCCATTGTAAACGCTGGTTCTTTAAAGAGTACGAAGCTGAGAAATCAAGTGCAGAGCTACAAATACCAACAATATAAATGCATGACTAAACTAACTCTCCCCTGTAGGGCAGTATCTTCTTACGGTTGACACGCCGAAACCCCAGACATTGGAATTTCGTTCAACTTAAATCTAAGAACATTACACAGCTGGTCGGAAGCTCATCACAAATCACGATGAAGCAGATAATGACTTTCAAAATATTTTTGAAATTAATAGACCGTTCATAGGAGAGAGAAACACCTAAATATGAACGTCTCCCCAGGCGTGCAAGCTCACTTATCACCTCAGGCATACCTGAATAGGTACAATACATTATGATCAATCCATCACTCTATACAGCCAAGTGCCCACCGTCATTCTCCTATACACAGGCATCCTCCCCGCTCTGGCACCCCGGCTTTGCCCCACAGCATATGTAGGATAGTTGGTCCCACCAAAAAGCATCATCATAAACTCCGAATTCTAGATTACAATTAAAGAGTTCAAGCATTGGCATGCTCAAACCCAGTACGTTGCATTGGTACCGCGTGGCCGAGCTTGAATGCTGTGAGAACTTTCAGTTCAAGTGTCACGCATCAGTTCTAGTCTGACGCCACTTTGTTGAAGCAGAATTCTGAATTGGGCTACTTCCTCACAACTTTCCATCAACAAAATGAGAGTCAAATCAAACTAAGCTAAAACAAGATTGAATTATCTGCAGCAATCGTATCTACAACCCATCAACCTCAGCCCTACATGGCTCTCTGCCTGGGAAGTGCACGTCTAGCTGCAAAAATGAATACCGATTGAAGAAATCGATCAACATGGTAACAAAGGCCCTGCCATAAAAGTTAAACCAGGCTCATTGTGGGCAGCAACAGACACGTTCCTTCAGCTCTGTGTGTCGATGAGGCACAACTATAACATGATTTCGAGGAACACACTGCCAAATGGAAAAACTACGGCGACTGTGGTACTCTCGTCTAAAAATCTATAAGGAACCAATATACTCCGCATCCCATAATTGCTCCATTAAGATGGCGGCGACGCTGCACTCCCAAATCTTCGCTTACAGGTGGTCCATTCACTAGCATCTTCAGAACTAATCAGCATCCCAGAAAATAGTCCTAATCGTTCCCATTAGCCCCTAATTCGTGTTATACGTCAATTCTCGTGGAACGGAACGAGTTGGCTTCAAATGCTTTCCACACAGTCTACATATCTGGACTAAACCTTCACCTGTTACTGCAGTAATCGCCATCACGCAGATGAGGGAGCTTCAGAGACGCTGAATCAACCATCTGACGAATGTGCAGACAGCAACCCAGGCAATTCAGACCCAAAGACAGATGAAAACCTCGATCTAAGTCTCTTCAACTAAAGAATGGAAGATGAAGCTCGGAAACGTGGTGGTGATATCCTTCAGATAGGGCAACGTCATATTCTTCAATAGCGAGGGATGCTGCAACACCAACGTCCGCCACTCTTCCTTGTCAATTCTCCCATCATTCTTCGTATCAGCCTCCAAGAACGTCTTATCGATAATCTCCTCGATCACATCGTCCGACAGATTCAACCCCGACTCCGCCAGCGTCGCGACCACCATCCGCTTCACCTCCGACCGCTCGATGTACCCCCGCTGCTGCAGATCATACAAGCTAAACGCGAACTCAATCTTGTCCTCGACATTCGCATTCGGATGAAACACCGACAGCGCCTGCGCAAACTCGGGAAACTCAAGATACCCCTTATGCTTCTCGTCGAATAGATTAAAAACCCTATCCGCGAACAAGCTCTCCTTCTTGTTCTGCTTGAAGAGCGCCAGCTGAAACTCCTCCTTATTAATCACCCCGTCATACACTCCAACACTAGAGATCTTCTTAAAAAGCTCATACAACGCCTCCACCTCGCTCACGCTGAACGCCGTAGTACGCGATATCGACGCCGGATCCTCCAAATGGTCGTCGTACGGGTGGCCCGCGCTCTTGGAGCCGAAGCACCCCATGAAGCAACGAATCACATAATCACTCCCTAATCTAAAGAGCTCCAGTAAACCCCGCATCACTCACTCCCCCGGGCTCCCCTATCGCCCCCCAATGCTCCCCGATCGCATCGCCCCCGCCACCATTCCCATCGAACGAAAGACCTCCCCCACGGCCTCCCCCTCCTGACCCCGCATGGGCCGTCACGGAACCATGGCGCTCCCGTCACGCAGGCACCGGAGACGGTGGCGTGCAAACCCCGGCGAATGCAACCCTAGCTTCCGACACCATCTCTCCAACTCTCTCACTGCCAAGCTCCCTCCCTCACTCTCGCAATGCGAGACGACGGAGATCAGGGCCGCGAACGAATGAAATGGATGGACAGACGAATGGATGAACGCAGTGTGGCGGACGGGCGGACGGGCGGACGGAAGGGTGGACGAAGTGACGTGGACGGACGGACGGGGCAACGACCGGACGAAGCGGGGGGCGGATTGGAATCTTGCTGTGAGCTAGATTCTAGAGATTCTTCTTTACGACATTGGGCTTGATCTCGTTTGTCATATGCGTTGTCGCGGCGGCTGTCGCTGGGACCGTTGGGGTTTGCTCCGAGCTTGTCATTTGTGGAAATGAGGTGTCATTGGATCTCTATTTTTTGTATAATTTGTAGTTTGATGTGTGATTAAAAATCATAGATTTTTATTTTTTATTTTTTTTCCGTAATATGATTTTGCAGTGTAGTTGTGTACTAGAATGAACAATGATCTATGAAGAAATTATAAATAAATTTTAAACAAATGAATTAGAATTAAATGCGGATGTTTATTAGGGTTTACAAGAATCAAATGTTTAATCTGATATAGGATTATAGAAAGGAAAAAAAAGTCTTTTTTTTAATTTTCATTGGAATTGGCGATATACCACTTTTAAAATCTATTATCATATTTAAACTTCATTAAGTTCTAAAATCTAATCTCTATAAGTTTATATCCACTTTTATTTTTATTTTTTAAATATGAATTAACTTCAATTTATTTATATTTAAAACGATATGGACTAAAAAAAGTTTAAAACCCTCAATGTATGCATTCTCTTTTTTTTGATGTCGTATTACTTGAGATTAACTTGAAATGCATTGTGATAATCAACATGCGTTAATTAACACATGAAAATTTTCAAAACATACGGATTCGCTTTGTAGGTTGGAAAAATGCCAATTGATTGATCTGTCATAGTTAAGAAAAAAAAGAATTATTAGTCTATTTACAAAGACTTTGGCTTTCATCTGTCAATGTTCAAAAGAAAACAACATACATAATTTGGACTAAAAATATCTTTCAAACACTCACAAAACTTGTTATTTATCAAAAAAAAAAACTGGAAAATTATTTTCAAAGAAGTCTCTAATATTGTAAATAATGTTGTAGTCATACTTTTTAAAATATTTTTATATAAAAAATGTTTGGATATAGTACGCTATATTCTTGATTTCTTTAATATTTAAAACATCAGCTTGTTGTGTTTTTAAAATAATTCAAATTCTTTAATGATAATAAAATAGATCAAAATTTTAAATTCAATTTATAACTTTCACCTATAAATAAATATAATAACATGGAATTTATAAATTTATAAAAATAACAGGGAATTTATAAACTTTGTCATGTTTGATTAGAAAGCTAGTAACTATGTCTTTCTCAGAGTATTATTAACTATTAATACTCATCTAATATATCTTATATTGTGTATTTTAATCCATATATTTTTTCATCAGTTAACAATCACATTATTTGTTAAATGTTATTGCTAAAAAATTATATCATATTTGTTGCCATTTTAATTTCCATTGCACTATGCCCATGTATGTGTTGCAGCTAAATCAACAACACACATCACAATTGCCTATAAATATTACACTGGTATTTATATTGGTTTTATCAAATTTTATCATTAAATTTGCTCCCAGCTCCTGCAATTACAAATAACATACCTCATTGCGGCTGGGATAACCTGGTCGTAAGCCTGGCTGTAGTCCAGAGGCTCTGATTTTGCGTTCCTGTTGTACCCTTTGTTTCTTCCAATATTTCAACTCTTGACGGAATAGAGTCATCAGTTTGCGTACCTGCCAACATAAGTGTAGTGATGTAGCTATTGAAAATTGTCATGCACATTCCTAATTGGTGTCATGTGTGATGGCAAACATGTATTGGTTTGCATACCTGTACATCATTCAGTGAATACTTGAACTTGTTCTTGTTCTTCTCGAAATTCTCACTCATCGCTTCTTTGAATGCTTTCAGTGGGAGGTTAGGACATTGCTGTATACACCTCATCCTTACCTATACAATATGTTTTGCAAAGAAAGATGCATGTATGTTAGCATCTTTCTCACCAATGTAATGTATAAAGCACAACACTCATTCATGCTCGAGAAACCAAACGGAAACTATGCCTTCAAGTTTTAATGAGTTACGTCAAAATGGTCAGGAATACACCAGAATAAATTTGCAGAATTCAGAAGAAAGATGTAATCAAGTATCAATTCATGTGTATCAATTGAGATAATTTCTTTATGCTGTAAGTTTATCATTGAATGGATTTGCAAGTTCGAAAGACCTGTGCTGGGAAGAGGCCCTGAAAAGCATCTGGTTCGAGATCCATATCTCCTTGGGAGGTTGCCTCAAAAATCCCAGACAACTCTCTTGCTTGATAATTGTACAAGAACAATTTCGTCCCTGGAGCTACTCGCATGACCTGGTGAAATCAATCCACAAGCAGTTAATCAGAACTCTTCACACCATAACTTACACTTCGTCATTCTAACATCGAGTTGATCGAAACTTGAATTTTCTCCGATTTATGTCTGTAGACACCCTAATTAGCAGCACACTCAATGCGTTGTTTTTATTTGATATTACAGCTATAATTTTTTTTCTCAAATTTCATGGTTCGATGTCAAACTATCGACTTGGGTATGATCACAAGCCTACAAAATTTTCAAAGTTAATAATAAATGTTATTTACCTCACTTTTGTTGGCTGCTGGCAAGGCAAACAACTTCCATTGCATGCACTCCATGTAGGTGTCACTTGTGCATCCGAATATCATGCCTGCTAAAGGTGGTTCTTCGGTGACGTCTGGTATCGGTGCAGGTGATTGTGCAGGTGATTGCGAAGTGCTCATCGCCCTCACAGGCTCCCTAACCTCCGGCTCCCTGGCCTCAGGCTCTCTTCCTTTCCGCTTCTTCCGTTCTCTTCTTGGCTTTCGGACACGAGGCTGGAAAATGGACCGCCGAACAGGCAGCCCATTTGGATACACATTAGCATAGCGATCCCTTTCGGCAACTTCGACCAGGTGGTCCGGGGGAATTAGCCCAACTGGAAGTGGTTCATTAGGAAGGCCATAATGGCCTACTCCATTTATGCCACCAAGCATTTGCACCTGGGCCTGGGCCTGAGCCATGGCTAATCGGTCTTGTAATGCATTATTTCCGTAACCGTTTAAGTATGGATCAACAGCCCTAACATTGCCATTGATGTATCCTCGGTTGGCTGTGAGTGGATCTGGTATCCATCCTCTCTTGATAATTGGTGCGCTCTTATGGAGTGCCTCATAATTGTAACTACCCATCCCCATAGTCACCGTCTCCTGTGTGTGATATAAGGTTCTTCGAACTGATTTGCAGATAAGTTATTTAGTCTGTGAATCTGTGATTCAACAGCAGGAGCACACTCTCGAAAGTTTACACCAAATTAATTGTACAATTGTGCACAAACTATGTCTAAAATGTCATACAGCCTTCTCAACCACGATCAAAGCCTCTGCAAAGCAAGCAATTGGCTCATTGTGCTTGCGTGTCATGAATTGCAATCAACTATCTTCCTGTATACATTCTTCAGGCCAATTCAATATGACGATTACGCATGTTTTGCTTCTCACTGAAGCAGTTTTTCAAAATTCCACAAAATTAAAGCATGTCTCAAAAACTCACCACGGGAAAGTTACAACTCAGCACTGAGAGCATGAAGACACACACAGGGATTTATCGTTAAAAATCCCTGACAGTTGGCTCATGCTGCTAAGCCAAAGTTCTATCAGAAAACAGCATCAGAAGAAATGGTAACCGACCAAGGAATCAACTTCCTTTTGCTTCAGAGAAATAAAAGAAAAAATAAATAAATTATGAATCATAATAACAGATCACCCTGCTAGGTGTCCACGTTCCATCGTAAGTTACACTGGAAGATGAGTAGGTCCTAAACGTCTTAACGAGATTATTTCTTGAACCTAACAGATTGTGCAACCTGAACAGTACATAGCACCAAATGTACGTTACATTGTTCATGCATCAAAATTGTATGCCATCCATCGTCTACTACTTTCTGTAGCAGATGCTAAATAATTGTCTACGGTGTCTTCCTAAATAAATACAGTGCCCTCCGACCTGACTCTGTACATAAAAGCCTAGAAGGCGGTCGCTAGTCTCTAACTATTTTCATCGTTATCTTTCAACATGCCTCTGGAGTCATGCTGTTTCACCTGCAGATTTGCACTGTTGCTGGCAATCTTGCATCATGGAATTTACACTGTCAAGATCTACTTTCTGTATACGATGACCCAGGTTGTTCAGTTGTCGCAGATATGTGTTTCCTTCGCTGATTGAAGAATTGCAGATGTGAACCTCTTTGCGTACTTCCGCTATACAATTACTGTCCATGGTGTCTTATATCCGAGTCTTCAGAAATTTCAACAGCTGACGTGAATCAAGAGTAATCCCGTTGGATTTCGAAACTTGGAGTGGAGCTTTGGCGTTGCAGCACCGCATCCGATCGGCTGTGGTTGAAGGCGGGGTGGGGTGGTAGATACTGAACCTCCCCAATTGTTTGAGACGTTGGTCTGGAAGTTGTCGCAGATGTTGATCTGGAATGTTTCGGAGGTGGTGGTCTCCATGTTGGTGAAGTCGACGTTGATGGTGATGCAGTCGTTGTTGGTGATTTTCCCTCGTTCTGATCTTGGATGGAGTGGGTAGCTCGCAACGATCCAGGTAAAGCTCGAATCGGTCGCCCCCATATATGCTCTGCTGTTAGCCTTTCGCCAACACTGCCACGCATGACAACAAAAACCTGTCAGAACTGTGGAATCAAAAGAGGAAGTTCACAGCGGCTTCAATTTTGTGAGAATTAGCGTCTTGAGGGTGTTACGGTTTTAGTGAGAACTTGTACATACCTGTTCAGAGCGCCTTCTTCCATCCTCATGACATGATCCGCTGGCGATTGGGAGCTTTCTTTAACTACATCACTGAGACTTCCTTTTTCCAATTCGGCCCGAGATGGGATATCCAAGGATGGAAAGCTCCCTCTGTTATGCTCTAATGGCGAACTGCGAGTGACCTTGGATTTGAAATGGAGGATGAGGCTGCTGCTACTCGGGGTGGATGGAGCAAGTCTCGTCTCGCTTGCGCTGGCATTCGCTTTCACTCTCTGTTTTGCGCCCTTGTGCCATTGAAGTAGCACCCGCTCCACATTCTTCGACAGAACGGCTTTCTTGTAGTTGCTGCCCATCTGCGTCACAAGCGCGTAGAGAGGCAGTGTGCTGTAACTGGAGAACAAGAGGACAGCCAATCTGCACGAACCATGACAGGATTAGCTTTCCACATGATATTCATAACCCAAAAAATACAACAGACAGCCTCCTGTGGTTTTTTCTTCAAATACCGTCTTCTACGCCATCCTAATCACACTTCAAGCCTGTCAAAGCATGTCGCGAAAAACACAGAAGATCTGATTTAAAAAGTTTCAAGTGATATGTAAATACCCAATTATGAGACGGCCCCAGAGGTAATTCTTATTCGATTCTAAGAGACAGGTCTTGTATCCAAATTGCCACTGCAAGGTTAAGAGATGCAGGAAATTAGATGAAGGAGAACAAACAAAACTCGTATATGGAGTAAAATAGAAATGATTATCAGAGTATGTGAAATGGAGTGATGTTAGTGATAAACTGTAGGAAGAGAGAGAGAAAAGGGGGATGGCGTACCGCATGCCAGAGGAAAGTGGCAAATTCGAATGCAGTGTCGAAGAGGATTAAGTGGATGACGGATAGGAGCAGCTTCGGGCGATTGAACCAGAAGAGCTGGTCGCGAGGTTTGATTGAAACAGGCACGAGAGGACCTGGCACTGACATATTCTCTAGTGCAAGGGTTGCAATCACATGCTGCAGCTTCGTTCCGATTATGAAGACCACCTAGTACGATGAGTGCCAAAAACAGAACAAAAATTAGGCCAGATAACAAGGTCTCAGGACAAAAGATTATCCGCAAGATTCAGATTGGAAGGAGCTAAGTGTCGAGACATATTGGCAGTTAAGGTAGTACTCACAAAGACGGGGATGAGCGATGTCCAGAAATATAATTGAGCCCCGTCCACATTCAAGACCCATAGCACTACGACGCATCCCCATAGCCATGCGCTGCATTAACAAAAAATTGTCGTCAATACAGGGATGCGAATCAACAACACAGTTTGGTGCTCAAAAGATTAATTGTAGAGGAGAAATCATGTCAGCTTCTAGTAACGAACATGATTTATAATTATTCGCAATTTTACCTGATGCCTACGATGGTTTCGAATTCGTCCTCCATAGTCCGCACCATGTACGAATGGAAGTCGTAAGTGTCCTTCAGGTTATGAGTCTGCAGGTGCACATCCATTCCATGAAGTTAATCAATCTGACAACTAAGCAAAGAATGCTACCTGCTTTGAGAAACAAATTTGAATTCAACGTACAGTGAAGTATATAGGGGAGGGTGAACTACTTACATTAATGAAACTGAGGCGAAGGGCCAGGTAATCAGCACGAGGAATGAAAAATTGTTGGAAGAAGCACACCAGCCACACAACAAATCTGGACCTGCTCCAAGGCTTCGACGTATGGTACCGCACAAAAGTTGATTGCCGATTCAACGTTATGTTCTTTATCAAGTCTGCAAAGAGAAATAAAATAGTTTAGTTTCTGCCAGCATTATACAGGTTCAACAACTCATACAGTGAATATATATTAGGACCCACATTTCTAGAAGCCCGAAGTGGAGAGAAGCAGCTTTCAGGCCGGGTCTATGCTATAACAAGGATGTTGAACGAAATCAGGAAGAAACAGTCGCGTTGTTGGGATATTAGAAACCCGGGGACCGTATTGTAAGATACTAGCAATAAGCTTGTTTCGTTTTGTGCTAAAATGGAGAAAGGGGGAAGAAGCTTCTCGTAGTCTGTTCGGTCTGCTTCCAACATACATACCTGGAATTCTTGTTTCGTTGGCTGCCTTGTGAGCTTCGTTCTCCCACTTCCTCCACCGATACACCTGCATCGTCGTCATCAATGATTAGACCATTTCGTCCCTTCACGCAGCTTCATCAGTTATATATCAGACAAGAAGTCACATTTAATAAATGAGCATAAGAAGGAGAGATTTCAAAGTCCTTACCCTGAAGAGAGCACAGAGCATGGTGAGGCAAGAGTACACCACGTGCACCAGCGCCAGCAGTACGATGAAAATATGCAGCTGGTGTATCGTATTCGTTGATATAAACGGCTCATACCCCTGCACAACCGATTCCAGTGTCAAGAAAACATTAATCGAAAGCCGGGAAGTCTATTTACTTCAGCTTCACAGTTGCAAACTAATTCGAACAGATCGATCATCTGAGTTTCGGGGGAAAAAAACAATCTGAAATTACTCAATGCGAAGAGGAGTGGTGCTGTCAGTGTACAGTACCGCTTGGCATGTGTGGGCTGCTGGTTCTGATTCCAAAAGTCGTCTTCGGGTGGGCAATTGGGATGAGGCTGGCTCTTGTGAATCTGCAGTTGTGGAGGCCGCGCGAGGCCGTCCAGAAATATCGCAGGGAGTCCATTTATCGTAGGCTGAGGATGGAACGCACAACTTCGACACTGGGTCTTGGAGGATGGTTATAGTTAATGAAATGAATCCCATCAACATCAGCTCTGGAACAGCAACAGAATGCAATCAGAAGTCAGTACCTCGTTATGAATGACATTTCACCTGCTGTCAGATTAGACCACCTATTTCATTAATTGCCTGCACGAACGCGTGTACCAACATATTCATGCCAGACTAACAAGTAACAACTGTTGCAACTTGCAAGACGCGGCTGGTTTGGAAAGTCTTAATGTTCATTGAAACACTTGTGAATGACAAGGAGGGTGTGTTATAGCCAGCCTGAAATTTGAATTAATTCTTCAACGAAGGATTTAGTACAGCTACGTCGAGATAATGGCGAATCCCAGAAATTCTCCATAACGCTCATTGGTCAAGGTTGGTAAGATTGCAGTTGAACATGTGAGCACGAACTCACCATCTTTCATCCTGCTCAAGGCCGCGAGGAGCGGTTTCCGTTTGGTCTCTCGCAGATACTGCAAGCAAGAAACGAATTAAGGAGAAACTCATCAGTGAACGCTAACTGCAATCGGCTGTAGCCAAGGACTTCAACAAGTTGAACTCTAGCTACAAACTCATAGAATGCTGGAGCGGGACTAGAGTAGATTGTTGTGACCAAAAGAGCAGAAGTGGCTGCACAAAGTTAAGTTAGATGGGTACATCAAGTGAGTCATGCCCATTCAAAAGCAGCAGCAGGAGTGGAGGAAAGAATAGGCGCAACATTATGGGTGGAAAATTCAGTTCGTACTTTGGCAAGGAAATGCAAGAGGCGCTCCACACACATGGAGATGATGACAAACGCCGTGGCCACTGAGGCCAGTGCCCATGTGGGTGTAAACTCCAGCGTCCTCGGCGCTAGAGTACCACTCCCGCTTGTGTCCGCCTCGTTCGCCATGAGAAACTACTTCTTCCTCAATCCGGCTCTACTAGATTAGACTCGATAAGAATATGACTATCTTTCTCACTGAACCACGCCCGGAACGACTCTACTAGATTGGACCTTCGGGTTGAACTCCAACTGTGCTTCTCAAGTGCGACCACCAAACGGCTTCGGAATGCTTTGTTTCAAACCACGCAAAGTCGATTCGATCGGCAGTAGTGGAGAGTGCTGCAGTTAGTGATCATACAACTGGTTTATCCAGGCTGAATCAATCTGCAGGGGGTTCCCCAGGTGATGACATACGGAGTGCTGCTTGTGCCCGTCCTGGTAGTGCAGCGCCCTTGAAGCACGAGAGACCCGTCATGAAAGAGCACACCACAGGCTCATTTACAGTTGAAGATCGTCCTTGCTGTTCAAGCAAAACTCACCACCCTCACCGTCCCCTGAACTTTCCATCCTGATTTCAATATTCCTAAAACTCTAACCTGTCGGATTAATCAGGCCTAACTCAGACTCACTGCCGAAGCTTGAAGATCAGCACAGTGGTCAGTCCTGATGGCGAACTTTCGGACCCGCGTGCAACGACGACGAGGCCAAGGCAGTCCCTAGACCATCTGCACTCTAACACTCACCAAGCCTGCAGCCGAAGTCGCTATACTTGCTCATTCCACGCGGGGTACCTCGCCAATTATAATCATGACCCAGAATTCCGGAAGCAGCTCCGGAGCGCAATCCGAATTGCCTTTGATTGGTTCCAAACCTCCAGGTTTCGGTGGGCCACCTCATAGTCCACCTAGACTTTCCACCGGTTCCCTCTTTAGACTTCGTAGTTTGAACACTCTCTCCGCCCCGAGATTCACATGCGACAGAACTCGTGCTTTCCTCATTAAACGTTCATCAATTCCCAACCAAACCCAGCCTGGTGTTTATTAGCATAAGCATTGCACGGAGTTCTTGCACATCCTCACACAGCCTCACATTCTGGTACCGTTTGTGAATCACGATTAGTGCTATAATTTAATCATGATTACCACTAAATCCACATTTTGGGGCTCGTATCTGGCAATCTCGAATCTGAGTGTCCCAACTGTCGTCGAAATGAACTAGAATATACACAGCCAGTTACGTTATACTTCCGTGGTTATCAAGCTTAAAGCGCTAGAGTCGAGAGTTAGACGTTGTCTACTGCTGATACGTGTACTTCCTCGGCTGTTTCTGATTACACCGCCAGGTTGATCATGTACATGTTGTTTACAACTTTTCACCCGGGCCTCTTTCCATGCTTAGAAACAATTTAATATCAGGTGGCGGAATTCCAGGGCAAAACTTGAATTGTCCACCGTTCAAGCAAAATCTTTACTCCAGTTATTGACTAAACTTAACCTTGAGTCATGCCTCTGTGGGCGGTCGTACGTAGCGAGTACACTGTAGAGGTACGAAAGGGGAGGAATTTTGGTATCGTTATACACTACCTGGGGCGGGAGATCGTGTCATTACGGAAGGGGTTGAGCCGGCCACATAATGATCTTGCCAGGTGACTGCAGTCGACAATTAGCGATTAAGAAATTCGGTCTCCTGATACCATGATGGTCCTTTCAGTACGATTTTAAGTGTGGCAGGCTGCAGCCCTTCCATCCTCAATCCGGAAGTCTTTCTGCAAGGAGGTGGGGAGGAGGTTTCACTCAATGAGTTTCTGGTGTAAGTTACAGTGACTCAGTTGAGACCGGAATCGGTGATTGCTTCCTTGTCCCTGGAAATGGGGAGTGACGACATGCTTTAAGAAATGGAATGCTGCTCAGTGCTTTCAGTGCTTTAAGTGCTCTGTGTGTCCTGCTCTGGCATCGAGGTCGATTTGAACACTGATGCAGAAAAGGAAATCTGTGGGCCCTGGGGCCCGAAGCATGAGCAGCACATTTGCAAACATGGAGGATTAGCAAAGGTGTGGAATATTGCTTTCAGTTATTCCAGGGGTGGAGGTGTGAATCACACCGCGTGCTCCACGAAGGTTGAAACTTGAAGGTGATCACCCAAGTAATCCTGTCAGCAGGGTCACTGTGTTTATTGTTGTTAATTTTAACTGAATCTTTAGTGCTCTATTTTTGAGAGATCTGGATTCTGGAATCCCATTCAAGTGATTCAAGGTTCGTCATTCTCTACTCATGTTGGGAAAACATCTTGACTCAGGACGTGATTTGGTTCAGCATTCTGATGTTAATCCTATAATTATGCAAGAACTTAATGTTAGTTTGTGTCTCTCGGATTATATTACCAAAGGAAATATCGTACGTCGATAGCAGGTTCGTAAATTACCATTGAACGAACATTTATTGTTTTTAGAAAAATAAGGTTCGTCTCCTAAAATTTTGATTTTTCCAGATTTTATTTTTACAAAAAATATATTAAAAGTATTTTTAAATGGATATAAAATAAGTAAATATTTCAAAAAATAAATCTTCTTAATTAATTTCCAACCTGTAAAATTCCATTTTTTCTTTTTTTAGAATTATTTATGACCAAACATGATATCCACATATGGTATGCTTATCGGATCAATTGCCATAAGGTTGTTTAACCCCAAAGTGTCACGGAGGACAAAAAGTGTCCTCACACAATTTTAAGTCTACTATAACTTCTTCATCCAAGGTTCAAATCCAATGAAACTTATTGGGGAAGTTGCGCTTATTCTTCTAGTTTATGTGGTTAAATTTTTAGATCAATCGAAGACTTACTGCTTCTTTAGTAGCCAATCAAAGAGCACACACTTTGCATAAAATCACAAAATTGCATGTAAGGGCTGCAACTTCAGGGACTTGTATCTTCTTCATTGATGACTTGTTTTCAATGAAATTTGTTTTTTTTTTTTTTTTTCTTTTTTTTCTTGAAGTATAGTTATTGTGGTAACATTTTCATATCAATCCAAGTTGTTTTGAATGTTTGGGAGCAATTCGAAGTTCTAAACCTTGTCATTTTTGGAGTACAATGAACTTTGGTGGCTTATATCTTCTTTGTACAAAGTCAGTTTTCAATAAATCTGTTGGGAAAGTTGTGCCTACAAGTCTAGTTTGTGTGGCTAAAATTTCATGTCAATCCAAGAAGTATTGAGTGACTGAGAAGCATTCTAGTGGAGAGAGGTTCAGCCCTAGATGTGTTTTTTCAGTTTTTCTGACTATTTTCTAGCATTTCAAAGCTGTTTTCTAGATACCATGACTCAATTTCATGAATTTTTTTTCACCAATGTGTTTGTATACTGTTTTGAATCACTTTGTAGTATAATTTTTTTTCATTTAAGTAGGTTTAGAAATCAAATTTCACCTTCAGATGTGTTCTGGGAAAAATTTCAGCATTTATTTTCATTACTAAAACATTATAATGTTTTGATCTAAATAGTCAAATGACTCCAAATTTGATTCATGGCATCTACAACATGTTAGCTACAAGACTATACGGTTGAGATTCATATAACTTGAAGAAATTTAGATTTGTATAGCTTCAAAAGCGATGATGTTTTTGGACCCTAGATATCTCATGTCACTTTGGGGTTAAAATGTTTCATATTTTGGATCACACAGCGTAGAGTGTACTGTGTGTTTCACAAGAGTAATTGAACAATACACAAAAGCAAAGCATAATGTTGTCTACCAAAAACACTCCTAAATTATTCTCTTTTTGCCTATTCTACTATGTGGATTAAATAATGTTGGAATTTCACAAATAGGTTTATATTAATATTCATAATAAATTATTTATTTGATCATTATGATTAAAATTAATTTTTGGTTGCCTAAAAGATACTTTCAATATCAAAATTAGAAGTTGCCAAGATTTAGATTTTTTACTTTGTACAAATTCTAACTTATCCCCTAAACGGCCAAGGGTGTTTTTCATCAAAACTGCCAGAAAACAGCCCCTCTTCAAAGCAAGGTGGCTTTTGCAAAGGTGGGGTCTTAATTAGTACATCTAACCGTAAGATCTTGTAGCTAACTTCTATGTCTACATTTCCACCAAATCTTACACACTCATTCCTCACCAATTGCAAGATCGTAAAGTTCAAAGTTGAAAAACAAGTTTTTTTCCCTGCTCAAAAAGGGATCAGCAGAGTTTTGAAGGCCCAAAAAACCATATTTTTGAATTATGGATTTTGGGGATTTTGATGCACGTCAAAGAAGACTGAGTTAGCTAACTGTGTTAAAAAAATTATATTCAAAAAATTTGTGGAAGGTTGCCAAAACAATCATTTTCTGCTAGGGGGTATACTGAAATTCACAAACAAAGGCTGTTTTTTGACAATAAAAACAGCATATGGAAATAATTTTGGATTAAAAATCCGAACGGTGAGAACATGCTCTACTACCTTCTCTATACATAGAAATTTTTATTTTTGAAAAATATCAAAATTTCAATTTTTGGTGGAATTTCAAAGTTTTGTCTTTAGTCAGATTTGGGCAGTTTTGGGCAGTTTGGGGCAGAAATTGTTGCATTCATAGTGGCTGAGAGCCTGCCCGTGGAAGGGCGTTTTATGCTCAGAGGAGCATAAATTTTTCTCACTTCACCCAAAAAAATAAAAAAAAATATCCCCATAAACCTCTTGAAAAAACCTTTTTCCACAAAAAAATTCAAAAAAATTCAAGTAAATTTGATTTTTTAGGAACCTGCCCAAATTTCAAAAATTCCCATTCCAGGACCATGGCCGTTTAGGGGTTAAACATATAAACCATCTTAAATTATACATCTTTGGTATGTCTTACTAAGCTAACAATAGTGGTGAAAATAGGTGAAACAACAATAGATATGTGGTGAAATCTGGTTCAAATGAGGTTAGAGAGAGCATGGTAATGAAAAATAAGATAAATTTCATACTAAGTTTAAAATTATTTAAAAAACCACAGTGGCCGGAAGATGCTTATTAAATGGTGGTATATTGGACAAAAATTGAATTAAGGTGTGAAGATTAGACGGTGGTTATTAGTTGTTGCTTTGATGAATTATGGACTTGTACTAGTGTTTTCTGCTCTAATATGTCATTGATTTTGGGCTTTTGCAGAAACACCTTTTAAAACTCTTAAGTAATATAATTATCATAAAAATAAATTTAAAACTTAACCCTAAACCTTATTTTTTATCATCCTTAAATGTCCTATGTTTTACACAATACTTGCAAAAAGTCACATTACATAGTTGTAGTCATGGATTGTTTCAATTTGTTCTAAGTTAAAATCAAAACAAAATGAGATATATGGACAAAGAGACCTAAATAAAAATAAAACACAAAAAAACAATTTTTGTTATTTTTTGAATGGCATACATAAAATACATATTTGTTTTTCAAACACCTTGAATTAGCGTCGACATGACAAAGACCAAGAGGACAAATTTACTCTTATTTTAGAGACATTTAGACATTTAGACATACAATTGTAAAACACAATAAGAAGTAAAGAAAGAAAAACTATACGTATGATAAACAAACATGAAAACAAATCTATGTCATTAAGTTATGAACTCAAATCATGATTGGAATGACTGTATCTCACTAGTCCATGTTTGAAAATCCATGGACCCATTTGAACGGTAATTTTGTGATATGTAGTTGGCTTGGCACTACTAGCCAAAAATAAAAATAAATGAAATGTGAAAGTTGTATCAAATAACATGTTCCACGTACGTGGTAGAAAAGGGCCTTGACTACACTGAAGTGTACACCGGTTTGCTAGCTAATTCAGTCCATTTCAGATTGGTGTTGAAGAAAACGTTTCGGTGTTATTTGCCACAAGAAACTGCTATTTCAGAGTCTGCGGTTTGGGGATGGAGTTTCGAACTCGAGGTCCCACAGCTCCCATTTTTGGACGGTGCTGACTCACGTGAATCACGTAAGTTGATTACTGCGGTGGGTTTTTATGGTATCCCGTAGTTCTGAAATTTACTAGACGAAATCGACTCTGTCCATTTCCGGGATGAAAGAATCCATCCAGTTCAAAATTCAGAGTTACCTTGTCCCGATGAATTTACTCCACTTGTACCCGGAATATGGTTAATGTATGCACCGTCTAGTTATACCCGGATGGTTATGGGTTGATACCAGGGTATCCGAAGTCCGGTCGTACGAGATCCGACCCGTAACCGGCCACTCCAGAATTTTCGATATATGTCCGGTGTTCGTTATGGATACCCTGTGTCCGTCGTCGACGCCACGTGGCTGATTGAGTTCTCAGGGCTTCATGGACCATACCCGTCCGGATTGCTAGAACCGGGTCTGAGTTGTTGGATCCGGATCCGGGTATTCACGTGGATACGACGCTCTCTGGGATTACATTAAAATAGGGTTTGCGATTGGAATTTTAAAACAGGGACGCTGTATTAGCTTGCGGAATTCAGATCGTTCTCTTTTGAATGCATAGTGATAATAAAAAATCTCAGAGTAGAACAATCGACGTCCGAAGAAGTAAGACATTGCAATGGACCGTTTTTTCATTTCAAATGTCAGGATACAAATTCGAAGGTAACGGAGAAGTTGCAGTCTATGATTGCTAATAGCACCAATCCATTGCGCATACTGTATTGCTAAATGGCGCAATTGCTTCCGGTTTCCTATGGCTATGGGCAAGTGTTATGAGGGACGGCCTTTTTTTTTTTCAATAAGAGCTTTGATTCCCATTTTACATAAACACTGGACCCGCTCGTCTTGACAAGCGCATGCTCAAGTATCGTGAAAGGTTGACGGTCTTCGATGTAGATGAGTGGCAAGTTCGGTTTCATAATCTTATGGATTTGAACCATTTGTTGTCCCGTCTCGCATAGCGACCCGTACTTCTGCTTGGGAGATTTCCAGCTTCCACCTGCACGCCCCTCGGCCACCGGAACGTCGCCATGGTCTGGATGCAAGACAAAACACAAACTATTTGCTGCAATTGCGTCTTTAGTGAGTCTGGGAAGCGGTCCGTATTCAAAGCGGGGACGAGGAGCTCTAACCTCTGAGACTTTATCGGCTTGGATTGCCATACCCCGCGTTGTGACACCACCGTTAGACTTGATGAGTTCTCCTTCCTGTGGAATACCTTGGACGGAGGAGTCATCGTAGTTGCCCCCGGGGATAACGCTGCAAGGCTGTGCGGCTGGTATACGGCGAGGTGGTGAACGCGGCATTGACTCCGAAGCGGGACGAGGTGAGACTTCACCAGACATGCCTCCGAATGAGCCAGATACGTCTGTTGAGGTCGCGGCGCCTATGGGCATCCTGTTAGAGAAGTTCTGTAGAAGGGTGTTAGGAGTAACTAAAACTGTGTCACCGCTCATCCAAGACGGACTGTGCAATCCGGGGTGGAGAGCAATCGGCGGTGTCCTTCGAATTTCATGGTCGCGGTGATTAGCTGTTCGATCAGGTAATTGAACATGAACCTCGTTAATTCCGCGACGTTCGTTTGAATGACACTCGTTAACTCCTTCGGGCCTTGATGATACTCGCCTGCCGGAAATGTCGTTGTTGCTTGTGTAGGCTAGGTTCTGTGCGGACAGCGTGGGCGAGCGATGCACTTGGCCGAGCGATGTAGCTGCTTGATGTTGCGTAGTGGGTGTCATCGGCGAGCAAGGTACGGGGTTTGGGGCAACTGTGGGGTTTACGAGACGAAGCAGAAGCTCCTTCACTTCTCTTATCTGTTCCTTACTGCTCGTTAGGTCCGATGCCATGTGCTGAGCGGTACCCTCGAGCAAGTTGATTCTGGTTGTCTCACGCATAGCATAAGGAGGCGTGGTAGTGCTCTGAAATCGATGAAGAAATAGATTAGGGTTTCTTCAATTTAAACAGAGATGCTCATAGGTGCTAGTGTCGCAGACGGAAGAAGATCAGGTGGACTTACCCTTCGGAAGTTCGGTGTTGCATCGTCATACCTTGGTCCTTGGGCAGACGCTGATGTCGTTACGTGGTGATTGGCAGAATAGTCGCTGTTGAAAGTGGAAACACTTGCGAAGCGATTGGAGGGGTCCTGAGTCGATGGTGTTGAGAATACCTGTGGGAGACTCCGGCATGTTGGTAATCCGACATATAAAATTTTCTGGTGGCGGCGTGCAAGATTTCACAACAAGGAAATTGAAAAACACACAGTACTTGTTAAGTTGGAGTTTACCAGATTTGAGAAGTGATCGGAGCTGCCTCCATCTTCGGGGTCGAAAGCCTGCTGACTGGAATGAGGCAGTTTGTTCTTCCCTTTCCTCATTTCTGTCATTTGCTGTGACTCGTCTCTTCCGGCTGCACTCACCCAATACTTCTTCCATTCCGTGAAAGCTTCCTCTGGACACTTAGGGTGTTTGGAACCACCCGTCTCAATAAAATGCGCCTTCCATATCTTCCTATCGTTTTTCAAGGTGTTTTTTAAAAACTTCCCTAAATACTTGATGTCTAAAGGACTGCTGTATGTAAATTTCTTAGATAGTTTTTCTGCTACACACTGAACTTGTGATTCCCAGTACGGTTTTAATGCTTTATAAGACCTGACTTTGTAATTGATGGTCTGTCTTGCACAAAGGCGCGCTGCCCTGTGCCACTCGCTTTTCAGGCCAAGGACCGTACCTGAAGATGAGACTGGTATTTCGATGTTAGGTTCCCTGTTTTGGGCGTGGGCTGAAGCCATCTCCTTCAGAAACGGACGTTGGAAGTCTCGATGAACGGAACGCTTTTTGTTTCCTTCCAGTCTCCGCTCCTCAGGTGAGGCGTCGGTAGTCTGCCGCCAATCTTCAGTTCTGACTTCACTTGCTCGAGCAGACTGAGAACGCCAACATGCTTGACCGCTCAATGTAGGTGGTTGTTGATGGTCCGGTACATCAGCAATTCTTGTTGACGAGGATGGGGTTCTTCGTTCCCCTGCAGAGGGTCCTTGACCGGGCATGGTGCCGAACAAAGGTTGATCCAGGTTCACGGTGGAGCCGGGCATAGGGCGGGGAGCCCCGTATTGAGACGTGTGGGGGGTGTTAACTCTGTGCCATTGCATCTGCGACATGCCGGTTCAACAAAAAAAGGCACCATGTGACAATTATGATAAAACTAAGCATGGTGAAAGTGCGACAACCCTTAACCATTCAGGGTACTATGTGTTCCGATGGGGTCCTGCAAACGGATTACACTGAGTTGTTGTAGAATGTAAGGCTCTTCCCAGCGTCATTTTCAAATGAGTTTTCAAAAAAATACTCTGTATTTATGTTCACCAATATTGATGGAATAAAATGTAGAAAATAACAATCATAAACTGACAGCCTTCTAATGTCGTACTTGGTGTTCGCATGTGGACAGAGCAATGTAGAGGAATGACTTTTCCTAATGCACAAGGAGATAAGACTACGACAGTACCTGGTTCTAAGTGAAATCAAGGTAACCAAATGAGAAGTTGCTAAGGAAATCATGCATAATTAACCTAGCCAGAGTATGACCTTCTCAAATATGTGCGACTACTTTATTTTCTGTGATTTTTAAAAGTTAGAGATATGCGTGTTCAGTCAATATGGACATTCTATAACCGCGATCAAGCGTGCTACTGGCATGACATATGACAAACGATAGGCCTGTTGTGCGGTTCACTATGCAGAGAATTCCACACGGCAATAAGACTGAGATATCAAGGGAGAATGTGATACTTACCGGATCCATGTCGTCCTGGCCGCAAGGTACGCCATCCATCATAGGCCGCTCCGAAACCCTGGCAGGGAAGGCCATCGTATCCCTGGACCGCTGTCGTTTCCCGCAGATTTGTTGAACTCGAACTTCGAGCTCAGGAGTTGAACTGCCCTGTGATGAGGAATCCTCTGGGTCTGAATCGAAGTCCTCAAAGTCCAGATGGCCGCAAGCTCTAAGAGCACCCATTAGGGTTGATGGACGGCGACTAGGAACTAGGTCGAGCTCGGAGGTTGTAGAAAATAGATCAGGGGAAAGTGTTTCAGATCATGGATATCTGAAAAGCTGTAGACATGCTAAACCGGAAACGTACGTTGTCCTCCTTACGTTGGATCTATCAATTATAGTCTTACCGAGCCTCCTAGATCTTTCTTGCTCTGCTACTGTCGTGGTCCGGGCTCTCCCTACATCCTACGCATTCTGGATCCGATCCTCACACGGAGGGGGCACTTTGTTTCCATTGGAGGACACGGGAGTAATTTAGAATAGCCTAGGGAACTCCGGGAACTCTGAACTGGTGATATAGGGCGGGAACTACTCAAAGAACCTCCGTTACGTCTAGATGGGCGTGTAGAGAGGTCCCAAGCGGGCAGTTAGTTTGAGGACAGTTTTGATCTGGTTGTGCAGCACAGTATTGGCCATATTGCACTACGTATCATGGAGGATTGGAGTCCTGAGACGAAGGTGAGATACGGACTTCTGCGGAGAGATAGTTACGGAAACATTGTTAGTGTTTGGAACTTCGGTGATCTGGACAATGTTTTGAGAGATATCGATAGCGGAGCAGATTCGGAGAGAGAGGGTGCTGTCAATGTAGATTTTGTTAGCTCAGAAAGCGATCCAACTGATGAGCCAATGAGCGGTGACGGGGTTGGTGGACACAGTTTCAATGAGCATGGGCGATTACACATTGAGGGCACCAGGGACTTGTGTGATGTTTCACTCGACTTCGGCAGGTTACCGGACACTCGTACAGTAGTTCACGATGTTCGCGACATGCTTGATGGAGAGGTGTGTAGTGAGACTAACGTCGACTCTTTGCTGACCGTAGGACCGCAGCAGACATCTGAGGAAGACAGTGTAAGCACGATCGAATATTCTGTGGTCAATACCGGATTCGGAGTGCCCATACTATCGCAGCATGTGGACGACGTGAAGACAGTGGAGGATCACTACACCCTCGAGCAAGTCAGGGGATGTCACAGTGATCATCTGATGGGCTCGCGTCTCCTCTGCCCGGCATTTCTTTCAGCTGTTGAAAGGCACTGGAGTTGCAGACATTTCGAGCAATTCGTCTCGAGCGCCATCGTGCTACATGGAATTCGGATTTTACACAACATGACAGATGTTATATGGAGCGATCTCATGCAGACACTTCTTCAATCCTGTGTGGACCGTCATCGGAATCACTGTGTGCACATCAGGCGAAATTTCGAAGACTATTTTTCTAGAGAGACACAGGTTCGACAGACGAACCTTGAAGAGTTAGAATATATCTAGATGTCCGTTCTATAATTGTATTGGAGGATTAGGTGTGGTGTCGTAGTGGCCATATAATTCGCTGGGCGCATTGTTAACACGTGGGCGTTTGAAAACGCTCTTACAGTAAGGCAGTCCTGAATGTTACTTCATATTTAAATAAAAGATTTTGCTCGACATACGTGTTGCTTCCATTCACTTTAATCCATGATGTGTCATTTCGTTGTTGTTAAAATATCACGAATACAAACAGTCACTGAATTGACAACTCTCTTCACTCGACTCGATACTAACCAAGAGCGGTTTTCAGGGAGACACTCTTTGAACGGGATATGAGTGCAGCACTCCCAGTTTGCCAAAGTCCCACAGACGTTTAGGGGGCAGGAGCCTTGGCAAAGTAGTATCGCCGGCCTCGTCGTTTGGTTCATTGCAAGGGATAGCTGAGCGGCCATGTCAAGGCAGAATGAGGACAACGGTGACTTGCGAGATAGGGCTCGTATTATTCAGCGTGACGAGAAGCTGAATTTGAGAGAGGAAATTCTAGCGGACAGAACGGGAAGTCAAAAACGGATATGCCCATGTAATATTTGCCTGGGCGAGACATGGTCGGTTCGCTATCGACCTATTGTACGCCAACACCTCCAAACGTACGGTCGTCACCCAGCGCACCGCGGTTCTACACAGGTAAGACTAACTGCTTTTCTGCACATGTGCTTCCTTAAACATCATTCCCACATGGTGAAAATTGATGTATTTCGAATGGAAATGCGTAGCGAAGGGTGATCAATAAACTCATGAGACTGAATTGTTTGCTTCAGGGATTCGATCCTGATGAATCCGATGCGGAATGGGACCAGGATATCCGAGAGCAGTACGGGGCGAGGGGTCAGGCGACTGTAGGAAATGGCAGGAGGATTGTTGACGAGGGAGCGAACATGGAGCGTTTAGTTCAACATACTTTCCATGTGTATGATTCTCTGGTAGGCACCATTGGCAATGTTCAGGACGACGACCTTGATGATACTGCCCAAGGAGAGAACGAGGTCGGTAGGGATCGGGATACAGGTTTGGCGGAAGATACGATGGACTATGCAGGGGAGGGGCAGCAACCAGCAGCTGCTCCTGATGCTCCGGATACAATGGAGGAAGACATGGCCGACGATGACCTCATGGCAATGGAGCAAGGGCCTCCTACACCGCATCAAATTCTAGAAGAAAGCGCAACAACTCCCCTGTTCCCTGGGAGCGGTCTAACTCAATTAGGTGGAACCCTTCTTCTCCTCAATTCGCTCCGTACTCACAATGCTTCCAACCAGCTCGTGAATGAGATTTTCGGAATCTTGAGCAAGAGTTTATTGCCGAAGGTGAATTCCCTACCGAAAAATGAGTACCAGGCGTCCAAGGTTCTGAAGCAACTAGGACTTGGATATGAAACTATACATTGCTGTCCTGGACCTAAGACATGCATCTTGTTTAGAGGACCGGATTACAAGGAGTTGAGTCAGTGTCCTAAGTGCCATGCAGAAAGATACAAGATGGTGGGTAAGAGCAAGGTGCCAGCCAAGGTCTTGAGATGGTTTCCGTTAATCCCGCGTTTGCAGCGTATGTACAGCACTCCGCTTCAGGCCTCGTACATGACATGGCATGCAAGACATGAGAGCGAGGATGGTGTGATGCGGGGAGTTGTCGACTCACACCAATGGAAATATGTGAACTGGAGGTGGAGAGAAGAGTTCGCACAGGAGCCTCGGAACCTGCGCCTTGGACTTGCAACCGACGGGGTTAATCCCTTCTCGGTAAAACGCTCCACATGGAGTACTTGGCCGGTTTTAATTCTGAATTATAATTTGCCTCCTTGGATGACAACCAAGAGACATTTTATAATGCTAAGTCTTATTATACCAGGCAAGAAATCTGTTACAGGTGAAAATTTCGATGTTTATCTTCAACCTCTTTTAGAAGAGCTGCAGATCTTGTGGGCGACGGGTGTACCAACAGATGACGCGTCCAAGTTCAGGGGTTCTTCTCAGTTCAACATGAAAGCTATCCTACTTTGGACAATTCATGATTTCCCCGCATACGGGATTGTTGCAGGATGTGTGACAAAAGGATACCGTGGGTGCCCTGTTTGTGGCCCAAATACAATTTCGCGACGATCGTTACCACTACATAAAAATGTTTATGATAACCAGTACCGCCGTTACCTACCAATGGATCACCCTTGGCGAAGGAGCAGACCTGAATGGGGCGGCGTAGAGGAGCTTCGTGGACCACCTGGAAAAGTGACGGCCACAGACATACAGCATTGGGGTCACCTACGTGAAAGGTGGGTAGCGGAAGGATCTACTCCTGCAGCAGAAGATCCAGCACGCTTGTTCGGGATTAAAAGAGTCTCGGCCCTCTTTCAACTGCCGTATTGGCAGGTTAGAACACTCCACTTTTCTCCCTCTCTTACGTGTTTCCCCAGTTTTTCTTAGGTTGCAAGGACAACTACTCCGTATGGAAGAGGAATGCCTGTAAGGAACCCGGATTCCACCTTTCATTATTCGAAATGAAATGTCAAGGTGTTTTAGAACAACCGTAATGACGTGGAATGTCCGTTACTGTGTGCCACCGCTAGAGTCGTCACTGTAAGGGACTTGAAACCGAAAGATTTTGAAGGATCGTAAATGACTTTTTATTTTGTATTGTTTTTTCCAATTGGCCTGTCCATGTGTTAGCGTTCATACTATACTTGTGGGCATTAATATTGGTGCTTAATATTGCTCACAGATATCATCAGTTCATGATTCAATCCAGCTCTTTCTGAATTTCTTTTTTACCGAGACAATTTTTTTTTAGAATGTTTTGCATTATCTGTGACCTTGCGAGGAGTTCTAGCACTCTATTTCTCCCTGGTATTTCTTATCAGTGCCTAGTAGTTTAGTGTATACTCTTATGTGGCCCTCTTTCAAACCAATCGACGTTGAAAATTAATTGTAGAACCCATGTCCGTTCATTGGCGAGCCCTCCCTTACAGGTAGTCATGTTGTCTACCTTTCCTAGAAATCGTTCAATGTCGCTAACATTTTATTTTTAATTATTTTGCTAGTACGATCCAAGAGGCAGAGCACGCGTTAATTAGATCTCTATTGCTGATTGTTTGCAGAGAGGTTCGCTCTGTATTGCCTTACCCCCACTGGTCTTAACTCATGGAACGATGAGGCTTGTCTTCCAGTAACGGTGTTTTGTTTTTTTTTTTTTTTAATAACCAATTTATTTTGCTTGTGTGATCATTTGCGCATAGCTGCGCAGAGTAATTTGAGGTCAGGTTGCTCGGTCTCTATCAAACTTGAAAGATAGGGTGCTGTTTGAGTGGGCACCGGATATTTTCTGACGTCTTTTGTTTCCTCAGGATCTCCCTATCAGGAACACTCTGGACATCATGCATATAGAGCGCAATGTGTCTGACAACGTACTCAAACATCTATTTGGAGACAAGGACACCCTTGCGATGAGACGAGACATGGCTCAGGCAGATAAGATGCACCATCTCCATCTAGTTCATGGAAACTCGGGCAATGTCATCAAGCCGAAGGCACCTTATGTTTTTTCGGAGCCAGAGAAGTCTAGTTTTCTGTCACTTATCTCAGGAACGAAAGTGCCCAGCGGATTTAGTGCCACTCTCACTAAACATATCGGGGAAAAGAAACTAAATGGTTTGAAGAGCCATGATCATCACGTGTTACTTCAACAAATATTGCCTGCTTCGATACGGCACAGTCTTTCGAGGGGGGTCCGTGATACTATCATCAGATTGGGCAACCTTTTTCAAAGAATCTGTGCTAAAGTAATTAGGCTCTCTGATATTCCAGCTCTCAGAACATGTGCTGTAGAAGTGCTTTGTCTGTTGGAACTGAATTTCCCACCCGGATTTTTTGACATTATGCCTCACCTTATCGTGCATTTGGTGGATGAACTGGAAATTTGTGGACCAGTTCACGCAAGATGGTGTTATTCCATTGAGCGCTATTTAGGTGTGCTCACGAAGTATGTGCGTGACAAGTCTAAACCGGAGGCAGGTATGGCATCCGGCTATATGATTGATGAGAGCCTGGGATTTTGTACTGAATACTTTGAATTATATGAACATACGAAAAGTCGCGTGTGGGATGCTGAAGAGGAGCTCAAAGACTCAGGGGAGTGCTTACTTGGAAGTCCCAAGCCGAAGCATTTGTCACAGCGCGAACTTGAATTGATTCATGACTATATCATATCACATTCTGTCCATACTGAAGAACTTCACAGGTGAGCAAATTCCTTTGAGATGATTATTATGCTGCTTATCATATCCATTTCGCAGTAACTAACCTCTTTATTTAAATTTGTCTCATTTACACAGTGTGTGGCTGGAGCTTAAGCACGAATACAAACAATCTAGATCCGTATACGCTACAACAGTACGGAGACAGCGTAGACAACCCATTCAATACCCTCCTGAACTGGCTTTGCCCTTCCCGAAGTTTAGCGTTTGGCTAAATAATCATGTGCGGACACTGAAGGAGGATGGTTTCCCGGTTTCCTCTGAACTGGACTGTCTGCATTGCCTCCCATCTGATCATGCGTGGACGTTCAACGCCATGTGGGCGTTTGGGGCCCATTATGTTTGCAATGCCGAAGTTGGGAACTCAGCAGTGGCGTTTGATTCTGGCATAGCCGCCGTTCCACCGACATTAGCCTGCACCGAGATTGATGTTGGCATTTTGAAGTCCATAATTTTAGTTACCTACCATGGCGTGAATTGTGTCGTCATGGAGGGCTCCTGGATAAAATCACACGATCAGGGAAGACGTGTGATTAAAAAGGATGCGTATGGTTTTTGGATTGTCCAGTTCGGCTCCAGGGAAGTGCGGCCCAAGGATAATCCTTATGTCTTTCCAGCCTCCGTTTCCCAAGTTTTTTTCGTCGACGATGCTCTGGACCCGTCGTGGAAAGTTGTTTTGCGGCATGATCCGCGTTCCAAGCGTATCGAAGGCGACCGTGAGTTCAGGGTATTTGGTGCAGCCGGTACCAGTATGCCAACACTAAGTACCAGATCCGGAAATACCAAATCGTCCCCTGAAATGTCCCGCGCAGCAGAGCAAGAAGACAATGAGGAGTTGCCACTGGAGACATTTAACGCGTTCGTCCGTGAAGAGGAAAGAGCCGATGATATTGCCCATCTGGACGACACACAATTCGAGGACGAAGTAGATATCCAATACGTTGAATAGCGGGAACTTATAGGTACCATTCTCGTCCTAATATTGAAGTAGTTGAAATGCAAAATCTATTTTGAAGTGTTTGCAAAATCTGGTGCAATTTCATTTGTTCGCTCGTTGTACAAGGGCACAATGTCACTAGCACAGAACATGTTACATCCTCTACATGTCACTGAGAATGTATCTGGCTTATTATAAGCAGATCAGAATGACGATGTTCTTTCACAACATATGTGCAGGTTGGTGATGCTCGGAGGTTGGATCAGTTTAACGATTAAGCAGTCCTGAATATGGGACTTGATTTTAACAGAGGAGAATTTGTAAACCTGGTGGAGGTGGCACTTTCATGCGTGAAGAGCAGTTGTGCAGAGAGGCCGGTCATGCGTCAGGTTGTGCGAAGGCTCCATGATCTGGAGTTGGCCTCCGCATCGGAGCCATCTCAACCTGAAAATGACCTCGGCCATGAGGAAAGTGCTCTGAATATTTCCTTTCACCTTTCATATCACCAATGACCATGTTCAGTGGAACCAAAAATTTGGGGACTCGGGACGTTTCAATGCACAACATTCACCACTTTGTAAATGAACTATGCGAAGACCAAAGATCTATAATAATGAAGTTTCGTTAATTTGCTTCAAAATAAATTAATACAAAAAAAAAACAAAGATCTATAATAATTGTTCTAAACATCCTCACTCTGACCTCGCTTCTTGCAATTGCCTCCGGTCTGCAGTGGTTCCAGTCCCTACTATCACAGAGAAGAAAGTTCAAAACTAGTGCCCGGCTCGGATTTTAGTCACTTACACCCTCACTAATTTGGTACCACATAGTTACTCACTAGTAACTTACCATCCGATCGTGATTTGACACTGATAATGTGATGGCTTGGTAATTTGGCAGGATTTTGAGCGATCATGGCGCATACATGGCTGTCTTCCATCACATGCATTGTAATGAGCAATTTCTGATGCAGTCGATACAATCGATCGAGGACACGATCACCTTTTGCTACACATCAAATCCCAGGCGAGAAATCCAAAGTTTCCAGATCTTTCTTCATCTCCCTCTCTCAGTGCTCGTCTTGTTTATTCTCCATTTCACCTTGCTGTTCCTTGTAGTTCTCGTCATCCGTAGAGATTTCCTGGCTTTCCCATTTTGCGCCCTTCAGACCGAGAGCGTCTCCGCTCCTGTTTGTTTTGCAACATCGTTGTGAGTTTCTTGCCGTGTGGTTCAGTCGATACGAAGTCGAGAGGGTCAGTAGAACTGATTTGCGTTAATCTGTCACGCAATTTACTTGTTTTGCGACCCACATGGCCTTACCCTTTCGGCTTTTGGTCTGAGAGAGTCCGAAGTTGTTGTCATCTGATTTACTTGTTTTGCGAGAAATGTGGCCTTACCCTTTCGGCTTTTCGTCTGAGAGAGTGCGTAGTTGTAGTATCACAATTCAGTTTTGGTGATTAGTTGCACTTAGAGCTGTCGCAATGCTACTTAGAAAGGGTTTGGATTTGTTTGCAATCACGGGTTGTCTGATTTTACTGGTTGTTTGAAAGTTGGTCGTGCAGGTTCACAGTCGCCACTGTGTCTATCGTCGCGGCAAGGGGTACTTCAATTGTTTCTGTCTGCTCTGTGTCTTCTACGCGCGACCATGGATGAAGTCGAATTATCTTCTATGAGCTGGTTCGTGACGGTCATGCGCCTTCACAATCGAGGAGTTACACCGACGGTGACCCCTACATCTTACATGCCCGACCGGAAGGCCCTCGCGGAGTACTGGGGACAGAGGTCCGGCCCCTTCGTATTTCGCGATCAAGGCATTCCCGAGTATGGAGTATATGTCCGAGACCTGTTTTCCAGGGTTTACCAGTTGCCATGGCCAGTGAGTGGATCAATGCCATTTCACTTCGCTCGGGGTTTGTTGGTGGAGGCTCTCGCCGTGGAGGTAAATTGGGCTGATTTTGCTTTTCGCGTAACGCGTCCCCATCAGAGCCACACAGGTATCCCGCGAGTTCTGGATGTGTACAAGTCTCTCAAGGCACCGCTTCCCGCCCTCGCAATTGTGATGCCTCGTGCGCATCTTCTGGTATGTTGTTCGTCTCTCTTCCTGCTATGTCATAAGATTTATTCAGCACTTGCATGATTCACGCCATAGCCTGTCCGAATTATGTAATAACATATAGATACCGCTGTTGCGTTTCCTGCTATCTAACGCATTTTCACCAATTCTTCATGCCCGTTAATATCGCTGTTTATGAACTGGTTTAGCGCATATTTCATTGATCACTTACCACGTTTTCCTCCAGCGAACGTCTCCACTTGCGAAATCGATTGTGGAGTACCTGAATCAATCGGGAGGGATTACTACCGGGGTCGAGATCTGGGGAACAGGAGACGGGGTAAAGATTGAAGCCGATCGGCCCATGTCACGTGAAGACATTGCCTCCGAAGACAATGGAGGTGGCCCAGGAGCCAGTCACCCCGACCGTGGCTTGCACGTACCGAAGATGCCAGTTGGAGCTGGTATTGGCTTCGCACTCGACAACACCAACGACCCTGGGGGACTCACCTTGGACGTTAATGCAGTCGCTGCATTGGCGGTGCTCCTTCCTAACATCCTTGAAGCATTGAAGAAAGAACGCACACGACTTCATCTGGCCATTTTCGACCTTGGAAAACCGGTATCAGAGCTTCGCTTCTGTTTGAGCGAGCAGCGAGAGCGCCTGCATACGATAGAGCAGAAATTCGCAAAGAAGTCCCGCAGTCACGAAGTAGCAGCAGCGCAGCTTAGGCGAGCTCGCCAAGTCTTGAACGCCGCCAAAGTCGACGCTCATGCTACAAGGACACATGAGCTCCAGCCCGCGGTGAGAACCTCCGTTACTATTTGTGAGCAGCATGTCGACAACATGGTACAGGTAGTCGCCGCAGCTTACGCTGAGCTGGAGTCATGTGATTTAAAATTGAAGGTACAGAGGGAGCGAGTAGCGAATGCCAAGGCAGAACTCACCACAGCGGAGAAGTTGTACCGGGAGAAGAGTCGTACACTCGGCGCATCTCTGTCACAGCTGCAGGCTCTCGACTTGGCCCTTGCGAATGTGGGAGGATTCACCATGGGAGTCTCGGGACGATTCTAAGTTGTCGAAGAAATAGATGTCGCATGCAGATTCGAAGTTGTTGAAGAAGTAGATGACACGTTCTGTCTTCGTTCTTTGAGTTGCGCCCTTGTTTTAGGAATTGGATCCGTGACATTGTTTTAGAACAATGATAAAATCCTGTACAGTTGATAAGGAAACAGACCGCTGTTTTTCTCACATCGACATGGAAGTGTCCAATCTCGAGGCTGTGTCCGAGCTCCTCCAGCAATTGTAGATTGATGTTTTAACAATTCAGAGTTGTTCTCTCGGAGGTGGATACTACGTAGTCGTATATGCTCAGACAACAGTTGATTACATACTCGGAATATCGTTTTTGACGTTCTACTTAGAACCAGAACTCTTATGATTGCCCAGATTTTGATGACTGTAGGTTATCATGAGTTAGGTCTCATGCGCTTGATAAAATCTCTCTCAAAAGACTGAATTCGCATCGTTGGAAAACATTCCAGACCAAGCACCAAAGTATTGTAATGGATGCCAGACAAAGTTCTAATGCGACACTTCTTAATTCTGATAAGTGTTTCACGACTAATGCTCGTTTTCATTCTAGTTCGTAGAGTCCGCAGCCTAAACGCAGGGCTCCTCAATAAGAGACACGTGTAGTACTGAACCAACGAACGAGACATAGGTCTCCATCCGAAACGAATGTCTATCTGTCCATCCAGGCAGAGGCCCGGGATTGAGAACCGGACCGATGGGCACGTCGAAATGGAGTTACTCCACCACGACCACATTAACCTCGACATCCGAAGTCGTCAGCCCACATGGATGAAGATCTCCCCAACCCCATAAAAATAAAAGGATCTCTCTACTCAAGTAAGCGCCCCCTTCCACTTTACCCCGGCCCCGCAAAACAGCAGAGTTCTGACACCACCAAGGAACGATCCAGAATAACTCCTCTCCTCATTGGCTGTTACAATCCCAACGACCATTTCGCACTCCAGACCCCAATTCATGGATTTATCAACACCGGAAATTCCCCTTGTCCAATCAGAGTTGTTTTGCTATTTTTTTTCAACACCAGCAAGGATTTCCGGTGTAATGGTCTGGTGTAGTTGATGCTTGTTTGCACTAGTGCACCCATCCTGCCGCGGCTAACAACATTGAAGGATGCAATAGTAACTAAAATGTTTTTTGGTATCCCCAAACAGAAAAGCCACAAAGACATACAAGATATATTTTAAGCTATAATGCATATTCTTAAACATTGATGATAAACATGCATTATATTCTTAAACATAATGATAAACTAAACAGGCTGAATAAATTCGTGTTACATTTGCATGCAAAAAAAATCAACTAGGGTGTCTTTTGTTTTTTCTTTCCCCCCAAATAAATATTTCAACCAGTGCACTGTAAAAAAGCAAGTATGGTTGACTTCAAAATACCAAATTTAAACACAAAGTAGTTTCACTTTTGAATTGCCTTTCATAGGGACAACCACATTGAAGACAACATTGAAACATGGCATTATTGATCCAAAGCAATTGCTCAGATTCAGCATCAATGGTTGTGTATGAATGCAGCAGAGTCCTCATATTTTTCATGTTTTTAGCTTTTTGGGCGTAAATAGGAGTAATTTTATTGCTGAAAGGAAATGATAAACAGTAGATTCACTTTCTCTTTCAAAATTTTGGTTGGCAATCTTTATCATTAACCCGGAAAGGATCCTACTCTTATTGCAAAGATTTATTATAAAATAGTTCACATCAAAAATTTATTATGAAATATAAGTGGGAGGAAGAATTTTTAGTTGATGTCAAATTTGGAGTTGTAGACCATGAAATTTGAGTCAGATTTATGTGGGTAAGTCTATGGTTTTTATCATCAATTATTTTTGATATTTTTTGAAAACTAAAATTTAATCTTTTCCAAAATAGTGACCCCAATAAGGATATCAAGAATCTATGAATGAAACTCGTTGTGATAAATTGAAATGTGAAACTTTGATATTGGTGATTTCCTACATTTGGTTTGTTTGATTTTGTAAGTCGATTTTTTAAGAGTATTTTTTGGACTAAAATTAACCCTTAAAAGGACAAATAGCCCACTGGGGGCTATTTTGGAGTTTGGGCATGTAGCTATGACTTCAATTTAGATTGAGATTTTTTGAAATTTTAAATGGAGGTGTGCCGTTCAGAAAGCTCCGTGTGCATGTTTTTATTTTTCAATTCTGACATTGGGATCAAAAGTTATGAAGGTTTAAGTGTCAAACGCTGCTCGTTGGGCAACTGCTGAAATTTTCTAAGCCACTGTGAATGCAGCAAATTCTGCCCAAAACTACCCCCAAAATTGCCAAAATCTGCCAAAATCTGCCTAAAGAAGAAACTTTGAAATTCCACCAAAAATTGAAATTTTGATATTTTTCAAAAATAAAAATTTTTATTTATAGAGAAGGCAGTAGAGCATGTTTCCACTGTTCGGATTTTCAATCCAAGAATTTTTCGTATGCTATTTTATTGTCAAACAACGGCCTTTGTATGTGAATTTCAGCATACCCCTTAGTGGAAAATGATTTTTTTGGAAACCTTCCACAATTTTTTTGAATATGATTTTTTTTGGACATGTACCTAACTCACTTAGGAACAATTATGTGGAGAGACTCATTCCATATCTACTTTTCAAAATGGTTTTTTGGGCCTTCAAACCTTTGCTTTTCCTCTTTTTGTAGGGAAAACAAACTTGTTTTTCTACTTTGAACGTTATGATCTTGCAATTGGTGAGGAATGAGTGTATGAGATTAGGTGGACATGTAGACATAGAAGTTAGCTACAAGATCTTTCAGTTATATGTACTTAAAAAGACCTCAAGTTTGCAAAATCCACCTTGCTTTGAAGAGGGGCTATTTTGAGGCAGTTTCGATGAAAAATACCCTCAGAACTTTAGGGGTTAAAGGAACTTATTGTGAATCGCTTCAAGATGAAATGAAGCATAGAAAAATTGTTGATTTTCCATTTCATGTAAGTTTCAAATGTGCACAAAACTTGAAACCACATAATTTTATTAAAAAAAATTGGAGATTAAATAAATGCCATCCTGATGGAGATCTGTCACTTCCTGATAGTCAGATGTTGAAAATATCGACAGTGGCAGCGTACTGGGTTCACTCACACCAATGTAAAGCATGAGTTTCAACACAGGCTTCTCCGTCTGCCCCTGCTTGAAAGTCACTGTTTCTGTTGAAGCAAACTTAGTGTTGAACGTTTTTCGGTGGAGGTCACACTTGGGTCATACAGGTAAGGTGCTGCTTGCTGAGTTTGCATTGTCTGTGCTCATTTGTCCGCTGTTGGTTGCTAGCTGCTCACACACTGACTTTGTAAGTTGCTCACATGTACTACTGTGGTCCCAAAATGTTATGTCAGTAAGTTAGACGTGCTACAATATGTGGCCCTTACTCTACATGAACCTAACTTCATCTTTGGCGCCTTGTGTACAAAAACACGGTGCTGAATGTGCATAACATTGATTCTTGCCTCAAAGATATATAAATATTTGATGGACACCAAAAGTAGGTAGTAGGTTTGTTCATAGATGATTCTAAAATAAAATTAAAAAATTAAGGATAAAAAACAAATACATGGGATATTATTTTGGGTAGAACTTTAGTATTTTAAGGCATTTGAGGTTATAATGGTAGAAATTTATAAGAAATGAAACTAAAAAAACAAAAAATATATACCATTTAAAATACAGATATTTTTGTTACACCAATGCTTTGTTGTGAGATGAATAACTATATTGTTACCACCGATTTTATAAGAAACAATTGCTATAATTATTAATCTATAACAATAGAATAAATCAAAAAATGAATTTATTAAATAATTATTTCTATTTGGAAATATGATTATTTTGGCCTCCGAAACGTTGTTGTCCCCTTCTACTACAAAGAATTTTTTTAATTTTTTTTTTCCAATTTCAAACATTATGATCTCACAAATGGTATGGAGTTTGTATATAAGATTTGGTCTACATGTATATGTACAAATTAGGTACTCAATCCAATTGTTACTTTCTTCTAAATTCGTTATAAATTGAGTCATTTTATCTTGCGATGAAACTAGGCAATTTTAAGGGGAAACTGTAGAATTTGATGCCAAACTCTCTAGGGGTTAATTTGTTTTTGAGTTGCAAGTTTTTTGGTGTCAAATGATTATTTATAAATTAAGATCAAGGATTCTTCATAAATCATTTCATGTTATTTATCATGAGTCTAATATGTGCAAATCCTTAGCTTGAAAACACTTATATTGATAATATTCCATAAAATTTTCAAATGTCAAATATTAAGTTTTTTTTAGCATGATTATATCTCTTTAGGATTTTCTATATTATTTTTTTCCTTTATTAGACTAGGCCGTCTATAGTAGCGGAATTAGAAAATTTGAGACTTATAAGATGTCAGCATCAGCAAAAGTTTAAGAATTTTAAAATTAAACATACTCACTATGAAAAACACTTAAAATTGTGAGATCTACTTTGTGCTTGATCTAAAAGTAATATTTATGAAGTTAAATGCTTAATACCCAATCCATTTTTCTTTTTCTTTTTTGAGTACTTAAACAATCTTGGAGAATCATTTTTTGAGAGGGATTCAAATTTCATTATGCAAAACTTGCATCATCTACCATAGTAAGTGGTAAGATTTCCCTTATTCTTGTAATATTTTAACACTTGAGAAAATAAAACTCATTGAATGCCTATGGCATAAGATTGTTGAAAGCACCCTCGTCCATCAATTCAAATGGATGTAATCATTTCAAATCTCAATTTCAGATCATCGTAATTATTCAAGAACATTACATATTAAATGATTTTTTTCTTAAGGATATTATACAGTATTTGACAATTTCGATCTTAGTTAAGGTGTTTTGGTTGTTACCATCTTCAATTTTCTTGGCTTGAGTCTTGCTTCTCTATTTGCCATGAAGTTCTTGTTTCATTGGTTTCATAAAAAGTACAAAATAATCTATATCAGTGTTCACATTCTTTAAAAATTTGTGCCTCTTAAATGTATGTATTATTTGAGAGCTTATTTTGCATTCCAAGTAACTATAGGGGAGATTTTGGACTTAACTCAGCTAATACCCTCTCTTATATGACCTCATTCAATAAAGCTAAATGATACCTAGATGATAATTTGACAATATTTGGGTGATACACATATGATGTGCATGAATAATATTTTAGTTTTTCAACCAATAAATATCATAAGACATTCAAGTTCTACCAGCTAAACTTCAATTTTGGTCGGCTAATCTGGAACTAGACTTACCATGTATTGGCTCTACAATAAATGAAACTTTCATTTTTGTCCCCGGCCTGATAAAAATTTGAACACACACTGCCTACAATTTTAGTTTTAGTTTTAGTTTTTTTTTTGAGTCAAATGGTCACTACTGGAAAGGGAGTCCTTCCCCTCCAAAAAAAAATGGAAGAATCGGTAACAAATGGAGGAACTGTTACCGATTCCTCCATTTTTTTTGGAGGGGAAGGACTCCCTTTCCAGTAAGGTAGACGACCTGTTTCTGATCACCTTAAGCAATTCAGCATACTTCCAGTGAAGTATCAAATACACAAATAATTTTGGAGCATAGGGAAATAGATTTGAGGAAGATCATATATTTTTGAACAAATTTTGGAGCAATATTGAATTTACTATGAATTTTCAAAATGAAGATTCTCTCCAACCCATTCTTGTTATATAGGCTGATCTATTTCCAAGAACTGAAAAACTACATTCCAATACTGGTGCTACTTGATATCAAGAACAAATGATATCCAAAAGTCAAACTTTCCTCCAATTGGAATTGAACACTTGTGAACTTTATACTATGTCGCCATTTACAAATGAATACAAAAATAATGCGAGCCTATGGTTGGAAATAGGTCGGCCTATACTGCGTTATTGGGGGCCTGATCGGAAACAGGTCGTCTACCTTAGTGGGTGCACAGTATTATGTTGTGAAATGCTCACAAAAAAACACTGCTGCAAAAACACCGCGGACACTGTCTACAGTTTGAAGTTATCTGTTGGTAAGGTGGGATTCATATTCATTGGTTTGTGCAAGACCTTCAAGCACACCTAAACACAAGTTGTGCTGTCCAGTCAGCGCTCCACATCTGTAGCTGCATTTTATTTGCAAGCAAAGGATCATACAAAATGATCCAAAGTGCAACCTAAAGAGATTCAAAAGATGACGGCCTCTGACAGGGGCTCAACTCCTTTGTAGTGTTGTGATATGACAACCAATATCGTCCCATGAGTTCTCTGCATTGCAGTCAAACTTCTTCTGCTCCTCAGGGACAGCTAATTTGAAGTTTGACGAGCTGTAAAAGAAAGTGTTACTGTAAGCTTCTTTGGAGCCGCTTCTTAAAAGAGTGCAATTGGTGAGCACCTTAAAGCAAATTCAAGTTGTTCATGACAAACTCTGTCATGTAAGTACACAGCATCTTGTGGTAACATATTCAACCCGGAGTACAAAATTTGGGTTGTCATTCGCCTTCAAACAGCATGTATCTGGGGGAGGCTTAGGAGCAGTAATTTCGTGTGTAAGTTACGTGCGGACGTGCGCGAGTGAATTGGGGAAAAAATTGGATGGGATGAAATAAATATTAATCTAAAATATAATTTCTTACATTCCACCTACTCCTGAGTCTCACCTCTTTTCCTTTGCTTCATTCAATATATAAAATATTAATTCAACTACTACGCATAAAAGTAATACATTTCTTTTATTCCTATATTCCTACAATAATTTCAAATTTTAACCTACCTACTTTTTAATGGTATGGATTAAGGTTTGATAGTATAAATGACAAATATGACCATGAATAATATATATGAGGTGAATTATGCTATTTTCGAATCACTACATCTTATTTAAGATGTCATGTTGCATTGAAACTTATTGAAACTAACCAATTTGAGATCATCAAGTTTTATTATACTTGCGGATACATCCAACCAAATCCATGTATATTTTAAATATAATTTTATTAAATAAAAGAGCCCTATAATTCTTTAATATTCTAATGATATAATACTTAACAAAAGAACCCCAACATAAAAGAAGATATATGACTTCATATATGTATTAGTTTCTATTTTTGGTCACAATGTAATAGGTCCTTTTTGAAAGGCCACGTTATAAGTCAAAATGATGAAGACGAAGAAGTTTGATTCTTTAATTAAAGAATATCCAATAGTAAAGTCAACATTTGATAGAGATAATGGATAGGATGAATGTGTATTATGTGGAGGTTATACTGCAAAGCATAATGTCAAATCAACAATTTGGTTGAAATGAATGTGTCTTATAAAATTAGTTTGATTTTGAAACCCTAGATACTTGTTTGAATGGTTTTGTAATACATAATGGCTTTGTATTGAGAAAAAAAAATTGAATGGCATTAATGTGGAAGTTGTACCAATGACAAGGTCCATTCACCCCTGTAATTGGACAATGAAGGACTATTTTGTGTCGAGAAAATCTATATGGTATTCAATGATTTACATGGTATATTTGGATTAACTTGTTTTGTAGATTCTCTCTAATATGGCATGCATTGTATGCATAAGAGGTCAAGTTTGTAAGTTGCATTACAATGACATCATTGATTTTGACAAAATATAAATGTATTTTCAAGTATCAATATTACATATAAGAATTTTATTTTAATTTTTTTTCATACTCTTTTGTTGTGGCGTTTTCTTTTTACACATGTTTAGAATTGAAAAATGAATGTAGTTAGATTTATGGTTTGATGGAATTATAAAGCGGACTTAAGATGGATGAATATCTTTTGGCGCATTTCGCTTCAACTACCCATAATTAAATTGAAGAAGGCATATGATACATGCGCTTTTGAAAAGTCAATAGATAAATTACTGTCAATGTTTGTATCAATTACCCAGTTTCCCTAAATTTGCAATTATTTCTAGTGTGGTTTATCTCTCATATTTGATGAAGTATTTTTGGTAGTTTATAATGGCCTTTACATATGAGATTTGTTTTACAAAATGTCACGATTCTTTATGTAAATAATATCAAGTTGAATTAATTTTTATAAAAATGATTAGTTGTATATGGGCTTTTAATTTACATGCTTTGGAAAGTTAATATGCTTGTTCATTTCCTTCTATATGTGCATGTATGTGTACTTTGTATAGTGCAGATGATTGAATTAAATTTATCATTGATTTGAGTAGAAGTTTATTAGAATGGCTATTATTCTTTATAGTTGTTTCATGTGATTTATGAGTAGTTGTAAAGAATAAAGAGCCTATAAATATATAGGTTGGTCTATTAACCCCTAAAGTTTTAAGCCGTTTTGGACCTCCAAAACCAAAAATTGTGATTTTTGACAACCTTGTAGATGTTGGAGTATGATTCTTATTTTTTTACCTTTTTGGTACATCTAACCGTAAGATCTTAAACCTAACTATCAGAATTAATACGATGTCAAATTTCAACGGTTGAATATTTACCATTTGTGAGATTATAATGTTCAAAGTTTACTGTTTTTTTTAAATTTTTTTAAATTTTTTTTTTGGCTTTGCGCAAAAGGCATACTCTAAATGGTGCCAATGGAGACTTGATGATTGTTACTCCAAACATTTTGCTCATATTTTTTTCCATGTAGGTGACTAAGTTTAGCACCTCCATGCAAAATTTTAGAGTCTCATTATGCTTTTTTGACCTTCAAGCAAATTATTTTCCAGAAGAAGGTACAAAAACCACAATATGGTAAAACTTAAATAACGTCAAATTTTTTTAGTTTTTTAAAAAAGTGAACGGTTAACAGTTACGTTTATGAGTTTTTGAACTATTGGAAAAAAAAATTTGAAAATTTCCTAAATCCCAAATTTTGATAAATTTTGAAAGAAAAAATTATGAAATTATGAAAAACCGTGAACATTGTTATTGTGATTTTTAGAGGCTGCCCTTGTAAAATTGGCAAGCTTTTTGACATAGGCCACTTCAGATTTTGAGTAGTGAACTGGTTATGAACACATTTCCAAAACAAAAATTCTGAAAAACCTAATTTAAAACTGCCCATTTTGGACTTGAAACCTAAAATTTCTAGATGAAGGTTCCAAAAGTGAAATTTGGCTTTGAAAATTTTACCACATACACCTTGCGGTATAGGGAGCATCCAGTAAAATTCTTAGGAAAAAATATTACTTTTAACCCCTTCATGTAGGCTGCTCGAATCAGCTGAGAGCCATTTCAGATTTGCAAAACCTTTAGGGGTTAAGGATCAATTATTAATAATTTGTAGTGTCTTGTAGAGAGCTCTAACATATGCACAAAGAATGTATATGCATTCTAGAAGGTTTTTAGAAATTTAAATTTGTTAAGTAGGACTATAAATGGCATAACCAAGTTAATGAATAAGTAATAATGATAGTTTTGATGTCATAACCAAGTGTTTCTTGGAGCCATCTACCATTTTCTTCTTTAGGTCTTTAGAAAAATCCATATGTATTATGAATGTATCTAAGAAGAAATTTAAACAATAAGTCATAATGATAGGCTTGTGGTTGTGGTGGTTCTTGATATTGAACTAATTAGGGTGGATAAAGAAGTTTGTTTCAATGGAAACTTCAATTAACTTTTGTGTGATGTGGTGTTGGAAGTGTTCAAGTGTGGTTTGTATACATGTATGTTGGAAGTTGAATATACTTAATAGATTAGTTAGTCTTTGTATCTGTGATTTCAAAGCCTACATTTCTATTTAGATGGTGTGTACAATAGATGTGTGACCCAAGTTAGTTGTAGTGAATGGTTCAAGGCGGTCTGAGGACGTGTCTATCTCTCCACCCGCTAACTTTTGTTGTGTGAAACAAACAAGTTAATACTTCTAAGTTGTAATGCATTTCTAGATATCCATCCCATGCAATCAAAGAAAACTATGTTCAGCTTGACAGATGTTTCTACCTGAGATGTGGAAGTACACTAAACAGGACAGACTTTCTTTGTAGCATGCCAGAGGTCTCAAGCAGGCATAGCATTACACTGTAAGGCATTTCAAAACAACCCGAACAGCCTGCCAGCAGAATTTTCACTGCTCAGTTAGAGGACACTTGTTTATGTTTTCATTGTGGATACAGTGTTTAGAGCAAAGATCCTTCGTTTCCGCTTTAAAAATTGAAAACAAACCACCCTTGCATGAAACAAATTGTTGTGCATTCTGAAAAGGACTAATGAGGCAGCGTTCATGCCAATGATAAATGGTGATGTCACAGCATTGGGTTCCAAAGAAGCTTGCCCAGTTTGCAGGTATAATATTCTCAAATTTGAACATGGATGTTGTGGCTCTACAACCAAAATTTTTGTGTACAGCACCCACCAACAAGTTTACATTCATTCAACTTTTCAAAGAACTGCCAATACAAACTACAAAAATTAATAGTTTTGAGCCTAATTTGGACAAGATGTAGTTCACAACTTGGTGATCAATGTATATACTTAATTTTTGATAAGATAATATATTTTTATGTATATTTTTTATTTAAAATAAATTCTTCAATTTGTACTCTTAATTCAAACATCTATGAATACGTATTTTGATACTTATGGTTTATAAAACCTTTCAATGAAAAGTATGCAAATCCCCTATAGAATCATGCGGGAAAAAAATCTTGAGTTTTGAGATCATATTTAATAAAACATCAATATTTGAAGTTTTTACTTAAAAAATGTTTAATTTAAAAGAAAATTTTAAATTTCTATAATATTTGATCCAAAAATTGTTCAAAGAAATAAATTTTCACAATCCAAATCGTTTAATATATCTTAATATAACTTTTATATTTTATATAGATTGAATTATTTGATAAATTTCCTTGAAAGCTTAAATAAATGTAAACTTATTGGTGCACTAATGAATAATGTACAAGTCATCTGAACATAGGCAAAAATCAAACCAATACAAAATCAATATTTAAGGTGAGTGGGAGATTTTGGAGGAAGACAATGTGAAGGATAAGAAATATATAGGTTGAGTGAGAAAATGGTGTGGGCATGTCTATTTTTTGTTCTTCCAAAATTCCTGCTTCCACAAATTTACAACCTTGATTTTTTGTTGGAAAAACCCCTGTTGCTTATCATGGTGTACTTGATGCAAGGCTGTAAATAACATAAACAAATTTCTTCATATCCGATTTCATAATCCCTCAATAATCTTTACAATGTATAGTAACTAATGAACTATCCTCAGATTTTACTCATCTACTGCAACATGAATGGAAAAATATATCCATATATATATATATATATATATATATATATATATATATATATATATATATATATATATATATATATATATATATATATATATATATATATATATATATTCTTCTCTCAATGTACAAAAAGTAATAATGTTCCATTAAAAGTGGAGTTTTGAAACGACACGTTTGAGGCCTAGTACATCGCATTGCATTAAAGACACCCACAATCACTACGAGTAAATCCTATTTGTCTCCGATTGTTATCTATTTCAACATAGAAGTTCTGTAGCATACTACTTCCTAGAAGATGAAGATATTTAAAATCGTTTTCCTTCTTCCAAAAATTAGAACACAAAACTCGTTGGTTGTTCTCTATCCAAAAGAAAAAGAGGTTTTCAATTCCTAAATGTAAATGCACATCATTTTGAAGATGGAATATTACGTTTGGAATTTGGATGCTCATAATGTCGACATCAACACCAACGGAGTAACATGTATGCACGCTAGTGGTATAATATGAACTTGGAGAAAGCATTGTATTCTTTTTCATGGCGGCAATGAAAGTATTCATAAACCTTGAATGCAATGGTTCTTGAAGCCAAGTGCTTGGATTTCCGATGTCTACAACAACGTCAATAGGATCGGAAGCATTTAATCTTCTGATGTTTGACATATCCACATCAATATTGTCCACTGTGATGCCTTCCAACTTCAAATCATAATCTCCCTCAGTAAGTATTGGAGCATAACTCATATTTTTAAAACCTTGTTTTTTCAAAAGATATCCATCTTGAAGCATTAGGATCATACGATCGAGAACCAAGACAAAACGATAAGATTGGATAAAATCCATTCAAGGTCTTCATTTGGTGCAGAAAAGATCCACCTGCTGATCGAAGACCAATGTTTCCTGTAACCCATCCATTAGAATATGCAAATCCAGAATCCTCGGTGGTACATCCAAACCTTAGATTCATTGCTAAATGCTTGCCAAAAGAAAACACGTCCTTAGAGTAAATTCCTTCATATAATTGTCCATCTATATAGGATGCTGAGAAAGTACATGGAGATGGAGATTCCAAATCACAACCTTCAGAATGCATACAATTGCTTGAATTGCATAATATGGGTTCAAATGAAGAAGATGCTTGTGGATGGAATTCGTCAAACTTATGACGTTCTACTGCACGGGGTGAACAAGGAATCCATGATTCATAACCTCCGGAGTCAAGGAGCATGAGAACGTCTTGAGGAGGAGTGCCAATTGAAAGCGGAAGCATATAAAACCCTGAACTATCATCAAACACGTTGAGGCGTGAATCAATTCTACTATGGTTCTTGAAAGTAGGCGTAGAAACCATCAAGGATTTGTGCATGTAGGGTCGACCTCCATTCACTTTTAGGATTTGCAAGCATATTGCTAAAACGTAGCAATATAGGATGAAGATGGTGAAAATAGAATTGGTTATTCCCATGGTAGTTGAATCAATGAGCAACAATGCTAGGACTTTATGGATGTATATATTTGCCTTGACAATGAAATAAATAATATAATAGGTTAGTAGAATAAATAATACATCTTCATATACAAAAAAAGAAAAAGCATTCAAGGATTTTTTCTTTTACAATGTAAAAGTAGAAAGGACTAGACATCATTCTATAATTGAATTGAATGTTGCATAGATAAAGATTTTACTATGTGATAATCCTCTTCGACACTAAAATAATCTCAAGACTTTTACTTTATTTGCTCTTTTAGAAGCCAAGGTCTTCTAAATAAGCAAGGGTAATGGAGCAAAGTTTTCAACTTGACCTTGGTTTTAGTCATCCAAAACAACCCTCCCAAGCATTAATCACAACCTTGAGTCATTGAAACTTTCTCTATAGGTTTCACTACCAATCAACTATATTACACTTTTATATAGCAATTTTAGAGCAAAGTAAATACATTATGATATAAAGTGTTCTCTAAATTTAAGTTTCTCCAAGCTATAGGATTGGAGCTTGACTATTGATACATACATTTATATATATAGATTTTTTTTAGTTGCACAGAGATTTGTACATAGTGGTGCCAGAATGTTTAAATGCTTAATTCCTTTGTGGGATATGTCTGCGGTGCATCCATTGTTAATGATTACTGCAGAGTAATAAAATGAGGTTTACATTTCACGATTTTTTTAATTTTTTTTTTAATTAACAAAGGTGTTAACCCTGCTTCCACAATAAAGAGTGTGGCACACAGATTTACAACTCTGATTTTTTGTGGGAAAAATACCGTGTTGCTTATCATGGTGTACTTGATGGAAGGGTGTAAATAACATAAACAAATTTCTCCATATCCAATTTCATAATCCCTCAATAATCTTTACAATGCATAGTAATTAATGAACTATCCTCAGGTTTTACTCATCTAGTATATACTTCTCCTGAGTAAAAATATACTTCTCGGTTCTTCAGTCATTTGATCCAGCAGTAGCAGGAGGGTTCTTAGCGTTTGTACAAAAGGTCCAGTTTACATCATATTATCCCTCTCTCTATTTTCTTGGTTATGGCACCTTTCTTGTGCATAATGTTCGAGTTAAATTATGGAAATATGCTTCTGTCGTGCTAATTCGTGTTAAGTTCCGTGTTTAGCTTGGTGAAACTTCTCTCATCATCTGTGATTTCTCACAAATTTTAAGTGTTCAGAACTCTGCAGGGGTTGCTCACGTGAGGCAAATGTCTGAAGCAGGTCTTTCGCACCTTCTCCTGCTTCCCTGCTATGACTTCTCAAGTGTTGACGAAAGGAAAGAAAATTGGAAATCCGTGGGTAAGGTTCATATGTTTTCTTGTAATCTTCACTTGTTATTGATATCACATATCACTTCTGGATGCCGACTCAACTACTCACGTACGCTTAATTCAAATTTTGTCTAGAAACACCAAAAAATTCTTCAATAAAACTGCCTCGTTTATCTCTATTAAAGACTAATCAATACTTTGTGATTAATTGCTCTATCCTGCTAGACGAGGAGAAGTTGACTAAATATGCGCCCGATTCAGAGGAGCAACAAGCAGCTATTGTACCGATCCAAGACTTAGATGCCTTCAACTGGGGGTATGCTGGTCCGCAACATTCTTATAAACTGAATTTTCAATTGAATATAAAGCAGATTCATGATCTATGTGCAAGTGCAGTTGAGTTACACTAAAGTGTGGGGTTCAGATATGACAGAGGTAGCTATGCAGTTGACCCTGATGGGCCAGCCCGTATAATGAAGTTCCGGACTATGGTGCAGGTAATAGAAAATTCTTGACTGTTTCTATACATTTTGGTTCTTATTTCATCTGTTTCTAGTATATTTCTTCTGTTTCTACTTATTGGTTAAGTGGTGTACTCATCAGGCCATCAACAAGGTGGGCTTGCGTGTGGTGCTGGACGTCGTGTATATCTATTTGCATGGATTGGGTTCTACGGGTCATCATTCGTGTTTAGACAAGGTAATGTGAATATGAATAGATAGTTAGAAGACCTTGTATATCTTTGGAAAAGAAAATCTTGGGGCTCATCAGCTCGAATGGTTCTATTCGGTGGGCAAATCTTGTTACTTGTTTACGTCAACAAATCATCGACCTCATATGTACAAGATACCAGTTTGATGATTATTGGAATGTTCTCTTTATAACACACTTTCTGTTAACCTATTTGTTCGACAGGTAGTGCTCCATGACAGACTCAAGGACCTCGTTATGAATGATGCAAATTATATCTCTGAATGGTGCTTCTGTTCAGGTAGAGGAATGACCTACAAGTCATTCCGAAATAAGCTTTTACTGATACTCTAGCCTGTGCGAATCATAGAGAACTAAATAAGTTCTCTAAATAGAAAACAAAAGTACACTCTCACCGCGATAAAAATGTGAGAAGAGTGTATGTGCACTCCTGTTGAAGGAATTTGCTGGACGATTTAGACATGGTACACGATTCGATCAATTGCACCGTAGCACAGCACTTGCTTGAAATGAATAGCTCTAGATATCGGCAGCAAGTAAAGCTAATATTGAAACCATTGTGAGCCTAATATCGGCAGCATTGTAAAGCTAATATTGAAACCACTGAGGAATAAGTTCGGAATTTATCCAATCAGTAAGCTTGCGAGGATGGCCAAAGTCGCACCAATTGAGATGTTAAAAATGTTCGAGACATCATTTGTAATCTGCACCACCAACAGCCCGCACAAATATTTTGTTACAAGCCAAAGAGAACAATTCACAGTCCTTTCAAAAATCCATGCCAGGGTTCTTACACAGCAAGAAAGAGAAAGAATCTGACGCTTCTACAAGGTGTCACTTTCACCACCGACTTCAACTATGTAACGAAATAAAGACAGGAAAGAAAGAAGACATACCCATTCGGATCCTTTTTCATCTTGAAGTGCAGCTCCAATAAAACTCTCACATAAGTTAGCTACTTGAGCAGCCATCACACATATAACAGCCCCTGACATATCAGTCTGCACACATGAATTGCACAGGTTATAAATGTGCAAAAAACTCAAGCGACAGACACTCGTAATACATCGCCACAACTTGAAGCCGAATCTCAAATATGCAAAGGATTGGAGCACAAGTATAATAAGGGTAGTACCATGGAAATAATGCAACCAATCAAAGCCAGAAATACGGAAGCCACAACTCCTGCAAAGGTGCCGACCACGCTCACTGCTCCATCTGTGCCGCGAGGCACTACTGTCATTGTGGTCACCAAGTATCTGCCCACCAGCAACCAAAAGCAAGCAACTCTCAATAACAATCACATCTCCCAATAACAATCACATCTCCTATTGCATCTTCTTGCCGGTTTGCCACAGCCTTCGAAACAATCATAAAAAATGCGCTGGCACAGATATAGAGAATGTAAAGTAACTAACGTGGTTTTTCCAAAGGCTTTGCCAATCTCGCTGCCCATCGTATCGCTCAGCTTGGTGCAGAAGCTGGCCAGGAACCCTAATCGCCAGAGGGACACCCATGAAGGACCACCGACGCCATAGATGGTTGCAATTGCACACAAAGTGCCGGCAGTACCGGATCCCCAGACACTCCCCGGACCCCTCCTCCCGCCTCTCTTCTCTGCCGTTCCTTCAGCTTTCTTCAATTTATACTTCACCTTAGTGGCAGCTGTTCCCTGCATTCGCCCAAGCCCCATCGTCCTCAGGTAATGCAAAATTGTTACCGTCTCAACAACTTTGGTGCATCCTTATGCTATGATTAGGGCAATCCTATGCAATAATCATGGTATTACACCATGTTGTTGCCCAGGAAACTGCAATCAGGAATTCTCAATATTCTCAGAACCTTTCATAAAATAAAATAAAGAATCAACTTCCGGCTGAGCACCAATACATTGACCTACAAAACTCCACAAGGGGTTGCGGACACCGCCTGTCTACGATCAGCACGCAGACAACCGAGACGATCAACAGAGCTTAATAGAACTACAATCACTTACAATAAGAAAGTACAGAAACACGATGATGGTGCCCTGCGCACCAAAAGCTCGGAACGTGAAGAGACCCAACACAAACGCGCTCAAAACGCCAGAAACCGAAAGCCCCACAAACAGAACGGGCGCCGCGATCACGAAAATCGTGGTGGTCGCAATCACGGTCGATTCCCAGCTCGCCGGCGCCGCGAACGCTCTCTGCACTCCCTCAAAAATCTCCGCCAAACCCTGAGACGCATCCCGCGATGCCATCGCCCTTCAATCCTCGCAACCTCCTCCCCCTCTCACAGCAGCAGGTGCACTGCGATGACCAAGCCCCCTCAAAGCTCCGCAATCATTGTTCTCTGTGCTCTCACGAGATCCAAAGCTCGGTCATCTTCGTGAGCAACATGTCTTGGCTTCACATGGCACCATGAGTGGCGCTCGCCGGGTCGATCGTGGAGAAATGAGTGCAGCGAGCGAGCTTGGCAGACAAGCGAGCTGCTCGGCTTCCAACTTGCTTCACGAAACCACGACGTCGAACTCAGATCGGAGCCAATTCTCCGCGACGGAGGTTTGCTGAGCTGGCGTCTCGAGACGGCTGACGTGGATTTCAAGTTGATGAGCTGGCTTTCTGGGCTCCCTTTCGTGTGTTCGTCCTTCTTTCAGGTTTTTAACTTCCAGGGGAAGTTCGGAGTTACTCTATTTATCGTCTAGGGGTAATTTGATTGGGCATGTGATTGGAGAGAGCCCTTCGAGAGAGGTAAGAGTTACTCCATTTAATTAGTAATTTCATGCCAACTAATTAAAAATGAAATAGTTATTCCTATTTTATGTAGGTAGATTCATGGTTTAATGAGGAAGTTCCGGGTGTAGAGGAGTTACTAATATGATGTTTAGCCATGTAAAGCTAGAATAATATTTTCTTAATTTAAACCTTAATTTTATCTCTTTTAACTCTCTCTTCTCACTCTTATCGCATGCTAGTCAAAACCCATTTGACCTACAAAATCAAGTAACTCACTACACTTGCACACAACTACACTTCCACTTTAACATTGATACATTCATTGCCTTTCACAAATGTTAAGTTAACAACAATAGGAGGTATCATAGTGAATGATATTTGTGCACAAACGGGTTTTGTGACACAATTGGCCAATGCCTTTGCAAGCCACCCTTGTTTCTCCCTCACTACAGAGAACCGCTTCTCAAGAAAGACCCTCACAAGAAAGACCAGTCACACTCTTGTCTCTCTCAAAATTCTAGTATATATATGTTCATATCACACACATAACTCTGGGTTTGCATCAGGGTACCAATCTGTGATAGCATCTCTCAGCAAGGAGAAGAATCACAAAGGAGGAGAAGCTGCCTCTCAGCAACAAAGGAGGAGAAGCTAGTCCAAGATAGTCCAAGAGATGCAGATTTCTGGTCCTTCAGAATGCATTCATCCTTGCGACACTTGAATTTCAGTGTCATCGTTACAATCCTCTGATGATAGGAAAATGGTCTTTAGTTGCTTGTTTTATTAGTTTCTATAATTTTACATCAAGTTGACCCTGGCCAATGTTCTCTAATTCGATAGTCTATGGTTTCGGTGGGGCGGTGAAAACTAGAGCTGCGTTTGTCCCACCAAATCCGAATGAGTTTGTCAATACCGCTCTGATGTCCATGGGTTTGGGAGCCGTGAGAGGGGAGAAATGGTCGTTAAAAATAGGGTCAGGATGCTCCAAATTCAATGTAGGTGGTGCAACGCCCTGACAACCCACACGAACAAGTTGTCAGAGATGGTATTAATTTACATTCTAAGTGATGGTTTTTTAAAGGTGATTTATAGATCTGTTTGTAAGTACTCACATGATGGAGGGCCAATATAGAGAAGATGGCTTCCACAGCTCCCGCTGCTCCCAGCAAGTGCCCGGTGGCGCCCTGTGCCACCAAACAACATTCAATCCCAGAACAAGATACATCTAGATGACATTACAAAATTTACTCGAGAATCATCAACCATTCACGAGGTATGTAGGACTTTTGGGCCTAGGATGTGATTTTAAGAATTACCTTAGTAGAAGAGAACGCTAGGTGACCCGACTGAGCGTGATCTTTGAACACATCCCGTATAGCTCGTGCCTCAACTACATCACCTGTAATTCGAAATCAAGCGAAACTGCCAAGTCAGACTTGCATATGACGATTTCACCCTGCCACAAATCATATTGCACAAAAATTGAGCTGCTGCTGAAATTCACAATTCTAAAAAGACTATGTTTTGCAAATAAAAAAAACGCACCTAAGGGGGTTGATGTGGCGTGTGCATTAATGTAATCTACATCGTCAGGTCGAAGTCCTGCCTGCCCCAGGTGCCCATCAGAACGTATACTTGACATGGATGATACATGATGCGAGAGTTTCGGAAACATAAATCCAAGAATTACATTATTTCACTGATATAGTGTTCACATGTAAGAATTAAGACAAACCTGTTGCAGAGCGCGACTCATGGCCAAATATGCACCTCTCCCCTCTTGCGATGGTTGGGTAATATGGTGTGCATCTCCTGCATCCATTACATTAGACAGGTTAACTAATCCCTCAGAAATGATTACAAACAGATATTAAGGATGTGTGGTAAATAAAATGGAGCTGAAGAGCTACAAAGAGAACGCACCCAAAGGTACCCACCTGACATGCCATAACCTCGTACTTCTGCATAGATCTTTGCTCCTCTGTCTAATGCATGTTGTAACTCCTGCATAATCAAACCACGTCTTCACAATCCTGAACTTCGAGCCAACAAAGATAATTTGTTGAATTACTATCCAGATTTCCAGTAAATCTAGAAATCCTAAAACATGCCAAGATAAAACTGGACCAGCAAAAGAAGAAATCCTCACCTCTAATACTACAACTCCGGCACCTTCACCCATTCTGCATTCATCAGAAAGGAACGAAGTTAGAACATCAAACTAAGCAGCAGCTTGCTTCAAAGAAAAGAGAAAAACTAGGAACTCGATACTTACACGAACCCATCGCGAGCTTGATCGAAAGGCCTGGATGAAATTGCAGGATCATTATTGAACTTGGTGCTCAATGCCCTCGCCCTATCACAAAGCAAGGGAGTTAGAACAGATGCAAAGCTAAACCCTAAATCCTTAACCCAAATCCCCACACCCTTACTATGTGAACTGACCAAGCTATCCAAAGAGGAAAATCAACAAGGTGAGCTGAGGAAACCTGCAAAATCCAGCCATTGACAATGGATCAATGCTAGATTCAGTGCCTCCAGCCACCATGACATCAGCATCCCCAAACTTAACCATGCGAGCCGCATCACCTACAGAATGAGCTCCACTTGCACATGCTGTCACGACGGCATGATTAGGCCCCTGTGATGAGCCCTATCTGTTAGCAAATTTTTCAACTTGCAAACAATAAGATCTTGTTTGACGAGGAAACCAGTAAGCATGCGAGCTTGGGCGAGGGATCCATAGGGTGACAAACCTTAAACCCATGACGAATGCTCACGTGACCAGCTGCCATGTTGATCAAAATACGGGGCACAAAGAAAGGGCTGAGCCGACGCAGCTCCTGCGAAACATCAAGAATTCTATGAAAATTCATCACCAAAGTGTAGACAACACTCAAAAATAGGTTAACAGGTCGACATCTCTTTGTTGTCAACATTGTAATCCATACCTGATTATTAATCAAATGAGATGCTTCCAGGATATCTTTGATAGAACCAATTCCACCGCCAATTGCAACACCCTGCAGACAAACGATCGAAGTCAGCAGCTTAGATCATGACCACAGTTTACAAACTATTCTAAGAATTGCAGGACAGGTAGTATCCCAACGTCAAAATATTCCCATGGTATGACCGAAGTCGAAACTACCACACTAAACCCTCGAAACCTTAAACCCTAAAACCTCCCACCGCCCCCGCACTGTATCTGTCTAGAAGCAGCGGACACCCACCGTTTGCTCCAAATCAGCGACCTCTTCAGGATGCCAATTAGCGTCTGTCAGAGCCTCTTCAGCAGCGCATTGTGCATAAGCTATGAAACCTGGCTCCGCCGGTTTCTGCAATCAACAGCAGAAACTTCAATGAATTATTCACAAAGGTCACCTCGTTTGCTAATTCATCTAAAGATGTCAGGCAACGACTAGAAATACCGACCTGCCATTTCTCAACATCAAAGTCACCCGGAGCAGATCCGCGAGGCACAAGAGCAGCCACTCGAGAAGGGAGCTGCTGCAGCAATCCAGGATCCTTCAATCTCAGACTCTCGGCACTCAATGCTTGCACTCCAGTCTTAAGGGCAATCAACTGCTCCCAGCTTGCTTGAACTCCTGTCCCAAGCGGTGTTACTAGTCCCAGTCCTGAAACCCACACATGCGAAGAAAGGATTCCTCAACGTCCACCACAAAATGTATTCAAAACCTTACAATCTCTCCAGAAAACCTCCGATTGAGAAAATCCTAAATGACGATCACGCACGATGTACCGCACCTCGGCAAGGGTCAGTCGTCTATCCTCCATTCTAAAAAACAGTACCCAGAAGCTAATAGAAAACCACTACAAATTGACTCTCCAACCTGCACTTGGCCTCACAGAGCAAAAACCCAATGATCAATTGAAACCTAAAGTCCATAGAATTCAGCCAACATCGTCAATGCCATCGTCAAAACTTGAATTGCCTCTTGAATACGAAGCATTCGTAAAACCTCAGCCCAGAAACAAGGGGTTCCAACGAAACAAAATCCTTCATAAACAACCCAAATTGTCTCACCCGGGAGTCAGCCTGTGCAAGGACGCGCATTCCATACCTGTGACCACGACTCGGCGCTGGGGCATGAGCGGAGGTGATGGCGAGGAGCTCCAGCCATGGCTCAGGTTCCTGGCTCCCTGTCTCAGCAGCCGTATGGCGGTGGACTTGCGAGCGCGCACCATCGTTTCACATGAGCTGCTGCGCGACCCAACTCAGAACCTTAACTCACAGACACAAGTGCATGGATTAGTATGTCCCAACAGACGCCGAGAATTCATGTGAAGTGTGGGAAGCGAGTCCTTCCCTCGCCTTCGGAAAGGGGCACATCTCCAGCATTCATTTGTCGATCTATTGTTCATCCGTCTTTTGCCACACACTTCTCATTTCAGCAATTACAAGACTAGTTCGATGTCTCTGAACTGATGCCTGCTCGCATCCGTGCTTTTTCTGGCCACTGGCCTGTTAATTTTTCCGGAATCTGAGATCAGTGCTTGTCTAGCAATTGATGCATTCGTATTGCAGAGGTATGACTATTGCCTTTTTCCATGAAGTGTAGATGTGATGCTCATTAAGTTGATCACCTAGTAAATGTCATTATGCAATTCGATATATTCTAACATATGTTTTTGAGTTTGAGCATGAAATGTTAACTTAGAGACTGGTTTTTAAGGGTGGAGGGTCAACATTCCAGTAAATATTCAAAAGTCTCCGTCGATGAAAACAAACACTCTTAACCTCTGAACTTTATTTGAAGGCGGAATTGTTTTCAGGTGAAATGCCTGATGAACACAGAGATAAGTAAAGCATTGGTGGCACACATACAAACTGTAAAACATTGCTGGCAGAGACATGTAAATCGGTGGTGGCACAGAGACTATCAGCTGCACAGCTAGAGGCCCAAGAGTGCTTTCACTTTCTCTCTGTATACCTCGTTGGAAATCACACCATTATCTTTAGCTGTTGTCAAGTTTGCAATTTTCACCATGTTATTTCGTTGCACCGCTGAGTCTAGTTTCACCTTCTCTGCTTCCAACCGAGCAGCGAACAAAGCCTGTGTATGTGCAGCTGCAGCAGAGTAGCCCCGTGCTAACGACGAACTGCTCTTAAATCGCTTCTCCACCATCTCAGCCTTGGACCTGGCCTTGTTTGACGCAACCTTGGACACAACCTTCTTCAACACCACAACCTTGGACACGGGCCCGGCCCTCCCCACCTCAACGGTAGAATGAGGTGTTGCCGCTGGCATGTGACCAGGAGCCCAGCAAGATTCAGGGACTTTGTCAGATATGATTGGGATGGTGAAGCTAGGTTGGATTTGCATGTCCATTTTGACCTCCTGAACCAGAAGCATTCACAAAGTTGTTACATATAGATTAACTTAGTGACAGATCATAATCCTCAACCATTAATGTAAAAAACGAACTATTTTGTATTACGAGAACAAAATGGAAATAAAACCCTCAACCAATAAAAGTTTATTATTGTAACAAGCTGAAATGAATCTCAAATAAAATTTAGCAGAGGACAATACTCACTTCATTAGCAATTGTGGCTTGCGGCAGATGTTCAATTGAGTCTTCACCTTCACAATCGGGAAACGAGAACTCTTCAAATTCAGTTTGAGGACTCGGCCACGCCCATGGCATCTCATCTTGACCCTCATTCAAAAAATGACACTCACTCTGGACACGACTTTGGTCATGATCTGCTGCTTCTCCCATTTCGACACAGGACAGATTGGGTTCACCGTAACACGGTAGCACCTGCAGAACGAATATATAGTTTTTTGATAAAATAAGGTTAGCCTCTCCAAAACTTTAATTTGGGAAACAGAAATTAAAAAATGACTAGAAATACCTCAAATGACTCAGAAAAAGCAGAATGTTTCAACAAATATTTTTCAGTAATTTCATTTTTTTACCTTAAAATTTTCCTTAAGAATCCTTTTGGTGTTACGATAAGCAATTTTTTGAAGATGAAGTACCTCTCTTTCATTCTGGACCAGTTCTTGATGATAATTGTTGCATTTGTTGCTGGAGAGTCCTGTTTCATCTTCCACTGAAGTCCCTGCAGACATGTTGCTAGGGGCAGCGCTGTAAGTGATTGACGTCCCAGCCATTGACACAGCTGTGTCATCAAAGTCATCAGAGTTCGAGAAGTCTTCGGGGAAGTTTTCTAATTCAAAGCTGGGATAATCTTCTGTGAAGTCAGCAAGGCTAGAATAATGCTCCGAAGATTTTATACGTCTTTCAAGTTCCACCAGCTCATGGAGAGGCGATTTTAAGACTTCCTTTCCCTTGTGTTTCGAGTCTTCCTTGATCAGTGGTGTTGTTTCCTGGTTTACATTAAACCCCCTGAAAATTTATTGATATAAAAATTAGCAAATTCTAATAGCCCACATGAAAGAAAGCGAGGAAAGCACTTGAAAATACTTTATCATCAAATGTGAAATTCACGCCTATATGCATTTGATAACAAAGATTTCTTCTATGACAAACACTCCGAAAACCGACACGTCACCTTCAGAACCATTATCTATGGAGACTAACCATCAAGCACTTGAAAGGAGTTCTGTTTGTAGATGGTGTTGGTTTAGATATGTTAGACTGCCTTTGACTCGGTGGATTCGTGGGCAGAATGTCAAAAGCTAAGAGCACCTTGCAGCTGGAAATGAATCTGGACTTAACAGTCTGCTCTCTAGATATATAGTTCTGTGCAGAGACCTTGATATTGTTGGGGATTGCAAATATCATACCTCGTAACATGGCTTGATTTGCCACCGGGTGATGACGACAAGTAGTTCGAAGTCCCAATGCTGGAGGAAAACACTTCCTTTGGGTACTCATCAGCTCCTAACATGACCTGGTCCACCTCCAGGCTGCGCACCTTCTGTTTGTCGTCGGCCATAATTGAGCTCTGTACGCTCTTAGAGCTCCCAATTACTTCAACATTTGATGATGGTGAAGTGAGATCCATTTCACGAACGACAGATCCATCGACCTTCTGCGACTCCTTCCCTGTGGTTGTACGACATTTGACTAGCCATAGATCTGGACGCCTCCTCCGAAACTCCTTAATCGCAACGTCAATGTCATCCCTCGCTGCCTTACAAAGCTCCTTGTACGGTGAATTTCCTCCTGGTTTTGGCTTAAATCCACCTGGCCCCCCACCAGACTGAAGCTGGTCTTGCCAGGGCTCGTGCAGAGTGTGCAGTCTCTTGTACTCATCACGGCGAACCTTTGAAGTTTCCATGCTTTCGAAGATAACTGGCGATTCCTCGAATTCGTAAAGGGTATTTTCAACATTAAAACCACCCGCTGAAGTGCCTTTCTCGCCGGCCGAATGCCTCAAAAAGGCGGCATAATCACGTGCTATCATCGCTTCATGCTCATGGGGGTGCGAGCCAAAGTGCAACCTCCAACCTGATTTAGGTAGACGCATCTCCACTACGCAAGTGGGTTTCCCAGTGGATGTGTTCATTCTCCATGAAATTCCTACCCGATCAATAGCATTCTCTCCACTTGCGCCCCTCTTGGACGTCATCTAGCCTTGGCTCAAAACCTATACTTCCTTCCTCGTATAAATTATGCAAAAATTCTCAACTAAGTGTTCTTCAACCTGAACTGGACAATCTCTCACCTTGCTTCAAAACTTTGGTTTCCTTCGTTGGAAAGACAGTGCAAAATTTTCTCAACTAAATGACCTATGGTTGGAATTGAACAATCTCTCAAATATCTTCAAAACCCTCTACTTCCCTCAAACGTACATACCAACCAACCGGTGCAAAAATTCTCAACTAAACAATCTCCAACCTGAAATGGACTATCAAAATCATAGCTTCGAAACCGTTGGCTTCTTTCGCCTTGTGGACAGTGCAAAATTTCTCAACGAAACAACATGTGACTTGAGGTAGATGTGGAAGTGGCAAGGTGAGAGATTGCCCACGTCCCCGTTGCAGAAGCCATGAAGTGCTTGACGCGAACTATCTTTCATAAAAGATATCACAGTCTCTCTCAGATGCACATCCAACTCCATGCAGATCACCCCCACAACCACTCCTTTCTCTCAAGGTGGACATCAGAAACCTGCCGAAGAAACAGACTCGACTCAACACCAAAGCAGCGCATACGCTTACAGGATGCAACGACAGAATCCATCGCCACGCACTAGTCTAATATGCAAAGAGTACCAAACAACAACCCCAAACACTACATCTCTGCTCGAAACATGAACGATTGAGAAAGGCACAGCAGACAGTCTGCAAGCTGATCGACACTGGCAGACTGCCGACAAATACTGTAGAAAGAGATTGTCGAAGTTCATCATCCCTCGGAGGACGACTAACATCCTCCAGGCAAACTAACATAACATTATTATAATAGTTGCAACCACTAGCATGTGCCCAGTTCCAAGATATACATCCCATAGATGAAGATAATCTTTTTTACTCAGCCTTCCCTATGAACCAGTGCTCATTAAGTTAGTTCTCGTATGAGTCATGTTGAACAAGGTGTCTGCTCCGAGAGGTTGCCTGGTAATGCAGAGTGGGGACGGGTCGTCTCAGTACAAGTCATGCTACCGAGACTGATCACTAGCTTACATTTCGCAGAGAGTTAGGCCGGGGCATCGAACTACTTCCTCAGTGCTTCCTTGTTTCAAATGTATGAAAATCTGTAGATTTGATTAGAGCTGTAAATACATTGTTCGGATTCAAAGTCAAGCATGAGTATGTCTTAGTGACCTTTGTCACGAAATCCTTGAAAGATTGGATTGCCTCTGGTATGAACAACTCGGAAACCATGCTCAATCAAGGATAAGTAATACTCCTACCTCCTAAATCAAGCCATGTCATGCAACATAGTACTTTTCATATTTAGAAAAGTACTATGTTGCAATTGTTGGAGAATGTTATAAGTGATGAAGTTTTATTTTATTTTTGAGAAAGTTACAAAAGAAGACAGGGAAATTCAACTACTTTGGTAAGAGAGGAATGCCGCATCGTTTTGCAAGTTAACTATTTAAATTTGAGGGAGTGAACCTGTTGTTAATATAAATGATGATAGAGATATTCCTAAGAAATTCAATCTCCAATCAGTACCAATTCTAACAAATCAAATCCAATGAAGACAGACCCTAGATTCTGCCAATACAATGGCAAGTACATTCTCTTGGAACATTGACCATCTTTAGAATGAAAAAGTTGGCAAACCTCACAGAAGGAATGACTCAGTACCAATCTAAACTTTAGAAATAACTAAAGGAAAAATTGTGAATACTACGCTGTAGGGTACTTGTGCAAGTGTGTTGATTCAGTATCAGTGGCCAAGTGCTAAGATCAACATACCTGGTTGTGAAGGAAAGGAGCTCCAACTATGGCTCAGGCATCTGGATCCATAGCAGTAGCCTACCACTGTGGAATTAAGAATATGCAATTTGCACAAAGAATGTTTTTTAATGTTAAAACTGCTACCGATGGACAATAGAGTATTTGTAAACTCAACTGCCTTGACATCCATTATTCCAAATCTTAATTCCCGATTTGTTGAAAGAATATGGTACCTTGATTGTAGATGTTGGGTGAGGTGGTGAAGGGTGAGTAAAATTATGTCGTTTTTTGAATTTGAGTTCCATTTATAATCACAAAAAAATGTGACAAAAAGTTAAAATGTAGGACATATCTTTGGATGACAAAATGGAGTGACTTACAATTTATTCTAATAATTTTTCTCTTATTTAATTGAGAATTTGAGGCAGCCTCAATAAAATTTGACATTAGAAGGTAAACCTATCAATCACAAGATGAAAGTACTATATTAAAGAATTTCATGGAAATTATTACTTACTTTTTGTCTATGTTTCACTAGTGGAAAAATGGTTTAGGGCGACCAACCAGTATACCATGGGCTTGGTGGACTGGCATTTTACACCAACTCATTGGTATACTTGTTGGTCATCCCAAACCGTTTTTCTATTAGTGTTTGCAACTTCTACATTTTACATATGTTTTTGAGATTTAAGAAGAAACTTAGAAGAGTTGTCAACATAAAAGCGATAATTGTTATTAACTCCCAAAACAACCTTTTCAATTCAAATAACATATATATAGGCTATACAATTTAAAAAAATTAATGAGATTTTATTTGTTGTAATTTGGACTTCAAACTTCATTTCTAATGGAGTAACTTTTTATGGTCTAAAAGACCTTATGTCTTAATTTAATTTTTTAAATATTCTAACATCAATTTCATAACTTGAAATTTATGACATTTTAAGAAGATTATAAACTAATGCTATTGAGTTTTTATTTTTATTTTTATTTTTCAAAATCTAGTTGTTCATTCCTGTATTTGCAAGGTGATTTATTGGAAAAAATTGCATAAAAATCTACAATGATACTAAAAGGTCTTGGAAAATTCTAGAAATTTAAGTTGTATAATATAGTATAGAAACTGAGAAGCAAATAGCAACATTCTTGGTTAACTTTAGAAAACATTAAAAAGAAAATCTAGTTTAGAGTAAAAAATAAAACAAGAATCTTCAGGACACATACTGTAAGTGCAAGAATGTGAAAATACTGCGAGTCAGAAAGACTTGTTGTACGTAGAGTTCAGACAGAATTCGGTAACAGAATTCTGAAAATAAAAATGTGACACACCAGAGTATAAAACTGTCTGACAGGAGATCCATAGTGATGCTAATAAAATGGACAAGAGGTGCTGTTTGTACACAAGAATTGCAATATTTTATTAACATCTGTAAGCATTCAAATAGTATGATACACACCATAGTGTACAGAATTCACAAAAACTGTCACCCCTGCCAATATTGTCTTTTAATCATCGTCTTTTTGACAACTAAATCTTGTCATAATGCCTACCCCGGGGCTGAGACTGCTCATATTAATAGATATGCACACTAACTGTAAGTACACGTAACGTACTTCATGAAATACTACGACTCTGTTTGCAGACTTAGAATTAATACGAGACGTGTCACGTTCTGCTCGAAATCTGTGCTACGTACGTCACCGAACACCAATTCACATTGTAGTGAAGATTAATTGTTCATACTGTGCAAAGTGCAAAATATAGTTTACAATTTAGTATTTGTAAAGCCCCAATGCTAGCAGACCTGGGTACTGAGGTCCATTGAGCTCATTAGAGAATAAGAGGTAAAATTCTGTTGGGTCATCCACTCAGCCAGCGATGTGTCTCCAATGCTGTGAGTATGATTTTGGCTCTCGAGGTATAGCAACTGCACAAGAAAACATTCACAAACTTGTTAGATAGTTGTTACAGAATTCAGCTCTTCAGCATCTAGTCCAGTTAAAAACCTCAACTGCTTATGTGCAAATTAGAAATGAATCCCGCATACATGTGACTAAGCATGATATTGCTCACCTCATTGCTTGGGACGATTTCCATGGCCGTTTGGTCATCGAAGAATTCATCGTCGTTTGGAAAAAGAAAAAGATCGCTCACTTCTGGTAACCAATATTGATGGTCTTGCAGGGTATAAGGCTGAACTTCGGTGGCCATATTCTGACCCTCCCAAACAGTCCCTTCGAAATTTTCAGCAATATTGGTGGCGTTGGCTGACTGAATGTTAATAGCAGTCCAATCTCCTTCGACAGACTGCTCCTCAATCATCTCAGGAGCTTGACGACAGTTTATGAAGTCGGAATTTACGTAGAGCCATGATTTGTGGTCTGAATCTGGAGAAGTACCCGGAGAGCTTGAAGTGCTGCAGGAGTAAGTCACTGATGGGGAACTCATCCATTGAGCATCATAATTATTTATGAGACCCAACTGGGTGTTATAGCTGTTGTACGTACTACTCCCGTAACTAGTACCAACGTAGCTAGCCATGTCCGACATGTTGTCCTCTTGCGAAGAGAACTTCTGAGGTGTCTCTTGCAGAGAGTTGTACTGTGCAAGAATTTGGTCTGTGCTGATGGAGATGCAGGCAGTTTTGTTTGGGCAGAAGCTGGCTGCATACTCCTGAGCTTTTCGTTTCACGAAGAGGGTGACCTCTTTGAACATGGAGTCGTCCCGGAGGTTGTTCAAGTTTAAGTTCGTCGGAATCTTCTCTGCGTATGACGCCAGAGAGTCGCAGGGGAAGTTGGCCGGACGTTTCTTCTTGCACTTGAGCAGCTTTCTGGCAGCATCGACAGCACGAGCTGCACCCTCTTCGCTATCGAAGGTGCCTAGCCATACCTTCTTATCGACTGTCTTCCACTCTGCAACTCGGATTTCTGCCACCCACTTCTGAAGGTCTGGTCTGAAGCGGACTCCGAAGTGTTTGGAGCTTTCCTTACCTCTGGCCTTTTTCGGCGACTGACCAGCTAGGAACACTGGATCACTGACATCGGCATTAAATCCCCTGTAGAATTACAATTGAAAGAAGATATCAGCGGAGCACATACTCTTTCAAATGTCTACATGAAAATTATTTTCCAACGATGGCCAATTATAACAGGTAGATTGAATAACAATTGAGCAACAAATCATTTAATTAAACACTAAATACGAAGAATAATTAGCCTTGATCTGGGCGGGAAAAATGTAGTACCTGTTGGAATGGCATCCTTTAGCATCCGAGGATGCCGACAAGTTGTTTAAAGCGACAGAAGATTTCTCTTCCTTCTTGACGAAGGCAGTTCGAGTTCTCATGTTGTACTCTGGAACTCCAGATAGGAACTGCTCGAGTTCCGAGGTTCGCCCCTGGCAGTAGTTGAACTGACTATCAGGCATCTTCTGAGAGCAGCTTAGCAGCTTGAGTGATCGCCAAATATACTACGCCTAATTTCCACCTCTCTGATATGGCCACCCTGGCCTGTAAGGTAACAATCCCCCTTCAAGTTGAGTGCCCTACTTACTACATAATTGATTTTCCTATACTTACGCCTTGAGATAAGTATTCAAGAAAACAGAAATTGGACAATGACGACTTAGATAATCTTTTTTGAGTTTTAAAATATTTTTTATCAAGCTCGTCATCAATCACTAGAGTCTAGCAACACTGTCTAAGCTTTCTATGTCGAAATCTGCTAGCTAGTACCGTCAACCTACAGAGTCCACAAATAACAAGCTTGCAGAGAACCGTGCTAAAAGCAAATTAACTTTACAAGCAGAATCAAGAATGATATATCAACACTTATGCACTATGGCACTTGAGAGGACCACGTGAATGACTAACTACTGAAAATATGAAATGCGGTCGAACCTCTAGTACTCAACCTAGAGCGACAAAGTGGGATCTTACGAATGCGCTTCGAAACGAAAAATGAAAGGGAGCAGAATAGAGCTGAGGTGGGACTAGATATGGGAGTAGGAATACCTCCAGATTGCGCCCTGAGGCCCCACCAGGCTGAGCAGCAGTGGTTGTACACCGGCCAACGGATCTGCCGCTGCCGCCAGACTCATGAAGTGCTCAAGTAAGAGACGTAACTCAATTCCCTCTCTTCCACTTCAGGATGCCACCAAACTATCACTCCAGATGCCTCCAAACAGGATATTGCATCATCCACTCGCTCCGGATAATAAACCGACGACAGTTAAGCAGCTGGATAACACTCTAGACCTTGCCCACGAGTACTACTCACTGCACACGACTCAACATCCGACACATGAAAAGCGCAGAAAATTGGATCATGCAACAAGTGCCGCCGTGGAATATGAAATCGATCGTGCACTCCGGAATCTAGCTCTTACTACACCAGGAAACTCACTAGTATGCGAAAATCAGTCACACCCTGGGGGTTCTTGTAGCCAATATCACTACCGACTAAATTCAAGGTCGTGCTCCAGGAAAATATTTGAACTACTGATATGAACGTCTTCGTGTCTGAAGTGTTGGATTCAAGCAGTTCAAAGTACCGACACTGGTATTGAAATTTAACTCTTGAGGCTTGAGACTCGGAATGGGGTCTGACCCAGTTGAGGAAGAATCGATTCTAGAGCTGTTAGAAGTCTGTCTGTGAGGAGACGTTGCTGGACGAGGAAGATGATTTCGTTTGAATGGACGTACAGACATTTGGAAATCTGCGCTTCTTTGAAATTGTTCAGAACTTGCATGATTGACTGGACGAGAATTGCTGCCGACAGTTGACGGATGGTTTCAACTTCCGTCTGATTTTACTGTTTACTGGAATTTCTACCGATGATGTGTGATGGGAAGAAAGGAGGGTTATGTGCTCCTTGAAATGGTGGAGTTGTTTTTAAAGGCATCCAGTAATTGACTTCGATATCATGAGTTTTGAGTGAATGTAATTTCACTTTATCACTATAAAAATCTAATTGGCATGGAAGAGAGCGTGGTTGTTTTGGTGAATAAAAACTTAGTGATGTCTAAATGAATATAATGAGAGTCCGGAGCTCTTCCATGCCTCTTTATTATTTGAAATAAAAAAAACAAGAATGTAATAAACTAAACGTATGGTGTTGTTTTAAAACATGAAGTGCATTAAAGGATAATACTAGTATTTTTTGAAATTTGAATAGTGTTCATGTATTTTTAAATGGAGAGCTGCTTATTGTATAAGTAATTAAGTGTTTGCAAACTATTCTAAACAATGAGGTTTATCATCAGCAAAGGCTATATTATTAAGTTTTGGTGATATAGAGCTTGAGATAGATCAATCTAATTTTTTGACCAACAAGTTCTAAATAATGATTGACGCATGTAATGATGAAATGGGTGATGTAGGAGCATAAGTAAGTAGGTGCGTAGGACTAATTGTTGAGTCTAGGTGCACCAACAACTGGGAGTACAAGTGGTAACATAGTTGAAGTTTAGATTAACATGAATCCTTGAGTTTTGATGAAATTGCACATGGTTTTGGTAGCCTCCTAATCTTACCTACTATTAAAATTGCTTTAAAACCTTTAATACAACTCCAAAAATTTGAAATTATTTTGAGTCCATATTCTCTACGATCGCCCCAAGTTATTTGAATTTTTTTCACGCCAACTGTATCATTTTAACAAGCAGTAAGGCACCGAAAATTGGTGCTGCAACGATGGAGCCTATGATCGTTTCAGCAAATTTAGTTTATGATGTATATTACTTGGACTGCGAATTTGTTGCCGATACCAGTCATGATTAAAGTCTGTACAGAGTGACCTCGATGTTTGTTAGTTTGTCCAAGTTCAAACACTCAATCAGAACTTGCAGCTGGAACCTGACTTGCTTGAATGTTTTCGAGGTTGCAGAATACCACCCGTTCACTACGCGGTCAGTGAGCAGTTTTTTGTGAATTTATATTTCCAAATTTGGTACAGACAGTTGAAAGACATTCTCTTGTATCTTAGAGGGGACGAAAACTCCCAGGTAGCGGCGCGGTATCAAAGATTAACTAAAATGTCTGTTCGTTAAGAGTAAAATAATTTCCTGTCTTCCCTGAAACTGAGAATTGCCTCTCCCTCAATCAGTGTTGTTGAAGTTTGTTTCCTTTTGTTACTTGCATTTCCTGTTACTGTACCAGAATTTCAACTTAAAGATCGAAGACTTTATAATTGCCAATGGTGGGTAAGGTCATCGTCTGCTTCACTATAAAATGATGAAAATATGTTACTTTATGTGAAGATCAATTCTCAAGTGCCCACTTCTGCAATATCACTAGTCCTTTTGGAACAAGAATATGCTTCTGGTCACAGAATACCTGGAGTATTCTGAAAGCGCGTAGAACTTATAACTCCAAGGAAAGAAGGTGCCCAGAAACAGGAGTGTGCAGACATTGTTATCTCGCGTCCTCCAAGGACGTCAAACTTTTGCCGGTAATGAAAAAGGTAAAGGAATCTGCTACCACTACGGCACCCCCTCCCCTGCAACATCAGGCTGAAAACCTGGTGCATGATATCTCCACAATGCATGGGAGCAGCTTCTCTTCCACGAACGAGCTCAATCCTTGACAGCGTTCTCTATGCTGTTGTCACCACGAGGTGATCATTGAGACATTGTTATCTCGCGTCCTCCAAGGACGTCAAAGCATCACCTCCCCCTCCCCAAAACATAACGCTGGCTTTAATCCTCAATATTATCACCACCCTGGGATCATTTGAATGATCAAGTGCCAAGGTGAAATAATAGGAGCAGGGATTGTTCCACCAAATAATATGAAAATATGAATCAACATGTTTTCAACAGATTGATCAGTGTATTTACAGTAGACGGTGTAACAGAGTTTTCAGTAATTATGAGTCGGCTGTTGTCACAAGCATCTGGAGACTGGCAGTTGCAACTGTGTCGTGATACAAGAAGTCTGGGCTTACCATATTTTTGTATTATTCTCTGTCTGAGGCTGCACACCTCACTGGTTCCTCAATGAATTACTTCGAAGTTGAGTGGTCATTTTAATATAATATCTGAAGGTGATAAGCTCTGCACAGGGCCCAAGCATCACTCCACAGACAAACACAATATTCTTCTTTGGGCAAGTTTCAGGGATGGTCGGTCGATGGAGCCCCACCACGGATCAGCCTGGAACTCGGCAGGTGAAACAACAAGAAACTACCGAAAATCTGAAGCTGCACAGACGAAAGGAAGTTTCTGCCTCACACCTTCAGCTGATTTGGAGAAGCAGAACAATTTGTGCAGGATCTAGCTCGTCGACATCAACAGTGGCCACGATGATCATGAGCTCCAATCCAAGTACCCTTGAAGCTCATTCCCTTTCATGCAAACACCAATGCATGAGCCTGGCTTTGCTAGATTTGCGTCTTCGGAGACAGATATATATCAATTGTCTGGAGCAGCCTCCAAGCGTGGCACGGTCTTACAGCTTCATGATCGCCATTGCACATGAGCTTCGGCAGACTTGCAGTTCCGAAATCTTGTCCATTTTATAACATCCCTCGCATGAATATCGCCTGAGTATCAATCGGTGTCACCCAAGTATGGCTCGGATATCAGTCCAGAGAGGGATATAGAAAACTCCCCCAGACTCCTTGTGATCTAATATCCACAAGATCATATTACTTGAATTACTTGAACTTTCAAGTTGATTTACTTGTTGAAATTTGATGACAATGATGTGAATGTGTGGTCGTGCTTGAGGTTCCAATCTTTGGTTTGGAGTGTCACTAACGGCGATCAATGCAAAAAAATTGAACAGAAATGTTGAAACTATGGTGGTCTTGAGTTTGTGGATGTTTTGTTTTGCATTAATTCCTAAAATTCTTTGACTATGTTTAAACAAATTTGTCCAAATCTGCAATTTCTAGAGCACAGGATTTAGATTTTAAAAATTAAAAAATAAATTTAAAAAATAAAACCATTTCTAAGCTTCAATTGTAGGATCTTGAAGCAAGTTGTAATAAGAATGTTCCAAAATATTTAGACATTTTTGACCGCCTTAATTAGAATATCATAGCATTTGGACTCTGGAGTTCAAAATTTTATTTTTGGATACTACCCCCAATGTTGTGAGAATTATTAGAGTTTTTCTCCTTGTTGGAAAAAAAATTACACTATACAAGTTGGGGGTTTTGGACACTTAGAAATAAAGACCATGTTACATATATGTGTGATAAGTATGAGACAAAGAAGTTGATTGTAGCATGCTCCACAAATTCTTACAAAAGTTGTAGGGGTCTAAGTACTAAACATGTTTGTTCCTTCTTCACTTGCCCCCACAGTATAAGAGACTAGGGTGATCATCTTTTCTTTAGTTTATAAAATTTTTGTCATGAAGAGAAAGAACTTTAGTATCATTTTTGTGCGTAAAGTGCAATGAAATAAAGAATGTTAACCGTGGCATTACAATTAATCTTTAAAGGAAATCAAACTATGATAAGAAGTTGGAAGTTGAATTGACTAAAGATGCATGTTAGAAGTATAAAGTGTGTTATATTAAATATTTGATCAATGAACAAAATATACTCTTTGAATTGATATATATAATCTCAACAATAGTCTTAAATACTCGAATGTCTTTGATGTAGCTTGACAATGTCTTTTTGCAATTGAATAGTGTAATAGAGATTCAGTCTTTATTAATAATAATAATAATAAATTAAATTAAATAAATAAATAAATAAATAAAAATTAAATAAATAACTCATATAAACAAATAGTATATTTGATGAGCATTAGGAGATAAATTTTATATTTTTTTTAATAGATTTTATAGATAATATTTTGTAGTACAATGATTCCTATTTATAATTAGAATTTATTGCACTTCAAGATAGATATATAATCCCATTAGTAATTTTTTTAGATGAGATATGTTCCAAATAATGTTGAAGTGATCATTTGATTAGCACATGTGGTCAAAGTAGAAAGCTAGGATAAAGCTTTAAAACTTATGAACTCATGCATGGATGATTATGTTCTTGAATGGATAAGTTTATGAGATTTATATGTTTTAAGAGAATTTGCAAAGTATTTGATAAAGCAAATGACTTTACCATTTGCATGAACTAATATGACTACAATTAAGAGAGCATGTGCTTAAAATATAATCAAGACAAATTGTATCACACATACTCATATCAAGACTATTGATATAAATAAATAAAAGTGTCTTAAACATACACTATTTGTTTATTCCTACTAATTTTTAGGTTAAAACATAGTGTGCATTTATTAATATTACATAGATTGGGCTTACCAACTAATTTTTAAGATTTGGTTTTTATCTTTAAAAAGATAATTTGCAAGTTTAAGTTTTTTCTACCTAACATTTAACCTTAGTTATTTAAACGAGATACTTATAAGCCTCTTCAAAGGCTATTCATAGACAAAGCGATATTCGGTTGTTTTATAGCTTAATATTCTTTATTACAAGTAGATTTGGAAATGCTAAGATAATATTAAGCAACTTTTTAAGTGGCGGAAAAAAATCAACATACTTTGAATAGACACTAATTAGTTTTATTTAAAGTCCAAGTAAAATTACTCATGAATCAAGCATTGTTACTCCGTGGCTAGAAAACTTCAAGAAGGATTTTAAATTACTAAGATCCCATACTTAAAGAAGGAAGCTCTAATGTAAATTTAAAGAAAAGTTATAGTTTATATTAAAATCAAATTATTTTATATATATGTAATAAAATAAAAATTCAAAGAACTATATATATAACATTCGCATATGAAATATATTAAAACTTTCAAACATCATTAACCCCTAAAGGGCCAAGGGTGTTTTTCATCAAAACTGCCCAAAAACAGCCCCTCTTCAAAGCAAGGTGGCTTTTGCAGACTTGGGGTCTTAATTAGTACATCTAACCGTAAGATCTTGTAGCTAACTTCTATGTCTACATGTCCACCAAATCTCACACACTCATTCCTCACCAATTGCAAGATCGTAACGTTCAAAGTTGAAAAACAAGTTTTTTTCCCTGCGCAAAAAGGGATCAGCAGAGTTTTGAAGGCCCAAATAACCATTTTTTTGCATTCTGGATTTTGGCGGTTTTGATGCACGTCAAAGAAGATTGAGTTAGCTAATTTTGTTACAAAAATCATATTCAAAAAAGGTGTGGAAGGTTGCCAAAAAAATCATTTTCCGCTAGGGGGTATACTGAAATTTACAAACTAAGGCCGTTTTTTGACAATAAAAATAGCATATGAAAAAAATTTGGATTGAAAATCGAAACGGTGGGAACATGCTCTACTGCCTTATTTATACATAGAAATTTTTATTTTTGGAAAATCTCAAAATCTCAAATTCTGGTGGAATTTCAAAGTTTCGGCTTTGGGCAGTTTTGGGCAGAATTTGCTGCATTGACAGTGGCTGTGAGCGTGCCCGAAGTTAAGCTGAATGCAGCTTTTGACACTCAAAACCCCTTAACTTTTTTTCAGTATGTTAAAAATAAATAAATAAAAATTCTGCACAAAGTTCTTCAAAATGCATACCTAAATCAATTTTTTCGAAGATATAGGAATTAAATTGGAATTCTAGGAACCTGCCTAAATTTTAAAAAAGCCCATTCCAGGACAATGGGCCTTTAGGGGTTAAAAGCAACTTTCAAACAGTTGAAAAGGTCAAATATGTGTTTAACAGATATTTTATTAATTATATTAGGTAAATATTAAAACCAACGGCCAAAGAAGGTGCTCTAAATTCATAAAAACCTATATAAGTCTTATGGTTTTTTTTATTAAACTTAATTAATTCATTTTAAAAACTAAAATATAATTTTTAAACAAAAAATAACACCCAACTAGTAGCAAGTGATTTTTTAATAACTATGTCAAAGGCTTGAATATTTCTTATAGATTGGAAGGATGTGATTGTATGTCTTCCTTTAGAGGCTTCCTTTTCTAACATTCTACCAAAATTCCCCCAAAAAACAATCACTCAACCCGAATCACCTCAAAACCGCAAAAATTCACTTCATCACCCCCCCATCTACGAAACCATGAGATCTTGCATTCAAGAGGAAACTACAAACATCCCATGGTTTAAGAAGGCACCTCATAGCACCTCACTCCCATCCACATCACTACTACAATAGATTCTCACAACCCAACACAACAATGAACTCAAAGCACTTTAATTGAAAATTGGTTTTGATACAATATGTAATTGGCGTGTTGATAAACACCCTGAAAAGTTGAAAATTAACAGCGGACTCCTCCCTCAAGCACAAAGCATTTTTGAGGAGTGATCCGTATGTCCTCCATCTAGATGCCCCTCAATGTATGTCATATGCCATGGTTTTAGCCGCACAAGCAACACGTTCAAACCCACAATAAATCTTAATCCCTATGGATGCCAACCCCAATGACAACGCAAACCATCCCATGCAATTCGGTCCCCCATCTCCGCTCTTCCACTCTTAGATGCCAAAAAGCTATTCAACGGTGCAAGAATCGCTCCAACAACAATAATGAATTTTCATACTCTCCATCTTGTCTCCTTGGAGAGAGATGACTACGTAATTAGTTCTATATGGAGAGTAATGACTACATAGTAAGCTCTATGCTTGTTATTATCTTCTACATCTTGCTCCCATCCATGAATTCATTTCACTATCCATTGTTAATTTCTCTTAGCACAATCGCTAAGAATGGCTCCGGAGTCTTAGAAGTGGCCATCCAACGCAAAAGGCAAAAATGAGGATGAATGGAGAAACTAGTGCACTTTTAATTGTAGTTCAATAAATCTTGAAATCCAAAAAGGCACTTGAATCATCTTCTTTTTAGCAAAATATTCAAAAACGAATTGAATCTTTATATTATCGATTTTGCTTGGATTATGGATAGATAGTGACTTTATTTGAAATTTTCTTATTTAGTTTATACAAAATATTTGAAAAGTTTCAAACAATTCATAAGCAACCTTTGAAATCGTGGAATGAATTGTATGTTATAAAAAGACGTTATGTTTAAGTTTTCTTAACTAGAGTTTCAAGTAGGATTGATTCATAAAAATGAAATAAATGATGGGTGAACTTAATCTTTTTGATAATATAGATCAAAATTCTACATTTGAAAAAGAGACTCTAGATTTATATAAATCTTTATAAGTTTTATGGTTTGAAAATATAAAATAGAGAGAGATAGCATAAAAACATTTTCTTAATTGGATTAAATTTAGAATAAATTTAAATTATTTAAATTATTTAAATGTAAATATTTTAAATATATTTAAATATAAAAAATCTTTACAAATCAAATATTTAAAATATTTAACACATTAAATAATCAATATTCAATTAGTTAATAAATAATAGAAAATGATCATTAATTATCGGAAAAGACATGGTTATTAGGTTCTATTTAGAATTTGAAGTAGAATTAATGTAAGTGGTCCAAAAATCATTTTAAAAAAAACGTCTTTAGTGGACAAAAATTCACTTACAAATAAAGTTGGTGTTATAACAACCTTATAAATAAATCCAGTATTGACATGATTTCAAATTAATTTTGGCATTTTAATGTTGAATGAAATCAATAATTCCTTTTAATCATAAAAATTTGTTTAGCGTCATCATAAAAACATATCAAATACAAAAAGAAATAAAAGAAATAAAAAAATCAACTTAGGCTCTATTTGAGACTTTACAAATCCAATAATAATATGGCGAAAAAAAAAAAAAAAAAAAAAAAAATGTTTAAATTTTACCATGTCATAGATGAATGCTATTTAGAATTATTATTAAAAGTATAGTTTAATTAAAATCCAATAAAAAAATTCATTGTAATTGGATTTCAAATAAAGGTGAGTGACCTTTTCAAAGTAAAAACTTTAAGACTTGAACACTATACCAATTAAAGTTTAAATAGGTTCCTACTAATTATTGTCGTTGATAATTTCATAATTCATTACATTCTTCAACCCCTAAAGGACGAAACAACCACTTTTGGGTTGGGCCATAAATTGAAAACCTAGTAAAATGCCCTAGAAAGGTCGGATTTGAGTGTTTTTTGTTCCTAACCTCTTTAGAATCAAGTTGGCAATAAGGATATGCTTAAATTTTAGTGAAAAAGTGAAACCTGATTTGAGAAAAAATAAACAACATGGTTCGGTGAGGTGTTTCTGTAGTGAAGTTAGTGTTTCTATAGTGAAAATGTTTCAATTGTACTTTGAGCACACTACATTGAAATGAAGATCTCTGCTTGTGGATTTTTTTTTAGCATTTTGTTTTTTGGGAATGCTTATATGTCCACTACTTTATGGCTTCACCGTTTTGGATTTCTCAGAAACCCTTTTGAATTTGCCAAAAAGTACCATGTTGAAAAAAATAAAATTCAGAGTGACATTTATATCAAACCCATTTTTTCCAAATTTATAACTCGGAATTTTTTTTTAAAAAATTGTGCATGTTCATAACATACTGGAGAAGAGAATTAGCTTTAGTTGCCAAGTTTTTATAAGTTTCTCAAGTAGCAATTTTCAGTCAAACTCGGAAACTCAATGTTAATATTTCAGAAATTCATTAATCTTCCAAACTTCACATGTTATTATCTCCCAATCAATTGCTTCTCCAAATCCAAAATTTGGTACAGATTTCAGTAAGGACTACTTTCAAAGATCTTAGAGTTAAATTGCTTATGGTGATTCTCAAATTTATATCACTTTGGAAGAAATTTATATCACTTTGGAAGATGCAAGAATGGCACTATAGGTACTAAAAAACTGTAGAAATACCCCTTTGTCCTTTAAGAGTTAATACAATGATTAAATGATGTAATGGATGTATTGAATGTTTATAATGGATGTATAGATAAGTACATTAATCATACGACAAGATTAGTAGACATGGATCAATAAATATTACAAATAGCTCAGTCTTCATCTCAAATAGAAATTAAAATTATTATTCTTTTCAAATTAAAATTGTTGATTAAATGAAATACATAATAGTACAAACTTATCTTAATTTATTATTATACAATCTTTGAACCACCTAAAATAGGTTATTTTACAAAAACAAAAAAAATCATATGCATATGGTATATAGAATTTTAAAAGATTGAATATTTAATAAATATTGAGATTGATGTTGTGATTTTTCACTTATGAGTACTGAATATAAAATGATCAATATCTAACTTCTAAACCATAGTTCCAAATATTTTTTTTAACCCCTAAAGTTCTGAGGGTATTTTCCATCAAAACTGCCTCAAAACAGCCCCTCTTCAAAGCAAGGTGGATTTTGCAAACTTGGGGTCTTTTTTAGAACATCTAACCATAAGATCTTGTAGCTAACTTCTATGTCTACATGTCCACCAGATCTTGCACATTCATTCTTCAACAATTGCAAGATCATAACATTCAAAGTAGAAAAGCAAGTTTTTTTTCCCTGCAAAAAAAGGGGACAACAGAGTTTTGAAGGCCCAAAAAACCATTTTTTTGCATTATGGATTTTGGTGGTTTTGATGCACGTCAAAGAAGACTGAGTTAGCTAATTGTACTAAGAAAATTTTATTCAAAAAAGTTGTGGAAAGTTCCCCAAAAAATCATTTTCTGCTAGGGGGTATACTAAAATTCACAAACAAAGGCCGTTTTTGGACAATAAAAATAGCATTTGTAAAAAATTCGGATAAAAAATCCGAACGGTGGGAACATGCTCTACTGCCTTCTCTATACATAGAAATTTTTATTTTTGAAAAATTTCAAAATCTCAATTTTTGGTGGAATTTCAAAGTTTTGTCTTTGGGCAGATTTTGGCAGTTTTGGGCAGTTTTGGGCAGAATTTGCTGCATTCACAGTGGCTTAGAAAAATTCAGCAGCTGCCCAACGAGCAACGTTTGACACTTAAACCTTTATAACTTTTGATCCTGATGTCGGAATTGAAAAATAAAAATACCCACACAAAGATCTCCAAACGGCCCACCTTCAATAAAAAATTCAGAAAATCTTGATATAAATTACATTCATAGGTACATACCCAAATTCCAAAAAAGCCCAAATGTGGCAGATTGTCCTTTAGGGGTTAAAAACAATCTCATGAAATCTAGACCTGAAATCTCATATTTGACACTAAAACTAATAATAATGGATTTTTTCATATTCTAATGTTTTTCTATCTCCATAACTTCCCATTAGTTTTGTGTTACAAGGATTATTGGACAAGAATAAACATTAAAAAAAATTAATGACCTCAAAGCTAGTAGGCTATCTAATGATTGCCTAAATTTAATTTAGAACTTCTTGGTCGCTTGCTTTTGTCATTAGTGTAAACAGGCCTTAGCTTCAAGCCGAAAGTCACTTAGACAACTTGAGGTTCTTTCATGAAAACAAATCTTGGGGCATCGAAAGGACATTGAAGCAAAGAGTGTACCTGAGGGTTTTAATTTGGTACCTGGGACCTGGAATAAGATTTGTAACTCATCAGTTCATCAAACTCTCAAATACCTTTCATAGTTCCGAGTGCAACTGCAAGACCAATGAAGTGCCGCTTCGCTTTAGGGCATGTCTCTGTAATCCCAACATTGAATCCTGCACTGTATGTCATCATATCCGAGTTTATTTGTAAAAGCTAAATTTAATTAAATATGGTATCGGTTGTACCAGAACTCAGACAACAGTTGCATCATCAATTAACTTGCACCAGTGCCCTAGACATGGAAACTACGTTATTGACAACCAAATGATAATGCATTTGTTCTAATTTCCTGAAGTCGAATTAGCCACACCTTAGACGGATCATTAGCGAGTAGAACATGACGGATACCGACTACACACGAGCACTCAGCATGATTATTGACAAATTCCCGAATATACCTCAAGATTTATCACAAATGGAAAAGCTGTTGCAATACACTGCATCAGGAAAAAAACTGCCAGGCATAAAGCTTCATAGAAAAGTGAAATCGCCACTTAGAAGTAGTAAGAGGAACAGAGAGCAAGGAAGTGCTACAGACGAGAGTGAACGAGAAGCGCCAAGCAACAAGGTCATGGAAAAGGATAGCAACAAGGTCATGGGAAGGGATAGCAACAAGGTCACGGGAAGGGATAGCAGCAAGGTCATGGAAAAGGATTGCACCACAGAAGAGAAGATATCCTCAGTTGAACTCGAGAAAGTTCAAAGAGCGAAGGAGAAGGCGGATGCCAAATGCTCCAGGCTGCAAGAAGCCGCCCAATTAGCGTACGCTGAAGTGGAGAGGCTGTCGAAGGAAATCGAAGAGTTGGAGGCGTCAAGGTTCAAAGCACCGGCTGGAATAGCGCATGCTAAGGTGGAGCGGCTATCAGACGAGACAAACGTTTTAAAGAACAAGCAGGCTCAGGAAATGACAAGAACTCCGAGTCCAAAGCCAAGTCCAAGTCCTGGAAGCAAGAGATGGAATTCTGAGGTGATGAATGTCCGCATCAACAACAAAAAACTTAATCCTGAGGACTTTGTAATGGATGTGGAAGACAAGGGTGATGAAATTGACATCAAGCTAACGATTAAATAATCAGTGAGCTGGAATTGATGGTCAAGTTTCAAATATTTACAACTTGGACCTGAGATTTAGGTAGACAACCTCTCTAGCTTTTCCTCGGCTTCAGCAAGCCAGGCACTGTATGTATCTGCCTCGAATAGAACAAAGTGTACTTCTGACAACTGGCCAGCACTATCTTGAAGCGCTTTGATGGAAACCTCTGCTGCTTCATCGTAGGGGTACCCATAAACACCACAAGAAATTGCAGGAAAAGCGATATACTTCACCCCGCTCTTTACAGCAAGACTGGCAGAGTTCTTGTAAGCCTTGGCTAGTACACTGGCCGGGTCACCCTCACTGTAGTACATAGGCCCCACAGTGTGTATCACCTGGCTTACTGGTAGGTTGAACCCTGCAAGAATGTCACATTTAGCTGTGAAAACAGAAAAAGGACAACTAGTTCTAGACAATAGCATAGTTGCTGAATAGGAGACTCAGCTCTTTCTGGTTTTCTTGCCAATAACGACAGTTTGATTCGGTTTGCAGTATCTTCTTGGATGCAGAGGATTTCACCCAAATATTTTGAAAGAAAGACGCAGCTGAAACATTGGCTTCGAAATAATCAAGAATATACTATTGTTTCATAAAAATTCAGATAAATAAGTGATCATGTAAAAATGAACTTTCATGTGGGAATAATGAAAATACCTGGAGTGATAACAGCACTTCCAACCGGACACCGGACTCCTCTTGAAACCTCTGGAACTTTGAAGCAGGCATCAAACAAGCCTTTACCAGCAGCTCTATGAATTGCTCCATCGACCCCTCCCCCACCAAGCATCCGCTCATTTGCCGCATTTACAACTGCATCGGTCTTGCCATCCTTATACCACTTTGTTATGTCTCCACGGTGAAGAACCAGAGAGCATGTACCACTCAAACGGAACCACTCTCCCACTCGGCTTTCTACCTCTTCCTCCTCTTCATCGTCACTTTCCTTTTCAGCTTCTGAACCATGCTTCTCCTCTTGCTCAACCTTCTTGCTGCCAGCCACTTGCTCCTCCGGTTTGTCCACTTGCTCAATCTTCTTGCTGACGACAACCGCTTGCTCCTCTGAACAGAAATATAGTTCTCGTCAGATCATGAATCACCCATTACATATATGTATTGTATCAGAAGTTCAGAAGAGCGTCCGGAAAACTAACGACAGACTGTAATGTAAAAACCGTTGCAGTAGATACAAAAAAAGAACAGTTCATCTCACTTGCTAGATACGGCCAAGATGCCCTAATCTGTTGCAGTCTTTCGGAGTGTAGAATATAGTCTCAAGCTGTTAATAGACTAGCTTGTATGCGTAATGGAGCGAGTCTAGAGTTCCATTCATACCGCAGAACACAAAAACAAATCAAAAGAACACTAAACCAGAAACTAAAAGGTCTAATTATCGACTCTGAAACAGAGACAAGCATGCACGCCTGCCAGGCATTCCCAAACCAATAACTACACAAATCCGTCGTTCACAAGGAGATAATTCGCTGCTCTATTCACACCAAAGCAGACTTAGCGACACAGTGACGTCTGTAATAATCCGAACTGTGGTAACAGATGAGAAATTAAGATATTCCACCACAAAATGCTTTCGTCATACTAAAATCCTAACAACAATGATATTAACGCCGAAAAAGCCCGTTTCTAACCCATCTGTAACTCTAGGCAGAAGAAACGGCCAGGATATATTTTAATCACAGGAACATAAAGTGCACTTCGAAGATACTCACAAAAACATCCGCAACAAAATCACGGAAGGAAATCGGCGACCTCCAAATCACTACCAAACTAACTCAGAAAAAAAGTCATCGACGCTTGTATTACGAAGAGAATCTCAAAGCATCCGCTACAAAATTCTACACGCACAACCCCATAAAATACACCTAAATACACCTCCACGCAATGACTAGCTACCAGCACCTCCGCCCAGAGCCAGATCCCGCCCAAGCTCTACCTCCCCTCTCGACATATCCACATCCGTCCAAAAACACGCACATCGCACCCCAGCAATCAAGCCATTAAAAAACACCCGAAAACTTATCGATAAACTCAAAGGAGGAGAAGAAAGAAACCTACCGATCTTGGCACCCGAAGCGCCCGGACGAGAAGCCTCGCCCTCGCCGTCCATCCCGCCTCGCTTCACGCGCACGACGCTCAACTCTTCCAAAAGAAAAGAATCACACACGTTCAGTGCACACTCTCGCCACTCAAAGCGAGCATTCACAGACACAGAAAAGCACAGAACGATCCAGAAAAGGAAAAGCCTCGAATGAACGACTCCCCTCATGAGCTCACCACATCCCTAAACCCTAAGTGCGCTCAACAGAACAGTGCCTCGCTAAAAACACCGGCCCCTGGAAACGGTCATAAAGAGGCTCCCTGAGACTGTCACGAGATGGAAGTTTTGAGGTTCAATGTGTACCTCGTCTGGACGATGGCGATGGAAGCAGCACTCGGCGATGGCTGGAGAGCGAGGTCACATTGAGCAGACGACGCTCCGGGCGAGTAGAGATCGCGAGATGGCTGGCGAGGCGGACCGCGTGCATGCGGAGAGATTTGCGAGCGATGGTGGACGCCATGGACTGATCACGACGCGTCGGATTTCATGTCGGGGTTAGTAATCAGGGACACATGAACTCAAATCATGTTTTATCTATCAATGGGTTACATTTGAGTGAGTGGAATTTGTGATAGAATAGATGTTTGTTGGTTTTTAGCTGCAGTTACGGTTTTGGGTTCAGGTTTCGGGGTCCGTCTCTGCATTTGATCCACTTGTACATTGTACCGCAATTTGGGTTGGGCAGTTTTGGAGAGTTTGCTGTTTAAGTAGTGGCAGAGGATGAGTATGTATCGTTCTACGAGTAGGATGTTAGAGTAATTAAAGAGATTCTAATCTCGTATCTTCAAACGAATATGGGAGATAGCGTATGTTAATTTTCTTCGAGGCGGAAGTGTCCTTCCTTCGCCAATTCTGTGACATTAGTTTGGCCATGAAGTCTTTCACCTGTGAGGTACAAACGTACATTTGCAAGGAGGGGTTGCACAGTGCAGCGTCTACTTTATAGTGCCAGAATTAATAAATTGGATCGACTACTGCAGGAGAGGTCAAGCATGTACGTTATGGACAACCTGTGATCGTCGTCTTTTTTTCATGACATTTCAAGAAAAAGCACACAGCTCAAATTGCAGTTCAAGCTGACTGCTGTTGATTACATGAAGGATCTGCGCAAATCGGCATACCATACAAGAAACCTATCTCGTTGAGAAAATTAAAAATTAAACTCAAAATAGAAACCTCGACTATCGAAATTAAGCAGCATGTTTCCGGTTCAATGTTCGCAGTACACCATTCACTATTTTGTAGAACCAGAAGAAATTCATTAAACCCAGGCTGGTTGGTGCAAGTAGCAAGAACACGAACCCTGCCGTGTGGAGCTGCCTCACCTGTTCAAAACGCGGAAAGGAACTCAATATTAAGAAGCATGCCACAGCAGCATTTATTTCAATATGTTCAAAGGCTTGATCCAGAACCAACAGATGCTTGAAATTGAGCTAAATACTCAGAGATGCCAGAATTCAACATTGAGGACCATAAGCGTTCAAGGCAATGAAGTTCAACAGACACACAAGCTTCTCACCTGGTCAAAGTGAAGGTACATATGATGAAAACAATAGACAAAATTGATCACGCGAGCTACCTGCATATTCCAAAATACAACATAAGTGGCAAAGGTCAGACACTATAAAAGAGGACTAAATAAATCTTCCAACCAGTCAAAAATAAATATCTTCTCAAAATCCAAATAGGGAATTGCATCATCTCCAAACTCTTCATTTTTTTATTTTTTTTTGTTGAAGCAAATGAACGATTTCATTGCAAGAGAGAAAAAGTACAGCCCTCATCGGATCGAAATCCAGAGCGGGGCGAGACTATCTCCAAACTCTTCAGACCGGTAATACAAAGAGTTAGTGGAAATAATGGCAGGTTACATACCAGCCACAAAAATGCAGTAAACGATGCGTTGTACATGTACGTATCACTGTTTTTGAGGCCCAGCACGGTCAAGTACCTGCCATCGTTGATGTTTTAACAATGAATTGAGCCCTTAATCAGTAAAATTTTCAATGGAATTCAAAAGCTTGATATGGCATAAATAAAATAGTAACTTTAAATACTTTTCACCAAGTAAAATGAGAGAAGAACTCCACAAACATCTCCTAAAACCTCAAATGAAAGAACAGCGAAGATATGTAAGTCTCACAACAAAAATGACAAGTAGTGATGAAATACCAGCGCAGATTGATAAATGGTGTAGTACATTCCGACAGGAGAACAATGTACAGGTACAAGTGAGCATGTCCAGAGTGCACAGCCAACAGCAAAGATATCATTGACACCAAGTGATGCAGAAGCTGTAGCAAGCCCAGACAACCATGTTAGTAAGCGGGAAAATCCCCGAAACATAACGGCCAGTAGTTCATAACTTATAAAATTAAATGAGAAAAAAGAAATTGCAGAACAAAAAGCAACGTAGTTACGCGTAATGTATATCGTCCGCAACAGAAATGAAGTAGAATAACGAAGGGAGGACTCACAAATTCGTAGCCTCCTAAAATTGGATAAAATGAAACTATCATTCCCATGTCTGCCATGAAATATCCGCACGAAAACTGTTCACCCAGACCACAACAACTCATGAAACCCCTCATAAAAGGCTTTGGGTCAAATGCAAAGATCGAACAGAAGGTCCATGTACAAAATATCAAATCTCTCTTGCGCAACCTTTAACTTTTAAAGCCATGACTGTAAAGCAAGGGAACAGACACCCTACCCCAAGGCCAAACTGAGAGAGAATGGAGCTTCGAAATACAACAGGCCCATAAGGAGCAGAATCTTGAAATATGTCGCTGATGTACAGCAAGTAAAATGCGATCGCAGATGATACCAACGCATGTGCTGTTGAGAAAGCCCTGCAAATACATTTGTAAGTTACAATCAGCAAATTATCGCATGTTTCCTTTAGGGAAGATCATAGCCGCTCATCAGTACACAAGAATCAAACAAAATCCAACTACACCCACTACTGTTACGATCATACTCCTCAATCACAAACAAGACTCTTCTGTCACTGACCTCAAAAACGTGAATTTGGAAGACAGACATCACAAGATTGTGCATGTTATCCCGACTTACGGCATACAGAAAACTACGTATTAGCATATTCTTCAAAACTTGGTATGATTAAGTACTCTTCGAATTGAACTGATGTGCAAAAAGTCAAATATTTTAGTCATTCTCTTAAACCTTAGACGCCCACAGCCTTCTTCACTTTCAACTATTCAAGCGAGTTTTGGAAGTTTACAAATAGCTGAATCTAATTCTTAAATTGCTCATATGAATGGAAAGGTTTTGCTCAATTTGGATAGATATGGACGGATGAGTTCTCTTGCGAAGGCGAACCGCTACAAGCCTGCAACTGGAGGATACCATCGACCCATTTTGGGTCAATTGGCCTTTACGACATCGAACCGTCTATCAAGTTGTTTGAAAAGAACCTTTAAGTCTAAATAAATAGTGAAGACGTTAATTTATTCGCAAAATCAAACGTCACGCAGGAAAAATGTATGACTATAACTCAAACAGCTTTGAACAGATTTGACAAGCTTACGCCATGCACGAATAGTTTTGAAACGAACAGGTTTCAGTACATTAAAACTCATGACAAAACCTTACCTATTGTTCCATTCCACTTTTTCTGTTTTCTTGAGTTTATTGTAACCTGGGAATGTGGCTGGGCTAAGTCCTTTGGAAATCTCGTACACCTGAACACATCCAAAAACCGCGAATAGAAATTTGATTATAAAATGCTTCGTAAACCTTACATCACTCTTTGGACTCATTCAGCCCGAACAAGCTTCAGGTTTCAATCTGTCAATAGAAAGTCGTAATACTTTCATAACCTGCGTTTCAGAAAGAACGGGGGGGAGCGACAACAGCGTTGTTAAGGAAAGAGAGAGCGATGTAGCCACGAAAATGTCTAGAAGCATGAACTGTCGACCAAAAGCTGAGAGTAATGAGAGCTCTAATGTGCAACCTAACAACTTGGGAGACAATGAAATATGAATGATCTGCATATAGAGGTCCACGACTTTGAACTCGGATAAATGAGATTGAAATTATCAATAAATAAATAAAGAGCTACACTATGTGAATATAATTAGGACAGAAACGCACGAGCTTACAGAACACGATGCCAGACAGCACCGAGCCGAACCAGAGTGCAAGTTCTCCAGAAGTACTCCATTTCCCTAATAAATTATCCATGTCATCGTGAAACGGAACTGCTCTTCTTAGAGTCGTCGAGTTCGGGCTCGTAAAACCTGGGAGAATCATTGTTCTGAGATTTTTTGCGGAAATCTCTTAGTTGAGTAACAGCAATATTGTCCGAATAGCGCGCAAAGCCTTGTTCTCAGTGGTCCAAGGTCTGCACGAGAGGTGGATGAATACGTAAGTTCCTGTTTCCAAAGATGCAAGGATACAATGGTGACGAAGCAACCAACCCTAAACTTCTAAGCTCAGCTAAGAAGTGCCTTTCTACCAAATTCCTTGCCTCACAGCTGACTGCCATGAACCCGGATTCGTACAAGCATTTGTTAATGGTACAAAGCCTTATGTTCCATCTTTTCCATGTAAGGCGTACATCTGAATCAAACAAAGTGACATCTGCACGTGTTGTGCACCTAAATCACCTCAACAGCTGCTGCGCCTCGAATCGCGACGTGACTGATCTGGAAAAAGTTCAGGCTCAAGTATCTTGGCAAATGCAGTTGTCTCTAACAAGTCCCGTAACAGCCTGATAAAGAAACAGGTTGAATGGCTCAAACAAAAGATCGAAGGAAATATATCTGAACACCACCCGGACCCCGTCCTAAACATGAATTCAGTAGTAAATATAAAAACATATTGTGACACCATCGGACACGACGACAGAACTTCCACTGCCAAAAATGTTACACTTCATTTCCAACACACAGCAATGACACAGCATGACGCAAACGCAGCCCCTAAGTCTATCTGCCATCTGACACAGTGCTGATTATTTTTTAAGTGATGTCGTCAGACGGACGCACGTAACCAGAAAATACCGCCAGAAGCCAAAATAAACAAAAACATAAACCTCAATTACCGAACAAACTGCGAATTAAGCTCTAAATCAAATCGCAATGCAGGGCCCAACCAGCAAGAACAAAACAACTCCCTCCCTCTTTCTCTCTCGACAATCGCGCTAGCTCTACAGCAACAAACGACTGCAATAGAAATTCACCAAAAGTCCAAATAAACAAAGAACCTCTCCATTTTTCACAAAGAACCAAAAACGACTACACAACGCCCCTCTCCAATACACAACAGATCATTCCACAAAAAATCCCGGACAAACAGGGGATCCACCTCACAATTCACAGCCAAGAATCACCGCCAGACGCCAGCATCGAAGTCACCCGTGAATTATCTCTCCCGAAACGCCTCCAAAGGCACCGACGACAAATAAAAAAGGTAACAACAAAACTAGCATTGGCTCCAAACAAGAAACAAAGAAAGGCAACGAGAGTCCACCTGGTCAACCCGTTCCGACTGCGCTGTGCGCCATGGATTGAGAATTCGCTGGCATGGGAGCTGGCGCGGCGCTCCAAGAAGGCAGGCGAGCGGCGTGTCGAGAGCAGGCGATCGTTTGCGGCGAGCGCAGAGAGTGATGGCGAATGCGCTCCGAGAGTGGGCGTGGTTTGGCCTCCAGAACAGAGCCTGGTTGCAGAGCAGAGGCTGCTTCCAGAACAGAAGAGAACAGAAGAGAACAGAGAGAGAGAGAGAGGCAGAAGCAGCGGAAAATGCCCGACTGCTCCACCGGGGAAGGGAAAGCTTGCCCTGTTCGCGCTCACCACCGCGGCCGCGACGGCAGGCGACGGCGAGAGACGGCAACAGACGGCCTTCGGATCTGTGACGGCGCCTGAGTGACGGCAAGCGACGGTCGTTCACACCTCGTTTACTCTACAGTTGGACTTGTGCTGAATTTCTAGGCTAAGAGTTGGGTTTTTGAGGGCTTCTAACTTAGTCTGTGAGTTCAGCAGGAGATTTATTGTAGGATGGGCACCCTGCGTTTGTTGGTAGGAAGTGTGAACCACCACATTGATGGATTGTTTTGAGTGTGATGATTGGATGGGAAAGAAGAGAAACTTTAGTCTTTGAAGGAGAAGGACAGCGACGTGAATGAAATGTTCGTTTGTTCCACCCCTAGACCTATGTTCATGATGGGAAAGAACATTGAATGAAGGGTTTTTAAAGATATTAGATTTATTTGTAAAGTTTTCTTGAGCATTTGAAAGATATTGTGTGCTTTATTTTATTGAATTGTTATTTTTTACTTAAGATAGTTGAGGGGCATGGAAGAATTTGGTGGTCTTTAAAGTCAGGCTAAACTATTTTTGTTTTGAATGTAAAGAGCTCCAAGCTCTTACACATTGAATATGGAGAGGCCACTAGGTTCTTCCATTTTTTATTATCTTTTGTTATTTAGATTAAGCATATAGCATTATATTCAATTGAATCTTGTAGTATGTATCTTAAATAATATAGGCCTTTATTAATAATTTTATTTTGCACTAAAGTCTCTATGTATGTGTTTTATACTAATATTTTGCATAAACTGGTTTGCCTATAATTGATGAGTAGAACATGAAAAATGTCATGGTTGATGAAAATGTAGTTCAAGTGGTTGCATATTGGTTAAATGAGTGAGAGTTGTTACATTAAACAATTTTCCATTATATTGAATCAGGCACATTATATGATAATTTAGTGCAATAATAAGTAATGTGATACTATAAAGTACCGTAACACCATAACAAGTTTGTTCCATGTGGAACAATCACTAAAAAGAACCTCAAATGGCTTAGATATAACAAAATATCACAAAAAACATTTTATTCCATTTTTATTATTTTATCTTCATCATTTTCTAATTTTATTTTTTTTTTCATTTGAGAATTATTTATGAACTAATCTGCTTTGGTGTTTCGGCAGTTGGTTTGAGACAACAATTCATCCAATTGTTACATTAATATTATCTAGGCAAGATCCAAGCATTCCAAACCATTATGAGAAAATTGAGCTTTGAGAAGGCGACAAGTTTCTATCATCTTTCTTCTTTTTAATTTTTCAGATTATTGCTACATCAACAACATATGAGATTTGCAAACAACCTTCAGTGAAAAAACGGGGCCTTGTACTTTATTACATCATTCTATCATAAAACAATAATGCTTGAATCTTCTTTTAATTGTATAGTTTTGAATTTCTTGAATTTAGTTGTGTGTGACAATTCATTGAAAATTTAGACTTGAAAAAATTTCCAATAAAATATACATGCTTTGAAACTTTAAAAATTAAAAAAGATATAAGCAACAAACAATTATACAATTAATTTTGTGTAATAATGAAGCTTTTATACCAATTGATTTTTTTTGACAATTTAAACCAATCAAGTGAACTAAAACAATTTTATAATGCGAAATTATAGTTGTATACTTTTATTAAAGATATCCATACCCATAAGAAAATTTAGACACAATACTAGCTAAAATTTTAGAAATTTAGCTAGACTTGTATAAACTCCAATTGGTAAACTTGTAATTATAATTTAGATTCACTTAACCCCTAAAGGACCATTGTCCTAGAATGGGCTTTTTTTAAAATTTGGGCATGTACATGTGACTTCAATTGAAGTTGAGATTTTTTGAAACTTTTTGAGAATATAGGCCATAACAAGAACTTTGAGGGAATCTTTTTTTTTCAATTGGACATTTATAAAAATAGTTATGGTACCCAAAGTGGAAAAAGCTATTAAATGGGCAATTCGGACAGCCATGCTAAATACATCAATCACCTCTAAAAATATTTCTACAAATACTTCATGATGCCATCTTTGAGGTTTCAAAAAGACGACTTTGAGTGCATAATGTTCACTCCCCAAAATATCAAAATTTTCTCACCATTTCGGGCAGTTTACTAAAAAAAACTTCTTCTTTCCTTCATAAAAGCTAGAAAAAATCTTATTTTAGGTTTTTTCTTTTTTTTCAGTGAAAATAAGGACATCAATCTTTACTTTGACCATTTGGATTGGGAATTTATTGAATAATGGAATTTCTAGGAAAGAAATGAGATTTAACACTCTTTTGTATTTAACATAATAAAAATATTGTTTTCAACATGCTCCACTTGACTTTTTAGTGTAATTTTTTTTATAAAATTATCCAACTTAGTCTTCTTTGATACGCACCAAAACCGCCAAAATCCATAATGCAAGAAACCTAAGAAAAAAAAAGTTAGAGTGTGTCAACCTAGTCAAAACTCTTGTCAAAAAAGTTTGTTTTTAAATTTAAATTGCTATAATATTCTAATCTCTACGTTTGATTATATTGATTTTTTTTGAGATGTCTATTACAATAATCTAGTTGAAGATCATATAGTTAGAATTAGAAAATAATGATTTTTTAGTCATTCAAACTTTTTACATTGAAAATGACAGCTTTGAAACGTTTTTTGGTGAAATATAGTGAAGGAACTTTAGGGGTTAATATGGGCCACACTACTTAAAGAAATTTATATTTTTCAAAAATATTATTATACTTTTCAAAAAAATAAAATATTATTTATGGCCACTTCAAACAAACCCACACTATTTATGTTATATTACAACTTATATTACATTTCTTCATCACTCAAGTTTAAACATGTCTTTTTAGAAACAAACGGATTTACAATTTAAAACCCAAAAATACTCTATTGTCACTGGTTACAAATTAAAGTTGTATAATGGATACAAATTGTTATTTTCTATAATAATTTTAATGAAATCACTTTTGAATGTGGTGTTGGAAATATAGAAGCTATTTATAATGTCATTGGATGATTAAAATATCACCAACTTCAGTCAAATTTAACTAAAAATATAATATATCTTTTATCCATAAGTAAATTTTGATGGTTTATTCTTTAAACAGCTATGAGATCTTTGTCTTTTGTTTTTTGAATTTACTCTTAGAACTACTATTTCGAGAATTTAGATTGTATTTACAAATGGTTTGAAACATATAAAACAATACATTTATTTGTTGCATGTCTACATTTGAATTTCAAAAGTGACATAGTATTGAATTCTTGCATGATCTTACATTCAAAATACTAGAAATATTTAAATTTTAAAGCAAAAGCCTAATTTTACTCAATAAAGCTTCAAAAATCACAAGATTTTTAGTATTTGATCTTAAAGCAATGTACATTCATCATATTAAAGGATTTTGAAATCACACATGCATACTAAGAATTTTTTTAAATCACATCTTAATTGTGATAATTAAATAACATGCCTTACTATGATATTTAAAATTGAAACCAAAGTGTATAATCATTGTTCTATACGTATCACAACACATTCAAATGTTATTGAAAGATTCCTAATTATAATATAGTTATTGCAATTTTGGATGTTTTGTTATTTATAAAAATCATTGTATATATATTTATAAAGATTTAAAAAATGTAAGTAGAATGTAGAACATTACAAATATTTGTTGATGAGATTAACTATTCAAAATGTGATTTAAATAGCCTAATAAAATGTGGTATTTTAATTCCTAAAAGATATATGGGTATTTCCACAGTTTTTCAGTACCTACAGTGTCATTTCAGTATTTTCCAAAGTGAGACAAATTTGAGAATCACCATACGCAATTTAACAGTAAGATCTTTGAAAGTAGTGGGCTACCAAAATCTATACCAAATTTTGGGTTTGAAGAAGCAACGGATTGGGAGATAATAACATGTGAAGTTTGGAAGATTAGTGAATTTCTGATATACTAACAGTGAGTTTCCAAATTTGACTAAAAATTGCTACTTCAGATATTTATAAAAACTTGGCAACTAAATCTAATTCTCTCCTCCAGTATGTTAGGAACATGCACAATGTTTTTAAGATTTTTTTGAGTTACCAATTAGGAGAAAATGGGTTTGACATAAGTGTCACTCTGAATTTTATTTTTTTCAACATGGCACTTTTTGGCAAATTCAAAAGGATTTCTTATAAATCCAAAACGGTGAAGCCATAAAGTAGTGGTCATACAAGCATTTCCCCCAAAAAAAATGTTAAAAAAAAAATTCCACAAGCAGAGATCTTCATTTGAGTGCACAATCTGCTCAAAGTATAGTTAAAACATTTTCACTGTAAAAACACTAATTTCATTGTAGAAACACCTCACCCACCCATGTTGTTTCTTTTTCTAAAATCAGGGTTTCACTTTTTCACTAAAATTTCAGCGTATTCTTATTGCCAACTTGATTCTAAAAAGGATAGGAACAAAAAACACTCAACTCCGACCCTGATAGGGCATTTTACTGGGTTTTCTATTTTTGGAGCAATCCAAAAATGGTTGCTTCGTCCTTTAGGGGTGAAATTGTCTCTCATGAAATGTTAAACATTAGAAACTTCTTCTCTGTAAAAAAAAATCATCACTTTTGAAGTGCCATAAACACATTCCTTGCCTAAACATGTTATAATACATTTGCAGGTTCCTGGTGGGATCCCGAGTGGGAATGATTATTTTGACCTGATATTGGTTCAGATGTTATGTCTTTGACACAGGAATTGCCTTTGGCAAAACACTTATCTATGGGTCATGCAGCTTGTGCATTCAATGCAGGAATTGACAAAACATCTACCACTAAAATCTATGAACACTTTCTAGTCGAATTTCTAGCTAATTTCCACCCACCCAGACGTCCTCCATCAATAGCACAGAAACCACTGTCTGCCCTACATGATTTCTCAACAACTTGCTTGAATTGGGTAATATCCTGGTTGTATGCATAATATGGGACCACCTTGGAAAATAACTGATGGGTTCATCTGGTGGGCAGGAGCACTCTGAGCAGTGTCTGAGCTCTGTTCAGAAGGAAGTGGTAAGTATATTACTTGCTGACCAAGTGTATGTAAGGTAGAGATGGGTATTCCCGTCATGGTTCTAATTCCGTGCCCTATCAGAGCACCAATATCCAAGCAGACAGCACATGACTACCCCACTTAGCAAATTTCATAACAACCTATCATGTTCTCCATGCAAGAATCTTTGTTTTGCATATGCTTTCTCATGGAAATAGTGGTCTACACTCTTGCACTTCTAATATTCATGAAAATTTGATAAATCTCTCAAAAAAAAATTAAAAATCAGATTTGTGATTCACAGCCTAACATCTATTTGTATAGATATTATCCTCATAATTTTCTCAATCCCATATATGCTGAATGGCTTAAACTCACGTCTGCACCTTATCACATAAGGTAAAGGTCCCATAAACCCACCAAATTTCACATTTGCTCACTTGGGACAGTGGTGGAAATTTTTTATAAGTTTTGGATGGACTGCAAAGCTAGTGCAAAGCCATTCCAAAAAATAAATCATTTTTTTGAGTAAGTCTATAATCTCCTACAAATTTTTGAGTGTTCAATTCTAGGGGGGCCACTAACCGATCATAGAGTCTTGGTTAACATGAGCAGTTGGATTATGAAGTTAGAACGTTTCTGCACCAATCAGACACACTTGAGTTTTACAAGCATGGACGGAATTAGAGCACTTTTACACACTTTCAGGAAACAGGCTAGGTGAGTTTGTGTGACCTAGCCCAGTATCCTAGTGGACGGCATTTGGACCCATGCGAGACTCTATCCTTTCACCTTAACCCCCAAATGCTTGAGCCTATGACCACGAAAATAGACTTTGACTTTGGATGCTCTATTTTTCCACTCTAAATAATTTAAAATATGAGTTTTTATTTTTTCTTAGCTAGATACACATGTTATCTACAAGCAACAATTCTATCAAGATCAATAGTTTCATTATGTAATTAATATAAATTTTCCAATTAAAAAAATAAAGAAAATTCATATCAAATATAGGTTACAATAAAAAATTACGAAATATTCACCATAGATTTATATGACAAAAACAAACCTTATACTAGTTACCATGCTCAAAAGTTATGTTTTGATTCAAAAATATGATGAAAAACCTAAAACTATGGAAAATCAAGAAGTAGCCACGATTTTATCCCTTCATCTTATATCAGCTATGAATCACTTAAGTTTAGGTATTTTTTCAAAATTTTAAATTGGACTAGAAAATAGATTTGTCAAACTACATTTCATTAGTTTACTTCATATGCAAAAAAGATCATCCTAATAGCCAAAATTGGGTTTCAACTGTCTGTATCTAGGAATTTTTTAATACACACACGGTATTGATGTTTTGGACTTTAAGGAGGCACCAAAATTCATAAAATTGTTATTTTAAGAATTCATAAATGACATTAGATGGATTTCCCACAACTTTACAACATGAAGAAAAAAAATTAATGAGAGATTGTCATTTGGATGATAGTTATGGAACTTGGAAAAATGAGATCGACTAGTTTTTGGTCGTTTAGGCGTCTAGGGTTTAAACAATATCTTTGCGAAGCATACTATAGAATGCTCGTGTGTTGATGTCTTTGTAGATTTGGAAGCAACCAATGTGTATCCTGGCTCACTTGCTGTTTTCTTCCATGAAACAAAACCCAATCCAACTTAAGGGAAGTATTTTCTCTTTTGTTGCAAATTCGCCCAAACTGCAAAATTAGAATTTTTTCTACTTGAGGCTTAGTAAATCTCAATCTAATCATTTTTAAGTAGATTTAGCCATAAAATCTTAAAATTAACTTGATATACTACTCATACACCAAAATTGAACCGTTCATTTTTCTTCATTTGTGAAATCACAAAGAAGTAATTGTGGAACTTTTTCTTGTCAAACTTTGAAGACTATCCTTGTAAAAATCATGTATACTACAACTTGGATAAGTCAATAGTTTGAGTAGGAATTTGATTAAGAATACTATATATATATATATATATCATTATATCATCATATCATTATATATAACATTATATCAAAAAGCTATAGCAGAGTGCTCAATTTTGAAGAGCAAACAAGGTCTTCAATGAAATTCCCAAAAAATCATAAATTCATCAAAAACATCACACAATAATTAGGTTACTTACAGTTAAATCTTGCTTCACAAAAAAATTCACTCCAAAATATTAATTTTTAATACTTCATCTAAAGTCCTCAATATCGAGTATCTGGCGTGGATCAAAAAGAGCTTCAGACGTTAACAAAGAGGTGCTACTCTTTAAGATGCATTTCATGCAGGATTTTTTCAAGCACTCAAGTTTCTTGGCAATATTGATTTGCATGTTATGGTATGTATTGCAGTATTTCTGGTTGTTTTATTTTTTTAATTTTTTTAATTAATTAATTTTTTTTTGGTTTCTTGTGCAAGTTTATTTTATGATGCCGGTGATAACATGCTGCTTTGGTTGTACAAACACCTCATGTAGACATTCTAACTTCATTATTGTATTTTAAAAAAATAATAAAAAATAAAAAATTGGAATCTTTGTAAATTTTTAGAAATTTTTTTTTTACAAATATTTTTTGAAATATTGTTCAGCTTTATAAATAAATTTTAATCATCATGATCCAGATTTTCTTTTTTGAAATAACTTTCATGAGAGTAGTGAATAAGTTGGTCAAATTCCCTCAGTCCTTGGGTTAATCGACATTGCCTTTCATGCAGATCCAAGGCTAGATCTTTGTTTTACACTGATTGTGGTGTATTAATAATCACAATCTATGCCATGGACCACTGTTTTCTCGTGCATACTCCAGTAAGTTATCATCAAGTGACACACTATCATTCATTCCAGCTCATGTTCATACTTCAGAAGGGTCAACTTTTCAAATTAAATCATTCTGGCACTTGGGAGAGAAAGGAAACAATTGTAGGAGCCAAAAATAATATCATCTTATATTAGTTGATTCAGTTTTAGCTGTGATGTAACAACGTTACTTTATTTAACCCCTAAAGTTCCTTGACTAAGGTAGCATGTCCTATAACCAACCACTTAAGCAATTTGACCTATATTTGGCAGAGGTAAATTCAAAAAAAACATATGGACGCTTTCAAAATAAGAAATCATGGGGTTTGCAAAAAAATTGCAACAAGAAATATGCACTTCTCAATTTTCTATAGAATTTTAAAGTGCAAAGTAACATGTGACCTAATTCCGATCACATGCTCTAATGTACAAATGAGGTACATCTTTTTTTCAAAATTTAAAAATTCAGCCTGATCGGTTTTGGAAAATCTGCTGGTTGGTTTTGGGGCAGTGCTTGGTATTAGGACAACCAACCTTATGTTTACCAAAAAACGCTCCAAAACTACCATTTCCAATGTAGAAACCATGAATGACAAAAAGAACCCATTAGGGGAAATATGGGGTCTGCAATGGGCCTTTGGTCGGAATCCGTGCCTCAAAATTTGGCCATGCCCGTGCATTATACCTGCTGGCACCAATGGTGCCAGCAGGTCGCCAAATTGGCGTTTGGAGGGTCCAGCCAATCGCTTGCAGCGAAGGCGTTGCCCACTGTTGTCACCCCATTGGACAATACGAGCAATAATGACACTGTCAACGAGCGTGTGCCCACTGCTGTCACCCCATTGGACAGTAGCGGATTCTGTTGTCAGCGGGGCAAATTTTGTTGTCAGCGGGTAGGATATCCATCAATGAGATTTCTTAGAGAGGTGTCAACGGGCAGCAGTTCACCTACCTTCGGGCTGTCTTACAAGGCCCATTGCAGATCCCATATTTCCCGCAATGCATTATTTTCTAATTCTAACCATAAGATCTTCGAATAGATTATTTTTGTAAATGGCTCAATAATTTTCATTATATTCGACAGTAGAGATTAGAAGATTATAGTTATTGAAATTTAAAAACAAACTTTTTTGACTCAATTTTTGATTAGGTCGACATACTCTAACTTTTTTTCCTTAGGTGTTTAGCATTATAGATTTTGGTAGTTTTGGTGCATGACAAAGATGACTAAGTTAGCTAATTGTATATAAAAAAATTACACACAAAAGACAAGCGTAGCATGTTGAAAACAATATTTTTATGAAGTTGAATACAAAAGAATGATAATTCATATTTCTTTCCTAGAAAGTCCACTATGTTATAAAATCCCATTTATGATACAAAGTCCACTATGTTGTAAAGGCACCACGACCATGTTGTAGTGGTTTGAGTCATGGCACACCGGTGAGGTGATCGAGAGTTCAAACCCCTATTCTGACATGGTGCTAGTCCCATTGTCCACCCATTGCTAGCAATTGAATCTCTTTTTGCCTCGGTCCGGCTTTCATCGGCAAAGTACCGTTCAGCAGCCTCACGCAAGCCAAAGACCCCGTCTTCATCACACTTCCCTTCTCGAGGAACGCATGACCATGAAGCTGCCCCCTCCAACTGGGCAGAAGTCTCTGCTCGAACTCTTGTAAATGGGTCTTCATCACGATCAACTTCTCAGCGGCAGCGCCAGCGTCAGCAGGGTCCTAAACTCAGCAGGGTCCTACTTCGCTACACCCCTACAAACTCCGCATCAAGATGACACACCATCTATGGATTCTAGGGCTCAGCCACAAGCAGCTTCGTCAGAGAATCGAGAGAATCAGGTTCCACCCGACCTACAACCACCCAACCGACCTTTTAGCCCGCTTCATTTTTATAAGCCAGGGGTTCAAGGTAGTCATCCTGACCGTGAACCTGCAACCTTCGAGGAACAAGAAGAAGTACGCCGTTTCATGGAGTCACGTGGTATTTTCTATTCAGATTTTAATAATTTTGAACCCCCCAGCTTTGAGAGTCCACAGCCTCAAGGATATATAACCGAAGAAGAAGACATGGAGCAAGAGGAATTGAGGTACCAGCATATGGATGACACATTGGTTCCAGTAAGTACCCCAAGCGGAACCATCTCTTTGAAGAAAAATCAGACTACCCCAATTACCAATCCAGATTTTAATGATATACCATCTTCCTCGGCTGAGTCGGCTCATACTTTTCGAGCAGAAGAAATTCCTCAAAAAGTTAATCCTCGCTTCAGCCCGCTACACTTCTATAAGCCAGGTGCACAAGGAGATCACCCGGAACCTAGTCCCGCAACATGGGAAGAGGAAGAAGAAGTTCGGCTTTTCATGGAATCAAAGGGTATTTTTTATTCAGATTTTAATAACTTTGAACCCCCCAATTTCTGTGGGACTCAACCCCAAGGTTACATAACAGAAGAAGACGAGGATGGGGATAATCAAGGTACCTGCTCGGTGTCGAGGATGCCTCGACACTCCACTTCAGCAACGTTTCCCCACATCTTCCATTCCACTCCGGGTGCTGTCCCGGTTGCGGATTCAGATCAACTTACGGAAGAAATGGTCTCTTTTGAACCTCTATACTACTTCCCCCCTTATGGTAACCCCTCTGGACCAACTACAATCTCCTGCTCGGAATCTCTGACTACACCATCTTCTAAGCTTTCCAGAGTTAGTGCGGGACTGTTTGAAGTTACGGCCTCTTCTTCAGAATCGACAGACAAGAAAACAACAGACGACTTGGAACTCCAGAATCTATTACAAGAGATCAACACAATGGCTGCTCCGGAGAAACGTTACTCTAACCCTATCTGATTAAATTCGACTTTTGTTTTTCAGTTAGAAGAAGCAAATAACTTAATTTTCTCAGTTACTAGTACATGCCCTGCTTATCACTTCTTACTACTCACATTGATTACTTGACAACTTGGTCATTACTAAGCTATCAATTCATGCTTGAGTATTGGGATGATGATTTGCATCGAAAGGAGACTCCTTAATTGAGCCTTTCTCTTCAGGATCAGTGAGCTCATGAAAAATAGTTAAAAGTAATGATTATTCATCATTACCTAATCTCCCTTGATCGCCAAGGATACGGGAGGGATTTTGCCATGCCTCCTATAAAGGGCTCTCTGTTGCCACTAACAACCTCCTTTTTGATTGTGTTCATTAAGCTTACTCAGGTTGAAGGATTTCAGAATCAACTTCACGCTGTTTTAGAGCTTCGATACACTTCCTCGGTCTACTCTCTTTCGACAATGAAATGCAAACAGCCTGTAGAGCAGTTGCGACTCACTCCTACTCTTAAGAGTGCACTACTTGCCTGGCTCTCAGTTATCTATGAACGTCAGCCCAATGAAGGTCCAGCTCTTCCGGAAATTGCAGAGTTGGGACGCTTGATCACCAGCCCTGGGAATCATACATGGACGGAGCAATGCTATCAAGAGCTACGACAACTCGGTCAAGCCTCTGGATTACAATTTCAGGTTTACACGAGCACAGTACCACACTACAAGGGCATGGCAGGCTCCAGTTGGGCGATACCGATTGAGCTCGACTCTGCGACTAGCGTACTCCCCGTAGGACATGCGCCGGATAAAGTGCATTCACCTCGTGACAAGAAGAAACGCGCTTCAAGGACGTGTAAGAAGAGGCTTATTATACCTGCAAAGGTGGCACCGAAGGTTGAAGATGTACAAGTCGACCTTACTGTAGTTGGAGCCACAATTGCATCTACCCCGCTTGTATCTCAGGAGGCGCACACTGTTATCTCAACGACATCAAGCTCCAAGACCCCTGACCCCGACAATTTCAACTTGGAGTTCATCGAACAGACTTCTTCCAAAGAAGATGGATCGGAGTGGGAATTAACAACTGAGTCAGAGGAATATCGTGACTGCTGGAGATCCATGCCATATTTGGGTCCGGATTTTATGGTTCCATCTGACAAGGAACTCTATCCACGTGGTCGACGATAATTCCTCCTACTCGGTGTTCTCTGTTTTATCAACGTGATTTCTCATCCTCAAAGGGCTACTCCGAATCCTTTTCAAATGTGGGACTCCTTCGACTCGACGGTGTTTGAACGTGACATCTTATTTAGCTGGAGCTTAGGTTTTTAGAACAAGTTTTGGTTTTATTTAGCTTCAGTCTAGGTTCTTTAGATGTCTGACTTTCAAATTCACTTTTTAGAATTGTCCTGGTTTGCTTCCCCTGTAATTAGGTCTCCTAGGCGTCCAGCTGGTTTCCTTTAGACACTTGTTTCACCAGACTGCGTGTTGGGTCTCCTTGTGTACTTGTTTGGAGACCCTTCGTTGGGAATTTTTGGTTTCCTCTGCAGCTGGTGTTTCGTGGTGCTCTTTTGGTCTCTTTGTCACTGTAGCTTTTGTGCTAGGTTGTGGTCACTGTTTTGCAGTGATTCTGGATTTTCCTTTGACCTCTCCCAAGCTATGCTCTCCTCAGAGGTTATCCTCCTTCTTGGTCATTTTGACTTTTTCGTTTTCAACCTAACGGTTGTTTTGCGGCTGGGTTCCGGCCTGTGTGGTTGGTTCCCGCCCCCGACCCCTGTGGTCTTGTTACTTTCATTTTCTCTTTAATCCCGGTGGGGATTTTCAAGTCCCATTGTCCACCCAACTATGGTGGGGGGGTCTTTAGACCTCGTTGCATGGGTACCTAATAAGACCTTGGGGGAGATGACATGTTGCTTGTCTTTAAGGCACTTAGTGTAGAAAAGTGTTTACCTCCAAAAGAGGGGAGTAGTTCTAGATTCATTATCCTTTGCTATCAGCCATTGGATTAGTGAATAGAACAAACAAACACTATATTCACGTCGGCCATCTTTTAAGTGAAGAAACGAATAAACCCGATAAAAAAAAAAATTCTAACTTTATGAGGGAAGTAGAAGTTTTTTAGTACACTATAAGAAATAGTGAGAAAACTTTGATATCTTATAGAGTGAACATTTTGTTCTGAAAAAAGTTTTTTTGGGGGAAATCTTAAAATGACAACATCAAGTATTTATAAAAATAATCTCACAGGTAACAAATGTGTTGACATGGTTGTCCGAATTACCCACCAAACACAAAATTTCACTTCACGTACCATAACTATTTTTTAAAATTTCTAATTGACAAAAAAACAAATTCCTTCAAAGTCCTTGTTACAGCAAACATTCACAAAAAGTTTCAAAACATCTCAATTTAAATTGAAGTCACATGCTCTAAGAAAGCCCAATTTTGCCAAATTCTTCGGTAGAAATTAATATTTTTTTCCGATTATTCCTGAAGGAGCATCATATTTTCCATTTTCCATTCTATTAAATAACCCCCCCCCCCCCCCCCCCCCCCCCAAAAAAAAAAAAACTTATCATTGCCGTGAGGTTCTAAGGGCCGGTTCGGACTGTGGACAAGTCGAGAGGAGAAGCCCAAGTCAACTGCCTTGAACTTGGTCCATAGGACAAGGTTTTGGGCTGAAAAGTAATCTTAAAATAATGAAGTTGGGGGCTTGGGCCGGGCATAGTGTGAAGGCCCAAAGCAGAAGGCTAAAGCCAAACCCCATAGCATTTGCCAAAATGTGGAATGACCATTTGGTACATAAATGGGGGAATTTTCTGAAATTTTCCTCTCTCACTCTCTAACTATGGATTCTAGAAGGGAACAAATCTTTTTGCTCCTTTCGATATTCATGGTTATGAAGTATGTTATTGTGGGCATTTTGGCATTGCAAAAACTTGCAATTTTTCAACAAAATGTCCAAATGATGTTGACGGCGGTATTTATCACACAAGGTCGGAGGGTGAATTTTGAAAGGTCTTGGTGGCATTTTCAGAGATATGGAGGGATTTTGGAGCAAGCACTTTTGGGATCATTTCCGGAGAGGGAATTTAAGCGTCGATTGAGGGTGAGTAAATCTACGTTCAATTTCTTATGTACTCTATTGGGGCTTGTTTTGAAGCAGCAAGATACACATTTGAGAGATAGTATAATTAGTGTTGAATGTAGACTTGCTATAACTTTGTCCCGGTTGGCAACTGGAAATTCATTATGGATGATTGGAGATTTGTATGGCATCGGAGTAAGTACAACTTTTATAATTGTGAGGGAATGTTGTGAGGCTATTAGAATTCATCTCCGACCATTGGTTTTTCCAAAATCAACTCTTACAAGGATGAGGGAAATAGCTTGTGGATTTGAGGCATTATATGGCATTCCTTTGATATTAAGGGCAATAGATGGCAGCCATATACACATTTTAGCACCCTCACATGATCCAGTTGCATATTACAATCGGAAAGGTTTTTATTCATGTTTGCTTCAAGGAGTTGTAGATGCGTAGTGTAAATTTTGGGATTATGATTTTGGTTGGCCGGGAGGATACATGATTGATTTCTGAAATTGAGAAGAAAACTATGAAGGGGAAGTTCTTACCATTCAAGTTTATCGGGGACGCTGCTTATCCTATGCGGCCTTGGTTTTATTCACCTTTCAAGGGGGAAAGGGACGGTTTACCTAGGAGAAAAGCCCATTGGAATTTTATCCAATCAAGCACCCGTATGGCTGTGGAGAGGGCATTTGGGATTCTGAAAGGAAGATGGCAGATTTTACTAAAGCGGATTGATATGCGACTTCAAAATGTTCCAGATATAGTTACTGCAGCCTTGTGTTTACACAATTTGTGTATTATTCAGTGTCATAATTTCAATATGGAGTGGGTGGTAGATGCAGAGAAGGATTTGTAGGAAGAGACTAATAGGTCTTTAGAGAATTTACATAATTTAGATATGTTTAAAGCCCTACAAGCATCTTTGAGGGAAATGAGGGAATTGCAGAAGGTTAAAACTCGAGGCCGAGGAGACACCGTTCATTGAAATGGAAGAAGAAGAAGATACAGAAGGTGGAAGTGATGAAGGAGAGGAAACCAAAGCTGAACGTAAAAAAAAAATGAAGGAAATGTTGGCTGAAGCAACTCGGGTGCATTTACTTTTGGCCAAGATTTTTTACAAGGCTCATTTGGCCCAAAAATCGACTATTCGATTTGAGAGTTGCAACTATGATAGATCTAATTTTGAATCGGAGTAGTACTTTGAACTAGAGTTTGTCAATGAGACGGACGAATTGGTGATCTACTATCTCTAGTAGTTCATCTGTTCTTTCAAAATTCTTCATTAATCCAATGCTGGTTTTGGTTATTCTTTCAAAAATCTCAATTGATCTTTCATGAAAATTGTTCTTGGTTTTGGATGTTGATGAAAGGGTAGATGTTGGAGTACTTTCAATATCCGGTGATGAATTGGTCTGAAAATTCGCATTATCATTTGTTGTTGCTGAAATGTGCTTGAAAACTTGGCCGGCTTGATGGTACCATTGATTAAGAGCCTCATAGAATTTGCTCTCTTGCCGATTGTTACCTGAAATTCCATTCGCAAGTTTGTCCTCTTTGTACGATGCAAAAACTTGATTGAACTTCTTACGGCAAGCTCTGACTGTACGGTTGAATTTCGGGAGCATAACAACCATCCTCGCATGAAGACGCAACCAAGTGTCAATTCTTACACTCAAAAACAGTGAAACAGTGAATAAAACAGTAAAAAACAACACCTTTAAAAAAAATTCAGCAAGTGTAGGGGAGGAAATTGAAGGATTGGGAGGTAACTAAATGGAGTTGGTGGCCATCCGTTGTCACCAAGTGGGTAGGTGGGTAGAAGGCTCTCTTCGATGGAAGGCTCCCGGCCGTAAGGGGAGGGTAGGAGGTTCAAATCTCAAGGCGGTTTGTTAAAAATCCCTTGGAGGGAAAAGGAGGCCTGGAGCCGGGACACGGACGTATGCCTACAGGCAATGGGCTTTAGGCTTCCAAATAGGCCTCACAAATCTCACAAATTGATTATTTTTATTTGCAAAAAAATATAGTTAGGTTTAAGGTTTTCTTACCTTGTTTTTTGTCGTTTCTATCAAACTCGAGCTCCATCTCTCCCCTCAAGGCAATGAGTTGATGTACCTTGAAATCAAGCCAAGTCCAATTCCCTTCTTCTCCTTCAACCTTCACATCTACCTTTATAGCTTTCTCTTTTGGGGCAACCTTCTTCTTTAGAGCAGCCCTTTTCTTTGAAGGCCCTAGAATCTCACAATCCTTCTCTTTTTCTACACCCTTCTCCTCAACTCTCTCAACCCTCTCAACTTCTACATCTTTCACACTTTCTTCTCTTCAAGGTGCTGAAAATGGCTCAAGTGCACCAAAAGAATTGACCCTCAAATTTTTTTCTAACTCCATCTTCCCCTCTTGCCTAAAAAACTCTCCTTCTTGAGAAAACTGATCCATCAAAAAAATTGGGAAAAAAAAATTGGAGCAAAACAGCAAATAACAAGGCCAAAAAAAATTTTGGAACAAAGCCAACGGCACAAAAGAAAGAGGGCGAGAAGAGAGAGACGACCCACTTTATCCCTGGCCTTTTCCATCTAACGGTCGAGATTCTGTCAGATTTTGATTATTTTAAGGAAAAAAAAGTTCCTCCTCTCGACGGAAGTTTGGGTCGAGCATTTTGCTCGACCCAAACTTTGGTCGAGAGGAGAAACTCTTGGCGCCAAAACGGCCTAAAAGTGTTGCCACCTAGGCTCCTTTGGTGGTGACGTCCTTTGGACTTGGGCCTCTAGTGTGAAGGGCGAGAGGAGGAACTTTGGCCATTCTTGCGTTTTCATTGGTTGGGGCCCTTCTCTTCTCGAAATTCGGCCATAGTCTGAACCGCCCCTAAGATGAACTTGACCCACTTGGATACTGGGCACAACACAAACTCATGGTGCCAGTGTTCCACCGTCGAAGATTTGAATGAGACTTGGAGTTGAATGATTTGAGTGCGTGACCACATGATTTGAATGCCAGCATGGATCATGGTACCTACTCCGCCCTACTCCAAAGACGAAGAAGAAAAAATATGGCACCGCTCGGAGGGGGGATGCACCAGGATGTCACCCAGCAGCTCAGCTTGTGTAAACAGAGTCTCCGAAATGGATTACTCATGTTCTGATCCCAAGTTAGCAATCATCCATGCAACTTGGCTGCAATGATCCACCCACATTTGCCCCAAATACACCTTTTTCTTCCCAAGCAGGGCAATCCTGTTTGCCACACCGGCCCACCGCTCCACCTACACTTGCTCACTTGGGACTATTTCACCGGTGCCAGCTACTTGAGAGCTCAGGGTTGCTTTGGATTCCAACAGTTCAACTTTGGTCCTTGATCATGGTTGTGTACCGGTGCAAGAATGTCCCAATGGCATTGTTTCTACAACTTTTAATGATAAGGCTACAAAGTGTCTGATCGGTGGAAGTACAAGGATTTGCAGCATTGAAGAGAAAGCATATTGTGCAGTAATATTCTCAAGGCCATACTGTAGATCCCACTTTGGTCTACCCAATTGGTTTGCTCAATGGAGAAAACGGAAAGTTAGTGGGAGTAAGATAAAGGAGTATTAAATAACTTGCCAAGAAACTTGGAGGAAGGAAAGAAAGCTTGCAATCCAAGCGAATGCCATCAGGCTTCAGCTCAAGAGCCAGTAACTTAACAGTAGAGGTTTCGCTGTGAAGGTTCTACTGCTGAAAACAATGTCTGCCTTGAAGCAACTTCCATCAGAGTCGTCTTATCTCGGGAATTGCAACGAAGCAACTATTATTTGAGTTGGTCTTTGGAGGTAAAGTTTTTTGTGATTTTCCTAGTCAAGGTCCTAATCTACACCTGACAGACAATGCTACAAGCAATCCTCCATTTCCGAGAGGATAAATTCTCACAGAACATGGCCAAATAAAAATGCTCTACCTAGAACCGACTAAGTGAACTTTCATGGAACAATTTATCTTGCAAATTCTCAAGCAAACTAGAAAAACAGGAACTTCCAACCAGTTGACTGTCAAATGAACTGTAGCAATCGCCAAGGAGTAAAACCTTGAACCACACCCGGTGCTATTCCTCCCTTGAAAACAAATGCGGTATTTTTTCCCGGGTTCAACAATCCACCCCCACTAATTTCCCAAGTGACACTATTCCCGAATCCACAACCCACTTGCTTTCGTTCAGAATTCAGACCAGAAGGGCAACAGCTGAATGCGCGTCCAGCGCCTCCTCCACCTGTCGACTCGCCCATCCGCCGCCGTCGCTGCACAGTCCCTTTCCAACTTCTCGACACGGCGTGGACCCGGTCAAAAAGCATCATTCCTCGCGCACCGCAACCAACTCCCGACGAGCGTAATCACTACCAATCCAAGTCCACTCTTCTAGAATCTCATGATCTCACTCACCGCATCCACCCCAAACCCGTCATTCCATCTCGTTCCTAGACTGCACCGAGTGAACTGTACATCGCCGGAACATGTGTCCCGTCTCTGGTTCGGTGTCCAGTCTCGGTTTTCGGGCTGATCGGTATTTCTCGCTTCATGTGGGCCAAGGTGCTTCCGAGCTTGACGCGCTAGTCAGTCAGCGCACGTTCCGCACAATTACACATCTCAGATGACCACAGGAATTCTCCTGAGGACGCCCCAGTCTTCAGGACTTCATGATCTCAGTCCCGAGCTCACTGCTTATAAAGCCCGATCATGGCTGCGCAGATTCATCATATTCTCGCACAATCATATTGTTGCCTAGTGAAGAGGAGAGGGAGAAGAGGTTGGAGATTTAAGTTCTGTTTTTTTTAGGTTTTTGGTTCGGTTGCAATGGGGTTGGAGGTGAAGGATCAGGTGGTGGAGTGTGGGGAGGGTTGGTCCGGCGGAGTGCATGTGACGCTGGACTGTGCACGTGACCAAGCGTGGGAGATTTTTGCTGACTTTGGCGGGTTGTGCAAGTGGAACCCGGCGATAACGGTGTGTGACATGGTGGAGGGGAAGGGCAATGAGCCTGGGAGTGTTCGGTACTGTCGAGGGACGCTTCCTGATTCGTGGGTGTACGAGAGGTTGCTTGTTCTTGATAAGGAGAATTATCTGTGCAGGTATCAGATGGAGGATAACCGGTTCCGGTTTCGTGATGGGGTGCAAGGCTACGTTTCGCAAATTCAGGTCCGGCTGCATTTCCTACTCTCTTCGGTGCTGTGCAGTTCAATTCTCCAGAGTCTCGGTTGTTGAGCTTGTGATTTAGGGTGTCGTGGATTGTTTAGTTAGTGATCTTCCTCGCAGTTCTGGAAAACATGTTTAGAAAATTGTGGGCAATGCTGCCTGGCTAGTGCATTTTAGGTTGGATTTCGTGAGTGGCACAATATCAGCCTACTTGCTCGGTTGTTTCGGAGTTCAGAATAGCAGTTGCTTTGCTGTTCTGGCTAATAATATTCATGTGGAATGTCGAAATGCAATTGCTATGGCTACTTCCGGGGCTGATGATGTGCAAATCTCTCGTGCAGTTTCGTGACCTGGAGAAGGGGAAGACTCTCGTGAATTGGACGTACACAGTGCATCCGGTGGCCACTCAAACGCGGGAACAGTTCACAACTTTCATGACGGGGTTCTACTTGTACAACCTCAATATCTTACAATCAGCTGCCAATGCAAGAGCCAGCTCCCTGAATCCTGCTCAAGAGCAAATTCATAGAAACTCCGCACCTACGTGCAAGCTCCTTAATGCGTGATGTGCCGTCTTGAGTCCTCAACTTTCTCCTCAACGCGAATCATGGACTGCTGCATCTTCCACTCAAATTACATTGGCATTGCTTTCTTCGAGTTTGAACTTCTCGTTCAATGAATCTTCCGCACTTGGAATATTGCTCGTTGCTACTGCCTCGAATCAAGCACCTCCAGTACAACATGAGATCGCCACTGAATCCCCTGCCATTGCTCGAAATGTACAGATTCCTCCACTCAACGGAGGATTCGGCGATCTTGCAGGGAGCCTCGTCACTGGATCTGATGCCTCGGCAGCTTCCCAGGCTCTTAGTTCGGAAGCTTAGCAGGCAAAAGGTTTAAAATACCAAACCTTGTACACTATACTACAGTACCTACTAGTACCAGTACCATCTGTCGTTTTTTCTGAAACAAAAGAAAAATCGGCAAAGCATATTCGAAAACTACCATCACCGCGCACTACTCATCCACGATTTGAGCAGTACTAGCTATGAAAATGGTTACAAGTGAAATAATAATATGGCAAATAAATTGAAAAAGGATCCATCTGCCCAGTGTTGCTTACTCTAACACAAAATGACATTCTGTTGCAGTCCCAATGTGCTATGTTATGCCATTCTAGCAACATGCTGAGTTTCTGATGAGTGATTACTGTGTCAGCATTCTACCCATTCTCTTCCCTCATTCTCTTTCCTCATCCAACATCGAAGTAGTGCAACCAGTCTCATATCACATCTCAAAACTAACACTATTTTGCAAGCTCAAAAACTCCATGAAGTTTTACCACCGATGACATTAGCAAACTAATCAATGCTTGCTTCTGTGTCCATTTTGTAATATAATTATGATATTATAAACTTTCTACATCCCCCGCGCATGCACAGATTTCATAAATCGCAACTCACACCTTCACTGCGTTTCCAGCACCCACGTAGCCCAGTTTTGCTGACGCCGAAACTATAAAAACTTCACACGAAGCGTCAGCACCGCGCATATCCGCCACAACCCACCTCGACGACACCCCTAAATAACCCAAGCCTCTGAAAATAATCATCAAGCGCCAGCTAACAAGTGTCACCTGCGCCAACGAAGTACTCTCCCGCTAGCTACAGTATGCCAAAACCAAAAATTCAAACAACAATTTACAAATAAAACCTTTCCTGCGCCAAATAAACAACGCAACCCGCTCTAAATTCGTAAAGCAGACGTTGTACCTGGATCACGTTGGCAGCCCAGGTTAAGGCTGCCCCTGCTCCCGAGAAAAAACAACAAAACTTACAACAAACTCGGACTGTAGATTGATTGATGCCCGGCCTTGTCGCCCATCCATCCCCGTTTCAGCCGGCCGAGGCTCCAACGGTCTTCTCGGCAGAGATGTGCCGTGCTTTGAATGCCATGCTTTGAACACCATCTCCTGCACTGGCCACCAACACTGGCACTGAGTGCACGTCGCTCACGCCATCTCCATCGCCGTCTGCTTTGCTCCTGTTCCCTCCAGTTTCCGCATTCAATACCTGGCGCTGGATTGTAGCCGTTCTGGTGCCTGTGTCTCGTGCTTCATTATTGCAGCTGAGTTAGCCATGGGTAGAGGCTCGGGAGCTTGAATCCTGTGGTGGTCAGGTTACTTTCTGTGTTGTCTGTAGCGGTTTTGTTCGGTTGTTTGTCGAGGGGTTTGGTTTGAGGTGAAGGTGAGGTGGAGGTGAGGTTGAGGTGGAGGTTGAGGTGAGGTTGAGGTGAGGTAAGGTTGGTTTTTGGTGTCTGATGATTGGATCAGGTGTGAGGACTTGGGGTATTTGGGTTTGGGTTTTGGAGGGTGGTTGCGGAGGTGGGGTCGCTGTTGTGGAGGTGCGGCAGGGGGGAGGGTGTTGAGGTTGCGGTGTTGGGAGCGAGGAGCGTGAAACCTGGGAGATGGGGTGGCTATGGACGTGTCTCGGGGGCGGACCTAGCATTCAGTCCAAGAGCTCGAAGGCTCACCGGGTGAGAACTTGTGTGGATTAAAAAGCATGTGTCGCGTTTGAGTGTTGAGGTTTGTGGATTAAGACGAGAGTGATGGAATGGTTGAATGGTGGGTACTAGATTTAGTGGCGGTGAACGGCATTTTGAACTGCATTCTGCAACTGCGAGGAGGTTTAGGTGTGGGGCAATGTGACCGGGAACAGGTGTACACACGATGGAATGCTGCCTGATTACAAGCGAAGTTCTTTGTATTAGAAAGTTTTGTTCTTTTCCTGGTAGATGGAGGTGGAAAGCATCGCTGGCACCTGGTACTACGTGATGAAGAAATGGATAAATCTGTAACAGGGTACTAATGTTCTAATCTAGTGCCAAGCCGGTAACGTTCTAATCTAGAAAGGTTGTCAGTGCACTCCCGAGGGGTCCCACGAGGGTTTGAAATTTAGGTCTTGTTCCAGAAATGTAGAATTGAAGGTAGCCTGTTGAGTCGAGGCTGTGTCAATGCTGTGTCAAGGCTCTGTCAAGCCTGCAGTATAATGCAATAAGGCTAGATTCGTAGACTCGTAAACTGGTTCGAGGTCAATCCAAGGCTAGGATTTGCTGGCATGACAAGGTGTAGTATATGAGGTCTGTCTTGAAAGAGAGTCTCTGTCGCAGAAAGTGGTGTCACTTCGCTCTCGAACTATAATGCTTATTTCCACATCACATGGTGGAGGTTGTTGAATGTTTAATACGTCAATTCGTATTCCCTAGAACATGTGCAAATGTATATTAAGGATATTTTTTAATCTTCTTTCTGGAATGCCTGAAATCTGTGCAGGGAAAAATTAGCAACCCGCCACACGATTTGAGGCTCCATCCGCTCCCAACCCAGCTTCCAAGACATGGTTAGGTTTCTGACACGCTTGCTGATGCGTTGTTCTGTTTCACGGCTATAATCTCACACGAGCGAGGATGTCCAATCTTGATGTGTATTTAACTTTCTAGTGCTCTTCGTTGGCACAGGACATGGAGGTTTTGATCCCTCCCACTTGCAGGAGATGCCAAGCAGAGGTAAATGCGGCGAGCCTGACAACATGGAAGCATTCAAAATACCGACCACCTCCGTCAACACATGTATCAGCATTAACACGCTGAAGAAGGCATCTGAGAGGAGCCTTGAGTCCAGCTTCAGAAGAGAATTTGGATTGAGCATGCGCTCAGACGTGGATGAATTAAAGGAAGAGCTTGCTGCACTTCGGCGAAGGCTTGCTAATGAAGAAGCCGAAGCCAAGAAACTTAGAGAGGAGGTAAGTAGTACGCACAAATTCTATAGCAAGAAATTACTTCATGATTTTGAGCTATGCGAAGGGATTCTTCTTGATGTCGTAATAACGCTGAAGAATTTGCTTGTCACAGGTGAACTACTTGCGATCTTGTGGTGTGCTGCAGATATCTGAAGACTCTTCAGATGAAAGGAAGATCCAAAACCTCCCAGGGAATGATTCGACTGGTAATGGTTATGTAGATGATGGAACAAAAGAGAAGCAACGACAAGGTGATATCGCACCTGTCAAGCAACTCCGGAAATGTTTCTCTGGACCTATGCTCTTCGATGTGCACTCTCCTTCGAGAAATAACTCGTAAGTATCGTCGTTTAAGTGCTAATGGTATCTTTGATGGTTATATCATTGTAACGATTCTCGTCCCTGGGTAGACTGGCCTTGACTGATGTTTTTGGATGTGCAGTTCGGAATCTGCAATGGTTCAGTATTCAACACAGACCCGTATTTCATCCCACCGTGTGGGACTCTCTCCGAAACCTCACTCGTTTGCCCACAAAGCACAGAAGGGTGAGTTCGATACAACTCACCTGACTAGAGTCAAGGGTGACGAGAGGGTCGTGGCCAGTGAATTCGCCCAGAAGATCTCTAAAGTTAGCCTCAGCAATAATTTGCAGCACTATCCGAGTACGAAAGTGGCTGCTTGGACTAGCCAGACAACCGGAGAGGTATGCCTTGATCTGAGACCTCGAGTTATGTTCTTGTTGCATAAAATGTCTGCGGCTTTCGCTCCTTGCAAACTAGAATTCTAAATCGCAGATTTTGTCTATGATTACAGGGTCATCCTGACGGAATGTCCAAGGATCTTGTAATCTTGGATTCCATGGACGTTCATTGGATTGAGGTTGCTAATGCACCCTGCCCTAGTGGCTTCTCTACCAATGTAAGACGAGATGAGCACCACTCTGAAGATCATGCCGAGTCCCCTCGCAGATCATCACGAGCAGGGTCCACAGTGGCAGATACCTCGGTGAGGAACTCCCAAAAGCTAATTGGGAAACGGCGCCAGTCGAAACGCTCAATGGACTTGCAAGAGCCCACCGAGAAGCGATCCAAAGAGCAGTCACTGGTTGTGAGCAACTATCCCCCATCTCTGACCCCGGAGCAAATTGAGGAGCAACTGTCGCAAGCTGTGGCGGAATTCAGGCAGCAGAAACTGGAATTGGAGGCTAAACATCAGGCTTCATTTTGCCAAGGACCTAGTACATCGCCGAATAACCAACCTAGCTCAAACGCAGGCGTAGTCGGTTTTTTCCGAAACTCACGAAAAAAACCACATGTGATGAGGAACCGTGGGTTCCAAAGGGCATTGTCTCCTGTGAAGGAAGCCCTTTCTATCGAAGAAATCACCTGGAGCAGGCAGAGCAGTAGCCGAAATGAATCAATTAGTGCTGGTAAATCTGACGATCTGTCCCACCCAATGGAATTAGGGACCAGCAGATTCTTGAAAACTGTGAGCAGTGGCCCTTCAAACCAGGGATTCAAGTTCTCGGCCCAGATTTTAGAAATTTCTCCTACCAAAAGTCCTAAGCCTGAAGTGTCGTCGGACAGTGAATTGGATGAGAGGCCATCTGCAATGGAGAACATCGCCATGGTGCCTATTCAATGTGCTTCCCCTTCTCTCTCTCCTAAAAAGAAGTCCTCATCGGTGGCGCTGGATGCTCTCTGTGCTTTGGCGGTTACCTCAAAGACGCCAGCCGAGGGTAGATACCTTGTGGATGACAGTGTTGAGGGGCTGCTTCACGAAGCAGATTGGATTCAAGCTTGCGATTGGGATGATGTTGTCGAAGGGATGGACATCAAGCCAATAGAATGTGCTTCGCCTTCTTTCTCGGATCGGAGAAAGACCTCAAGAACTGGGCCTGTCCGCCAGTCTCTCATCTTTGAACCAAAGGACACTTCACCATTGGTGGCTTCATCGAATGAATTTCTTGATGAAGTTTTTCGTACGAAAACTGGAGGAAAGTCGACACCTTCTCCAAATGGCAAGACTCCCTCGAGGACTTCTTTCAGGTCTCCTGGAATGCAGGAAAGATCTGTAACTCCCAGTCCTCGGAAGAACTGGACCCCGAGTCCTCAAAAGGACATTGGATCGTCCCCCATGATCAATGAACGAAGCTGGTACTGCGATGCAATTGATGCCATACAGAGCATCAATGATTTTCGTAGCTCCAAGGAGGGGCGCTTACTCACTGAGTCAGTTTCCTTGGGGAATTCTCCTGCTGGAAAGACACAGCGTCAGGCAGGTCCGCGCAACCCACATGCATTTTCAGCTGAGAAGAAGATTCTCAGACGAGCCTTTTCGTGGTACGTCTCTGAGCATGACGAACGCATGAAGACTTTTGGCTTGAAGGAAGGCATTCCACAAAGAGAAGGTGAAGAATCTGAGCAATGTAGGAATGATAACAATGCTCAAAAATCATTCGTACCTAACAGGGGGCAATTCAGAGAACCTTTGCCGAATGGAAGGCATCCGAACCCAAGCTCCAAAAAAGGTGATCCTAGCTCAGCTTTGTTCATTCAATGGTCCAGTTTATATTTGTTTACTGTAACTCTGTAATGTTGGAGCTTCGCAAGTTGTAGATTGAAAAGGAAATTGATTTTATACTGAGTTTATGGCCGAGTGTCTCATCTCTTCAGTTTGTTCATGGGCTGTCTCAGGAGTGCTGCATGCCAGGAGGTTTTCGGACTCTGACAGTGGTGGCTCAGCAACTTTCTCCATAGACTTGACTCGACCTGACAGCTCTCAGAACAACTCTCAGAACGTCAGTCCTCAAAATCAGAGTGAGTTTGATGACCTTGATGCTAGAGATATCTACACAAGTGGAACTTTCTTGCGAGAAAGAGTCGACAAAGAGAACTCAGCAGTCAGGATTAGTCAAGCTCTCAGCAAGAACAGCATCTTGCGAACTTCAGACCAGTCTCTGTCATCGAGTGACTCCAACAAGTATCTCAGGCGGTCGCAAGAAGCCATTCCTGAGAACCGATCTGTTTTGGGCTCGGTTCCATTCAACCACTGGGATAAAAGCCCAACAGATGTGTATAGTGAGGTATGCTGCTCACCTTGTAGAGTAGAATTTTCTATGTCTAAGATCTGATGGAGACCTGTCAATGTGCCGATGTTGGTAATTGAGTTAATGTAGATGATTGAAATTGCCGAATGCTAACGAAAGGATTGGTCTTATGTTTTGATGATAGGATACAAGAGGTGAACGGCATCTGACATCACAACGAGCAGGATCGAAACCATCTTCCAGGTACTAATGAAAAATAATTTGGTAGCTGCCCCACTCACTGCTGGTCCTTGTTATATGCTGGCTTGTGTGACCATTTCCAATTTGCATGAGCGGTAAAATCAACATGAATGGGCTCCAGAAGTCTGTTGTTGGCAGAAAGTAGTTTTCTTCTTGAAAGTCACTGGTTGACACGTCAAATACCCCGCTATAGCAGATGGAGAATCTCAACTCTGTGAATCGACATTTCCTTTTGTTACATTCTCCTTGTGTACCCCTCTTACTGCATTAACGTGTGAAGAATGTGCAGCTTCAAGCAATTACTGGTATTGACCTTTTTGGTGTGACTGATCCACAGGGGAGTTCCTTCCAAGATTTTGATGAGAAGCAGGAGTTTTATGTAAATTCACTAAATTAGAAGTACAATTTTCTGGCTTTACGTCTGTGCATTGGCAAAACAGAAGTTTTCCCAGCATTGTTAAGCATGGCCAACCTTGTTAATAGTGTAACACAGTTTCATAGATATGTGCCTCAGAAATCCGGCTCACTGAATAACCACATTCCGATGTTTTGACCTCATACAGAGTAATTGAAACCTTTCAACTCACTTCCTAGTGTAAATCTCGTTTCGACAATGATATCGTTTCGTCAATTTAGTTCAGTCTGGTCGGACCTCTGGGTGTCGGAGTTCTAGAATACTTTGTGTATCTTCCTTCGAATTATCATATGTGAGTCTACAGGATTCCATCAATAAGGTTCTGCAAGCTGAAGTTACTGAGATATCCATCTCAAGTGTGAACATTTCTATCCACCTAAATTGAACAACCAAGTTCTACTCAACTGCATGTGTCCAGCAATTGTTAATACTGATAATTCATACCCAGTGTGTGCAACGATCATGTGATCAAGATCGTGTTTCATGCTTCGGTCCAGTAGGGCCCAGATTTGAACCGAAATCAGGCATGCCATGAAACCCACCTGCTTAAAAGCTTCCAAGTCCAGAACATACCATATATGAGAATAGGGTCCAAGGGTATTCTCAGATCGTCAACTTAAGTGTCTGCTTTAAATGGCTGGCGTTAGGTTCATTTGTTCTTCATGGGAGGAACGGCATATTGAAGAAGAGATTCTATGTGTTGAGAACTCAGCGAAATAACTTCGTTGGGGCTGTATTGAGGACGTTGATTTTGCAAGCGAAAGCGCGTCATTTTCCTTCTGCACTGCACTAGTCGATCGGTGAGGGAGAGCTTCGTGGGACTAGTTTTGGAGATAGTCGCTGATGTTTCTAAGATTCAGTTTGAGGGTGATGTTTTGAGTCAGGCGACCCATGGAGATTTTTCGGTCATGGTGCCGACAGATGCCGACTGTTTATCAGTGGTCAGTGTGTTTGCTGGCACTCTCAAGCTGGATGTGCGACTTAGACATGTCTCTTTGAAATTGAATCCCGAGAACGATGCCACAGAATATACAAGACTACTGCGTCCTTGAGGGATCTTTCGTTTCTTGCTCTGGCAATACCGTATCGGTTCTAAAGTGCACACACAACTTTCCGCTGCGCAGGCACGGGGAGGACCGATCTCACACAACAGGCAACAATTAGTCCAAATTCAACTGCGCATCTATCTGCTGTGCACCGGCATCACACTCCCTCCACCATCCATCGAACTCGTTTCCCGAGAAGCATATGGCGATGGCAATTCGAGCCAGGGTGGCATGCATGACCCATTCTCAGGGCGGCCGAATCCCACGCCCGGTTTCGAGCACCGAGGCAGTGCACATCTCCAACGAATCTCCCTCCGCCAGACTCGCCTTTTCCAACGTCGGATAGCTGGAAACCCTAACTTCCCACAAACAACCCTAATCTCACCACTGTTCCATCGCCTCCATCATCTCTCTCCGATTCCCGCATCTTCGTGACTCACACTCATATATCCCCTCACCCCATTCCTCAACCCAAGGAAGACAATTTCCCGCAACTCGACGCTACAGTACACCACTTCTTCGCCAAGAGCCGCAACCCTAATCTGATCCTGAACAATGCACATCAATACATACCCATCTCCTGTTGCTGCTTCCTGAGATCTCCTCCTCAAAATCTTCCTCTGATCACCTGTCTCCCATCAAAATACAACCCAACACAACCTAATTCTTCAACATCCAAAACCAGGGGCATCACAATGCATAATTATACATCACAATTCCAACACCATGGCATCTGCAGCATCCATAAATCACAAATCCTGACTTAAAGCCACAACCCAACTTGCAAATCTATGCCATGAGGAACAATCTACAGCAACAATTCCACAACCCTGACACTCCTACTGTACAGTTTTTCCGCAACAGATTTCCATTCTTCTTCTGACATCCCTAATCATCACAAAACCAGAGAAAATCATCACGAGATGCGGAGATGATGAAGAGAATTAACCTCCAAGCTGAGCCATGTCAAGGCTAAGCCGCCAATCATTCATGCCTGCAACCGTTTTTCTCCTTCCCTTCTGCTCGTGTTGCAGTCTGCAGGTTGGAAAGGCAATCATGTGCAGCCTACTCGCAACAGTGAGCATTGCGTATGGCTAAGTCCCATGTTTGTACAGGAAATTAGGTGAGGTCATGCCATGTTTTTGTGGCGTGTTGTGTTGTGCTTCCGGATTTGATCTGGCCCGGTGCCCACATGATGTGATGTGACATACTTTGGGATGGAATTTGCGATGTGCATGATCAGGAACAGTCGACCGTGTACTTGGATGGGATGCATGCTGCCTATGGTAGGCTGTGTGGAGCGCAAGTTACTTAGCTGTCATGGCCGCGAAGCTTACTGTATTATTATACATATCTGGTTATCCACTCGCATACAGTGTTTGGTTCCTGTGGGAATATTGCGACTTCATGTTCATTTCTGGTTTTGCTTTTGTAACACAGTTTCACTGAGTCCCAAAAGGGAGTCAATGTTTTGGGTTCCTTTCATTCTAAAATCTGTAGGAATATGGAATGAAATCTAAGGCGGTAAATGCAAAGGTAGGAGTAGGCAAAATATGCTACAATTGTTAGGAAAAATTGGAAGCAGAAGTTGTTTAGAATTCAAATATTTGGGAATGAATGAATTCTGAAGTTGACTAACACCGTTGATTGAATTCTATGACCACTTGAAGAGATAATCTTAAGAATTTTTGTGGCTCCTTTTTTGAGTTGCAAGCACTTCAATGTGTCTTGGAATGTTGTTGATGGACAATTAGATCCCACCTTCACCAATATTGTAAGAAGTTTAACTAATATATCTTCAAAAATTATGCAGAAAAGAAAATTAAATTGAATGGAAAGTGAAGATCTTGATAAAATCAAAAGTTTAGGTCCTCTTTATACAATGTTTGTGAACTCTAGATTGCAACTTTGTTGTTTTTGAATGCACATTGTATGTTTAAAAGACATAGAAAGCATTTTCAGCTATTATCAAAAATGTGATTAATTCACCTTTATCAACAATATGATTCCTTTCTACTTCAATCTTTTATATTGCATGCCCTTGATTTATATAGTATCTGGTGTATTCATTTTGATCATATGTGGTTCAACCAAAGGTGATACGTACTTAATTTTATGTAGTTTTGAGCTTATATCATAGTTTTAAGATTAAATGTATATTATTGAGTCTAGAAGGTCTTTGAAAGTTTTGGAGCCTTGCCTTTTGGACTTCGTAAGTTTTGTCCAAAACTTTTTTTGATGCGTTTCAACATCAAATTCTATTCTTTATTTTACCAACCAAATCAAAGAAATGTAGATGCAGCTATTGTTATTTAATGGATATAAATTCTCATCAATTGAACGTAGATCATTTTGATATGTTTTGAAGAAAGAAAATGAACTATAGAGTTGTATTAATTAGGTATTGGATTTTGAAGTTATAAAATTTTAATTTTGTTTAATTTAATTTATTTATTTATTTTACACTTGTGATTTATCACCCACTGCAAATCATTGACACTATAGGTGCCAATGCAATTAATTTCTATAAACCATTATAAATTTATAGTTGAAAAAGAAAACTTAATCATTCACTCTTTGTGGTATTTTTCATTAAAAGCGTAATTATAGCCTTCGAATAATTTATATAATGATAGTATTATAAAATCATTTTTTTAATTCTATAACCAAAAAAATACCATAAATATTTACTAGAATTACGCAATGCTACACACAACCATTGACAAAAATCATGATATTTTAATTTGAATATAAAAAATGAAATGTGTTTATGTAAGAGTGGAATAAAATAAAGTTTACACAAAAAATGAATGAAGCAAGCTTTGCTTTTTTTTTAAAAATATGTTAATTGTTTTTAAATATTGTTTGAAATAACTTTTGCAATAACCTTTTGAATAGCCATCTATATAATCTATATAACCTTTTAAACAACCTTTTAACTTTCCAACAAGGTAGCGACTAACTTCGGATGTCAATAGAACCAAACAGATTATGCAAAATTTGGAGGAAAGATCGAAGATTCCACGGAGGTGAAATCCAAGCCCCTACATCAAAGAGACCGCACCTCGCAACAACAAGGGATGTGTAAAAAACCCTGGTCTGTGTCATCGATGACAAGTGCGCAAATATAAATTGCAAGGAGAAATTTATGATTTCGTGACTAAAAAGCTATGGATATATAGCATTGAAGGTACACAATCCTATCAAAATTAATGTCTAAAGGTTTTGAAATCTACATCACATATTGGAAAGGCTCATATCTAAGAAAATAAATACAATGGCCAATTGATGGTAATGAACATGAGACTGAAAGTGTTTCATGTCAATTATATTACATCTTATAATTTACCAATGTGTTTTTCTTGCAAATGTATTTATTGAGTAAGACTAGTTTTAATTGTCTTTAATTCCTCCACTGTGTAGAACCAGCAAATGCCAAATAAAATAAGCGTTCCCACTTGAATTCAGACATTGGAGGACTAAACCACACCCCCAGGAAAACGTCTATCCGCAAGAAAAGAAAAGAAAATGTTGACACGAACAATGTATATTGAATGCATAAGATTATTATGTGAAAACTTTAAATTTTTACTCACTAATATAAAATTTTCATTTACTTATTTAAGATTTCCATCTTGACATCATAGTGATTACATTAAATGTGACGCTCCATCTTGGAAATTTAAAGTTCTTCATCTTTGTCGTTTTGTAAAATAGTCAGTGATCTAAGAGCTAAATTAGTTAATGTATGTGCTTGCAGATGTAAAAATTGAGAGCCATGCAAGCATATTTTGTTCCAAATTTTAGCACCTAGAATTGCATAACACATATTTGAAGTTGTTAATGTACGCTCGGATGCGTGCTGTTGGATTATGGTCGTTACGTGTAATTGTTGAATGTCTTGCAATAAATCAAAGCAGTGGCGTGTATTCATTGAAATGGAACTTATAAATATATCTAGCTCCGGACTAACAATCTCCTTTTATGTAGACAATGTACACATGGTCACGGCAATTTAGAATGGGAAACTTTCCAATTAAATAGTTTGATGTAGTTTTGCATACATAATCCAACATGAATTCCTTGCCTTACTAACATAGAACTAATTAATCCGCTAGAATTTTGCAATTTCATTGTATTCCTTGTTTGAGAAACGCCATCAATTTCATGAAAACGTGTATCAATGATTGATGTTCAATGTGAGATTGCACAATTTCCTATGCAGACTTTCTCTAATACTCATCTCCTTAAGTTAATAAAATCAAGCTCTGCAATTTCCAATTAGAACTCCCATATTTCATTGCAATGAAATACATATCAAATTTATAATGAATTCAAACAATAGTAACCGTTGGATATAGTACGTAACTGGTGTATCTACAGGTACACCATATTTAAGATATAGTGTGCAAATCGTCTCGTGAGCCAAGAAAACCACTATCTCAAGTAAATATGAATTGCGGCTCTTCAAATTCTTGTTCACAGATCCCAAAAGTCCAGAGCTTCCCAAAGCCAACGGCAGTTGTACGTACATTTTGCACAAATACAGCTCGATAGCTCCCTCCAAAAACAAAACAAAAAAATCTAGGGCTACACAATGCTATGCACAACCGTTGACAAAAATCATAATTTCGTAGACAATGAACTCGGAGAGGATTTTAATCTGGAAAAATATTGAAGAAAAATCATAGTCGTAGTAGTCGTGACCATCATCCTTATGTCCTTTGGTATGGAAGAGATTGAAGTTGGAGTTGGAAACTCGAAAGGTTATATAGATTATATAGATGGCTATTTGAAAGGTTATTGCAAAAGTTGTTTCAAATAATATTAAAAAATCAATTGACATATTTTAAAAACAAAAGCAAAGTTCGACTTCATTTATTTGGGGTAAATTATATTTATTCCATTTTTATATGAACACCTTTCATTTTTTATACTCAAATTAAAGAAAGAAGAGATTAAAATTGGAGTTGGAAACTTGAAAGGTTGTTTGAAAGGTTATATAGATTATATAGATGGCTATTCAAAAGGTTATTGCAAAAGTTACTTCAAACAATATTTTAAAATAAATTGAGATATTTTAAAAACAAAAGTAAGGCTCGATTTCGTTCATTTTTGTATTTATTTTATTTTATTTTATTTTTTATATGAACATTTTTCTTTTTTTACTTGTTAATTTTGATATTTTTGGATTTTTTTAATTTATATTCAAATGAAAAATATCAAGTTTGTACCAAAAGACATGATAGATTATGACTTTCGTCAACAAGTCACATGGAAATGCACACATCGTTGGCATGCTTTACAACTGGTAAATTTACATGCACACATCCTTGGCATGCTTTACAAATACTGAAGTCGTTGCAGCATGGATCGGCCATGGGCGGCTAAGGGCGGTCATTGCAACATCAGCGCATATCCAGGGCCTGGCAACACGTGTTTATCCTTTGACAGCAACGAAGTGGTCGAGGCTATCCACCGGGTCCTCCAGGTCCGTGTCCTCCAGGTCTACCGGGTGCTCCAAGTCTACCAGGTGCTCCAAGTCCACCAGGTCCTCCGGGTCCCCCCGGTCCTCCATTTTGCATGCAGCAAATCTCCAAATTGGTAGATGGCGCACAACAATCTTGTGACGCCACCAATCCAATCATTGCCAAAAAAAAAACAAAAGTCCAAAAAATTTCAGTATTTGGAAACGAATTAACCAATATAATACTTTGAGATTTAAGAAAAATACAAAAAAAAAAATTCCTCAAAATAAATTTAGTATTTAAAATAAAAAATGTCTACTCTATAATTTTTGGAGATATGATTTCTTACATCAAAATCAAGCATGAGCCTTTTTTATGATTTTTTGCATTCAAAGGATGTATGAAATTAAATTATTTTTAAAAAATTATTAGTAGTATTTAGAATTTCCCTCTTATGCAATGTTTATTTGACACTACACTCTTCTACTCCCAAAAGTTGGTCTACAATGAACTAACAATATGCACATCTAATTTCAAATAACTAAAATTTTGTGTGGTGTCAAAAATTGACACTAAATGATGTTGAAATTTACAACATCCATCTCACAAAAATATTGATTCTTTTTATTGAATTAAAGTTTAGAATTAGCATTAGAAGAAAAAACATGTTGAATCCCAAAAGTACCATGAGTTTTCATATTGACCTAGATTGAAAATAATAAACTATGTAGCCGTGTGAATATTTGAGGATAAGCATAAAGAATAATGGTTGTCATGTTGATTTTTAGAATCAACTGCGTAGGATTATCGATGAACAAAAGACTTTCTTTATTTGACTTGGATTGTCATTATGGACTGAACCTTGGAGTAGTTGAATGAAATACCTAATGACGTAAAGTACTCTTAAATTATTTTTTTTTTAAAAAAAAACACACCTTGACCTCCATTTTCTCTTTTTTGAACAGCTTTGTTGAAGAAGCAATCACATTGACCTACAAAAGTACAAATATCTCACAACTCACAAATAGAACAAGGCAACAAGGCGGCTTTTTACCTCGAAAACTAGCCAAAGAATGGAAAAAACATCTTGCCACATATCATCTTATTAGAAAAAACATCTTGCCACATATCATCTTATTAGAAACCATAGGCCTATCGCTTTAGCGAACACTATATACAAACTTTTTACTAGCACATTAACCTTTATCCTTTCCACTTACGGTGAAAGACATCAAATTCTGCATGACAGCCAAGAAGGATTCCGAGCAGAAAGAGGAACATCCAGACAACTTCAACTACTCATTGCAGCCTTAGAAGATGCAAGATTTACAAATCAAGATATATATATTCTCTACATTGACTTCAAAAATGCTTTTGGCTCCATTGACCATGTGAGACTCTTAGCCATAACGAAAGATCTTGGATACCCAAGAGATGCCATAAACCTGATAGGAAATATATACTCACAATCCTTTACTATATTTTCTGGAGAACACTTCGGTAAAACTCTACCTATTCCCATCCAAAGAGGAACAATACAAGGAGATACTCTTAGTCCATGTTTATTTATAATATTCCTAGAACCACTTCTTAGATGGTTACAACAAGGTGACAATGGATACACCTTTGGTACATCCAAAGTAACAATCTCATCTGTAGCATATGCTGATGATTTAGCAGCTATTGCCAACAAATTAGCATCATTACAAATACAACCAAATAAATTAGACAAATTCTACGAATGGGCTGGAATGGATCTTGGTATACCTAAATGTGCAATGACCAAATGCCCAAATAAATCAAAAATGAACCCCATAGCATTCAAAGCACAGATCCAAGCCACCAATATAAACTACAGAAACCAACCAATACTAGTTTTGGACCAACATGATCCTTATACATACCTTGGAATAAACCTTGTGTAATTGGTAAAATTTACAAATAGTGGTAAGTCACGGGAATAGGTCTTTTCGTTTAGCTTTTAACGTAACTAAAGGTCACTGTAGTAAGTAAAGAATTATAGAATGCAAAGTATTTCCTTAAAAGAATCTCTTCATAACTCTAATGTCTTAATTATCCCAAGTCACATATTACCCAAGTAATCCATACTCTCAATTGGTTCAAGGGTAATGGGAGTTCAATTTGACAAGTACCATCTCTCGGTTTATTGCCATCACTCCCTTCCAAGTTCAATCAGACAATGCATTTATTATGCATATGCAAGTTCATTCATTACTAGGTTAGAATCTAGTGTTCAACCTATTTATGCCTATGAATGATGCTTTGGGATATGTTCTGATAGATTAACTTATCTCAAGCAACTCCTTGCTTGTCTTCATCTTTTTCCTCCCATCCATCGCATTTCAATTAGACATGTAATCACTGTCTACTCATTCACATTCAATCACACTCCAAGTCTACCATTCATCACAACTATGCTTCTCAATAGTATTACTCAATTACAATGACTGTACTATTTCCCAATTGAATACATTCAAGTTTTATTATAATGAAAACTAATAATCACCAAGGTTGATCACTCTTTAATAATTAATGCCACTTTTATCCATCAATGTACTCAATCTATCTTCCATTAATTCTAAGTCATTCTCAGTCTTCTATTTCAGATGGCCAATCTAATTCAAAAGACTATCAAGTAATATTCAATTCACTGTTCCAGTAATCACATGGAATTCTCACTCTTCCATAATTCCCGTTCACAACAATGCAATGTCAATTGGACAAACTGTTGTGTTTATTTACTATAATTTCTATTTGCTATACACTCAGTAACTCTTCCTTCGTTCTGAGTTCAAATAGACAAAGTCACCCACTGTTCACTCTGCTCCATCAGCATCTTCATTTTCAAATAGACAATATCCAATGTGAGTCACCACATTCACTGTAACTCTCACCAACTCTCCACTGTGTCAATTAGACATGGTCCATGCAAGTCAAGTTGACAATGTATGCATGCACATGGATGCATACCGAACCACCATCTTGTCCATTTGATCAGTGACAACTAGACATTATGCAGCAAATAATATGAATTCAATTGTCAATTAGACAGTAGCCAATCTGCTCTAGTTCTCCATTCTGATTCTCAAGTTCTATAGAGTAATACACTGTGCATCGAAGCTATAGTTCAAATTGACAAAGAGCATTGTGAATTAATTATACAGTGTGTTACTCAGAGTCAAGTTGACAATCAATTAGACAATAGAATTCTATTTTTATATTTTTTACATAATGTGACTATCACTCACACAATGTTGTGTGGTGTGGTGAAGTAATTCATTCTTCTTCCTTAATTCCTAGTTATGCCTTAATTTCTAAAAGGTGTGCCTGTAGGTAGAGTCAATTTGACAAGTCGTGTCTGTAGGTAGGGTCATGTCTCCTGAATTCTACACTATGTCTATTTGACTCTCAACCAGATTTCTACACTCACTATCTACATGGATTTCAAATTGACATGGTAACTTGGTCCTATTTACACTGTTTTTACTGAAAGGGGCTTTTCTCAAAAAAAGTCAGCTCACACCTTGTACCATCACTTAAATAGAAAACACAAATAAACACCACCACGGCTAAAGTCATCAAACAATGCCAAGCCCTAGTGGCTTGCCCAGCCACTATGAAACAAAAAATCAATATGGCCGATACAGTCATACGTGCCGGTATTGCATACAGCTTCTACGCAGTACCATACTCTATGCCAGCCATTAAAAAACTTGACAAAACGATCATAGCACTCCACAAAACAATATGTGGACTACCAAAAAGTACATCTAATATTGCTACACAACTCCCACATGATCTATTCGGAATGGAAGCCTTTTCATTAAAAAATGCCTATCTACGATGTATTGGAGAACAATTACAAAATGCTCTCAATGACAAAGGCAGACTCCGTAAAATATACTTTGGCTTGATACAGCTCATACTTGCAAAATTTGGAGGCTCCGAAGAAATAGACCGCATCAAATATCAACATTGTGTGAGATCCCCTATCACTAGAACATTGTTTTTACTTAAACATGAAGCTGGAGTCCACCTTAAAAGCACAATAGAAAATTTTCTATTAAATCCATCCCCGCTCGAAACCGCATGGATGCAAGAAGCACAACACCTACATGGCTTAAATCCCAAAACTTCTCTCAAACTACTACAAAAACTACTATTACATAATATAATAAATTTAGAACAAATAACCATGCCTAACGGGACCACCCTAATGAACCCAGACGAATATAAAATATACCACTCCAACCCCACAAAACTCATAAAAAGTGCGCTAAATATTGCCAGTCAACTATTTTGTAAACCCACTTGCCATCAAAGATGCCAAATACCATGTAGATTCCGATTCCACTCCCCCCCAAGAACTCTAAAAAATGATTACATATTATTAAACCACAACATTCTACCACAACAATTGAACCCCCCAATACACCCCCCCAACCCTCTTATTCCCGAACTTCCTCCCCCTCCCAACAATATGCTTAAATATCCAAGACAATTCCCCATACACACAATACTAAACTACAAACAACATAAAATCAAAGATCCAAATGGGATAAACTATAAAGATACAACATATTTATGCCAATGGACCACGCCAAATAATAACACATACAACAAATGGCGTAGTCAAAGCGAACTTTTCCCTTGGAGTGACACTAACACTTGTCTCCACAATACTGAATTACTTACCCAATATTACACTAAATAACAACATAAACATTTTTTAAACATCATCGAAAAACACTTCTCCATAGAACAACAAAAAGATACAAGATACGTTACTCCGGCCACAATTATTCCACTAGCACATGTCTCTATTAATGAATGCAATCCAGAAAATGACATCGAAACGGAGTCAAACATTATCCAAACACAACACGACGTCACACATATGTACGAAGATAATGGCCGGCACCTCATCACCATCCCGAAAAATAGACTACTATGGCTATGGAAACAATATCAACATGCAAAAAATACCCCACATGGCCTTGAGCCATCCACCCAATCATTTGAAACTGAAATTGTGCGGCTATATCAAAGATATAAATATTGTATTCCAAAAAATGATCCACTTAAATGTGCTCAATATACAATACCAACTGAAATACTAGACTTACTAATAGCAACATTCAACATACACCAATCTTACTTTTCATCACCAACATGCCCTACACAATTTACCCAATTTTACTCACCATTTTCACGAGATATAATATTTGGCTCCCTAGGGAAAGCATTTGATCATAAATGGAAAGGAATTAGCTACGCTCACCCCCACAATTAAACCGACTTACAACAAGCCATTCATTGGGGCCGCCTTGCGGCAAAAAATGACCCAAACACTATCACCATACTCATCTCTCTCGATACTAACTGGTACCAAAACTTTAACCCTTACACCGGCCCATTCCCGGACACACACATTATTGCCCATTTTGCTGCAGACACCATTATATATGAAGAGCCAACAATTCCCCCCGAACTTAAACTTGAAAGAAAAGAACTTTCTACGCTCAGAATACTCTGTATCCACCACCAAAACAACAACATAGGTACTCACGAACAAATGAATCAACTCGTTCATACAATTAACAATATCCAAATATTACAAATTTACATACAAATTGCATCCCCGACTCCTTTAAACACCCATGTCAATCCCAGTAAAATTAAACTATCCAAACACCCCCGCAAATAACTCAACACCTATCCCACAACTACCAAATTACCAAACAAATCTACCACTAAAATTCCACCTCTAATTCAGTTATTACACAGATGGATCATTTAAACCCTAAAAAGAAATTGGCGACGGTAAATGGCTGAGAGAAATAGCTGGATACGGTATTAACAGCCCCTAAGGTCTCAATATCTCCAAAAGACTCCACGGACACCAAAATATACTACGTGCAGAAATGATGGCAGTACACAAAACACTCAGAATTATCAACACACAATTCCCCAACGAACTAGCATATATATTTACCGACTGTCTAAATGTACTATACTTACTTAATACACAAATAAAACATCCCACACTACATAATAGTCACCCGATCAAACCACACTTGCCTCCATAGTAGAACTACTCCAACAAAGAACACAACCAATTTCACTATACAAAGTTAGAGCACACATTAACATTGACGGCAACAAAGAAGCAGATTACTTAGCAAAACAAGGCCTAAAGCTAGCACATAGAAAAGCCCTATACTCATATGAACATACCCATGCCACTCCATCTACTTCCAAAAAGATAACTGGCCTTCGAGAATAGACGTCCCAGATAAAGGACCAATTAGAACTCTAGAAAAACAAATCAAAAAATATGATAGAGAAAACAATCTAGAAATAATGGCCATACAAACCCCCAACATTTGCAAATGGACGGGAAATGCACACATAGACAATGAACTTTCTAACGAATTTTGGGAAAATCCAGCCATCACTGACAAACAAAAATCATGCCTCATAAAATTCCATACGGGAACTTACATGGGCCAAGCTAGAAAACAAATGTTTTTTGGAAGAGAAAGATTTCCATCTATCACATGTCCCATTTGCAATTCAGATGAACCGGATACATGGCTACATGTATTACTCACATGCCAACAACAACATATACACTCCCTCCGAGTCAAAAGACACAACAAAGCAGTATGGGAAATTAGAAAACTAGTAGTCTCATCCGAAAAATCTCGTTGTTTTATTCTAATGAACGCGGGCACCTTCAATGATAAACCCTCAGAAAATACCGTTCCCAATTGGTTACTTCCATGCACATGTGACACACAAAGATGTCATTGTAACTCTAGATTTTGACCAGACATTCTTTGCGTCAAAGGCTTACCATACCAAAGCGATCCCCCTACAGAAATAAACCCCAATCTTACCATACAATTCATTGAATTCACATACTGCAATGACAGATTCTCACTAGAAACATTTGAAGCTAAAACCAACAAATACAATCCATTAATTGCCAATATTACCGCCGCTAGAGGATGGAAAGTTGACCCCCTTATTGTCATCACAGCAGGCGCCAGAGCTACCACACACATTCCATCAATGAAACTACTTGTAGACAATTTCAAAATACCTTTGCCTACCATCAAAAACACCTTTAAAAACATAAACACTATTGCCATACAATATGCCATGTCTATTCTTCTCCACAAAAGAAGAATAGAAAACCACCAACCATTACCCAAAACATTAGATCCCCCATAGTCAAAACCCAAAATTATAATAAAAATACTAACAAAATTTTAGTAGCTAGAGCTACTTTATTTAAATTTTTAGCATACAGGTGTCAAGTCTCTTGTCAACTTCCCGCAAAGGGGGCTGTTGGTTGACACAACTCATCTACTGCCTGCGATCGCTCACTCAGCAGTACCAAGCTACTTCATCCCCCATATCCACTCAAACGAGTCCATTAGGGTTTGAACCCGGACCAGATTAATGAGACAAACGCTCACATCCAACCAACAATGAGCTTGTGGCTTGATGTCCAAAATCGCAATCAAATGAATCTTGAGAAGGTAATCACTACTCTTACTTATTACTTGTTACTGGTTACTGGTTACTGGTTACTTTGTGACTAAAGTGTCTACTCTCAAAAGGGGGGAGTAGATCTTTACTTCCATACCTTTGTCCTATGGGCATTGGATTGGAGGTGGATCGAACAGACACTTAATTCACCTCGGTCTCCTCTGGAGACCGTAGTTTCTCTCTCTCTCGACTAAACCTTGGAGTAGTTGAATGAAATACCTAATGACGTAAAGTACTCTTAAATTTTTTTTAAAAAAAAACACACCTTGACTTCCATTTTCTCTTTTTTGAACAGCTTTGTTGAAGAAGCAATCACATTGACCTACAAAAGTACAAATATCCCTATTAAGGTTGATAAAAAGTTTATCACGGCACAACTATTCTTTATACCTTATACGTGGACAACCATTGAACATTCATTTTTTTTTAAGGTCTGACATTCATTTTTTTTCAAGGTCTGAGTTGTCATACTTATTACTCTTTAGCCACGAAGAGGGCCCCTCAAAAAAACTCGCACTCTAATTTCACATCCAATCATGATATATAAAGGACAAACATCTTTATCACAGTTGGTAGACTAAGAAGTTTATTGTGGCACTGTTATTCTTTGTACTTTGCATCTAGACATCTAATGATCATTAAAGTTGTTCAAGCTGTGAGCTGTCTTATTCTTTGGTCAATAATAGAACCCACATAAAATTTTACTTTAATTTTGCATCCAAGTACGACATATGAAAGTACAGACATCTTCATCCAAGTTGGTAAACCACGAGGTTTGCCCCAACACAACTATTCTCCATACCTTGCACTTTGACATTCAATTGACAATTAAGATCTTTTCAAGTTGTAAGTTGCCATACTCTTTAGTCATTAAAAGAAAAAGAAACAGACTCATTTAAATTTTACATTCAATAAAAATAATGTGTTATTAAAGTTGTAAGTTGTCAAATTTTAGTACATAAATGCACTAAAAGTTTTCTTACTTTAATTTTAGAATTGATTGTAATTTATAACTTGTTTATATAAAACCAACATTAATCATAACTTTATCTTTTAAGATAACATGGATGAAGATTTTATTTATTTAATTTTTCAAAATCAATTGTCACAGGCACTTTCTATCAAACTTAAATAATATTTAGTTTAGTTTCTTTATAAGTTGGTATATTTACAATATACATTTAATATTAAAAAAATTAAAGGATCCATCTATATAAGTTTGAAAATTTTCTTGTAAAGCCATCCACGCACTCTTTAAAAACTACACTAGAATATTTGAACAATTTTATTTTAATCTCCATTTTTGAATATTAGTTTTGAACCAAATTCATAAGCAATAAAAATAAAATTCATAAAAAGTATACATCTTGAAAATTCAAAATTCATATTATATTGTATAAGTGCCCTTAGGTAACAAACATTGTTTACATTTTTTAAGTGAAATTTATTGAAAAATCACATGTCTAAAATGGTTGCATTATTGCACGATCATTCAAATATTGTAATCAAATTATTGAGACATTTTATGAAATTACAAAGGTGTATGTAGAGCAAGCATGACTAAATAACCTAGTCACCTCTAATACCTCAACTTTTACACTTGTAAAATATCATGATTGAAGAAATAGAGGTTGTGGAGACTTTCAAAATTTACTGAAACAACTATAGTGCTTTATAGGTATATAATTTTCTATTTTTTAAAATAAGAAAAACATAAATTTTTCATAAAATAATATATTATATAACTTGAATTTATTTTTTCTTCATATTATTGTATTCCAAAATACAACATGTTATATTCCAAGATTCAACGATCTTCAAAGATCTCACACAATCTTTGAGAAGCATTTAGAAACATTGAATGTAACGTTGGTCAAGAATCTATTCAAATTTTAAGTTGTTACAAACAATCATCTTTTCTAAAAGGACACTATGGACAAATCTTACATTTGCGTACCAAAGTTTCAAACCAAGTGCACAATTTGTGTGCTCAAAGTTCAAAAACTAAGGTAGATGGTGATTTCCGAGCGGGTTGAAATCCCAACCCCTATTGGTAAAGGGAAGGGTGTCAAAAACCAATCAGCGTGGCTTTAGAAAGTGTCCAAGCTTCCGCCCATGCTTGAGAAAATTAAGAATTCCTGATTGGTTCAAATTGGTGCACAAGCACTTTATTCTTAGAATCTAACCTCTCATAAACACCATGACTCTATAAGCGGTTATTGGCCACTCTAAGCCTTTAGACTTAAAAATTCATAAAAAATTGTAAAAATGCTCAAAAAATGTTTTTTTTTTTTTGTAGAGATGCCTTTGCAGTAGATTTGCGGAGCATCCAAAAATTATAAATTTTATCTTTCACAAGTCTAAGTATGTAAACCTAAAACTCAGTCGGAAATTGGTGAGCCTTACATTCTAGGGCACTACACCCTTCCATGAAAACCCCTCCACTTGCTTGTCTCCTCTGGTTTCAGTGTATGTGACATTCATTAATATGACGAGGTTTCATCCCATGTAAATTTTTAATTTTTTTTTTTAATAAAAAAACCTTCGCTCAATTCAATTCGTCGAAGAAGAAATAACCCGGAGAACTAAACTTGGTCCATCTCCCAGTGCCAAGGTTTTCTGGCACCGATTATTGAATGGTCAATTTATCCGTCCGAAATGAAGATTGTCTGTAGCCTTTGCAAACTTGGAGAACCTGGCTCAGGCGAGTATGTTGGGCACTAAAGCTCCGGGCGAGGACATTCAGGGCTTTCACGCATCATGCATTGTACCTTACATGCAAAATGGGTTTGGGCTTCAAGAAGAAATCAACAAAAGGTTTGAATTGGTCTGGGTGTTGAAACCAATGAAACTTCTTTGTTTGGCGTGTTTGGATCAAACATATAACTACTATGTCCTCCTACACACAGGTGGGTGGTGAATAATGTGCCATCCCAAGTGGTGATGGGCCACTTGAAATTGGGGCAGGAGCCCTCGTTATCAACCACATCAAATAAAGCGCTTATATTGGTGGAGAGGTGGAAATCAAGGCCAAAGGCCTTTGCAACCGGGCCCAAGCCCTAGACATGCTCGAATGACATGGATATTGGTGCCTGGAGAATGACACTGCTCTTATTGAAATGATATCCACCTTATTTGCTGTAAAAATATTAAATTCAACCCATTTATTCTATCTATATTTGAAGTTTGAAACTGCTGTGCTACACCTGTTCAAGAGTATATAATTATTATTTTTTTTTATTTTTTTTTTAAAATAAATAAACAAGGGGATAAAAAATTTGATAATCATAAGTAAGAATCTCAATTTGATACAGCATAATATTTTGATCAGACTCTTCATGTATTTTTAGCCCAGTAATGCCAAAATTACCGGAATTGGATTGCTCTCATTCATGCTTCACGTGTTTTGTTTCTTTTCACTTAACCATATTTCATCCATTAACATCCCCTCCATATAGAGCGCAATAGTTCCTAGCATATGAACAAGATCAAAATCAAATTTTAGAGTAACTAGATGCTAATTTCTCTAAGGTCACATTTGGAAATATAGGCATATCACAAGTATGACAGTCAGTTTATCAACCTTTTTCACTATCGTATTTTTGATTCAAAACCATTGTGGAAATCAAATTTGCACCTAGCTTTATTGTGATGTTCCAACTACGCACAGAATGAGTTTTACAATCAAGTTTGGAATGGAGATGAATGATTTTGAAAAATCACAGATGGAATCAAAGAGATTTTTATTTTCTATTTATTTTTAATTTTATAGATGAAGAAGATGTTTTTTTAATTTTTTAATTTTACAGACAAGTACACAACATCATCCATGGATCAGAAGTGCAATCACAGTGACATTCTGATTTCTCCCAGTCAAACTAGACTTGACGTCCTGGAAATGTATTGAATGTCAAGCTTCATGTTGTACTGGTTTCTATATTGCAGTGATAATAAACTATTATTGCATGGATCTAAAACTAAACAAATAAAACCCAATAAAAATTCATGTTGTACCAAGTTTGTAATTTAACCCCTAAACAACCAAGTTGTTTTTTAACCTCCAAAACCAAAAATTGCCATTTTCTACCACCTTGTTGAAATTGAGGTATAGGTAAATGTTTTACTATATTTTTGTACTTCCAGCCGTAGGATCTTAGACCTATTTGCTATTACAAATACTACGTAAATTTACAGCCGTTGGATCTTCACCATTTGTGAGATCGTAACATTCAAAGTTGATGCAAGTTTTCTTTTGGCAAATATAGTCTACTTTGTGCAAAGGGGGACTTGATGATTGTTACTCCAAAAGTTTGGCTCATATTTTTTTCCATGTAGATTACAAAGTTGAGAACACCCGTGCAAAATTTTAGATACTCATTTGGCTTTTTGAACTTCATGCAATTTATTTCCAGAAGTAGGTATAAAAACAATGATTCAAGAAAACCCAAATTTTGTCAATTGTATATGGTTTTTGGAAAAAATAAACGGTGAAAACGTACCTCTACAAGTTTCTGAATTACCGGAAGAAAAAAAAATCATAAATTCACAAATCTCAAATTTTGGCAAATTTTGAAAGAAAATAATGGAAAATTACAGAAAACTATGAAGCTTAGCATTGTAATTTTTGGAGGCTGCCCTTGAGAAATTGGAAAAAGTTTTTACCTGGGTCACTTGGGAATTCTAACCTGAATTTGGTTATGAAGTAGCTTTCAAAAAAAAAAAAAAAAAGGTCAAACATAAAAAGTTTTTTTTCTGCCTGCCCGAAGGCTGAAAACTAAAATTTGCATTTAAAACTTCGAAATTTGGAATTTGACTTTGAATTTTTTCTCACATACCCCTTGTAGTGTAGGGAACATCCTGTAAAAATCTTAGGTAAAAATATCAATTTTTACCCCTTTATCTAAGCTGCCCGAAATAGCAAAAAGCCATTTTGGTGGCCGTGGTCGTTTAGGGGTTAATCCAACCCAATATTCTCTTTTCCCAACAAAATCAGAAGGAATGTACTAAGGCAAGATAAGTGTATTTACTTTATGAAAGGTGTAATGTGCAAAGTACACACTTCCGGCAGCACTAGTAAACGGCCCTGCATGAAGAACTTACTTCCTGAAAACTCTTGTCTTTAAATTTATCCAGTTGCATGGGTTGTGTCCATGTCAATCCATTGCTGCCACCCTCAAAAAATGAGGTCGTATGTTAAAATAAATAAATAGATAAAAACTCTGTTCTTAGACTAGTTATTCACCTAGACTATACAACCTTCTAGTGTGCAGTTTCACCACTCAGTATTCACTGTCTAAGTATACAGACTGCAGACATGGGTGCAGTGTCAAAGCTCAGATGCTGGACCGACATAAGAGTCTATCTTATTACCATGCAATGACGTGCTGATCATGACCTGGTACTAAGTTACAGTAGAAGCAATATATTAGTTTCCCTGAAGTGCCATAGATCTTTCACAACTGATGTTTGATTCTTGTGAATACAACAATTAGCCGCCCACACACACAGCCAGCCAGCCGACCACCGAAAGCCCGCAGCCAAGATGGTCTTTCCTTTCAATGATCTTGCCATAAACAAAAAAACAAGAATAATGCCCACGAGACCCCTTAGTTGGCAAAATGTATGTGGCTCTCGCAGATATACATTACATTGCGAGCTTATTCTGTGCATAGTGGTCCAAAAAGAACCGCCTGAGTAGTTTCTACAGTGCCATGTGGGAAGACATATGAGCCTTTCCGTTTAGATATCCCTTTGATATTTTGGACATTGGAATGTTGTCTGTTTACATTCGTCACCTGCGGAAGGGACATTAATACTGCAGTAAGTACCTGCTTCTTTCCTTGCCTGATACACAGTGATACATAGCCAATCCCGAACGCCAACTTCATAAATTACCAAACTCAATGGGGTCAGAGGTTTGTTTGGGCGGCTGTCCGGGCGGCAAAAGATGAAAAAATCAGGCTCTAAAGACTTCACATAATTTATTGTCCAAAGGACAAATCAAATAGGAAAATCACTGTACAAGGAAATTTATTTCTTTGCAGTGAATATAATAAAGGACCCATAATTCAAAACATCTCACATTCTAAATGACATATATATTTGTTCAAAAAAATCTCACATTCCTTAGAAAATAGTTATAAATATGCTACCTTTTCCACCATATTTAACACCCTCGTTGCTTTCAAAATATTTAAATTGTACATTTCCATCACATTAATTATACATTTTTGGTAAAAAATTCAACAAAATTTGGATCAATGAAATTAAATTTTGGTGAAAAAATGGGAAACTTGTGAAGTCTGAACGTGTTCCATGCTTTTATTAGATTGAGATAAATTCTAATAAAAAATTCTCAAAGTTTCACCATTCACTAGGTTCTTTTTAATGATAAAATTTTCAAGTGACCTTAAGTGTAAGTTACAAATGTTTTTAATTTGATTGATTCCTTTTGGAACCCAATGTCCAATAGATTTGCATGCAGATGCTTTGCTTGCAGAACTGAGTCACTTGAGACCAGCAACGAGAACAGAGAATCAAATACAGTTAGGGCCACACTCAATATTGCAGCTCCTGAGTAACAAAGAAAACATATTTTAATAGAAAAATGAATAATGGGATGATGGGCTGTCAGCTCTTTTGTGGACCATAGTGCTGTGATTTTAAATTCTTTTGCTGATTGAAAATAATAATGTAAAATACAATACCTTTATACGATGTAATACATTAGTTTGATCAAAAAACATTTTAAACTTATAGTTTATAATTAAGAGTCTTCTACAATGGTAGGTATATTTCCAATGTATTTTCAAGTATTTTGGCATGATTTGTAAACACCATGCAATCCATATAAAATTTTCAAGTGTTGATAATATTTAAAGTCTTTCTTTCTATTCCAATTTCAATTGAATATTCTTATTTGATTTTCCGCTACACACTTTCCAAAAATGTTATGTGGATTGGTTATTGACGTGGATGATGATTGATAAGTATATGGGTAACAACTTTTAAGTGGTTACTGTATTATAAGCAGTGAAGGACGTAAATATCCTGGCTGACCTACATGTAAAAACACACTAATTTCTCCCAGCTCTGGCCAAATCTCATCGCTAAATGAATCGAACAGTGTACTTACTACTGAGGAATACCATGACTCCTCATTTGGTGTGTTGCCATGTTTGCAGCCAAACAGAGAAAAAGGCAGCAGCACCGTCCAACCAATCAGCTGGTGACCTTGTGCTCCGTGGAGCCACCCATGTGACCCCCTTCGCCATTCGATATTTTCAGTCCCAAGGACTCATGACCATGCCTGGTACTTCCCTCTTCGGTTCAAAAGTATTCAGGGGCCACTCCATCATGAGCCCCAGCTTCCAAATTTCCATGGAGCTGTCCTGATTGTACACATCAAGAGGGACTGTCTCGTCTCGGTTTGATTGACCCTACACACCGGGGGTGCCCACTCACTTGGCCCTTTGATCATGAGCGAGGGATAGAATTTTGGTGCCTTGCGGTGGCACCATTGAATTGGTTGTTTACTACCGTGACACTTTGATTTTTTTACGCCTCTGTTGACTCGTTTTCCTCTTGTAGGCAGTACAATTCTCCAGGCTCTCTCTGTCAGTCACTTTCTGGCCTCTTATAGAGGGCTGTGCGTCACCAAACCTAACTTAACTTATACCGCAGTGAGGCCAAGTCATCTCCTTGGACGACTGTGCTTTGGGACGTGGTTGTAAGCTTTGGGACACCGGCATGATCTTTCTTGCTCAGTCGTAACTCGAACCAATTATCAATTGTACTGGGACAGAAAAATTGTGCCCTCTTTTTCAACCTTCCTTTGTTTTGGACCAGCGTTGCAGTGCCCAATACCTTGGTGATAGGCACACACAAATCGTACACACATTGTCCCAGGCCATGGGAAATAAACAGCTGCACACACATTCCTCGCTGAGATCCCAGGAAAATTCATTCAGTCACCGAGAAGTCAAAAATGGATGAGGAGACCCAATCCAATGGGCATAAAGCTTCACAACTGGAGGACACCATAGACACCTCCTGAATCTAGAACTAAGAATTTTGTCTGAGAAACTGCTCAATTACACCATTTGTTCAGTTAACCCTTTGGTGCCGAGGGTAGTTTTAGTGAAAGGTAGTTTTCAGGGTACTGTTATTCAATTTGAGGCAAATGCGAATAGGTCCCCTAGTAAGTTGATCTGACCATGCAAAATGGAAGGTAATATATCTGGTGTTAGTTAAGAAATAATTAGGAAAACCTTTAGGAAATCAGCTGGTTTAGGATGAAATTCATGAATAATATTTGAAATGTATTTCAAGCTTTGAAATGCTAGTAAGAGAGGAGGTGTGAATTTAGGCTTAATCCCTAAGTGCTCTTGATGATTTTAGACCAAAAACTATTTTTCAATACCTTTTGGTGAAGCAAGCTATTTTTAAAAAAAATTGAATAAAAAAAAAATATAGTATTTTTTAGAAAATTGAGTGGTAGGATCTTATAGCCAACTGATTGAAACACTCTTCTCCAAATTTTTAGAGTCAGAAATAAAACCAATCCCATGATCATTATGTTTGAAGTTCAAAAACATGATATTTTTTATCTTTCAAAAGGCTGAAATCTTATTTTCAATGAATTTCCAAAAAATACCGTCTACAATTTTAAAATGGGCAACTTTATAATCTATTATAAAAATGACTTGAGAGTGTACACAGTAAAATTCAAAAGATGAAAGCTTAATTTTCAGCTCCAAAAGATTTGTAAATTATAATGAGGTGTAGGATAAAAAGAAAAGCTAAACTGCTAACTATGTCCACATAAAAGTAAATAATGTCAATTCCCACAATAAGAACAATGTAACTTGTAAACAACAGCTTTTTCAATTTTTATTTTTGGAAACTTGTTAAAATTGAATTCAAAATCAGGTGTTAAAGTTGTTTTTTTCACGACGAGTTGATGAATTGCTTGCACAACATGACTCTTATATCTCTTACTTCACTTATTTGAAATGAAGTGACTTCAAGCTTTCCATTTAAGAATGGATTTCTACAAGATGATGATTTTTTAATATTTTATCATCTTAAAAAATAAATAAATTTGGCTGACTACATTGAGATTTGAAACCTTCAATCGTTTATAGCTTTTGCATTACATATAGTAATCTTGCAAAACAAAGCTTGACAAGTACATAATGTCCTAAAGAATCTAAATAAAAAAGTTTAGACCCTGTTGATTATTTTGACAGAGTAGGATCCTACATAAAATAGCTTGCGATCACATTTTGGTTTGCAGTGTATTTAGAGATTAAGCAATGAAGTAGATGCTTTTTATACACGGACTAATCTAATTTAACAAAATAATAAACTAAAAAATGTTTAAGTATACACTATTTATAAAGATGTGAGTCACAGTGAGTTATGTGGAATTTTTGAAGTGCATGTAAACTTCCCATGTATGAAGCGGATTGCAATTTGTACATAAAGGCATAAGTAGAACTTTCACATATTTTTATAATTAGGAAGTTTAGAACCACGAGCAAAGTATAGGAAAATGAGGAATTTCTTAAAAGCAATATAAATATATATACATATATACATATATATTTATATTCATATTCATATTTATATTTATATTTATGATTGTATAAAAAATATGTACAATCTAAAAGGGAGGCATTGTATTTCTTTCATGGCACTGTCTTTAGATTTAAAAAATAACAAGTCTACTATTTCCCCTAACTTTCTACCATTTTTAGCAACTTTTTTCAGGTTTTCCTTGTTGTACATATGAATTTTACTTCATTCTATAGCTACTAATTAAAGTTCCTTGTTATACCATCTTTAGATCTAATATTTGAATCAAAATTAACCATTTCAATAATTTTTAATCAATGTACTAGGTTTTCAACATAAGTTTACAAGCTACATTTTCAACCAAACCAAACACAAATGTCCATTTCGACATCATTCCCATGTCATCACACATTCCGACCTCTTCAACACAAGTCACCACCAATCCCACACACTTTCTGTGCCCCAGCGTAACTTCACCCCATCGCAAGCAATAATAACTTACGAAGTGAAAAAATAATACAAAGACAGCACTCGTCTCTTTCCAAGGCCAAGATGAGGTTGCAGGCCACCAACTTTGTAATGCTCCCAGCAGGAGCAGCAGCAGCAGCACAGTAGGCAGCTCGTACTGCAGCGTTCAGCTTACTTTTGCAAGCACCGGCCATGTCAGGAAACACGAATACGCTCCCTCCCACCCTTCAGTACCCAAACCCAACCCAACCCCCGCTGATCAATCAAACAGTAACGCGGCCCTAAACGTACCCCAAAAAAGTACTCCAAAAAGCAAAAGCTGCCCACTCCAAAACCCCAAACAACCAACTCAATTATAACATACATAAAACACACATAACATAGATAACATACAAACCCCCAAAATTTCAAACAGGTGATATATTCGGCCCATTTGGGGTTCCCCCGTCCTCGTTCCCACCGCCCGTTCCCGCAAAGCGGGGCCGAACGTTGAGCTGGCACCCGGTTCCCAATGCAACCCCTCATCCATCCATACATTCATCGACTCTCTCATCCAGAACCGGTCGTCGAGACTCGAGGGGTGCCGGTTCCACCCCGGGCCCAGTCGTAGCCCCACGGATAGAGTCCAACGCCAACCCCCCGGTAAATACTCCCATACGTACACTATACAAAACACGTCACGCATACGACCCCCCCACGCGAAAAAGTAAAAGTAAAAGAAAGCCGGTAACTAACTGCAACGGAGCGTGTCCGTGCCGCCGGAACGCCGCTGAACCGGTCCTCGCCTAACCGAACCCGGTCAACCGCCTCCGGGTCCCAAATCTACCACTTCCCTCATCCCACATGTAGATTCACTTAACATCTGTGACGAGATCTATGGGTGGAGGTTTTCTAGAATGTAGAGATTCGGAAGATTGCCTCGTGGGGAGCGACGAGGGAGTGGGGGCCCTGGGAGTCGCGGCGATGGCGAGGGAGCGAGAGGGAAGAGATCGGGGAGCATGGTACGAGGGGAGGGGGGGATGGTGGAGCGGGGGCAGTAAAAAGGGGAGGGGGGCAGAGGGGAGGGGGCAGTCAGGGCGGTCATGGTGGTGTGGTCGTTGCGAGGTCGTTTGGAGGTTTGTGTGGGGTCGATCGACGATCAGTGCGAGACAAACAAACAAACGAGCGCAGAGAGAAAAAGAGACAAGTGAGAGTGAGAGAGGAAGAGTGAGTGAGTGAGGCGAGCTCGTTGCGATATAATTATTACCCGCGGCCTGTCGCTGACTCCGTCGTATCAGCCTCTGCCCTTCTTCAGCTTGTGCCGGGGATGCGCTCCTCCCGCTCCCTCATTTCCCATTTTTTTTCTCTCTGATCCATCGATGCGTTAGTTTCAGGTGCCCGGTTGAGTGATCTGAGACGGGGCTGTTGGGAGACCAGGATTCGGTTCGGGTGGGTGGTTGGTTGGGTGGGTGGGAGGGAGGGTGTTTGGTTGTGGAGGAGGAGAGGAGAGGAGAGGAGAGGAGGAGGAGAGGAGAGTGAGGAGAGGATTCATGGTGCAGGGGGTGCGGGTGATGGCTGGCGTGGAGGCAGGGGAAGCGCGGGTGGAGATGGGGATGAGCGTGGCGATGGTGTTTTTGTGGTGAGCGTGGGGGGCCGGGTGCTTCGTTCGTTTTTTCTGTGTCGTTGATTGGAGTCACGCCCTTCGTCCCCCGCACACCTGTTTCATGAGGTGAGTGACAAGTCGGTTCCTTTTCTGGGAGGATGGAGGGGGAGGATTGCCTCGTGTATTGGAGCTTTGTGTTGTCGGTTGAATTCGGTGTCAATTGGAGGGATTGAATGGGGTGAGGTGGGATATGAGGGACTGGGGGAGTGTGATAGGTCGTGGGGTGGCGTGGGAGGTTTAGGTCGCGAGGGGGGCGAATCTCGGGTGTTGTTGGATGTTGTAGAGGGGTGTTTTTGATTGAATTGGATTGAGGTTGAGGTTTGGTCGTCAATTTTGCTTGGGAAGCGTGCAGTGCACGAATACATTCGACTTACGGTGATGCTTCGTGATTTTGAATCCAGCGAGAAGAGTTAGCATATTGGTTGCGTTTCAAGATTGCGCACACTTTATCGACAAACCTGCAGTAAATCGTCATCGCAGCAATGACCTCGCATCCGGCGCCGTTGAGGTCACTCACCCCCGGGCGTCGCAACGCGGGGATGGACGCTGTCGCAGCGCGATCGCAGGCTTACCATACGCGCGCGAGCCCCATCGCGCAGCAGGTGATGTCGCCGCGGCCGTCCGGGCCCGTGGCGATACTGTGGGACATTGAGAACTGTCCCGTGCCGGTGGAAGTGAACGCCGAAGATGTGGCAGGCAACATCCGGATTGCCCTGCGGGAGCACCCGCACATCGGCGCGGTCACCATGTTCTCGGCCTACGGCGACTTCAACCACTTCCCGAAGAAGGTCCGCGAGGGCTGCCAGCGCACGGGCGTGAACCTCATCGACGTGCCCAACGGGAAGAAAGACGCGGCGGACAAGGCCATCCTCGTGGACATGTTTCTGTTCGCCCTCGACAACCCGCCCCCGTCAACCATCTTCCTCGTCACGGGAGACGTCGACTTCGCGCCCGCGCTCCACAAGCTCGGCCAGCGCGGTTACGTGGTGGTGCTCGTCATCCCCGACGGCGTTGGCGTCTCCCCTGCGCTTCGCGGCGCAGGGCGCTACGTCTGGGACTGGCCCTCGCTCTGCCGCGGGCAGGGCCTGGTCGAAGCCAATTCCCGACCCCGCTCCCGCAGCGTCGTCCACAACCACAACCTCTTCAGCGAGCCCGTCACGCAGTACCCCGAGTTCGAGCCCCGCAACGTTGCCCCCAACAACAACAACGACGACGACGACCACGTCTACGGCGAAGAGATTCTGGTCCAACGGAAGCCCGCGTACAACACCCCATCCCAGCTCCCGTTTCCCTCCCCGCACAACCCCATCGACTACGGCCACCAGACATACTCCCTCCCCGGCGTGCAAGTCCATCCCCAGGGCAACGCCATGCGGTCCATGCGAGGCCAGAGCAACGTCGCCTCGACGTCGCCCTCGGTCCGCAACCAGGGCATGTACAGCAACCGATCTCCGTTTCCTACTCCAGAAGCCGCTCCTGTTGTGCCACCCTTTCAGGGTCCGCAGCCGGGCGAATTGGGGTTCTCTAATTCGGAGGCCGTGGTCGCTGAGCCGACGAGCCCCGGCGGCAACTGGGTGCAGCCGGGCGACCTCGCCGGGCTGAAGAAGCAGCTGGTGTGGCTGGTGAACCAGAACGGTGGGAAGATGACTCTGGTCAAGGTGCCGGCGGAGTACAACAAGCAGTATGGGCGGCCTCTGTATCTCGCCGAGTACAACGTCCTCAAGCTCGTCCACCTCGTTGAGAAGATGAAGGACACGCTTGTGCTGAAAGGCGATGGCACTTCCCGCACCTTGCACTTGGTGGAGAAGGAGAGGGTTGTCAAGGGTAACAACAAATACAAGCCTTCCAGGATCAGGGCGTCCATTCCGAAGGGCGACAGAGATAGGTGTGTTGCAGTAATCCATCCACCTCTTGGAATCATGATCCTTGAATTTTTGTAGTTGTGGATTTGGAGCTGATCTGTTTTTTTGTTTGGTTGTAGGGATGGCAGTGAGGACTCCGATCCTGAGGTTACTGTGAAGGAGGTGAAGGAGACGATCAAGGCTGAGTTTGCTGTGACCGAGGGTGTGAGCAAGCGCCACTTGATGGATATGGACATGGACGATGTGAAGCCTGCTCTGGGTGCACTTCCTGTGGACTGGGAGTCGGCGACGGATGTCAAGGGGAAGCCGGATGCAGCCAACAAGATGGAAACTGCGATCGATGTTGGAGATGTAAGAGATCTATTAAGACTCTTTTTGTTAGTTTTTGATGCTGAAACTGATGGATAGTTTTCGATTGTTGGATTGTAGTCCTTGTTCTTACGAGTTGGGTTTGCAATTCTCTTTGCAGGTCTGCAAAGCTGAAGATTACGAGGAGGACTTGAAGTTGGCCTATTTTAAACGCGAGCTTCAGGAGCTGTTGGTCTTGTACACATACAAGATCCCGCTGAAGGCATTCGTGAAGCATTATGTGCAACGATATGCTCGCCCCCTCGACCTGCCATCCTTCGGAGTGGACAGCTTGGAGGGCTTGTTCCAGAAGGTACTTTCTTCTGCCACTAAATGCGTGCCATGTGCTTCGTATGGTAGACAAGGTGGTTAATTACTCTCTTTTAAGTTTTTGGGACGCGCAAGCTAACTTTAGCCTTGTTCTTAAATGGCAGGTTAAGGATGTTGCTGTGCTGAAAGAAAATGGAGATGCCCCAAGTAAGGAGATCTTTGTGGTTGCTGTGTGAAGACCATGAGCAGGCAGAAGATGCGAATCCACATCCAAGAGTTGATGTGTCAATTCTTGGGCTCTGCTTTTCAGTTCTGGACCAGCTACTGCCTTCTTCATCCTATACCACATATCGACCAGTGTTCTCCGAACAAAAGGGGTCGTCTAAGTTGCGACATTTCTATTATCTGGATGCCAACTGTCCACGGTGCGGAGCGCTTCAACCGGAGATCAGAGTATCATCTACGCAGATCCAGTACTTTTGTCTTTGGAGTTGATCTTATAATTGCAGCAGCTCTACCACAAATATGATCTGGCGAGAAAATAACTCAGCCAGTGGCTTACGTGTGTTGGTTTTGTTTTACTTGTACTGAAGAGATTATACGGCCGGCCTACATCGGAGCTGAGCTGGCTAATCCCTCTCAAAACAGCAACTTCTCAAAACAGATAGTAAGCACACCTTGCTTGCTCATGAGGAACTAAAACGGAGTTGGGTCTCTCTGCACTTGAACAACATTCAAAGGGCATTTTTTCCACCCCTTTGGCAAACGAATTCCTAAATTCTGAGCTCTCAAGATCTGTGGCGCATCACTGAAGCAAACTAGTGGAAGATTCTTTGTACCAAGATATTAGTGGTGCTTTATTTACACCACCACGACCGTATCTCTACCAACATGTGGTCGAACCACCACAACCTGGAGCCACTGTGCCGACTTTTTGAGGCACCTGGCTCATTCATCAACTACTACTACTATTATTATTTTCCCTTTTGTTTTCTAGATTGGATTCTAGTAGCTCCTCAAAAAACTGGACCACTGGTGCTTTGAGCCGATTTTTGAAGGCCATCAAACCCAGTTCTCCTCCGAGCAAAAGCCAAGATGAGAAATTCTCTTCCTTCCGACCTGTCCATCGGCCGACTGCAACTGGCGAGGAAGTCAAGCGACAACCCCTTCTAAGGTAACAAATCATCCGATCTATGTAGCATTCATGTTCAGAGTCCTTTTCTTCATTCCACTAAAGTCTTAACAGACACATTTTATGACTAACACAGCTGGGTTAAATTTATCTGGTTTTCATGACATCTCTAACTCGGCAGTGTCTGTTCCTACAGGAGCAAAGAATTTGGTCGTCCAAGCGTAGAATTGCTATCCCCTATGGTGGCTTCCATAAGTTCACTTGATGGAGTTAGTCAACAAATGCTGGAGACTACAATTGTTTGATTCTCTCGGTGGCCACTGGAGCCTGCGGCTTAATTTGACTCAACACGGGGAAACTTACCGCGGCAAAGACGGTGGGCATTTACTCTTTCTTAGGAGTTGCCACTTCAACCTGTGGCCATGCACATGTTGATCACCTATCAACCCACCCCACCCTCGCCCTGCCAGGCTACTGGATATTTTCAAGGACTTGGAAAATTTCCTCAACGGAGGCTATTGCGTTATGGTTTCTGGAGCTGCTTCGAGTATCTACTTCCTCATCTTATCCCTTGAAACTGAAGCATATTCTTCTTCAAGGACCAAAATTGGGCATCCATCAGTTTTTGATATGGCTCTGCTATACAGTGTTTAAGTACTTGACGTTATTTTGGCTACTTTTAATACAGCCATATATGTCAAGGATGAAGGTTTCTGAAAGCCTTTAGAGTATAATTTAGTGTGTTGAATTTTATATCATAAAAGGTGTAGATGTACAGTATAAGTAGATTGTGGTCTTCCAGGAATTAGCTTCAGGAAAAGAGAGAATTCTGCTACCCACTACTTCAGTCAGGAGAGTCAGTTCCATGTCTTATGAGTGTATCTTGTTACCTGTTTTGATGATTTGAGAGATTGAGAGAGATTAGACGTTGTGTGCATTCCATTATTATTATTATCGTACCTTGGCTGTGGCCATTATTGTGTATTTCATTTCTATAAAGCAGTATTTGGAATAATTGGCACTTGTAGACTTTATTATGATGAGATTTTCTCTAATATGCTGATCTGTAAAATAGAATGATTATTTTCTTTAGTTCATAGAAATGAATGTTGCACCAGCTGGCAGTACGGTATGAAATAATATTTTATTTCATCTTTTGAGACTATGAGGACAAGTTCCTGATACAATGCCAATAGCATGAAAAAAGTACAACCGAAAGCCCAAAGTGGGCAATTGTGGCCTGAAAAGTGAAAGTACATACTATTACTGTTACCAGTATATCTGGCCAAGGATAAACCATGTCTACCTGGCCAGTATTTGTGTACACATTTAATGATTAGAACAAGCATATTGTTATAGAGACTCAGGTGCCCTTGACGATTTATTTCCTAAAGTTCCACCATGCAAGGGTATTAATTTCAACTTTTTATCCTGATGCTGTGGAGGACATAGAGAAGGACACCTATTTCATGGAGAAAAATGGCAGAAATAACAGATCTTGTCTTCGTTGCTTTCGCGCTGGCCCTCTCTGCAAGGATAACCATGGCATTTTAGGAGGTAGAGGATATTGGTTGTGTCATCAAGCAGAGGACAATTGTACCACTGCTGGCCTTCACAAATATGTGTGCAAAGCCAGCCGACACTTACGGAACAGACAAGAATTGCCTCCTGGAAAAGCATATCACAGCACCTTGGAGATCTATCCGGTAGAGTACAAAATGATGTGGGTCCTTACTTTCAACAAGTGGCATACTACAGTAGGTTATTAGAGTAACAATGTACATAAGCTGGTATAAACTAGAAGAGAGAACATCAGATGTATACAAACCAAAAGAAAAGATGTTTGATTCAGGCAAGAGAAAATATGAGAAATACCTGCCAGCAGGAAAAGTGACAGATGTTTTGATTAAGTCAAAACAAGAGACATAAACCTGAAAATAAATTAACCTGACATATTCACATCCCTATGCGCCAAGCATAAGGCTTGGCTTTAATTGTGAACAAAAAGCCCTCTTCAGCAAGTGGCTTCCATCAAAGAATGGGTTAAGTTTTCTGCTCCTTGAGCAAAGTCTGTCCCGGGTTGGACACTACCACTGGACATGTATATAAGAACTAGTATACAAGAGTGCCATGATGCGCGGTCATGATATCAGAACTTCGATGTTCTTACTCCAGCAGCAGCCCCGTCCGCTGTGATCAAGATAGTCTACACCCCAGCAGTTTAGACCGACACCTTCAGAAAAGCTAAGTTGATCTCATCAACAGTGAGTGTGTCCTCCCTTCCACCTACGCTTGCAAATGCGATGATGAACATCCATACATCATCCTTGTTCCAAATGACTTCAGTCAAACCCACTATGGCCCTTAGGAGGGTTCACACACTGCGCAGCCACTATCAGATCCACGCTAACAACCCCATATCATCCTCTTCGTGATGGTTGCTTTTACACCCCAAAAAAGGGACTGATAAAACTCTACATCTAGAAAAACAGATGTGAAATTCATGTAGTATATCACCATGCTTCCACCCGCTCAGCTCGTTGGTCAATGGAGGGGGTCATGCGACCACTGGCACCCTTGCCCTTCATACTATGTGTTGGGGGGAAGAGCATGAAAGGACTGAAGTCTCCTTGCGGCTCCTCACCGTTGCGGCTTTGGCCGTTCATCAAAGTGCTTTGAGGGCTATTCCGATCATGACTGTCCTCGGTGCTGCTCTTAAGGAAAGGGTTTGACTTCTGAGGACCGCCGAATATAGGACTTGGTTGACGGTCAATATGAGAACCCATGAACGACAGAGGCGGATATCGTCCGCTGCTGCCTCGTTCGTGACCCATCCAAACACCACTTTGTGAGCTTTGGGAGCTGGTCCGGTCATGACCTCGGAGGAGCCCCGCAGAGGAATTTTGAGAGGTTTGAGACCATTGACGATCATGGCGATTGAATACGCTGCCCCCATACACATCATCGTTGACATCCTCAACCCACAGAGCTGCTTGAGGATCATGTTCAGGCTCTTCTGTCTCGGGCAATTCCGGTGATGAGGGCGGTGAGTGGGATTCCAGTAAACTAGCCTTCCGGTCCTTCAATGTGCGAAGAATCAGAGTTTTGAGCAGATTCATCACTTGGACAGCATGCATCAGAGCTGTTAGCGGATCAACCATCTGCACACAGTAATTCAGAGTTAGTAAAACATACATCTTCCAGAGCGAGTGATATACCAACAATAAATACTATAGACTTCCATTGATCATTTTTTAAGTAAGACAATCTCAAAATACTCTGGACAGAGGGCACGTTTCAAAAGCAAAATATACCTGCGTCATGTTCGGAGCAAACACCATAGCAATATTGCGAGCGTTCATCTTGTTAAGAGACTCCAGCTCAACGACATCGGCCATCAGGTTGATAGCCCAGTCTAATAGAGCAGCTTCCGTCGGGGGTAATTGCTTGATAAGCGCCAAGCTGTCTTTCTCGCCATGGCAAGCAAGGACCTGCTCTGGGCTCAACGAATCTAGAACACCTGTTGGCAACTCCCTGAACCATGCCTGCATTTAAAACCCACAATCTTATGAGTTACCCTAAAAGACACAAGTAGGAACAAAGATCGCTCGTTCATAGGATTACACATGTTGCAAACATCCATACATAGGAAATATACATCAACAATAGAGGACTCGATATATTCAATTCCACTATGGAAACAGTGGCCACGAAACACACGACAATAAGAAGAGAAAGGTGCAAAAATCTCACTAACCTTGATTAATCCAGCTAAGGCATGAATGTCAATGTCAGGAGGGACAATTCCCTTGTTGAGTTGCTCCCGCACATGCTCCTCATGACTATTTTCGGGGTTTATCCTGAAGATACCCTCAGCCTGCATGGACAGTAAAGATTTTTAGTTAGGACAGTTTTTTGCAACCCGACCATTCTGACGTCGTGCATACAGCCAAGTACACAAGATGCTGCATTCCAAGGCATATGATTGCTGCTCAGTCAATCAAAATGCACTAGGCACTCTAAAACGTCATCTCTGTGAGCACAGGACGCAGAAGTGGACGACGGTGCAACTCATCATCCTGAAGTGAGAAACACACCTTAAGTCCATTTTGGTCGTAGAGCTGCTTCTGCAGAAGCAGAAGAATAGTCGGGACCATGTTGCCTTGAGAATCTTGAGAACACTGCATTGACTCCACTGACACTCCAAACACGTTCTTGCTGCACATTCAAATATTGAGCAGTGAGCATATTACAAACTCCAGTAGTGATCTATGATTCGACTATTAGCTCTCTTTCTCCTAGATCTTGTAACATAGAAGGCTCATTCATGCAATTTTAGTGCCAGAAAATTTCATCGAAACCATAAATGCAGACGATAATCAAGAAACCGACTAGTAGGATAACCGACACCTGCCTGAGCTTGCTCACTCGGAGATTGCACGCGACAAAGTAACCAGAAAACGGATCTCCAAATAAAAACGAAGCAACCAGCACAGACACACGCACCAAAAATGGATCTGATGGAAAAACAAACCTTGCACTAGGAGTTGGCCTCGGCACTTCATGCTCATATTCCTCAGGCAGGCCGAGAAATCCATTGTATCGGTCAAAAGTAACATGCGCAACATGCTCAACATCTGTCGGCCATCCAATATCCATGCTCATCTTGACTTCCTTCGCCTTCCCTTTCTCCTTAACTCTGTCGACCGTGGCTCTTGTCCTCTCTCCTCCCACTACGTCCACTTCCTCCGGTGCCTGGCACGTTAGTAGAGACTTTCTAACTGTGGCCAACACTAGCGCTACCATGGACAGCTGCGCTCCCGCTTCATGCACTTTCGTGCTCCTGTACTTAGGTAAAGATGTGCTAGCTGAGAGTCTCGGGCTGATCTTCAAGCTACCAATATCTTCATCAACAAGTGGAGAAGCGTGATTTCCACTGTATCCCTCTGTGTCTGAGTCTGTTAGATATTGCAAAGTCGAGTTGTATTCGTCGCTATCACTTGAAAAATGTCGAACGTTTCTTTGGGAATGAAGGACCGCAGTCATAGTTTCAACCCGACACAGCGTAGTTTAGTGTCGACCTCGTACCCGCAGACGAACAATGATCCGGACTATGAATTCTTTCTCATTCTTGCAAGAACTGATGAAGCAAATAGTTGGACCTGCACACATCACGTACACCAGGTGAAAGTAAAGTTAATAGAGTAGCCAAAGAAACGGCGCCGTCCTTGACCTTCCCACGGTGCAGTGCTTATCCTAAATGGCTCGCACGCGTGTGCTAGCACCACAATAGAACGCTGACAATTTCCTCATATCTTCCAATATTCAAAAAACGTCCATCTCCACAAGAACACCATCCCGCCACCACACAGGCAAAGCCACGTGACTAAGTGCAGAGGCAGCTACACATGCGGCAAGCAGCACGATGTTCCAACAATCATCATCTTTCAAGTTCACTCCATATCCACTCCATCCGAGAGCTTCATCCGCCCGACCTCAAAAATTTCCTAAAAACACTCGCCATTCACACGAACCTCCACTGGCGCAACAAACTCACTCTCCCTTAAAAAACCAAAACAATACCCTCAAAAACGCCGAAACGCCGCATTCAAACCAAAAGAGAAAAAAAAAAAACATCACGTCACACCGCGCGAAACATGGAGGGAAACCAGCCAAAGCCGCATCAGCTCCTCACACACACAACGAACCCTGAGAACCACCGCCCCGAAACCCCGCAACTACCGCATCTCCACACTTCACCATCCCGACCACTCCAGAAAGAACCAACACATTTCCCTCACACGCCCGAAACTATCTCTCCACTCCACGAACTCCATCAACATCCCCCTCCACACAACCCTCGCCAACCGACCAAAACCTCAACATCACTCCCCTTCACTCCACTCTACTCCCTCCTCCATCCCCCTTAACACGCCACTCACCACTCACTCACACCACTCCACGCCCCTAAGAGTTGCAACCACTCCATCACTCCATCACTCTCCTTGATACCTCACCTTGGCATACGCATCGCGCCTCCACACGCCGTCCGCCCGCAAAAACTCCCCTCCGCCTAGGAAGAAAAAATAATCATAAAGTCCCCGAAGAAAACTTCAACACCTGCTTCTCTCTCTCTCTCTCGCTCTCTCTCGACTCCGCCACAGTCCTCCGGCGGGACGCCAACAAACAGAAAGCCTTGCCCCTCAGCTCAAGCTTCAAGGCCAACTGCAACCAGCGCGGCTCCCGCACTCCTCCCCCAAACCCCAAAACCACCAACATCTACAAATTTCTTACATATACCCTCCTAAATCTAGTTAATTTGGATATTACGTGCTTTTCGGTACAGTGACGGTTTTGGGGAGGGATTGGGAGAGGGTGAGTTGGCTATGGCGCAGGGGGAACGAACGAGGAAAGTGGACGGACGAACTATATTTGACAGGGGTCTAAGTTCGTCAGCGTAAGTCTAGAGGGTAAGTCCTGGGGGCGCGGTAATTTAGCGGGGTAAGAGCGCTATATTAAACGGGGGGGTGACTATTATAGCGGGGGCACGCTGTTCTCCGCCTGGTTCCGGGCGTTCTCGACGCTCTCGCGGGCCCAGTTTAGGGGGCTCTATCCTGGCGTGCTTCATGCCAGCCTTTTCTCTTGCATTTTTGCCTATTTTTTTCTGCCACGTGGCAAGGGTAGGTTGGGTGGGGGGGATGGTTATTTTTTTAATTTTGTTTATGCTGGCCGACCGGATGGCAACAATAGGGTGTTTAATGTGGTATCTGGGTTTATAGGAATAAAATAGTTTTGTGAGGTGGATTGAATTTGAGGGGTTAGTGTTGATAATTTGATTGGATTTGTGGGGGTGAATCAAATGGGTGGATTCCGAGGGGGTTGATGATTACTTCCCCCCCAGGATGGCTATATATGAGCTCAGATTCCCAGGTTGTTTCATTTGTTTTTAGCTGCTGGCTAAGAAGAGACGGTTGTCCCAGTGTCAATAGGTTGTCAATGGTGCTATGTTTGTCATGTGGGATCGCTCCTGCTTGGAAATTATCTGGAAACCGTGGGTTTCCGGTTTCCAGGGTTGGACGGGTATTTCCTGTATCGTGAGGATATTGTAGTGTCATGGGGAAGTGGATATGTATGATGAAAGTAATTTCTTGTTGTGTCGCGGAACTGATTGAATGGAAGCCTGGTACCCATGTGTACGAGATCAATACCGGTTGCGTTCTGGAAAGAGACTTATTCAAGCGTGGTGAGAAAAATGTCAATCAAAATGCCTGAACTGGACAAGCAGACTGAGCCAAAGGTGAGGTATGATGGATGGGCAGCGGAAAAATTCAACAATCTTTGATGGTGCACTGTAATTGACGAGCAGGTTTGGCAAAAGTCTGGCATTGAAGGTGAAGAATTCAATTACTACAGCCGCGGCGATCACGTTCCATATAATGAGGTTCAGTTATTTTGTGTCATATATAATTGTGACTGTGCAAATAATATGATGAAATCATTCAACCGGGCCTGCTTCAGAGTGGAACTGCTCCACAAGCTGTAGCCTCCGGTTTTATGAAAATCATTGAAGGCCAGTAAAAGGCCTGGCCGGGACACCTGCTTCAGTGTTTCACATACATTATGTGGTACCCCACTTTGACTGCAGGTAACTTAGTATACCTCTTCAAATAATTAGGTGTCCTTCTTTCAGGCACCATTTGTATCACCCATAAGGATAAGTTTACAAAACTGACCAATAAAGGACATCGGCTATCATAGAAATGTCTGCAGTTTGGTACAAAAGGGGCCATTCAGATTGATCCAAAAAAAAAAAAAAAAAAAAAAAACTAAGAAAAAACTAAAAAAAAACATTCAATAATTTCATGTAATCAATTAAGTTGGTGTAAAATTATTATTTTTTCAATTTAATTCATTGTCTAAAAATCACAGTGAAATAGTTATACCAGTCACAGAGAATGAGATTCATAGAGACCATGTATGTATCTTTATTTGAAATCAATACTTTACAAGTTGAATTTCCTAATCATTTTTTAAAAGTTTTTCTAGTTATTTTTTGACATGTTGGAAACTAACAATATTTGTAAAGGTATAAAAACAAGATTTCCATCTGGTAAAGAGGACTTGACTTGCACTACAGTAGTGTAATTCGCAAATATAGTGAGTTGCATGTAAATTACTTATTTTATAACTGACATTTAGTATTACTATTGTCAAATTTTCATGGTACTTTAAACTTCTAAATATATGTTTTATTATGATAGAAAATTTGCAATTCTTGTTTAAATAAAATGTATAATAAAAAACTGTTCTCACATGACGAAGTACCAGCAAACTATAGCATCTTTAGTACTTTTAAAAAATAGGAAAAATAAAGAAATTTTATCTAGATATCCAGGTAGTACATTACAAAAAATAGAAAAATACAAAATCAAGATAGAACATTTATCAAGATATCCAGTGTGTGTCACAACCCTGGATACGTAATTAGGGATAATGTTTTACTTCATGTTCAAGAGGTAATAGCCAAATAAAAATGTTTTTCTTTTTTCGTTCACATTTTCTTTTTGTATTGATGCTTTATTCGTGCACAGGTACTGTAGCAGTGATGCTATTTTATGACAAATGTAATCATAAGTCAATACGTATAATTATATTTATATACCGGCTTTTGTATTACAAAGCTGACCAACATCACCTTCTCAACTTTATTGGATTTCTTAACCTATTACTGAATTTCATTTAATTATAACGGAGCCTATGATCCATTGCATGGAAGTCACCATACTTTAGGAGCAGTTGCCAAAAAAAACATAAAAAATCCAAATAAAAAAAAAAAAATAAAAATTAATCATGTTGCCTATTTGTCAGAAAATCTTGAAAAAAATTAGATGAATGATGAAATATTTTAAATCAAATACATGCATTTAAAACTAAATAAATTTAAAATGTTCGAAGTGATCACATGAAGTTTACTAAAATTACAAACATCCGATGAAACTTCATTAAATGTAAATGGTTTCAAACTTAGTGCTATTCATTTTCTGAAAAGTCAAATTTTAAGATTTTTTTTTTTATTGTCAAACATCCAAATTCAAAATAAAATAATTACTCGACCGAGGGGTAATGAAGCTGCCACTAAAGTAGGGGCATCAACAATCCGATGCATCCAACAAATCAGGTTTCTTGCTCACCTTGGTTTTGCAACGGTGTACTTTCTTTTTATTGCAATGGAATTTCACCATTTGACTAAAAAAAAAAAATTTAAAAATTTAAAAATCAGGTTTCTTGGGAAGCCACAAAACATCACCAAACTACCAGGTTACATGTTGGTTGGTTAAATGTAAATATTTATCAATTTCTACATTGGTATGATTAAAAACTTTGTGCACTACTATTACATAGTGGGACGTCTTCTAAGTAAGCTAAATTTCACCAACATAAATGTAGATTTTGCCTGGAAAACAATCAGTTCTAGGACTCTTGTGTCTATTTCAATGATCATACCAATATTTTGTTGGTTACAATATGTTCTAATAACTTATTTTAGTTCAAGGGAAACTGCAAGGATTGTTATGGTGAACCTACCTAACCATGAGACAATTGCTCTAGGTTTACATGATTAGAAATTACAATATTGTAATTAGCCTCTTGCTATAAATTTTCTTCATTTTCACCCAAAAATAATTCATATGCATTTTAATTTATAAACAACATCATTTCCTCCAAGCTATGTGATGACGTTTGCACGGGTGCATTTTGGAAAAATCTACTTTCTAGTTATCTCATCTTATCACCAGGACTTCTTTTCCCAACAAATATCATTTGTGTTCATGGAAACATCACCTGTGCAAGGACAGAAACAATATTTTGTTACATCAATCTCGATCAAACGATGACATTCAGCACTCAGTAGTATTTCAAAGCACTTCACAACCATTTCAGTCAACAAATGAACTTGATTTCAAAATGTAGATGTGACCGCAGGATCATCACATGCCCCTTTGGTTTAGAATGGAGACAGTTGGTTTTGTGAGCGAGATAAGTGTGGCTTGCGCGTTCACACAATAGGGCTCTTGAATCTTCGATGGCCAAATTTTGAATAATCCTGCAATGTAAATGGGCACATTGAATATTGCTGAGTGTCCCGTGATAGAGACTTGGTCGTGGTGTGGAGTGTCTCTAAAAGAACTCATGCGGAACACTGGTGCCACCATGAAGCAGCTTATATTTGAGGCTGAATTTCCTTTAACCTCTAAAGTTTTTTGTCCATATTTTTGCAAAAATTGTCAAAATCGACTTCTTCCAACTTTAGGCTTGATAAATCTTAACCTAATCTTTACCTAGTAAATCCAACCCTAAGATCTTAACTCCTAAAGGACCATTGTCCTAGAATAGGCTTTTTAAAATTTTGGACAAGTACTTGTGATCTCAATTTTAGATATTTGTTTCTGAATTTTTTTGTGAATGCATGCCATAACAAGATCTTTAAGGGAATTTGTTTTTTTTCTTTTTTCAATTGGACATTTATAAATATAGATATGGTACCTGAAGTGGAAATAGCTACTTGATGGGCAATTTGGGCAGCCATACTAAATACATTTATTACATCTATGATTATTTCTATAAATACTTTATGATATCATCTTGGAGATTTCTCAAAAAAAAAACTTCTTTCAGTACAAAGTGTTCATTCCACAAAATATCAAAGTTTTCTCACCATTTCGGGCAGTGTTCTAAAAACTTATTCTTTTTTTCATAAAAGTTAAAAAAAATAAAAAAATTTAAAAAAATTATTTTTTTCACTTAAAATATCGACATCAATCTTTACATTAACTTGTTTGGATTGGAACTTTATAACATAATGCAATTTATAGGAAAGAAATAAGATTTAGCATTCATTTGTATTCAACTTAATAAAAATATTTTTTTCAACATGCTACACTTGACTTTTGTATGTAAATTTTTTATACAATTAGCTAACTTAGTCACCTTTGACATGCACCAAAACCCCTAAAATCCATAATGAAAAAAACCTAAAAAAAAAAAAGTTAGAGTGTGTCAACCTAGTAAAAAATCTTGTCAAAAAAGTATGTTTTCAAATTTCAATTGCTATAAATTTTTTTAACTATTTACTACAATAACATTGTTGAAGATCTTACGGTTAGAATTAGAAATTAATAATTGTTTAAGTCATTCGTGCTTTTTACATTGGAAATGGCAATTTTGAAGCCTTTTTCTGGTGAAACATAGTCAAGGAACTTCAGGGGTTATAGTCAACTTCATACACTTCTCATATACCAAAAATTTGACCATTGATTCTTTCTCATAGGGGATATCATAATGATTGAAAGGGTACTGAAATTTTTTTAGACATAGTAGACACTTTTTTTTGTCAAACTTTGAAGCTTGCCCTTGTGAAATTAATGTAAGGTAATAGGACCGGTTCCCCCTAAATTTCATGTTTGCATATTTAGATTAGTGAAAGAAAAAAATTATGATTTTTGGATGTTCCGCATAGCTTTAGCAAATGTATTACCTAAAAAGAACATTTTTGGAGCATTTCTAAAATTTTCTATGAATTTTAAAGTATGAAGGCTTAAAGTGGCCAATAACTGCTCATAGAATCATGGTGTACATGAGAAGTTGGATTATGAAAATAGATAGCTTATACACCAATTAGAACCAATGAAAAGTTTTCAATTTTTCCAAGCATGGGTGGAATTAAAACAATCTTGGACAATTTTTCAAACTAGACTAGTTGGTTTCTGACACCGAGCCTCCAAACAAGAGGTGGGAAGTAAGACCCGGGCTCTAATTGGTCCCGCTACCTTATACCATAACTTGGGTCAGTTGGCAGTTTGAGTAAGAATTTTTTTTAAATTTTTTTTAAATTTTTTTAGACGATTGAGTAAGAATTTGGTTAAGAACATTTTATCAAAAAAATTCCAAAAATCTTAAACAACTTTTATTAGCTGCCATAGTTGAGTCTTGAAACTATCAGAAAATCATAATTCCTAAACAATAACTTTTCTACTTCTTGTGAAAACTGGCTTCCAAGAAAGGTCTTAAAATTCTTTACGTTTTATTTTATTTTATTTTTTTGAGTCAACTGGAACCTTTTATTCCACCATAACAAGAGAAACAAAAAAGCGCCACCGCAAAGCCAAGCAAGTAAATTGAGACCTACTGGCAGAGTAACCACCCGGCCTAAGCACTGGTTCTATCTATGATACATGAACACCTACAACCAACACACCATTCAACAATTCTTTACATTCACTTTAAAAAATTTGGAAATGGGAAAGCTGCCCGGGAGAGGGGTTGACACTCCTGGTGATGTTAGAGAGGAGGGCACAGCAAATCTACTCCCAGAAGAGAGGTTGTCTGTAAGGAGGAAATATAGTAACCTTGGTAGGTAATCCCTACTGTACCTATTCAGGTATTAAATTGGAAATATTCCATAAATATGGTTCAAGGAAACAGGTGGAAATAGGTGCATGTGATTCTAGTGCAAAACCAAGGTAAACATATATCTAAATACACATCAATGCATATCTAGTTTCTATACACATAGATAATGGTATTCTAAATGCATGTTGCATGAACTGTAGGATCTTATGACAATTTTAGAAAACAGAAAACACCAACACCAAAGAAAAGAAAAGTGGGACAAGAAATATACAATGTGTTAATTAACACCTAAAAAGCTCACACTTATATGCACTGGAATTGCATTTAAATTGATGAGAAGGGCCCCAAAATTAATCACTCCAATGTGACAGATTGGTGTATTTGGTATGCACTGGATTGAATGTGTGATAAGGTAATGGTGCTGAAAACCAATCAAATTTCAAATTTGGCAAGTATACTGTGGAGTGGTGAGAGCATCCTCAGTGGTGAGAGTTTTGCTCCCTCTATCACCAAAAAGTGGGAGCAGGAGCTTGTGGCGCGGGCCAGCGGCCGGAGAACGCTAAATGTCATGTAAGGAAGGATAAGGCGGGACGGCGTGCCTCGGCCTTTGCCGTGGCGCGCCACCGTGGACGGCCTGTTTTTCCCCGCGTCTTCTCGCATCGGTAATTTCTAGCCTAAGTAACTGCGACAACCGCGTTACACTGTGACAATCCTCGGCAGTCGCGTGACACAAAACACTGGCGGTCCTGGTGACACTACGGCCCAGAACTGACCGTGCCCCCAAAACAATGACGTCATGCTACGTCATCGTCTCCCTCGCCTAACCTAGGAAGCGATTAGGGTTTTCCAATTTATTAAGGTTCTAATGTTATTGTCTTCTTTGTCCTGAAGCTTGTGTTTCATAAAATGTGCATGTACTCGATCTACTAATGCATTAATGTCTGTTCCGGTTATGTTACGTTGCTTGATTGTGGACCTTTCATTAGATTGATATTTGGATCGAAACGATTAATGTCACCTCGGCTATGCAGTGTTCCCACGGGGTTCGTAGTTCAGTTTAGGGTTGATGTGAGGGAGCGAAGGATCTAGGGTTCTTTATTGACGTCGTTCAGGGGAAGGGGAAGGTTTGTGCGATGGTGGATATGGAGGTTGAAGACTGCCCAACTTCGGAGTCAGCCAACATTGACTGTAAGCAAGAACCCACAGAGATAGATCTCGGTGAATACGACATTCAGAAGCTCTAGCTTCAGGCTATCGAGGAACGCGTTCAGGACCCGCCTCCGGGCATTTACGGTCCACGCGATTTACGATGGGAGCTCCACTATCGACCTCCTAGGGGTGAACATAAGAAGTCTCATATCGTACAACAATGTTATGTTCCTACGACTCGTGTCCAGGATATCATCGAGGGTATGCAATGCGGCAGAGAAGGAGATCAATGTAGGTTTCGACCTAACAAGGAGAATCGTCGTCCCAATCAAAGTCAAGATGGACACAAGACTGCACTCAAATTTACTCGGTATGTCACCTACTGTCACATTGTATTGTACGCTATCATAGTATTCAATTTCGGAGTTTTTCATTATTCTGATAAATGTCCTTCCATTTCCTGTACTTGTAGATACAAATGCGAGCATGGATCCAAAGATTTCTCACATATTGTTAAGCCGATTTCTGAAGAACTCTTGCCAAAGCCTAGGAAGAAACCCCGAACTCCTGATTGTGTTCCTGAAGGTAACGCAATTGCGCCCACTCGTAAAGCCCGAGCAAAGAGAGTTCGGAATCCGCTGGACAGGAAAGCGCCTCGCAGATTCAAGTCTAAGACGCCTGGATGTGGGGTGGATGCTATGGACTGGATGTTGGCAGATGAAACGCCATTGCCGAAGAAGAGACGTGACAAAAAGTCCAAAGTAGATGGCAATGCTCAACATGCTACATGGATAAAGGGCGGAGGTGTTTTAGTCTCTGTACTTCCCGATTTGAACGAGGTGCCTTCCATAGAGGAGGCACACAGTAGTCTTGTGCCAGTGGTGAAGAAGAGGGGGCCACGGAAGAAGAAAACCGATGTGGTCGATGTCAACAGTAGTGTTACATCGGGACCGACCGTTCCCAAGGTTGTTAGGTGAAGGGCGACAAAGGCCAAATCAGTTGTAGCAGTGGAGGAAGGTGGTGGTTCATTGTGTGGATGTGAGACAGCGGGACCATCACAGTCGGACCTCGATATGGTTGTAGACGCGGTGAAGCCCCAAAAAAATCCGCGACGGAAGACCGCACCTCGAAAAAAGAAGGCAGCACCTGCTTGCCACAATCAGTGTCACGGAGTTGGTGCACCGCTCTCTACAGTTCCAGCGGATATGGATGTTGTAGATGTGCATTCCAGTGTCACTAATGGATTCGCACCGCTTCTGTCCGCTTTGTGTGACCACGGCGATATTACATGTTGCGGGGCAAGTTCAGGTGGGAACTCTGAGGCTGTGAATGTTGACTCTGGAATCACACCTGAGGTCATTGACTCATCTCAGTCGGTAGAACGACCTGATGCGGAGTTCCCGAACAGTTCCACCAATAAAGCTCCCCCTGTTGAGAAAAAAAAAAGGGACTCTAAAAAGAAATGGAGCGGGTCCATTAAGCGGGGGTGTCTTGGTCAATTCACGGTAAAGACACTCCTTTATGCTTCTCATGTAACCAAGCTATGTATCATACAGGAGAAGCATGTCAACCGGGACGGCCTCGTTGTGCATGGGGGTATGAAATCTGGAGACCGTAGTGCGTTTTCTGCACATTTGTCGCCTAAAATTCGTACTTTCGTAGAAGAGTGCTTGCGGCGCAAAGACTCATCGAATCAGATAATGAAGAAGCACCTTGATCTGCTCAAGCAATATCAAGCAGCGGGGAGGGATATAACGCGGGACTTGCTGCTAACAACCAAGGACATTCGAAACATTTTTGGGAAATTGGCTCAAGAAACTTATATGTTGCACAAGAATGACGCACAAAGTGTAAGAATGTGGGTTGAAAGAAATCCGGAGAAGGTATTTTATTATACTGAATCTAACAAGGCGAAGCCCGTTCCTGTCCCAGGTGAACTGACTGGGGCAAACTTGCCCTTTACAATTGGAATTCAGACAGACTGGCAGCGAAAGATGATGCTCAAGCACGGTCATCGCGCTGGTATTTCTATTGACGCCACGTTTGGCACAAATGAGAAAAATGTGAGTTTACAAAACAACTGTATGCATACAATAATTAGGTGACTGTGCTTGCAATTCTGGAGGTTGTATAGAACTGCTTGTAGTCTATATTGAGTCCGTGGGTATGTACGAAAAATGCAGTTCCCCCTATACACCCTCATGGTTTTTGATGAGTGGCATAATGGTGTACTAGTCGCGTTTATATTGACTTCAAAATGTGCCGAGGTAGACCTCACACCGAGGATGAAAGCTCTTAACGCAAAGATGGTTGCTGAAAAACCTGATTGGAAACCAGCAGCTTTTATCGTCGACTGCGCGTAAGGAGAGATTAATGCGATTAAGTGAGTTCTATCATGCGTTATCTATTTCTGTAATGCACTGCTTACATGATTACTTACGGGGAACTCGGCCATTGAACACTGTACGGAAAATACCTATGCAGAGTCACGGTGTCACAGTGTTACAGTGTAATATGAGTGTTTAATCATTCCGCCTTACACTAATATTTAGTGTTGTTTCTCTGGCAGTGATACGTGGCCCGATACTGCAATTTTCTTATGCCTATGGCATGTTAGAAGAGCGTGGCAGAAAAATTCATGTTACAAAATAGTGGATCTTGGCAGACGGGCTACGATAATGTAGGAACTCGGGTCTATAATGTACGATCGCAGTTCCCCGCCGGGTGAAGAAGGTAAGGAATGGCCACGGATTAAAATAGAGGAATTAGAAAAGAAGTATCCCCAGGAAGGAGAGTTCTAGGAATATATGAAAGAGTACAGGGTAGAGAAGACACACATGTGGGTGGTTGGATTTAGGAATTTGCACTACTACGGACAAGACACAAATGCCGCCATCGAAGGATATCACGGATTTGCAAAATCCATTCTTAAGTCTAAACGAAGCAAAATGACTGGGAGAAGAGTGGACTGGTGCATTACGGCTTTGACAGAGGACGTTCTTGATCATTATTGGTACAAAGATCTTCGCAAGGAGAAAGGATTTGTGGACAATAAAAAAATGCAGGATAAGGTGGTAGACTCTATCTTGAAGGCCCGATTGATACCTGATACTGATGTCACTTTGCCCTTGAAAGAAGGTGACACTGCCATGGTCACATTGACAACACATCGTCACATGCGATATACCGTGTACAATCTAGGGTGCGAGTGGGGCGTCTGTAATTTTGTGTGGGCACAACGAGGTAACATGTGCAAACATCATATAAAGGTTGTAATGATGATGCACCCGGACATAGCAGAAGGAACTATTGCTCCATATTGTGGTAGAATGGCAGGCAATGTGAATGGGGGCCTACAGCAATTACTAACGCCACGTTGAGTACAACCTACTGCAGTAGTCGAATTCTGTACACCATGCGGAGGGAACACATCGATTCTGGTGACACCTGTTCCGACTCCACAACAGCCTCGTGGGGTTGACCTTCTTGAAACACTACAACAGCAAATTATTATACCACATGAAGAGGTCGGAGAGGATTCCTTTCTGATGGAACATTTGGTTGCTGAGCTTAACCAGACAATTGGTCGACTCCGGAAATTAAAGGTCGAACGCCGGGATAGGACCTTCCACCCAGTGACAGGGTCACCAATCTTTGAGACAGTCGACGATGGTATGGGCTTCAAGCTTGCTCGAAATAAAGATTTTCTAGAGCGTTCTGGTCCACTGGTGGCAAGACGTCTTTGACCTAGACGGTGTAACATGAAGGCCAGACTTACAGATTCTGTCCAAAGGAAGCATCACTGACACACTTCGTGGCACTGTTCACGATGTCTTTATGGTTTATGTGCTCCCGCCTCTCTTCATGGTGTTGTTTTCTTCAGCAATCTTTGTAGTTTTGTGTTAGGGTCTTCATTTTGAGTGGAGGTGATTCGCTTTGGTTTTATCCTTCAGGTCGATTCGCTTTGGTTTTATCCTTCAGGTCGATTCTTTTGAGTTTACAGTTCTCTTGTGTGCCGTCGTCGTACTTTGTTTCGTATGGAAGACAGGCTATGCCGGATGCGGTGTTGTTGGTATAGATGCTCCGGTAGTGCGCGACGACGATGGGGAGCAGGCGACACATGGAGTCCACGGTTGTTCCGTGGCAGAGCATTCACGGACCTCGTGTAGAGGACAACGACAATGTGCCGGGATTACTGCAATGCGACGCCGCCGTCCTAATGAAGAAGGTGATGGAACACGCCCACTTCTGCCCAGTCACTGTTCCGAGGAAGACCCACTCCGACGGGATAATCCGGAAGTGGACTGGGTCTTCAGACAGTTCTATACCGGAATGGGGGAGGAGGAATTCGACAATCTAAGCAACCATAGCGTCAACTAGTGTGCGGTAGATTGACGATGGGTTTTTGGTTCCTTATGTATTTTCCATTGCACATTGATTGCATACATTGTCCCTAATGTCAATCAAATATTTGTAACACCGGTTGTGTTTCAGAAGTCGCTCTTTTGTGACATTGCGTATTGCATAGTATGTTCTGTCGTGACACTGGATAATACACGTTCAATTGAGCTTAATGTTTTATGGTCTATGATGTATTCTTCTCTGTCCAGCAATGTGTTTGGGGCTAATTAGTCTTGCATGGAATCAAAAATGTGCTATCATGCTCGACAGTGATTGAGATACAAAAACAGAATGTAATCCATAAGTATTACATGGTATATCATTATGACAGAGGTATCTCATCAAAGAAGGAAAAGAAAGTTAATACGAGGGAAAATGCTAGTAAATGAATTTCGATCATATGAAATGTGACACTGAATGTTATAAAGGGGGGCCGTCTATTACTTCTTATTTGCAGTAGATGGAAATAAGTTTGAAGGTGTGGAATGGGCCAATCTTATGTTGAATCTTATATTAGTGTACCATTCTTATAACGGAAATGCATTCTCTAAAGTTCGTCAATATAAAAATATAATTTACATTTACATATGGTTTAGGTTTAATTGTTATACTGAATGAAGAGATTTACTGAATACTTACATTATTACTGTATGCTTAATATTATCTACGATTGTTTGCTAGACCTATATATGGTTGAGGGTTCTGAGTTTCAGAGATGAGTAAGTTCCCACAGGAGAAAAACGTGGACCTCGTCAACACATCAGCGCCGGAAGTTTGTATACAAGGGAGAACTTCTTTGTTGCAGACCCTCTCTTGCAGTTTCTCTTCTGTACTTATATTTCTTAGGCTGTTATCCATTGGAGTCTCTGTTTTCGTTTTCAGACTGTAACTTAGGGATGGAAGGGCTAGAATCAAAAGTACTAGAGATCTTAGCAACAATGGCCGATTTTGTCAACTTATCTGTCCCGAGAACGCATCTCTCTCTTCACTCCCCCAACAGTATTGTCGTGCATGTGCAAAACGATAGAGTGTATCCTCCGGCGTTGTTGTTAGACCCTGCTCACCTTAACCGTAGAAGGACAGTTCCTTTAGGAGTTAATACAAAGGCTCCGGAAAGGAAGAAGGTCTTCTTCTTCCCTGCGAGTGACCAGTTCAAGGGAGTGCAATGTTTGACTACTTACGTGTCACTATTGCAAGGGGGATCTAAGTGGAAAAAATCCTCATGTGACACTAAGAGCATGGAGTGTGGTTGCACTTCTATGGTATCATGTAGTCACAATAGTTTATAAATTAGAACTTTAGACAAATAGTACAATGTCTGAGTTTGTACATTAATGCAGTTACATATTCGTTGTACATTATGACGGATGCCATCAAGTGTTAACGCCATGACATTGTGACACTGAGTATCACGTGTTACACTGTGACATTGGGACGTTTTGTAAGAAATTTTTTTAACTAATAAATGGTTCCGTCGAGAGTGAATTTAGACGCCACTGAATACTCTCTTCTTAGTTGCATAGTATTAATTTGTTTTCATAACGACGTATGGTAATAAATTGATACTAAATTCCTCCCTTGTGTGTCTACTAATTAATTTTAATTTTTTATAAGCTTCGTTATGAATCCAAACCATTTTTTATAATATGTTTTTGTCGAACTCCCACTAATAATTCTTAAGTAATTAGTTTGATTATGGTTTCGATTACGCTATCATCAATTATCTCTGGAATTGAAACTTCTTATACATGTAATACTTTAATATTCCCACACTGGTCTGTGAGGACAATATATTAAACCAAACCCATTACTAAGTTTATTTTGTTTCGTACGATACACTATACAATACAGTAATAAAAATTAATATTTACTCTACATGTGCATCTAATAGGTTAGGTGATTAATTTAGATTTAGTTCATAAATTGCGATCAAGTTTTAAAAAATGTATAGACGTTAGGTATCGACAATGCTTTATTTTGCCGTGAACGTAATTAAATATGATATTCAAATAAATTTGGACTATTTCATTTTAGTCAATTTTGGAAAATTTACTTCATTTAAAAGTATAAATACATGAATGTTTAACTAGGTTAGCGGATTCTGGTTCGAACAATTTTTTTAAAACAAATTTAACGTTTCTTTCATTACTTTTTTTTTTAAAAACGCCATGAACAAATTCTTCTTAAATTATGTTAGAAATTTTTTCGCTCTACTGGAGGAAATAACATACTAATACCGGAATATAATTTTTCCTTTCATACATCTATTTGTGGCATCTCTGTATTTCTAGATTATTCATTAAGAAAAAATAAAATAATAATTAAAATAAAAGATAAGTCAGACATGTAATTTAAATAGGAACTTATTGAATTTATCCTAAATTTTAATTTCATTATAAGGGGGGAAATACTCTCGGTTTTCTCCAATTGTAATGCATGCATTAGCTATGTTACAACTTAATTAGATAACTATACTCAAGATTTGCCAAGTGTATTGTTAAATGTTAGATTACAATGTTACACTATGTATATCCTTTACCTATTACAAGTACTCAGATGTTCGTTTACGTCTCGGACTCTTAATTTTTTTCGCTATGTAATTCCTTTCGTTGGGTTGCTTTCAAGCACAGGTAGTCCTCTAAATACGCTCCGCGGAGAACACTGTCTGACAATGTAATACGGCATGTATACGGATACTATATGTTTTGGTGAACTACGAGTCAGTGTCACAACATAGAGCTTAGCAATTTCTGACCCAGGAGACATAGAGATACTTCAAGTTCTAGGACAGAGTTAAAGTTGACAATATTCATACCAAATGGACTCAATTAAAAAGGCAAGAAGGAAATGCAACTACTCGCAAACACTGTTTGGAATGAATTGAAGATTAAATCTCGGTCTTTGTCTCTGAAACTGATCTGGGTCAATGGCGCCCTAAGTAATTTACATTTAAAGGGTCTAACTTTCACACATATAATTAAAATGGAAGTTCTTAGAACATGGTTCTCTACGTCCCTACTTCTTCTGAGGGACACAAAACGGAGCTCGGAAACGAGTGTCACGGCGTCTAGCGTCTATTTTGCGAGCGAGAAGGGATAAGATCTCCATATTCGTATTCTTCGGTGTGAAGGGAAGCATCAAGGCAGTCTTCATCAGTTGCTCCGTCTTTTCAGAACGCCATGCTCGCAACTGAAAACGATCCATTCAGTGGAATCAGTATTTCTATTAAATTGTGTATACCTATAGCGACAGAAAGTAGATAAAGATTAATTACGATGCCTTGTGACTAAAGAAGGTTTCGAGTTACCTTCAAGTATAACATGGTGTTCCGTATAGTGTGATGACCACATTCGTAGTTCCCCACCTGGCGTAGAACCTCCAACTTGACAAGCGGGACAACATACGGCTCTACCCCCTCAAAGTCTGCCATGCACGGGAAATTGCATTTACAAACTCCGCATCTCTGCCTTCGGATTCATGGTACCGGGACTCACCGGAGTCGAGGTGAACCACCTTGTCATACTGAAACACAAGTAGGGACCAGTGGTCATGATCGACCCACAGCACCAAAATTTCCTTCACCTAATGCACCTTTATAGGGGAGGGTGAAAGGAGAAACGCAGTCGCCCACTTCAGCACCGCCGCATGGTCTGTAATCGAGCGCTTGTAGGTTGAGCTCACACGGGATAGAGCAAATAGTATTTCGTGTCGGTTAGAGGGTGTATACTGGAAATATAGACGGGACATGACAAAGTCCACGATGTCATTACCAAGCCTAGTCCGGCTTCGCCGTAGATCTCTTATCGCTTGAATTTTCACCTCCAACTCCTTGTTCTTCTCCGAAAAGAAGATGACATCAACAGCTCCGTCCCTCTTCTCTTTTCTCCCCAGCAATGTCTGCAAGAATTCCTCGACGTGTAAGTAAATATATGCTTGGGAAAGCGTCATGACAGCAACATCTTCAAGTCGCAATATGGCACAATCAGGCCAAGGCGATGCTGTCATGACACTCGCAACTTCTTTATCCTCACCAGTGTCACCCCCTTCAATCGTTGACTTACTTTTCTTTTCCGTCCACTGAGATAAGTTCACGAGCTCGGCCGAGATGACTTGCAAATCTTCTTCTTCATCGAACGTCGACCTCAGGTTCCTACAGGTGGAATCTTTGTGGACTGTTGGCAACTGTGGATTGCTGTTGCCGGGGATTATAGAGACACCCTTGTAAGGTGTTCTAACATTCCCATCTGGATTACCTTCCACCCACTGCTGGAAATTGGGATCCTGGGAAAACGTGGTCTCATCTACAACCATGTCGTCACTCGAGTGGGCGGTGTTCTGGAACTGGCTTAGAGTTATCAAGGGGGTCAGAACAGGTGGAGAACTATGGTCTTCTAGAATCTGTCTGATTTCAGGGAAAACCGTGGGTACTGTGTTATCTTGATTGTGGTTTGGAGATTCTTCGCAAGACTCCTCCAATGTCACAGTACTGCCAATGGTTTCAAGCGTGGGAAACCTAGAGTCCGTCCCTTCCTTCATAGTGGGAATATCGTCATCAGCCACGTCAGTGAAGGCATCGCCGTCAATGACCTTCACATCCGTAGATAAAGCTCGCTTTGAGCAATCGGCGGGTGTTCTCGCCACGCCTTGTGAAATGTCGCGGGCCGGTCCTGAAACACCGTTAGTGACCTCGGTGTCACTGCGTTTATCATCCACCACATCTACAAGAGGCACATCAGCACCAGCGTGATACTGAACGCCTTTAGCCAAGACTAATGGGGCAAAAGGGCCTTCCGCAAGTATAATACCATTGTCGGTGTCAATTTTCAGTGAATACAGTGTCTGCGAGGTTGTGACACTGGAACCGGGATGAGTTGCCGCGTGATTGGAGGGAACCTGCGGGGCAACCTTGGTCTTCGTTTCCTGGACGATCTGAGAGACTCCTTGGGAGACCATGTCTTCTACTGTCTCGTCTATCCCCTGATGTTCCTTGCCCCCACACTTAGTGGGAACATTGTCCTCTAACTTCAGCGGACCTGGATCACGCTCACTTACCGAGCCAATGGTGACACTAGGTACGAATAGTGTCACCTCTGCCTCTGACTGTCGCACCACCGTGCAGTACGCCGATGCCTCCTTAACTTTATCCTCCCTCACTTCAGGAATAAATGATTCATGCTCCGACTCTGCTAGCACCGCTGCTGATTTACAATCAACCATCGCCTCTGCTGAAACCTCCTCCCCCTCCATCAGCCGCAAAGAGTGACTCTCAAGGCTGGGCAGTGTGACAATAAATTCCCTTGAACATAAGGACCAGTAGGCCATGTCCTCCCTCTTCACTGTATCGTCAATTGCACATACTGCCTCTTCAATCTTCAGCTTCAAAGCAGCAACTCCCGGATTCCAATTCGGAGTGTGAATAGAGGCCACCGAGCCGACGTCGTGTTCTTCTCTCGTGCGCAGCACCGAGTTCCATGTGTGTGCGTGATCCTTCCATTGCTCGGGACATGTCGTTGACCAGATACGTGTGAATTCCATTGCTTGGCATACCGCCAAGTCATGTAGCGCTCTCAGTCTAATAATCCGAACCCACTGCAGAAGACCTTCAATTAAATCCCCGCCTTCCCCTCTATTTATCTTCTCCACCTCGCTGATAACATGTGCCCGCAACGTCTTACCAAGCCCGACTCGAAGCCCTGAGTAAGTGTAAGAGCCTTCAGCCGTGAATATGGAGACGTCGCGCTGGATATTTAAAACTAATCTACATTCCCTTTTGATAATGGCCTCAGTTAACCCGAAGACATGACATGTTAGGAGTCTAAATTGACCATACACGCATTTAAAGAGCACCCTGAAAACGTATACTAAGGGAATCGGTGCTGACGCCTCTACACGATTCTCGCACAGTAGCCTCCTGACATCCTTCGCCTCATTAGCTGCCACGAATGTTCAATGTAAGTCAGTACCACATATGAAAGACCACAGTGTGGAACTTCGTCATTTAAAAGGCGAAATGAAACAACAAATGACTATTACATAAATAGGCCTACCACGACTAAATAAACAATTACTTGAGGTGCATGTTTTTACCATCGTGCCGCCACGGCATCCCAGGCATTTGTCGGAGTACGACCTCGTAGCAGGAGATTATATGCCACAGGGGGGACCAGTCTCATAGAACTTCTTCGTATAATCTACCATTCATCTCCCTAAATTTCAATGTAGCATTTGCAGCCCTCTTTAATTCTGCATTTCTCATCTCCCTAAATTTCAATGTAGCATTTGCCGCCCTCTTTAATTCTGCATTTCTCATCTCCACTCTATATGTCTCCAAAGCAGTCTGGTAGGATTTGAAATCAATACTCCATTGAACGTACTGTCCAAGAGCCCGTACATTTTCGTAAGGAACCCCTTCCTCCACACTTTGGACCAATGCATCGAGTGCCAGTGTCACGGACTGAATAACAGAGTGAGGCAACGGTGATTTCTTATCCCCCTAAAAACGGAGTTCACAAATTGTTAGAAAACAGAAGTATACATAAGAAATAGAGAAATCACAGAGAACGGAATACATGTTTTCTAAGAGCAGGAGTCTGCGGCACTCAGCTTTTTGCGACTCCACCAATACGGTAAACGCATTAGCGTGTCTTTGAACTCTGGCCTTGCAACATCTTCATTCCACTGAAGAACAAACTCATCCCCAGTGTCACTGTCCCACGTTCAGGACAGTGTCACGTCCTGCGCAATTTTCCGTAGGTAATACAAACCAGGCATGTCCGGCTTCTCAGGGCACACAGGTGGCGGTGGTTGACGCTGAACAGATTCTGCTTCTATACACTGCTTAACAACATGTTCCCTTTCGATCTTGAACAAAAGATCCCTTCGCGCACTAAAACTCTCCCTCGCTCCGGGTTGAAATGTAAACGGCCCGGGACACCCATTCCTAGCCGCCCAATAGTATTGAAGCTCCATGTTCTAGTCGAATACAGGATCCGACACTTGAATAGATTTTACAGTCTCTTCAACTGACACCCTCGAACTAGGTGGATGCGGATGCGATGGACTGTCCATGATGGGGATATCATCTCCCACATCCACGTCACTGTGACACTGCATGCAATCACCTAGGACGTTACCAGACATCTGCCTAACAACTCCTGTTCCCTCAACATCTAAATTGACACAATCTGGAACAGCTACTTTTGTCCACCCTAAACCTTCCTCACAGAAGTTCCTATCAAGGTTCAAAATTCCAGTGCCCATAGATACTTCTCGCGTTCCCCCAGCCCCACTCCTAATCCGAATCATAAATTTCTCCCTTAATAGGTCAATTGCTCGTTGCTTGTCACTTACCTCTGTAGTGGATGTGGTGACTACCGTCGGTTTCTTCACAGGCTTTCCCTTCTTGCGGTTGACTCTATCTCCCTTCACTGCTTCCGCCTTTCGCTTGAGAGTCTCCATGACAGTAGGTCTCCTTAAATGGTGTGGCAGATCTTCCTCAGGGGACATCTCGACCTGCTGATTAGTGTCACAAGAGAACATAACTATCTTCCCTTGAACTTCGCTCTGTAGCAGTGCCACAATCTTGTCACCCGTCTTCGACCCGGGCATGGCGGTGACAGTAATTGACTTCTCCTTGTCCACACCCTCTTCATTCTGTTCTGTGCCCGTACTCTTCCTCCCATATCCGTCATCACCTAGATCATCATACGCTTCGACAGTGTCACACCTTCCCTCGAATCCCCAGTCACAGTCAACTCTGGTACCCCCCTCGTCCGCATTTGCCCGATCTGGAGATTCTCGAGACTCCTTTGTCGCGTTTTTTCGGGCGCTCCAAAAGGCTGTAGCCACAGATTTGGTCGGGGTTTTTTCGCGGTTTTCACACCACGGCCCCCTTCTCCTCACCCTTCGTCAACGGAGCCTTTCTTAAAAAAAGGTCAGCAGCAGGCAAAATAGTACTTTCTGTATGGGGTACCTTCCCTAAACCCCCCTCTAAACCTCCCGGATCCACCCTACCAGAGCCTGGTGCGTCTGTTTTCCCTCTAGTGTCTGCAACACCTTCTACTCCACCCTGTTTCTTCTTCAAAGCCTCCATTTTCTTGCACATAACCTCCACGCGTTTTCCCTCTCCAAGCTTGAAATCTGGATAGGGAAGCAGTAACGCCATTGCACCATCAGGATATCTTGCAGCAGTGCATCCCTCCACATACCGATGCCGATTAAGCATCATCTTGTTGGAGAACTCGTCCTTTCCGCAATGTATGCAGACGAAATACTTCCTCATCCCGCACGGGCGCAACGACCCCTTGCACATCGTGGCGTACTCCTTCTATAATTCCTGTACCCTCCGAAGACTCGGGTAGTGGACCGAGTAGCTATGGCCATAGATAACTACTTTGAGTGTCACAGGCTCTTCAGCCATATCCTCCGCCTTGAATAACCCTGTATCTTCTCCGCACTTAGGACACCCGGAAGCAAAGAAACAAATAAACTTAAATCTATTCACCACCCCTACAGGAACTCCACACCCGCTTCTGCAATGGACATACGAGTAGAACCAGTCCGCGTCATTGCTCTCGTCGTGGTCCCTGGAACATCATCAGGTTCATACGGAAGTGGTTAAATTATAGAAACCGTCACAACCCTCGGCCATATACCTTTTTTCTATGCGTAAATAATTCAATAGCAAAATAGAGATTGACATACCTCTGGCTGTAAACCCTAATTCAATAAGAAGACAGAATTTCAAGCTTCGCAGAACACTGCAATGCGGAATGAAGGTGCAGGGAATATTATTTCAATTAACCTAAACTGCTTCCGCACCTTGGTATGCTCCAAAACGAGAAGTCCGTTGCCGACAACGTCTCCACGGAGCTCTTGCTCATGACGCAGAGATCAGAGAGATGCAATGTGAAGGACTCCATTTCAGGAATAAACGCAGCGATTCGGGAAAAACTGAACAACAGAAATGATTGGAGTATGTAACTTACCTTCGTCGCGACGGTAGCCACAAAGAAGCTCCCGCTCTAGCTTGAAGGCGCTACTGTGGCGCATCTCCAAAGGTGTCATCTCCACGCCGCAACACATTATAATCTTGGAATGATGAGGAGTTCCACCTAGGACTGACGTGACTCGACACAACAACAAAACGGCGAGATTTAATTTAACGCGCCGTCCCGCCTTATCCTTCCTTACATGACATTTAGCGTTCTCCCTAGCGGCCTTTCTATGTCTCCCGTCACTATGCGGGTCTCGCTAGAAGAACTCCTGCTCTCTGCAAATGTTGCACATTTGCCGTGAGGGAAAATCCTCCCGCTACGAGTCCTGCGCGTCTGTCAGAGGAGCTAATTACAACTTGATCCAAAATCTGGAGCCCACAGGACAATAGGTGGACTAGCACGAGTCAACGTGGAGGAGCCACCCATCCCGAGGGTTTCCAACCCAAGACCCCTTGCCGGGAGCGGACTGGGCCCGCAGCCCGCTATGTTGACCCGCCACCAAACTAGGGACTTGTCAAGCTCAGTTGGAGGGAGCTTGTGACAGGACTCGACTGAGGATGCTCTAAAGGGTATATTTTTAGAGGCATCTGCAAAGTTTGTGAGAGGCCAGTAATGATGGAACTATAATTTTTGAACTCTTTTTGAATTAGTTATAAAATTTTGAATGTAAAACCGTAGGGGTTTCCAAAACCAATCACCCTAATATCTAGCTCCCTTGTACATTACGTTGTGGAGTTGGAAGCTAGAATCTAGCTTTCAGGTGATTGCCCCTACTGATTGGTTATTGGTACTGATTGGTTTTCAGTGCCATTACCTTATGTTTACACAACCACAACAAACTATTTTTTCCTGTGTTGGTTATTGGTCTTTTAAGTAGTTGAAAACCATTGGTCATGCAGCATCCCATTTTGGGTTGATTTTTGGCTAAATACTTGTTACCTCAGGCACTCTAAGCTTCAAAATATGACACTCTTTGGTTCTAAATTACTTCATGGGTTTGTTCATAAATAATTTTAAAATATGAAAAATTTTGAAAATTTAAAGGACAAAAGAATAAAAATACGAGAAATCATTTTTAGTGATATTTGATTATTTTAACCCCTAACTATCCTTAAAACCCAAAATGGGTTTTGGCTATTTCGGGCAGCCTGGATGGGGAGGTTTAAATTAATATTTTTTTTCAAGATTTTTACTAGGATCTCCCTTTACTGTAAGGTCTATGTAGTAAAATTTTTGAAGCCAAATTCCAATTTTAGAACCTTCATCTAGAAATTTTAGGTTTCAAGTCCAAAAAGGGCAGTCTAAAATTAGGTCTTTTAAAAAAATTAAAAATTGAAATATTTTCATAACCAAATCACTAATCAAGTTCCATAGTGACCCAAGTCAAAAAGTTTACCAATTTTACAAGGGCAGCCTCCAAAACTTACAAAGACAAGCTTCAAAGTTTTTAGTAATTTTTGAATTTTTTCTTTAGAAATTTGTCAAAATTCGAGATTTTAGAATTTTTTAAAAATATTTTTATCTAAAAATCACAAATTTATAAAGGTACCTACTCACCGTTCACTTTTTCTTTAGCACACAATTTTGTATTGTAATGCATGTTTTACTATTTTGTCAATTTTATACCTTCTTATAGAAAATAATTTTTATGAAGGTCTAAAAAGCGTTTTTTTGGCCTAAAATTTTGCATGAGCATACCCAACTTAGTAAGCTACATGGAAAAAAATGTGACCAAAATGTTTGAAGTAATAATCATCAAGTCTCCCTTTGGCCCATTTGCACTATGCCTGTCGGCCAAGGCCGAAAAAAATATTTGCTGAAACTTTGAACACTATGATCTCCCTAATGAAAAACATCCAACGGTAGAAATTTGGATCAGTTCTTCCAAGTAGGGTTAGGTACAAGATCTTACGGTTGAAATTCCAAAAAAGGTTAAAATGTTTGTTTCATATCCTCGGGAGGGCATAGTGGTAAAAAATCGCAGTTTTGAGGATTCAAGCTCTCAAAAACACAAGGAAATTTAGGGGTTAAAGCCATATGATGCTACTTCAGGTTTTTTTATTTTTTTTATTTTTTTAATATTTTAATATTTTAAAAAACTAATCCAATTTTTGAAGGACAAACCTTATCTTCCTGGAAAAAACAAATATGTGTTCAAGGGCAATTGATGTACTATGTACAAACCTGATATTGGTGTACGATGCTTGGAGATAATAAGAGATGGACTGTAATCTCATGTAAAACCATTCATTCTACTTGTTGACTAAATGAAGCATGCATACAAAACCTTAGAATTCACTAGTAGAAAATGGTCCGAAGTGACTCATCCATATTTCTACTAGTGATTGGACACTCAACATCTTGCACATTGTTCACCAAATGAAGCAGGTGATGAAACTATCTTGTGTTATACCTTGATAATTTTGTAAAGAATTCAAGCTCATTTTTTAATTCTATTAGCTGAAGGCGGATTGTGTGCTACGAGCATTTCAAAAACCACTATTCTTCACTAGGTGGTTACTATTTTTGACGACTGCGGGCTCGTGCAATCTCAATTCTTGAGTCCGGCATCAAATCAACAAGAATGAAACAACAAATCTAATGAGACCACATCCAACTTCTAACTATAAAATCTGTACATATATAATATGTTTGTACATACATGATTCATGAGGGAATCCATTCCATGTGGGTGCGCAAAATATTAGATCCAGTGTACTCCTCCTCTTTAGGATCTTGTCAAAACATCCACCCAGTCACACAATTATTCAACCTGAGTGCTTAGAAACCGGAAGATGTATTCCTTCATGTTTCATGGAGCTCTCGGCTGACCAGGTGACAGTGGTGTCTTGGGAGCTTCATCATTTTTGGAGCTGTTGTAATAATTCCGATTGTTTCAATAAGTCTCCTCAGTATGGGGGGAGATACTCAAGAAAATGCTTGCAGCAACTTATTAAATAAATGAAATTTGTAGAATACACGCTACACCAAATGTACGAATCCTCAAGAGAAACCGTTGTGAATTGCAGGAGTTGAACCTGGCAGTGACTGCAGATCTGTTTAAATTTCCGGATCCCAGGAACTTAACGTACCCCAGAGTTTCTCATCAGTAGTCATAGCATGATCAAATTGCAGTGAAATAATCAGGATTCAGGACCGTGACTAACATGAATGTGTTTCCAGGCTTCTCCGTTTCCAATGCAACTGACTCCGGGCATGCACGACTTGTTTGATGTGAGGTTGTCATGACATTCAGGCCCTGATCACACCACATCTCAGGTCTGGCACGTTTGAAGAAGCAACTCATTTGGCTCAAAATGTGCATAAAAGGACTTCACTGAGTACGTTTTTGCAAATCTCCTGTCCATTCTTGCTCTTCTTTGCAGGAATTTGTCATAGCAACAGGTTTGCAATTTTTATTTGATAAATTCCTTGATAAATATTGGACCTCAAAGCAAAGTTTCCATTGTTTTTGACGGTATAGTAAGGATCAAAGTATCTTCTCTATAAATTAAAAAATAAATTGATTGTTCCATTCCTCTCGTAGTGGAATAAGACTTCCTTTGTAGATATTCGTATCAGGATCCTGGGTAAAAGGAAAGCTCCTCTATTTATGCATAAGAAATTTTGTTTCATTGAAAATGTTTTTCCTGATGTTCTTCATAGTAAATTGTATTCAGGATAAAAGATTTAAGTTCAATACATAAATTATAATTGATTTGATTTTTGATGTTCTATTATTTCAAATTAGTTACCAAAAATTGTGAATGTTTTTTCTGATTACAGTAGACATATAACTTCATCTATTTTTTTCACAATTTTTTCATTTTATTTTAATCTCATATATTTATTATATTTATACCCCAGCTTCAACTGTGGGCCACTCTAATTCAACTGTGAATACCCCTACCATGAACTGCTCCATAATGGAGGCCAAACATGTTAACTGGACTATCATGCAATATGCAGTTATGCATGGTGTTTGACTATTACAGTAACTTTGCAGATCTCAAGCTTCCTGAACATTGTAGTCTAGGAGATGAAAGATGTGCGTGTAACTTAATTGGACCACGTGCTCCAGTGCTTCACAACATGAATCATGTCCACTTGGAATACTTTATTATATGGCATGGCTTTCTTTGATATTACTTCCTTTTTGACACATAAGGTGAAACCACCTATAAGCGGGCATTTAAGGATTATGTAAGGAATCTATATTCTTGGGTGATGAAATGAGTGGGTTACTATTTTTCAGGGATAAGGAATAGGAAAAGACAAGTTTTCCCTATTTTTTTGATATTTTAAAGCACACACATAATTAAGTACAAATTTTCAAAGCCTTAAGAAGTGGTAACCTATAAGCGGGCACCCTGTTTATGTACGCATGAGGTACATGCAAGGGAGGTTATATCTTTATAAAGGCAAGAATCTTAGGACACGCCCATGGGGTGGTGCCTGCTTATAGGTGGTTTCACCTTAGAGTATATGTTTTTGGCACCGTAGTTTACATACAGTCAAAGGTAGACACTTGTGGGTTAGGATTTTAGTTTCTATATATAAAAGTGTAACAAAATTGGTTATGATTTGATCCTTCATTTGGTAAATGATTGTACAGTAGAGTGACCTCAACAGTGTGTTCTTTTGTGATCACAAGGAAATGAAACATGCTCCAAACAGCTGACCCCTTGAGTCTGGAATCACAAAATGCAAAGCAAGGCACAAAAATAATTTATATTTAACTTGACTTGGGTCATAGCTGCAGGGCCACATCGGTATTTCCAGCAGCCCCAGCCAGCAAAAGAACCAGCCCTACGTATCCGGAGCGTATTCCGGGCTGGGATTTTGAGCTCCTGGAGCTGCTGGTTACATGGGGTAGCCTTGCCTCCAGCCGCTCCAGTAGCTCCAGGAGCTCAAAATCCCAGCCCGGAATACGCTCCGGATACGTAGGGCTGGTTCTTTTGCTGGCTGCGGCTGCTGGAAATACCGGTGTGGCCCTGGTACCAGAAGAGGGTCAGACGCAGGTGATGGTGAAGCAGGCATCACCTTGGTAAGGACTCAAGCCTCAAGGGTTCAACGGATTCTTCTAAAATCTATGACTTTTGCATTATAGTTTCAAATTTTTCGAAAATTCTGTCATTTGAAAAGTACCGGTAAAAGCTATGTGAAACAAAAATAATTTAAAAAAAAATCTAAAAAATCGAGGAGTTTAAGATAGCCAGCCAACGAGTGCTATAACCACAATGTGGTTTCAAAGAACTTTACGGGTTAAAAAAAAATACATAAATCAAACTTAAATGTGCACTGAACAATATTAAACTTGATCGGAAATAACAACTTCCATGCATTTTTTACTGCAGCCTGGGGATGCTGATTCTCTGTTGCCTGACGCCCTTGAACAAGAGAATAAGAAAATTTGCACCAAAGCAAAGCAGGGTGTAAACTTATCCAAGTGAACTTGGGTCAGAAGAGGGTCAGAACCAGGTGATGGGGAGATGGCGAAGCAGGCATCACCATGGTCAGGACTCAGAAGTGGCAGATGAAGAGTGTGGGAGACTGGGAAGCATTACTTTAACTAATTCACAACACTTGGGAATATTTTACAAGTCATTCAGAATTTCAGAGTATGGGCGGCAACACAACAACACCGTACATACATTAGAGGTACTTGCACAGGGTACTTGAAGAGAAAACCAGAACGTTGCAGCATCAGGAAACCGTCACTTTCAGAGCCTCTCTGCTTGCTGGTTAAAATGGCACAGTTGGTGTAAAAAAGATACGGAGGAAACGGGTAGCAGGAGAAAATATGGATGAAAGAATAATTTAAGTTTTTTGACTTGTATTGGATTTTTTGTGAATTTTTTGATATCTCAAAATAAAACTTCTAGGAATTGATATTAGGAGGTTCTAGAATCAAAAGTAGCACACTTTCAAAAATATATGTTGTAGAATTAAAAATATTAGAAAGTAGATCTTATCGCCATTAAACATATATGCGATAAATCTGTCAAGTCTAACACCATTATTGGGTGCCTTGAAACCCTATATTGATTTGCCTTGAGTAGATACCTATAAATTGTCATACTCGAGTGAGCTCCAGCTACACTTTTATTAATGACCACATGCACTAATGGCCGAGCTCATAAATCCTAAACGACAAGAGCAAAAACACCACCATGCTGGCAATTTGGATAAATATGTTACAGTTGGCGGAAGTGACATTCTTGAAGAACGTGCAACCACCATGTGCCAAAGTTAATTGAGATAGTGACGTTGCAACCTATGACATGCTTTGTTGATGTCACCGAATATAAAGAGTTCTTCATTATGGTTGTTGGGCTAACAAAGCAATTGCCTTGCTTGGCAATCCATCGTCTACAAACTTGCGTACATTAATTTAACAATTTTCAAATTATCTTGATAAAAATCTAACTTCTTCAAAATGAGTACCAAATATTTCTGAATTTTTTTGTCAATTTTTTTTATAACAAACATGAAAAAGATTAGAATATAAAGAGAGGTACGTATGATTTTTTTAATGACTTTTTGAAGGTATCTTGTTAAATATAAAAAAAAAAACAAAAAAAAATGTTAAATTTAAGTAAGATCTTTTCAAATAAAAGCTTAAAGTTTCTACTATGAACATTGTCAGTAAATGAATTAAACTTCTTTTTTTTCTAAATAAGAAATTTTTGTATAATAGAAATTCAACTTGGAATTGCAATAAGATAGTCAATTTCATATTGATTTAAAATTTTAAATAAATGATTTACTTTTACAGTCATTACTTAGGAATGCCATTTCTTCATATTAAATTAGAGCACTTAGACTACTTTTAGCTTCTATATTAGGTTCAAACCATGAAAAAAGCAGCAAAAGTAGTTCACCATAAAGTGTATTTTGGATTTTTTGGTAAGTGAAAAAAAAAAAAAAACAAATGAATTTAGCCCATAAAATTTCATCTAATACATTCTCATTACACTATGAGAATGAGATTTGTGAATTCCAATATCTATTCTATTTTGAATTTTTGGAAATATTTAAGTCAAATTTTAATAAATATTGATTGAATACATGTTACTACATATAGTGATTATCCTATTTTTTTGCAAATGGATGATTTTCATCCACAAAGATTTTCTTCATTCATGGTGAGAGGGTCCTTTGCCTCTAATTCAATCATAGTTCCCAATGCCCATTCTATTTATACAAAGTGAATTTGCAAATTCTATCTCTTCGATGCCACAATGCCACAATTCAGTAGGAATGTTAGTGGTAAAAGGCTGAAAAAATTCCACATGGCCAGGTGCAAGCCTCCTGCACAAAATACTCCATTCAACACCACACCGACTCAGAATTAGATGGGGTTAAAACCTATTTGCCTACACAACTTCCACCATATGTAGCATAGCGGTTCCATTCAGGGTGCATGTATTGCCAGGCGACCAAAATACATGCCAGCTCAATGCGCATGACTTGATTGTGCGTTGCATAATGTCATGAATCCAAAGACATGCTAATTTGTCTTCTGCAGACATCAGGCACATGTCTCACCAACCTTCAATTCAATGCGGGACACAACTTGTAGGGAATGGAAGCTCCAGTATTCACATTCACTTCCTTGCTGCAGGTATTTTGCGAGGTGAGTTTGTGTCTGATTGTAGAAGTCTTTAGTACGAGATTTGACGGCTGTAAATAAAATTCTGTTTAGAAAATTTTCTGATATATCTTTTGAGGAGATGGTTGGATTTGGACTTGTTCCATGGCTTGAATTTAATTTTTGAAAGTTTATGTTGATGGTGACTCCTGTTTAATGTGACTCCATCATTTGTCAGTGTTTGGAAGAGCTTTTGTTATTCATTGAAGCGATATTTGTGAAGTGACCCAGGACCCATCAATAAACAACTCACTGGGTCCAACTCAGCCATCAACTTTTGATGAGATACTGGAGGGACACAAATCAAAAGACAATTAAACAATACACCTTAGAAGTGAGTCATTCCTTGAGCGCAACAAAATTTCCCCACTTTCTACTAGCAAAAGTTCTAAACAGAAGAATTTAGTTCCTTGTACCTTTGAAACCAACTTAGAAAAATAAGTATAATATTTATAATAATATTTAGAAAGCAGCCCTCTAAGTACTCTAACCCAGGCAAGTGAGATCACATTTTCTAAAGCCCAGAATATCATGAAACAGAAGCCGTTACAAAAACAATTATCAACAACTATCTACCATCTACATCAAACATATCCAACACTCTCAACACAAGAAACTCCATATCCTCCTTGTGCCGAGTCAAGCCCATACCTCCAGAAAACAGAAGATAATTCTCCACGTCGGAGATGTTGTCCAGCATCGTTATCAGAACCGAAGGCAATTTTCTATCAGAAAACAAGCCTTTGAATGCTTCGTCACGGCTCAAGAGCACAAAGATGAGCTCCATGGCGTATCTCCGAATTCTGGGCCGTCTTGTCGTCGATGGAGCATGGTTCAGACACTCTAGTAAAGAGTCGACAAGTTTGTTTCGGTTCACTCCGTGATGCTCGAAGAGGTTGATAAATTCCTGGTGTGTGAGAGATGGTAATTGCAAGACGGTGGCCAGGCCCAGGGCAGCCTCTTGGACTCTTCTGTCGGAGGTTGAGATCACTCTCTTGAGGAGGAACTCGCTGTGTTGGGAGACTTCTTCCTGCATTGTTGGTGTCATGTAGATAAATGTGCCGCGAAGGATCTGTGCGGATAGGATGCCCAGCTCCTTGTTTTCCTCGTCGTGGAGCATCTGGAGCAGGACCGTGGAGGCTCGCAGGTGGGGCTCTCTGAACCGCGTTCGGAGGATGCGGTTGCAGTTCTCCATGTTCTGGAGTGCAAGTCGCATTAGCACTTTGCCGGCTTTTTTGGCAAGGTTAGCGTCCTGCGAGAGCATAACAGAATTTGGATTTCATGAGGACGGTGAACCGCGAAAGTTAACCCCGGCGTACAATGGAATTAATGACATCCCAACCTCGCTTCAGGTTTCAACAATGTGGGAGTCCAAACCTTCAATTATTTGTTAGAAATCACTGATACTTTGTATCGTAACTTTCTAGAACCAACACGAAGGGGAAGTTCCATGTAGGATTCATCGAATTCTGGTGTAACTTATTTTGAACTTGAAGCTTTTGCACTGGTTCTAGAATGTTATGATGAGCGAACTTCCTATTAACCAACAAAGGACATAAGCGAAATGAAGGTTTCAACATCGCATATTTCATACTCTGATTTATGTCCTCACTTGTTTTACATGGTTTGTAACTGATGTTGAAGACCTTGAATATCAACATTGAGGTGCAAAACCACTCCCACATGCAACAGATACAAAACAAGACTTGAATTGAATGGAGTTTGTTATATATACTTGCCTTGACAGCAGATGCCTCTTCGTGAAGAGATGGCATCCGACACAACGACCCTCTCGTGAACAGAAACATCAAATTCGAGATGACCCCCCCGGTGCTGCCGATCACCTCCCGCGAGTGCTTGTCCAGGGCCAAGCTCTTGAGCACATCCACCGCATGTTCGTGCAAATCCCTCGACATTGCCCTCGCTGGAGAGTGCAAAATGTCGCGCAAATGAGGGATCGTCGACACAACATTTGCAATCGCGGGACGCAAAATGCTGCCTGAGCTGCCTGTTGTACTGGCCAATAACTTGAGCACTTGTAGGCTTTGACGAATGGTTTTACAGCCCTCTGCGGAAGTAATGCTACTTCCATGGACTCCATGAATATTGACGAAGTCCACCAGTCTCACAAGAAGACCTCGTGTGTCTCCGATGCGGACGCAGTTTGTGTGTTCTAGTGCAAGGTACTTGAGAATGCCCAATCCGTAGGTTCGAAGCTCAATCACTTCCCCTGGTGGCGGTGCTGCATTTTCCCCTGTCATAACGAAAAAGCCAAGCTCATTGTTAGATAGTCAATCTATTTCTTGACATCGAAAGTTGGTTTTCCCAAGAATGTCAATCGAAAGTGAGTGGAAAGGATACCTTCAACATGGAGAAGCCTGTCGACGTCGTCCCATTGAATGAGGGACATTATATTCTCCAAGGAACCGGACACTGCAATCACACGGGACCCATTCCGTGTGCTTGATACTAAAGCCTTCACTATGGCAGCTGAATTGAGGCGGATCTCCCTCTCGTCTTTGTGGTGCCATGCCAGCATCTCTACTAACCTGTCTATCGCACCTAAGAATACAAGAAACATATCGATAAACCTTCATGCAGGTGTGTAGATAGATCTAACTGGAATCGAATACTAAAATTCAAGTTTTTCAAAGAATGACAGAAAGCAACCCAGCTGCTGCCACAATTGTAAGCTGCATGTGTGCTGTGCTCACCTGGTGTGATGCCGATGCGGCGGAGTGTATCACTGTGGGAAGCATGAGACCTTTCCACAAATGCCTTGAGAATTTTTGAGCCTCCCAGGACTTCTTTCTCGTCATTACTTTGCAAGAGCTCCATGCTGTATGACACCAGATCCATCGTCAGCCCTGTGAAAACACTCGTCGTCAAGCTCGTCGAATACACCTGACATACATGACCACCACAGAATTCACAGTAAGCAGCTGCACACCAATGTTTTTTCACTTCTACACCACTTATTTTACAGCAATTTCACAACTTAGGGAGTTACCGTGTAGAAGAATGATCTTATTGTATCGACGCATTCGCTCTTGAGCTGAGATTTCCTGTCGACTCTTTCAAACAACCTCTTGTAACTGATCTTATACTCCCAATACATCTTCTCGACCAGAAAGATGAAAGCCTCCACCAGCGCCATCGCATAAAACGCGTATAAGCTGTAAGTGATGTTATCCTTCAAATTGTCAGGAGTCCCTGGATCCAGAAAATCGTGCAATATAAGGCGCCACAGCGACAAGGCGAGACACAGGAGGGCGGAGACGACTTGGCCGATGTAGAGAAAGGTTGCCATGCCCTTGGCTGATACAACTTGTGTATACGGCAAGAGAGGAAGCATGGATGCCGACCATGTTCTCGGTGCAGTCTTCGACCTCAGAGTTTCGGCAATTCGTTGATCTCGCTTGGCCGTCTGAGGCGCTGGCGAGGGTGCCTGGGACGTTGGCGTGCCGTAGCCTGGAACGCCGTTGTGTCTATGCCGTGGTGGCCATGGGGATGGCGATCGCGCCGCTCCTTCATCGCTGGAGCTGCTGTCACCTTGAGAGTGACGAACAAGACCTGAACATCACAGAAGAAAGTGAATAAACGAGTTCAAAGTAATCCATCAAATGGCAACCAGTTTTTCCTGACGAGAGATCTATACCGAATCTATCATCGCTGGAGCTGTTCTCGACCAGAGAAAGATGATTAGGTAAAATATTAGCAACCAAAGCACTTCATCAAATGGGTACTGAAACTCCTTGTCAAGGGATCGATTTCCAAGAGATTAGGGTTGCAAAGACGAGCAAAGCGATCACCTGAGACGATATGGCTGCTCCTGTGAGCGAGATTCGAACCAAGCTCGTAGAGCGAGAACGACGAACGAGTGCGTGCCTGCTGCCACTCCAGCTCATTCGACAGAAGAAAAATTCTGGAGCCCTCTGTCAATAACAGGATTGTCACCACCCAGAAATCGGTTCCGCTCAAGTACTGGCTGAATCCGCCGAGCAGCACCACCGTCGCCCAGACGAACGTGAGCGCCCCAGTGCCGCGCGCAGTCTTCTCCAGAATCGTCAACCGGAATGCAAACAACGTGATGGACTTCTCCGGCGCGTAATTATCTTTGCTAACATCCGACGCCGGACTACCTCGATAAGCTTTCGAAGCGCTGGTAGACGAAGTAGACAGGTTTCCAGGACTCTTGCCGCACTTTGATCCTCCTCGGTACTGTCCTACCTCGCTATCCGTGTCAACATCGCTAGTGTCGGAATCTACAAGCGCATGAGAAGCACGAATCTCTTCCACCAGCGTCTGGTCGATGGAATCGGAAACCGTAATCGAGAGCTCGCCCGTCTTGTTCAGAGTCCTTTTACTCGGCAATCTACTTCGCAAGCGTTGCACAGCAATCTCCGCAAACGCAACCTTCCGAAATCGCTTGTCCTTTGACATATTTTGTGCTCATTCAGTAATTCACTAGATTCTGAAATTCCCTCCGGGTTTGTGCCCGAGCCTTAACTCTAACAAGACAACTCACATGATCCGGTTGGGTTTATGACCTTCCATGACGAGTCCGACCACGGCGATCGAGCTGCTTGCCGTGTCGAAGAATCCATCGAATGTCTGCACAGTGATGCTGGATTTCCACGACCTGGCACCAGCTGGGACGAATTTTCTTCGATCACTTTGCGGTTACCGACGTTCCTAGACACGCAGAACTCATTGACATTCCTTGCGCAACAAGTACTTGTGACTTTATTGGTTTTTCCTAAGTACAATACAGACATGTAACCTGGTGGCATCGTCCTCGGTGTCCGTGAATTCTTTTACCTACTCTTGAGATAAAAAAATGTGCGGTCTGTGCAGGACAACGCTTGAGCGTCAAAGTGATCATATTTCGTTGTTTGAGAATGATGCGCATTGCGTACAACTCCTGGAGGGATATGCTGCTGGCGGTATTTTGATTTTATTATTCTTTTAGGAAGAAACAGACTCCTCATGAACGAAGGAATGTGTAGATTATTTGGCGTCATGGCAAAGCAAAAGATTGGATGGACAGTGTATTTCCATATATAAGTTAGACTAGCAAGCTGTGGAATCAAGTGGAGTGGCCCGGCATGGCGTGTGAAATGCAGACAGTGGGAGTCAAACAGCCTGAAAACCTGGAAAATGGGTTCAAAGTTTCATGGTTTCCGGCGGCTCTACCATGTTTATCATCATCTTCATTTTCATATTATTGTATGTTTGGAAAGGAAAAGGAGCTTGTACTCCGACTTAGTTACCATCATAGTCATGCAAATTGAATGATATTTGTCACGGGTGGTTTACGTAAAATTCTATGAACATCAAATTTGAAGGTAGAAGCTAAACGGGGATATCTGCGAGGTACACCTCACAATAGCTTTTGATGGAACGACCAACACGTTTCAACCAAATAGCTTAACCACAACAATTATTATACTGATCATCTTGAGTGATGCACAAATAAATACTTTCTTCCTTGACGAGCTTACAAGGGTTATGGAGATTTTAAAATTGACCAAGCCGAAGCTGCCAAGTAACGGAAGTACTTCTGGAGCTGGCTACATTAGGTCCCTGTGAGAAAAAATGTTCAAGACCCCCAGAATCCAGATTTTGATTACTGGGAGATTGACTATCGCATTTACATCCTTAATAATTAATTAATTTGCTACTTCTACTCAATTGGTAGAGAAACAATGGAATGAGTTCCAATCCAAGCCATGGCCTGTTACTCTTGATGACGAAGCTAGCTTTTCAGTAAGACCTATGTCAATGACTTGCATCAAATCGACTCGGTGGTAGTATAAGTTGTAGAGTACACTGGTTGATGGATCTTCTCTTCAAAGAGATCCAAGGGCAAAACTGCCGTCACTTCGCCACCCACACACTCACACCCACATTTAGAACCTGCAATTGCAGAGTCGAAAATTGTTTGGTGTTTTCACTGGAACTGTGTGCAGCAGCTTGACCGAAGAATGACGAGTATGCTTAGAAGTGACTGGTTTGTAACCCGGCCATCTTGTTGAAGAAGCCGGATTTTGGAGAAGTTGAATGAATTATTGGATTTGGCTTCAGTGATCTCAAAACGGTGTGCACTGTTGCGGCTCTCCGGTGACGGGATCCACAGAGACAACGGCGGTTCGGTCACACGGCAGCACGTCTTGGCCGAGCTTCGCCCCCGCGGATTTCAATCCCTTCAAAGTGGTCGCCTGATTGAACAGGTTCAGAACCGGCAGCTTCGATGCGGACGGTAGTTTCTGCTTCGGCAGTAGCGGGCGAAAATCCTCCTGCCATAGCCAAAACAATAATCATAAAATATCAGTTGAAAGCTCAACCATCAAATAAAATACAATCAAAGCTCAATCTCAGAAGAATTCGTGGTTCATCTTTTTTTTTTTTTTTTTTGGAGTGAGGAATTGCTTACATAAATAAGAGGTACAACAAAGTCTTCTCTCTTGTGCTTCACGACGTTGTCCGTCGCATTGATGTGCGCGCCAGGTTCCATGTGGTTGGTGGAGAAGCTCGTCTGGTTTGGGAAATTTGGGTACAACGTCACGTAGCCCCGGAGGTACATCATGTCAATCAGGAACTTCTTCCACGAAGCCTGCACAAAACGAATTGAAATCTTAAACCGTTAGAACAGGCCCGAAGAAGAAGTCGACGTGCCGTTTATGCAATTAACCCAAATTTGCATAGAAACCATAACGAGCACCGATGAATTCATTTCATACCTGCCAACCATTCGTCCTGGAGTGCGGGATTTGAACGGGATTTTCTTTCGCGTTCACGGTGTAACGCATCCCCATGTATTTGTAGAACTCTCGCCATCGCTCGGGGAAGAACAACGCGCCCCAGCTGCAGGGGAGTTGGTGCAAGTAGGGCGTGTTCGGGTGGATCAGTTTGAAGAAATCGGTGCCGTTCCAGTGAGGCCGCTCCTTGACGACCTCCACCACGCGAGGCGTGTACAATGCGATGGCGTTGAGCTCCGGGAGGTGCACTGTGGGGTCGTAGTGGTACGCGAGCAATGCGTATTTGAGCCACATGTAGTAGAACGGAGAGACTTCGATGTCATCTTCCAGGAGTAATCCGAAGTCGTCGTCGGAGGCCGGGTACCAGCTCTCGCTCACCGCGCGGATGAGCCCGCCCTGGATAATGCGCCGCTTCACGGATTTCGTCCCATGTGGCCAGTTGAAGGAATGGATGATGTGCAGCGTCTCCGCGTCCACCTTGCTGTCCATGTTGAACGTGATGGAAATCTTGTCACCGAGGTAGTGTGCGTTCGATAGCGAGTCCAACAGGCGAGTGAGCGACTTCGGCCGTGTCTGTGTGATGATGCTGATGGAGATTTTCATCTTGTTCCAATCTGCGGTGGAGAGAAGATTCTTGTAAGAGTTCGCTTCTTACTAGAGGTACGTGATGTGAGAATAGGAAGAACTGAAATCTATCGACAGTGGAGAGAAAGTGATCATGGCAGCGGCTTACATTTCAAGGCGATGGATCGAATATCAGGAATCCAGAGCGCGTAGGGGACACTTGATGGTGGAAGCTCCACCAGAGTGACATCGAACCTCGTGGTGACCAGCGTTAGTGCTTCCCGCACCGAAGGAGCGACTGTGTTCGTTGAGATGATGAGCGATGGTCCGTGGATTTGTATCAGCCCCTTCATGGTTGCCAGCACTTCGTGTATGAAGGATGGATCCGTTCGCTTCTCCCGTGAGTCGGTCCCAATTTCAAGGTTGAAGATCTTGAACCGCCGCTCGTGACACGCGGTCGGGGACCACCCAAGAACGCTGGCAGCCTCCTCGCACGGGCATTGCGCACCGCCCGTGACAGCCACGAAGGCCTTCTTCCCTGGCGTGCTGCGGAACTTGAGTATGAGCGGGGCTAATGCGCGCACCTCGTCGAGCGTGTCGGCGAAGAAGATAACGTCGCTCTTCTGGGGGTTCATGGCTGCCCACTGCGTCACGTAGCCCCGCGACATTGTCCTCCACCATTGGTCATCCCGAACCTGAACACAGCCACATTGCAACCATTTTCTCAACAAATTCTCCTCAGCATTGCATTAATTACACCCCAATCCAGAAATGGTTTCGGAAGAAGCCTCATAAGATCATTACCTGGACAATGTCTTTGTGGATCACGGTTGTTTCCGAGACATAAGCCAGACGATGCTCGCTGTCGCCCCACGTCTCTTTGTTGCGAGGGTCCACCGGCAAGACGAACGACCCTCCGTCCTTATACTTTTGCAATAGGTAACTGCATGCATTACGAGGAAAAATCTTTAGAAAAACAAACTCCTAACAGAGAATTGCAACTGATCAATGCAATCTGCTTCGAAATTCATTCAGCTCACCTCAAATGTAAGTCTTCGCCGGTGACGAATGTGAAGGGCTGCTCGATGAAGAGTGACCGGATTAGGTCGGTGGAGAGGAACCACGAGCTAGAGAGAAAATCAACTTGCACAACGCGGTCGACGACAATGTTGTACGCAGGATCAGGGAGATAAATGCCGGCTTCTTTGGACCCAAACTTTCGATAGCTCGGAAACGTGAAGTCCTTCTGACGGAAAGGGAGGATGCGGCCAATGCTGCCCAGCACCGCATTGCGGTACTTGTCCGTCCCGCCGGCGTGGGACAGAATCTCAAGCATGCGCCTCCCGGGGATCATGTCGTCGTCAAGCATGTAAACGAAATCCGAGCCTTCCGTCTGCAATGCCAATTGGAATCTGCCGTAGTACTTGAAATCGTAGGTGGAGCTGACGAAGGTGATGCGGCTGTCGTTGTAGGTGTTCACTATGGAGCGAAGCTGGTCCTGTTGTGGGCTGCCGAACGCGAGCACCCAGACATTGTGGAACGGAAGCGTCTGCTGCAGCAGCGAGTCGAGCTGCGCACACAGCGTCTTCCGTTGGAAATGATTCAGAATCACGGTCACCTTCGCCCCCGTCGATGTCGACGGTAAAGCCATCAACTCGTCCAGCGTTTCGCACCCCCTTGTTCTCCGTTGGAATGCCATCAACTCACTGCATAACGAAAATCACAGCAGAATTCAGCATTTGCTCATCTCCGAAAGTACACCGCGATCAGACACTGAAGGATTGATTGAAGGAATGGCAAGCTTACTTGAACAGGCTTGTTTTGAAGCCAACCATGCGAGCATCGGTGCTCTTCTTCTGGTCGAAGTTGATCTCCTCTCGCTCGCATACATCGCTCTTGGTAATTGGCAGCGGTGGAGCGAGTGGCAGCGCGGAAGAGCCGTCGGTGCCGGAAGGTATGACCCAATTCTTCCACTGGCGCGCAATCTGACCCGCCCAGAAGTTGCTGCCGTCCGGGGCAGCCATGAGCTCTACGGAGGGGCTCATGTAGAACAGCAGCACCGTCCCGTACAATGCGAAGAAGCATTGCAAGCATGTGAGCGCTGCCGAGATGCTCAAGATGCGGTTCGTGGGCTTCCGTTTGTACCCCAAGTCCTTGCAAAGGAATTCTCGAAAGCCCGCTTCGGCTTGCACGCTTTCCACGGCCTTTGATGGCCACATGGTCGCCACCACCATAGCCACGCTCTGTCTCAAGGGTGGGGTTCGTGTTTGCGATTTCTTACATCGACTTCCCAATCCCAATGCAAACCCGGAGCTCAAGGACTTCTACAACTTCCTAAAATCTCACTGATCACGACGCAACCGCCTTCTGTGTTGGTATCCCCCGTGCCCGCCGTCGTGATTGCAGACACACTCCCTGACTGGAAATTGGAGAGCAGCACTCCGTGAATTGTGTGATCAAACCTGTTTTCGAAGCGCAAGGCTCGATTTACATAACGTTCGCACCTCCAAAGATGATGCGAGCAGCAGCTCGTGAACGGTTTGCCGCACACTCTCTCAGCTGGCGACAAGATCACTCTCCCAACAGGGTACTGCCTCAGCAACCTCAATGTCCTCCAGTGACGAAACGTTCTCTCTCTCTCTCTCTCACATTCACGTCACCGAATTTTCGGCTGTAGGTTTACACTCGAGATCTCGAACCCCCGCTATGGACAGAAATTGCAACACCTAGGGCATAACCAAACACCGACTCTCCACACTCCGAACATCCCTCACACGCAAAAAGCTCAGCATCAACACATCCAACCCCAACTTCCCCTCATCTACACTCTCCACTTCTCACAAAATTCATCTCACACCAAACCACCTCCAATCCAAACAACACCTCAACCAATTCCTCCTCTCCAACCACCAAAAAAACTCACAACTCACACTCACCGCCAACCTCTCCCACTCAACACAACACTCTCCAAACCACCACACTCTCACTCTCCCCTCAATCTCACCCCCTGAAAAACCACAACCCACCTCGACCCCCTGGTTCCTCCAGACACATGAACTGCAGTCCACAATTCTCTCAGCAAACACTGTAACTTCCTGATCCTTCTCGACCGATCCACCACACGCGCATTCGACACAAAACCGTCGAACCCCCAAGCCACTCGAAAAACCACCTGCACCTGCAGTCGATCACCGAACTGACTGCACATCAAGCTGATGTTTATACCAGTCTACGAAGGAGTTAGACTGATCAGGTGGCGACGTCAGGTCAAAGGAATTTGTGCGGATCCGGGAGGCGGGTCCGTGCGCAGGGAGGCTAATAAGTGGAGGGAGATCGATGCATGCGCAAGCAATGCGACATGGCTACTGTCGTGAGTGCGCAATCCGCACACACGATCGTCGACGCCGAAGCAACTGAAGCCCGTCTTTGCTGCCGAGCCAAAGGGGCGTCTTTGGAGGGGCTTCGGTTGAGGACCGGGGGTGGGTTGAGGCCCGGGTGAGTCGTGACGTCGTGACATGTTTCTTGGCAGCGACTGCCTGCAGCCTGCGACGTGAGGCTTGCCGAGGCGGGGCCGCGCCTGGGACCGAGCCTACGTGGCAGCTATAGTCCGGGTGGGATGGATTTTACTGCGGGAGTTACCACTGGGCATGTGGGAGTTACCCCTGGTCATTTCTTCTTTATGGGGTATACGGATTATCATATGAAGAGCATGGCTACCATAGCAGGGTTGCTCGTTTGTCCTAGAATAATTCTAAAATAAGAAAAAAATGGGGGATTAAAAAAAAGTAAGGTGAATTCCTTTTAGCAATATTTTCTATTTTAAAGTCGTTTGAGGTTATTTTTAGTGATTATTTTTTTATTTAAACATGGAATTCAATAAATTTATTTTTTATACAATAATTTATTTTTGGAAAAAATAAATTTCTCTTTGGAGGTGTATGAATAAGCTATCCTACTATGGTGATTACTTATAATACTAGAAAGTGGAGTTAGAAGATACTTGAACTTTGTCAACAAACCTTTGACCATTTTTAAGGTAAAGGTTTGAGAAATCAAGCGGGTACTGAAACCAAGCGGTAGGCTTAAGGGCTAGGTCCAATAAACTAATTGAGCCCGATTTTAGAAAGTGTCCAAGAGTGCTTTAATTCCGTCCATGCATGAAAAAATTGGGTGATTCTAATTGGTGCAGAAGGGTTCCGTTTTCAAAATCCAACTTCTCATAAAAATCAAGACTCTAAGAACAATTAATGGCCACTCTATGACTTCACACTTAGAAATTCACAGGAAAATATAAGCTTACTAAAAAAATGTGTTTTCTTTTTTGATGGATTTGCACTAACTTTACAAACCATCCAAAAATTCTAGACTTTTTCCACCAGTGTTCTAAGTAAGCAAACTTGAAATTGGAACGGTTTCTAGGATCTCTACCTTAAGTCCTTGAAATTTTGTCCAATCATGTTATTGGTTTCATCAATGTGTATGAAATAAAGTCTTCTATTCATTAGACCTAATTTTTTTTATAAAAATCACTAATCTTATTATCCAAAAATGAGAAAGATAGAAATAGAGATATGAAGAATATTCTTATGATCTACCTTGATTAAATGTACTATTCAAAGACCATCTATTTAGGTCCTCATTTCCAAAGAGGTATTAGACATGTTGTGATTTTGACAAGAGGTTATGTAAAAGTGAGTAAATTCTGTTTGATTTTATAATATGCATGGTCTAGTTTTTATTGTTAAATTTAGAAATGTCAAAATTATGAAAATATAAAGAATATATAAGTTGTATAAAATCAATTAAGAAGACACTTTGAGACTATAGGAAAAACTCAAAATTTGTTTTATTTTAAAAAGCTATAGGCCTTCTAAATTAAGAAATGAGAATGGAAAGAGGGCCCACCGAGCTAGAGGAAGGCCCGACCGCTCGTTTAGACAAGACCAAACTATATTTTTAGGGGACCAAAGTGAGTGGAGAGTGTTGGAGCTTCTTTTTTTTTTCTTCTACTGCTTCCATGATAGTTGCCACGACCCAACCACCGACATTTCTTTCCCAATCAGGCCATGTTGCCAGACACATACAATATGTTCCTCAATCAATTTTAACAAAAGTCCCAGACCCATTCACCAGGAAGGCTGCTCTTTTGACAATGTACTGCTCTCTAGGTCATTCTTTTCCGCTCATTGTTTGATTAATGATTTATCATGCTGCTATATTCTCTGCATTGCGGTACTCTGTAAGATTTAAGGTAGTAGCATGGTCCCTGCCCTTGGATGACTCACAAACACTGAGAAATTGGTCCAATATTCTAAATTTATCAAAGAAACGGTTGAATTTAAATTCTTGCTCGTCTCTAAAAGTCCCATTCACTGTTCTTTTAAAAATCCTAGCCCGGTAATACCAAAATATGTCTAAGGCATGGAGGTTTGTCAGGAAAACATAGATTTGTGACCACATCTTTGTCAGCTGACACCATTCATATTTCAATTTAATTACAGGCTATGTTAGACGATCTCAATGGAGCAAACATGTCATGATGCACCGGAGTATGCTTGATCAAGCCAACACTGTATTATTGTTATTTATTTTAAGAATCCTGTCTTATTGAATATTGCATGCATTGCATGTAAAATCTTCTCACAGTTTTCTTTAAAACTGGAGCCACAGAGATAGTGTAAGTTCAGGTAGTAATGTTGTAATGACAAGCAATTGCACGGAAAATAGTCACACTTGTAGTTCTACTTAGTGTGAGTTAATGGGTAATGTGATGGTCTGTTGGAAGAACCCACAGTAAGTATGAGTAAATTTTGTAATTTTACAAATTTTTATGACGAATAAGGACATATTTTAGCTTATGGAGTATAAAACAGCATAGTTCAATATAATGTGAGTTTTAAATTGAAGTAATATAATATAAAGGGATTGTAAAAGCTCACATATTAAAAATAACATTATAATTAATGTGGTTCATAACATGAGTCAATATAATGTGTCCTACATATATGAAGAGATTTTGAGATAATGAAGATTTTTCCAAATGATGTGACCCACACTAAGCAAAATTAGAAATTTAGCTTGCTTACTTCACAATAATAAATTCTCTTCTTAATAAGGAAAAGGAAATCTCTAAAATGATTCTTGTTGAGGTAGAAGTACCACCACCACTACTATAAGTACATTGTAAACTTCTTTAATTTAAAGCACCTAAATCCACCACAATTCACTAGTTGCAAAGAAGCAGCCAACTAACGGTATGTTAGCATTGGAAATACTTGGTAACTTATGTTGTTATTTTGAGTAAAAATTGGTATAAGATACTTTGGACATAGTGTAATCAATATGAAAAAATTGGATTACAAATTATTTTCCACTTCCAATATTTTTAGTAATTTCAATATTAAGAATTATTCCTTTAAAATAGTATTCTACAATGCCAATTTTTAATCCACCAATTTCTAAATGTTTTTTTTGGAGATGTGAGAAGGAAGTACCTTTGTAGGAACTTCAAAAAATACCTTTCTATAGTACAAAATTTCACTACATGAAGAGTCAAAGTATTCACACTATGTTAGGCAAGATATTGGAGGGGAGGGGGTCTCTACTACATAAAAGTAAGATATTTTGTTGTTTTCTTTTAACATGTGTTTCTTAGAGTATTTTTAAAAATGCTACATCCCTCTTCTAGCTCAAAAATTGACAAGAAACTAATATCATGTATACCATGACTCATTGAGAAATATTGTAGACATCTTAAGTTGGTGGTTTTAGGAATGATGCTTCTACATGCAAACATGCATTTTCCTTAAAAGAATCAGTATGTAAGGATATGTAATGACTAGAATAAGTAGACTTGCACTATGGATCATGGTCACAAAGAAAAAGTGGAGTGATGTGATGCCATGCAATACAACGAGGAAAAATCTGAGGAGAGTACAAAGAAAATTCCATAAAAATAATTGTTCAAAACGTAAAATATTTCTTCTAGATTTTCTGCTAGACTTACCATCTGGACACCGTACAAACTTGGCGAAATATGCAGTTTTATCATCAGTTAGAGAGGTTATTTTATCTTGAATAATTTATACTTAGTGAGGAGACCTTTGACTGCCAAGAGAAAGGGTATTTCATCAAGTGTCCATTCCCAGAAGCCATTGTACCTTTCCACTTCTCTCACATGGCCATCTTTACTTCCATCGTAATCTTGAAGCTCAACTCCTGAAAACTCTTCTTAAACCCTAGTTTAGCAGTCAATACACCAAGTCTCAATAAGGCAACAATTCAATGGTGCAAACAGGACATAATGCTCAAATAGGAAAATAATTGTTTAAAATGGATTTATCAGGTTTAACTGAACAGTGAGTTACCCCAACTATCTGCAATCAAACAAGCACATGTTAATTCATTTGGGACTCTTTGTCGCAATCATATGCAATCAACTGGGACTCCTGTTGAAGTAATGAAACATTGTTTTCCTGCGGTAGCAAGAGATGATGCTTGCTTGACATGACCAGTTGCATACACACAACTGATTGGCCGTATTCAGAGAGTGCAATATCACATCAACATTGGACAGCACCAAGAATTAGAATGATAATTTTTGCAACTCAAGCAATACAAAGCTTTAAGTACAATCCATCCAGCAATTATCATTGCTAGGAAAAGAAGCCATAACAGTTCCAAGTAACAAAGTTCTTAAAATGTTGGAGTTTTTATCCTCCTTAAGACAAGCTGGTGCCGAGCACTTTGGCAAGTTTAGGAGAACAAAGAGAAAGTGGTATTTTGTGAAACAAAGCCTTTCAAAGAAATCATGCTCTTTCGTACTCAGCATGCTGCCATTCTAGTTACTAGCATGATGCAATGATAATAACTGTAGCAAGGAAGACGCAATCCATGTTCCTGAACATTATCTGCAGCTCAGCACATTTGATCAATTTTTACCTGAATTGATGTAAAAGTATGAGTTCATTTTAAGATTCTACCGCAAATTTGAATATGCCGTTTACCTATCATGTCAAACAAGATATGCATAACAGCTTTATAGCAACTGACCATGGTGGGTAACAGTCATTGAGGCATTCAACTCCATTTTATTCCTCCGTTACAATCTGGCTGTTACATCACAACAAAACATATCCTTGATGTTAACAACCAGTTCTTTCTTATTTCTATCTTCTAACATTGATTTACCTTGTGTAGTAAAAGAATTTTCCGAACAGATCTTTTGAGGGTAATTTTGGGCTGCAATTCACAGTCAAAAGAGAAGTTCTGGAACCCAGTCCCCATTGCTCATGTGTTCAGAATTGTGCAAGCAAACACAGCTCCCCAGGCTGCAAGTGCAAGTGATTCAGAAGATGAAGATGAGGAGATTGTCAATGACAAACCAGTTTCACATTCAAGATCAAAAGTGAAAGGTAATGTCAGTAATCCACATAACGAAAAAAAAAGTAAAAATAAAAAAATAGATTGTTATGTACAAATGTGCAATAGGGCATTCACTGAGCAAATCCACTTTCGTTTCTAATCTCTATATTCATGCAATGCTGAACTCTAATACTGGGTATGGTAAAAGTTCCATGAATGAACACAGACAAGTAGATATGTAGGGCCCAAACCTGAGTTTTAAACAAGCATTGGAGAACCTTACAGCATGTTGCAAGTGAGAAAGGCATTCACAGAAAACCCAACCTGATTGTTTGCAATAATCCTCCTTTGGTGAGACTTTGCTGGCTCAACCTGGAGCATATGAGCTAACAAGGTATTGTGATGTTGGGTGCTAGATAAATGGCTAACACAACCACCCTTGACCCCCAAAAGCGAAGAAACAGCAAACAAACTATTGATTCTTGGTGTATCGGGACTCTCACCCATGACTGTAAGACGATCCCCATCATCACCATCCTTGAATGAAAATGCCAGTGTTTGGAAAGAAGCTGTGGACTTAAGACTTCCTCCAAAGGTTCGCAAAATCCCAAGCTCCAGATCTCCAGATGATAATGATGAGACACGTTCAGACCCAGCACTCCTTGATGCACTTGCCACAGCCCCTTCCAAACCTGCGGTTCAATTGGTTCACTACTTACCCCTCTTTCGTGCTCTTCTCTGCTTATTTTCAGCCATCCTTGACAGAACATGTCACCAAGTAGTATCATAGAGTGAGAAGAAGGCTGAAATAAAATGCATAACCCATACCTTTCTGAATCACTGGGGTTTATAAGATATGCAGTAATTACTCATTTTGTCCCCAATTGAGGAAAATGTCTGCCATTTAGAGATTAGAAGTGAACATCCTTCTCAGTGAATTTATTCAGAAACTGATAGGAATAGAGGCCTACAGTAGCAACAAACACCCTTGATACTTATGGCTAACGGGGATCAAATACGTTGAAACAGATTCTGTAGCTCCTAGAAACACAGGCAACCTACTTCAGAGAATTGACAAGAATTTTGGAGGTTGTGCAGAACCGAAGTGACAGGCTCTCACACCGGAGGAGCCACTCCATCGTTTGACGCGGAGCAGCATATTCTCCCTTGAATGCCGAGTTGCTGTCCTCCTGCAGGCTACTTGAGATACTGCTGACTGATAGATGCTGGCACAGCGATAGGCAATCTCAGGTCACTCACCACGAATCGAATCATGCTGCATCCCTGGCATCCATCACTGGCAATTTCGTTTCAGAACCGTTGCTAGTCCGACTGATGTAGCATATTCTCTGGACCTGGCGAAACCATCTGGTACAGAAAATTCTGCAGTATACCACAAATGTAAATGCACATCCAGTAGAATCATTGGTATGAGTGAGGTAAGCTGAATGATAAGGTGTCAGCTGATACCTGCTGGAAGGATCCAACTGTACTGATGTCCGATTAATGGAATGTCAATTCTCAAGTACTGTACACATTGGTTTGCAAGTTCACTAGATATACAACTAAGTACAGAGGAGAATTGACATTAGAAATACCTGCTTTGGATTTCCCACAGCGAATGCGAAGCAGTACACTGTGATTTTCTTACTGTAAAAACATCAGATCCTTGTAATATAAAAGAGTAAATATATTCATTCCTCGAAGCAGACACAGTAAAGCGGGTAACTGCACCAATTGTGCAAGAACCGTAGGTAGGATTAATATTCGGGTCACAAAATTATGAACAATAATTGAACAGCTCAAGTGATACAATGTGGGAGGTGGGACGGTCCCAGAAATTGGGCAAGCCATAGTGGCCGCCTCCAGTCACACACTACTCACGTACATAGTGACAGTGCCTGACAATCAGAATGGAAGGCTACACTAAGCGACATTGATGTTGCTAACCATATGCTCGGATGGCGTGCACTCGAAGCTAATTAAAGAATGGCACTCCAATGATCGCTTAATGGATGCGCCGGTCTATACATTCCACTCACTACCTCATGGACCCTCCCTAGAAAATATCATCTCCACAACTTTAAACTCCAATAAAAGCACTGAATGTGTGCCGAAGTGCTCCTAAATTCCACTATGATACTTCTTGTGAGCACATGTTGCGGCTCCATTTGCTGGTTGAAAAGAGTCCAGACTCCTGCTTCATAAATATATCATATAAAGGATACTGAAGCCAGACTGATAAGAGGTGACACATTACTTCCACGAACTCCAGAAAGCTAACAGAAAAGTATGGGTCGTGCATAAAGCTTACGCAGAAGAGAAACCTGTCACCTCAGAGAAGAAGCGAAGCAGCAAATGTAGTCAGGAGTACATAACCACTTGAAGAAGAATAATGCTCTATGTTGCTGGTTTTACGGCACAAAGAATCATTAGTGCTGGTTCCTGGCACGGGAGGACACTCCATGAAGCAGCTTGGTGAAGCCAATGAAACTCAACCGACCATCGGAATGTCTTATCCATTCTTGAAACACCTGAGCCGGAACTGTTGGTGCTAGCCCCACCTCCTGAAGATAGTTGCGAAGACTTAAAAAATGAGTAACGTGATACGAAAAGAAAACTCACAATCACAATTCCAACACTTGATGCACCATAAACTACAAATAGTTTCATAACGGAGAACGAGGACAACGTAGAAGCCGCTAATTATTATTATTCTGTCACAGAAGAGAACAATCCCAATACTCTAATCGTAAATTAGCTTCTAAGAAACCCATGCAAGAAAGAGTCAGGTCAAAGTGCTTACTCGTGCAAGTTCGTCCACAGAGATGACGCGGTTACCCTCTTTTTCAAATATTTCATAAGCAGCACGAGCATGTTGCTCCCATCGATCCGTGCCTTCTAACTGGTGCACACTAATAGCCGCTGCACAAAATTCTGATAAATCCATCTTCTTGAACGAAAGGGCGTCCATCTGCAAGCACACGTATAAATCCTTGTTAGTGTACACTATTCTTCCTCGTGCGAACAGCAACAACGGACTGTTCAACTACTGGAGCAGTTACCGTACAGATGAAAGCCAGGGCGATAGAAAGGTTTCCTGGACACGAGAATCCAACAGTCCAATAATCGGACTTAAATTTCTAATGCAGAAGTGATACGCTTGAAAAACATACCGAGGTCAGAATCTCAAAGACCCGGGACTCCTTCATTGCCTCGGTAGAGTTTTTAAGCAATGCCTGATTATCAACAACAGCACAGGTTAAGAGTATTTAAATACAAAGATGAAATCAATGCAAAATCAAATGGATTAAACAAGCTAGATACTGGCCCGTTTAAAAAAGAGCAAAAAAACCCAGGGAAAAAATTAGCTAGGGACAATACAAATGATTTGCAACAACCAAGAGAATGCCATAAAGTCTAAAAAAAGAAATACATCCACCTGTCTGAAATTCTCGAATGTAACACGTCCATTCTTGTTTGGTTCCAGAAGCATAAATTGGGTGTGTAAATAAAACAATTCATCTTCTGTCAAAGTCTTGGATAATGCCTATCATAATCCAACACCAAATCAAAGTGTCAGCAACTTACATTCCCACAAGATACAAACAGCCAAGGCCTCGATGAAGCATGCAGCCTGATCGTTATCAGCATCTAATTGCAAGAGTGAAAATATTCACTTGCACCAGAACCTTCCAAAACGATCAATATTTACAATGCACAAAAAGGTAGGCTTCCTCTAGCAGTTATAATATAGTATAAAGGGGACATGTGTTCTACAACATTCACCTTTAAAGCTGCCCGTCTCATCGATGTTGCACGAAGATACGCTCTCACAAGTCTGTACACTATGATATCCAGAGGTATCTTCACGTTGTTGTTTCGAATCCATGGATGGGCTGCAACTCCAAACAATAATGTCAAATAAAGATCATGTACAAGAAACTTTAAAGAGATGCGATGATGATGAATTACTGAAAAGAACGTCGTGATAAACGATTATACAACAACGATTGAATAAGAACTGCAGGCTTGCCAACTGCTGAAGTAAGAACATACTCAGGGCTTGTGCGGCAGTCATGCGTTTACGCATATCCTTGTTCAGCAACCGCTTCACAAAGTCCTTTGCTTCAGGTGAAACTGAAGGCCACGGGGCTTCTTCAAAGCTGGGGTCTGCCCTCAACACTGCTCGAAAGATCCCCGACTCCGTCCGCGCCCAAAAAGGACGACTACCACAAAGTAAAATGTATGTGATTACACCGATGCTCCACACATCGGCCTCCATAGAATATGACCTATGCAGCACCTCTGGCGCAACATAGTAAGCACTGCCTACAATATCATTCAGTCTTTCATCTGCAATTCAATCGACGAAAATTGTCATCCATCGAGAAAAGTGTCGTCAACGGAAATTTGTCCGCGCTTGCAGATACCGCACACATTTTTTCTCAACCATATTGGTCTCACATTGCAAGATCAAAAGGATGGTTCAAATAATATAATACCAGTCCTATACCAAAAATCTTATAATAGACCTCTCCCTTGAGCTGAGAATAAAGATGTTCTCTACCGTATTACTACTGCAAACATATAAACAGTGCATCCTCAAGGCAAAACCATGCCCGTCTCCCCATACAGTGGTTGCAGCGCAAGGGGACCATTCATGTAAAGAACAGATATAATTTGAAAAACTCACCGGGCTTGATGAAATCTGAGAGCCCAAAATCAATGGCCTTAAGCTGAGCATGTTCGTCTTTTGTAGTAAACAGGAAATTCTGCACATATGAATTCGCAAAACGGTGTCAGGTGAATTGATGTCAACAAAAGCACAAGCTTCGAACTAGCGAAGAAACGAAAAGAAGGGGAAAATTGATTTAAGAGCTTCCGAACGACAGAATCGCACTAACTGGTACAAAGAGAGTCAAGCGACTTCTAGAAACATCATATTATCATCTACAAAGAAACAAATCAAGGCAGGAACAGAAAATTTCTCGACCTGTAGAACTGTTTCATACAATTAGCTTAATAAGATGACATAACATACGCTCCAATTCAATTATTAGCCCCTCTATACCTGTAACCTCCCTAACATAATAGGCATAGCCAGGTTCAAGATCTACACACCTCAGGTTTAAGATCCCGGTGGACAACACCTTGCAAATGGCAGAATGCAACAATGCTCAAAATCTGCCGCACAACAATCTTGGCATCTTCTTCAGTATACCTTCCTCCCCTGTACCACGGACACCGAGAGGTCAAAATCAGGTTCGTTGACAGCTCACAGTGTCTTCATAAATACTGAACTAATCCTATTGTCTATAACAAAGGTCTATTGTAGACTGAAGAAACTCTAATATGAATGTCATTGAGAGGATGCTAGTGCGAGCGCTTTTCATGCAAAATCGCCCGCACGAACCATACTAACGGTACTAAGTCTTCGTGTATTTACTAATTTTAGTCGTAACTACAGTACTCCTGGAATATTTACCAACACGCACAAAAAGCGCCAACTGAAACACTGGCAAAAATCAAGAGAAAACACCAACCCTATTAAAACGGAATAGTATCCTTACCTAGACAAGATGCGATCCAGAAGTTCACCTCCTTCACATAACCTGCAGAAAAGATTCAATAACTGTCATTAAAACTACCAATCTCACCGGGCTGTCAATCACAACGAACTACTACAGCTTCCAACGTCATCAACATACATCACGGACTCACGCTAATAACACCAATGTCACCTCTGCTTCTGACAAACGCCTATTCTACCACATTATCCACCAGGTGCATCATAACTTACTCCATTACAATGTACACGTTCAGATTGTCCTCGCAGGCATCATAAAACCGGACTAGATTATGATGCCCCGTCAAAGCCTTCAAAATCTTCACCTCTCGTCGGACGTCCTCAATGGCGATGGCGGTAGTCATCTGTCACAAAAACATTCCAACTTCGTCTCAATACCACCCTACCAATCAAATCACCCCATTCACTCACACACTACTACAAACCAAGCGCTACCATTGCCGCACTCGCTCCTAAATCACATGCATTCCTCTGCTCGACGTAACCACATCACTCCTAAATCGACACTAAAACTAACACCAAAAATGCCTTGACGCTAAGCTTCTCGCCTCTGCCACTTGCTGCTCCACCATCTCAGTTGATCAGACACAACCTAATTTCCAACCTTCCAAATCTATACTGCTCGCTTCTTCCCACCACATTCGCTGCTCCGTTCGCAGTCGATCACCGAGATATCTACAATCTCCTCACACTACTCCAAGTCTGCATGTGCACGTTAACTAGCCATTTGCCTATACTGCACACACACTCGATCGTCTGCAGACCTCACACCCAGCGCGATTCCCAAGCACATCACCACCTCTCAAAATTCATCCACAGAATAATAAGAATATCCACAAGAAACACGCACGCCTCACCTTAGCTTTCGAAATAATCTTCACGGCCACCGCTTGCCCCTTACGCTCGCCTCTCCGCATTTTCGCATAACATGTGTGCCCGAAGTGCCCGCGACCGACTTCGTGCCCGAGCTCGTACTTGCTAGTAAAGTTCTTCGGATATCCGAAATGCTTGTCCAACGGCTTCTCATTATCGACCGCCTCCGGAATCGAGCCTCCCTCCTTCGGCTTCGTGCCATGTCGCTTCACCAGCGACGACTGGATGTGCTTCGCAGGCGAGGGCGGGGGAAAAGGCCGCTTGAACAAACGCCGCGGCGTCGACGGCGCCGGCGAGCTCCCGTAGTTAGGAAGCGGACTAGCTGACGGATGCCGCGGCGACGGATGACTGCTCCCGAACGACGTCGTCTTATGATGATGCCTCATCGGCGACGCTCCCCCGTTGTTGAAACTCCCTCTCCCGCTCCCGCTACTATTGTACGATCCATGCTTCGGCGTCTTCGACACCGGAAGCTCATCCTCACGCCGGAACGAATCCTCCCTCTCGCCTCCATCATATTTTCCATAGCACTGGCCCATTGCATCGGGCCTTGCACTCCCCGCTCTCCTCCCCTCCCCGTCCCCCTATCTAACACCTCTCACCTCACCTCCTGCTCCACATTCCCTCCCTCCAACCCGCTCACCCCCGCACCCGCAATGAACCCCGCCCCCTAGCATGACGTCGCTCCCATGCTCCCCCCGCACTCATGGCTCTCTCCTCTCCTCTCCTCTCCTCTCCTCTCCTCTCCTCCCCTCTGGTCTCGTCTCGCCTCCTCGTCCTTCCTCTCTAGGCCTCCCCTGGCCTCGGCCTTCGTCCCGCAGGTCGCCTTCCACGCGTGGCGAGTCCGACAGCAGCAGCGCAATCACGCAAGCAAGCTTTTCCCGGAAGTAAGAAAATGAGGAACGTCTTGTGCGAGGGTCGTCTTCTCCGACGCAAGCCTCCGAAAGCTTTGCTGCCAAGTTTCTAGGTTTTGAATACTTCCCCATCTTCATGCGCTTCTTCATCCACGTTCATCCCCCTCTCCGCTCCGGCGCTCACTCGTACCCCTCTATTCATCCACGTTCGTCCGCTCCCTTCACTTCGTTCGTTACACGTTGTAACCCCCGGGGCGTCCACGTTCATCCATGTGTTGGAGTCCCCGCAATGAGGACTCAGGAGGCCGTTTAAATTTCATTTTCTTCTGCCCACGAAGTCGATGCTGGTTTTTTTAATTATTATTTTCCAATTTCATTGTTTTTAGGGGTGTTTTTTTAATGTTCATTTGCTTGACTTGTTCCTTTTTTGTGAGTTAAAGTGGTTTCTTGCATTTAGGGTAACTGAGGTCAATCAATGATGTCTGAAGACTTGAGGATTTGCGAGATGGAGTTCAAGGGAAGGGCTAATAAATTGGTCAAGTCATGGGGAGTTAAGTGGAGTAAATGGGTGGGGATTTCCGGGTGTAACTTTGGGTCCGAGGGGTATATTCTGGTATGAAATGAGCATTGGAAGAGGGGAAAGGTGGAAAGGTTAAGTGGGTTGTGGTCATGCCGATTATGTCAACTTCAGCGTACTTTCTATCATTTGAAGTATGTGGTTGTTTCTAAATGGTTGACCAACCTTGAAATGAATTGTAAGCTGTGACACGGATTTGCAATGGCATGTCCTCTGGTTGGGGGTCACACTGACTTGCAAGCTGGCCACAGAGAGGTGAATCACAAAATGGAAAGTGATGGGAAAACACTCATAAGTGCAGATTGGAGTTCCATTTCACGTGTGATACATTGAAGCTCGTATTTTATGTGATTGGATTCTCACAAATATGGTATTTCATTTTGGAGGAGCCACTTTTTGAAGTGAAAGGTTGATAACTTCCTTCTTGTTAACATGTTTTGGTTTCAATTCCAAATATCAAATTTTTAGATGTGTGCATTATTCCATGTACCAAATGGTCAACGTTCCAATGGTCAATTCTATCTGATAAAAAATGAGTTTCACGTGCTTATTTCTGGAGAAGAATCCTTTTAGGTGCAACACAAAAATCATTTTGAAACAAGTATGCATATACATATATCCTTTAAAATTTTCAAACCATTAATATTTCTGTTATTTTATTCACATGTGATTTTAAAGTTTTAATGCAACAAACTTGCAGTGAATAAACTATTTGCATAAATGGGCCATTTAATTCCTAAAATTCCATGACTATTTCACAAGTGATGCTTTGAAACTATCATTTTTTATTCAAAGTGCACAAATGATCAAAAGATAGTGTTTTTTAATCAAAAGATATTGCACCATCAAGGAGATTAAAGCTCCAAGAAGAGTGAAAGAAAAACTTTATCAATGGAAGGCTATTTACTCGCATAATTTAATTTCAAAATTCCTTCCACAAACTCCAGATTCTAAAGAATTCGAGAATTGTCTTCCCTTGAAAATAAACTCTGGCTCCTTTCAAAGAATTTCCACAAAACAAAAAATGAATGTAAGATTCAAACCAGACAACTTAGTTTCTCTGTCCCCTGACATCATCTATGTGAAATATAAAATAATAATAAAAACAAATTCAAATTTCTTCATCCACTTGATAATTTTCTAAAGTTAAAGACACAAATAGGATGAAGAGTCCCACCCAATAATGGACACTGAAAAGCTTTGAATAAGTTATCTGTTTGTCTTGTATGATCCAAATGAGGTCTTCCTGTTGCCAATGGAATTCAAAAACCAAGCAGACCTTCCCTTAACTTAGATACTCAAGTTATTCCATAACTCAAAAATAGAGCCTGAAACTCCGTACTTAGTACCATCTACAAATAATCTCATACAATCCCATCAATTACAACCCTGAGTCTGTTCCATATGAACACAAAACTTGATCTTCTATTTTCCTAGATTCATGGGACAATTCAATTTTCTGATTCCTAGATTCATGGGACAACAAGATACAGCGTAGATCGGAACTTCATTTTTTGAAATGGCTGCGGTGATTTGTAGATCTACTATGCGTTATACTCGAAAGCAACTAATGTTCTACAAAACATGTACATTCCAGGGATTTCATTGAGATTTCTACAAAATGTGTACATTCAATACTCTCCCGAATACTATTCAAGGGTTCCAAAAAGCAGAGATTTTGTGATTCATGTCGCATTTAGACACAGTGACGACTTGAGATGTACATCTCAAAGCCGTCACTTTCCCAAAAGCCAATATTTCTTGTAATTTCCATAGAATCATGTTATGTGATTGTATAACTTTATTAGATGTTTGATTGATTTTAGATGTAGCAATAGTTTTGGAAATGTAGTGTACGATTAATTGTAGTTTGGGAGGTTTGCTTCTTCTAATATTTTTGCATATGTGTGTATTCATGACCTACTTAATTTAAAGGGGGGCTATTTGCATTATTGAAAAGATTATAATGTATGGTGTTTTCCAAAATAAAGATAAATGCTTGTATTTCAATGCACCCTATTACTAATTGTGATTTTTTGGATAAATCATTTAAAAATACTCTACTAAAACTATATTGAATTCTTAATTTTTTCCACCTAAGCAATTTCAAACACTTGTTAAAGAAAATTGGAAAAATGATTGCAATTCAAACCACGTATTGGATTCTTATCTCTCAAATCATAAGTAGAATATATTAACTTAGCAGTAAATATGTTGGTTTTGAGCCAGAGATCATATTTAACAAAAAATCTATAAAGGGTTTGTATGGCGCATCCAATCTAATTCTAACGCACCCAATTAATAGACATTGATCCATTGACGGGGTTAAATTACTCAATGCATGATCCTACAAAGACCACCAAATTTGAGCAAGTTTGACTAAGGATGCAAAGGACGGAGGCCAAAAAAAATAGCAGAGAAGTGCCGAAGAGGAAGGATGAAGGAAAGAAGGTGAGGAAGTAAGGCCGAAGAAGACAAGCCTGGAGTGAGGATGGAGGTGCGGGAGCAGCGTTTATTTTGTTGGCAAACTTTTGCCCGAATCTTACATGGTTTGGGTGCTGGCTACTCATACACTAGAAAATTTGAGCAAAATATTGGATGAAATCGCCAAAATCGTCCACAAAATTAACCAAATTTGCCAGTGTTTGGATGAAAGTACCTTATTATAGATATTTTTTGGATGAGTACATTCAAATAGATGAATCTGTACATATTTTTCTTACGTGGCTTCATTCCTATGTGCATGTCGCACTACCTCCAGAAAAACAAAATATAAACGCTGTGCGGGAGAGATAAAAGCACGCAAAAAGTATTGGAGTGTGGAAGACAAGATTAGGAGACAAAGAAACTAGCAAAAAAAGACAAGCTAAGCTAATATTTTTTTGGTGATGTGACTTGTTGGATGTGCATAGAAGACTTTAAAAGCGCATTAAGACTATTAGACTAAAGAGACACAATATGAAAATGGTGGTCCAATGTATCAATCTACGGGAATTAAATATAGTTGATTTATTTTAATGGATACCTAGGACTTTGATGTATCTTAAAGAAGAGATTTGTCTAAAGCAAAGACTTATTAATAAGGTATAATATTGGTATTGAAGTTTATTTACAGCAAAAACATTGGATTGAAGCCAAATAAAATAGAGAATATTGATCAACAAATAGTCATGATAATTAGCTTTTAGATTTACACCAAATAAAACTTGGATTATATTTCATTATTTTTCATGGATGAAAAACCTGGTTGGAGTTTTCAATGGTAGAAATGAATAGTGACTTTATGGATTGAAAAAGAATATTTTGAAGAATGTCATGGATCTTTCCATCCTCCAAATCCAATTGTAAATTCTTGTCTTGTTATCTTTGGAATCCAAACTTATACTATTTACAGTTATTAAACCTTGACCACTAATACAAATTTTTCAATTTCTTTTTTCTCACCGATTTAATTGTGACATTTAGTGTTCTTATTATTATTGTTATTTTAATATGAGCAATAACTCTTCTTTTTGAGTATATACTAAAGTATTGGATGAAAACTCATTCTTACCTTTCTTGTATTTAGAATGGTGATCCCAATTTAAACACTCTCTTTAAAGAACAAGGTAACACTTGTGTCTTTGGGTTGTCTCTCTGGTTTGGAGCCCAAGTTTAATGGTGTAAACAGGCCCCAGCCCACTACAAGAAAATGAGTTATGAATTCTTTTTGAATTAATGTTGTTCACAGCAATTACATGATTTGTTGTACTACCACTGGGATAAACTATCAAGCAATTTGAATTAGACTGTTTTCTTGCAACTTCAGGTCAATGCTTGTGGTAATTAACTCCAATTTTAAAACTTGAAAGTAGGTTTCACTAGGCCAGTGGGTCACTGATGTGGCTGTGTTGAATATGCTATATGTCAATGGTCATGACTCATGAGGTAGACCTTTGGATCCTTTGTAATGATCAAATTTGTTACATAATCGCTAATTTTAGCAAACATTTGTAATTTAAATTTTTTGGCACATCTAGAACCAAAATATTCAATTGCAAGCGGATTTAACCTTAGAGGGTCGTACCCTTCTCCACATATGTATAATTGGAGAATATTCATTTATAAATGTGAGTGAAATTAGAATTAGTTTTATAAGTTGATGTAGAAATTAAAAGTTGAAAATTAAAAGTTGAAAATTACAAATTTCAAATTACATCTGTTTGAAAAGAAACCATGATTGTCAGTATCATTCTTCACAAAGTTCGAATCCAAAATTTAAATTTCATTTCTAACTAAATAATTAAAAACAATATTGACAATTCATAGATAATATTATAAGTTGATTTTTTAGAGCATCTTTTGAATTAAAGAAACATTTTTCATGATGAGGAAACATCAAATATTTAAAAAGTGGTAGTATAACGGGTTAATAATGGATTGATAATATTTGGAAAATTAATGTACATAATATTTAAAACATGCACTATTTAAGGTGCAAGTATAGATATGTTGGAAGGGTTTTATCTACCCCCCTGGAATGGCCTTAGTTGGGTATCTTTGGTCTATTTCATGTAGGAATAAATACAAAATACTTTACCAATTGAATCCATCTCAAGCTTTAATAGGACAAAATCTTTGTAGGAAGAGTTTGCATGAGTTCATAGTACATTTAGGTAAATCAAAGCCACATCAAAGATCATAATGTCCTTAGAAATGGAATTCATGCTCAAAGTTTCGACTTCATCTCCTACCATTTCACTTGTGGTGGTATTTGTTTCACTTATACTTAGAATTTTTTCCTTTGAGATGAAGGTAGAAGATAATTAAAGGTTGTGATTTTTTAATTTCTCGTACAAATGAAATGTATTTTTTTTCGGCAAAATCAGGCCAAATGTAATGTATTTATTCATCAATCCTAAAATAACTCATTCATACTTCTTGCACATATTTTCACTCTAATTATGGGTTTTCTTTCTATGCAACTGGAATAGAATTAATTACATGTAATTTGAAGTTCATTTAAAAAAAAATTACATTCATTAAATTGCATATAGCCCGTTTTACTAAGATAAGAGTGCCAATGTTTGTCCAATACCAACAACGGTGTATTTAAGACCTACTATTGATAGTTCATGATGGCACCAGTTTAGAACTCGTTATTGTTAATGTCAGTGGTTCTTCAATGGTTCACCTAATTGTTGAGCATTCATCCATTTGTCATCCATTTGGTGGCCTGCTAGACGTGTTAGTTCTCATAAAACACTATTGTCGGTTAAAAGTTAGTTTTTGGACCTTTAAAATTTCATAGAAAATTCAATACAACCTCAAAAAATTCAAATTTCTCTAAGTTCAAATTCTCTAAGTTTGTCTCACCTTTCTGTACCATCTAACTAGCAGAAGTAGTCCCAATTTTGGGATCTGTCTATTTCCTCCGGACGAGCGGTGCTTGGGGGGTGGGTCGGAGGCCAGACTCGGGAGGTGGGGAGGGGAGGGGACAAATCTCTGCCCCTATTATTTGCCTTGAGTGGGGGTCCTAGTGATCTCATGGGGACCTCCCCAGGGTAAATTGGAGCTTACGGCCCCAATGTTTAATAAAAAAAAAAAGGAAATAAAGACCCCAGGACCTCGAAACGGGGAGGGGCAGCAAAATAGAGCCCACCGAGCCTAGCAACCGAACCTGCGGTTGTGGGTTGGTTGCACCGCTCGTCCGGGGAAAATAAAGAGACCCCCAATTTTGTTGCATTCTGGTGCTGCAACCTTACTTCACCCTGATTGGGAATGTTTTCTGTTCATGGCCGGGGACACTATTGAACTGCCTGCCATTGGAACTACCAGCTGCACTGAGTCAGTGCGGCAGGCCAACTCTCATTCACAATTGTGCAATCTCAAACTCTGTCCTCCTTGAAATCATTACCAGACTAGAATAGTCCGAAACCGGCATTGATCAAACAATTTGTAAAATAAACAACATACCCCAGATAAGCACAGACATTTTTGGAGGCAGTCCCTACCTTATCAAGGCTTGCTCTAGGCTACATCACTGAATACAATCATATGAGGCTCAAATCAAGGGCCAGAGTTCCCAGTTCAAACTGAGTTCCGCCAGGATAGATGAATCACCCCCAGGAGATTCAGTGCCACATCCCATGGGTGGGCCTCCGGTACAAAATCACTCAGGGGGGCATAAATCATCCGGGAAATAGTGGCAAAATCCAGTCTCGACTCTCGACTCTCAACCTCACACCTGATCACAGAATGATGGATTGAGTCCAATGCTGTCCAACCTTGTAGCGGCAACTCCATTCCTTCAGGTGTATGATGTACTATGTACAATATATTGTAGATTTCAAATGGTACTTGGTATGTATTAAATGTTACGCAGGGTGTATTCAACCCAAATACTGATCACATGTGGCAGGAGAAAAGCGATTCTGTATGCCTATCAAATTTTCTGAACATCAAGCTTGTGACTTGTGAGACTCGAAATGCCTTCAAGACACTGGTGACTGCTAAAAAGGCCAGGGTGTAAAAGTGCACTGTGTACTTCAGGTCACATAATTTCTCATACCTGTCAAATTGTAACGACCATGTCCATTATGTTGGCAGATGAAAACGTTTCTTGAAATTGCTGGTTTACACCCCTGAAAGGAACCATAACTTATTTCTTCTTCTGAGTTCTACCCTATGGAAAGTGAGAAGAAATCCTGCCTGCAATTGCTCATGTGGTAGTGCCAGTTCACTATATTTCTCACATCTGATCAAACAAATCCATCAAGGTTCAAACCCGTATTGTAAGTTCTCCACCATGATTGGAAATAAAGTGGATATAGACAAGCTGAGGTTTGAATTCAGACCAGTTATAAGAAATAAATGTTCTCCCCAACCAACAATGACCTCAAGACTTGGCAACCAACACCAGAGAAAACTAGTCTTATGCCACTTAGTCTTAATCAAATTGGTTATGTTTTGGTTTTTGTTCGTTGTAACTTTAGTGTCTACTCTTGAAAGGGTGGAGTAGTCCAGACATTGATTTAGAGGTGGAACATACAAACATTGATTTAGAGGTGGAACAAACAGACACATAGTTAGTGTTGGTTTACTTTGGAAAACAAAGTTTCTCTTCTTTGTGAGAAAAAGTTTTGCTAGCTAACATAGAAGAGTAGTTGGTTTGGGCAAAATATTTTCAAGAAATAAGAAATAAATGAGAAATTTTGAAGATAGATTAACAAAAATAAGATGAATTAATTTGAGTGATATTTGACTATTTCTAGGCTATTTGAGACTATTTTGTATTTAATTTTTGAATTCAAAATTTCAAAATTACATTTCGAGTTTATGAACTTTATTTTTGAAAATAATAAAGATATTTATCTGGAGGTGCAGAAAATGAGTTACCAGCTACTTCTTACTGTAGCAATTCACTTGATCAAATTCTTGCTGTAAAATCTGAATCCAGGGTTATACTTACTGGAAAAGTTGGAGGAGAAAACCGATAGATCACTAGGTATTAACCCCTAAAGACCTTTGAGACCACATGGGCTATTTTAAGCTCCCATATTCTTGAAATCCTCATGATTTTGTTACAGCACAAAAATTTCACCACTTACCTTTCAATGGCGCAAATTTCAAAGCATTTGGAGTTACGATGCAAAAGTTATGGATTTTATAAGAATTTGCTATAAATCTGGGCATCCAATAACCAATCATAATCTCCCATTTTTTGCCCAAGTTGCCCGTCATTCACAAAGGCAAAAAGTAACAAGACTTAATTTCAAAGGGTATGCACTTGCAACATAATGGGCCCAATATTATTTTCATCCATGTACATTAATGATAGTTTTCATCCAATAGTCATTTGCATCCAACCAACAATTTCCGTATGTAGAGATTGTCTTCATTGCTATTTTTTTTCATCCAAAAGACATTTATTATCTATAACTAAGTTTCCATCTAAAATATTTTTTAATCAATGGAAAAATATTACATCCATCTTCATTTTCATCCATACTTAACAAATTTCATCTAGTATCTATATGTGGCAAGGGGTCCACCCCTATTATCAAAAGTGCCGATCGAAATTAAAAGAAAATATATACTTTACACTTCAAAAAATTCAAAAAATTCTAGTTTTACTCTGATTGCATTGAAATGATTTTGGTACTTTGTCTCATTGACCTTAATATATCCACCATTTCAATTTTCAATTAAACATGTTTAAATTACCCTTTTGGTAGTTTTAATTTTGGAGAATGTAAGGCAATTTCAGCACACCCTCTTTCACAAAATCAAGGATTTTTTCCCCTTCAAACTTTGTGAACTTACACCTAACCTTGACACCTCTAGGAATTGATGATTGTCCATGCATCAAATGTGTATGCACTGTGTATTTTTTGGGCATCAAAACTTAGGTATAGACTCGGAGCAGTGTCCAAAAAAACTTTACACTGACTTCAAAGTTCCTTATAATCTTGCTATATGTAAGGTGGATTGTGCTCAAATTTTGTATAAATATTTTTGAATAAGTTAGGTACAAGATCTTACATTTAAATACTTAATTAGATGTCTAAAGTTAGAAAACATTAGGTTGCTATGAATAAGAGTGTGTTTTTGACAATTTTTGCTCCAAAAACACTAAGAACCTCTAAGGTGAAGCGGGAAGTAGATATGTTTAGGGCACTTCAAACTTCATTAAAAAAATGTGAAAATTGAAAAAAATTAATCTTCAAGCTAAAGTGACACTTTTCAAAGAAGCGTTATTAGAAGAAGAAATTAAAGAAGATAATAGTGGATGTGAAGAATCAAAGAAGGAGCAACAAGAGAAGATGAAGGATATGAGGAGTGATGCAACTTGTGTTCCTTGAGTTAATTGTAGAACAAAGTTCATTGAGCTTATAAAGCAAGGCTTTAGTTTGAAAGTTGTATCTATATTGATTAACCCCCTAAAGTTAGTCGTAGTACAATTGGATACGCTATTTTAAGCTCTAAAACTTTTGGGATCTTCTAATTTTTTTGCTACGCATACTTTTCACCCGTAGCTTTTTAATGACACAATTTTAAAAGTATTTGAAGTTAGAATGCAAAAGTTATAGATTTTACAAAGATTTGTCATAAATTTGGATAGCCAGTAATAAATCACAATCTTCCATTTTCAGACCATGGTGCTGATCATTCGCAAAGATAAAAAGGGATAAAACTTAATTTCAAAGGAATGAGAAAATATATTGCCCACTTTGCAAATTTCTCAATATATTTTCTCAAGTGGCCACTTGCAACATAATGGCCCAATATTTGTTCAGCGATTACATTGATGAAAATTCTCATCCAATGGATAGTTTTTATCCAATAAACAATTTCTTTCCAAAGGAGTTGTCTCATCTTATGCAAAGTTTCCATGTAACCCATATATATCTTCTATTGCACAGTTTTTATCCAAAGAGAAAATTACATCCAACCTTCAATTACCATCAAATGCTAATATATATCATTTATTTTCTGTGACGTGGCAGTGATTTGTCATTTGGCGAACGAATATATATTTTTTGAAAAAACAAGGTTTGCCTATGAGATCCTGGATTTTTCAATTTTAGTTTTTTGGCTAAAAATCAATAAAAATGACATTTAATGCCTTAAAATAACAAAATATTATAAAAACCAATTCATTTTATTTTGTTTTGTCCTCATAATTATCTATTTTTTTTTTTAATTTTATAATTATTTTTGGACAAAACTACTATGATACTACATGTATTTCAAAGTTGTACCTTCAAAATTATAGAAAATTATATTATTTTTACTTCAAAAATTAATATAAATTCAAGTTTTACTCGAATTTTATTGAAATTTTTTGTAGTTCTTCTTTGAGTTGACAAGGCTATATATACATTTTGGATTTCTAATTGGAAATGTTTAGATTACCCTTTTGATTGTTTTGAATTTGGAGAATATTAAGAATTTATAATACATTATAAATGACTAAGACAAGGTTTTTTGTCCTTCCAAGCTTGTGTAAGACTTAAACTTGGTGAGCGTGAATCTAACTTCTATACCTACAAAAATAAATGACCTTCTCAAGATTAAATGTGTTTGCAAATTATACTTTTTTGGCATTGAAACTTAGGTACTATGCTTTGCTAGTGTCAAAAAACCTTTATAGTGATTTGGAACTTTATAATCTCCCAATTTGTACAGTGGATTGTACTAAAATTTGATATACACCTTTTTGTACAAGATAGATATACAATTCTACATTTACAAATATTATATAATGTCTAATTTTAGAAAAAATATGTTGCTATCTATGTCGGTAGGTTTTTGGCAATTTGGGCTCCTAAACACCAAAAAGCCTTAGGGATTAAAATTGGTATTTTCCATTTATTCAAAAATCTCAATGAACTTGTGAAAATTTTATTAATTTTTGAAGTTGATGGTAATGTCTACCTCCAAGGATGATTTAGCCTAACTATTAGTATTGGTAGGAGAAGTAGCTGACAAATACTTGAAAATTTGATAAGCTTGACCATACCATTGGTTTAAAGTATCATAAAACTTGCTCTATTCTCGATTGTTGTTATAAACACCATTTTCTAATTACTTTTTTTCGTAAGAAGAAAAATCTTGGTTTGATTTCTTGTGTTTTAAAAACAAATTGTTTTGGTTTGATGACATTACAACCATTCTAAGCGAGAAGTCACACCCATGGACCTGTTCCTATATCCAAAACATAAAATAAAAAAATAAAAAATAAAAATAAAAAATAAAAAATAAAATAAATAAATAAATGTTAAGAAGTTTTAAAAACTGGTAGTGGATGAATAATCCCTGCCCATGTTTTTAAACTTCAACCAAGATTGTGATTTTTATAAATGGATGAGAAAGAAGTATTTGTTCATCTAAAGAAGTACATGGATTATCTCTCATCAAGGTTGGAAGACTTATTATTGTCAGAGAGAGAAACTACGGTCTCCGGAGGAGACCGAAGTGAATTAAGTGTCTGTTCGATCCACCCCCAAGCCAATGCCCACAGGACAAAGGTATGGAAGTAAGATCTACTCCCCCCTTTCGAGAGTAGACACTTTAGTCATAAAGTAACCAGTAGCCAGTAACTAGTAACAAGTAGCCAGTAACTAGTAACAAGTAGCCAGTAATAGTAGTGATTATCAACTCAAGATTCATTTGATTTCAGTTTTGGACACCAAGCCACGAGCTCATTTGTTGGTTGGAGGTGAGCGTTTGTCGCATTAATCTGGTCCGGGTTCGAACCCTGATGGACTCGTTTGAGTGGATGTGGGGGATGAAGTGGCTTGGTACTGCTGAGTGAGCAATTGCAGGCAGTAGAGAGTTGTGCCAACCAACAGCCCCCTCTGTGAGAAGTTGACAAGAGACTTGACACCCGTATGCTATCAATTCAAATAAAGTAGCTCTAGCTACTAATATATATATATATATATATATATATATATATATATATATATATATATATATATATATATATATATATTTTTTTTGATTATATTTAGGGGTTTTCTTTGACTATGGGGGGTCTAATGTTTCGGGTAATGGTTGGTGGTTTTCTATTCTTTTTTTGTGGAGAAGTATAGACATGGCATATTGTATGGCAATAGTGTTTATGTTTTTAAAGGTGTTTTTGATGGTAAGCCATGGTATTTTGAAATTGTCTGCAAGTAGTTTCATTGAAGGAATGTGTGTGGTAGCTCTAGCGCCTGCTGTGATGACAATGAGGGGGTCGACTTTCCATCCTCTAGTGGTAAGACTGGCAATTAGTGGGTTGTATTTGTTAGTTTTAGCTAAAAATGTTTCTGGTGAGAATCTGTCATTGCAGTATGTGAATTCAATGAATTGTATGGTAAGATTGGGGTTTATTTCTGTAGGGGGGTCGCTTTGGTACGGCAAACCTTTAACGCAAAGAATGTCTGGTCTAAATCTAGAGTTACAATGACATCTTTGAGTGCCACATGTGCATGGAAGTAACCAATTGGGAACGGTATTTTCTGAGGGTTTATCATTGAAGGTGCCCGCATTCATTAGAATAAAACAACGAGATTTTTCGGATGAGACTAGTAGTTTTCTAATTTCCCATACTGCTTTGTTGTGTCTTTTGACTCGGAGGGGGTGTATATGTTGTTGTTGGCATGTGAGTAATACATGTAGCCATGTATCCGGTTCGTGTGAATTGCAAATGGGACATGTGATGGATGGAAATCTTTCTCTTCCGAAAAACATTTGTTTTCTAGCTTGGCCCATGTAAGTTCCCGTACGGAATTTTATGAGGCATGATTTTTGCTTGTCAGTTATGGCTGGATTTTCCCAAAATTCGTTAGAAAGTACATTGTCTATGTCTACATTTTCCGTCCATTTGCAAATGTTGGGGGTTTGTATGGCCATGTTTTCTAGATTGTTTTCTCTGTCATATTTTATGATTTGTTTTTCTAGAGTTCTAACTGGTCCTTTGTCTGGAACATCGTTTTTTGAAGGCCAGTTATCTTTTTGGAAGTAGATGGAGTGGCATGGGCATGTTCGTACGAGTGTAGGGCTTTTCTGTGTGCTAGTTTTAGACCTTGCTTTGCTAAGTAATCTGCCTCTTCGTTACCGTCAATGTTAATGTGTGCTCTAACTTTGTATAGTGAAATTGGTTGTGTTCTTTGTTGGAGTAGTTCTACTATGGAGGCAAGTGTGGTTTGATCGGGTGACTATTATGTAGTGTGGGATGTTTTATTTGTGTATTAAGTAAGTATAGTACATTTAGACAGTCGGTAAATATGTATGCTGGTTCGTTGGGGAATTGTGTGTTAATAATTCTGAGTGTTTTGTGTACTGCCATCATTTCGGCACGGAGTATATTTTGGTGTCCATGGAGTCTTTTGGAGATATTGAGGCCTTTGGGGCTGTAAATACCGTATCCGGCTTTTTCTCTTCTCCATTTACCGTTGCTCATTTCTTTTGGGGGTTTGAATGATCCATCTGTGTAATAACTGAATTGGGGGTGGAATTTTAGTGGTAGATTTGTTTGGTAATTTGGTATTTGTGGGATAGGTGTTGAGTTATTTGCGGGGGTGTTTGGATAGTATGATTTGGACCATTTTTTACTGGGATTGACATGAGTGTTTAAGGGGGTCGGAGATGCAATTTGTGTGTGAATTTGTAATATTTGGAGATTGTTAATTGTCTGAACAAGTTGATTTATTTGCTCGTGCGTACCAATACTGTTGTTTTGGTGATGGATACATAATATTCGGAGCGTAGAAAGTTCTTTTCTTTCGAGTTTAAGTTCGGGGGGAATTGTTGGCTCGTCATATGTAATGGTGTCTGGAGCAAAATGGGCAATAATATGTGTGTCTGGGAATGGACCAGTGTAGGGGTTGGAGTTTTGGTACCAGTTAGTATCGGGAGAGATGAGTATGGTGATACTGTTTGGGTCATTTTTTGCCGCAAGGCGGGCCCAATGAATGGCTTGTTGTATGTCGGTTTCATTGTGGGGGTGAGCGTAGCCAATTCCTTTCCATTTGTGATCAAATGCTTTCCCTAGGGAGCCAAATATTATATCTCGTGAGAATGGTGAGTAAAATTGGGTAAATTGTGTAGGGCATGTGACTGGTGATGAAAAGTAAGATTGGTGGATGTTGAATGTTGATATTAGAAAATCTAGTATTTCAGTTGGTATTGTGTATTGAGCACATTTAAGTGGATCATTTTTTGGTATACGGTATTTATATCTTTGATATAGCCAGACAATTTTAGTTTCAAATGATTGGGTGGATGGCTCAAGGCCATGTGGAGTGTTTTTTGCATGTTGATATTGTTTCCATAGCCATATTAGTCTAGTTTTCGGAATGGTGATGAGGTGTCGGCCATTATCTTCGTATATGTGTGCAACGTCATGTTGTGTTTGGATAATGTTCGATTCTGTTTCGATGTCATTTTCTGGGTTGCATTCATTAATGGAGACATGTGCCAATGGGATAATTGTGGCCGGAGTAACGTATCTTGTATCTTTTTGTTGTACTATGGAGAAGTGCTTTTCGATGATGTTTAAAAAATGTTTATGTTGTTGTTTAGTGTAGTATTGAGTAAGTAATTCAGTATTGTGGAGACAGGTGTTAATGTCGCTCCACGGGAAAAGTTCTCTTTGGCTACGCCATTTGTTGTATGTATTATTATTTGGCGTGGTCCATTGGCATAAATATGTTGTATCTTTATAGTTTATCCCATTTGGATCTTTGATTTTATTTTGTTTGTGGTTTAATATTGTGTGTATGGGGAATTGTCTTGGATATTTAAGCATATTGTTGGGAGGGGGAGGAAGTTCGGGAATAAGAGGGTTGGGGGGGTGTATTGGGGGGTTCAATTGTTGTGGTAGAATGTTGTGGTTTAATAATATGTAATCATTTTTTAGAGTTCTTGGGGGGGAGTGGAATCGGAATCTACATGGTATTTGGCATCTTTGATGGCAAGTGGGTTTACAAAATAATTGACTGGCAATATTTAGCGCACTTTTTATGAGTTTTGTGGGGTTGGAGTGGTATATTTTATATTCGTCTGGGTTCATTAGGGTGGTCCCGTTAGGCATGGTTATTTGTTCTAAATTTATTATATTATGTAATAGTAGTTTTTGTAGTAGTTTGAGAGAAGTTTTGGGATTTAAGCCATGTAGGTGTTGTGCTTCTTGCATCCATGCGGTTTCGAGTGGGGATGGATTTAATAGAAAATTTTCTATAGTGCTTTTAAGGTGGACTCCGGCTTCATGTTTAAGTAAAAACAATGTTCTAGTGATAGGGGATCTCACACAATCTTGATATTTGATGCGCTCTATTTCTTCGGAGCCTCCAAATTTTGCAAGTATGAATTGTAGTAAGCCAAAGTAGATTTTACCGAGTCTGCCTTTGTCATTGAGAGCATTTTGTAATTGTTCTCCAATACATCGTAGATAGGCATTTTTTAACAAAAAGGCTTCCATTCCGAATAGATCGTGTGGGAGTTGTGTAGCTATATTAGATGTACTTTTTGGTAGTCCACATATTGTTTTGTGGAGTGCTATGATCTTTTTGTCAAGTTTTCTAATGGCTGGTATAGAGTATGGTACTGCGTAGAAGCTGTATGCGATCCCGGCACGTATGACTGTATCGGCCATGTTGATTTTTTGTTTCATAGTGGCTGGGCAAGCCACTAAGGCTTGACATTGTTTGATGACTTTAGCTGTGGTGGTGTTTATTTGTGTTTTCCATTTAAGTGATGGTGCTAGGTTTATTCCAAGGTATGTATAAGGGTCATGTTGGTCCAAAACTGGTATTGGTTGGTTTCTGTAGTTTATATTGGTGGCTTGGATCTGTGCTTTGAATGCTATGGGGTTCATTTTTGATTTATTTGGGCATCCGGTCACTGCACATTTAGGTATACCAAGATCCATTCCAGCCCATTCGCAGAATTTGTCTAATTTATTTAGTTGTATTTGTAGTGATGCTAATTTGTTAGCAATAGCTGCTAAATCATCAGCATATGCTGCAGATGAGATTGTGACTTTGGATGTACCAAAGGTGTATCCATTGTCACCTTGTTGTAACCATCGGAGAAGTGGTTCTAAGAATATTATAAATAGATATGGGCTAAGAGTATCTCCTTGTATTGTTCCTCTTTGGATGGGAATAGGTAGAGTTTTACCAAAATGTTCTCCAGAAAATATAGTGGAGGATTGTGAGTATATATTTCCTACCAAGTTTATAGCATCGGTTGGGTATCCGAGATCTTTCATTATGGCTAAGAGTCTCGCATGGTCAATGGAGCCAAAAGCATTTTTGAAGTCAATGTAGAGAATATATATATCTTGATTTGTAAATCTTGCATCTTCTAAGGCTGCAATAAGTAGTTGAAGTTGTCTGGATGTTCCTCTTTCTGCTCGGAATCCTTCTTGGCTGTCATGCAGAATTTGATGTCTTTCACCGTACGTGGAAAGGATAGAGGTTAATGTGCTAGTAAAGAGTTTGTATATGGTGTTCGCTAAAGCGATAGGTCTATGGTTTGTAAGTTGGGATGGTTCACCTTTTTTATATAATAAGACAGTTAGACTGGTTTTCCATGTTGCAGGTATTTGTTTTTGTTTGTAGCAGTGTTTAAAAAATAGAAATAGTAGTTTGTGGAATCGTGGAGGCATGTTTTTCAGAATAGAGTTAGGTATTTTGTCTGGGCCTGGGGCTTTGTTATTTCCTAGGTTTTTGAGGCATAAATCATAAGTTTCTTGATCAAAGTATGTGTGTAGGGGGATTTGTGGTTCTCCGCGTTGATCAATTGTGAATCCGTCTAAGTCATGCCATGGATATTGTCTAACGCTGCATGTGCATTGTGGAGGATGTGTAGTTTGATAATGACATGTAGGGACTGTTGGCCGGTTACTAATAGACTGTTGGATGTAAATTTCTTGAGCAATATCTTCCGGGCTAGTTAAGATGTTATTTTGTCTATCCATTATAGAGTCAAGAGGTGAAATTTCAGAGTTTTTGAAGACTTTTCGATTTACTTTTTTGGGGCTTTTTTCATACAGTTGTCGATATTTTGATACAGCTTTGTAGATGCAATCTTTAGTGTATTTTGTGGTTATTTTCCTAGCTTCTTTGTTAGCAATTTTTGCAATATTAGCTATGTCATCAATCCATTCGTTCGGTATAGAGTCTGTTGCTGGTGGATGTGGGATTTGTACGTATTGGTGGCTATGTATTTCGTTCAATATGGGGTGTGTTTGCCATTGGGGGTTATTTTTTGCGATAAATATAGTTTTTTTGATAAGATGGTATGTGGCAAGGTGTTTTTTCCACTCTTTGGCTAGTTTTCGCGGTAAAAAACCGCCTTGTTGTCTTGTTCTATTTGTGAGTTGTGGTAGTGGGGGTGCATTACATGTTTTTTCAATGGTTTCTGAGATTTTCTCTACGATTTTGTCTAAGGATGCGCAAGCTACTTGCCATAAAGCGGGGGTAAGATGGTCATTATTTTCAAGAAGTCTGGTTAATTCATTTATTTGTATAGATTTTTTTTCAAAAAATTCAATATTAAATTTTTCTAAGTTTTCTGGAGGTATTGGATTTAAGATTCTAATTGTTGGGGTATTGATGGGAGCCGGTGGTCTGGCTATCAATAGGTTTTGTGGAATGTGTAAGGTGACTGAGTAATGATCTGAGTTTAGATTCAGATTTGTGTTTGTCGTGGAGGTGAATCTAGTATTATCTAGGGATTTTATGTAGAAACCATCTATGAGACAAGTTGATGTGTAGTTGTAACCACCTTGTCTTGTGAATGTTGTGTTTGTTGGGATGTATTCTAGATTTAGTGAATTTGTAAAGTTTTTCCATTGAATATCTTCTTCTTGTGGTGGGGTGTTGGTGTTGTGATTTTGTCTTCCGTTTAGTGCTATATCACGATTGAAGTCTCCACACAAGATGTATGTATGATTAGGGTGTGCATTTATTTGGTTTGTGATTGTAGTTTGAATGTGGGGGATGAGGCGGATGTCTTCTAGGTGTGTCGGCATATATAAATGTATGATTAACCATGGTAATAACAGATGGTTGTTTATTTTTATTATTTGTAGATATGGGGAAATGTTTGCTGGTGTAGGGATTTTGGTAATATTTCCAGGGAAAGCATATTTATTGTGTATAAGTGTAAGTAAGCCTCCTCTTCCCGGGGTGTAGGGCATTCTTTGTTGCATGCATCTTGTGAGGGCATGTGTGTTATTAAAAATGAGTTTATACTCAGGAAATAGATTTTGTATCCATTTAGTAGATTTGGTTGCTATGAGTTTTGTTTCTTGGATGTTTATAATTGCCGTATTCCTTGAGGAGTTATATACGAGGTTTTGTAGGTTTGGTAAAGCTGTGTTAAGCGAAGATGCATTCCAAGTTATTATTTTTGTTTCGTCATTGGTGTTGATGTTTATTCTCGGCGGAGGTGTTGGGATGTTTGGAAGGGGTGGTGGATGTGAGTATTCATTTAGACTTTCGAGACAGCGTAAAGCTTCAGTGATTAATTTGTTTGGTAGGAAAGGAAATTTTCTTTGGAATATGATAGGTGTTGGTGGTGTATCTTGGTTATGAATAAATTTGTAAAGTTCATCGTGAATTGAGTTTTTTGGGGATATTAGGTCTTCGTTCATTTCAATGAATTTGGTATAAGGGTGTTGAGTGAGGATGTGTCTTTCCGGAGGGTTTCTCAGGTTGGCTAGTCTGATCAATACTGTATTGGTCCAAATATCATTAAAGTAGTAAATGCGGGGCTGAGCTAATATATTATTACATGTATTTATTAGTGGGTGTATGGTAACGATTAATGCATATAGTATGTGAGGTAGTGGAGATTGTATTTGTATTTGTATGTATCGATGTAGGTGTGGAAATTCCATGATTGCTTGATGGTGTAGATGGTGGTTAGTTTTTAAAATTGGAGCAAATGAGTTTGCAATATGTTGGTATTCCGGGCGTAATTTAATTGTGCTAGGGATGAAGTATCTTCTAGCTCTTTTCTTGTGATCGGTTGGATGAGTTCTAAGTATGTTGGGCATTGGCCCTGGGTTTGATTCAATGTCCCCGCATTGAAGTAGGGCTAATTTATTTACAAAGTAGTATCCTTGGTAAGTACTGGTTTTAGGGTTTTTATAATTTAATTTATAATATTTTATTGTTATAAATTTTGTTGTGTTAAATAGATTAGGTAATGCAGGTATTATTTGTTCTGGACATGGGGGTAGGTAATGTGAGGTTGTAATGACTTCGGTTGAATGATTTGTAATTGAGTTAGCAAACCAGTTGTATATGTGGTGGTTTTTGTTTCTCTCATTTTCTAATTTCTCGTGATGTAGATAGGTGTATTCTATTTGCTTGGGGTGTTGATAGGCTGTGGTTGTCGAGTGTTTGTTTAAGAGATTTTGTTTTTGTATAGTGTCTAATATTATGTGAGTTTTAGGGATTGGGTGGGTTCTTAGTTTGGGAAGGCTTTTGACTTTTAGATGAGGCATATGGTTTTGGTAGGTTTTTAGTTTTACATGTATTTTAGGATGGGTTTTAAATTCGGGGTGTAATATGTATTTTGGATAGAATCTGAGGTTTTGATGAATTTTGGATTTAGAATGATCTTTGAAGATTTGATGATATATAGATTTTGAGTGAGTTTTGCATTTTGGATGGATTCTGTATTTTGGATGAGTTTCGCATTTTGAATGAATTCTGTATTTTGGATGGTTTTTAGATTTTGGATGAATTTTGCATTTTGGATGGATTCTGTCTTATTATTGTCACGTAAAGACTATGATCAAATTCTCAATGTCAAAAACCAATTTGTACAATTGGTTTAGAGAAAAAGAGAGGCCTTGGAGCAAATATGGTTATTTTGTTTTAGAGAATTGACAAACTTTAAAAAAAAATTAGATTAACCAAAATAATAACCTAAGTTTGCTTGAGAGGTTGTTACCATAACACCAAAAGTTTCTAATAGTATTGTCATGTAGGCACAATAAAGGGCGATGGACTTTGGACTTTGGCCTTAAGTGTGGTAAAAGACCTTGGGAGGGATGACATGTCGGTTGTCTTCAAGGCACTTAGTGTAGAAAAGTGTTTACCTTCAAAAAAAAGGGAGTAGCTCTATATTCATTTTCCTTTGTCCAGTGGCCATCGGATTAGTGAATAGAATGAAGGAACACTATATTCATGTCGGCTCCTTTGGGGCCGAAGTACTTCTTCTTGTGACATTGAAGACCACGAGGCCTCACTCAGGTTGTTCTCGCAATGTGGTGGGGGTCTCTCTATTTCCCCCCATCAAGAGGTGCTACCGAACCACAACCGCAGGTTTGGTTGCTAGGCTCGGTGGCTTCCATTTTGCTGCCCCTCCCCGTTTTGGGGTCATGGGGTCCTTTTTTGGTTTTTTTTTTATAAATTTGGGGCCGTAGGCCTCAATTTATCCTAGTGAGGTCCTCATGAGATCACTAGGACCCCACTCAAGGCAAATAATAGGGGCAGAGATTTGCCCCTCCCCTCCCCAACCCCCCGACCCTGGCATCCGACCCACCCCCCAAGCACCGCTTGATTGGGGGAAATAGACAGATCCATGTGGTGGTGGAATCTGACAGCCTCATGACCTCTGGTATGAGCAGTTTTGAGTGCCCCGGTGAGCACGCAGATGTGAAGGAACTTGCATAGTGAATGCTGAGCACTGGGCAGATGATGTGAAGGAACTTGCTTATCCCATTATTGAGGATTCCAAAAGAATAGTCATTGGAATACAGTACTCCAACATGAACATAATCAAGATTTATGATATCTGTATAGAGTTAACCATCATATTCTGTATTACTGAGTATCAAATTATCAATGCGTTCAAGTATTCCCTATCCAAAGTTCACTTTGGAGTCAGCTCAGACCAATTAATCTAGACATCATGTGAAGTCCTCCGAAATGTATGTAAGTCACTACTGTTTATGAATAAATCTTTATTTGGTTGAAAAATTCTTGTACCGCAACGGAGCTCATTTATGATGCAGACATGCAGATGAAATCTGAGCATCTACAGGTGAGGTTAAGTAATATGTTGTGAGTCTCTGATGTCTAGTCATTGCTCCGCTGGAGGCTCTCGGCTCCTTCTTGGCCCTGCTCTGAAATACGGATCAGTGTAATGTAGTGCTACGAGCGTTTTCCGGAGGGGCAGGGTTGATGAGCCCTTACTTTTTGGTTTTTTATTTAAAAATTCCTAAGGGAGTCCTCCTAGAGTAATTTGGGGCCGCAAGCCCCATTTTTGAAATAAAATTTACCAAAAATAGCATTGGGGGGTCCAAATTGAAAATTTGAGGGTTTTGGGTGAAAAAAAGCCAACCAATGGGAGTGGCTCCTAAAAACGCTCCTAGCACTAAAATACATGGATCCCTAAAATACTTTATTGGTTTTGCTTTCAATGAAAGGTGTTTTCCTTTGTCCTTGATAAAACAATAACAATACAACCATGAGGATGTATCCCATCTTCAACAATCAATTTTAATTTGCATCCTTTAAACGGTGGAAATTAAAATGCTGTTAAGAATATTACCAATATGTTCTTTAAATTTGCAAAAAAACACAAAATATCACATTGGCTGCTAACAGTATATGTTTTGTTAGGCCAATATTCATTGTCTCATTTTCTATAGAATTTTATTTTAATGAATATTATTTAAAATAAAAATACCAATATTGTTGTATAATTTAACTATTACTACTATACAAATATAGTATCAGTTTACATGCAAGGAACTAAAAATTACAAGGTCATCAATTTACATTTTTCAAACCAAACTATAACCATTACATGTAACAGTCATTTTAACAAAAAAACATAAGATTGTAAGTAAATGGTAAGATATAAAGAAGTGTGTGAAAATAAAATGTATAGAAATAAGAGATTGATAGGTAGAATTCGTAAAACTATTGAAAAAAAAACCACTTGAACAAAACCATTTATTTAAGAATAATTGATTAAAAACAATTATGAAATATTTATAAAGCATAACGGTTTATTCAAAATTGTTTAAGCAAAATCACTGAAGCAAGAAATCAATGAGTAGATGAAAAAATGTCTACAAAAAATATTTATGCAAAAGTATTTTGAAAAGGACTGTTCAAATGTACGAAAATTTGATAAGATTGTAACGGTGTGATTTAGGTGGTAAGACTTTGGAAGTTTGATTGATAAAATTTTCATTGATAAAATTAAAAGTATTAAAAAAAAACCAAACACATAGATATGAGAAAAGCTTTTTTCTTTTTCTTAACCCCTAAACGCCCAAAGTCCTAGAATGGGCATTTTTGGACTTTGGGCAGGTTCCTAAAAATTCAAATTTACTTGAATTTTTTTGAATTTTTTTGTGGAAAATGGTTTTTTCAAGAGGTTTATGGGGATATATATATATATATATATATATATATATATATATATATATATATATATATATATATATATATATATATATATATATATATATATATATATATATATATATATATATATATATATATATATATATATATATATATATATATATATATATATTTTTGGATGAAGTGAGGAAAAGTTATGCTCCTCTAAGCATAAAACGCCCTTCCACGGGTAGGCTCTCAGCCATTGTGAATGGAGCAATTTCTGCCCAAATCTACCTAACAACAAAACTTTGAAATTCCACCAAAAATTGAGATTTTAGTTTCTTCAAAAATAAAAATTCCTATGTGTAGAAGAGCCACTAGAGCATGTTTTCAATCCAACAATGTTTCATATGCTATTTTTATTGTAAAAAAACGGCCTTTGTATGTGAATTTCAGCATACCCCCTTGTGGAAATTGATGATTTTCTCAAGGTTTTACACCTTGTATGGGCATGAGATTTTGTGGACATGTACCTAACTCACCTAGGAACTAAAATCTAAAGAGGCGCATACCAAATCTACTCAAAAAAATGGTTTTTTTGGACCCCAAAATACTGCTGTCCCCTTTTTGCAGGATAAAAAAAACTTTTTTTTCAACTTTGAATGTTACTATCTCTCAAATGGTAAGGAATGAAAGTGTGAGATTTGGTATGCATATAGACATAGTAGTCAGATACAAGATCTTACGGTTGGAAATACCAAAATTGCTTCCAATTTTTAACTATTTGGCTTGCTTTCAAAAGGGACTATTTGGAGGCAGTTTTGAGCAAAAACACCCTTGGTCGTTTAGGGGTTAAATTGCATGTCTTTTTGGTAAAATAGAATAAGCTAATGATGGAGTGCACACAATAATAACTTTTTTCTCTTTCATTGTCTTCCCCTTTTATTTTCTTTTTGACATCACTTAATCAACATTTGTTTTACTTATATTGAAGCAATCGAGTCAAACCTTCAATAAAAATAATGATAATATGTTCTCACTTGTCTACCATTACAATATAAACCAACAACCATAAATCAATAAAAAAATATAATTTATTAATTTTATTTTATACTTCATTTGATGCCGCACTTATCTAAATAAAAAATAAACTTTAACATAGTGGTCATTTCTAATTTCAGAACGAGTCTTCAACTTTGACAATACTCAAACTATACAAACTTTATGCAAAGCCAATGTATCATCTACATATATAAACGTCTGACACACCATTAAGCCCTCTTGAAATGGTGTTACAAACTATCATTGTGCAACCTTATTTTAATTACTTGAAGAAAAATTTAATCTAAAAGATTTTGTAGGGAATGAAGATGTAGATCGGATAGAGCGATCTTATATCTAAAAGGAGGGGCTGCAATAATAAGAGGCTTTATATGAAAGAGTTGGTGCAATAATAGAGGAGACACTCTTATAAAATGCAGATGCACTATTAGAAGAAGAATTGTCATTTGAAAAAAGAGGTACATGAATATGGAGAAAACATCATGTAAGAGACAATAGCCTTCTCATGATTTCTTCTATTGTCCAATTTAAACTCTTGTTATTGTACGTCTCTTTAATACTTCATTAGGTGTAATATATTTTCACGAATAATTTATTTTGACTCTAGTAAGTTTCCCAAAGGATTTTTAAGATGTTTCGGTTATGGGCATCAGATAGTGATAGAGAAAGGGTGACATATGAGGAATTGATGCTTAATAATAGAAAATGGGACGTCATATGAAGAAGGGATGCACAATAATACAAGACTGGAATATAATGATAATGGGTCTTATGAAAGATTGCACAATGATAGAAAGGGGCCCCCATGTGACGGGGCCCCCAGTAATAAGAAAGAGAGCTTTATAGTGAAGACACTACATAGTGATAGAAAAGGAGGATCATATGAGGAAGGAGTGTAGGGCCACAAGTATGGGCATCATATGAGAAGGAATATAGTCGTACGCGATGATATGTAGAGGAGTTCATATAAAGAAGGATGCATAATAACATAGAGGCGGGTCCTAGGGCGGGTCTTTTTACAGTAATGGAAAGATAGTATTGGACGACGAGCAAATATACTAGTGAGCTAGTGCATTAGCATTTTATACCAGCTTATTGATATACTTGGTGGTTACCTTGACCATCTTTCCACTAGTAATATGAAGAAGGGTGTATATTATAAAGATAAGGTTCTCATATGATGGGTTGCAATATAATGTAGTGGTAATCGAGATTGTCAATTAGTGGTAATAGGGATTGTCATAGAGTGTGAAGTGTGAAAAGGATTATAGATGGATCATCCGACCTTGTTGATGGGAAACGTCTCTGCATAGTCTCTGGCCTGAAGGACAATCAAAACTTGAGCACTAAACCTGCAAGTGTTTCTTGTAAGGTAACTTAGACCTTCTTTGATCATGAGACTCAATCCGAAGGAGCCTCAACAGGCTTACAACCGGGCTTACAACCTACCAATCTTGTTTTAGTGAATGCCCTCACATGTGTATCAAAATCAGTATCACCGGAATATCACACCAAGTATGACTCATACTGTATGTAGTGAACACTCCTTGACTTGTTGAGAATTATGTCTACATACGAATGAGCAACTATAGACATCTTCTTATGTTTATTCTCTGGTGGTTTACTTTGTGCACCTCTGATCTCACCTGACCAAGGTTTCGATTGCTTCATGTTTGAGTCACTTCAGGCAATTTGCATCAACTGCGTTGCAATCGAGAGACAGAGCTCAGATCTTTTGCATCAACGATCGAGTGTTCAAGAGAGGTCTACATGACAGTGAGTATAATACATAGGAATAACCGAGTGGGGATTAGCTTCAGCATGGGAAGAGCAGTGGAGCACCGAAACCTGAAACATTAATTTGTGAAATGCTTAATTACTTCGTAATAAGCTTCGTGTCTGGTAGCAACTTGCGTGCGTGGTCGATTCGAAAACAATTCATGTAATGAGGTCAATGTGTGTTGCCTCCGAAGTCATGCATAGACAAGTCATGCATTGGCTTGTCAGATTTTCCGGTTTGGACCATATGAGGGGGAACTCCATTTTCACCTCAAAGTCATCTTCAAGCTGGTACTTATTCTGTTGAAAAGAATTTTCAGATGATTATAACTGAGGAGGCCAACAACCTGTAGTTGGGCTCAGTTCGCATGCGTTTGAGTAGTCAAGAAAGGACACAAATGACATGATCTCTTAATTTTTTTCGGTCTGATATTTCTGAGGGATGCTTCTGTTCCTCTTATTTGTGCATAGATACGACTTTCCAATGATTTTGCGAGGGGTTTCCAAATCGGATTCGGGTGAAATTTCAAATGGTGAGGCTGCACGCTAGTGGCAATTCCTACCACATGCTTTGGATATATTTACAACCTCTAAGTTTGCTTTGAATCTGGGCTTACACTCGGACAAAACACGTTCAAAGAATTCTGTAACATCAGCTCTTTGTTGAACCCGGCCTCAAGGCCTGCTGCATCGTGATAAAAAAATTGCATATCGACATCACTGTATCTTGAAAATATTTATCAACTAGTATAACATTTTTGTGTATTAAACTACAGTATTGGGTTGTTGTGGAGGTGACGGACCTAGCTCTGTATCCATTGATAGTTTGAGTTGGTTTGGAGTAGGAATGGGGTCTTTTGTGTTCACTAGATGGAAACTGGCTCTCGTTTTGACTGTCAATCTTCCTATCCAAGCTTCGGATCCGGGTTGATTTGTAAATTCAAATTATTACCTTTTTAAGAAGAAGAAAAAAACTTCAACCTCCTTGCCCTTGATCCACATGTTGTTCGATGAACACTGAAGTGGCTTGCCACTTCTAGGTTTACTTGTAGTTGTAGATTTAATTCTGCAGGAATAAATCCTTAGTATCGTCAATCAACAGAGACATGGCTATCTACTACTTTGGATTACACTTTGAACTCCATTTCCTAACAACATTTACGCAAGCATAATATGCTTGAATGTAGAATAAAATCCTCTTCCTAACCCTGCTCACGGTCCAACTCACTGCTAAATCGTCAATAAGTGGACTTGAGAGAGTTAAAGTACATATCTCCTGAAAATCATATCTCATCTGTTTAAACATGCCAAGTAAGCGATTAGCTCCAAGATGGCATCAAGGTGGTGAAGAAAAGCAGACTTCCCACCTTGAAAAGGTTCACATCACAACGTCAAGGAATTCTGCTGTCGGAAGTTCTACAGCATTACGCAAAATTCAGCAATGAAACTCCTCCATACGGCCTGCAGATGCCGAATAAAAATTTCATATCCTGATTGAACTCATCCTCAGGAAAAGATCACGAGGACTTACTACAACAGTGTCGATCGACACGAACATCCCAATTCCCTGCATCCCGAAACCCAAAGATTCTGATCTGCGTATGACAAATCTATTGGAATACAGAGTAGAACAGAGTAGATGAAATCCATCCGTCCTCATGTGGATGACAAAGGATGTATCACCACCATGTATATCTTCTCCTGAAATACAATTGTTTACTGTTGTTGTTTGCGGGAATTCTGTCTCGAGTTGCTCATGGTTCTTGCTGTGTTTCGCTGTTAGTTTTAGCTATCTCAATAGGTTATGGGCCTTATTTCACGAACATTTCCTACTGCTCTCGCTCTGATCATCATCGCCATAGCTTAGAATATACACTTCGCCTTTTTCCAATCATTCCGGCAACCTGTATCACTTGGTCCTTGATTCTTGATTCTTGTTCTTGATTCACGTATCATCTTCTTTCCTGTTTTCCGCTCTTGCACTTCGGTTTATGCTCTTGTTTAAAGCTTCTCACCATGGCTGTTATTTCAGATCCTATCGCTGCAGATCATGAATCTGCAAATTTTGCACCACCGAGTAGTACTGTTACTGCAGTCGACGACATACCACTTGACAACACCCCTGTCACGCTTTCTCCATTCACCGGGGAACATTTCAATCTCTGGAAGTTTCAGATACAATGTATCTTTCGATCACGGGACCTGTTAGACATCGCCGAGGGAACAGAGGATTACGATCCTCATGCTGAACTTCGAGTGCGTCGATATTGGAAACGCAGGGACCAGCAAGCAATGGACATCTTAGTCCAAACCATGGACCGGAGTCTTGTGCGACCGCTCTTGGGAGCAACATCTGCCAGACAAATGTGGAGCAATCTCCAGCTACACTATGATAAACGCGCCATCAGCACGGTACACAATCTGCAGAAGCGGTTCTTCGACTTGAAGCCTATCGCTGCAAAAGGTATCCGATCCTTTCTATCTGAGCTTAGTGACGTCAATAGCCAGCTTCGAGACCTAGATATGCAAAAGGTTTTTGACGATGACGCTGTCATATCAAAGGTGATTTCAAGTTTACCGTCAGACTTCAACGCTTTCACCACCGCATGGGAATTGACATCCCCGGTGGACAAGACGCTTGCAAACCTGTCCGTAGGACTTGTTAAAGAAGAGGTTAAGCTCAAAACCGCTGCTACTGCTCCCGTCGACATCAGCAAGGCTTTCTATAGTAACCCTAAGCACGCTCCTGCTTCAAGGCTCAGTTCCAGTGGGAGTAGCACAACCTCAGGCGCTCATCACTGCAGTGGGAGTTCCTGTGTGCATCCAATGCACAAATCTCAGCCAACTGGTCTTGGCACCCGCTCAACACCAACCGCCTCTTTAACTCCTCTCGCTCTGGAACAGAGGCAGGCGAGACAAAAATACTTCGACGACCTAAAGAAGACTACGCTATGCCACAACTGCGGGAAGCCAGGCCACTGGCAAGGTGAATGCCCACAGCTCACGGAGACAGAGCGTCAGGAACTTCGACGTCAGCGACGCCTCAAGCTGCAACCCCCTCCTGTTTCGTCACAAGGCTTCCAGGCAGCAGAGACTCCTACAGATTCACCGAGCAATGACATTACGTATACAGGCTTCATGGCTTTCGAAGACTCCTCTTACTCTGAGCCATCGCAGGAAATCGCTGAATCGTCCAATTCTCGTGATCACATCTGGTATGCTGATAGTGCAGCCTCCAGCCACATGACAAGTCATCGTGAGTGGTTTACCAGCTACACTCCTTTCCCAACACGCTACTGGCCGATCCAGGGTATAGCACCTCAACCTATCTATGCCGCTGGAATCGGCACCATCGCAATTGAGCGCCTTATCGGCGGTCAGTGGCACCCTGGCCACATTGAGAGTGTCCTCCACGTACCTCAGATCGGCTGCAATCTTTTCTCTATAACAAAAGCAGCTGGAAAAGACATACTTACTACCTTCTCCTCACATGGCTGCACTATGACCTCCGATGGTAACATCGTGCTTCAAGGCACCTCACAGAACAATCTCTACGAGCTTCAACTCCGTGTTGTCCCTCCACCCAGCGATAGCGCATTTGTCGCAGCCTCCTTTCGGCCAGCAACAACTGCCGAATCCCGTCAATCCCTCAAGGTATGGCACGCACGTCTATGCCACCTGAATATTCCTGCTATTAAGCTCCTGGTACGTCACGAGCTCGCAGATGGCATCGAGCTACTTCATGACAACACTCCAGATAATTTCTGTGAGGGATGCTGCTACGGAAAACAGCACCGCACCTCATTCCCTGTAAATGCAGTAAGAGCATTCGCCAATAGTCCCGGTGACTTGGTCCATGCTGATCTCATGGGACCGATGGATACTGAGTCCATCGGCGGTGCCTTCTATTGTTTAATTATCAAAGACGACGCCACAGCATACAGAATAGCTTTCTGTTTAAAGCGGAAATCTGATGCACTTCAAGCTATTAAACAAGCTTGCGGCCAATTCTACAGAGATACTGGCCACACAATTCGGGTTCTTAGAACTGACCGCGGAGGAGAATTCGTAAATAAACAAGCGAAGGAATTTTTTGATGACCATCACATCCGTCAGGAACTGACTACGCCTCACACACCGGAACAGAACGGCGCTGCTGAGCGTGAAAATCGTACTGTCATGGAGCTCGTAAGGAGTATGCTCCACTCCCGCAAGATACCCCTGAAGTTCTGGCCCAGAGGCTGTTCAGACCGCTATCTACGTGCTAAATCGCACCACATCTTTTAACCGGCCTCACACAACACCTTATGAGGCATGGTGGGGATCAAAACCGTCTCTCAACCACCTACGCATCTTCGGCTGCTCTGCATTCATACATGCAGAAAAACATACGCGGACCAAACTTGAACCTAAGAGCCGACCGGGGATGTTTTTAGGCTATTCAGAGGAGTCGAAGGCCTATCGAATATGGGACTTCACCAAGGACAAAGTTGTCATCACCCGGGACATTATCTGCAATGAGAATGCGTTACCCCTGTTTCCAACTCCGGATCAACCAATGGCCAAAACCCCTGTTACAGTGGTCTTCAATCCCAAACCCCAGCATTCAGTCTCCTCTGCTGCAGTCGTCAGCACTCCTTCCCTCCTCGAACCTGGATCCTCGCGCGAACTAGAACCTGATCCCCAATTTTCACCTCCACATCCGCCTGAACTGGAACCGGTGCAGATGCCCAATGCCAGCCTTGAGCCAGTACCAGCATCTCCAGCTTCGGATACAAGACATTCTACCCCTGAGGCTGATCCCTTGAACCGACTTGATCTCCAAGCGCAGCCAGACAATACCACCCGACCATCCAGAGCCATCAAACCGCCTGTTCGCTATAGTGATTGGGCATACCTAACCAAAATTGCTGCTGCCAACGACGTTACTCTCGAACCTGCAAACCTGCATGAAGCTCTTACATCTCGTGAGTCTCACAAATGGCTTCAAGCAATGCAAGATGAATATGATTCACTCTTGCAAAACAGGACTTGGGAAGTCACCGATCTCCCACCCAACAGGAAACCAATAAGTTGTAAGTGGACTTACAAGGTTAAGTATGACTCTGCTGGAAATATTGACCGGTATAAGGCACGCCTCGTTGCCCGTGGATTTACTCAGCGATACGGGATAGACTTCACCGAAACCTTCAGTCCTGTGGCAAAATTTGATTCTATCCGAATCCTACTTTCAATCGTTGCTGTGGAGGATCTTGATATGACTCAGTTCGACGTGCGCACCGCGTTTCTTCACGGTGAAATTGACGAAGAACTATACATGGTTCAGCCTCCTCACTTCGAGGACCCCCAACACCCCCAGCGTGTGTGTCGTCTCAAGAAGTCGATCTATGGCCTACGTCAAGCCTCTCGGGTCTAGAACAGGAGATTTCATAAGTTTCTCCTAAAGCATCACCTTCAGTCAACCGACGCCGACCCATATCTCTATGTCTCCACGATTGCCCCACTGGTGCTGCTTGCAATTTTCGTTGACGACTGTCTAATTGCTGCCACCGAAAAGCAATCCATTTCCCTAATTCTCCATGAAATGGACGATGTGTTCCAAGTCAGGCAGAATGAACCTGACACATATGTTGGACTTCATATCATGCGGAATCGCACAACGAGGACCCTCTTTCTTGATCAGACACAGTACATTGATCGTCTCCTCAAACGGTACGGGTACACCAACGTTCACCCTGTCCAAGTACCTGCCGATCCCAACCTGAAGCTTCATGCCGCCATGGATCACGATAAATCAGACCATGCCGAACTACAATTTCCCTATAAGTAGCTTCTCGGCAGCATTGCCTTCGCCGCTCTTGGTACCCGGCCCGACATTGCGTATGCAATCAGCAGCTGTGCAAGATTTAATCACTGCTACACCAAGTCTCATTGTACTGCACTTAAGAAGATCGTCTGTTATCTCAAGGCTACCAAGCAATATGGAATCAGCTTCAGCATAACTGCTTCACCGCACACCCTAATGGCATACTGCGATGCAGACTACGGGCAAGACACAGACGATCGCAAATCCCGATCCGGAGTGGTACTCATGCTCAATAACGGACCTGTAGCCTGGCTGAGTCGGAAACAACCCTGCACTGCATCTTCCACGACTGAGGCGGAATACCTCGCTGCACATGTCGCCACAAAGGAGATCCTTTGGCATCGTCGCCTGCTTACAGGATTAGGGTACCCTCAACGAAACCCTACCTCTCTTCTCTCAGATAACCAATCTGCCATTCGCTTGATTCACAATCCCGAATATCACCAGAAAACCAAGCACATTGACATTCAATTCCATGTTATCCGAGAGCATCAAGCTAACGGCAACATCTCTGTTTCCTACGTCCCTACCCTGAGTCAGATCTCAGACATATTCACCAAAGCTCTCTCTCCCGCAAGGTTCCTTCAGCTCCGTGATGCATTGGGTGTTCATGCCCCAAGTTCCTGATCTCCTTAGTTTTCCTCCTCGATTCCTCATGGCTGCACTCTGAAGTGGGAGTGATGATCCTTTGTCATCGTGCCCATGAGGTCGAGTGGGAGTATTGGAATACAGAGTAGAACAGAGTAGATGAAATCCATCCGTCCTCATGTGGATGACAAAGGATGTATCACCACCATGTATATCTTCTCTTGAAATACAATTGTTTACTGTTGTTGTTTGCGGGAATTCTGTCTCGAGTTGCTCATGGTTCTTGCTGTGTTTCGCTGTTAGTTTTAGCTATCTCAATAAAATCATATTGGCAGTGAAATGGCTGATTCACAAAGAGATTTGGTGCTCGATCATGAACTCATGCTCGGACTGTCAAAGTAAGCTCATTCAAACCATCATATACTGTGCCATCTTGATGAGAGAATTTTGAAGATAACAAGGTTCTATTCTGTGTTATCTACAAGGGCATTACACTTCCATATGGTGGTATTTAATTTCCAACGAAAGAGGGCATGATATGATCAAAACTTTCAAAGATAAAGAGGACATGAAATCTAAGGGCCCGTTTAGACTATTCCCAAACTTTGAGAGGCAGTGGGTTTTGGACCAATGAAAATGCTGAAAAGTTAAAGTCCATCCTCCTGACCTTCATACTAGGGCGCCATAACTAGGTGTGAAGAGCCTAGACTGGTGGTAACTCTTTTAGGAAGTTGTGGTGCCAAGGCGACGCCTCAAGCGATAGTTTGGATCAAGGAAAATGCTCGACCCAAACTTTTGTCGAGAGGCTAAAGTCTATTTCATTGGGCTTGGACCCTCGGCCTCTCGACATAGTTTGGTCAAGAAAAGTGACGGTCATGAGTCCTTTCTTTCACCGGATATTTGGAACTCCCTTCTTTTTCTCACCCTCTAGATGATATGTTAGCCTTGTCGTTGGCTGCCCTGGAATCAAGTTTCTAACATTTTGTAGCACTGGAGAGACACAGAAGTTGTTCCATAGTTTTACAATCAGTTGATTTGCTTTTTTCCAAAAGCCTGGGCCAATCCCATACCCATATGGAAGGAGGCCGGGAGTAAGTACCATATTCACTGCAGAAAGGACCAACATCATGATTACAAACAACACTTGGTTTTGGGGGAAACAAGGAAACAGCCTTACAGGCATGTGGGGATTGGATGATGGTTGACTGAGATGGTTAACAAATGAAGCAACATACAATGTACAAAAGGTAAGGTAGAAGCACCTATTCTTGTAAGTTGTGAGTTTGAGGTGTTGTGTACACTCTTGAATTCAAATGAATCAGATGTGAAATTGTGTAAAAAGATAGGCAAATACAGACAAAGTAGGAGTCTCAAAAAAACTCAAGATTATCAAAGTTTTGAAGTAAATTCATTACACTTGAAGTCAATATTAATTTAGCATCCTTATGGGGAAGCACGGTGAAGTGGACCACAGATTGAAACATGTGATCACTAAGAAATGATTATGAAATCTGCTGTTTTTTAAAGCTCAAAGCTGATTTTGAACATTTTGGTGTAGTTTCTGAGCATTTTAGTCACTTTTTGAGGTGTCATGGGTTATCTCACATGCATCTACATTAAAGGAACATCTTTAATTGAAACTTAATTTGACCCAATTTCGAATGGCCCCAGTTCTTGTAGCCTAGTTGAAACAAATTTTTTAACTTCTTTATTTCCAAATCCAGGAAAAGATGATCTACAACACAAGTCTGATTGACAAAGACAACCAAATTCACATGGACCCAAGTACTCCTCAAAACATTCTTTATATTAAAAATGCCCTTGATTGTGGCATTGCATGCACCCAATTCGTCAAACTGATATTTATATATATTTGGAGAAAGCAAGCTTTGCTTCTAAAATATGAATTTCTTGATTTTCTTTTTTAGGAAATTAAAACAGTAGAAATGACTTCAAATGGCTTAGAAACCCGCAAAATATTATAAAAAAATAACTCATTCTATTTTCAAATTTTTGTCTTCAGAATTTACCAATTTTTTTTTTCATTTCTAGACTTTTTTTGTGCAAACTTGTTGCGGTATTATTATATATTCAACTAGCACTATTTTCAATTGGTATGTGTACCTTGAGCAACCCTTGATCAAAGATTCACATACTGAAGTACCGTCTGCAGCACAAATGGGTACACCTACAGGGAGGGGTGTATCCACCAGCTTACAAGTTCGGCATCTGGCCAGCTTGAATTGCAGACACAATTAATCCCTAAAATTCCTTGACTGCAATCGCACAAAAAACCATGAAAAATGCAGCATTTGAAAAATGGAGAAGAAATAATATGTTCTTTTAGTTTTTTTGTCGTTTAACCGTAAGATCTAATATCCAACTTGGTTTATCATGTGAGCACAAAATTTGAGAGCAAGATGACCATTAGATTCTTAGATTGTAAGGATCAAAGTTGCAAAAGAAGATTTTTTGGAGTTCAATATGGTGACAAATTTGAACTTCATATCTTTTTAATAGCATTTGAAATTAATATCTTTTTTTTGAATGGGTTAGAAATTGATTGAATGGCAAGGCCATGTTAACAATTGAGTTAAGTCTTCAAATATAAAATTTTGTAAGAAAAAAACTCATATTAATTATTTCATAAAACAATTACTAGAAGTGGGTACAAAATGGAAGGAAATAGAAAATCAAATTTATAAGTTTGACATGAAATTGTAAAATGTCGATCTTAACGGTGAGAATGTTGTACTTAGAAGTCTTCACCTAGTGCTTTTTATTTCATTAAAAAATATTTAAAATTGAGTTTAGAAATGAACTTCAAAGTTTTTTTTGTCCAAATTGCCCAAGAAACATATCTCCTCATAACTAAAAAAAAAAATCCGAAAAAAAGTAATAAATAAAAAAATTCTTGCTGCCCAATCTCGCTTCAAAAACTTCAAATGCTTATAACTTTTGCAATACTTATCAGAATGACGTGAAACAAAGTGCTACATGTAGAGTGTAGTTTTTGGAACCTACACCAAAATTTTCAATTTTACATTGAATGTTTTAAAAGTATGAGGTCTTCGGAGGCTGCCCAAAAAGTAGAACGGCTAAAATATGGTTGCGAAGAATTTTAGGGGTTAACTTAAGGTAGAAGCACCTAGTGGCCCCTGATCGCACCTCATCCCGGGTATTGAACTCAAAGGTGGTTTGGGTGTCAAAATGAACAGGCTGCAAGGTTCTCAACATTGGTTCCAAGAGGGTAGGTGGTCGGTTTACCAAACTGATAGCATCGTCACAGAATGAAGTGCATGGCGGCTGTGGCCTGAATTACGAATGAGTTGCTAGATTATGAGATTTGGTTTAGTGTCTTCGGAGTGGCGGCAATGTGGATTACATTATGGTGCTTTCAACAATTGTAGATGGCGGTTAGGTGTGCATTTAAAATGGAAATCACGAGCAGTGGATGGTAGATTAGGGAGACATTAATGTCGGAAACATAGCAGCCGCTTGTTGGTTTTGGTGTGACTCCCCGTGCCTATGATGGCTACGAATAAAGGTTTACAAAAATGTATGAAAATTTGCAGTGTAAGGCATCTTGAATGCTTGGTTTCGGAGCATGAGAATTGGGAGTGTTATGCATCGTCAATGCTTCTGTTTCAAAGCATGAGAATTTGCAGTGTGATGCATCGTTTCAGGCATGATTTCAGAGCATGAGTTTGCAGTGTGAGGCATTGTCAATGCTTGGCACTGATGCTTGGCTGTTTGCAGTGTGGGGTGTCGTTGGAAGGTTCAAGTCGGGACTGTATCTGACCTTGCATTCTGATTTTCAGCTTGTGCATGGTGTCGTTGCATGAGGTACTGTAGGTGTGGTGAACTGTACGTGGATTTTAGGGCTGTATACTATGTCTGCACGTTGAAATCACGTGAATTCTAGGATGGAGGGGGGGCAGTATACCTTGTGGGATAGTGAGAGTGAAGTTGCGGCGAGAGGGGAGGCTAGCCTTAGCAACACCGACAGCGACAATGGACGAAATGTTTTGGACAACTGCATGCCACCTGCACTTATGGGCGTCAATCGGCGTCAATCAACAGGTGCTTCTGCAATATCGGTAGGGGTCGACAACGGCTCCATTGACGAGGACGACCACTTCATTGTTGCTCCAACCCAACCTGAATTTCTCCACAGCTAAGGGAGTCAGGGGACCACCGATTGGACACTAAGGTTGTCAACGTGAGTAGGAGGCAAGCGCATAAGCGGCGTTCTCATGCAAGGCAGTCCTCAAGGCAGATCTAGGTCGTTCTGAAGGGGAGGTGGAGAGTCAAAAAGGGCTTTAGGCGTGGGGAGCCGAGGAGATGTTGGAGGCTCACAGCCATCATGCCCAGGAGCTAGTCATTTGGCCAGTGCAGTTGCCGGAGGTGAGGACCGACAGCCACTACACAATATTTCCAATGAGCATCCGCCCGATGTTGCAGACTATGGACAAAGGAGGAGTAAGGAACAAATTCGCAAAACCGGATTATGGACCGATGGTAACTTGACCAAGGCAATAGAAGCTGTCGAGGAGGGGATGCGTATCAAGACAACAAGTGAAGTGTATAAGATTCCAGTATCCTCCTTACATGATCACCTATACGATGTTATAAGGGGCCGCAAGTGCGGTGGACAGACTATCTTAAATCCAAAGGAAGAAGGGCAGATTGTGTAGTGGATATGTCGGCTTCAGGAGGTGGGGCATCTCATCTCGCTCTCAACATTGCGAATAAAGTTGGTAGAAATTTGTCAGGGGCGGGAAACTCCTTTCACCGAAGGAATTCCGGGACGAGGTTGGCTGAGATGGTGGAGGCGTAGGCATCCAAAGCTCACTCTCCGCGTGGCGCAGGGACTCGAGACATTCCGAGCTTGAGGTCTTGTGAGGAGAACGTGAGGTCTTTCTACGCCAATCTGAGGTTTCTGTATGATTCGAACTTGTATTTCTTTGACAAAGTGTGGAACTGCGACGAGAGCAGAGCTCAAGTTGGGCGAAACGGTGGCGTTGTGGTGCTGGCAATGAGAGGAACGCGAACAGTTCACCAGGTCATGCCCAATGAGCAAGAATGGCTTTCTGTTCTTGCTTGTGTTAATGCAGCAAAGCGAGCCATTCCTAGCTTTTATGTATTTAAGGGGAAGAGATTAAGGCGTAATTATATTGCAAAATGCGAAAGTGGCGCTACCATGGCCATGCAGCCACGTGTATGGATGACTAGTTTCTTATTTGCAAAGTGGATCTCCCATTTTGTGAAGTCCGTTGAGCAATTCGGTGGTGTCTCTCTAGAGCGCAGGCATTTACACATCCTTGATGGGCATGCGTCCCTTGTATCAATTGATACAGTGTAGGAGGCACGTTGTCCAGGAATTGACTTGTTAACATTGCCGTCGCATACTTCGTATGCAATGCAGCCATTGGATGTCTGTCTCTTTAAACTGTTTAAGACTGCGTTCAAGGCGTATCCGGATTTCTGGATGTTTAGATCCGCATGGGCAGCAGCTAAGAAGGAGAATTTGGCGCAGTGGGTGAGCTTGTCGGTGAGGAGAGCATTCATTGTTTACAACAAAGAGAAGGGATTCCGGGTGACTGGAATCTGGCCATGGGATGATCAAGCCATGGCTGCAAAGTTGGAACCATCGGCAGTGTTCCATGCACCTGGTGAATCGGTGATGAGGTACCGGATGCCATGTGGCAGCTCCGAGTAGAAGAGATCAGTAGCAACATCTTGGAGCCAGAGAACCCAAAGGACCACAATTACTTTGTCATCGTCTATGAGGGTGAAGGGAATGCGTTGGAATGGCTACAAGGAGGCGGGCTCGTGGGCTTCAGCTCCATTGTGGAGGAGCTCGTATGCTCAGACAAAGACATCGCCCTCAACCAGGGATCCCCCCGTCGATTGGTAGTTTCCTCACCCTCCCTAACGTAATAGTCAGCAGACATCGACAGAGGTCAGAGGCACTGATTGACTATAGCAATTCCATACTTCTCACAAGTGAGAATTATATCTCTATGATGGAAGAGAAGTGAGCAACGAAGGACGAGGTTGAAAAGGCGAAGGGGGAAAAGAAGGAGCTTTGACAAATAGAGAGACAACAAAAGGAGACAGAGAGAATCAAAGATGTGGAGACCCAAAAATTACGGGAGTAGGAGAGCGAGCGAAAGAAGGCATTCTATAAGCTGTGGGCGTCGGCAGCTTCTGCAGAGTATGGGTAGAGGCTTCACAACCGCATCCGCTCTAGAGAGCCACTACAAGCGAATTCCTACCAAGCGCCATACCTTGGATTCCCGCCTCAAATCTGCATCAACAACCAACGCCTTGCCATTTAACATGGACATGCTAAGCGGCGGAAAAAAAATACAAAGGCCCTTCCTCCTCTTACCGTGTCGGATTGGGCACACAAGCCGGGAGCCCTATTGTAGAGAAGAATTTCGAGAAGCCAAGCTCAGAATCCGGCCTGGCTTAGGAGCGCGGAGGCAGCGCGACACTTGTTTTTGCATGACTTCAAGGATGGAATCCAATAAGCAAACTTTACCTGTGAGAGAGCTCAGCACAGCAGGCGCTCATCCGGGTTGAACCGGCCTTGCCCATTGTAGGCGTGTTGGACGTTGGATTGACGGCATCCTCACTGAGCAACTCCGAACTCCCACTCTCATATTCCTTTGGCTTTACACAAGTCTACTAACTGCAAGTGTCCGTTACTTCCGTAACGTATCAAGCGGATAAGGTTTTGGTGGTGAGCGGTCAAAGATGCCCACTACTCTGGTAATGGCAAGCTAATGAGTAAGAATTAGTGTAGTTGCAGTTGGTTTCAGTGAACCACCGTCCTTGGTGAAGGGTGCATATGAAGCATGTCTTGTGTGTCCTAAGCCACGACTTGTGATACAGTGAAAGCGGGTTTCCGGCACCCACTATAATTATTTTTGAAGTATCCATGGTCGTAGAAGTGGGTCTGGTTGAAGATAGAAAATAGAACTTTGAGACACGGAAATATAGCCTCATTGGATCAGCCAAGGGTGCCATGCCAATTTTGAGTTTGACCATCTGTAATCATGTCTCGTTTTTTAAATTCAGGAAGTTTTTTCAACATTGGAATCTATTATGTATTTGACATCGTGAATGTATGATTTGCTTATATCTGCCACCCCCCAAAGTACTCTAAACGGCTTAAAGGGACGGGATTGGATGCTTCTACCTTAGTGGTATCACAATGGCGTGTGAATGTCCAATATGAATACCATACATAATCTAGGGGGCTTCGCCATGTGCTTCTTTAATGTTTGGTTCATTTGAGTTTCCAAACTCAGCATATATTGTTATCCTTAGGAGTCAACTTGAGTTTTTGAAAGATATAATGAATTATGTTTTACTGTGTTATTGTTATTTACTCTAAATAATTTAGAGGTATGGAAGAGTTTGGAGGTCTCTCCATACTTGGTGTGTAAAATTTTGGTGGTCTTAAAATCCAAAAAAATTAGTTTGGTCGTTAAGAATGACAACAAAAACTAGTTTTGCCTTGAATTGAAAAATCACTAAGTTCTTACATACCACACATGTAGAGATTAGAAACTCTTCTATGTCCGTTAATAATTTAGAGTGAAAAAATAAGATTATGTTCAATTAAAACTCATGATTTCTAAACCAAATACACATGCTTTTACAAATAACTCCAAATCAGGAAATATTCTCCATAAATTTGAGAATTTGTTAACAATTAATTTCCACGAAACCTGGCCTCCTGCTTTGGTAACTGAAGTGGATGTTCTCTAGACGGCTCTGTGATGCTCGTATCAACCAAGGACGCAGGAAGGAAGGATGAAATGGATTGCATTGTGGGGTCAATCATAGAAGTTTTGTGAAATCAAGAATCTTCTTTGTACTTCCCAATGAGATGACCTTGTCTTAACCATCCAGGCTTCACAATCCACCGCCCTTTTTTGAGTCTCCCAACCAAGTCATTATTCTTGCACCAATATTATGGAATGTGAGTATCAATATTGGACTGAGGCAACGGTTAACTTACATATTGTCCGATCTAATTTCTGCAGCCTTAAGAGAAATGCCTTGAGCAAGCAGTGGCTACCCATGAGGTCATTTTCATCTGGAACGGGCAATTACACATCATGCTCCCCAGAGAACACGTCAAAAAGTAGTTGTGAAAGTGTCAACAAAGGCCCCAGAGAGACAAGTTCTCCCAAGGTGGGTTACAAGATAAAAGCCACTTATTAAGCATAGCCATACAAAGGACAACACAGCTGACGTACAAGTGTCTCGGAGCTCGGGTTCCCACCATTCTGTCGGCCACCCTCATGAGAGAGAGTCTAAGGAGCTGATGACAAACCACATTGACTAGTCTGCGGGTTGGGCCACTGAAGGTGTCACATTGACAAGTTTAGCTGGCCCAAGTTGAAGGAAATAAAAGACTAGGTGAGTGAAAAAGGATGTAGGTACGATAGAGTTCAACCTCCATAAACTTTCAGCTGTGAAATCGTCACTCAATTTGCAAGTGTTTAGTCCGCTGCATGGTGTCAAGTTGCATCGTTTTGGAGGCTTCCGTGTGCAAATTGTTTACTCATTGTCATCCTTTGACATACATGCATAGGTTACAGGCCAGACATGGGTAGGACCACATTCTACCGCGTTTAATGCTTCCGCCAAAGTGGATTGTCTGCAGTATTTGCATATTTTCAGAATTGAAGTTATGATCTCAAGGAGAAACTCGGTTGGTGTCCCAACAATTAGCCTGAATTTCGACCAATAGCAACGGATGAATCAGCAAGCCGTGACACTTTGCAAGGGATTATTGCACCTTTTATAGGCATGATCATGCACAAACAGCCAAAGCAGGCTTGAGGTGGAGGATCTCTACCTGAGCATTCAAGACAACAACGTATTTGTCATGAAGCATGATGATGCAGCCCATGTTTGCAAACAATACTGTATGTAGAAATTGTCATTGGAACCTCCGCATTACGTGGCAGATAAGTTTTGTAGCAAGGAACATAGGAGTACTGTATATATTTTCTAATGTGTTATAGAGAAGCAATGTACATGTTAGCGTAGAGACAAATTAGACTTAAACATGCATTGAAGAAAAATCAAATGGTAATTGTAAGATACCACACTTTGGATGGTGGGGGAATGGATATTATGGGCCAGAATGGGATGGAGGTGACAACTACTAATTCAATTGATGAGAGATGGCAACACATTGAGGGTAATATAGTAACTTTTTATTAATTATTGTGAAATTTAACCCCTAAAGCATCAATTCAACAGTTTTGGTATGATTTAGGGTCCGGTCAGGCTCCCTATGAGTCAAATTTTATCGGATGTGGCTGTAACTTTGGCACAGCATGGGAAATTGTCATATCTTTCTAGCAAGACCAAATTTTACTTCTATCAGGCCCGTAGTTAAGAAATAATTGGTGTTTAAAGATCAAAATTCAATTCAAGGCAGCTCGGGCAGGTTTGTGGTCGATGGGAGTGGTGTACCAAATCTGTGAAAGTCTACAGAGCCATCCAATTAGTCTACGTAACAAGTTTTGTAAACTTTGACCGTACGGATCTTGAGATATACTCAGTCAAAGTTTCAAGTTTTATAAAAACTGTCAAGATAGATCAACAGTGATTGGGTCACCTTCATCACCCATTTTTCCTTCACCATTTTCTCCTCCTAAACCACAGTATATGCTATAAAATTCATATCTATTTTGGATTTATTTATTTTTTGGATTTCTTTCTTCTACAACTTCTTTTCCATACAAATGCATGTATACACTATTCAAATTTCAAAATTTAGATGATCTTCTTAGGCTATTGAAGTGTGGGAAAAGAGCCAGTGTATATGCATTTAATTTGACTCCCCTCACTAGAAATGTGGTTTTCCAATGCTTCTGTGTGTTGTATTGTCTTCAATTTTTTTGAGCATACTCCCAACTCACTTTAGAATCCAAAACTGAAGAGCCTCCAATTACACAATCTCAAAAAATTGGCTGTTTTACTGCGAAGGATGGCTGTCCCTGCTGGGCAGTACCAAAAAAGCCTTTTCTCTCAAGTTTAAATCTTACAATCTTCCAAACGGTGAGGAGTTAAAATCTAAAATTTTGTGTACACATACATGTACAAGTTAGGTACTAAATCCTACGGTTAAACTCTTTAAAATACGTTCAAATTTGCATAATTCTACCTTGAACTAAAATAGGGCAGAATTGAGGCAGAATTTGGGATTTTATAGCCAAATGCTATAGAGGTTAACCCCTAAAGAGCCTTGTTACAAATTGGCCAAAATTGCAAAAGTTGACTCCTTTCTACATTAGGCCTAATAAATTTCAATCTAATCATTTTTTTAGTAGATTTAGCTAGAAGGTCTTATAACTAACGGGGCATGTTATTCATATATAAAAAGTAGAATATTAATTTGTGAGATTGTAAAGATCAGAGTGGATTGAGATTTGTTTTCAACAAATGTGGAACTTTTTTTTGTCAAGTTTTGCACATGTAAAACTCATGTATACAACAACTTGGATAAGTTGGTAGTTTGACTATGAATTTGGTTAAGAATACATTACAATTAGAAGAACTCAAAAAATATCTTTAAAATAAAAGTTCTTGGCTACCCAAAATATGAAGAGAAATCAAGTTCTTCAATGAAAAATTTCCAATAAATCATAAATTCACCAAAACCATTACACAATTAGGTTGCAGTAAAATCTTCTTTTACAAAAACTCTTATGCCAAAATATTATTTTTAATCTAAGATATTCAGTATTGTTTTGACCAATTAGAGATTAAAGGAACTTTAGAGGTTAAAGGGCATTTGAATTCCATTCTTATTGCTAATGGAGTGGAAATAAACAAAGCCATTATGAAAAGTACACAAATGAACTATTTTTATGGTATTGGTGGCAAATCGTTAACCTTACCTCTAACCATTCCTTCTTTTAATAACTCAATTTTCTAACGTTTTTTTTTATATCACAAAGCTTTGGATAGAGGGTGTTTTGTCTTGGAAAAATATCATAATTTGTAATAATGAAAGATTTTAATTCACATATTTATGTATTATTTTTGAGTTGATTCGTTGATAATCCAATAAGTGATGGTGAAGGAACCTCCTCTATAGTAGGACCTTACTGTCCCTACAAAAGGGGCCGAAGTGGTTTCTTTTTGGGGTCCCCTACCTAACAGAAGCGGCCGCCTACGTTACTATAACTTACAACCATCCATAGTCTACGTACTAATGCTTTATTTTCTCCTCATTCACACCTCGAATTTATCTGACGTACAAAACAATGGCTGCTCAACCTGTATCAGTGGGCAACCTTAATTCTGGGGATTGTTTTGCACAATTACTTGTGCTGCTTCAATCCCATGCAGAAAGTTGGATAATTGTAACACAACTCCTTTGGGAAATTGCAACTGTGCATTGCCTGATTTCTATGCCGGTAAGAGAGGTAGCTCAGGGGTTAGTCAGTCCCATCATCTGGTGAACGCTGTAATATTATCGATGATCAAGTTGCAGCACTTGCCCTTTCCTGTAAAGCAATATTCTTGAAATTTTGGTCTATGTGATGCAGTGGATGTAGATATGAGGTAATGGAGCCTAAACAAAATTTGCTTAATTCACAGCGGGCTGCGGCCTCCCAAAGCTGAGTAGATTTGCTTTTGCTTTTCTTGATTGAGTTTTGCATTTCCTGATTAAGTTTTGCTTCAAAGACATAGCTGGCCCTACAGGACTGAGAGGACCAAAACTAGCCTCTAGTAGTTTGCCCAATTTATTTTTATTTTTAATGTTGCTATCTTCCAAATGACATACTATCTACCTTCCAAATTTAGAGACATAATTGTAGGTCAAGGAAGGTACTAGATCTTACAATTAGGATTACTAAATATTGTATTAAACTTATTTTACAACCCCTTTTCTGTAGAAGACCAGCAAATATGAATTTTAGGAGAAAAACACCCCAGTCCTTTAGATTGTAAGTGCAAAAAAAAAACTCAAAATTACCATAATGAGCTAATCTGCCCAGTAGTACTATTTTGTTGTTTGAATATGCTAATTAAGAACTGCATCTCCTAGACAAAGGAAATAATAACAAAATCTGTAATCTTTGCATATCCAATGCTGTATCTTTGCTAGCAGCTAGACCATTAAAATTTATCTTTGACCATGACTTAAACACCCTACTGATTGTCATCAGATAAGTATGCATATGTGACAATCAGGTCAACATGACTAAGACCGTCATAGTTTGCTCTTCTTGAACATTTTTGAGTGGAATACAAATACCAACCAATTGGTACATATCACAATGCTCAGTGATAGTACAAAGGGACTCTTCCTGTTCCAAATTCTTCCCAGGCAGAGCTAAATTGCTCACGTCCCAGTAAGCAGAGCTGATGAAATGATCCACGAGGGTTTTTGGCCCCGCAATGGTATGACGGAAACAGTACAACAAACTTGGCTTTAATCTTGGTCATGCATGACTTTTGGATAGGACTCTCGCGAAGAAAAAGTGCTCTTCTGTTGGTCTAACCAATAAGACAACCCAGCAGGCGAACGGCCGAACTAACAACCTTTTTACCCCTAATGTGAAAAAGTGAAAAGGCAGTCCCGAGGAGAAAATCAATTGAATATGCCACTCATCTGGAGAAGCTATCCTGAGAAAGGGGCTGGAATGAGGGCCATGCCAGGACTTAGTCGGAGCCTTGGCTGCCCCCATCAGTCTTTTCTCCTTATAAAGCAGAGCCGGACACTCTCTCCTCCAGACTCCAGCCTTCCTTCCCTCTGCCAATAGCTCCCTCCTTCACCTCTCTGCCGTCTCCGTGCAGGCCTTGATCTAGAGCACCATGCTTTCCATCCCGTTGCAGCTTCTCCTTCCATCAGTTTGCATGCATGGAGTTCATTTGCAAGTTGCAACTATTCTAGATTCAGAGAGTTCGACTCAGCAGTACAGTCTAGAAACTTATTTATTTAATCCAGAAGCACTTGGTCCAATTCATTTCTGTGAGTACTTAGGAGATAGTGAAAGGTTACTTTATTAGAAGTTGGGCCTGCACCATGCTGGCTCGTAGACGTCCTGGAGTTCGTCAAGTTGCACCTTGCGAGTTACTTTGATTAACTACAGGATTGGAAGAGCTCTGTCTTGTGAGATTTTACGCTGGAGTTCGATAAGCATCAGGCTTGAAATCCTCTCAACCTGCAGAGTGGCCGTAGAAATTCATCGTGTGCAGTTTGTTAGAGAAGTGATGAGAAGCTGATTGAGATCTCTTTGGATATTAGTGCAGCTTTTTCTGATAACTGTAGCATCTGGAATACGGAGTACTTCCCAAGTTTTTAGTTGATCTTGGTAACCCAGCGTCTGTTGATTCAAGTGTTTGAGCTGACGCTGCTTATATTTGGAGAGGTCCTTTGGGACGCTCTGGGGACGGCAAGCAACTGCGACGAGGTCGACGAGTGGATACAATGTATGAGGTGTTGCATCCTCTGCTGTACCCACATGCGTTGAGCTCTCAACCGCACGTGGGACAGCATAGAATGCGAGTCCTTGTATGTTGAAGAATGTTTTCTATAAATTCTAGACAGCCTCATCAAGCTGATGAGAGACAAGGGAATTGTTGGAGCCCTGACTGTCCTCCTCATGGTCTACATAATAGTGTCAAGTATTTGGAAATAGTGGATGCATGTTGATTCATGTTGTGAATTATCCTGCGAAACAAGGAAACTGATTGAAATTTAACCCGTAGACAAAGTGTTGTGAAGGAATTGAGGGCAATTTAGTCACTTCGCGAGGAGGCCGAGAACTGCAAACTGATTATAATTCAGTGCACTTCAATTTGGAATGAATCATGTCTGTGTTCTGTCAGCAGAAAAAGAGACAAGATTACTCATAGATCTTTTGTACTTTGAATAGCTATAGCATCGAAGAGATTGTGTGTTCTAGCTTCAATTGACTTGCTGGTGTTGTTGTAACAAGAATAGCATGCAAGGCGGCTTGACCCTGGCCATGTTCTTGCAGGTTTTGATATCATCGATTCTGCATGAAAGATAAGCTAGAAAACTCCGGGTGTGTGGAGAGGAGATCCAAAAAGTGGGAGGCAATAGGAGGGATCTGGAAAGGGCAGACACAGCCTAGTCAGATTTGGCACCCTTCTTGCAAACCATTCGCTCTTCTTATCTTCGGCTACGAGGATCTATCTGAGAGAGCTATGGGTGTAGGTGAGGGGGTCTGAAAGAAACATTCTCCGGTCGCCTTGGTTTCTGTTCAATGAGAACATAACTACGTGCCAGAAAACAAGCAGAAAGCCCCCTGTTCAAATCATTTTAAAAAAAGTGTTCATGTATAGGGGTCATGTAGAGTCTACTCTCTTATAAATGTTAAGTCATGATCATTGATATTTGTTAACATAATTGTACGCCTCTCATATTGCTTACTGGGATGTGAATTATGTTAACTGTCAACAATATTTTACTCTCTTCTTTGTGAATTTGCCATTTATGAATATTTACGTACATAACTCATCAAATAATAAGTAACGACAATCATTATATTCACTTTTCAACTTCTCAAAGTTGCAAGAGCCACTTTCATAATCAAGTTGTAAATTTAACTTTCATAATCAATATATCAATTTAGATTGCATTCTTGGCTTGCATGTTGTTGGAAATTGAGAAGCATTTAAAGATTGTAAGTACATCATAATCAGCCCAAAAGACTAGTTATTATTTTGTTCCATGAAATACAAATGTAAGGTTGATTGGATATCCATATAGTGTATATATTAATCAAAGAAATTCTCCTTCCATGAAAAATTATCTTTCCTAAAGATTCAAAACCCTTTATAACTATTGCACTGTTAATTCTGTTAACTCACTAGAAATATTAAGAAAATTATACCCCGAGACTAACATTTAAAGAGGGTGGATACTGGACTGTATAGCGTTAATGTGTAGTGTCCCTGTAGAGTGTAAGTTAGCAACTTCAGTCGTGCACGTTACATAGTCTGCGACCTTGACACCGGTAAAGGGGACCGGGCCATTTTGACGGCACTGCATCCTTCACTGAAAGTGACGGTCGGCGTCGAAGTTTCCGGCTGTTTCAATAGTACCGTCTTTGAATGAGAAGGAACAAGTTTACCAATACTGTAAGCGTGCATCTTCCTGTGAGAATCGTGAGACCACCCTTGTGATGTCTGCCTGATGATAAAAGTTTGCTTATGGCTACCTTAATTTTGGAATCCATGTCTCAGATGAGACTTGAAGTTTGATGTCTCAGATAGGATTGAATGGTATCTCAGATGAGTAATGAATGGTGTCTCAGATGAAACTCAATTGCAAGTCCCAGCGGCCTTCATTTCTCTTTCACCAAACATAATTGGAACATATTATGCGTCACTAAGGACGATGTGTAAGGAGGTTAATGTACTCATTGAGCAATTTGTTAAGTCCACATAGCACACACCATAGCTAGAAGATGCACGTTCACAAGAAGTAATGAGAGTCATATTCACAAGTCGAAGATTAAACACAAGGATACTTATTCAGAAAGCCTGCAGCGAATTAGTGCCCGAAGCCACTAATTAATGTCTGTTCGAGCTAACAAACCTTGACTGGCAATCTGGATGTCTAAATACGATTTTTTTTTCTTAAGCGCATGCAAAGAAGATGCTGCCTAGTTAAAAGAAGCATGATACAATGCTTATTAAGCAGAAATCAAACTAGCACTGGATCAACTGAACTGTAAAAAGATGGCACACAGAGCATCACATGGATGTAACTGTACATGTCGGAGAATCTGCATGTACAACTTGAGCTTCTCCTTCTTCACATCCTTGTTCGAAATTGCTAGCACGATAGCAGCCGGACTGTTGATCTGCACTGATGTGATATTGCTAGATATCTCAGAAACAAGGGAAGGGTCATGTCTTCGGATCTTCTGAGAGATCGATGGCCGGAATGGACAGTGGATCGTAAGGGCACGGTACCAATTCCTCCAAGAATTTTTCAAAGCAACGAGTAATCATTTCGTCTTTGACCTTGTCAAAACAAGCTTTCAAGAGCAGGAAAATGTGCTGGTCATCAATAGGGGGCACCTTCATGTCTAACAGAATTCGGGAAGGGGAACCGTTCATTGCGACTGATATCTGCAGATCCGCCCAAGGAGAAACAACGCCTCCAGCGATAGCTCCATCTTCACGTCCCACTGGTCCCAGCGCCGGTTCCGGCGGAACCCTAACTTTAGGATTTGATGACGATGAGGCGCAGTGGATTCCTCCATCCACAGGTTCAACCTTCGCCACGCCCTTCTCTGTTTCTGTAGGAGGAGAGAACCTCTCCGGGAAACGCTCACGGAACACCCCAATTGCAATGTCGATGTCCTTCCGCGCATCCTTACAGAACTGATGATGGGGTGGATTCCCCTCACCACTCCACTTCTCCTTGATAAGCTCCTTGTACAGCGGACGAATTCTCTGACGACGATCCATGGTCCCTCCGATGCCCTCGAAAATTCCAGGCGATTCTTCAAACTGGTAAAGTTTGTCATCGGCACCAAACCCGCCAGCGCTGGCACTGTTCTCCTCCGCAGTCGAAGCCCTCAAAAAGGCGCCGTAGTCACGCGCTATCATCGCTTCGACCTGGAGGTTATATGAACCGAAGTTCAACTTCAATTTCCAGTACGGTGGCCGCATTTCCACGACGTACTTGCCTGTATCCTTCCTCAATGCAACCCCTATCCGCTGAATATAATTCCCGATACAACCATCCTCCCGGATAGGGTCTCCATGCCCAACACCATCCTCTTTCCTCGCCCTCTTCTCAGGCCTGACCTTCGGCCCCATCTCACCTCCCCTCGGACCCTCCGCTTCCTTCCCCGCACCGACAACACCAAAACCACTCAACCAAAATGCTCCCTGGCCTACCTAACCCCTCACCTACAGATCCAGCTTCCCACAGATCACAACCTCACCGTTGCAGAATCCGTGGAACATTTGCCCACAACTAACCCTGACAGGACATGATGTGACCGTCTCTAGTAGATGCACGTCAGGTCCCATGAGATCAATTCCCCGACCATCCAACTCGCATAAACCTGATTCTCAATCCTTCTCAAAGACAGAGAGCCAAGACGCACTAGAAACCAACCTCAAACCTACACACACCGCGAACGATCGAGTACTCAAAACGTCGCACCACCCGACTAACAGGCCGCACACAGACAAGCACTCCGACTAGCAACACCACACGAAGAAAAACTGCAAACTTGCAGGCACCAGAAGTTCCAACCGATCTCGAAAGCACGAAGCAAACGTTAAACACATCAACAATGCACTCATCTCAAGGAAAAAATTTGCGCTCTTATGCCATCGCCCTGCCGACAGTTTTGATTTACCGGTCGTTAAGGCTTTTTGATCCTGCAGACAGCTCCGTAATTAACTATTATTTTGTCTTCGAAAGCTCTGTAGCAGACTGACGTGTGTCGATCTTTTTGGTTTCCAGGTGGCTATCCCGGGGCCGCTAACTTGAGTTCAGCCGCTGGTTTGGAGCTACCGGAAGTGGGACGAAAGAGCTCGAACTCCGGCAGATTTCCTGATGCGCGCAAGAGTTGTGATCGATGCGGAAAGAGACTCGGAAGGTGTTCTAGGTTGAGGCATTCGGGGACCGTCAAACGTGATTTGCTCCTTCAAAATATACCTCTCTCAAAACATCCTCTGAAACGGTCTCCCAGTGTGAAAACAAGCCGTCACTTGAAGTCCTCATCCCCATTAGCAGTGAAGCATATTTCCCACTGAATTTCAGCTTATGCATATTTGGGTACGTGAAAAAATAGTTTATAATTTTTGGATGCTCCTCACAGCAAGTGGAAAGGCATCCATAAGAAAAACACATTTTTTGGTTGGGAATATGACCCATTACCTCATCAAGCACTGTTCATACGGAAGTTCGTAGCACTGATCATACAAAAATGAAAGCACTGTTCAGATGAAAGTAGCAGGTCAGAATTCATTCAATGTGGGAGAGGGTGGGGGCAAGAAGTGGAGTAAGATGGTGGATTTGTTATTCTTCCCACTGTTCTGGAAGCATGTACCATATAAATCATACCAGATTAACATGATCCTGGGCTTGAACAGTAACACTGTTCGGGAGGTAACTTGGAGCCTGGGCTTGTAAATTTAGTTGCAGTGAAGTGGGCAGGGTCTCGCGCTCTACAGGCCGTGGATTGACTGTCTGCAAATCTTGGCAGACTGGGAAATGGCAAGGCAGGGTGGTCGAAAGCGAGCGCCTTGCAACTCCGGCGGATCATTGTCTTCGAGCCTGGCGTTACATACAATGCGGACTCTGACTTTAAAGTGGCGGAGTGTGGATGACTCACTCTCTTCTCTTCTTTTGTGAACGGAATTAGTATTATGCATGTAGTTTCGTCGTTGAAAGGAGTCTTCAGATAGAGAGACCTGTCTTCATGATTTTGTAACCTGCTAGAACTACAGGAGCCTGAACCAAGAAAATGAGGAGTTTTCCCAGTTGATTTATGAAATTCTTTTAAGTCCAATTTGGGTTTTTGGGTTCGATGAAATAGTAAAAGCAATATTTTGGCGTTAGAATTTTTGAAGTGGAAGATTTTACTGCAAACTATTTGTATTTTTTTTTTTGGTGGATTAAGGATATTTTGAGAATTTTTCATTGAGGGAACCATTTTCTCTTTTCAAATTTGGATAGGGAAAAAAATTATTTTAAGATGTTTTTTGAATTTTCTAACTGAAATGTATTCTTAACCAAATTCTTATTTAAATTACCAAGTTATCCAAGTTGGAGTATATATGAGGTTTAGAAGGATAAGCTTCAAAATTTGGCCCAAAAAATCCACAATTTGCTGAAAAACTAATTTTACCTACTTCGATTCTTACGATCTCATGAATGAAGAGAAATCAATGGTCCAATTTTGATATATGAATAGTATGTCAAGTTAATTTTAAGATTTTAAGGCTAAATTTACTAATAAATACTTAGCTTAAGATGTATCAAACCTAAAGGAGAAAAGAGTCAATTTTGATAGTTTTGCTCAAAAAACACCAAGGAATTTCAGGGATTATTCTATAAAATTCCTTGATTAAAAGTTAAAAATATTTTTAAATATTCCTCTTATGCAAGTATTGCAATGGTTTCTTCTTATTTTTCAAATAAAGGATCTTTATTTAGACGATTAGAATAATGTACAACTATTGTTTAAAAAAAAAATCACAACATACAATCAACATTAGGGGAAAAATTAGGTCACAAAGGGGCCTTTGAAACTCGCATGTGAGAGAAAAAAAGGGGGTGCCCGTGCACTTTTGACGGTGGCACCCAAGGTGCCACCCCTAGTGCTAAAGCTACGGGCGAGAGGGGTCGAACCAATCACCTCGATGAAGCGCGTGTGTGGAGCGTTGCTACACTATCAGCGCTGACAGCAATCACTGTTGCTTCGCATACATTCCAAGCCCTGCTAGTCATGTCAGTAGGGATATCCGGCATCGTATTAAAGGAAGGAGTCACCCCTTTAGCACAGTCTAAATATTCAACCATTCAACCATTCAACCTCAGCCAGGTAAGCGCCAGCGAGCACTCCTCTTAACTGTGCAGGGAGCATTTCTGGCATCTGCTGCCAACAGTAGAGGGGCCTTTGGGCAGCCGGTTTACCTAACCCGGGTTGTCTTAGAGGGCCCCTTCTGTGACCTTATTTTTTCCCTAATGAGATTTTAGTATAAGAAGTAAAGAGAAATACTTTATTTGAACCTTGTAATATAAGAGAAATGTAATATTGTAAGTAGCAAGCATAAATCTCTAAAATTTCTTTGGCCATTTCATGAACAATTGGGATTTTGGGCTTGCACCAAAACTATCAAATTTGAATCTAGTATTTTGAAAAAATCTCAAGACATGGAGAATTATAAAAGCATTATGGGAATGTGAAAAAAAATTCAACAAACTACTAGACAAAATATGCTTCCTTAAGTCAATTTTTCTATGGAAGGAACAACTTCAAAAATTTGCTACAACCCTAAACTATTTTTGATATTTTTTATACAAAGAACCAATAGGTTTGCCTCAATATGTTTTTGGACATTATCTAATAGAGGAACAAAGCTTGGATCCAAGATTTAAAGATATGAAAAAACTCTAAATACATTTGTGCACAAAAATTCAAAAATCTTAGGATGACGAATGTTTGGAGTAACTAGATCTAGATCTCTTCATATATAATCTTATTTAAAAGTCCAAAATTTTTGTTAAATTCCAACAGAGGCATTTAACAAAAATTTGCAAACATATCCAAATCGAATAGAACAATCATAATTGTTTTATAAAGAATCAATATCTTAATGAACTACATGCACTAGTGGAAACCACACACAACTACACCAAAGTTTACACCAAAAAGGGATCTAAATTGGACTTTTGAAAATGGTGTACACAAAGTTCTATTTGGTGTAATTGGGCACCTGACATTGCTATTTCCGTGCAAGGAATCGAACTTGCGTGGCCCACGCGGCTTTAAGCTAGCAGTAAATCTGACAATTCGGTAATTTATTTATCCAGCAGTAAATCTGGCTATTTTGTAATTTTCTTGTTCCGGTAAATTTTTGGATGTTTGAACAGATGAATAACATCCATTGAAAGGGAAATTATGGGAGGGTGAGATTTGGGGCATATTTAAGTTGGTCTTTCACATTATGTAGATCACACTCTGTTGAGATTCTAGATCTGCGTGTATGTGTGTGGGAATGACTGGACGTCTAAGTACCCAAGGACTGAGGTTTGCAATGCAATGCATATGGGACTTGTGCAAATTGCATACTAGTAGTCTATATTACCAAGACTGTAAGACTGGTTTAACCTTTCCACATTTTTGTTGGAAGGCGGGTCCTCTGACATGCCCAAGAGAATACCTAGAAATACCCTACATCCTGATTGGTTGACCCTGTCCTCTGCGACCAACAGTGATCTATTCCGAGAGACCAATTTCAAGGGGGCTTGTTTTTACACCGAAAAGGAAATTAGACCAATCAATGACCGATTCCATTCCAGGACGAACACCAAAGCATATTTTCAGTGTAATGCTTCGGTGTAGTTAGCACCTGTTTGCACTAGTGATGTAGATGGCCTTCATGGATAGCTTCAAAAGGAGGCTGAAAGGCTTTGAGCTCACAACAATGTTCCAACGAAGTTCGAACTAAAAATTGTTGAAATGCATCAATTGTCAAATTTGCATATTGGTATTACTAAGGAATGAGTGTTGGCAAGGTCTTTCTTTCAACAAAGAACACCACTTTAATCTTTACTAACCATTTTCTTGTAGTGCTTAAAAAAACACTAAGATTTGTCACCTTATCTTATAATGTTTAAAAAAAAAAAAACACGAAACTTTTGAAGATTGTTTGAGTGATTTTTTTTTTCACTAAAACCTTTTTTTGTTTCTATTTGATAATCATAAAGGCAATTATATTAGTCACAAAACACTTAGAATTATTAACACACAATTCCCCAACGAACCAGCATACATATTTACCGACTGTCTAAATGTACTATACCTACTTAATACACAAATAAAACACCCCACACTACATAATAGTCACCCCGACCAAACCACACTTGCCTCCATAGTAGAACTACTCCAACAAAGAACACAACCAATTTCACTATACAAAGTTAGAGCACACATCAACATTGACGGTAACGAAGAGGCAGATTATTTAGCAAAGCAAGGTCTAAAACTAGCACACAGAAAAGCCCTACACTCATACGAACATGCCCATGCCACTCCGTTCTACTTCCAAAAAGATAACTGGCCTTCAAAAAACGATGTTCCAGACAAAGGACCAGTTAGAACTCTAGAAAAACAAATCATAAAATATGACAGAGAAAACAATCTAGAAAACATGGCCATACAAACCCCCAACATTTGCAAATGGACGGAAAATGTAGACATAGACAATGTACTTTCTAACGAATTTTGGGAAAATCCAGCCATTTCTGACAAGCAAAAATCATGCCTCATAAAATTCCGTACAGGAACTTACATGGGCCAAGCTAGAAAACAAATGTTCTTCGGAAGAGAAAGATTTCCATCCATCACATGTCCAATTTGCAATTCACGCGAACCAGATACATGGCTACATGTATTACTCACATGCCAACAACAACATATACACTCCCTCCGAGTCAAAAGACACAACAAAGCAGTATGGGAAATTAGAAAACTACTAGTCTCATCCGAAAAATCTCGTTGTTTTATTCTAATGAATGCGGGCACCTTCAATGATAAACCCTCAGAAAATACCGTTCCCAATTGGTTACTTCCATGCACATGTGGCACTCAAAGATGTCATTGTAACTCTAGATTTAGACCAGACATTCTTTGCGTTAAAGGTTTGCCGTACCAAAGCGACCCCCCTACAGAAATAAACCCCAATCTTACCATACAATTCATTGAATTCACATACTGCAATGACAGATTCTCACCAGAAACATTGTTAGCTAAAACCAACAAATACAACCCACTAATTGCCAGTCTTACCGCTAGAGGATGGAAAGTCGACCCCCTCATTGTCATCACAGCAGGCGCTAGAGCTACCACACACATTCCTTCAATGAAACTACTTGCAGACAATTTCAAAATACCATGGCTTACCATCAAAAACACCTTTAAAAACATAAACACTATTGCCATACAATATGCCATGTCTATACTTCTCCACAAAAGAAGAATAGAAAACCACCAACCATTACCCGAAACATTAGACCCCCCATAGTCAAAGAAAACCCCTAAATATAATCAAAAAATTTTAGTAGCTAAAGCTACTTTATTTGAATTGATAGCATACGGGTGTCAAGTCTCTTGTCAACTTCTCACAAAGGGGGCTGTTGGTTGGCACAACTCTCTACTGCCTGCAATTGCTCACTCAGCAGTACCAAGCCACTTCATCCCCCACATCCACTCAAACGAGTCCATCAGGGTTCGAACCCGGACCAGATTAATGAGACAAACGCTCAACTCCAACCAACAAATGAGCTCGTGGCTTGGTGTCCAAAACTGAAATCAAATGAATCTTGAGTTGATAATCAATACTATTACTGGCTAATTGTTACTAGTTACTGGTTACTGGTTACTGGTTACTTTGTGACTAAAGTGTCTACTCTCGAAAGGGGGGAGTAGATCTTTACTTCCATACCTTTGTCCTGTGGGCATTGGCTTGGGGGTGGATCGAACAGACACTTAATTCACTTCGGTCTCCTCCGGAGACCGTAGTTTCTCTTCTTCTTCTTATATTAGTCACATCTACAAAAAATCTCAAAGGTAGTAAAGGGTGTAACAATTTTTTTAGAAATACTTATCATCAAAGGAAAAATGATATTAAAAAGCAAAACTCTTTTTCTAGATGCCTCATGAAAGATATAAAAATATATTCCTACTACTATTTCACTCACTATCCTTTGTAAGTCAAGGCACATCCTCAAATTCATGTCATGCTCTAGTTTCTCAAAAGAAGCTTTCTTGCTTTCGTTCTGTCCAGCGTTTTTATATGTGGCAAAATAAAGCCAGATGGCGAATTAATTTTACCCCTCTCCGAAAAAGTAGCAGAAAGTAGGGACTCTGGATAACTTTTTGGTGCCTGGAATTACCTGGCTCACTGGAGTTGATCGCCACCGTTCGATCTTTCCTTCCCATCACGTCGCCCACATATACTTCACTGAGTACTCCGCCGTTTGGTCGATGGTGCCAGTTGGCGACAAAACTTGAGTGGAGAGAGTGGGCTTGGTGCCTGCCGGCTTGGAGTGGATGTGCAGCCAACCCCATGCCTCCACCTGTTTATCGCCTCCTCGATCACTCATTCTCAGATCACTTGTCGCCAACACAATTTTGTACTCACTTGGATTCACCTTCATTGTTTAGCATTGCTCAGATTTCTTGGGGTCGTTGGGCTTTGGAACTTGGCGCCATGATCCTTGAGCGGAACTTTGGTGGCCGATCCTGGGCGGGAATGGTTGGGGGGCTTGAGCATTGTTTAATTCACTTCTGTACGTACGTTGGGGAAATGCTGGGTTGGGGTCACTGCGTTCTGTTGCTTGCTTCCTGGAAGAGGCTTCAATTGATTCAGTCGTTCTCGACTTTCTTAACGGAAGCCACTCTTTATGCAATTGACGATCACTCCCGCAGCCCGCTTGTTCACAATTGTCCAGATTGCTCGTATTTTGTTTGCTCAATTCGTCACCACTCCCGGCCGATCAGTGCCCGAGAGTTGAACTCTTACTCGCTGAGAAGTCAATCACTCTTGTTTGGGATCAGAGTTGCAAGTTCCAATTCTACGTCCGTTTGGTGGGTGCCGTCTTAGCGATCGCCGATCACTGCTGGAGGGCTACAAAATCTATATCCTTTTTGTCACCTAACTTCACTTGCGTGTCTGTGTCGTTGAATTGGGAATTAATTTGTTGTCGTTGACGGTTTTAAGTTGGGTCTGTGTCGTCGTTGAGGTCATGGGGAGTTCGTCGGGGAATCGAGGAACTGCAATGCTGCGTCCAGAGTCTGCCTTGTTTCGGTACTATAACAGGATCCCTGGCATTGGGTCCCCGTCGTCGTCATCTGGGGTTACTCCGACGGTCTTGTTAGATGGGTCGTCGAGGATTTCTTTGAATTCTGAGTCTGTCGTCGGATGTTCGAATGACGGTAAGAGTTTCTCTGTGTGTGAAAATCCGCGAAAGAGAAAGAGTCATGTATCTCAGCCGAGTCGTCGCAGGTCGAACCCTGCTGTGCAATTGTTCAATGTTTCCGCGGACACTGTTCCCGCATGCAGTGCACCATGCAGATCAGAGTCTGGCGTCCAGGAAGTCATCGTTTTGTCATCGGACGGGTCTGTGGTCGGGGAGAGGGGGTCAGCCGAGTATTGACACGGTAGAGACGGATACAATTTGTAGAGGTTTAGAGAAGGGGAAGTTGCCTGTTGTCAAGGACGTCGATGAACTTTCAGACGATGACCTCGAGGTTGACGTGAGGGAGAAGATGCCCAAGAAAAACTACGACGCAACCAGGAAGTTCCAGGAGACCTGGTCTGCGAAGTTGCCTTGGGCGGAGCTTTTCAGAGGTTCCGATGGGCTATATCAGTCGGTGAAATGTAGGGTGTGTTCAGAGATAACAGGTAAGCCCAAAATCCTTGGGCCAAAGTGGGATACTCTTGTCAAACACAGCGGCAAGAGGAAGGCTACGAAAGACATGGGGAAGGGCATCAAAAAGGGACACTGGTACGTGGCCAAGAACTGCAAACATCTGCGCTACGAGAGGCTTTGTGCAGCCAGGAATTCCGTTACGGTGGCGGAACAATTGGCGGTCGTTAAGGGTGAGCGGGCTCGGAAGCGGCTGCAGTTTGCGACAATCCTCCACCTCTTGCAAGAAGGGAGGCCAATGCTCGAGTACGCAGCACTGCAGCCTCTCCTGAATTTCCTCGATGTCCCCAAGCTACCGAGGCGGCATTGGAGCGACACTGCGGGATGGGCACTTGCAGAGTGTATGCACCACCAAGTGGAGCTCAAGACACAAGAAGTCATGGGCAAGGCTTGTTTTTTCTCGGTAACCTGCGATGAGGTAACGACCTTGGACACTCAGTCATGGATCAGCATACATGGGTATGTGTGCGAGGATTGGGAGAGAAAGGCGATGTTGCTTTCTTTGGAGCGGGTCGTTGACGGTGGTGGCAGTGACAATCTTACAAAAGTAATCGTCGAGGCGTTGAAGAGTCACGCTGGTATTGCCGAAGCGGATCTAGTATCACGGTTTGCCTCCTTCGGAACAGGTGTGTTTTAATTCTTATACTCTTCTCTTGCTTGTTCATGTTGTTCCCACCATTGCTGCAATGTTCTGAAGATGTGCCCTGTTTTGATTTCGCCTTGAACTGCCTCCGATGGATCATCTTACTGGAACTCTGAATGTCCTGTACATGTGCAGATGGAGTGAGTACATTCCAAGGGAAAAAAAATGGTGTTGTTAATCAGTTGAAGAGCAACTTCGCTCCTCGTATGCTTGGCATACACTGCATGGTGAGTACTCACTGCACCTTGTGGAGTTTTTTTATTCAGTTTTTTTTTTGCAGTGGGGGAATGTAGGGTGGGATGTGTTTTGCTCGCGGTAGTTCTGTTTTCCTAACATCTGCTTGCCCTGTCTTGGCCCGACCAGGCTCATAGGACCAACTTGGCTGTCCGCACTCTGAGTAACTTACCGGTGGTGGAACGCATCGAGGAGATGCTGACATCACTCCATGCCTTCTTCGCAAAGTCTCCGAAACGACACCTCGAGTTTGTAAAGCTCGCGGAACTCATGCAGTCTAAGGGCTTGAAGATCCTAAAGAACGTTAAGACGAGATGGATCTCCATGTTGTCACCGGCGGTACGCGTCATGAGCAAATACCGCCCGCTCATTGTGAAGATGTTCACGGATTCCGAACGGCCCCTGGAAGATAGTTTGGGCAGTAAGGCAAAAATTGACAAGAAGCTGATGGAGATTGCCAAAAAGAATTTGGCTCACTTGACGGATGTCCAGATTCTACTCGGGCTTTCAGGCTTGCTGCCGCTTCTGAAGTGCGTGCACAGTTTGATGCAATTTGCGCAGGCACGTGATGTTTTTGTGTGCGACTACGTGTCTGCAATCCAGATGTGTATAGCTGAGGTTTTCTCCTTTTACCTTGACGATCATGTGGCTTTCAGTCATGACGTATTCTTAGTTCTATGACTTCAAGGGATTGGTGCAAGTAAAACACGAGGCAATACCCATGAACTGGGTGCAAGGGTCATTTGATTTGAACATGGATGCAGCCGAAGTGCTCCACTTCACGCCCACTGGTCATAGTATCCCGGCGACATACAGAGAAGCAGGGAAACCGGCTGTGTTGGTGACAAGAGATGTGTATGCATCGATTGTCACTGACGTCAAGAAGCTCTGTAGAGGTCAGTAACTCACCCACTTGTTTATTTGATTGTCTCATTTTTTTTTAAAGTTCTATTTCCGATTACCACCTCTCCGAACTCACTAACTCATTGCACTGTTGGAGTGTATCAGACGCAGCTGAGAAGCTCATTGCTGAGCTCGAGGGGCGATTCCCTTCATCGGCCTTGATGGATGCATTTGGGTTCGTCTACCCCCAGTACTGGCTGAGGGAGAACGCCGAATCAGACTTCGCTAAACACCTGTCTGTAATCAAAGAGCACTATGGTAGCCCAAAGGCTTACTGCCTGCCTAAAAAGGGGGGTACCTCCGTGATCAATCCTGATGTATCCAATGAGCTCGATGCTGAGCCGGATGAGCTGCATGCTGAGTCGGTTGCCGTTGCCCCTCTCGGGGCAAAGGCAAAAGGGAAAGAGGCTAAACCTATACTCTCAATCTCCAAGCTCGATGAACAGTCATGTATGTTTAAGATAGCGATGAAAGCTAACTGTCACCCTGCCATGCAGGGGGATGCCCCGCTCAATCCATTAACTCGTCTCTGGCGTCAAATTGAGGCAAACGCGTTACTGCGAGAGAAGCTATCCGAATACATGAAAGTCGTTGAGTTGGCCGTAGTCACGGTCCTCGGGAGTGTTGAAGACGAACGCACTTTCTCCACTCTCTCCTTTATGAAAAACAAGCTTCGTAACCGCCTATCCACGCACCTGCCCCTTGTGGTTGGGATGCATGCCCAAGATTTTTATTCCCTTGACGACTTCCCATACGATGCTGCGTATGATGAGTGGAAGAAATCAGTCAGGAAGGGAGACTAACGTCTGTGCGTTGTTTTAAGTTTTGCAGGTACTTAGGTGGAGTCTCGATGACGAAACCTGGTAGGACAGACGTCTGTCTGGCCCTTACCGTGTAAACGCCGGTTCACCAGATCTTTCCCACACCTGTCTGTAGTCGATGTTGTCTCCATTGTCGAATCTTGATGCTGCCTGGTTTTGGTTGATGCTGCTTGCCTTTCTTTTTTCCTTTGTTGCCTTTTGTCGATGCTGGTAGCCTGTGCTCAATGCTCTTTGTCTTCTCGTTATGCTGCTTATGTTTGTACGATACTGCTTATGTTTGGACGATGGTGTTCGACGTTGGTTGTAACTTGTAATTGCTTGGTGCTGCTTCCCCTTGATTCAGCATTCCTCTACTTGCCTTTCTAAGCTTGTTTACTCTGCTTATTTCAACATGGTGAACATGATTTGCTTCGAAGTTCCAATCGTCGTCATTGACTTTAATTTGTGGTTGCCTCAGTTTGCCGTTTCCTGTCCTTGGTTTTATTTGCTTCAATACTTTGTTTTTCCAAATTTTTTTTTAACCTGTTGTGGAGAAAGAATACTGGTGAACCGGTGTCTGAGAGAATCCTGTCTGGGAAAATTAACCGTGTGCACTGTGCAGGGTTCCAAGTTCCAACTTCGATGTGCATATTCACTTGGAGAAAAAATGCTTATCTCGCCAGATTTCCCTTCTAATAATGTGCTAGTCGCCTAGAACTCTGTAACTGAGCTCTCGAAAATAGTAGGATGTCGCCATAGGTTTGTAGCTGAAAACCACATGGGTGCCACCTGGTGGCCCCCAAAAAAAAAACTGTAATGCCAGAACTGTTGACAGATCTTGGGGACTACCTGGAAAAAATTTAAAAAATTTCCCTTTAAAAAAATGGGTGGAAGCCAATAATTCGCTCCACAAATTGCACATGTGGCCACCAGAGCTCCTAAATAAAAATCCCAGAAAAAACGCTGGTTCTGTCCATCCCAAAAAGCCCGAAAGGAAAAAAACTAGGACTAAGACTAAAGAAGCATGAACACGAATCTTTCACCTTCAAAAAAGCTGAAGCAGTCTCTATCATTTCAGAGAATAGAGACGTACAAGACCCTCTCTATCATCATCTCCCATCATCACCTCAAACTCCTCACTGCAGAGTCCAATACATTCGAATATCACGCCCATACATAATCCCCATTCTTCGAAACCACTAAGGTTCGGAACTCTCTCACACGAGAATTCACAAATCAGTTCCTTCTCTTGTCTAAAAACATGATATGCAGTTGATTCCAATCATCATGGACTCACGTGAAGTATGATGCATGTTGAAACTGTAACATCCGGCCTGTATTTCACTCTAGTTGTAAGATCCTTGTTTCCGTTTTAGTCTGATGTGGGTTCCTGTCCTTATGTGATGAATTTGGTTTCCAGGGCTGGAGACAGATTGCTGGAGGTTGAGGAAGATTGTAGATTGTGTGAAGAGGTGGGGATGGCGTCGGAGGAAGGATCTGGGAGCGAAGTTCCGTTGCTGACATCCAAGGATGTGGAGAAGGCGGAGAGGAGAGAGCGGGTAGCGTGCGTGGCGCTGTGTGTGTTGCTGCTCTTGAACGTGGTTGGATTTATTGGGCGGCAGAGGGAAGGGCCTCCGCGGTCGGAGTGGCTGGGGAAGGCGGTTCGTGATGCTGAATTGGCGGCTATGGAGCTGTGTTCTGGCCATGGCCATGTGTTCGTTGATACGAATGAGGTGTCGGCAGATGGGAAGCCCGTTTGCGAGTGCCATGAGTGCTTCACTGGCCCGGATTGTTCTGTTTCCATGGGCGAGTGTGTTGCTGATGTCGATGTGTAGGTCCACTTTCCTCTTGACGTTCAGATTGAAATGAAGAAACATCTGTTGTTTATCTAACATGGCCTGGACGATGACCCTTTGCAGTGGAGATCCGCTTCTGTTTGAAGAGTACTGGAAATCGAATCCGGATCTGGGCACAGTGGTGATCCCCGGGTGGTACCGCATGAGCTATTTCGCTAACGATGCGCAACGCATGTTCTACACGGACGCACTAACTGCATCCATTAGAGAGCTCCATGCTTTGGCGGGGAATGCTGTCACGGAGGGCCGCTACATTGCTGTTGGAAATGGCGCCATGCAGCTCATCAACGCCATTGTTCGCGGACTTGCACTCCAGGACACAGACGCCGTTTCTCCTGTGGTGGCCACTGCTCCTTATTACAATGTACGTGTTCTATCCAACCCCTAATGCCTAATGTTCTGCAATAAATTCAACTGATGGTTTTGGTGCACTACAACTCTTTCAGTTGATATTCTGATCAAGAGGAATGAATACTTATTTCTGCTAGGGTTCCAGTTTGTAGGCAACAACTTGATTGAAGTGAAGTGCTCTTGCGCAGATGTACTATACGCAAACCAGCTTTCTCGATTCGCGGCACTACGGGTGGGCGGGTGAGCCTGAGTATGGCCACGAGGATTCGACCAAAAGAGGTGTTCAGATCCAGCTCATTGCGTCTCCCAACAATCCTACTGCTACAATCCAGGATGTTCCAAGCGATTTTAAGGGTCATGTGGTGTATGATTATGCTTACTACTGGCCGCATCTCACCCCCATCACTAAGGCGGCTGATAGTGATATTATGGTCTTCACCTTCTCCAAAATTACCGGGCATGCCGGCAACCGAATAGGGTAGTACATGAATCTTCTTCATTAGAGAGCTTCATTATCACATGATGAGAGTTTGCTAAAAGGCTGTTATTTATCACGTCCATTCAAGATTTTATTTGACATGTAGTGTGGGTTTGAGACCAGGTGGGCAATACTCAAAGATTTTGATCTTTACCAGAAGGTGTCGCAGTATGTGTTCCTTAGTACAGGCGGGGTTTCACATGACGCGCAGCTAAGAGCAACACAGATCATGCGCGACGTTATCAAATCTTACGTAGGAACCACGCCATTGGGCTCGCAAGGGATTTTTCATTTCGGCCATGAGGTATTGGAGTCTCGACGGGCTAGAATGCAAGCCATTTTGGGGAAGTCCACGCGCTTCACACTGCAAGAACTGAAACCAGAATACTGCAACTTCTTTGGGAAAATTTCAGCTCCATCACCAGGTACTTCATCGTACCCAACATCTCTGCTCTCGTCTTGTCCTTATGTAACATGTATTCGTTGTTTTCCCTGACCAATTAATTATAGAGGTGTTCAATTTGAAATTTGCGCTTCGTTCGTTCTGCATGAGTATCCTGAAATGAGTAACTTCAATCTCAGCAACTTGAAATGAATTGTAATGAATTCCGAACTGTTTACAAATACAAAGCTGTAGGTGCAAAAGAGAAAACAGATAGCTAAAATTTTAGCTTGGAAAAAGACGTAGGAAGTTTCATGCCTCGCATCTTGTATCAATCGGCTGAAGGATATCATGTTACGGAATGGAGTACAGTAGAAATGCTATTTCTGCAGCTCGTGGACAGTTTGCTTACAAGTAGTGTCACGGCATGATTCCTAACCATCAAAACCCTAAAATTGTAATAAGTGGTTGACCGACTCCTAAATTTCTGAAATTGCAGCTTACGCATGGATCCACTGTAATCGTGAGGAGGATGTCAACTGTAACGAAGTAATGAAAACTGCTGGAATCATAGGCCGGCCGGGTGGTGAGTTTGGGTCTAGCGATCGGTATGTGCGATTCTCTATGTTGAAAAGACAAGCCAACTTTGAGATTCTAGCTACTCATCTTCTCAACCTCGTGTCTCAAACATGTGAGAATGGAGAGTGAAGAATGGGGATGATTTTTTCTCTCCCTAGATTGCCAACTGTTCATAAATGTACTTCCTCGTGTAACTATGGGTAGCTACAACAGCTATAGGTGCAATACAGGAAACAGATAACCAAGATTCTAACTTGGAAAAAGTATGGACATATGTGTTTAATACTGTACATTTTGTATCAATTCGCTGATCTACAGGAGGAATGGCTTTAACAGTTCGCTCACATCTAGTCTCTCGAGTTGCAACTACCGTATTCAGAACCAGAACGATTCATGGGCCGTAAATCAATGCAGCTCACCTGATAGTGGTAGATGTCTTTCGCCAACCGATTCAGCAACAGATGAAATATTTTCTTCCGAGGCTGGTACAAGAGAGGAATACTATCAAGACGCAGTTTATTAGTGCCTCTGGATGCGATCGACTAAGATATTCGATGTTACATAATTGCAGAAAGGTGAGAAAATTATTACTGAACTGACAATAGAAGATATGGCGCTTAGGTCACGGCACGAATGTGACAAAATAATAAACGAAACTTTATAATTAACTCTTCAGGGCAGAATCAAATCCGCAAATAAATAACTACACTGCAAAATCCATTCTCCAAAAGGCACTCATAATGAGAGAATGATGTTTGGGAAACCAGACAAATGACGTGTATAGCTTTGGCACTTCAAGCATTGTTACACAAGCACTATAAATGAATTCCTCTGCCTATCGTACGACACCTCGGTGGCAGAGGATCTGGAGATGCTATCCAAGAAGACTACCCCTCAGATCTCCAAATAAGAAGTGTCCTTCCAATTCAAGCCTCTATAAGATGGGGTATACGCTCCTGTTTTTACGAAAACAGATAGAGACGAACAAGTCGTGATGTTGCTTGAAGTTCACTGCTGCTTGCATTCAGGGGGCTGTTCACCACTTTGCTGTTGCCCACCAGCTGCCTTTGGTGCACGACCCTGATCACATGGACGACTAAGTACACAGTAGGATAGATTATAATAGTGGAGAAATTAAATTGGTAGCATTGAGGAGCCAATTTAATAAAGAATAAGGCCAGTATCTCACTGAAGAAAGACGTTATCAAGTTACCTTGGGTGCAGGAGCATCATTCTGCAAATACACAAAATGAAGCATCAATAAGTGTGTACACAATGCGAGGAGCTTGCAATAAACTGTTCACCAAGGCCAAACAAATAACCATGACCAATATTATAGAAAGGCATACGGTACGCCATAGAACCTAGCAGTAAATAAAAACATTACTTCATATAATCATGAGTAATTTACCTCCTCGTCTTCATCATCTTCATCCTCCTCATCATCGTCCTCTTCGTCTTCGTCTTCATCATCTTCGTCGTCCTCGTCATCTTCCTCATCATCGTCTTCAAACTCTTCTCCATTCAAAGCATCTCCGGTGAACCACGAGACAGCATGAGGAATGATCTTATCCCTTATTGTTGAGCTGAGACAAACATTGATAGTTCATGTCAGCTGCTTTAGTCACATGCTAAATCTTAAGATCAGCAGTTGTATTCCATAGAATACTTAGGAACACAAAGGTTAGAATAGAACAACAAATCAAGTCATTCAAGTACCCTCACGCACCCAATATCGTAGTCTTGCTCCATAGAATCTTGCAGCGCCTCCGCAGTGTCCTGGTCGATATCATCATCCTCAGGTACTTGTGGTGGGGTAAAAAAGTTAAAGAAACTCTCACACTGCTCAGTCTTAGTTACTGGCTTGGTGTTCTTGGCTCCCTTCTTTGGCTTTTTCTTCATCACTTTCTGGGTCAAATTCTTCCCAGCGGCCCACTCAATCTCAGTTCTGAAAACCACATCAATACTTAGTAAAATATTCGTAGCTCAATCTCACATGTGAAATGAAGGCAACCTCTGAACTCCTAGGGAAATCAATAAGTTATCAGGTAAAGACTTTACCCGACTGCGCGCTCCAAAATTGGTTCATCGTCATCGATCATATGGTATGTCTTACTCAACTGGACAACAATAAAGTTAGATGAGTCATGCACACAATTTTCCAAAACTGAATTCCAAGAAAATAACAAAGAACAATTGTTGGTGTAGTAACAAGAAAACAGAGAGATGAATAATTATCAGATATGTCAAGTTACATACCACAGTGTTCTTGAAGTAAGGATTTTCTTCAAAGTAAAAATCCAATTTGAAACCCTTGTTATCTTCAAGATTGCTTGATTTGATGTCCTTCACAAACTTCAGGGCCGCTTCATCACGTTCGGTAATCTGGAAAAGATGCAGGTGAGTCAGATTAGAAAATGATAAAACTTTAGTATGATAATCTAAAAAGAAGTCTGAGCAAAGAAGCACCAGGCTAATCAGGGGTAGAGAATTTGGCCACACAGTAATTTACCTGCATGCCGACAATCTCGTTTGTCTTCATCGCTGTGAGCCAGAACTCTGGTACTCCCTTGTGGTCTACAAATAAGGTTAAACGAATGTAAATGAAAGCGTAACTTCAATTCGGTTTACAGACACAATTATTACAGAGACATCTGTAAACGAGCGAAGTTCTCAAAAACAACTGCAATTGAGGCCTCACACAAAATGTCAATTGATTTGAAACAACGCGGCAAGCTTGAGCCGTTGAGCCCAAGCTCCTTTCGAAAGGGGGGATACTGAATCGAAGAAAGGAGGCGATAAAGGGAAATTACATACCTTCTTCCTTGCCCTCTTCAGCTGGGGCATCTGCTTCGGGAACTTCGTCCTTGGGAGCCTCAACCTCCACAACTCCGTTCACGATGTCCGATCTCTGGCACATCAAAAATCAATAAATGAGGCAAGAGAAGTGTACTACCATGAAAATCCACACGTGAATCTTTTCTGAAGGTTGGAGAATTAACGGCGGGTAGACAAGAGTATCGTTGAAGGCTCATGAAGACTACACTAGAAAGTGGACAAAACTCAGTCAAGAAGAGTGATTAATGATTGGCACCACTAAAACGAATATTAGGTTCACATACCTTGATGTACAAAGGTTCGTAGAGCTTCTGATATTTGGCTTCAAGTGCAGCCCTCTCCTCGTGGAACTTATCCTCGAGTTCATCGTGTTCAGCCTGTCGCCAAGCAAAGTGACCAAGCATTAGAAACCATAGATCCGCATTCGCCTCAAAACAGGATGGTAGAACTCCTCGTATAATTGAGGAATTTGCTCCCGTAATCATTAATGCAAGACTCAGCCAGCAGGTCTGAGAAGGAGATTGTTTCAGCTCATGATCACCAATTCTTGCCTAGTAGTATTCCAGAAACAGTTCGTTAACCAACCTGAATTTCTTGAAGAGCCTTAACCCTCCTCTTCACCATCTTAGGAAGAGTGTCGATGTAACCAGATGATTGTCCAGCCAAATACGACAGCTTATCCTGCATTCCCAAATTCACGTTGACGGAGGTGAGGAAAATCGAAATTGATAAAAATTATCCAAAGCAACTACGTCTCTATCAGAACACTACTTTTATAGTACAAGATGAAATATTAGGAATGACATGAATTCTCTGTACAGTTCTCAGAAAAGATGTCTCGTACCTTCAAGACATTCACCAACCCGGCGCGGTCTGCCGCGCTCAATGCTGCAAACATCACGGCTTCTAATAGTGAGCACTATATTAGACAAGTACTGGCTGACATGGACCAACACTAGAATCTTAAGACAATTCTAATATATTTCTTAGATCCCGGTAGTATACCTGCTATGAAGTCGAGAGAGACTGTGTATCTTTAAGTATATGAAATTTATCAGAAAGAAACATATATATACACTAACCCCTGGACTGAGGAGCCTGTAAATGCTGACGATCTGCGGAAATAGGTTGCGTCTCTGCGACAAATTGTTTATTTCCTGTTCCCTTTCATTTGTAAGAGGTTACAGATCCACCAAAAGAAACTAAGAGGTTTTCACTGTTCAATCTTATGCACAAACATGTCGAAATGATGACTTGTAAGTCCCAGTACGTAAATTAATTCATATACATCTTTAACCAGGTGAAAAAAACTGAATGCGATATAAATAAGCATCCAAAATAGCCGCTACCTCACAATCGAAACTAAGAATAACACCAGTGAAACCGAAACCCTAAACCGACGGCGGAAGTGGTCGGTGCAACTCCCTGACCTAAATAACGCAAATTCGGTTTGCACCGGCAATAGAATTAAAAATCAACAGAGTATCAGTCACGCGATTCCATTTTCCTGAGATAACAGGAATGCATTTCCAAACACTCGTAACAAGGTCGTGAAGATTTGAAAAATATAAGAGATCTGCTACTCAGCAAGTCCGTCACCAAGTCCAATGGGGCAAAACCCTCCAAGAGAGAAAGAAATCGCTCTCGCCTTAATCCACCCCCTCGGATTACAAACACTCAACCTCGAAAAAAAAATACAGACTCATCCCCGTCCAACACGATCAACTCTTTTCCTCCCTAAAGATTCATAACAAAATGCAGAGACACGAATGAAAGAGAAAACGGTGCAAACACAAAAACGCATCCGCACGTACCGGCAGCGCCCCCGGGGGGAAGAGAAGCTCCGAGGTCCGACATGGAGAAAGTATAGTCACCACCGTCCTGCTTGCTCATGCGTCCGAGCGAAGCACGAGATGCCGAAGCCGAAGCGCCACAAGAGCCCTCCCTGGCAGCCTCGCTCTCGCCCTGACTCTCCCCCGGCGGTCCGCAAACTGAGCGAGAAGTGGCAGTGGAAGGCCGAAGAAACCCTAGGCAGTGGAGTCAGTGGCGCCCTAGCGGGGGAGACGGAGCGTGCGTCGTCGTGGGGGCCGCTGCGCAATTGAAATCACTCGACCCTCCGCTAAATAAATAATCCGATGCAGTGCAGGCTCAGGCTCGGGGCAGCGCTGGCAGGGTTTGAGGGAGGGCCCGAGCGCGCCGACATGGACGCCGCCGCCGCTGCTGCTCCTCCTTGCTGGCCTTGCCTCGGGCGTGAGCTTGCCCTTCCTCTGCGTTCGCTCCGCCCCCACCACGGCGCCCGCTTCTTGCTCCCCCTCTCGATCGCCGGCTCATTTAATTCTTTTGCCCGTTTGCCCCTTCCCTCCTGCCCGCGTCTCTCTGCGTCTTGCCCGCGTCTGTAACTTTTCCTGGCGGCTCCTAACGTCTGGTCTGCGTTTGTAACGCTCTCGCGCGGGTTTGAGTTTCCCACTTGAGTTCTTTTTTGAAGTGCCGTGAGCTTCGGCAACTTGGATAATAAGATGAAATTTTACAGATGTTGTCAGTAATGGTGTTTTGTTTTTGGATGGTCAGTTTAACCGAGAGGATATCTGGAGAGTGTAGTTGGAGTTCAAGTAGCAACTTCATTTCTGGATTTTGAATGTTGTTACAAGTTTTGTTGTTTTTTAATATATTAACTTCATAAGCATAAATGTCTAGTGTTGAAATTTAGTAGTTTTATAATGGTATTTTTGAGCTGGTAATGTTTTCAATTTTTTATGGTAAGAAATTCAAAATTTGGAGATTATGATAAGAAAATTCATATTGAGATGGTAAATGGTTGTATCAAATGTGCTTGAAAAATTTGGTAAAAAAATAATATATCAACATTTGTAAAAGGAATCATCAAAAGTCCCACTTTCATTTACTCCACTATTTACACTTCATGGTCCATCTATTCATTTGTTCATTTGTTTTCAAATTACACGATTAACTGCATTTCTTATTACATTAAAATATTGCATTCATATTTTTTAACATCATCAAATTAAACAACTATTCAGGAATAATAATCTTCAACTTCAAAGATAGCCTCTATTCTACAAATTTATTTCGATCACCCATGCTTAAAATTTGAACATAATTCATCTAAGTCTAGAAAGCAGTCAATAATATGATTTTAAGCTGTAAAATCTTGCCTTTGAATTTGTTAGTAAAATTAGATGTATTAAAAATACTACAATTTAAATTGATATTTTATTTTATTAATCATTAAACCCTTATATTAAAAACTATTATGTTCAAGATAGTACAATTGTAATGTCCACTTTAAATTTGATGAAACATTTGTGCAAAATATAAATTAAAGGTTTATTATCATTAACGTAATAAAAGTATGAACTTTTAAAAATTAAAAGAGATAGATCCAGTAAAAAGATGAAGTAACACTAATGAAATTGGAAGGATTGGGCGAGTTAGAGCCGAGTAGAAAAACATAATAGTCAATCTTAACGAGAGGCATGGTCTTGCCATAGCAAGGCAAGGCGCGAAGTGAAATTCGATAAAGCGGAGGATTGAAGTGAAGAGCCAAGAAGTAGCACAAGTGAAACGAGTCCGAAGAGAGATTGCTATCTAGAATGACAAACAAGTAGATGCGTGACGAAGGCATCATTTTTATTTATTTTTATAAAATTTGTTTATTTATTTATTTTTAAATTTTTTATAAAGGGAGGGTATCACACCCCAAAGATACATATGCTGTAACCAAAGGGGACCCGTGTGTGGCACCCCAAACTTGGAAGGAAAGTGGGCTAAGTTACAAAGTGACTTAGCTAAGTATTTAGGTTGAAGCTAGTTGTGTTGGCTTCATAAGCAAACATTGGTCAAATATGCCTAAAGTAGGTTGTGGGCTACTATGATGGTGGTGTCTAACATGAGGTGGAGTAAATTTCACCTAAGAGCAAAGGGAAGATCGGTCTGGCTTTGGGAAGTAAAGACACCTCTCTTTGTACCCTAAAAGTGTCTCCTTGGTATAAGCCATGGTTCGTGAGTCTTAGGATGTATTTGTTAGTTTTACTAAAAGAAATAAATTAACATAAGTGTTGGTTTGTTGGTTTTGCATGTTTAGAAGTAACAACGCAAAGAATTTAGCCCTCTCTTGGTAAAAGGGCTTAAGTTTGTGAAGTTACAAGCCTCATCAAAATGTTTTATTCATTACCTATCCATGCTAAAGAATAAAAAATAACTCCAATTCCTCTTGAGGGGCTAGTCTACAGTAAATAATTGTTTATCGAGTACCTTCTATTAATGTCTATAGAACAAAGATAAAGGGAATAAATTACCATCATCGCTACCTTCACGTTACTATCTACACTTCACATTTTCCATTTACATTCTAATGTAAGTATATATTAATATGATTTAATATTCTACATTCTACAACTATTACTAGCTCATTTGAAAAAATTAGGCTACATATATTTATTAGGCCATTTCTCTGATTGCACGTTGTTTATTAAGGTAGAATGCTCTAAAGTGAAAAAATGTCCAAAAATGATTAAAATGAACCATACTAGCTCATTTCAAGGCAGTAATACAGACGCTTACAACATGACTTATTTTTTGTCATCTAAAAATAAGTGATATACTAGGTACCTACATTTCTATCTTAAATGAGCTGTCGTAGTACATTCCAACCCTCTTTTAGTCATTTTACACTTTAGAATACCCTACCTTATGTGACAAGTAGTGAGTCCCTTAGACTTGAACTTACTTGGATTCAAACATGGATAAAAGCCAAAACTTACTTTTATATATACTTCTTCAACAAATAAATATATTCTACAACACTTGTGTAAAAGGTATTCACGTATACCAAAGATGAACACCAAAGCTCCAAGCAGTGCACTACGGTATTACACCAAAAAAACAATTTTTTTTGGTGTAATAGTGCATTACTTGGTTTTCATCTTTATTTTTTTGGTGTAATAGTGCACTGCTTGGTTTTCATCTTTGGTGTAAGTGAACACCTTTTCCACTAGTTACAACTACACTTTAAGAAGTCCAAAGGTCTAATTGAACCAGAATCAGATAATTTTTTAAGGTGGAAACAAAATACTCAAACTGTTGAACTAGCCAGAAAAACTATCAGTTGCCTCATTCTTCCAGAGATGGTGAAATTCCTGGCCAGTGAAGAAACTGAAATGCACTCACGCGTTGCTGGACGAAGAGATCGAAGTGCAGGAACTTGCATTTGTCACTATCAAGCTTCCCTGGCCATGACGCAAGGTAGCGTCCATGCAGCTCATAAATCTCTGCCGCGGCTCCCAGTTTTCATCAATTCATGTCTTTTGCCTCTGACACAATTTGCTAATTCTCATTTGCAAGTACAGGAGCTCACAGTGCTTCTCCGACACACACACACACACACACAGCCATGGCGTTGCAGCCTGCCTACTTCGTCCAACACGGCCAGCCACGCCGAACTACTTCGCAGCTTGTGCCCATGGTGCCTGTGGACACCATGTTTGTCTTCGACACCGCGGTGCCAATGTGCTGCACGTTGTGTGTGAGTATGGTATACGAAGCGCTCTTCGGCTTGCGGGGCCTTCGCGATGCGGTTGTCGATATCCGCAACCAACAGGTGGCAATCGTCGGCCACATGGATCCTCTGGAAGCGTTGAACCGTTTGGGGTGCTTCGGAGCTACACCTTCCCCTCGATATCGCATGCAACGTCAAGTTACCCGACGAGGAGCTAGCCCGGCCGTTTATGGCGAGACCCGTTATCGCACGACTCAATGTCCTGTGTACACTCTAGGAGCGTCTGCCGAGACGCATTATGCCGGACTCAATACATCGGTAGCACATGTGTGATGAGTGAAGGCTTTTGAAGCCTGTCGATAATCTGACTGTAGAACGAGGTGTAGAATTTGAGACGGGCTCGTTGTGGCTCACTGAGGCTCATTGGAGTGAGGTTGTTTACACATGCAGCATATGTAGGAGTGATTATATATTAATGATCAGATACGAGTATCCAGAGTTTTGTCTTCGTAAAATTACAGACTTCTTGTTCTCTTTCCTATCATAGTGTTGCTGAAGTAGTAGTCCTGAGGATGGCAGTAGTCTTGTACTCTTTGTCTACAGTCCTTTGGACATTGATACACAGATATACTTGACAAGCAGGCACTTAATTCACGCCGGCCCCTCTAGAAAGGACCAGTCTGAGTTCTTCGCTAGTAGAAAGGACCAGAGTTCTTCGCCTTCTCGGTGAAGCAGTTTGAGTGATTTGAATTAGTATGGAAGTCGAGTTTTATAGTAGCACGGTCGATACAGCTTAGTACCGATCAGGTACATTGTTGTGGAAGACTAATACGCTTATTTGCGTGCTGGAGAACAGTATTTCAATAAATAAAGCTTGAGCACATGGTTTATAAGACACCCAAGTGTGAGTAAGAACTGTTTTAGATTGTGATTAGTATTTACAGTGTTGGATGGTTTATAAACCGAGCCTCGATCTGTTGCTGGCATGGACAGAATTGCAAACTCAAGATTGTTTACTCGCGAAGCCCGATTTCCATGCCTGTAGGCTGTTGTTTGCATCAGGGATTCATACCGTTTTGCAGCCTTCTGTTAGGCCTCCCATTTCCGTCAATTTAATACGCACAGAATCTTCAATGTTTCAAGGGGTCTCAGCCCTGAACCATTGCCACCATCAAGGAAAACGTGTGCGACATAATTTTTTCAATGTATTTCCAACCTTGTGCTACAAAAAGCCATTTTGATCGTCATACTAAACACTCAGAACTTTTTCACCCCAACGTTGTTGTGTTCCATTTTGCTGGACTGACAGCATTTCAAGCTGGCCACTGCTTGACCCAAGTTCTCAGTTAAATTAGTTCCAGATCGCATCACACAATCGTTACTTAAGACGTAGTGCTTAATTCCGATTTTACTCTCAATGTTGGAGCACGAGGTCATCGAGTCGAATTCATCCCAAAATTGCAGACACAGGCTGAAAGCCCAATACATTGTGTCCGTGGCTTGGATGAGAGATATTGAGCATAGTTTACGGCACTCAGATTCACGTCACCAAGACGAATTCAAGTGTGGTCCATGCGTGTCGCATTCACTAACGTTGTGAAAACTGTTCACAAAAGCTCCACGAAGGGCGTAGAAGCCCTTTGCTTTGCCGGCCTGAATCATCTAGAAGAGTGAAGAAGAGTCCGTTCCTTCTGCACATGCTTATTATTACGGAGTAAAGGCATGCATTCACCTTGTTCGCGCGCTGCACTGTCAGATAGTCTCAGGAACTCTCGCAGTCGAAAACATCTGCTCAAACAGAAGGTTCATTTGTACATGCGGACACCATAACTTCTACTCATTCTAAATGCACTAATTCTGCACATGATTGGGATTGCCACTTGTTACATTCTTTTCGAGGAGGCTAACAAAACATGTTGGTTGTCCGGTTCTCGAGCTAACGACGTACCCCTCTACCAACTCCGAAACTTTCGGCAGCATACAATTGTGCAAATTGGTGACCTTTCCTGTTCAGCAGTGAAATTCTTCGGGATCCGTCCTCATATATAATTGCCTGAGAATGACATCCTCGCACTGTAAACCATCCAAACTTACAGACAACACCCTCGAGCCCCGGCAGCTAAAGTTCTATATATGGAGATTTCCCTTAAAAGAAGCCAGTGAAAAAACATTTTTCGAGACAAAAGCCTCACAAACTCCAAGACCATGCTGAAATCCTGAAGCTGAATCGGTCTCGGGCTTTGACCGCCTTCCAAGATGTACATTGTCAGTAAATCCCAAGGCCTTCCTCAATAATATCGACATCCACATCAACATTTGGACTTGGAAAGTATGATCTTCTCCCTGGTATTTTTAGTGGGTACTGTAGGAAGTCGGTTGAATGCCACTACGCTGCCCCTCCCAGAGTCATCGAATTCCAGTGGGCATCGTGTACACCTCGGTGACAGGCGAAGGACAGCCGTGACCCCGGTCCTGGATGCCAGCCTCATGTGTGCCGCACTTTGAATCTCCTCCTTCCATCTCTCTTCCCAGCACGGATGCGTTTGTCCTTTACCGTGGACAGTGCAGACCTTGCTAAAATATAAGCTTCCCAAACTCCACCATTTCTTTCAGGAATCACGAGTTCCCATCACTCATCACTCTTCTTTCTCAAGCCTGACCTAAAACTTCCTCAGTGCCGTTACAAACTCACACACGGCTCTTCTCTCGCAAAGCTAGTCTTTCTCAGTCTCCTCACAGACAGTTCCAACATGGCCATGTCGATGCAGGAATTGTTCTACGGGCAGAACGAGCCTGCCTACTTCGCTCACTACGGCCGGCAAGCTCCCGTCCCGTACTCTCACGCTCCCCAGATCCCCCTTCCAGAGCCCCGACCCCGTCGCATGGAGCTGATCACTTTCGACATGATGGTGCCAATGTGCTGCACCCAGTGCGAAGACCAAGTGCGAGACGCTCTCCTCGCCCTGGGAAGCGTCCGCGACGTCGTCTGTGACCCCCGCAACCAGCGGGTGTCTGTCACTGGCTGCTTGGATCCCACACAAGCACTGAAGCAAGCGAGGCGAGTGAAGAACGGCGCCATGTTCTGGTCGGACGTCACGAGCTTATACACCACGCACCGATCCGCAGCTCCGTCCCACCAGCAACCGCACCGCGTCCAACTCGACAACCGAGTCCGCAGGTCGCATGTCCGATCCGACCCAAGTGTGCAGCGATCGCACCCTCGTAACTCCACCAGCGATGCGTACACCCGGAGCTTCTGCCCTGCGTACCGAGACGCTGCCCAGACTTTCTACATCGACTTGAATCCAACCATGGCAACTGTCGAGGAGAGCGAATACTGAACTTCACCAGGACCTGCTCATTATTTTGTACAGATTATTTAGAATCGGCTCCACATTGGAGCTACATGAGGTTGCCGATCTACAGCTTAGCTTACAAATTTTGACCGGAAGTGCCATAGTTTGCAGGAGCCCTTCAAATGGGGAGCAAAATATATGGGATCGATCGATTTTTGTCTCTACAGGGAGAAACTTACACCTGAAACTAGCTCCAAGCATCAGTAACTTAGTTAGATCAATGGACATGTTCGGTGAAATCATAACACTTGCTGGCAGTTGCAATTCTGTGCATCTGTGATGCCATAAACTTTAATCAATAATCTGGTGAACATTCTTTGCACCTGAAACTTAGAAGTGTTTGTGTATCTTTTGTTTGCAAGCTCGCAAAAGGATTGAATGCACACTGCTTAAGTTGTTTTTGTTGGATATGTTTGCGTGTTTGCTCAGATTGATTTCAGGTGTGTAACTTCTTTTGTTTCTTGTAGACAGTCACGATGTTTGGTTTTGGCTTCGGTGTTTAATCTGTGTTTCTGAATTTGCACATATTGCCACAACTTGAGGATTCGAAGTGCTTTGTTCCAACATAAATCACCTAGAAGAAGCTAGAGGTGAAGTTGGTGATGGAGGTGTTCGAGAGACAGTGTTTGGCAGGAGACTTGAATTTTGGGTAAAATGTTTTTCATTTGAGACAATGACAATCAAGCGACCAAAAGGAATTAAAAAAAGGAATCTTGGTGGTGATGAAGAGAAATCCAAAATCATGCTTTGAAGGTCCCTGTCATGTTGCAGAGTGTAAAGGGAGTTGGAAAGGGAAGGATGAACTTGAATCATGACATAACATTCTGGGAATGTCACCCCTTTTTATGGTTTATTCAAAGATATTTTTGCTCAAAGTACAAAGCATAGTGATTGCATTTAATTGGACACTTTGTAGTTTATGTAGACTTGTATGCTAATGTTGTGTTGAATCCACTTATTATTATTATTATTCTAAATTTTTAATCTAAAAAAATGGAATAACGAAGATTGAATGAACGAAAGATGAGGATCTTTTGATTATTTATGCATTTTTTTAGGGCACTGGAAAGAGATTATTTTAAAAATAACTATTAAAAATCATGTAAATCTTGTTATTGTGAATGATTTTAAAACAAAAGACTTAAAAGACCTTTGAAAATTTATATACATAAAAATGTTGGATATCAACTTTGTCATTTATTAGCCTCAAATTTTGAAAATGTTCTTTACAACATTGAGTTTTAAAAGAACATGTTCTATATTTTGACCCATAAGAAATTTCAACAAATTTAAAGACAAAGAAATTGAATAACTTGGACTTGAAAGGTTTTTGTTAATTTTTTCTTTGCGAAAAGGTATGATATCAAAAGAGTCTTCTACGGTTCTCATAATGCAAATTACAACAAACCATGAAACTTGTTTTAAAGGTGCGTGTTAATAACATTTTAGACTTCAAAAATTATGACCGCTTTTGTTTTATACACTATAGTAACACCATATTCGTCATATTGAGACTTTTCATAGTCTCAATTTAATGCTTAACTATAGCTTGCTCATTGATTTCTTGATTGATTCTATATTTGTCAAAAAGAAATTTGACTATATAGAGGAAGACTATCCTTGAGTTGAGGATAATCTATAATTAGAAAGTCAAAAAAGTTCAAATTGTCTAAAAATAATTGGTGAAATTTTCTTTGAAAAGCCTCAAAGTTCTAAAATTGTCTCAAAATAACAAATATAGTCATAAGTGTAAAATAATGTCAAAATGGTCATAAGTCAATTAGTCACAAGTTTAAAGAACTTGAAGTGATTTTAGTGTATAACAAAGCTTAGATTTATTATGCTAGGCTACTCTCGAGTCTCAAAAGGGGGGAGTAGATCTTTACTTCCGCTAGAAGAAACCCGTGTTTTTTGTTACGTCCTCAACTATGTCATGGGAGACATAGTGTCATTTGGATTTACATCCTTCCGACGTACTAACGCGCGTAACACGCTGTAACGGGCGGGGACAATACAAAAAACGTGTGGACATCCCCGTAACACAGACAATTTTTGGTGATTTTGGGAGGTTGAAAATGGTGCCAATTGGGCGCCACGTCGACGACACCTAAGTGGCAGAATAACGGGCACTGCCACATGGCCGGTAATTTCATCCTGTGCAATGGTGACGTGGGATCTGACGTAGTCCCGCCATTTGCTAACGTGGCATCTGGCATGGACCCGGGAAAATCCGATGTGGACCTAAGAAAGAGTGACATGGCATGCCACGTCAGCAGAGATCTGCGTGGTTTTTTTTTCCAAATTCTGGTTTGCTGGGACGTCATTGGGAACATGGCTATATTTTAGAAAACGTCCCGAGTTGATGTGGAGATCATGTCCTGCTCGACGTCTACGACAATGCTACTTGGATTCTGATGTTGATTTTGTTGAACATTGCCATGTCCCAAAGGACGTGGCCATGGATATAACCGCGTCTTGCAATACGTTGCCGATCTATGGTCCTCGGCATTGAGGGTGTCATCGCAGAAGTCTCAAAGAACTTATGCGTGTCTGACGCAACATCTCTTTATGCATGGTATTGATGACGTTGTGTATGTGCTGGTGTTTTAGACGGACATCGAGAGATGTTGCACAAGACATGAATACGTTGTACAAGACATGAATACAAGACATGAATACAAGACATGAATACCTCATCATACATGTAACATGTACACTCATCCAAATTCATGCTAATTGGCCTATTTGCAAATGTGGAAATATGATATACACGCAATTTAATATATAAATGCCTTCCATTTATAGTCTTTATATAGACAAATACAACCTACACTGTGCTCAAAATTGAGCATCGCTAAAGTGTCACAACATCATAGCCTAAAACATTGCCGTGTTTGTGAACATGTTCAGGGATGTCTCCATAGACACTGGGATGTTTCAAAAGACATCCCTGCGTTTTCTAAAAGATGCGGCAGACGTCTTCTACAACATGGTCACGTCTACTTGTCGCTCATAGCACATTCCAGGGGGGAAGCACAATAAAGTGGACCACAAAAGTGCTTAGCTCATTGCCAATTTCAGCCTGTTGTGTAAACACGCTAGAAAGTGGCATCTAAAACTTCTTGATGGGAAATTAAGTTAAGGATACGGAAAGTAGACTTGATATACTACAACTTCCAAAATTTGCGTTCGTAGTTGTTGAGTTGAGACACCTCTATGAACACGACAAAGTTGAACAAAGTGAATGCAGTCATTTGGAAAAGTGACCGTATTACATTGTAGTTTTGACAGAAATCACTTTTGACTTTGTGGGGCCCTTCGTTTGTACATTACGCTTGTAGAAATGATCCGGGTGGCCGTGTTTGCAATCCTGGATTGGCAAAAAGTATGCCCGGGACGTTTTTAAAACACTGTTTTCGGTGAAACTTTTTGTGAGGTTTTTTTCACCGAACATTGTTTTTTAAATTGGAAAAAACATCCTCTAAAGACAATAGAGGGCCTCAAATGAAGAAATTGAGACTTTGGAAAAGTTCATTTTCATGATTTAGAATTAGGGGTCAAATAAAGTTTCAATTGAAGATGTTTCTTTCATGGAGATGTGTGTAAGATACCCTATGACACCTTAAAAAGTGACTAAAATGCTCAAAAACTACACCAAAATGCTCAAAATCAGCTTTGAGCTATAAAAAATAGCACACTTCATATTCACTTCCTAGTGATCACATATTGCACTTGGTGGTCCACTTTATTGTGCTTCCCCCGTGCATGTTCGACGAATCGACACTGCACATGTTCAACAGGCCAACAATGCATGCGGTCGAACAAGGGATTTACAAAAGAAAGAAATTGCTGTAAATCTAGTTAGTGGAACAAGCTATATATCCATAGTTTACATCTTAACGTCAATGACCTGTTAGCCCTAATCACAACACTATGTGAACGTTCAACATGCCCTACAAAGTGCGATACAAGTTCCATCATGTGATAAGATGTCTCATGGGATGTTCCATCAAACATCTCAGACGCTGCTAGAAACATCAATGCGTTTGACGAGACGTCTTCGAACGTCTTCCAAATTTCCTGTGTTTATTCATACGTCCAGGGTTTTCTATTTGGTCGTGACTTGGCCCTCTTGCGTCATAATGTCGGGACGTCACGACGGTTTAGAGTCACGACCGGACGTCCCATTTGGTCTTTATTGTGACGGCCCAACTCCTTAATGCAACCTTTTCAGTTTCACTTTTTCATTTTTACACTACAAAACCTATTATGACGTCGAAGGACCCTCGTCGCGACCCATTCCGACGTCGCGACAGGATAGTCACAACCACACGGGATACAAAACTCTACATACGTCCTGCGGTGGCTCAATTGAGTTTCATTTCGGCCAACATTATATTGTGCAATCACTCACTTACTTGCACGCCTGTCTCTTCATTTCTTCTTTGGTGCCTCTACACTCTAAACTCTACCCTCTCAAACTCTAAAATTTTAACTTCTACACTCTAAACTCTATTATTTTAACTTGTAAATCCAATCTATACTCTAAAACTCTAACCTCTACATTCCAAATTCTAACCACTTGGAGAAATGAATGCCAAAGTGAGCTTTGTGCAACCTCAAATTCTACTTAAAGGTCTCATGACCTAACTATGGTTGCAACATCTAACCCTAGCCGCCTCATGACCTAACTATAGTTGTAGTATGCCAGTAGATCTCCCTTGCCGCCTTTGTTCATCCAATGAACTTGACAAAATTCATCCCACTTGAGGGTTATGTTTTGCGCGACACGATGATGTTTTCGAGGACGTGTCAATGTTTTGCCAAACAGTGCTGATGTTTTCAACGACATCTATGTGGGATGTCCTTAGAAACATGTAGACGTTACTCGAGACATCTTCAGCTAGAATCCTGGATGTCTCAAGTGACGTGGACCTATACATAGAATGACATGTCACCTTGTCCAACGTCGAATTGTGTTTGCCATGTAGATTAAGTGCTATAAACTACAAAATGTATAATATGTCCACATGGTATGCCACCAAGGACTTTCTAAAATCACTCTAAATTCCTTATAATTCTGATTTGGTAAAAAAGTGGTATTTTAATATTATATTAATTAACAAATACTATTTAATATTTAAATATAAAGTATTGAATCTAGTATGTCCGTTCGAATAATAGAATAATCAGTTTTTATAAAATATTATTATAATATTAATCAAATTTTTTAAAAAATATTTATCATTAAATTTTATTTCTGAAAACATTTACATACGGACTGGAAAAATCAGAAATTCAATGGATCATAGTTAATAAATACGGAGTACAATCAGAATATTCTTCAATTTTCTATATTGTAAATTTAAATTTTTTCACAATTGTTTTTACAAATGCCAAGTAGCCCTTTTTGCTCGTCTTGTGTACCGCTGCCCGTTTCTCTGTTTTTTTAACGTTGCACTGATTTCTACCTTGGACAAAAGTAACTTCGACATTTTTACTCCATATGAAACGCGTCTCTGCTGCCAGCGTTGCAAATTTGCGTCACCAAGAATGTCCTCGATGACGTCCTCGGAGACAGGCGCATTGTTGGAGACATCGTCGCGTCTCCTGTTTCACATGCACGTTTTGGAACCCTTCCACCTTCACTGTTCATTATCGATGCGTGGACATCTTCACGTTCACGGGGACATTACTGGCTAGCTCTAAGACATCAACAAAACATGCTGACATGATTCGGGACATAACCCAAAACATGGGTTTCTTCTAGTGTTCCATACCTTTGTCCTGTGGGCATTGGATTGGAGGTAGATCGAACAGACACTTAACTTACGTTGGTTTCCTCCGGAGACTGAAGTTTTTCTTCTCTCTATCTTTATTATGCAAATATCATAATATATTATTAGTACTTAAGCAAAGATGGTGCTTTCACTTAAATATTAAAAACAATAGATCTATGACCATATCCATTATATTGAGACTTTTCACTAATTTTGAAACATAATGCTAATTATTGGAAAATTCACTTTAAAATATATTAACTGAAACAAAAAATAAATAATACTCAAAAAGTGATCTTATAATGAAAGTGATAAAGTTGGTGTTGTTACCTATTTATAAAAAATTATCAGTAAAATGATGAAGTGGTTTATCCTTAAGTTAAGGATAAATATGAGTTGCAAAAATTCTCAATATAACAAATATGGTGTTATTCTTAAGATACACAATAGAGGTACAATAGAAGTAGATAGTTTTGATTAATGCTTAATATGAGTTAGAAAGATGTTCACTTCTAAACAAATTATTACATCCATTCCTCCTAAAAGCCCTATGAATTCTAGCAAAAATGGTCTAAATTCAATCATCCCAATACTCCTAGACATAATGAAACACCTTTCCCCCAACTTCCAAACTACCAAACAAATCTACCATTTAATTTCCATCAACAATTTAGCTATTACACGGACATTTCATTCAAAAAACTCTAAAGAAATGAGCCTTAGAATATGAAAAAGGGAAAAAATATAATATGACATTTACAGCCCTAGAGGGCTTAGCATTGCCAAAAGACTTCACGGCCATCATAATATCCTACAAGCGAAAATGATTGCTATCTCTAAAACACTAAAAATTATCAACACCTAACCAGGCCAACCTCCAGATTACTTAGCATACATATTCACCATTTGTCTAAATGTATTATTTCTACTAAATACAGAAATCAAGCACCCCGCACTACACATTAACCACCCCGTTCAAGTCACACTTGCCTTTATGGTACAATTGGCTCAAAACCACTCACAACAAATCACATCATACAAAGTAAGAGCATACGTCAACGTCGATGGCAATGAATAAACAAATAAATAAACAAAAAAAATCCTAGAACTTGCCCACACAAATGCTACACATCCTTACTAGCACACCCATGTCACACCATACTATTGCCAAAAAGACCATTGGCCCTCTATATTTGACACTCTAGATAAATGCCCTTTTAGATTTCTAGAAAAATGAATTATTAAATATGATAAAAAAAAATAACCTAGAAATTATGACCATACAAAGGACAATATTTGTAAACGGACAAGTAATGTAGAAAGAAACAAACTTGTAGATTTTAATGAATTTTGGAACAACCTTATTATCACCAACAGACAAAAATTGTGCCTCATCAAATTTCGCATCAAAATAAATAGACCATGCCAAAAACAAACCTTCTTTGATAAACAAAGATATTCTTCCATAACCAGTCCTATCTATAATTCATACAAGTCTCATATATAACTACACATACTACTCACATGTAGGCAACGGCATATACATTTACTTCATGTTAAAAGACATAACAAAACAACATGGAAAATTTGGAAACCACGAACTTTGTCCAAAACATTTTGTTGCTACACTCTCATGAACGTAACCTTCAATATTAATCCAAAAAAAAAAAAAAAAACCGTCTCAAATTAGCTACTACCTTGTACATGTAGAATCCAAAATTTCCATTGTAACTCTCGATTTAGACCATATATTCTCTCTACTAAAGGATTTCCATATCAAAGTGAACCACCTACTAACATCAATCAAAATTTTACCATACAAACCATTGAATTCACATATTCTAACAATAAATTTTCACCAAAAACACTTGAAGCTAAAATTTACAATACAAAACATTAACAGAAAACATTGCTCCTAGAGGCTTGGAAACTAACCCCTTATTCTTATTACAAGAGGTGCTAGAACTACTGCACACATCTCATCAATGGAACTACTTGAAGAGAACTTTAAAATACCTATATCAACTGTTACCTGTAAAAATATTAATACCATTGCTATTCAATATGCCATGTCTAGCTACTTAAAGCTACTTTATTAGATTTTAGAAACGGTAATAGTGTCTAAGGTTAGGCATGTGGTTGGCTATTGATTGTTACAACTACTTTCATGCATATGATTGTTCACCTAACAACGCCAAGCATCTACATTTTCCACATTTGCTCAAAATAAATCCATGGCGGTTGAATTCCGATGAGTTATATAAAATAAATGCTCTCTTGAACCAACAATGAGCTTGTAGCTTGGCAATCAATCGTTGAGGAAATATAGTCTTCTATCCAAATAAGCTCCAATAGTGTTGATTTTAAAATTTGGCTATGAGTTACTTGTATATAGTGTCTATTCTAAACAATGTGGAGTAGTTCTTTACATTTCTTTTTATTTTTTTATTTTATTTTTTATTTCTTTTATTTTATTTTTGGGTCTTATAGACATTGGTTTAGGATTCAAACAAAGAGACACTTAATTCACGTTGGTCTCCTTAGAACACCAAAGTTTCTCTTTACCTCTAAATTTTAAAGTGTAATTTTCATATTCTTATTGTTAATTCCGTAATCAAATGAAGATATCTAAGTTTTTATTTTATGTTTAATTCTTTTCAAGTAAGTGAAATTAAAATTTTAAAATAATGGTAAAAATTGAATCAAAGCAGTTTTAAGAACGACTTTTGATGGTGCAATGCCTTCCATATACTTGAAGGTTAGAAGAGAAGAAGAAACTTTGGTCTTTAAATGATATAGTTGTGAATAAAGTCTTTGTTTGTTCCTCATTGAGCTTATGTCCAAAGAACATAAGTTAGTGGTACATAACTGCTCTCTTTTAAATCAAGTGTCTAGGTGTATAAAATAGACCTAGATTATATTCATTGAGATCGGAATCTTGTGAATCCTCTCTAGATTCCTTTACTGTATTTCAGCCTTTTTTTCTTATTGAAATTTGAGTGAACTCACATTCAATTACCTATTGCATGGAATTACTTTCCTACTTTAGAGAGGCGGATTCTAGAATTTCCATTTTAAGTATGCACTCTACAATGTAAGGAAGACCTATTGATAATTTATTTAATAAAAAAGATTTTCTTGGATTTTATTTATTTATTTTTATTTTTAATTCTATTTTCATATAAATTGCATATAGTTGATGACCATGTGTTGTGTTTGTCAAGTCATGAGCTCCATTTGGAAATCAATAATGTAAAGATTTATATTTTCGGTAAAAATTAACTGGAATTTTTTTTTAGAAATATTTATATAATTTAAATAATTATAAACATTAAAAGATAAAAATGTACCATTGAACATTGATGATTTGAACTATACACACTTCCAAATATTTAAAGATGGTGTCAACTAGTGTATTGCTACAAAAGACAAAGTACACAATCATCAAGAAACAATCTATTAGTAGCTAATCTTTGATTTGGTGCTTATAATCATAATAAAGAACTTATAGTTTGTAAACATAAACCTTTTATAGTTTGTTGTATGCTTGTTTTCTTTTGTACAAGTGGATGATTCATAAATTAATGTTTGTCAGGTCATCGATTCATCCTTGATTGGATGGAATATTTATTTATATGATTGATACTGATTCAAAGCTTTGTAGACCAGTTTCAACGAGTATGTGATGTGTAACAGACTTCTTTGTCTAATAGACTATGATACAAGGTATATGACAAACACGCATTTAATTCACGCCGGCTTTTTAAGAAAGGACCTGACTTCTTCTTCTTCTAGTAGGTTGACAATGCTGAGCAAGCAAGAGGAGGCACACAAAAATTGTATCAACCGGCAAGGCGACAAGAGTTGCACGAAAGAATTGTATCAACTGGCAAGGTGACAAGAGTAGTACCACTTGAGAAGCCAATTTATGTTGCAACCACTGCTTGAAACAAATTAACCTTAAAAAATCATGCTCAACCTTAAAGAATTTTCACATCATACCGTGACCAATTCTTCTCTGTAAAGTGAGAGAAGCTAAATTTTTGCAGTCTTCAAGATCTCCTACTACAATTCCGAGAAAAAATCTTGTCAGTTTAGAGACATTCTACCAGAAGAGAAAACCTTGACTATGATAGGTATCCTTTTGCAAACTTTCATCCAAGATGTACAAATGAAAAATTATCATGAATGACAGAGTTATGGCCATGAATCTATTCATTGATTATTATGCGTACAAATTACCCAATTAAGGTGAAGAAGTATTGAAGTGAAAAAAGTATCAAAGTCCTTTGCTTCAGAAGGAAAATTTTGACCACGTAAAAATAAAGTGTCTAAATTGGTGTTCTTTATTAAAGAGAAGTCCAAGGTATCTCTTGCAATTACAAAGATGGACCACAATAGACGGAGTCAATAACGACCATTATTACTTAAGAGAGTGACTGCACTGGACTAGACCACACTGGACCCTGGGCCCCGTCCACAGGTGACCATCATTACTTAAGAAGGTGGCCGGCCGGCGTGGGGTGGACCACAATGGACGTTGGGCCATAATGGATGCTGGACCACAATGGACGTAGTCAATGGGCGGCTATTTTAACCTAAGAAAGTGATTGCCATGGACTGGACCACAAATGATGCTATCAGTAGGTGGCTATTTTAACTCAAGCTACTCGCCGGCATAGAATAACTCACATTGCTAATACTACTCCCTCTCAAAGATCATACTAGGTGGCTATTTTGCCTCAAGTTACTGGCCGACATGGAATGAGTCACACTACTAATACTACTTCCTCTTAAAGATCATACAAAACAAATCTATCTACTAATTTTAGCATTAAAAAGTAGATTTTACGCATACAATCAATCATAGAAGTATTAGATGCATTGTCGATGATTTGTTTTCTTTTTTCACTAACTTCAAATTTACATATTCTTCTCCATATAATTCAAACATATTTATAAGTAATGTGAGTGAAAAATGTCTATATTATTAACTCTTAAGCAACTACAACTGAAAGTACCTAGATGACACTTAAATTTTCAATCGGTACAAAGTTTTGAAGTTGATTTTGTTCACTAAACATCCCCAAAAAGTGTAATATATAACCAAAGCCCCAACACTACAACCAAAACTTGAACTAAGAATGCCATATTCATTATATTGGCCAATCTTGATAATATTGGCCGCTCAAATAGTGTGATTTTACTATTTTAGTTCGTTTTCCCTCTTTATTTGATTAGTGTGACGGCCAATATAAACAAGATTGGCCAATTTAATGAATGTGGCAATTCCAACACTACAACTAAAATTTGAACTAAGATGAAATTAGGGGATGATTCATTTTGCCCCTTCAGAGAGACCTGGGTGAGTCTCCCCCACCTCAAGGACAGAATGCGACACGATCCGTAGCGCGCACCCGTCCAACAGCTCTCAGACCAAAGGACAGACCCACAAGTGGGTACTGCGACAACAACACTCAAAAGATCACACAACTCAACTTGATGAGAAACACAACAAAATTATGGTCACACTGAATCCAGACAGCCTCTCTCTCTCTCCCTGCCCGGCTGACCAGTGACGAGTCACCCAAAATAATCCCCCGCCCCCACACTCACCTCAAAAGAACGCCCCCGGCAACGTACACAACGCTGGCAAGCAAGACTACGATGGCTCACAGTGATTCCCTCAAAAATATCACAAAACCACCCCGGTTGTAACCAGTGTCCGGGGAGTTAATTTTCTGAGAGAATCACTAATTTTTTTTGTAAACAACCAGTCTCAACTGCCAATCCATCCGGTTGTTGTCTAAGTATTGTTTGGGTATCACCCAAGTATTACATAGTATATTTTGGTTTTTGTCTAAGCTTTAAATAATTAGTCAACCAATCTGTAAATAGTTGCCGGTTCTCCACCTTCATTGGTTGTAACCTCCCAAGCACTCGATTCCCTGCCAAACACCCCCTCTGAACAGCACATTTCCAACAAAAACCACGGTCTACCCTTGGAAGTATTATTTTCATTTTTTATTGTAAACAAAGGTCACGGTGCTCCAGTCACGGTTGTCATTTCCTATGCACTGGAGCCTGGACTGCAACGCAATCAGGTGAAGGACAGCAAAGATTTACCGTGTGCCAGCCACAACACCAAGTTTGCACTGCCCTCCACCTTCCTTGCAAGTCTGTGGCTCCCACTTGGCATCCCATCGTCCTACATAAGCTGCAGAAGCTCCCTTGTTTCTTCACAGCTCGATCTCCTTGCGGAGCTCATCACTCAAGTGCAAGCTACACCTCAGCAATTCTGCTAATCTCCGAGTCATACTAATCACTTCAGTACTAATTCGTCTAACATCTATATTCATCGATAAGCCTTTCAGCATTAAGCATTGCTTCTAGTTTTCTCAGAGAATTGATTGAGCACTTCGTTTGATCATCTCGCTGTGATAACCGGTTGCGTGTTTCTTCTGATTGCTTTGAGCAAGCTTGGGAATATTGTTGGAGAGGCTAATATGGCAATGAACATGACCGAGTTTTTCTACGGCGACAGCGTGCCGGCGTACTTCGCGCATTATGGCGGACAAGTGGGCGCGGGCCAGCCTTCGTTCTACGAAGGTTGTGAAGGTGCGCCGATGCCTGAGTTTCGGAATCAGACCGTGGAGGTGATTTCGGTCGACTTGATGGTGCCCTTGTGCTGCGACCAGTGCGAGGATCTGGTGCGGGAGGCGCTCTTCGATTTGCGGACTGTTCGTGACGTCGTCTGCGATGGTCACAGTCAGCGCGTGACTGTTACTGGGTGCATGGATCCTGCGCAAGCGCTGCAGCAAGTGCGGCTGGTGAAGGACGGCGCGATGTTCTGGTCGGATGCGATCGAGTGCAGCGCGCACCGGTACCCGATGCCGAGTCGCAGTGAGCGCCGCAGTGAGCGCCGCAGCGGGGGTCGCAGATCGCGTGTGCGATTCGACCTGAGTGAGCGGCGATTGTACCCCGGCCAGTACTCTCGCAATTCTAGCAGCGATGAGTACGCTCGTGATTCTAGCAGCGATGTCGATGAGTACTCTCGGGACCTCTGCCAGTCGTACCGCGACACCGCCAAGACTTACTATATCAACTTGGATCACACGATCGGAACTGTCGAGTACAACAACTATTGAGCGTGATCGGGTGCTGGTTATTTTGTACAGAATAATATTTATAATCGGCTTCGCATTATAAGAGCCGATTGAGTTTGTTTGTATAATATAGAGAACAAGTTTTGATCGAGAATAAGATTATAAGAAATCGTACATTGTTTGTGTGGAGAGTGTGGTAACTGTAGTATTTGTAGAATCTAATAAATTACAAGACAGGTTTTGTGTGTTGTATCACGCACTTTAGACGAGTGCGCAGTTTCTATTACTTAATGAATAAAGCTGCCTAGCCGAGAGCTGGCTGCCTTGTATTGCTGTTCATCGAGTGTCGAGCTGCTCCGTTTTCAGGAGAGAGCTGAATCTGTGGTTTTATACTTGTGTCTGTTTCTCTGGGATGTATGTGTTTTTACGGCAGAGCGGTTCACAAATTGTTGCACACTTAATTCTAACTCTTCGAATCTATTACGTGAAAATGGTGGTGTGTATGACTGCTTACCATTTCGTGCACAAAGAGAATACCTCAGTGTCTTTCTATTACGCTCCGCGATGCAGGGTGAAGACATAACAAATCGATCTTTTCTTTGCAGGTGTGCACATCCCAGGGACGGAATCGACTGAATATTGTGCTACGGTACTAGAGACAACTACAAAGTGTTATGTTTTATGCTCAAGAATCTAGATATACCGTCTTGCATGTTGTAGTTGAATTTGGAATAATCGCTTGCGATTGCATGTGTTTACAGATCATGATCAGGAGTGTAAGTTGATCAGGAGTTCGTCATCGACTCGTCGGCGAATGAGAACAACGTCGACCTCTAAATCTTGCCTGTTTGTAACGTTCTACTTTCTAAAGGTATGCCACTACGTTAAGTTCGATCGAAGTCGAATCCAGACATCATCGTGTCCACTGTTTGTGTATTAATATTCTATTCTAATATAAAAATTTCCTGCAAAGATGACTATGGTTCAGTTGATTTCTATCTTCAAGCATAGCAGGGTGGATTGGGTGCAGGATTGATGATTGAAGATTTAAGGGTGTGTTTCTAGCAGATGACGATGGAGAAGCTGTGCGGTCTGTTAGTATTCTTGTTGATGCTGGCGGTGGGATGTGCGCCGTGCCATGGCCAGAACGAAATTTGCATCGTGGGAAGTGGAATGGGCGGTGCATCGGTCGCCTATTTCTTGCGTGAATATGCACGGGAGCCTCTCCAGATTTCCATCTTCGAGGAGCGGGACAGAGTGGGTGGGCGCATGTCCGTGGTGGAGCTCGAGGGGGATACATTTGAAGCAGGGGCTTCGATCATCCACCCTAAAAATCTACACGCTGTTAGATTTGTGGAGCTTTTGGGGCTTAACCGAACCTCCGATGACGGCGAGAAGACCTTTGGGATCTGGGATGGAACCCAATTCGTGCTCCAGACCGCTCGCGCGGGTGATTCCATCTTCTCCAAAACCATCACCCGGATCATGAACACAGTGACCATCTTGTGGAGGTATGGCACCAGCTTGTGGAGAATGCAAAACTATACGAATGTAAGTATGAACACAGTTCTCTGTTGCTAAATCTTCAGGTATAGCCATTTTTCGTAGTTAGGGTTTTTGAGTTAAGGAGTTCCAGAAGTTTTTCCAAATTTTTTGAAGAAATTGGTTGCTTGTGAGTGCAATCCGTGATTTGCAAATCACGAAGGTTTGTTTTAATGAGATGATGTACTTGATTCACTTGTTTTTTGCTAAAATGTATGAACAGGAGATGTTGGGCAACTTTTTGAAACTTTACTACGAGGATCGTCCAGCCTTCGATTCAGTGGAGGGTTTGCTGAAATCGGTGGATCTCTACAACAACACGCAGTACACCATAGAAGAGTTGCTACCACAAGCAGGACTATCCAGGCTCTTGATTGATGAGCTTGTCACGGTAAGTCACATGTAGACCTAGTCTGAATCTCCATGTTATTCTATTTTCCACATTGTTGCATTTCTTCTAGTGTACTGTTTTGCTTCATATTGCCGCTGTACATGTATGACATGGATAAGGCACAATTTAAGCCCCATTGTTTACACCCCTTGTGCTTCAATAATCATGTCCTTTTTGTATTCTCTTTTTGTCCTTATCAGTGGTCTGTGATCTAGCAAGCTGTCGCAAGAAACAAGTCCTCGATAATATCTATGTGATCTAGAATGGCTATCCAAGAAGTGTACAGTAAATCTTTCTTATGCTAAGCCCACCATTGCTAAGTTTCAGTAGTTTACATCCAATGTTGGTGCTTGGCTGTCATTCTTTGATATCCTTGTAGGTCACCATGTGGATCAACTATGGCCAAAATGTGAGCATAAGTGGATTGGCGGGCGGAGTCTCGCTTGCAGGAGCACAAGGGGGTGTATGGGCTGTTGCTGGTGGTAACTGGCAATTAGCGGATGGTCTGATTCGCCATGCCAACGCATCCCTTTCGTTGAACCATAAAGTATTGTCTATCACTGCTGTTGAAGATAGGTATCTGCTGGGATCTGAAGGAGGAACCACAACATGTGATGCTGTGGTTTTGGCAACACCAATGGATGAGTCCAATATAATCTTTAAACCTTCTATCAATATTGTCTAGCGGCACATGCAGCATACATGGTACGTAGACCACATTTGTTCGTGGACTGTTGAATCCGTTATGATCTCTCTATGGAAGCCAGTCAGAGTTATCATTTTCTTGGAGTGGCTCTCTCAATGATGAAAAATAGTCAGCTAGGTGGTACGTGGGATTTGATTTCTTTCTCTGCAATCTTTTAGACTCATAAATGCTTGTAATGCAACAGGATTACTTTGGATCAACAAGTGAAAGCATCCCAGATTTGATTGGAACCAAGGATGATTCAAAGATCCCCTTCTCTTCGATCAGTGTACACAAGGAGTATAATGCAACAGACAAAGCATACAAGCTCTTCTCTCGTGCTCCATTATCGGATGAACTCCTGGGCCACATTTTTAGGTAACACACTATTTCAAGCTCGAAACCACCCTTATAAGTTATACCTATTATATGGTTGTGATCGTCGATTTGCAATATAACGTAATTGCTCTCGTGTGTGGAAGTACTGCATGAGCTGCAATTTAGACCTGATCGTGGCAATGGATTATGTTTCATGCAGGACCTACAAGTGCACCATTCGCATTGACTGGGCTGCTTATCCTCATTACACAGCACCGGAGAGATTCTCCCCTTATATCCTCGATAGAAGAAATCTTTATTATATAAATACTTTTGAAAGCGCTGCAACTGCTTAAAATGTCTTGTAGCAATGACCTAGTATGTAAATATGATTCTGCCTCACCTGTTTTATGAGTGCTATACTATCGTATGTGGGCTTGTTCTGAATCGCTTTCACTTAACAACGATGTGCCAACAATAAACAACTCCGTACTTCTTTGTGTGGCTAGACGTATTATGTCTATGCATCTTGCACCAAATTGCGGAGCATTGAACAATAATGAATGAGAGACGCTGACAATCTCCCGATTAAGCTTAATCTGACAAGACAAACTATTAGAGCAAATGATTTAAGAAATGCAATATGGACCAGGTTCGATTTGCCTCTCAATTCACTTTATATTTGACAGACCTGTTTCTTTTGCAGTATCACTTTTTAAGGTGTGAAAGATGCAGAAAAATTGCAATAGATGTGCGGGAAGAATCCATGCTGACTTTCTTCTGGCAACTCAAACAAATTTTGAGAGGAGCAATCACTCTTCCTCTATGCTCGAAATTCTCAGTGAAGCAGGGCGTGGATGTTGTCTAAAGATGCTTTCAGGTAGCCTAAGAATCCCTTCGATTGATAACAAAGATTTTTTGGAGCATAGACAATGCAGTATTACATTTTGATAGGGTGTGCTTAGTCGACTTTAGGAATTGCTGTTCAATGTACATTGAGTGATTGGAACAATGCAAACAAAACATACTTCCTACTAACTTTGCTCAAGCTCACCATCCTGTGGAGTTTGATGTTACATATAAGACTGTATTCAGAACAATGAACAAGCCATACATAAGCATCTCCTACTCACATTTGGCGTCATCCACACAACAATTTAGCTCTTGCCCAATATACCCAAACATGGCTGCTGGTCCATCCAAATACACATTCGTCTAGTCGCTCAGTCTAAGTCAAGCTTTCTAAGTAATTTCGATTCAATATAAGTTGGTATTCATAATAGTACGGACGAGGACGGCAATTCCATGCCGTCGAGGAGTGAGCCAGGATTTAGGTGCTAATATTGTGTAGTGCATCTCCCGAAGAATTACTTGGACATCAAATATCATTCAAGTAGCCTGGGAATGGATGCTGGATGTTAGTCGAAATTAGGCACCTAATTGCCTGTAATGACTTGGTAGCACGTACGTACTGCAAGCATTGCGGATCAGATGTTTCTACCGAAAACTAAGGTATGAAGGAAGCCAATGGAAAAGAGGAAAACACAATGCTAAGTGAATTTTCATTCCTCGTTTATCCGCATCTCAATAAACATCCGTTTCAAGCAAGATCCCGCCCATGTCTACGCAGCTTTGGAACAAAACGCTACCTGTACCAAACCTTCCATCTCACGAGGAGTAATGGAACAGTTTCGGTCATTTTGATAACACATAGAACCAATTACGATATCATAGGAATGCTGATGTTTTGGCTTCTGACCATAGAGGTTGAACTCACAAAACTCTTTCCATGCTTCATCCTCAATACCCACCTCAAACCAGCGCACTCTGAAAATCTGTCCACTTGGTGCTGCAATCTCTCCATGAAGTACTCTTAAATCCAACTCAAAACCAAAAATAGCAATTGTGTCTTGAGGATTCATGGAAAGGCGGTTGTGCAAAGGGAATTTGAATGCCGCAACAACACTATTAGTGACATAGAAAGCCGGAGAAAATCTGAACTCCATGCAAAACTTCGTAGGTAGAATCCCCACATTAGAAAAACCATTGGACATCGAGAGTCGTGTCCCATGGTAAAAGCAAGCTACTCCAGTGGTATCGTATAGGTTGTACGGTACATGAGTGCGAGTCACCTCCAAATGTCTAGGAAAAGCTTTTGCACGTTCTCCAATGATGAGCTTTCGAGCGATGCGTTCTTCACGATTACCTTTTGGTGGGGTAGTATAAGCATCCATTTCCACATAAATCCGAAGGACATCTTTAAAAAACTGTGCATTTGCAAGCTCTTCTTGCCTCAACGGATCATCACCGTCACCGTCACCCCGGCCTCACCACGCAGTCGTAGCGACACCCGCTGCCTACATCCTGCTCTTCCCCTACACTTCTTTGACCTCTTACAACACCCCCTTGGCCTCTTCTTTGTCTTTGAGGTACTTGCACCCATGCATGCCGAAGCCTATCATCATCACCGTGAGTAGCGGTAGACACACAATTCTTCAAATCTGTAAGAATGTTCTCCAACACACTCCTTAAACTTGGAAGGACGGCAGTCTCTACCCCAAAAACAGAGGTACCAAGAGCATCCAAAGTGACACTAATTTGAGAAATAACGTTCGGAGCCAAAAGAGGAGTCAATGCACTCAAGAGGTCCTCCACAGATTCAGCAGGATGTGTAGCACCATGAGTTGCCTCCAACTTCGCAACACAATAGTCCCATATTAAATATGAAAGTAACTCTTCATTGTAGAGTGCAAGAAAAGATGGAGAAAGAAGCTCATCAAGAGAAACTGGAGGAACTGGAGGCATTTGTGAACCCCCCTCCCCGCGATGAGTAACTTCTGCAGATATAGGCATTGCAAGTACCTCTACCAAACTCCTCCAATTATCTGAAAACAACAACAAATTAGTGAGCGACAGCTTATCCTGCGTTCCCAAATTCTAGAAGTGCCGTGAGCTTCGGCAACTTGGATAATAAGATGAAATTTACAGATGTTGTCAGTAATGGTGTTTTGTTTTTCGATGGTCAGTTTAACCGAGAGGATATCTGGAGAGTGTAGTTGGAGTTCAAGTAGCAACTTCATTTCTGGATTTTGAATGTTGTTACAAATTTTGTTGTTTTTTAATATATTAACTTTATAAGCATAAATGTCTAGTGTTGAAATTTAGTAGTTTTATAATGGTATTTTTGAGCTGGTAATGTTTTCAATTTTTTATGGTAAGAAATTCAAAATTTGGAGATTAAGATAAGAAAATTCATATTGAGATGGTAAATGGTTGTATCAAATGTGCTTGACAAATTTGGTAAAAAAATAATATATCAACATTTGTAAAAGGAATCATCAAAAGTCCCACTTTCATTTACTCCACTATTTACACTTCATGGTCCATCTATTCATTTGTTCATTTGTTTTCAAATTACACGATTAACTGCATTTCTTATTACATTAAAATATTGCATTCATATTTTTTAACATCATCAAATTAAACAACTATTCAGGAATAATAATCTTCAACTTCAAAGATAGCCTCTATTCTACAGATTTATTTCGATCACCCATGCTTAAAATTTGAACATAATTCATCTAAGTCTAGAAAGCAGTCAATAATACAATTTTTAGCTGTAAAATCTTGCCTTTGAATTTGTTAGTAAAATTAGATGTATTAAAAACACTACAATTTAAATTGATATTTTATTTTATTAATCATTAAACCCTTATATTAAAAACTATTATATTCAAGATAGTACAATTGTAATGTCTACTTTAAATTTGATGAAACATTTGTGCAAAATATAAATTAAAGGTTTATTATCATTAACGTAATAAAAGTATGAACTTTTAAAAATTAAAAGAGATATCTGTAAAAAGATGAAGTAACACTAATGAAATTGGAAGGATTGGGCGAGTTAGAGACTTAGAGCCGAGTAGAAAAACATATTACCCAATAAATCGATTCGAATACTATTGAAAGACCCCATCTTGAATCAGAATAAAGGATAAAAAAATTGTCAACAATAAAAACTTACAACATGTTTATGTAAATTAGTGTATCTAACACTAATCTACATATTTAGTGTATTGATTTCAATTTTTTATTTTTTCTACCCTCTCTATGTCTATACTTTGTACCAACAATTCTCACAGGTTTATTGAATCTCGTTGTATGAAATTCTCAAATTAACAAATATATGTATATGTATATATATATATATATATATATATATATATATATATATATATATATAATATGAATAAAAGTTTTCTTTATAAATAAATTGTTTTATTTGTATTATTTCTAAGTAGGTAATAATTTTGAATTTCAAATATTACACATATCTTCCCAAGTTATGAGGGTTATCTCTATCAATTGATCTTTACATCAAGTATAAGCCCAACCTTTATTAATCAATGTTACACCTAGCTTGAAACATTTTTTTAATAAAAAAATTGTATCAAACCTAAGCGTATCACTGCTAAAGTGTTTGCTTAATAAAAATATGCCAATACCACTATCATTGTCAAATTTTAAACAATGTAGAAAAATTCCAAAATATCTTTTTTTGGAATTTGATTCGTAAACCACTTTATGAAAGAAGTCTTACAATATGTCTTGTCAATGTGAGGCTTGATGTAAGAGTTTTTTTATATGTATGCTTGATGTACTTGTGCTTGAAATTCCACTAAGCCAATAGCTAAGCATGCCATTGGTTTAAACTGGTCTTTATAGCAAAATAAGTCTTGAAATAATATTTTAAAATTCTTAATATGAGTCTTCAAGTAAATTCAGAATCAATGATTCTTTAAACAATATTCAAAAATGAGATTTTAAGTAAATTTATGTTAAACAAAATAATTTACAAAACAATTAATGTGAGTATAAATAGACTCGTACGAAACTATTTATATTGTTTTGTCTTACTTCTTCATGGGTGGAGAGGTATACCTTTTCACTTTTTGTCTATTCAGTTTTTAAATTACGGTATGTTTCTAAAAAACATTACCTCTTGGACGTGCCTTTTGACTAATCTGACTCTTCATTTGTCAAAATTAGTCTTATCTCTTGGTTAATGAGACCCTTCAAATGTGGCTCTTCAAAACAAGGCCACCTTTTGATTAATGTGATACTTCAAATGTGGCTTTTAGAAATGATTCGAAAAGAACCAAAAATAAATAAATTTCAACAACATTTAATTTTTATAAATAAATTGCAAAAACTCTAAATTTCGTAACAATTGAACGTCATATATATTTAAATTTCACAAGTGAATTTCATAAAATTCAATTTCAAAACTATGGAAATAATAAAAATGATATCAGAATTTCTGATAGCTTGTATAATCAATTTAAGACTCCGAAGTTGTTTTAAACCCAAAAATAAAATTAAAAATTAAAAAAATTAAAAAATTTAGAAAAAATGATATGTAACTTGTGAACTTAACATATTACATAAAACACCTCAATTTGAACCTATTTTCAAAGTAAATAAAAATTATATTTGCAGAATAATCTACATTTGAAAATCATGTTCATATCCACGTGATCCAGCTCAAATGCAAACCTTATTATTCACCAACAAATAGTCTTGAAAATTTTTAAAAACAGAAAATGAGATATGCATGTAGGAGAGCCACATGTGATTAAATTCGTTCTACAAAGTTGTATTTGGCAAAATAATTAATTCATAAAACTTGCTTTCTCTCGTGTGAACTTTATATGATATCCAAATTTATAATAATCAAACAAAATTAATTTGTAATCTTATGGTTTTTAAAGTAATCAATCAAAAAAGAATTATCCGAATCTCCAAACATATCCAATTGCCTCCAAATTGCTAATGCAATGCTATCTCCAATGCTTCTAATAGCTTCTAGTACACCATCGGATGCGTTATCGTGATGATACCTCTCTATATTCTCATGAGACTTATCTCCTCCATGTGCTATAAAATCTTGGCTCGTGGATTTATACTTCCCTCTTATTGGATCCTTTTTATTATTTATTCCTCTCAATGTGAGTTTTTGTAGTACATATTACCGTTCTAGCGTAATAAAAAGGAGAATCTTTCTAGATATTTGGTATATAAATCAATAAAATATTTTTAAATGATATATCATTTGAGGTTATGATGTTTTGTTCTAAAATGTAATTACCATCTAATATCAACTTAGCTGATCTTGTTTTAGGAAATATACATTTGCTTTCATATATATATTTTTCTAAGTTTTTTGTAAATATCATTTTGCCAGAAAGGCACTTGATTGTATGATTTATTTTGGCTTTTTGAAACACTTGAATATCGTTGACAATGCGCATGTCTACTTGGATCTCAAGCTTTTCTAAAACAAAAAGTTTAAAATATTCTTTTTGCAATGAAAGTACTCTAGAAAACAACAAACGAAGTTAATATATCTTCTTCTTTTTTCGGATTTCGAGCTTTATTTTAAAAAGCTCGTAAAATTGTCAAAAAGGTCATGAAATTCCATCAAGGAATCTATCTCAAAACCTTGCGCTATTCTTATATGTAAAGTTACTTTTTAATTTTAGGCTATTTTTTGAAAGAGTTAGTAAAAATAGGATTTTAAAACTTTTTAAAACTATAAACCAAGTGTTATGTTTACATTATAATATTATGTACTTTGGAATGTAGAAATGACATAAGAAAGTTTAATTCACATTACTGCCTTATTATAATTTAGAAGAATATGAGTGAAAAGGCAAAAGGTGTGAGAATCTTAAAAATGCACCTCTAAAGTTAAGTTGCAACTTTAAGGAAGGGCGCAAGATTTAGATGATATGTGTTTTAGCAAGAGGTACAAACTTTAAGAAAAGGAGTATATCTCCTTCTTCCTTATTGTAAAAAATTACCACATAATTAGAAATGTGTGTCTTAGCTTGGATTGGAGATAGCTTTGGAGTTAACAATTGTTGATGAATTAAAATAATAACTTATACAAGAGAGTTGTGTCATAGTTCCTTATGTGTGTGTGTTGTGTGTTTAATATTTGATGTACTAGCATTAGCTTCAGATGAGTAATGTTATGCATTATAAAAAATAAAAAATAAAAAATAGTTCTTCATTGTTAACAATGAAGAATTAATTATGTTAATTCTCACAAGTGTTACAGTGGTGTTAGTAAGATTGTAATGAGAATTTGAGAAAGTATATGAAGAGATAACAATAATCATTTATGTATTAAGTGTACTGTGTGAGAGTGTATGCACTTAGATCTAAAATAAATGACACGTTTGAGAGTTATTAAATGATTTGAAACTATTAAAAATGATGAATGTCATGAAGAAACGATGCATGAAGCATTCCACATAGTGCATGTACAAATTAAGAGTAAGAAGTACTAATTTAAGTGGTTCTTTAGCATGGAGAATGGATTCCTTAGAAGTATAGAATTATAGAGAAAGCTAATTGCAAGAGGTAAGTTGTAATTGCCATAATTGAACTTAATAAAGGAACATGACAATGAGTGATGGAGAGACTTAAATGGAGAAACTCAATGGCCAAGTGGCTTAATATAGAAATGTACATAAGTAATTGTAAAAATCTTATCACTTACATTAGCTAGACCTTGAAGGCACACCTTGAAGGTACATGAGTATTTCCTTGGGTTGTTAGGAAATCATGAGTCTAAAGTTGTAATTGCATTACAAATTTAAAAATAAGAGTCAAATCAATGGCATTAACTATTAAAACCCTCTTAAAACTTCTTAAATACATAAATAATCATAAAACTTAAACAAACTTGACCTTGCTTAGATTGAACTTAGAGAATTGTTGGCTTAGATGTTGTTTGAATCTCAAATTTCCATCTATCATTATATTAAAGACATGTTTAATATGGGTGTTAAAATCAACATCAACAATTCTCGTGCATATGGTACAACACATGCAGTTGAAATTATCTTTAATCATATGGTGTATAAACATACCTTACAACCTTTATGACAAAATTTACGTACACTTGTTGTTTTTCTAAAATGCTAAAACCTATATTTCTGACCACTTGGTAAAAATATTTTGAATGTATACATGTTGTAAGGTTTTTTGACAATGCACTACATACAGCTTATCACATCATTTTTGGATATTTTTATTGCTTTACAACCCTTCACTTAAAAATCATGCGTTAATTTTAAGACATTCCAATCATCAATAAATCTAACGTTGATTACTTCTTGATATTTACGTTTTTTGTATGTAACATCATGATGTTATCACCCATTTTAACAATAAATAATATTATTGAATATAAAATCCAAAAATTGATACAAAAGAAGTCTTAAAAAAATTCGAACACAAAATATACAAATATATAACTCATTACTATATAAAATTATTACTTTCACAATTACTTCAATCTTCTACTTTTAATTTGATCTCTTTCTTTTAAATTGGTTTTACATTTCATCATAATGTAACTTTTTATAGAGATTCTACACCATATAATACACGTTCCACAAAAGTTTTGTGAGCTTTGGAAACTTTTAAATATTTTCACTTTTATTGTATGATATAGAACTCTATTTACTTTGTGTTCAAAATTAACATGTAATAATTTTACTTTATACTATAGTGCTTTTATTTTATTATATGGTTTTTATACTTTGATGAAATATATGTATATACATATGTGTGTGTATATATATATATCCTTATTGTAAATATATTTGAGTTATTACGTTCAATTATATACATTTTCTTGTTTTGTGCTTTTGGTGTTTTTAGGAGTGATGGCATCTTTATCAAACCCCAAAAAGCAAAAAACCAAAAAATCCGAGTGAATTAGATGTAAAAAACGACGTGATTATGCAAAAGTGGCAAAGAGGAGACTTTTACAAAATGACAATTCTTATGAGTTTTCGTTTGATAAACTTGGATTCCGGTGGAGTACTTATTTTCTCATCATAAGCAAAAATGTCATTTGAAAATGTATGTATTGCCTTGTGGATTCATAGTAAAAAATCAAAATTCTAGAAAGTTATTGACTTGTCAAAAGGTTCAATTATACATGGTTGTTATAAAATTTGTAATAATTGGCTTGAGAGTTTAATTAAGGTTCAATTATACATGGTTGTTATAAAATTTGTAATAATTGGCTTGAGAGTTAAATTAAGATGGGAGAAGATGTAAATTATGTCCAAATAATATGGACTTGGATTACAAAATGTATTGTAAGCCTATGTTGAATTTATGGAACTGCCAAAGTTTTATAATTTAAGCATGGTAAGATTATCTTTTAGTTGTTGAAGGCTGCAAAAGATTTATTGCTCAAAAACAGAATAATCTTCTATTAGGTTAAACGTACAATGTAAAGTGCAATTCTTCTTGTTTTATAAATTTTGACTATTGATTCTTTAAACTTGCTAACGAGAATAAAAATGCACATTACTTGTTCTAATATACCAAATCAAGATAATATCATGAATAATATTATACCATATTGAAACTTCAATAAATATTATTACAAAAAATGTATGTGGGAAGATGTATTTAAAGATGATAATTTAGTATGTACAAGATCAACATCTATTGTGATATTTGATGGTGTTAAAGTTACTTCTAATACCAAATACTTGGAGTTGGATCATGTCATTGTTGTTTATATTCCAAATATATTTAGTAAAAACATATATAAATATAATTCTAGATCAGCAAATGTTCATTATGAAGGAATTCGTCTTTTTAGGAACAAAATTAAAAAGAGAGTTAAAAATTCACAACGTCGATATTATAAAAATATAAGCTATGAATATTCTTCAAATGCATGCTATAAGTAATGTCGTTCTATGAGGGGAAATATGGGGTCTGCAATGGGCCTTTGGTCAGAACTCGTGCCTCAAAATTTGGCCATGCCCGTGGACTTTACCTGCTGGCACCAATGGTGCCAGCGGGTCGCCAAATCGGCGTTTGGGGGGGTCCAACCAATCGCTTGCAACGAAGGCGTGTGTCCACTGCTGTCACCCCATTGGACAGTACGAGCAGTAATGACACTGTCAACAAGCGTGTGCCCACTGCTGTCACCCCATTGGATAGTAGCGGATTCTATTGTCAGAGGGGCGAATTTTGTTGTTAGCGGGCTGGATATCCACCAATGAGATTTCTTAGAGAGGCATGCGTAGGCAGCAGTTCACCTACCTTCGGGCTATCTTACAAAGCCCATTGCAGACCCCATATTTCCCCTAATGCATATCACTTGTCAAATATAATACCGTATGAAGGGAAAGCATTCAATGACATTGAAGACAAAATTGCAAGTAACATATGAAAATTTGCAATATCTATTTTTGGTCAAAAGATTCATCATCACTTCCATCACCAAGCAAGTATCACAAGTCATATATATATTGGTCTTGATGAAAGTTCAACAAATGTTGGTCAATTACTATTTAGTAAAAAATCTTTTATTAAGCCTCATATTGATTCTTTGGATATGGAGTCCTCTATAATAACCTAGTTCATATGTCGAGATCCTTCAAAAGGACAATTTGCCCTTCATCAATATTTGTATAAATTTCAAACAAACAATGGACCCGGTTTCTTTGTAAAAAGTGAAAAACATGTCTATGGGACCCTACATTTTGACACAAGAGATAATTTAATAGAAAATTATACACTAGGACTTGCTTTTACAAACAAAAAGTTGTTGAAAACTAAAGTAGAGCATCAATTGACAACTCAAATTGATAGACCTAATGGAATTCCCTGCACAGAACCTCCCCATATACTCCATGGCTATGGACGCACTAGTCTAGCAGCAATCATCATAGGCATTTGCACATACTATGAGCGCTAACATCCGCAGTCCAACAGTGATCTTTACTTGTGCAGACAACTCTATCAAGCCAGTTCCATCCTTCTTCAACACAAAATTGTCATTTTGGGCACACACCGTCTATATGATGTAACAAAAAAGTGACCTCTTCATGCGATATCAACGCTGAAAGAGACGTGGGCCATAAGTAGGACAATTTGCAAAATAATTTTGGACATCTGTTCATCCATAATCACCCTATCCCTCTCAATTTTTGCCCCTTTGCTTTGCCGTAAACCACCTGCAGACCTCTGTGATGGGGGATCCTTATCGATGAAGTCCTGCAACAAATCAAGGGCCATCCCCATATTCACCTCATCATCCTTATTGTCCTCTAGAAAACTCTCTTGGGCCTTTTTCAACCTAGCCCTCCAAACCTTCATCGGCCCACACTAAAATTAGCCCTAAGAATACCTCAGAAGCCTTCTAGACATTTCTACTAAAATGTTAATAAATTATTTCTTAAATCTCCTTCAATTCCTCCCTTGACTTCCCTAAACCCTCTGGAAGCCCTCTTTACAATTAATCTCCCCAAACTTTCTAAAAACTCCTTCAAAACCTTCCAAACATGTGAAGAGAAATTTCCTAAAACCTCCTTTAAAATTCCCTTAAGTATCCCTCTAACCTCCCAAATGTCAACCCAAAAGCCTACTAATATTTTTCCACCCCTTCCAAACCTACAAATGATATATCTGAAATGTCTCCACAATCACCCAAAAACTCCCTAAATGCCTCTCAAAAAATTAAAAAACATCCTTTCTAAATCACCCCCCCTAAAGCCTCTTAAAAAACCACTTATAAGACACCTTTAAACCCCTCTTAGAAATTTCTAAAATCTCACATACGCTTCCTAAATCTTCCTCATCCTACGAATAGTCAAAAAAAAATTGGAAACTTCTCAAAAGCCCCTCAAAAATAAACCTCAAAAAATCATTGCAAAACTGTGAAAAACAAATGCTCATAGTTTTTGTGAACACTCCTAAGGAAGGAGAAGGAGGGGGCAGGAGGAAAGGTGGGAAAAGGAGTGGGGAAGGGAAAGGGGGAAAATTAAAGCTACAAGGAAATTCTGCTTGTTTAGGAGGACCCTCCCCCACCCGCCACGTGTCCCGTAGAGAAGAGGGGACCTTGGCCCACTAGAAAAGGTGTAAGAAGTGCTCCTGGCATGAAGCCCTAGGCACTCCATAGGCACTGCTTGTCGGCCCTCGTCGAGAGGAATTGGTAGTCATGCCCTAGCCCCTTTGAAATTGCCATGGTTGAATGATTGAAATGACAGTAGAGGAGCCGGTACTGAAACCAAATTCACAAATATGACCATTGACCTAGTATGCGGCAGAAGACAACAAAGAACAAGAAGAGAGTGGTAAGCTCTTGTCAAGTAGAAGGGTTTTAGAGTACAAGCCTCCTAAACTTAGAGTTAGGATGGTAAGGATGGGGCATGGGCCTAAAGTCATACTTGATATGTTCTATTTAGAAGTTGATCAAATAAAAAATAAATAGGTGAAAATGGTGAAGGACAAATTTTTCAATGTATAAGTAAACTTTTAGAAACATTTGATGGTGGCTTGACAATTTGGTTTAGTAGGTGGAAATGTTTTTAGAAAATGCTTATACATTATGATCTTGCAAATCATGCGCATTTGAAGTTTAATTCTTTTTTTACCAAGATTTTATTATCGTGATATTTAAGATTATATTATCATGATATTTAAGATTATATTATCATGATATTTAAGATTATATTATCATGATATTTAAGATTATATTATCATGATATTTAAGATTATATAGTTAATTTATTTTATTTGCTATGTTTTTTTTAAGTTCAAAGAAATGTTGAAATGTAAACAATTTGCCAATATGTCTTCAAAAATATAGTCGATCATAAGAGAAGTCAATGCATAAGATCTCTAAATATTACAAACATATACTCCCTAATTTATATAAAACATATACCCTCTAAATTGAATAAACATGTATTGCCTAAATTGAAGAAACATATACTCTCTAAATTGAAGAAATATACTCCCTAAATTGAAGAAATATACTCCCTAAAATGAAGGAGAGGTGTAGAAGTTGGTGGTGGTTCAGAGTGACATCTATCTTTCAACCGTCCAGAACAATGACGAGCGCGACGAAATCACAAATCTGTGCAATTTCTTTCCAGCACAATCATGGGTGTTGCCTACTGCAGTAAGTATGGTAGAACAACCAAAAATGGCGCAATGCCAAAAATGGAGCTCTAGTCATCTTCCCTCAGAGGTACATAATAGCTTCCCCACCCAACTGTACCATGTACTAATGGAAAACATTATAGGGTGCCATTTTAGGGCACCATTTTAGAAACACCTATAAATCCATCTTCAAAAATTCATAACTAATTGTAGAAGAATCCAACAATGATGACTCTACTTGCTCCAACTTTTTAATTAGTTTCCCCATGCATGAAAATTATTTGCACTGTTAATTTCGCAGGAGATTCACCGGGCTGAAATTTGCGCCATTTTTGGTCGTTCTACCATAGCATGTTCTCATCCTCTCCGGGCGTGACCGAGGGCACCATCCCACTATTTATAACTTTAAGTGAAGAAAACTCTAACCCACCGGGGGGCCCATCTCGGGCTCGTGATTGGCCAAAAGAGAGTAAATTACCCACCGTTATCTAACTACAGGCAACACCACGGGTGGATAATGACGACCTACTCGGTAGCATGGGTGGATTATGACGGCCTACCCGGTTCCCGCCACGTGTCACTGAGCGAGGGCCAGCGTCGGAATGAAGATTCGAACTCCAGACCTTTGACATCGTAACTAGTGGGTCTATGACTCAGTGGTGGACGCCCTCGACGGGCTCCCCAGTGGGTCACACTATGTTATTGCATGGACGAGAGGGTTTACGGTGGGTAATGCACTCCCACCTACCTACCTCGTGCTACCGCACTCGGTAGGTAGGTGGGAGTGCATTACCCACCGTAAACCCTCTCGTCCATGCAATAACATAGTTCGTTATCTACACACATTGTCTGTTCTATTCATTCCGCAAGTGAATGAGTAACTATATAAAAGATTAATCAGCACTCTTCCTAGATATTTAATCACTTGTACCTGGTGCTTACATTATTCCTGAAGACACGGTACACCAACTCTGTTCAGGAATTGTTGATATTGTAGGATGTTGGAAGTATGCTCACTAAGAAGTTGAGTGTGTGTGAAAATGTTACAAAGCCTACATTTGTTAACACATTCTTAAACATTGTACATTCAGAAGAATAGTACATTCGTAAATTGGTGAATTTTTACCTTTCTGCTAGTTTTTCTGACCAAGATCTTTCTGCTGTATCCACCGAACAGAAACCTTATCTTTCCTTCTTCACCGTTCTTCCACAGTTGGTTTAGAAGTGCACTGAAGGATTCTATACTCCATCCATTGGTCTGATTCTATTGATACAGTATTACTCCAACCAGACTTCACACATTTCGCTGGGTGCCTAGTGGACAATATGAGGAACAAGAATTGAAACACAACTCTTTATTTGTGTCCGCAATTACACATGATAACTGAGGCAATTCCCAAGTGTGATTTACGCTACTGCAGCTGGGCACTACCAATTACAACCTGCGCCCAGTATGCTATAGGAAGACCGTCAGAAGACCAAGACATTTGTACAGTTCATTTACAGGGGCTTGTGTGCAACAAAGAGTCCCCACTTCTGTTCATCCGCCGAACACCTCTTCAGCTTACTTTCCCATCCACTGACAATGTAGTTGTAATCATCCTCTGAGAAGTCCGAGATAAACTTGTCGCGGGCTTTCTCAGTCACTTCAAGCTCTCTCTTCAGGACTTCCACGAACTGCAACACCAAAGTCACATTAGAGGGCGTATAAGGCACAGTGTAAATTTCGAAAAAGAATTGAATTGTAAAATTACACTGCCACAAGCAACGTCCTGAAGTATCTCATCTGTCTCACCTGATCGGTTCGGTCCTCAGCAACCACGTCAATGAATCCTGCGCCTTGCAACATCTGCACATGTATCACGCCCATTTAGTACCTGTGGATGTGACTTTATGTGTTCCAAGCACAATGCATTTCAGATATATATCACTCCAAAAAGCATCAAGAAGCAAACAGATTTAGGTGTGAGATTCGATTTTCCAAGAACACCAATTTACCTGTCCATACGTCTGGACACTGTGAAGGTCGTAACCCCTCTGCTGGATGTATGCAGCAAACTGCTCAGACGGAGTTTTTGCGGCTCTGCAGTAGTCAGTGATAAGAACTCGACCACCAGGTTTCAACCATTTGTAGAAACGGCTAAAAAGTGCAGGCTTATCCTGTCATCCACAAAACAGTCGTGTTAACCTCGACGTGCTCGAATCTTTCCATCAAGATTACTGTTCACAACTGCTACTCTGATTCGAATCTCTGGTACCCTAGATTGCAGAGAAAATACATCCATAATTCACTGATCGCAGAAAAGACTAGTTCACCTGAATATGCAGAATGGTATCACGGCTGTAGATGACATCAAAAGAAGCGTCGGGATAATTGATCTTGGTGCAGTCCCCAACTTCAAACTCGATAGCGCACTTCCTGCCAATCGATCGCTCAAGAGCGAAGGATATCATATTTACAGACAGGTCAATACCTACAACTTCGGCATCGAATTCTTCAGCCATATAGAAATCTCCACCTCCGATTCCACATCCCACATCCAAGACACGCTGTCCTGCCTTCAAATCCAACATATTTACAAACTCCTTGGTAGTTTCTGCAATAGCGACATCCCAGAACAAAGTGAGCTCAGAGAATTCAGGCAAGAAAAAAACTGCCACATTTATTCACACTTGGAACGCCAAGATAAGAGTACCCTAGTTATAAGAACAGAAAAGTCGTCCAAGCGAATTAGAGGCAATCGTCGACAGGGGATTCATATACACTAGAATACTTTTACGGAACAATGTTTGTGAAAGCACAGCTGAAAAAAGCAGAAAGTGTTGAATAATTACCCATGCCACCGGTGCTCACAAACCCCTCCCCAAAAATTCGTTCGTATCGTAGAATTCCAGTTGCGGTGTACTGTTGGGTGTCCAAAAACTTTTGGAAGCTCTTCGCGGCAGGGCCATCTGACGGCACCTTCTTCCAGAGCCAACACACCTGGTTCTGGTTCCTCTTGTTGCGCACATAAGTGCCAACACATTTACATCCCACTAACTCAAATTCGTAAAAGGAGCCATCTGCTTCTTCAACATGCGTCTGCTCGAAGATCTGTGATATTTAACTCAAGGAAATCATTAGATTCATAACCAAGGGGGACTGACTAGAAAATAATGATACCATTTCACAAAAGCAATACGGATTATTCAGAGAGTGCAAAAACTAGATGCATATTTTGAATACCTTTGTGTAGTCACTGGGTTGGCGGTAGTGAGTAGGGTTGTTCTTTCGCTTGTGGTCTCCTGACTGGTGGAAGCACGACTCCCTGAAGAAAATGTATCCACCCGGCCTGAGCCACTTCATAATACGTTCCGTCAATGTCGCCACCTCTTCGTCGGACAAGTACATCAGCAGCCAGTTAGAAAATACAAGGTCCGTAGAGGAATCGGGAATGTCCAGATCTGGGGACGTGACGTCTGCGCACTTGAAGTCAATGTTTCCGCAATGTCCGTGCGTATCCTCGTTCTGCAATCCAAGTTCTCAGCGCGTTAGTATGTGAGAGATAACTCAGCACATACATCCACAGAAGTAATTCGAACAGTAAATTGTTAAGTATTTCTGTCAATTTTCTGTGTACATTACCTTCTTGATGAGATTTTCCATGAAATCCATGGCGACCACATGTCCTGCAGTCTTCGCAAGCTCCCCAGTAAAACGACCAATTCCTGCTCCTAATTCGACGACATTCTTGCCTTTGAATGGTGGCAACAGCCCGAGAATCTACATGAACCACATCAATTCGTCAATTCTCACGCCGAACATTGGATTCTCTGTTGAAAATGACACGTACTCAAACATCATCAGAACGGGAGGAGCTTAGAAGTCTGAAAAGCAGCCACTTCGGTCTTCTATGGCTAAGGAATTACAAGACAGAAAAGAACACTGCAAACTACACCATTGGCCGAAGAAAATACCTCGGGTCGTTCTTCCAGGTCAAGCTTGGAAGCCTGTGAGTCAAGCATCATCGCCTCCACACTTGGCTCCACAGAGTGTTCCTTCCAGTAGTTGGACTGAATGGTGCGCTCGGCTGCAAAAATAAACCAACGCGAACAACAGCGTCAGAGACTTCAACGTCTAGCTTCCTCACCATCCAGCAAACTCACTCCCCCGACAGAACCAAACATTCTCACTTCCTAAGCCCCACAGTAACACATCCATCGCTCCCATTCCCATGGCAAGAAAGCCATCCAAACAAACCAGCACAAACATCCCTTCACCAACAGACACTCCACATTCAACATCTCAATTCACACCAAATGCCACCACCACCCTTAACGTCACCTCCACAACGTCAACCTACGTAACGCCACCTCCGATTCAGCAACAGCAACACTACTTCACACAAGAAAAGCTCCCACTACCCCGACAAGCTCCAAATCAACGAACACCCGTCCAAGAACAGAGCCATCGCGTCACTTACTGTAGACAGCCATGATTGCCGACGAAAGAGGCACAACTCACTCGAATCACTCCCTCCTGCAGCTCCTCACACCTTCTTCACCTCCGCGCTTCACAGAAACCGCAGAGCACTTCACCACAACCGCGGCCGAAAAACCGAATCAAATAATCCCGGACGGCGCAACTAACTGTCAATGTCCTTCAATGGCGATGCGAGTGCGCGAGAATGTCCGGGAGCGTCTATTAACCGACTTCCCCCTCTGATGCATTGGCCTGCGGCTCCACAATGAACCTCTCTCTCGATCGATTCACCTCTCTGCAACGGAGACAACCATCGACAAAGCTCCAACACTCGCAGCTCGATCGACCTCGCAACTGTGCTTCCCCTCCCTGAGCTCACGCTTCTTATGTCCTTCCAAGCTCTCTCCCCAACCACTGCAAGACCCCAACGCCCAAACGCGTCACAGAACCAATTTTCTACACTCCATGATCATTTCGACGCAAAATCTAGGTTTCTTACAGTAACGTTGTTGAGAAATCGTAACGGTTGTAGGAGATGATAATGGTTTTACGATTCGAAGTTCGCTACACGAGCACCCGATACCTAAATCCTTTACATAAGGCGGTTTCTACTGTGCTCGTACATACTTCTGGTTCCGAATCTAGGATTCTTATATGTAATGGTTTTGGGAGATGGTAATGGATTTGGGAGTTGGTAACTGTTATGGGGGTCGAAGGGTGGGGAGCGCGTTCACTTCGGCGCCGGGAGCGGGGGGGGACCGGGCGTGGGGGGTCAGAGTTTAGAGGGGGCGGCCACCCGGCGGTTCGAGGGGTGCATCTGGACGCGAAAGGGGGGGAGGGTTTGTTGGGGAGCGGGGGGGAAGGGGTCCCGGCCCGGGGAAACGGAGGGTGGGGGGAGGAGTCAAGAGGGAATAAAGAGGAGGGGAATTTCGGTGGATTGTTTTGGTTTTTATTTTAATTTAGGGGGCCCACTGACAACAGTCCAAGGGGACTTGAGATTCTGCCTGGTGGCCAATGACGATGCATTGCCATGAAATTCATGGGGTACCCTATGTGGCGTCCCCGGGTGAAGTGTAAGTAGGATCTGGTGCAGCCTCTCATTGCATGCCCGGGAAAAGTCACTGGATTCTCTTTGTGTGTTGAGTCTCGGTTGCTTGGGTGAATATTGCATTGAGATTCCGGACTTTTTGTCGTGGGGAGTCGGGCCGGTCTTGGGATGGTTTTTGTGACTTTGGAGTTTGCACTTCAATTGGAGCATGGGCTTCACGGATCAGCACCATGTACTGTAACAAGTATGGACCATCCCAGTATCCAGTGTGAGATGTTATGTAAATGTCAAGCGAGCATGGTCAAATTGCCATGGTGATATCTAGATTACCCAAAAGCCCAATAAATTAGTTTTTGAGACTGAGATTTGGATAGTATATGCCTTTCAAACCTATTACATGACTTTGCCAGGATTGTAACATATCAAAAAATCAAAGGGTTGATATGCTTGGATCATATGGACATACACTTTGTTCAGTTCATTTCAATCCGTTTCTGAAAAAGTTTGAAATGAAATCTTTCTATATTCAGTAATTGATTAAATTAAGGATTTGGTAGAATATGCTCCTCTTTGTGCAAGTCCTCAGGAATCAGAACCACCCCTTTTCCAATCAGGCAATGGAATGGCTCGGAAAATTCATACATGCTGTGCCAAAAACTGTACATATAAAATAGTACATGCTTTGCATTATTGTGAACCTCTGTAGTTCTGAGTATTACCATAGGCTCTGAGTAGTAGCAAATGTGGTAGGCAACGGGTTGTGTTGCCTTGCTTTCTTCCCTGCTGTACTGTACTTTGTACTAGGGTGGAGGCATAAAATGGATAGACTAGGTATGTGAAACTTTGTAAATACAAAGTTTCACAGACAAAATGAACATATCAAGTTTTGAGGTAGATACTGGAGCTCCTGAAAGGATTACATCGAATCTGGGTGAATTGGGTGCTCTGCTGAGAAGGCCCCACCGACAAATTTCATCTTACATTCAAGTACCGGTCTGCATTGCCATCATGTTGGCCAGCACCTCGTCCACTCCAGAAATTTGAGTAAACTTTTACAAAATGGAAGCAGACAGCTTACGGTCCCTGGCACGCCCTTGAAGAAATTGTACGCAGTGATCCAAGGTTGTGTAAAAACCAAAAATAAACCAAACAAAGAATGAATGTAACAATTGGTTCGCTGGAAAACCCACAAGTGGCAAACATGCCAGTATGACACTCACTCGTCACGTAACCAGTGAGAGGGCCCCTCACTGGATCTCCTTTACAATCCAAAGTGAACAAGGCATAATGCTGCATGGTAAGATGTCATTGGAGGGTAATTAAATATTAGAGTCATTGGTCCCAGCATTTGGGATGCCTTTTTGGACAAGAAGTCATAAACCATTGTTTGCTTAAAAAACCAGGTTTTCAGAATTTCGTCCAAATATTCCTTCTTGAACACTACAAATAAATATTTTTCAAGTCATTTAACCCCTAAAGGTTCAAGCCGTTTTTGGGCCTCCAAAACCAGAAACTGATTTTTGACATTTTTCAAGTCATTTAACCCCTAAAGGTTCAAGCCGTTTTTGGGCCTCCAAAACCAGAAACTGTAATTTTTGACAACCTTGTAGAAGTTGAAGTATGATTCTTAATTTTTTACCTTTTTGATACATCCAACCGTAAGATCTTAAACCTTGCTACCTGCACTAATACCATGTCAAATTTCAACGGTTGGATCTTTACCATTGTGAGATTATAACGTTCAAAGTTTACTGTTTTTTTTTTTTTTTGGCTTTGCGCAAGAGACATACTCTAAATGGTGCCAAGGGAGACTTGATTATTGTTACGTCAAACATTTTGCTCATATTTTTTTCCACGTAGGTAACTAAGTTGGGCACCTCCATGCAAAATTTTAGAGTCTCATTACACTTTTTTGGCCTTCATGCAAATTATTTTCGAGAAGAAGGTACAAAAACCACAATCTGGTAAAACTTAAATGACGTGAAATGCTTTTGGTTTTTTTAAAAAGTAAACGGTCAAAAGTTACTTCCATGAGCTTTTGAATTTTCGAGAATAAAAAATTTGAAAAATTCCTAAATCTCAAATTTTGACAAATTTTGAAAGAAAAAATTGTAAAATTACCAAAAACTGTAAAGGTTGTTTCTGTGATTTCTGGAGGCTGCCCTTGTAAAATTGGTAAGCTTTTTGACTTAGGCCACTTTGGATTTTGAGTAGTGAATTGGTTATGAACACATTTCCAGAAAAAACAATTCTAAAAAAACCTAATTTTAAACTGCCCGTTTTGGACTTGAAACCTAAAATTTCTAGATGAAGGTTCTAAAAGTGAAATTTGGCTTTGAAAATTTTACCACATACACTTTGCAGTATAAGGAGCATCCAGTAAAATTCTTAGGCAAAAACATTACTTTTAACCCCTTCATCTAGGCTGCCCGAAACAGCTGAGAGCCATTTTGGATTTCAAGAACCTTTAGGGGTTAACTTGGTTATTTGTCTACATTTTGGAAACTTGACAAGCCATCTATGAAAAATGAATTGCATAGTTATAATCTATTGCTGATAGTGTGTGATCATTGGTTTGTCCTCATATTTAGCATAGGTATTCCAAATATAGACCCTTCAAGATTTGTGATGTCATATCTTTGAATAATGAAATCTAAGATCTAGTATTTGTTTAGGTTTTATTCTTATTGCATAAAAAATAAAATTTGAAAGGCTCTAGGTTGATTGGTTTTTTTAAAATATAGTTAGTATTATTTAAACTTGAATTTATAAGTATGTAGATTAGATGACATGATCTTGACACAAATACATTCATATACAAATATTAATGTATTTTCTTGCATATAAAGTAAAAAGAATATTGTAGACATGTATTTTTAAAATCATATTTTATCAATTAAAGTATAGAATCTTTAGATCCATCTAAAATGTTGAAAGTATGAAAACCTTAACTTATGTTTGATTGTAATAAAAATCACTTGTAAAAATTAGACTTATCTTATGGAGAGAAGTTAATTTAAAATAAATATGAAGGATTTGATATGACTTGTAAAACAAGAAAAGTAAAATCCAAAATACATAAATTAAATGTTATTTTGAAGAAAGAAATTTGTATTCAATACTTATTTTTTATGGTTTATCTTATATGAATAGGGTTTCACTTTGTTTTCATATGATAATAGTTTTTTTTTCTTTATATTAAAAAAAAAAAAAATGGCATCAAGGATCTAAAGTTGACTTTGTGGAACAATTTTGCCACACATGTCATTGGTAGAACAAAGAAACATGTGATTTTAATTCTATATTTCACAATATATTAATAACAATTTTTTTATTTTTTTATTTTTGATCTTTAGACATTTTGAATTTTCATATTTTTTTATCAAAAAAAATTAGTGTCCATTTATTTGTTTGTCCGTCACTCTATCACAAGACAATTCTATAAGAAACATTCCATGAAACCTTATTTATGTATCAATTCAAATATCTACTTTTTTTTTTTATTGCTTGTAGAATTATTTATATATTTTTTGAAATTCTTTAATTATTTTCAATTTACTTTTTAAACACAGTATTTTTATTACATGTTTTCATATATTTTTGTACATTGCACATTATAAATGCATTTATAATTTGTAAAGATAATCTTATAAGTTAATAAATTACTTATATTTATATACACTATTAAATTGTAAGATTTGGATGTAAACTAATAGTCAATGCAAAAATGTCATTGAAACATTATATATCTATATGTATATTTTTACAAATTGTACATTTTAACATATCCTACTCGTTTTTTAATCATAAAAATTTGTATATCATACAAATCAGAAATTAATTTTTATAAGTCTATTCTAATTTTAATTACTTAAAATAGTTAGAAAAAACAATTTTTTTAAAAATGGAATTAAAAATTGAATTTTATGAGTTTTATAATATCTTTATTATTTAAAAATAGTGTCTGTCCATGTGTTCATGTTTCTCTTAGTCATTAGCCAATACCATATAAAACCTTACATAAAACCTAATTTATGTGTGTTTTCAAAACATTTAATCTTTTTTAGGACTTGAAAGGTTATTTTCGTATCTTTTAAAAGTATTCACTTATTTTTTATGTATCTTTTTACACAACCTACTTATTACATGTCTATGTATCTTTTAGTACAACCTACTTATTATATGTCCTAGCATATCTTCACACAATCCGCAATATTAATGCATTTAGATTTTATTATTTAAAATCTTGGAAAGTCCAAAAAAAATTAATTATGCTAAATTTTCTATTTAAAAATTTTAATGTAAATTTTGAACTTAGAACTAACGGTGAATGAAAAAATAATTAGTTCATTAAAGACATATATATTTATTTGTATTCTTTCACAAAGTGAACATTTTGATTTACATTTGTGAAATTGTCTTAGCTATAATAAATACAATTTTATAATTTTATTACAATATAAGTTATTTGGAACTATAATTATATATTCAATGCATAAATATCTTAAAGAGTGAACGCATGATTTTATTTTCAAGTATAGATTTAGATTGATTTATAGAAATTCATTGTATTGGCGCTACAAGTGCTAATGAATGGCAATGGCTAATAGACTACTATATAATCTAGTAATTTTAAGGATGAATAATTTTTTTATTTAATTTTAAAACATTAGATAATATTTTTTCTTAAAAGATGAAATCCAAAATTATTTATATCCACATTTGAAAATTATTTAAAATCAAAGATTATTTAAAATCAAATTTGTACGTGATTTATAATATAAGGATAGCAAAAAGACATGAGATTAATTACTTTATACAATATATGGATGAAAGAAATAATTAGTTTTCATTTAATTTTTTAAACTTTGTTTCGATGAATGTATGCATATTATGCAATGTCAAATGTGATGCCGCACTCTATTCGTATGGAACCCACGAGGGAGGCCTTTAAAGCCTGCCTCTCTTCGACGCTGGAACCCGCAAACATCTTGATTGTGAAAGGGTCAGAAAGAATGTGTAGTCAATCCGCAAATTCTGAAAGATCTTGCACATGAATTCTGCGACAAGCTTGGCGCGCCATAATGTCGAATAGTGCCGGAAGATCCAAGGTCAACATTGTGACGCATGCGGCCTCCAAATCAAGACCGTTGCAGGTTGTTCACATTCGGATTTTGTGTGGAGGATCCTACGAGAGGGGGAAAACGGACCACTATAGCTCGCTAATCCCTCGATAGAACTTAGAACTGTATGGAGCCATAAATGTTGCACGGCAACACCTGGCACTTGCGGAGCTGGTGGTATGATTTGTGGAGGTGGAGAAAATCGTCTTAGAGGTGCTTGGTCGTCAGAACTATTCGCCACTATTACTAACCGTCTGGCCCTACGTGCTCTTCCTTGACGTCAAGGAGGTGCTACCTCGACACTATTGTCGGATGTATATTCCATGCTTGAACTAGGTTTTGTATTGTAAGGCTATACGCGTAGTGGTATAGCAGAATCCGAACTGCGTAAGATGATTCGATTATGACTTAAGTTCGGTTCTTCCATGATAGAAGATTTTTTACCTGATTTATAATGTAATGATAGCAAAAAGACACGATATTAATTATTTTTTATAATATATATAGACGAAGAAAATAATTATTTTTCATTTTATTTTTTAACTTTGTTTTGTTGAATGTATGCATAATATGCAACGTCAAATCTTGTACTTAGTGTTAAAACAACCACATTGCAATGCAGTTTTTAAATAAAACTATGTTTAATTTATAACTTTAAAACTTGTGTCTATAGCAAGTGACTTCCACATGATATTGAAGGCGCATACATCCAATTTAAGGCAAATGAAAAAAAAAACATAAATTCAACTAAATAAAGTTTCCATTTTAACAGGATATTTTAATCCAATTAAAACTTAATTTACGGACTTAATTTGAATATTTGACAAACTATTAAAGCTAAAAATACCCTACGCTATGGTCACTTTCGTACATAATTAATTCAAAATGGGAACTTGTCCAAAATTTTGGAAATTTCAAGAGATTTGGCTAGACAATTCCTATGTAATACCAAGGTGACACCCATGCAAGATTTAGATAATACTTGTGCAATACCTATGTGATACCTATGTGATATCCGTTGTGTCAAACCACATGTGACAAAATAAAATAAATGCTTCGACACTTGCCTGCCGAAAGTGACCATAGCGTATGGTAATGAAGTTTCAAAACCAACATGTTGAGTAACTTTTAATCAAATCATAAATTAGATATTTATATGCTTCTCAAATTGATTCTAAATATCTAATATAGTGATGATAAAAGATCTACAATGATTTTGAATCTTTTACATAATTCAAATGCAAATGTTTGAAACAACATTCAATATTAACAATTATGTAAACCACTATGCATGGATTGATTGTAAATATGTTTTAGTTATTGAAGTCATCTTTGTGGACATCTAAACCTTATTTCACAATTTTGTAAAGTATTTTAGCAATAGTATGGACCAAATTTGTTAAGTGTATGGACCAATATACGCAAAACTTTAACCCATTTCATGAAAACTATAACTATATTTTAATTTAAAGACATATTGTATTTGTCAAAACATCATTGATTTTCCATTTAACAATGTAAAAACCAAAATAGTAAAATTCAAATATTGCAAAATTGGTCTATTTTCATAATATATTAACTGAAAAAATAATTCAATTGTTATTATAAGAAGTACGTAATAACAAAATTCATATTACATATGAAATTGGTTGAAAGGAATCATAAATTATCTTGGAAGTTTTATAAAGTTGATTGAAAGATTTATAAACTTGTTCGAAAAAAAGTATAAAAATTACAAATTCATATATCCAAGGAATACCTCTCTTTCAAAATTTCTATCCAGAAGAAAATATTTTTCATTCAGATTCCGACGCCAATTATCAAGTGGGACATAGATTATCACATAACATAACATTTTAATCTTTTTTTACAAATTGGTTTTCTTCAGATTCCAAGTAGTTCAGAGATGTGTTTTGGTTGCTTAGGAGAGTCTATTCTAAAAAGGTGTTATATTCTAAACAAACAGATAAATACTCTAATCACGCTGGCCTCCTTCGGAATGCGGAGCTTCTGATCCTCTCAGCAAACAAGTACACAGGTCGGCTCCTGCAGAAAACTCTTGCACACACATTCGAGGACTCTGTTTTGTGGTAAAAATTTGAAGAGATTGTGTATAAATTTCTTGAGAAGAATGTACAATATCAATGTATCAGAAGCAAGCTACATCCGCACAGTGGGCATGTAAAAATATTCAAAAGTATTCGTCTGATTCGGCAGATCGGAATCTATGTCATTACCAAGCTGAGGTCTGTTGCCTGGGTTCCTACGACCATTCTCTAACATATCACCCACAAGAGATACACCATTACCTATTGGCTTCCTGCCCTCATCTTCCAACAAGTTCCGTTGAGAAAGATCTTCCTCCAGTTGCTCGATTCGAGCCGTCAAATTACGAATGACATCGTTCTGGTGTTTACCCCAATGCAAGACTTTCCCAACAACATCCTTCAGTTTCCGATTTTCTTCCAGAAGTTGCAGCAACAGCGCACGGTCTGACAAGGAAGGGATGTCATCAGCAGTTGAAGGCTGGCTTACTTGCAAACTGTCGATGCATTGCGGTTCCAAAGACATGGACCGAGTACAACCTGCTGAAATCATCAACCCATCCCCCTGATCCGTGAATCCTGAAGTAGTCTCAGTTTCCTCCAGAGGTGCAGCGTACTCATCAAAATTGTTCCCAGAAACATCATTCTCATCGCTGTGTGACATGTCCTGCAATACTGGCCTCCCTGCTTCTTCTGTCAGCATGTCTGCCTCTTCTCCTCTCTCCATGTTGTGGGTCTCATCCCACATCTCCTCAACATTATTTTCCTTGGGAGGAGGTGTCGATGCATCCTCCTCTGAAATTGGCTCGCAAATGACATCTCGTGAAGGCTCAGTTGCTGCACAGTCCTCTACTGCAAGGGGCTCGTGATTGTCACTTTCAGTATCTGTATATGGGAGTTTGGTTTGTGCAGAAGCAGATGCCACTTCAACTTCTCCCGTGGTAGGCAACGTTGTTAAAATTTGCTCCTTCTTCTCTACATCCACCGGATGCTCAGCGTCAGCCTCTGCGGATTCTGGGTCCGAAACAAATCCTACTCCTTCACCTATGCTTTCAGGAAAAATTGTAACATGTGAATCAACAACTTCATCATGCATGTCCGACTGTACCTGAGGTCCATGCTTAGCAGAAGTTGAAACCTCAGTGCCATCGCCGTCTGAATTTTCTTCTGCATCAGAAGTGTCAACAGCCTCTCCGTTGCTGGCCTCATCTTTTCCATTCAATCCCCCAGAAGCAGCTGACATTGAATCAATCATCTCTTGGAATTGTATAAGCTCCTTCGTCACAGCCTTACGCACAATTCGAACTTCCGGATGCACACCTTGCAAAGAATCCAACCTCAGTAACAACGCCATAATTCCCTCCGCCCATCTCAACCTCTCCTGCGCATCACTCCGAAGCTTCTGCTGCTGACCCGGCTCTCGAAACCTCTCTTCAAACCCCTCGAGCTCCTCCCTAACCTTCTTAATCACCCTCAACTGCTTCAGCGGCTGCGTCTTCCGCACCAAATACCCCCGGTACGCAGCCTGCACCTTCGTCGCAGCAGAACCCTCGCTCCTCACCCCCCCAACCACCGACGCCAAACCTACAGCACTCTCCCTCCTCGCACTCACCCCCGCCTGCGGCACAGCCACCTCTCCATCCGACACCGGAATCGTCCTCACAGTACTCTTCTTCCGCAACGGCTCCTCAACCTTCCTCGGAGACCGAACCTCCGGAACCCTAACAGGCGCTCGTGGCTGAGCCCGCGCCCTCGGATTCGCATACGCGCCGCTGTAAGGATCCCACATGTTGTCAAAAAATCCTCCCCCCATCGCTCCCCCTCAAGCTCACCCTCCTTAAACCCTCCAACCGCTTAAACCCTGAAACCCTCGACGTGGTTTTAAATTTGCAAATTGAAAGACGACTCGCTGAAGCTCCCACAAACATAATGACAACAGCTGCGGCGCGGCGGGGAATTTGTATGCAAATTGCCGTGTCGGCCAAGTGGCGCTGGAGCATTCCAGAACCGGGCAGTCGCTTCGGCCCCACTCTGGAAGCTCGAGTTGGAAGCCCCCCGAACCTCGTTTGCAACAGCCCCGGAATGTTCTCGTTGCAGAAACAAAGTAAATTAGGGGAAATTGTATCTTAAGGATTAGATTTGAAAAGGAGAAGGACTTGTGTCATGTGGTCGTCGGCAAATACCCGCTTACGCACCGTCCCGCATAGGTCCGGGTATGTGTAGTCACCGCTGTAGATGAATGAGGAAGGAGTATACATCCAGAAACGCCATTTAGGAGATGAAGGTTGACGGGCTTGGGGGATGGTAACGGTTTTGGAATATGACGGTTTTAGGATTGTCAAAATAGTAAAAGAGAAGAACTTATTGGGTTCAGCGGTTGGAAGATACCTTGGAATGCAGCGTCCGTCTTGGGTCCGGGTATGAGGAAGGATTGTACATTTGGAACTGCCTGTCTAACTGAACCTCTATCGAGAAGAAACATTTTGACCTACATGTACCTAAGTGATGCATAAGTGTTAACGGGGTTGGGGAAGTTGACGGTTTTGGGATGTTGACCACAAAACTGTCACTGCAAATCGATTCGGCTTAGTCTATACCAGTTGTAGATATTTGGGGCAGTAATGGATGATTTTCAGGATTGGAGACGGTTGAATACTACAATCCCTGGAAGAGGAATGGCGGGCCCCCCAAACCGTCATGTCTGTAGTCCAGTTTCATCTATCCTTACCCTAGATACAATCGGTCTTCAACTGTAGTTCGAGTGTAGATATCTGACTGCAACATGTACAGAGTTAGGAATGAGAATGTAGCCCACGGTGAAGAGTGTTGGTATGACAATGTAGAGATACGAATACACATGAAGGATCCGTATGTAGGATGCGGCGAGGCGAGGAGGAAGAAGAAGATGGAGGAGGAGATGGCGATGAAGGAGGGGTGAGGCGCTGGTCGATCGGGCGTTTGTTTCGCATTTATGGCGGCTGGCGCGGATGTTTCACTTTCTGCGTGGAGCGCCGTGGCGATTGTCTGCGTGCAGACCGTCTTTTCATCAAATTTGGCGCTGATTTAAGCCACTTTACGGCCGTGAAGCAACTCAGTGTTTTCTTCTTTTGGTAAGTTTTCTCGCTCTCGGTTTTTTTTAGGCTCGATTTCACCTCGTTTCGTCTCTGTTGCGAATCGAAGTCATGAAATGGTGATTGTATCCAAGGAATTGAAGCTGGATGAGATGGTGACTCTGTCTTTTGATAGTGTTTGCTGTTTGATTGTGTTTTTTGTGCAGGGATTGGTTCGTGTTGATTATCTCCTTTTGTTGAGGATGTTTGGGATCGGGGACTGCTGATTTGACGCGCTGCCGTGATCAGGTGATGATTTCTTTCGGTTCTGTAGGAAAATTTTGTGGTTCTGTGTCGTGTTATAGTCTATCTAGGGCTGGTGGAGTTTGCAGCGTTGAAGCTTATTTGAAGCGGTTGCACATTGTGATGCTCTTGCTTTGTTTATTACGATTACGTAAAACGTTCATAGGAAAATGATTAGGAGTATTGTATTGGCTTTTTGGCACGGACTTCATTGCAGATTCTCTTGCCTTCGAATGTTTTTGTCTCGTTTGTTTCTTAGTGGTAGTATGGAATGGCGTTTAAGATAGGCATATTGTGATTTCTGGTATGGTGTATCAGATGGTTTTAAGTCTTTGGTGACAGTGGATTCGTATGTTCCTTTAACCTAATTTGTCAAGAATGGAGCATCTGTGCAGGCGAGCTGCCGATGTCGTACTTAGAGTATCGTGTTTAACTTGCATTGTTGGTTTCTTGCTTTCTTTGCAAGAGTTTTGGTGCAATGCGCTTTCTGACGTTTGTGATGCGGTCCTTCAACATCGCAAGGGCTGAGTCGATGCTGAGTTATTTTCTTTGTTTGATTTTCAGACCGTATTCGCGGGTGACCTGAAAAGATGATGGAGAATGTGATCCGTTTGGTAGGGACATACTACGTGAACAAATGGGCCAATGATTGGTTGAAAAAGTTCAAGCGCACGCCGCGAGAAGGCCTGCCCTTACTTCTTTCGTCTCCACAGGCTTCTATGTTGTAAGCTTTCTTTACTCCTACACTTTTCCAATTTGCATTTGCGTAACCAGTGCATTCTTCCCGATCACATTACCGTGTAAATATCAACCACAAGGCTGTTCAACGTCTTGTATTGTGGTTAGGTGGATTTGCTGCTAGATAGCGTCTATATGAATGTCCCTCTCTCCCTCTTTCGTCTGGAGGGGGAGAAAGCCTCAAACAGTCTTGTAAGGGCATGTAGCGGCAATACAAGATAATAGCGTATTTATACCAGCTTGATCTGGACCTATACCTTTTAACGCCCTTGAACAAGGTCGTTCTCACATATCTGTGCGGTTACTATCCGAATTATTATGAGTTATGATGATTATTACGGTCGTTATTTACGTGCCGCTGCCTATTATCTCGTGCACCAAGGTTAAAGAGGCTTGGTCACGAAGTTACAGATTCATGAAGGTTTAGGGCTTAAGATTAGTAGTTCTGCAGATTGTTTAAGAGCTCTGGATTTCTATGGACAGGACCACAATATACGATGAATGTGTTTGTGCAGGGATGAAACGCAGGGCCCAGAGAACTTGCTGAATGTGTTTGGGAGTATATCGAGGGAGCTGTTGGAGCAGATCCATTATGTGAACAAGCATCTCATGTTTTGGCAAACTAGAGCTCAGGTATTCTGCCGCGTATCCTTCCGCTATGGTGCATGTAACTGTTCTGGTCTGGTTCCCAGGGCTTGAAAACCTTGTAGGGATCCAAAGGTTATACGATCTTAGAGCACAGCTGCTTCGCTTGCGTCGTTTTTTTCTTTCATATCTTCTCACAACTCCTATGTGAACAAGCAGGGTTCAGAGAAAGATAAAGTTAAATTCATGATGTTTGAAAGGGGCCCAATTGCTTTTCTTCGCGGACTGAGGAAAATTGCGCGGTCTTTCCTTTTGGAATCTACACTCACAAGTGGGCTAGTATCTGCGGCCTATACTCGGATTAATGAAAGAGTGACTATGCTCAACACCCTACGAAAGCGACTTGCTATTATCATTGGCCAGGTCAGCTCTATGACCTGTGATTTTCTGTGTTGCTGAGATGTGATCAATGTAGCGGCGTGAAGATTTGTTTGTTGGCATGCTTCTTTAGGTTCGCCCAATCAGAGATTTTGCTGGTTTTCAGGTGCACCTTCAGGTAGCAAAGATGAGGGAGACAGTCGACACACCGTCAGGAACGGCAACATCAATTAGAAGGTAGGCAAGCTCCGAAACTACTGTAGGAATATTGGCACCGGAGACATCTGATGCTTTCATTCGTAACTTTGTAGCTAATATTTAGCTAATTGAATGAGGCAAAGGAGAGTATAAGGAGAGTGGGTGGAGTGCAGAAACAATAAACTGTGATTTATATTTATTGGCACCCTCTTTCTTTTCTGTTTTTGAGTTTGCTCTCCTTCTATTCTTCTCGCTATTCCTTATGGACCCAGTGTTCACCTTCTAATTAATGTTATGAGTGGACACAGGGGGGAAAATCGACGTGTTGTCTCTGAGTGTGTAATTGCTGTGCTGTTTTCGTTGAATGGACTGGAAGGAGTTTATGACTTCCCACAGGCAGGTGGCTACCCACTCTTGATATGCTGTAAACTTTACCTACGTATTTCGAGTTACTTTGGCCTGTTCTTGGAGGGTTACTCCTATTATGATAGTAACAGTTTTGATAACATTTCGTGGCTTTCTGGACGTGATCCTGCCCTTTTTGCAGGTTTCATATCTGTTTCTGCAGATAATTTTGTGTCTTGTCTTTTTATTATTTTGCAAGAAAAACATATCTTTCGACATCTCATTAGATAAATTTTCCTTTTGCTGCATCTTCATCTTCATCTCATGTAAAGACGTTCGTGAAACTGGCAGAGTGATTACCACGGTCATGGAGATTCCAACGACTCGCAAACTATTGTCCTCGAGTTTGACCGGATGTCAGAGGATTTAATGCGAGGAATGGATTGGACCGATTATGAACTCCAAGCTGCTCTTCGTTTGCTATCGAGCAACGTATTGAAGCTCAAAGAGTTCCTATATACTATTGTAAATTTCTAGCTTCCTTACTTATGTTTGTCATGACTTGTGTAGCACCATCTTCTTCTCTTGAACCTATCTGCACTGGATGCTTAAAATAGAAGGGAGGTTCATGTTGATAGAAGATACAAACAAGTTTCATGTGCTACAGGCCTTGATTTTTGCTTCATTAAGGTGGCGCATGCAAACATTTCAGCACATGGAGTTTGTAATGGAACGTAGGCATTAGAACATAAAATATCAATTGATTTCCCTGTTTTCGTCTTTTCAGGTGCCTTTTTACGAAAAGCCGAGGAGTTATGTTAGACACTGGCTACACTATAGTGGTGGTGCAGTTGGACTTGCTGTAGCCTCTGTCTGGCTTGTCCAGCACAGTCGATTAGGAGGCAGCGATGACCTTGAACGCTGGATAGACAAGGCTCGTGAAGACTCGTACCTATTCCTGGACAAGCGTGTGCACCAACCGGTATAGTTTTAATCAAAACCGAAAGCACTCTTGTGATATTGATGTACGGGGCAAGGGTAAGCAATTATGGTTATATGATGTTTCTTCCTTAGTGGCACTATATTGTCTCTTAGTTTGAATGGATTATATAAGTAATGACTGTGGCATAATGAACTTCTAATGGCATTTGATATGCGAGTTTTTCCTTTTCTCGCCTATTAAACTAAAACCTTGGATTTGTCCTGTCAGTTGACGGCCATTAAAGGCGAACTCTTCGACACCTTTCGCAAACGTCGCGAGGGTTCCGCTCAGCTTGAAGAAGTGAAGCTCGCCTCAGATGCCTTAAACAGGTGTCTTTTTGTTAATTACTTCCTACTTGCTTTCACTTCTCAATCCTTTCTTGGAAATTCGGATACAAAGTCGTGATATGCCTCCTGATGCTTTCTTGACTTATTTTAAGGGTAATCTGGGATTATATCGCAGAATCGGAATAACAAGAGAAACAATGCTGTGGAATCTTTTTTAGTTGAATTACTTGATTCTGATGAAACATCTTGCTGGAAAAGATTTGCAACACAAGGTTTACTTTCTGGTAGCATGTTACCTGAAAGTAGAATTTGGTGCGTGAAAAGGTTCTCTTAGCCGTTTTACTAATTGATTTCGAGGCTTAATTTCTTCACAATGACCAATCAACTCAACTACGAACATATTTCCACCAACAAGTTTTTCTGGTATGCATATATGACTTGTATAGGGACACACTTTTGGGCTATATTGAGCAAACCTAAACTCTTTATCTGCAATATTTTATTCAAGCACTGAAGAAGAGAGGTTTTGTTTGTAATGTATCAATTGCAGGATGGCTAAAGAGTTTGTCACGCAAACAGAGGGTATTAAAGTGGCATCGACTGCATCAGATCAGGAGCTGATGAGAAAAGTGATGAGCAGGTCAGATAATTTTGGTATAGTATTCTTGTGAATTTTCGTTCACCAAGAATGTGAAAGGATATTGCTTTCTGAAGACTAGGGTAACTTCTGTTCTTAAAACTATGTTTTTGAGTTCCCCCAGTTGCGTGTGTCTGTCTCCTTGAATTCAATTCTGTTTCTTGCCTGTTCAGATATGAGCAAGAGTTGGTCAGTCCTGTCAGAAATCTTCTTGGAGGAGAGCTGGCAAGGGGACTGCTGATTCAGGTTCCTAGTCCAACCTCAGTGTTATACTTAGTTCATTCATTATTTTAGTTTTTGGTTTCAACACAAGCACTGCATCTGTACATATGACTTTTCTTTGTATAGAGTTGTTCTACAACCTCTAGTCAACTTATCTCTAAATGGATGTCGTTGTTAAGAAAACAGCAATGCCACAATTATTTGGTCGAGTAATCTGCCAATCATTTACGGTTACATGTTCTGTGTGTATCACAGGTTCAAAAGCTGAAACTTGATGTAGAGATGTAAGTTTCATAATCTACCTTGCTACATAACTGAGGACAAGAGTTTGTTCTTCCAGTAGTTGGTTCTGACCATTAGGTGATCATTAAAAGTTTTTGTGAGTCTTAGATTTGTATGTTTATGCTTTTCATTTTGAGTTAGTGCTTTATATTTATAGCCTTCAATTGAGTTATTATTTTTATTACTCTTAAAAATTCAATTCTTTGTTTGATGCCTCTGTAGGGCGGTGCTAGATTTAAATCAGATTCTACGAGCGAATGAGATCAACTTCGCAATCCTAGCATTTTTACCAGCTTTTGCTTGTGCTCTCATTCTCGGTGCTCTGATTCGTCATCCATTTTACAACGAGGTTAGTAACAATCATTTTCTTTGGGCTACATTCTTGGTTAAAGGCCTCAGAACTTGCTTCTACCATGTTTCTTATTCACTGCAGCAGTTCGTGAAGCATGTAGAGATGTTTTCAACCTTCAGATCATAGCTGTCTGAATTTGCTGCAGAAAGGGGCAGAAGGTAGAGGAAGGAGAGCCCAGATGATCCGTCGCATGCTTATGGTTGAGGTGGAGAAAGGGGTTATGTGTTGCCAAATAAGAGATGATGAGAATCGTGTAAGTCTCGTATTTAATCTGTTTATCTCTGTATAAAAGAGTTCAGATAAGGTTCGATTTCTTGTAAGCCCGCATTATGTGATATGCATGTTGAGGACGATAAATTTAAGTATATTGTCGATCATCTATCTGGAAATATAAACAGTTATTTTCAGCCAGCGCTGCAAACTTAAGAATTTATTTGACAGACTTTTCAACTTGTTGTCACAGGGGGATAATGCAGCAGTTGAATTTGGGATGCTAATTTACAGCCTCGATCAGTTGCATAAAGGAGTACACAAAGCTGCGGAATACACTGGCGAATGGGCTAGGTCAGTGTTAATTCATTATGCTCATCGTCCACAAATAGTATATTCGTGTCAGATTTTTTTTGTGCCTCAAATTTCGCTGCTAGTCCTCTGTCTGATGTTTGCGGGGGCTAAAAGGATGAGAACATTTAGCTAAACAATGTAGTGCCATTGAAAGACGTCTGAATGATGCTACTTTCATTTCTCTTGCGCCACTAGCTTGAATTGTGGTTTCATTTACCTCCTTACTTTTGATGCTCGAATCCTTAAAACCGTCCAAATTCATTTAGTTCTGTTTGTATGCAGCTTGCGAAGAGACATCCTTGACTTAGCAAATCCAAAGATACCAACGTTTTACAAGCTTTCGATAGCAGAGAGAATGGAGCGGGTATATGATTGCCTTGCGCCTATGCCCAAATGGTTACTAATCTGAAGCATGAGAGTTCCATTGTTACCGTTTTCGAGCAAATAGGAGTTATTACTTCTTATCTACAGAAGCTGAGAGGGTATACGATCACTACCACTTGCAGGTGTGTTACATTCGCACATTTCACATGTTTGTTGGATTCAGCCAATCTGTACGATATGTAATTTCAGTATTTAGAATTTTTTTGGTTGCTTGAAGTCACGGGATGACACGAACAGCGAAATTGCTATTTGATTATAGTTATGCGAACTGATGCGAACTTAGTGATACGTTTAGTCAAGTTCCATTCTAGTTTGGCATGATGCATTTTTCTTGGAGAAGAACTAGCCTTGAATCTTTTGTTTTGTGAACCGCGTGATATACGACATTATGGTTTTCTTGATTAGCACCTGCATGTCTGAACACAGAATCAATCAAGTCAACAGCAAGTAGTCAAAAGTAATCTTTGCAGTTCGTACTCACTACGGCAATTTCAAGCATACCAAGTGTCTGGGCATTGATAGCGTTTAAAGATGTTCAAGTTTGTCGCATGTAAATATATTATAATGTCTATTGTGGTAACACTGCTGCAGGATTGGGATATCTTAATTCAGCTCCACCTGACTTGGTCATTATGTTTTTGTCAACAGACGAAGTCGGAAGTTTCAAACTCTTCACTGGGGTTTATAGAAATTTTTACGGAGCCATCGCAGGTTGATCAACAATCTCATCTTTAGCTCGAAAATCTTTCGAATCTGTATAAAGCTCATTGGTAGAGCAAGGAACGTAGTTGATTTGACGAGCATTTTGTTGCACAATTTTGTCACCGTTATTGTTTTACTGCACTATTTCCCAACTTTTCCTCTACACATGCTCAGAACACGTTGAACTATGTAGAATCATATTGGAAGATTACGTGCACTATGAATTAATGATGTCAGTGGGAAGTCCGATGATGAAGCAGTTTATTGAATGAAATTTCCAGCCACGATTTAGGTCATTTGGATTGTAAGTAATATGGATGTGGTCCAGACTCCATAGATGTTGGCCAGATAGGTATTAGGTGTAAAGTTTGGACAACATTTAAAAGAATTCTAGAAAAATGGCTTATTGTACAATACCACTTGAGCATTTAGAAATTTAAGTACAATTTGGATGTGTAAATCTTAGTGTTAAAATACTTGATGACATCCAACCATATTTGCAACCATATTTGATAATTTGAAAGTGACAGCTTACATATGTTTAATAATAATTTTTGAACATTACATATAGAATATATAATCTGAGAGGTTTTTAGTTATAACTTGAGTGATTCAAGTTCAATGGTTTGACTAAAAATCAATGTTCCTTCTTGTTTGGTTAAAATTGGATAATAGTTTTTTATTTATAGAAACCTATCATAATACCAAAGTAGGTTTGTTCTAAAAATAATTCTTCAAAAATAAAAAAATTGATATTATAAGGTCAAAATATTAAAAATTAAGGAATTAAGTTTTGAAAAGGAAAATCTGATATGGTATCACTCAATTGTGGTAGGTATCTAAGGTGTTACTCCCTCTGTTTCACAAATAAACGGTGGTTTCTTTTTACTAATGTCATTTATGCTCTGTGGCATAACACGCTTTTCAAGCGTTTTTCAAATAATGCGGTTTTTATTGCTCCCTGCATTGGTGTCACCTTGCTGAGTGGCGGTTCTTGGCAGTTTCATTGCTTGAATTTACTAACTCAAACTTGTTAATTCTAGCAATAATGAAACTATGGTTTCATTTAGTTACAAAGTATTTGTAGAAACCATGGTTTCTTTGTGAAACAGAGGAAGTATGATATTAAGGTAGTTGTTTCAATCATTTTTTTTCAGAATTGAGATTAATAATTGTGAGACATGATAATTATTCCAATTATGGATAATCAATAGCTCTCTAGTCCTCAAGCTATGTTTACTACTACTTGGAATCAAACGTGTAATTCAATGGTTGCTAAACTTGCTAAATACTTAGACGCATGACATTTTCTGTTCATAATTCACAAGGCTTAAAATATAAATAATTGAAAAAGAAATAGGTGTAGTTAAAGATGCAAAGTGCATATTGATAATTGCATTTGATTAATAAAAAATAGATAGCCAAACTAATTGATATAAAAATTACAACTCCATTATTTGGTACAAAAAAATATACAAATACATTTTAAATGAAAACCTAAACTATACACCTTAAGTGCTTAGTACATATTACATATTGACCAACAATATTTGAATGTATATATTTGAACAATTCTCTCTTTAGAATGTATATATTTGAATTTGTTGTATTTAACAATTGTGGCAATCAATGTAATAGGGACAATTGTACTAATAGATGTGAAAATGACAACTACACTATTATGAATTGAAGCAATTTCCATACAATAGTATTGAACTTAATATTTGGCAAAAGAAACAAAGTCAAGATGAATTCAAGCTGCGCCTTGTTAGTGGCTCATGGATTGCTGCCATGTCTAAAGAGTGAAGAAAGGAAGCAGGATTGGAAAAGCACCCATGAGTGTATAAAAGAACCTCTTAAAGCCAAATCCATGTCCATGTAAATTTTGCCATGCAAAACGGACGTTGAGGAAATGTCAATCTTAACGAGAGGCATGGTCTTGCCATAGCAAGGTAAGGTGCGAAGTGAAATTCGATAAAGCGGAGGATTGAAGTGAAGAGCCAAGAAGTAGCACAAGTGAAACGAGTCCGAAGAGAGATTGCTATCTAGAATGACAAACAAGTAGATGCGTGACGAAGGCATTATTTTTATTTATTTTTATAAAATTTGTTTATTTATTTACTTTTTAAATTTTTATAAAGGGAGGATATCACACCCCAAAGATACATATGCTGTAACCAAAGGGGACCCGTGTGTGGCACCCCAAACTTGGAAGGAAAGTGGGCTAAGTTACAAAGTGACTTAGCTAAGTATTTAGGTTGAAGCTAGTTGTGTTGGCTTCATAAGCAAACATTGGTCAAATATGCCTAAAGTAGGTTGTGGGCTACTATAATGGTGGTGTCTAACATGAGGTGGAGTAAATTTCACCTAAGAGCAAAGGGAAGATCGGTCTGGCTTTGGGAAGTAAAGACACCTCTCTTTGTACCCTAAAAGTGTCTCCTTGGTATAAGCCATGGGGGTTAGACTTCGTGAGTCTTAGGATGTATTTGTCAGTTTTACTAAAAGAAATAAATTAACATAAGTGTTGGTTTGTTGGTTTTGCATGTTTAGAAGTAACAACGCAAAGAATTTAGCCCTCTCTTGGTAAAAGGGCTTAAGTTTGTGAAGTTACAAGCCTCATCAAAATGTTTTATTCATTACCTATCCATGCTAAAGAATAAAAAATAACTCCAATTCCTCTTGAGGGGCTAGTCTAAAGTAAATAATTGTTTATCGAGTGGGGGGAAGCACAATAAAGTGAACCAAAAAAGTGCTTATCTTTTCCCCAATTTCAGCCCCTTTCGTAAACACTAGAGAAAGGGGGATCTCCGTTAAGTCAACGCAAAATTAAGTTTGGGATACGGAAAGTAGACTTGATCTTCTTGAACTTCCCAAAGTTGTGGGAAAATAAATTGAGTTTACAATGGAAAACAGAGACGCCGAAGTCGGGCAAAGTGAATGTAGTCATTTGGAAAAGTGAACATAACGGTTTAGGGTTTTGTTTGAAATCACTTTTGATGAAGTGCAGCCCTCTGTATGTGTAAGAGGTATTCTAAAATAGTAAATTCATATACTCATTAATTAGTTTAGGGTTCCTAAAGTACCGCCGAGATGTTTTTTAGGAGGGTCACTTTGGCGGTACTTTTTGTGTGTTTTTTTTTACCAAACATTGTTTTTTAAATTGGAAAAAACATCTTCTAAAGACAATAGAGGGCTGTAAATGAAGAAATCAAGACTTTGGAAAAGTTTGTTTTCATGATTTAGAACTAATGGTCAAATTTAGTTTCAATTCAGGATGTTCTTTTTATGAAGGTGTGTGTAAGACACCTTATGACACCTTAGAAAGTGACTAAAATGCTCAAAAACTACACCAAAATGCTCAAAATCAGATTTGAGCTTTGAAAAACAGCACACTTCATAATCACTTCCAAATGATCACATGCGTCACTTTGTGGTCCACTTTATTGTGCTCTCCCCCGAGTACCTTCTTTAATGTATATATAACAAAGATAAAGGGAATAAATTACCATCATCGCTACCTTCACGTTACTATCTACACTTCACATTTTCCATTTACATTCTAATGTAAGTATATATTAATATGATTTAATATTCTACATTCTACAACTATTACTAGCTCATTTGAAAAAATTAGGCTACATATATTTATTAGGCCATTTCTCTGATTGCACGTTGTTTATTAAGGTAGAATGCTCTAAAGTAAAAAAATGTCCAAAAATGATTAAAATGAACCATACTAGCTCATTTCAAGGCGGTAATACAGACGCTTACAACATGACTTATTTTTTGTCATCTAAAAATAAGTGATATACTAGGTACCTACATTTCTATCCTAAATGAGCTCTCGTAGTACATTCCAACCCTCTTTTAGTCATTTTACACTTTAGAATACCCTACCTTATGTGACAAGTAGTGAGTCCCTTAGACTTGAACTTACTTGGATTCAAACATGGATAAAAGCCAAAACTTACTTTTATGTATACTTCTTCAACAAATAAATATATTCTACAACACTTGTGTAAAAGGTATTCACGTATACAAAAGATGAACACCAAAGCTCCAAGCAGTGCACTACGGTATTACACCAAAAAAACAATTTTTTTGGGTGTAATAGTGCATTACTTGGTTTTCATCTTTGTTTTTTTGGTGTAATAGTGCACTGCTTCGTTTTCATCTTTGGTGTAAGTGAACACCTTTTCCACTAGTTACAACTACACTTTAAGAAGTCCAAAGGTCTAGATAATTGAACCAGAATCAGATAATTTTTTAAGGTGGAAACAAAATACTCAAACTGTTAAACTAGCCAGAAAAACTATCAGTTGCCTTATTCTTCCAGAGATGGTGAAATTCCTGGCCAGTGAAGAAACTGAAATGCACTCACGCGTTGCTGGACGAAGAGATCGAAGTGCAGGAACTTGCATTTGTCACTATCAAGCTTCCCTGGCCATGACGCAAGGTAGCGTCCATGCAGCTCATAAATCTCTGCCGCGGCTCCCAGTTTTCATCAATTCATGTCTTTTGCCTCTGACACAATTTGCTAATTCTCATTTGCAAGTACAGGAGCTCACAGTGCTTCTCCGACACACACACACACACACACAGCCATGGCGTTGCAGCCTGCCTACTTCGTCCAACACGGCCAGCCACGCCGAACTACTTCGCAGCTTGTGCCCATGGTGCCTGTGGACACCATGTTTGTCTTCGACACCGCGGTGCCAATGTGCTGCACGTTGTGTGTGAGTATGGTATACGAAGCGCTCTTCGGCTTGCGGGGCCTTCGCGATGCGGTTGTCGATATCCGCAACCAACAGGTGGCAATCGTCGGCCACATGGATCCTCTGGAAGCGTTGAACCGTTTGGGGTGCTTCGGAGCTACACCTTCCCCTCGATATCGCATGCAACGTCAAGTTACCCGACGAGGAGCTAGCCCGGCCGTTTATGGCGAGACCCGTTATCGCACGACTCAATGTCCTGTGTACACTCTAGGAGCGTCTGCCGAGACGCATTATGCTGGACTCAATACATCGGTAGCACATGTGTGATGAGTGAAGGCTTTTGAAGCCTGTCGATAATCTGACTGTAGAACGAGGTGTAGAATTTGAGACGGGCTCGTTGTGGCTCACTGAGGCTCATTGGAGTGAGGTTGTTTACACATGCAGCATATGTAGGAGTGATTATATATTAATGATCAGATACGAGTATCCAGAGTTTTGTCTTCGTATAATTACAGACTTCTTGTTCTCTTTCCTATCATAGTATTGCTGAAGTAGTAGTCCTGAGGATGGCAGTAGTCTTGTACTCTTTGTCTATAGTCCTTTGGACATTGATACACAGATATACTTGACAAGCAGGCACTTGATTCACGCCGGCCCCTCTAGATAGGACCACTCTGAGTTCTTCGCTAGTAGAAAGGACCAGAGTTCTTCGCCTTCTCGGTGAAGCAGTTTCAGTGATTTTAATTAGTATGGAAGTCGAGTTTTATAGTAGCACGGTCGATACAGCTTAGTACCGATCAGGTACATTGTTGAGGAAGACTAATACGCTTATTTGCGTGCTGGAGAACAGTATTTCAATGAATAAAGCTTGAGCACATGGTTTATAAGACACCCAAGTGTGAGTAAGAACTGTTTTAGATTGTGATTAGTATTTACAATGTTGGATGGTTTATAAACCGAGCCTCGATCTGTTGCTGGCATGGAGAGAATTGCAAACTCAAGATTGTTTACTCGCGAAGCCCGATTTCCATGCCTGTAGGCTGTTGTTTGCATCAGGGATTCATACCGTTTTGCAGCCTTCTGTTAGGCCTCCCATTTCCGTCAATTTAATACGCACAGAATCTTCAATGTTTCAAGGGGTCTCAGCCCTGAACCATTGCCACCATCAAGGAAAACGTGTGCGACATAATTTTTCAATGTATTTCCAACCTTGTGCTACAAAAAGCCATTTTGATCGTCATACTAAACACTCAGAACTTTTTCACCCCAACGTTGTTGTGTTCCATTTTGCTGGACTGACAGCATTTCAAGCTGGCCACTGCTTGACCCAAGTTCTCAGTTAAATTAGTTCCAGATCGCATCACACAATCGTTACTTAAGACGTAGTGCTTAATTCCGATTTTTACTCTCAATGTTGGAGCACGAGGTCATCGAGTCGAATTCATCCCAAAATTGCAGACACAGGCTGAAAGCCCAATACATTGTGTCCGTGGCTTGGATGAGAGATATTGAGCATAGTTTACGGCACTCAGATTCACGTCACCAAGACGGATTCAAGTGTGGTCCATGCGTGTCGCATTCACTAACGTTGTGAAAACTGTTCACAAAAGCTCCACGAAGGGCGTAGAAGCCCTTTGCTTTGCCGGCCTGAATCATCTAGAAGAGTGAAGAAGAGGCCGTTCCTTCTGCACATGCTTATTATTACGGAGTAAAGGCATGCATTCACCTTGTTCGCGCGCTGCACTGTCAGATAGTCTCAGGAACTCTCGCAGTCGAAAACATCTGCTCAAACAGAAGGTTCATTTGTACATGCGGACACCATAACTTCTACTCATTCTAAATGCACTAATTCTGCACATGATTGGGATTGCCACTTGTTACATTCTTTTCGAGGAGGCTAACAAAACATGTTGGTTGTCCGGTTCAGAGGTTCTCGAGCTAACGACGTACCCCTCTACCAACTCCGAAACTTTCGGCAGCATACAATTGTGCATTGGTGACCTTTCCTGTTCAGCAGTGAAATTCTTCGGGATCCGTCCTCATATATAATTGCCTGAGAATGACACCCTCGCACTGTAAACCATCCAAACTTACAGACAACACCCTCGAGCCCCGGCAGCTAAAGTTCTATATATGGAGATTTCCCTTAAAAGAAGCCAGTGAAAAAACATTTTTCGAGACAAAAGCCTCACAAACTCCAAGACCATGCTGAAATCCTGAAGCTGAATCGGTCTCGGGCTTTGACCGCCTTCCAAGATGTACATTGTCAGTAAATCCCAAGGCCTTCCTCAATAATATCGACATCCACATCAACATTTGGACTTGGAAAGTATGATCTTCTCCCTGGTATTTTTAGTGGGTACTGTAGGAAGTCGGTTGAATGCCACTACCCTGCCCCTCCCAGAGTCATCGAATTCCAGTGGGCATCATGTACACCTCGGTGACAGGCGAAGGACAGCCGTGACCCCGGTCCTGGATGCCAGCCTCATGTGTGCCGCACTTTGAATCTCCTCCTTCCATCTCTCTTCCCAGCACGAATGCGTTTGTCCTTTACCGTGGACAGTGCAGACCTTGCTAAAATATAAGCTTCCCAAACTCCACCATTTCTTTCAGGAATCACGAGTTCCCATCACTCATCACTCTTCTTTCTCAAGCCTGACCTAAAACTTCCTCAGTGCTGTTACAAACTCACACACGGCTCTTCTCTCGCAAAGCTAGTCTTTCTCAGTCTCCTCACAGACAGTTCCAACATGGCCATGTCGATGCAGGAATTGTTCTACGGGCAGAACGAGCCTGCCTACTTCGCTCACTACGGCCGGCAAGCTCCCGTCCCGTACTCTCACGCTCCCCAGATCCCCCTTCCAGAGCCCCGACCCCGTCGCATGGAGCTGATCACTTTCGACATGATGGTGCCAATGTGCTGCACCCAGTGCGAAGACCAAGTGCGAGACGCTATCCTCGCCCTGGGAAGCGTCCGCGACGTCGTCTGTGACCCCCGCAACCAGCGGGTGTCTGTCACTGGCTGCTTGGATCCCACACAAGCACTGAAGCAAGCGAGGCGAGTGAAGAACGGCGCCATGTTCTGGTCGGACGTCACGAGCTTATACACCACGCACCGATCCGCAGCTCCCTCCCACCAGCAACCGCACCGCGTCCAACTCGACAACCGAGTCCGCAGGTCGCATGTCCGATCCGACCCAAGTGTGCAGCGATCGCACCCTCGTAACTCCACCAGCGATGCGTACACCCGGAGCTTCTGCCCTGCGTACCGAGACGCTGCCCAGACTTTCTACATCGACTTGAATCCAACCATGGCAACTGTCGAGGAGAGCGAATACTGAACTTCACCAGGACCTGCTCATTATTTTGTACAGATTATTTAGAATCGGCTCCACATTGGAGCTACATGAGGTTGCCGATCTACAGCTTAGCTTACAAATTTTGACCGGAAGTGCCATAGTTTGCAGGAGCCCTTCAAATGGGGAGCAAAATATATGGGATCGATCGATTTTTGTCTCTACAGGGAGAAACTTACACCTGAAACTAGCTCCAAGCATCAGTAACTTAGTTAGATCAATGGACATGTTCGGTGAAATCATAACACTTGCTGGCAGTTGCAATTCTGTGCATCTGTGATGCCATAAACTTTAATCAATAATCTGGTGAACATTCTTTGCACCTGAAACTTAGAAGTGTTTGTGTATCTTTTGTTTGCAAGCTCGCAAAAGGATTGAATGCACACTGTTTAAGTTGTTTTTGTTGGATATGTTTGCGTGTTTGCTCAGATTGATTTCAGGTGTGTAACTTCTTTTGTTTCTTGTAGACAGTCACGATGTTTGGTTTTGGCTTCGGTGTTTAATCTGTGTTTCTGAATTTGCACATATTGCCACAACTTGAGGATTCGAAGTGCTTTGTTCCAACATAAATCACCTAGAAGAAGCTAGAGGTGAAGTTGGTGATGGAGGTGTTCGAGAGACAGTGTTTGGCAGGAGACTTGAATTAAATTGGGTATGTTTTTCATTTGAGACAATGACAATCAAGCGACCAAAAGGAACTAAAAAAAGGAATCTTGGTGGTGATGAAGAGAAATCCAAAATCATGCTTTGAAGGTCCCTGTCATGTTGCAGAGTGTAAAGGGAGTTGGAAAGGGAAGGATGAACTTGAATCATGACATAACATTCTGGGAATGTCACCCCTTTTTATGGTTTATTCAAAGATATTTTTGCTCAAAGTACAAAGCATAGTGATTGCATTCAATTGGACACTTTGTAGTTTATGTAGACTTGTATGCTAATGTTGTATTGAATCCACTTATTATTATTATTATTATTCTAAATTTTTAATCTAAAAAAATGGAATAACGAAGATTGAATGAACGAAAGATGAGGATCTTTTGATTATTTATGCATTTTTTTAGGGCACTGGAAAGAGATTATTTTAAAAATAACTATTAAAAATCATGTAAATCTTGTTATTGTGAATGATTTTAAAAGAAAAGACTTAAAAGACCTTTGAAAATTTATATACATAAAAATGTTGGATATCAACTTTGTCATTTATTAGCCTCAAATTTTGAAAATGTTCTTTACAACATTGAGTTTTAAAAGAACATGTTCTATATTTTGACCCATAAGAAATTTCAACAAATTTAAAGACAAAGAAATTGAATAACTTGGACTTAAAAGGTTTTTGTTAATTTTTTCTTTGCGAAAAGGTATGATATCAAAAGAGTCTTCTACGGTTCTCATAATGCAAATTACAACGAACCATGAAACTTGTTTTAAAGGTGCGTGTTAATAACATTTTAGACTTCAAAAATTATGACCGCTTTTGTTTTATACACTATAGTAACACCATATTCGTCATATTGAGACTTTTCATAGTCTCAATTTAATGCTTAACTATAGCTTGCTCATTGATTCTATATTTGTCAAAAACAAATTGACTATATATGGGAAGACTATCCTCGAGTCGAGGATAATCTATAATTAGAAAGTCAAAAAAAGTTCAAATTGTCTAAAAATAATTGGTGAAATTTTCATCAAAAAGCCTCAAAGTTCTAAAATTGTCTCAAAATAACGAATATAGTCATTAGTGTAAAATAATGTCAAAATGGTCATAAGTCAATTAGTCACAAGTTTAAAGAACTTGAAGTGATTTTAGTGTATAACAAAGCTTAGATTTATTATGCTAGGCTACTCTCGAGTCTCAAAAGGGGGGAGTAGATCTTTACTTCTGCTAGAAGAAACCTGTGTTTTTTGTTACGTCCTCAACTATGTCCTGGGAGACATGGTGACATTTGGATTTACATCCTTCGGACGTACTAACGCGCGTAACACGCTGTAACGCGCGGGGACAATACAAAAAACGTGTCAACATCCCCGTAACACAGACAATTTTTGGTGATTTTGGGAGGTTGAAAACGGTGCCAATTGGGCGCCACGTCGACGACACCTAAGTGGCAGAATAACGGGCAGTGCCACATGGCCGGTAATTTCATCCTCTGCAATGGTGACGTGGGATCTGACGTAGTCCCGCCATTTGCTAACGTGGCATCTGGCATGGACCCGGGAAAATCCGATGTAGACCTAAGAAAGAGTGACATGGCATGCCACGTCAGCAGAGATCTGCGTGGGTTTTTTTTTCCAAATTCAGGTTTGTCGGGACGTCATTGGGAACATGGCTATTTTTTTGAAAACGTCCTGAGTTGATGTGGAGATCATGTCGTGCTCGACAACTACGACAATGCTACTTGGATTCTGATGTTGATTTTGTTGAATATTGCCATGTCCCAAAGGACGTAGCCATGGACATAACCGCGTCTTCCAATACGTTGCCGATCTATGGTCTTCGGCATTGAGGGTGTCATCGCAGAAGTCTCAAAGAACTTATGCGTGTCTGACGCGACATCTCCTTATGCATGGTATTGATGACACTATGTATGTGATGGTGTTTTGGACGGATATCGAGAGATGTTGCACAAGACATGAATACGTTGTACAAGACATGAATACAAGACATGAATACCTCATCATACATGTAACATGTACACTCATCCAAATTCATGCTAATTGGCCTATTTGCAAATGTGGAAATATGATATACACGCAATTTAATATATAAATGCCTTCCATTTATAGCCTTTATATAGACGAATACAACCTACACTGTGCTCAAAATTGAGCATCGCTAAAGTGTCACAACATCATAGCCTAAAACATTGCTGTGTTTGTGAACATGTTCAGGGATGTCTCCATAGACACTGGGATGTTTCAAAAGACATCCCTGCGTTTTCTAAAAGATGCGGCAGACGTCTTCTACAACATGGTCACGTCTACTTGTCGCTCATAGCACATTGCATGTCCGACACTGCACATGTTCAACAGGCCAACAACGCATGCAATCGAACAAGGGATTTACAAAAGAAAGAAATTGCTGTAAATCTAGTTAGTGGAACAAGCTATATATCCATAGTTTACATCTTAACGTCAATAAACTGTTAGCCCTAATCACAACACTATGTGAACATTCAACATGCCCCACAAAGTGCAATACAAGTTGCATCATGTGATAAGATTTCTCCTGGATGGTCCACCAAACACCTCAGACGCTGCTAGAAACATCGACGCGTTTGACAAGACGTCTTCGAAAACGTCTTCCAAATTTCCTGTGTTTATTCATACGTCATGCGGTGGCTCAATTGAATTTCATTTCGGCCAACATTATATTGTGCAATCACTCACCTACTTGCACGCCTCTCTCTTCATTTCTTCTTTGGTGCCTCTACACTCTAAACTCTACCCTCTCAAACTCTAAAATTTTTACTTCTACACTCTAAACTCTAATATTTTAACTTATAAATCCAATCTACACTCTTAAACTCTAACCTCTACATTCCAAATTCTAACCACTTAGCGAAATGAATGCCAAAGTGAGCTTTGTGCAACCTCAAATTCTACTTAAAGGTCTCATGACCTATCTATCGTTGCAACATCTAACCCTAGCCGCCTCATGACCTAACTATAGTTGTAGTATGCCAGTAGTTCTCCCTTGCCGCCTTTGTTCATCCAATGAACTTGACAAAATTCATCCCACTTGAGGGTTATGTTTTGCGCGACACGATGATGTTTTCGAGGACGTGTCAATGTTTTGCCAAACACTGCTGATGTTTTCAACGACACCTATGTGGGATGTCCTTAGAAACATGTAGACTTTACTCGAGACATCTTCAGCTGGATGTCTCAAGTGACGTGGACCTATATATAGAATGACATGTCACCTTGTCCAACGTCGAATTGTGTTTGCCATGTAGATTAAGTGCTATAAACTACAAAATGTATAATATGTCCACATGGTATGCCACCAAGGACTTTCTAAAATCACTCTAAATTCCTTATAATTCTGATTTGGTAAAAAAGTGGTATTTTAATATTATATTAATTAATAAATATTATTTAATATTTAAATATAAAGTATTGAATCTAGTATGTCCGTTCGAATAATAGAATAATCAGTTTTTATAAAATATTATTATAATATTAATCAATATATATTTTTTAATATTTATCATTAAATTTTATTTCTGAAAACATTTACATACGGACTGGAAAAATCAGAAATTCAATGGATCGTAGTTAATAAATACGGAGTACAATCAGAATATTCTTCAATTTTCTATATTATAAATTTAAAATTCTTCACAATTGTTTTTACAAATGCCAAGTAGCCCTTTTTGCTCGTCTTGCGTACCGCTGCCCGTTTCTCTGTTTTTTTAACGTTGCATTGATTTCTACCTTGGACCAAAGTAACTTCGACATTTTTACTCCATATGAAACGCGTCTCTGCTGCCAGCGTTGCAAATTTGCGTCACCAAGAATGTCCTCGATGACGTCCTCGGAGACAGGCGCATTGTTGGAGACATCGTCGCGTCTCCTGTTTCACATGCACGTTTTGGAACCCTTCCACCTTCACTGTTCATTATCGATGCGTGGACATCTTCACGTTCACGGGGACATTACTGGCTAGCTCTAAGACATCAACAAAACATGCTGACATGATTCGGGACATAACCCAAAACATAGGTTTCTTCTAGTGTTCCATACCTTTGTCCTATGGGCATTGGATTGGAGGTAGATCGAACAGACACTTAACTTACGTTGGTTTCCTCCGGAGACTGAAGTTTTTTCTTCTCTCTATCTTTATTATGAAAATATCATAATATATTATTAGTACTTAAGCAAAGATGGTGCTTTCACTTAAATATTAAAAACAATAGATCTATGACCATATCCGTTATATTGAGACTTTTCACTAATTTTGAAACATAATGCTAATTATTGGAAAATTCACTTTAAAATATATTAACTGAAACAAAAAATAAATAATACTCAAAAAGTGATCTTATGATGAAAGTAATAAAGTTGGTGTTGTTACCTATTTATAAAAAATTATCAGTAAAATAATAAAGTGGTTTATCCTTAAGTCAAGGATAAATATGAGTTGCAAAAATTCTCAATATAACAAATATGGTGTTATTCTTAAGATACACAATAGAGGTACAATAGAAGTAGATAGTTTTGATTAATGCTTAATATGAGTTAGAACAATGCTCACTTCTAAACAAATTATTACATCCATTCCTCCAAAAAGCCCTATGAATTCTAGCAAAAATGGTCTAAATTCAATCATCCCAATACTCCTAGACATAATGAAACACCTTTCCCTCAACTTCCAAACTACCAAAAAAATCTACCATTTAATTTCCATCAACAATTTAGCTACTACACGGACATTTCATTCAAAAAACTCTAAAGAAATAAGCCTTAGAATATGAAAAAGGGAAAAAATATAATATGACATTTATAGCCCTAGAGGGCTTAGCATTGCCAAAAGACTTCACGGCCATCATAATATCCTACAAGCGAAAATGATTGCTATCTCTAAAACACTAAAAATTATCAACACCCAACCAGGCCAACCTCCAGATTACTTAGCATACATATTCACCATTTGTCTAAATGTATTATTTCTACTAAATACAGAAATCAAGCACCCCGCACTACACATTAACCACCCCGTTCAAGTCACACTTGCCTTTATGGTACAATTGGCTCAAAACCACTCACAACAAATCACATCATACAAAGTAAGAGCATACGTCAACGTCGATGGCAATGAATAAACAAATAAATAAACAAAAAATCCTAGAACTTGCCCACACAAATGCTACACATCCTTACTAGCACGCCCATGTCACACCATACTATTGCCAAAAAGACCATTGGCCCTCTATATTTGACACTCTAGATAAATGCCCTTTTAGATTTCTAGAAAAATGAATTATTAAATATGATAAAAAAAATAACCTAGAAATTATGACCATACAAAGGACAATATTTGTAAACGGACAAGTAATGCAGAAAGAAACAAACTTGTAGATTTTAATGAATTTTGGAACAACCTTATTATCACCAACAGACAAAAATTGTGCCTCATCAAATTTCGCATCAAAATAAATAGACCATGCCAAAAACAAACCTTCTTTGATAAACAAAGATATTCTTCCATTACCAGTCCTATCTATAATTCATACAAGTCTCATATATAACTACACATACTACTCACATGTAGGCAACGGCATATACATTTACTTCATGTTAAAAGACATAACAAAACAACATGGAAAATTTGGAAACCACGAACTTTGTCCAAAACATTTTGTTGCTACACTCTCATGAACGTAACCTTCAATATTAATCAAAAAAAAAAAAAAAAAAAAACCGTCTCAAATTAGCTACTCCCTTGTACATGTAGAATCCAAAGTTTCCATTGTAACTCTCGATTTAGACCATATATTCTCTCTACTAAAGGATTTCCATATCAAAGTGAACCACCTAGTACTAACATCAATCAAAATTTTACCATACAAACCATTGAATTCATATATTCTAACAATAAATTTTCACCAAAAACACTTGAAGCTAAAATTTACAATACAAAACATTAACAGAAAACATTGCTCCTAGAGGCTTGGAAACTAACCCCTTATTCTTATTACAAGAGGTGCTAGAACTACTGCACACATCTCATCAATGGAACTACTTGAAGAGAACTTTAAAATACCTATATCAACTGTTACCTGTAAAAATATTAATACCATTGCCATTCAATATGCCATGTCTAGCTACTTAAAGCTACTTTATTAGATGTTAGAAATGGTAATAGTGTCTAAGGTCAGGCATGTGGTTGGCTATTGATTGTTACAACTACTTTCATGCATATGATTGTTCACCTAACACCGCCAAGCATCTACATTTTCCACATTTGCTCAAAATAAATCCATGGCGGTTGAATTCCGATGAGTTATATAAAATAAATGCTCTCTCAAACCAACAATGAGCTTGTAGCTTGGCAATCAATCCTTGAGGAAATATAGTCTTCTATCGAAATAAGCTCCAATAGTGTTGGTTTTAAAATTTGGTTATGAGTTACTTGTATATAGTGTCTATTCTAAACAATGTGGAGTAGTTCTTTACTTCTTTCTTTTTTTTTGTTTTTTTTTTGTTTTTGGTCTTATAGACATTGGTTTAGGAATCAAACTAAGAGACACTTAATTCACGTTGGTCTCCTTAGAACACCAAAGTTTCTCTTTACCTCTAAATTTTAAAGTGTAATTTTCATATTCTTATTGTTAATTCCGTAATCAAATGAAGATATCTAAGTTTTTATTTTATGTTTAATTCTTTTCAAGTAAGTGAAATTAAAATTTTAAAATAATGGTAAAAATTGAATCAAAGCAGTTTTAAGAACGACTTTTGATGGTGCAATGCCTTCCATATACTTGAAGGATAGAAGAGAAGAAGAAACTTTGGTCTTTAAATGATATAGTTGTGAATAAAGTGTTTGTTTGTTCCTCATTGAGCTTATGTCCAAAGAACATAAGTTAGTGGTACATAACTGCTCTCTTTTAAATCAAGTGTCTAGGTGTATAAAATAGACCTAGATTATATTCATTGAGATCGGAATCTTGTGAATCCTCTCTAGATTCCTTTAGGGGGGAAGCACAATAAAGTGAACCAAAAAAGTGCTTATCTTTTCCCCAATTTCAGCCCCTTTCGTAAACACTAGAGAAAGGGGGATCTCCGTTAAGTCAACGCAAAATTAAGTTTGGGATACGGAAAGTAGACTTGATCTTCTTGAACTTCCCAAAGTTGTGGGAAAATAAATTGAGTTTACAATGGAAAACAGAGACGCCGAAGTCGGGCAAAGTGAATGTAGTCATTTGGAAAAGTGAACATAACGGTTTAGGGTTTTGTTTGAAATCACTTTTGATGAAGTGCAGCCCTCTGTATGTGTAAGAGGTATTCTAAAATAGTAAATTCATATACTCATTAATTAGTTTAGGGTTCCTAAAGTACCGCCGAGATGTTTTTTAGGAGGGTCACTTTGGCGGTACTTTTTGTGTGTTTTTTTTTACCAAACATTGTTTTTTAAATTGGAAAAAACATCTTCTAAAGACAATAGAGGGCTGTAAATGAAGAAATCAAGACTTTGGAAAAGTTTGTTTTCATGATTTAGAACTAATGGTCAAATTTAGTTTCAATTCAGGATGTTCTTTTTATGAAGGTGTGTGTAAGACACCTTATGACACCTTAGAAAGTGACTAAAATGCTCAAAAACTACACCAAAATGCTCAAAATCAGATTTGAGCTTTGAAAAACAGCACACTTCATAATCACTTCCAAATGATCACATGCGTCACTTTGTGGTCCACTTTATTGTGCTCTCCCCCTTTACTATATTTCAGCCTTTTTTTCTTATTGAAATTTGAGTGAACTCACATTCAATTACCTATTGCATGGAATTACTTTCCTACTTTATAGAGGCGGATTCTAGAATTTCCATTTTAAGTATGCACTCTAAAATGTAAGGAAGAGCTATTGATAATTTATTTAATAAAAAAGATTTTCTTGGATTTTATTTATTTATTTTTATTTTTAATTTTATTTGCATATAAATTGCATATAGTTGATGACCATGTGTTGTGTTTGTCAAGTCATGAGCTCCATTTGGAAATCAATAATGTAAAGATTTATATTTTCTGTAAAAATTAACTAGAATTTGTTTTTAGGAATATTTATATAATTTAAATAATCATAAACACTAAAAGATTAAAATGTACCATTGAACATTGATGATTTGAACTATACACACTTCCAAATATTTAAAGATGGTGTCAACTAGTGTATTGCTACAAAAGACAAAGTACACAATCATCAAGAAACAATCTATTAGTAACTAATCTTTAAATTGGTGCTTATAATCATAATAAAGAACTTATAGTTTGTAAATATAAACCTTTTATATTTTGCTGTATGCATGTTTTCTTTTGTACAAGTGGATGATTCATGAATTAATGTTTGTCAGGTCATCAATTCATCCTTGATTGGATGGAATATTTATTTATATGATTGATACTGATTCAAAGCTTTGTAGACCACTTTCAACGGGTATGTGATGTGTAACAGACTTCTTTGTCTAATAGAATATGATACAAGGTATATGACAAACACGCATTTAATTCACGCCGGCCTTTTAAGAAAGGACCTGACTTCTTCTTCTTCTAGTAGATTGACAATGCTGAGCAAGCAAGAGGAGGCACACAAAAATTGTATCAACCGGCAAGGCGACAAGAGTTGCACGAAAGAATTGTATCAACTGGCAAGGTTACAAGAGTTGTACCACTTGAGAAGCCTTAAATTTTCACATCATACCGTGACCAATTCTTCTCTGTGAAGTGAGAGAAGCTAAATTTTTGCAGTCTTCAAGATCTCTTACTACAATTCCGAGAAAAAATCTTGTGAGTTTAGAGACATTCTACCAGAAGAGAAAACCTTGACTATGATAGGTTTCCTTTTGCAAACTTTCATCGAAGATGTATAAATGAAAAATTATCATGAATGACAGAGTTATGGCCATGAATCTATTCATTGATTATTATGCGTACAAATTACGCAATTAAGGTGAAGAAGTATTGAAGTGAAAAAAGTATCAAAGTGTTTTGCTTCAGAAGGAAAATTTTGACCACGTAAAAATAAAGTGTCTAAATCGGTGTTCTTTATTAAAGAGAAGTCCAAGGTATCTCTTGCAATCACAAAGATGGACCACAATAGACGCAGTCAATAGACGACCATTATTTCTTAAGAGAGTGACTGCACTGGACTAGACCACACTGGACCCTGGGCCCCGTCCACACGTGACCATCATTACTTAAGAAGGTGGCCGGCCGGCGTGGGGTGGACCACAATGGACGTTGGGCCATAATGAATGCTGGACCACAATGGACGTAGTCAGTGGGCGGCTATTTTAACCTAAGAAAGTGATTGCCATGGACTGGACCACAAATGATGCTATCAGTAGGTGGCTATTTTAACTCAAGCTACTGGCCGGCATGGAATAACTCACATTGCTAATACTACTTCCTCTCAAAGATCATACAAAACAGATCTATCTACTAATTTTAGCATTAAAAAGTAGATTTTACGCATACTATCAATCATAGAAGTATTAGATGCATTGTCGATGATTTGTTTCTTTTTTCACTAACTTCAAATTTACATATTCGTCTCCATATAATTGAAACATATTTATAAGTAATGTGAGTGAAAAATGTCTATTATTAACTCTTGAGCAACTACAACTGAGAGTACCTAGATGACACTTAAATTTTCAATCGGTACAAAGTTTTGAAGTTGATTTTGTTCACTAAACATCCCCAAAAAGTGTAATATATAACCAAAGCTCCAACACTACAACCAAAACTTGAACTAAGAATGCCATATTCATTATATTGGCCAATCTTGATAATATTGGCCGCTCAAATAGTGTGATTTTAGTTCGTTTTCCCTCTTTATTTGATTAGTGTGATGGCCAATATAAACAAGATTGGCCAATTTAATGAATGTGGCAATTCCAACACTACAACTAAAATTTGAACTAAGATGAAATTAGGGGATGATTCATTTTGCCCCTTCAGAGAGACCTGGGTGAGTCTCCCCCACCTCAAGGACAGAATGCGACACGATCCGTAGCGCGCACCCGTCCAACAGCTCTCAGACCAAAGGACAGACCCACAAGTGGGTACTGCGACAACAACACTCAAAAGATCACACAACTCAACTTGATGAGAAACACAACAAAATTATGGTCACACTGAATCCAGACAGCCTCTCTCTCTCTCCCTGCCCGGCTGACGAGTCACCCAAAATAATCCCCCGCCCCCACACTCACCTCAAAAGAACGCCCCCGGCAACGTACACAACGCTGGCAAGCAAGACTACGATGGCTCACAGTAATTCCCTCAAAAATATCACAAAACCACCCCGGTTGTAACCAGTGTCCGGGGAGTTAATTTTCTGAGAGAATCACTAATTTTTTTTGTAAACAACCAGTCTCAACTGCCAATCCATCCGGTTGTTGTCTAAGTATTGTTTGGGTATCACCCAAGTATTACATGGTTTATTTTGGTTTTTGTCTGAGCTTTAAATAATTAGTCAACCAATCTGTATTTATAGTTGCCGGTTCTCTACCTTCATTGGTTGTAACCTCCCAAGCACTCGATTCCCTGCCAAACACCCCCTCTGAACAGCACATTTCCAACAAAAACCACGGTCTACCCTTGGAAGTATTATTTTCATTTTTTATTGTAAACAAAGGTCACGGTGCTCCAGTCACGGTTGTCATTTCCTATGCACTGGAGCCTGGACTGCAACGCAATCAGGTGAAGGACAGCAAAGATTTACCGTGTGCCAGCCACAACACCAAGTTTGCACTGCCCTCCACCTTCCTTGCAAGTCTGTGGCTCCCACTTGGCATCCCATCGTCCTACATAAGCTGCAGAAGCTCCCTTGTTTCTTCACAGCTCGATCTCCTTGCGGAGCTCATCACTCAAGTGCAAGCTACACCTCAGCAATTCTGCTAATCTCCGAGTCATACTAATCACTTCAGTACTAATTCGTCTAACATCTATATTCATCGATAAGCCTTTCAGCATTAAGCATTGCTTCTAGTTTTCTCAGAGAATTGATTGAGCACTTCGTTTGATCATCTCGCTGTGATAACCGGTTGCGTGTTTCTTCTGATTGCTTTGAGCAAGCTCGGGAATATTGTTGGAGAGGCTAATATGGCAATGAACATGACCGAGTTTTTCTACGGCGACAGCGTGCCGGCGTACTTCGCGCATTATGGCGGACAAGTGGGCGCGGGCCAGCCTTCGTTCTACGAAGGTTGTGAAGGTGCGCCGATGCCTGAGTTTCGGAATCAGACCGTGGAGGTGATTTCGGTCGACTTGATGGTGCCCTTGTGCTGCGACCAGTGCGAGGATCTGGTGCGGGAGGCGCTCTTCGATTTGCGGACTGTTCGTGACGTCGTCTGCGATGGTCACAGTCAGCGCGTGACTGTTACTGGGTGCATGGATCCTGCGCAAGCGCTGCAGCAAGTGCGGCTGGTGAAGGACGGCGCGATGTTCTGGTCGGATGCGATCGAGTGCAGCGCGCACCGGTACCCGATGCCGAGTCGCAGTGAGCGCCGCAGTGAGCGCCGCAGCGGGGGTCGCAGATCGCGTGTGCGATTCGACCTGAGTGAGCGGCGATTGTACCCCGGCCAGTACTCTCGCAATTCTAGCAGCGATGAGTACGCTCGTGATTCTAGCAACGATGTCGATGAGTACTCTCGGGACCTCTGCCAGTCGTACCGCGACACCGCCAAGACTTACTATATCAACTTGGATCACACGATCGGAACTGTCGAGTACAACAACTATTGAGCGTGATCGGGTGCTGGTTATTTTGTACAGAGTAATATTTATAATCGGCTTCGCATTATAAGAGCCTCAGCCGATTGAGTTTGTTTGTATAATATAGAGAACAAGTTTTGATCGAGAATAAGATTATAAGAAATCGTACATTGTTTGTGTGGAGAGTGTGGTAACTGTAGTATTTGTAGAATCTAATAAATTACAAGACAGGTTTTGTGTGTTGTATCACGCACTTTAGACGAGTGCGCAGTTTCTATTACTTAATGAATAAAGCTGCCTAGCCGAGAGCTGGCTGCCTTGTATTGCTGTTCATCGAGTGTCGAGCTGTTCCGTTTTCAGGAGAGAGCTGAATCTGTGGTTTTATACTTGTGTCTGTTTCTCTGGGATGTATGTGTTTTTACAGCAGAGCGGTTCACAAATTGTTGCACACTTAATTCTAACTCTTCGAATCTATTAGGTGAAAATGGTGGTGTGTATGACTGCTTACCATTTCGTGCACAAAGAGAATACCTCAGTGTCTTTCTATTACGCTCCGCGATGCAGGGTGAAGACATAACAAATCGATCTTTTCTTTGCAGGTGTGCACATCCAAGGGACGGAATCGACTGAATATTGTGCTACGGTACTAGAGACAACTACAAAGTGTTATGTTTTATGCTCAAGAATCTAGATATACCGTCTTGCATGTTGTAGTTGAATTTGGAATAATCGCTTGCGATTGCATGTGTTTACAGATCATGATCAGGAGTGTAAGTTGATCAGGAGTTCGTCATCGACTCGTCGGCGAATGAGAACAACGTCGACCTCTAAATCTTGCCTGTTTGTAACGTTCTACTTTCTAAAGGTATGCCACTACGTTAAGTTCGATCGAAGTCGAATCCAGACATCATCGTGTCCACTGTTTGTGTATTAATATTCTATTCTAATATAAAAATTTCCTGCAAAGATGACTATGGTTCAGTTGATTTCTATCTTCAAGCATAGCAGGGTGGATTGGGTGCAGGATTGATGATTGAAGATTTAAGGGTGTGTTTCTAGCAGATGACGATGGAGAAGCTGTGCGGTCTGTTAGTATTCTTGTTGATGCTGGCGGTGGGATGTGCGCCGTGCCATGGCCAGAACGAAATTTGCATCGTGGGAAGTGGAATGGGCGGTGCATCGGTCGCCTATTTCTTGCGTGAATATGCACGGGAGCCTCTCCAGATTTCCATCTTCGAGGAGCGGGACAGAGTGGGTGGGCGCATGTCCGTGGTGGAGCTCGAGGGGGATACATTTGAAGCAGGGGCTTCGATCATCCACCCTAAAAATCTACACGCTGTTAGATTTGTGGAGCTTTTGGGGCTTAACCGAACCTCCGATGACGGCGAGAAGACCTTTGGGATCTGGGATGGAACCCAATTCGTGCTCCAGACCGCTCGCGCGGGTGATTCCATCTTCTCCAAAACCATCACCCGGATCATGAACACAGTGACCATCTTGTGGAGGTATGGCACCAGCTTGTGGAGAATGCAAAACTATACGAATGTAAGTATGAACACAGTCTGTTGCTAAATCTTCAGGTATAGCCATTTTTCGTAGTTAGGGTTTTTGAGTTAAGGAGTTCCAGAAGTTTTTCCAAATTTTTTGAAGAAATTGGTTGCTTGTGAGTGCAATCCGTGATTTGCAAATCACGAAGGTTTGTTTTAATGAGATGATGTACTTGATTCACTTGTTTTTTTGCTAAAATGTATGAACAGGAGATGTAAGGCAACTTTGTGAAACTTTACTTCGAGGATCGTCGAGCCTTCAAGTCAGTGGAGGGTTTGCTGAAATCGGTGGATCTCTACAACAACACGCAGTACACCAGAGAAGAGTTGCTACCACAAGCAGGACTATCCAGGCTCTTTATTGATGAGCTTGTCACGGTAAGTCACATGTAGACCTAGTCTGAATCTCCATGTTATTCTATTTTCCACATTGTTGCTTTTCTTCTAGTGTACTGTTTTGCTTCATATTGCCGCTGTACGTGTATGACATGGATAAGGCACAATTTAAGCCCCATTGTTTACACCCCTTGTGCTTCAATAATCATGTCCTTTTTGTATTCTCTTTTTGTCCTTATTAGTGGTCTGTGATCTAGCAAGCTGTCGCAAGAAACAAGTCCTCGATAATATCTATGTGATCTAGAATGGCTATCCAAGAAGTGTACAGTAAATCTTTCTTATGCTAAGCCCACCATTGCTAAGTTTCAGTAGTTTACATTCAATGTTGGTGCTTGGCTGTCATTCTTTGATATCCTTGTAGGTCACCATGCGGATCAACTATGGCCAAAATGTGAGCATAAGTGGATTGGCGGGCGGAGTCTCGCTTGCAGGAGCACAAGGGGGTGTATGGGCTGTTGCTGGTGGTAACTGGCAGTTAGCGGACGGTCTGATTCGCCATGCCAATGCATCCCTTTCGTTGAACCATAAAGTATTGTCTATCACTACTGTTGAAGATAGGTATTTGCTGGGATCTGAAGGAGGAACCACAACATGTGATGCTGTGGTTTTGGCAACACCAATGGATGAGTCCAATATAATCTTTACACCTTCTATCAATATTGTCAAGCAGCACATGCAGCATACGTACACCACATTTGTTCGTGGACTGCTGAATCCGGTATGATCTCTCTATGGAAGCCAGTCAGAGTTATGATTTTCTTGGAGTGGCTCTCTCAATGATGAAAAATAGTCAGCTAGGTGGTACGTGGGATTTGATTTCTTTCTCTGCAATCTTTTAGACTCATAAATGCTTGTAATGCAACAGGATTACTTTGGATCAACAAGTGAAAGCATCCTAGATTTGATTGGAACCAAGGAAGATTCAAAGATCCCCTTCTCTTCGATCAGTGTACACAAGGAGTATAATGCAACAGACAAAGCCTACAAGCTCTTCTCTGGTGCTCCATCATCGGATGAACTCTTGGGCCACATTTTTAGGTAACACACTATTTCAAGCTCAAAACCCGGCCCTTATACCTATTATATGGTTGTGATCGTCATTTTGCAATATAACGTAATTGCTCTTGTGTGTGGAAGTACTATATGAGTTGCAATTTAGACTTGATCGTGGCAATGGATTATGTTTCATGCAGGACCTACAGGAGCACCATTCGCATTGACTGGGCTGCTTATCCTCATTACACAGCACCGGAGAGATTCTCCCCTTATGTCCTCGATGGAAGAAATCTTTATTATATAAATACTTTTGAAAGCGCTGCAAGTGCTATTGAGACAGCTGCTGTTTCAGCTCAAAATGTGGCACGTCTCATTCTCTCCCGTCATCCTGAATGGGGTTTGCAAACACCAACTCCGAAGGATGTCAGTGAGCAGGATGTGGTTGAGGATCTCTAATAGACACGCATCAGTCGTCCAGGATTGTTAATTATAGGTTAGATTACTCAACATCTCGTCACTACTACCATCACTGTAACTATAGTTTCATCATGGATTATTCTGCTTGAAATGTCTTGTAGCAATGACCTAGTATGTAAATATGATTCTGCCTCACCTGTTTTATGAGTGCTATATTATCGTATGTGGGCATGTCCTGAATCGCTTTCACTTTACAACGATGTCCCAACAATAAACAACTCCGTACTTCTTTGTGTGGCTAGACGTATTATGTCTATGCATCTTGCACCAAATTGCGGAGCATTGATGATTGAACAATAATGAATGAGAGACGCTGACACTCTCGCGATTAAGCTTAATCTGACAAGACAAACTATTAGGGCAAATGATTTAAGAAATGCGATATGGACCACGTTCGATTTGCCTCTCAATTCACTTTATATTTGACAGACCTGTTTCTTTTGCAGTATCACTTTTTAAGGTGTGAAAGATGCAGAAAAATTGCAATAGATGTGCGGGAAGAATCCATGCTGACTTTCTTCTGGCAACTCAAACAAATTTTGAGAGGAGCAATCACTCTTGCTCTATGCTCGAAATTCTCAATGAAGCAGGGCGTGGATGTTGTCTAAAGATGCTTTCAGGTAGCCTAAGAATCCCTTCGATTGATAACGAAGATTTTTTGGAGCATAGACAATGCAGTATTACATTTCGATATGGTGTGCTTAGTCGACTTTAGGAATTGCTGTTCAATGTACATTGAGTGATTGCAACAATGCAAACAAAACATACTTCCTACTAACTTTGCTCAAGCTCACCATCATGTGGAGTTTGATGTTACGCATATGATGCAAGGAATGGCTTTGTCTTCTAAGAACGTAGGGGTGGACTATGATATTATCGGAGTTCCTGGTTTGTATGGTTCCTAAAGGATCCAATACAACTACAACTTCTGTTCATTATGATTATGATATCTTTATTTTTATACAAATTTAGTGTTGTAATTCTTTTTATAAATTATGGCTGTAGCTTCTGGATGTCATTGTGGTTTCTTGATGTCATAATAAAGTAATAATTTTCATCAAGAGTTCATTTTTGGATTGGTTTTAAAAGTTTATTTTTTAATTATATATTATTTGTAGATATTGTATATATTTATGTGTATATGTATGTGTTTGTGTTAATGGCGGGGTACAACTTGTGTTAATTTTAATGTATTGTTTTTACAGATAGCTGGAACTACTATCAACAACTATACCTTTTTAGACGAAGAGAATGAAGTTCCAAACTCAGCTTCTAGTAGCCTAATCTCTGGAAATTTGGACTCTAAAAGCGAAGGTTCTGGTCTTCCCAATAATTCAAAGCCCTATGTCATGTTCTGGGCCTCTGATGCGGCGTCTACCACTATTGAATTCTCAAAAGGAGATGTTGAAGATGGGGTTGTGGATAGCCACTCCATTAATGACCTAAAGATCCCATGAATTCCTACTTTATCATCAAGGGGAATTCAGTGCATACTTCTATTGGAGTGTTTGATATTGCATCATGAACATCCGAATCCCTTGACTTTCATCCAGTACCTAAGAAAGAATGGATTTCGACTCTAACTAGATTATAGGACTGAAAGGAAGTAAGAATCCACTAGGTCAGAATACTAATGTCTCTAATATACAGTGACTGAGGCGGAATATATTGAGAGTTATATCCTTAGGAAACACAGTGACTTCATTATGAGCACGGAAGTTCTTCTAAGTCACAAGAAACCAAAGTCCTATGTTCTTCATGCTTGTAGTTCTAACATAACCCAGGATTCATCTAGTGTGTTAGCAAATAAAGTTTCACTTATAGGGCTTACTTATTTCTTGCATTTTCCATTAACATGTGGAAGGCGTATAAAGATATACGTGTTTTCAAAATTCTGAAGATTGCTCTATATATATAGGAAGAGCAGGAGAAATTATGAGGACATATTTTTTTATACTTAGATATTTTACTTTAAATAGAGTATAGGGCTGTAAGACGTATAATTTTCCACACTCGTAATGCATTGAATGCACATATTTTTAGTCTTGACAATACAGGGTGTGCACATTTTTTGGGTGTCTTCAAAAAGACCATCATTACTTTTCATATTCAATAAATATTGGCTCGTTCAGATTTCCAACTGTATAAATCCTTATTTGTTTTCCAATCAATACCATGGAATTGAAATGTTTTGGGGAAAGCTTGAAGAAACATCCATGATAATAGGGTGAGCAATCTGAAAATGTTCATTTGGTCTCAATATTAAAAAAATTGTAGATCTACTCAACATGTTTTGATACGAAGCATGGTTACTATATTTAGATTATTTTTGTATGACTCTTAGACATTACATGTCTTGCAATGTAGAAAATGCACATTTTTTCACCTTGCACTGGAACGAGTGCACATTTTTTACACTCTACGAAGACACTAATCATCATTTCTATTATTTAGTGAAGGCTCCATGATGGGTTATAATTCAAAGGCCTCAAATACATATATTTCCGCATGTTCAGTTGTGCATAAGCCTCGTACATGTTGCATCATATTTTTTCTTCACAATGGACTAGAATTCCTCCATACATTATCCTCAAAAAAAAAAAAAAAAAAAAAAAAAGTTACCCATACCATACCATGGAATTGAAATGTTTTGAGGAAAGCTTCAAGAAACATCCATGATGATTTCTCCACAACAATAGGGGGAACAATCTGAAAATTATCATTTTGTCTCAATATAAAGAATATTGTGGATCTACTCCATAGGTTCAGAAACGAAGCATGGTTACTATATATAGATTATTTTCATATGACTCTTAAACATTCCATGTCTTCTAATGTAGGAAATGCACATTTTTTCTCCTTGCACTATAACGGGTTCACATTATCTAGTCTATACAAGAGAGACTGATCGTCACTACTATTATTCAATGATGGTTCCATGGATTATAATTCGAAAGTCTCAACTACATATATATTTTTCCGTGTTCACTCATGTGTAAGCCTCATACTTCTTGCATCACATCCTAACTTCAGAGTGGAGTAGAGTTGCTCCATTTGATTAAAAAAAAAAAAAACAGGAATTTTTTCCGTACCTTACCAATGACCATGGAATTGAAATGTTTGAAATGGAGGTTCAACAACTATCCTTGATGTCAACTCCGCAATAATAGGGATGTAGTCTCAAAATGGTCATTTTGTCTCAATATAACGAATATGGTGTTCTAGTGGATGAATTAGAAATCTGCGGTCCAGTACATGCTAGATGGTGCTATTCAGTAGAGCAATATTTGGAAGTTCTAACCAAATACGTCAGGGACAAGTCAAAGCCAGAGGCGGGCATGGCTACTGGCTACATGATTGATGACAGCCTGGGTTTTTGTACGGAGTACTTCGAACTGTACGAGCATGCCAAAAGTTGAGTTTGGGATGCAGAAGAAGAATTGAAAGATTCAGGGGAATGCCTCCTTGGAAAACCAAGGCCCAAGGTCCTCACAGACCATGAAATCGAGCAAATACACAAATACGTGATAACTCACTCCATACATACCGAAGAGTTGTTGGAGTAAGCACCTGTGCCTTTATGCTTTTTCAGTTACCCATAGAAATCTGCATGTTTATTGTAATCTTCATGGTTATGCTCTCATTTGTTGGAGTCTGATGAGTTAATTTGGTCTATATTGTATTCACAGAGAATGGACTTCGCAGCAACAAGATTTCCGGCGACGCCGTAAAGCCTTCTCAAGCAGCCATAGGCGTCAAAGGAGAACACCGATTCCGTGTCCGCCAGAGCTTGCAACGCCATTTCCAAAGTTTGCCGACTGGCTTAATACCCATGTCCGTGAATTGAAGGAAGCAGAATTTCCCGTGTCCCAGGAACTAGACTCTCTCCACTGTCTTCCTTCAGAGCATGCTTGGGCTTTTAATGCCATGTGGGCTTATGGATGCCATTTTACTAGTCAGTCTGAGACTAGACCTGCGACTGTTACCTTTGACAGCGGAATAGCGGCCATCCCTCCCTCACCTACTTGTACTTCTATAGATGTCGGTATTCTCAAGAATATCATTCTGTTCACCTACGGGGGAGTGAATTGTGTACTCATGGAGGCATCATGGATTAAAACCCGGGATCAAGGTCGGGCAGTTGTGCGTAAGGATGCATACGGCTTTTGGCTCGTTCAATACCACTGCAGGGAAGTATCTGAAAATGATAACCCATATGTATACCCAGCAAATGTCTCACAAGTCTTCTTTGTCTCAAATCGTCTTGATCCCACATGGAAGGTTGTTTTGCGTCATGATCCGCGAAGTAAACGGATACAAGGCAACAGGGAGGTACATGTTTTCGGTGCCGCAAGTTCCACATGCCCAACCTTGAGTACCCGTTCCGGTATTCACCATGATAGCACAATTAACCGAGAGAGAGTACCCGAACAAGACGAGGAAGAGGTCCCTCTGGAGAGGTTCAACGCCCATGTGCGCGAGGAAGAACATCTGGACGATGAAGCACACCTGGAGGATACGCAATTCCATGACGAATTCGAAATTCAGTATGTTGAGAAGTACTCAGCCTGAATGTCCCAGAGCTTGGATCCCGAAGCTTGGGACCGTAGCCCAAATGAAGTGAGCTTGACATGGCACGGTTTAGTGTCTTCTTTGCTTTTATTTCGTCATTTCACGATTTAGAGAAAGCTGCGTCTTGCTCGTATGCAACTGTAGACATGTTCCTCGTAACAAATTTTGCACTGAACATTTGCCTCATGATATTTAGTCATGATCAGTACAAGACTACATGTTAGATTCGATGTTACATGTTTCATTTCGTATATTCAGGAATACTATCTTGCTCTTGTTATAATACACGCCTAATCAAAACTGTTCCCATAGCACTAACTCTGAAGTCCTAGCCTTCAGTTGTACTTGACTAGATGATTTCTAATGTAATTTTGTAATTCATGAAGCCTCATACGGGCCCAGAGTTCTCTAGGAACATGAGAGATTTTGATGTAAACACAGATTTTTGTATAAACCAATGAGGACTTGACCCACCGGCATTGTCGGTTTTCCAGTTATAAAAGCATTCTACTTTCGTCCATAATGTGATATGAGACGGAGTTCTATGATTTCGTCAGAGCTGACCCAATTTCTTGGTTGGAGACACAGCTTTGGAGCATGCTGCCCCATCCGTCGAGGATTGGTTTCTCATTGTTTTGGTTAAATTCGCATACTAGTAACTCAAAGGTGGTATGACATTATATCGGTAAGCCATAGCTTCTTTAATTTACATCATCAATTACTGCATCTATTTTACATTTCAGCTTATCGAATTGAATTGGAGATACAGTCCACCTCGAGCAGAAAAGTATTGTTAGGACTGGCTGTATACCAAGTCTAACATGGGACTGAGGATCCTACACGTTCATTGTGTGCATGGTCGAAATAAGAGTAAACTATTCACTTCTTTTTACCGTTTCGAATGCCAAAAGAGCGTCAACAATCTTGTTTAAGTAGTTGTTGCATTTGAGACGTAGGATTTCTTTAATGCGACATCTATTTACCAACCTCTAGTAACACCAAAAGTCATGTTGGTGAATTATCTGCAGAGAACGTGGAACTCAGTTTCCAGTGGAATCCAGTGAGTTAACCTTCTTTCACCAAAACTCATGATTTGTTTGAAAAGTATTTAATCACTGTACGTATGCCCTCATAGTTGCTTTTCTTGCAAGTCTAGATGTAATGTCACATAAGCAGACCCTAGGATCTACCGTATCTTGCATTTCTCTTAAATCATTTGATCAAGTTACTTTGCAGTCACTAAATGAACAACTAAATGACTACCTCCCTTCCCATGATTTGACCTCTTGTGTATTAGTGTAGTTCTGTTGATTAATGGAGGCTAAGTATCCCATTATCGAGATACGGTTAAATCTTTTTCAGGATTTGATTAGACTACCTATGTGTGTGGTGTTACAACTACATCATGTCTGCGTTGATTTTCCCCATCACCGTCAGTCATGATCCACGTCGAAGTGGCTTCACAGAGTCGGTGCTTGCGTATATAATGTGCGTTAATGTTCAATTGGCGCTGATACTTCCTTATTTTTCTCCTTTGTTTTGAAGCTGCTTACCTCCTCAACATTCGGTTTCCGCCTTCAGCTGGTTAGTGTCCTCTTTCTCTCTGTCTCAGCCATATCCATACTTTCCACTTTAGGTACTTACGAATGTTTCCTTGAGGTTCCAACAGCCAGTCCTAATTGTATCCTCGCATGTGAATTATGCAGGTTACAATGTCGGAAATTCCTGAGACGTGTTCGATTCCCTGGTTCATCAATTTTATGCGCCTCCACAATTCCGGGCTAACCCCTACTGTAATGCCAACCGAGTACATGCCATTGCGCCTTGCCCTCGCCGAGTTCTTCGGCCGTAAAACTGCAACTGGATTCGCATTCAACGACCAGGGTATACCTAGCTACAAGGTGTATGTTCATGATCTTTTTTCACGCGTTCTGCAGCTGCCATGGCCACTCTCCGGCGTACTACCTTTCCATTTTGCCCGAGGTCTTTTGGCCGAGGCTATGGGTGTTGAAGTAAACTGGTCCGTCTTTGCATACCGCGCCACACACCCCCACCAATCTTACACTTGGATCCCTCGCTACTTACCTGAATTCGCTGATCTCACCGAGCCTCTCCCTCCGATGGACGTCATTATGCCACGAGTTCCATGCATTGTAAGCACATGATCTCCCCTGGTTAATGTACAATTTTGTGTTCAGTTATGTTGGTTTTTTATATCCCGTGAAAGGAAATACTCTGTTCCAGCCTTCGACACTACTTTGCAGTTGTGGCCATGGCATGGTGTGCACATCTTACCTCTTTGCTTAGTCTCATTGTTCAATACACTACATGTATTTCTGGTCCTCAAAATTCCCGGATTATGCTGTTAAGATTGATGTACTTCAGTGCTTCTTCTTTCTGCGCATCCCACACTTGTTGAGACGCTATTCGATCTAATTTGTCATGGATGATTGCAAACTGGCAGATCCCTCCGTGTCCAATTGAAGACGTGAATCGCGGTCAACATCTTGCCCAAGGCCTCCACGCCAACGCAGCTGTCGATGGCGAAATTCCCCAGAACCGCGTGTCAAGTGCAGCGATCATTTCAGCCCAACGTCTCACACAAATGTTCCAGATGGCCCTCTAAATGTTAATTCTGAAGCCAGAGAGGAAGCCGTAAAGACACCCCCTACCGTGGGACAGGGCAGTAACAAAGGGGAGACCATGAAGGAGGGATCACGCATTCAGGACCCGGCCGCAGTGATTGCACTGGAAATGTTACGCCCATCCATAACGGGAGCAGTAGAGTCTGAACGCGCGCGTCTGAATATGACTCGTCACGACGTGGGAAAAAATGCTGCTATCATCCGGGGCTGCCTTGCAGAAGAACGCGATCGTTTAAGGTTCCTGGAACGCAAGATGGCTGAAATATCGGACAGCCACGACCGCGCAGTAGAGGAATTCCGTCGTGCCTGAGATGTTTTGAATTCGGCAAAGAACAACGAGTTAGCACTTGCGACCCGCGAGCAAAAGTTGGCAATGCGGTCCTTCACTCGAATTTGCGAGGACCTCGTCCACTCGTGGAAGGAGAATGCTGCGGTTGCATATACCAGACTCGAATCCTGGGAATTCAAGATGAAGCGACACTATGACCGGGTGGCTAAACTGGACTCCGACCTTAACGACGCAGAGCGCTTCATGAGGAATGAGGTCCGAATCGTGGACACATCTCTCGGTCATCTAAAGGCGCTGCAGACGGTCCTTGCTAATCTGTGAGTGTGTGAACTTCGACAAAGCTACAGCGGACGAATTCGATATTGGTGTGCACAATGAGTAGACACAGCTGATTATCGAAGTTATGGAACCCGAGTTTTTTTTGTAAATGTGTAGACATTGGACATGTAGTATCAGAGGTTGATAAATGTCGGAGTTGATTTGTCGCTCTCGGTTAGATTCAGTATGAAGGACGCAAGGTTAGGAGTTGCAAGTAGATGCTAAAATTGCATGCAGACAAATGCAAACTCTGTAATGCATGATTTTCTGAATATACTGTGCCATTTTCCGAAGGATGTCCCATGACAAAGGAGTCGTAGAAATCAATTACTCCAACGTGGCATAGATTCGCTGGATCTCTTTCAGCATTTTGTTCCGTTTGATACTGCGGTGACGTCCGGCGGGTCCTCCCAGTCCCCAAACGCATTCTTAATTCCCAGTTTCACTCTTACTCTACTACCTTCCGACCCTTCTTCCATGTAGAAGTCCACGGTAGAAATCTAACTTGGTGGATGAAGTTCTCCTCATTCGACAGAGTGAAAAGGGCGTCATAAAATTGTTGACCTGTAACTCCGAGAAATAATTTTGCGGGTGGGCCAGGGAGGTGAACGCTGCAAGTGCGAGGATCACGAAGGTGAAAACGCTGTTCCCGGGGGTTAGGGAGGAAGCATGGTAAAGTGGACCACAAAGTGCAATTTGTGATCAATAAGAAGTGAATATGAAGTGTGCTGTTTTTCAAAGCTCAAAGCTGATTTTGAGCATTTTGGTGTAGTTTTTGAGCATTTTAGTCACTTTTTAAGGTGTCATAAGGTATCTTCTAGGCATCTCCGTAAAAGAAACATCTCCAATTGAAACTTAATTTGACCGCTAGTTCTAAATCATAAAAATGAACTTTTCCAAAGTCTTAATTTCTTCATTTGGCACCCTCTATTGTCTATAGAGGATGTTTTTTCCAATTTAAAAAACAATGTTCGGTGAAAAAAACCTCACAAAAAGTTTCACGGAAAACAGTGTTTTAAAAACGTCCTTGAAATACTTTTCGTCCGCCCAAACTTTCATTTGAACTTGGTCATGGTCATTTCTACAACCGCAATTAAGAAACAGAGGTCTCGTCGAAATCGAAAGTGATTTCTAAACAAAATTCCCCATCTTCTTATCACTTTTTCAAATGACAGCTTTCACTTTGTCCCACTTTGCGGTTCTCGTTCGACATCGTAGAAGCCGCGGATCCGTTCAGAAATTCCCCACACTCTTTATAACCAAGTCTATTTTCCATATCCGAACTTTTTTTCAACATCTCGTAAATGATGATGCCACTTTTTCTAGTATTTGCAAGAATGGCTGAAATTGACAATGAGCTAAGCACTTTTGTGGTCCACTTTACCATGCTTCCCCCCGTTACGGATACAGTAGTGCCCTACGATTGGTCGTTTCTTTGGTAGTTTCATATTCGCACGAGAATAACATCGTCAGAGCTCTCTTAACATTTGTTGTACACCAAAATATCTCATTAGCCAATCAAAACCACAGGCCAGAAATACATTAACACCAATCTCTCAGTTTGGTGTACATCCCTAGTGTAGTTGGAGCCTCTTTCTACTAGTGCTTCCATTTAAATAAAAATAGCATACTCTTTTGAAAAACCAAATTTTTAATAAAAATGTGAATTGCAATATCTTTAGCGAGACTTAGTGTAAGGGATGAGCTCTATTTGGTTGGATAATTATTTTGAGTTGCAGAATGTACAATTTCAACAATTGTTAGGAATTTTTTTGTGTTATAGTGAACTACTTTTACAAAATATTTTTATATAAATTCTAATCAAAATCCAATTTACGCTTCTAGCGAAATATTTGGAGAGGTTGTATAATATTTCTTACAATACAGAAGCTATACACAGTTCACACATTTGCGAACTAACTCCAATTACTAGTGGAGAGGATTAGTATTGCTGCAAGTCTTTTCTTGAGATTAGAACCTTGTTTTGTTGAGAGAACCAAATATCCACTCATTGGGTGGCTACCCTGCTGTGAGACCACAGTCTTCGACTCTTCACCCGAACGGATCGAGTGAATTGGTTTCTAAACGGAAAGAATCGTAGAGTAAGCTTATTCCGATCCCACTGGAAAGCAGTAACTTAGGCGAAGCGTGTTTGATGATGTATTTGCATATCGTCGGTAGCCAACTAAAATCAAAACTGACGGAGAAGCTTCAGGAGACACCCCCAACTCCACTACAGCGCCACTGCAGACATTCCCTAATCTCAGGAGCCCGAGTCCTTCTCCAAAATGGTACTCATGCGATACCCTCGTGATACTGCTGTTATATCCGCTACATGCTCGGGCGGTTATCTTAATCACATAGATTACACAATCTTCGAAAATCCTGTATTCCAGAAACTAAAATGTACGCACCACACCAAGTCAAGCAACGCACACCTAAAACCGCCACAGCAGCCCCCGAAACATAAAACATCTACAGATTCAGTAGAATTCCAGAACCAGAAAGTACAGCTCAGGTAGACAAAGCCGGTTTTGGGTACTCCCCTGTCTGCAGACAAGGTGGGCGACGCAAGTGTTAGAATGAGCCGCCGCTGCTATTTGCGCACTAAGCAGGATTGCTTCGATCTAGACAGGATTGAGGCTAAACAGAGAGAGCAGTGAGATTGCCGAGGGCGTTCACTTTAATCTTTGCGTTTATTTTTAAGCCTAGTTGCGTTTGTTGTGGAAATCGTCTTTCGGCAAGTTTCGGTGAGAGCGTGGTTGCGCATTTGCGGAGGAGCGCGCGGGAGCGATGGCGGGGTGAGGCGGTGTTTGTGCTGTGGTTCTGCATTAGTTTCTGGCGCTCGCATGAAGCTGCATTGGATCGCCGTTGCGGAGCTTATTTTCTCTTACCATTGACGCCAGTTTTGTTAGCGGAGGTTCAGGTATGCGGCGCTTCTTGTTTCGTTTTGTCGGTAGCTTGATTTGCGGTTGTTTATTTTATTAAGGTTTGATGGATTGTGCTAGGGTAGCGCAGGGGTTTGAGTTTTGGAGAGGATTTGATTAGCGGATTTTCTTTATTTGATGTCAATTTTAGGCGTGAGTTGAGGTTATGGAGGTCGAATTCTTGGCTCGTGCGTTTGTTTCGAAGCGTTTCAGTAGGTTGATGGATGCTAGGGTTGAATATTGGACTATGCAGGCTTCGTCTCTAGCGGTTTGATGATTGCTTGATTTGGTTAGAGGAGTATCGTTTTTGGTGTTGGCCGTGGAATTTGCATTGAAATTTAGAGTAATGCTGAATGAGAAGATGTAGGCAGTCTATAGCTGTCCATGTGATGAAGACGGTCATTGTCAATTTATTTGTGGTGGAATAGATTCGACACATACCAGCTCTTAGGATTTCAAGAAGGTTAGAATGTCGGATGATTGGTTTGACATTTTCTTAGAGCAGCCATTTTGATACATTTGTCCACTCATTGGTAGGAAATGTGATTTAAGTAGTCTTTCTTAGTTATGCGCATATGTATTAGAGGAACACCTTTCTGTCTGATGCATTTTCATTCTAGTCGTGTGCATCTGGTTTACTAAATTTTTGTTTCTTGCAGTTCGACGCGTCCTCGAGCGTATGTAAAGATGAAGATGCCGAGCTGGACGCTGACCTGACAAGTCTCCGTGAACGAAATGCTGCTGTGAGTCCCTTACCTTGGACCGACTTCTGAGATGGCAGCATTACAAGAGTACAAAATGTATTCTGACGTGGAATGGTGTATACATGTATCCTGTCTGTGCACTTCCTGATAATCTCCTTGCTGTTTTCTTATATGATTGCGATGGATTTTGAACGCACGGTATGTTTAGGCTACCCTGTCGATGTTGCTAATGGTGTGAAGATGTTACCATTTGCTATTGGTCCTTGCGTGTATAAAAAAATCTTGGTTTGTCAATCTGTGAGCAGGTACTCTTGTAATGCTGAATAAACTCTAATTGAACCCGTTTGATTTTAGGAACAGTAGCTCATGAAGCATAATGCTATACGTGTTGATACATGTTTCAGAAGAGGTTCAAGATTATCTCAAGATTATCTGCATAGGTTCTTTTCGGCGTCCAGCGAACCTCTCGAGGTCATATTTGAAGAGTGCGCAACGTGATTGACCGTGACAATTAACTTTCGACGCTGCCTTCAACACAGGCAGCGGTCCATCAGCCAAGAGCGGTGCTGGGTGATCGATCAACATGTCGCGTATTTGGAATTTTTTCGTGACACGGATCGTGGGATTGTGTCAAGTTTGCTTTCGTACTCTCGGGCTCTTGCCGGGTCCATCTTACTCCCGGTTATTACCAGAATCAGACTTGGAGTCCCAGTCCGAGCCATTGATAGCATCAGATCACTATCAGAACGGAAGTGCACGTGAGCAGGAGTACATAAGAAAGACTGAGGAGTTACAGCAACTGCAGGGTGAACGTAGTCGCCAGAAAGCGCTGATTGCGGACCTTAAAGCTCAACTGGAGGAAGCAGGTGCTAATTCCAGCAGTAGAGTCGAGGAGCTTCAAATAGAGTTGCAAACTCAAAGCAGTAAAAACGAGGAGCTTCGAACAGAGTTGCAAATTCAAAGCGGTAGAATTGAGGAGCTCCAAACAGAGTTGCAAACTCAACGCAGTGACTATGAAGAGCGGATTTCAAATCTTGAGGATGAACTGAAAGAGAATCAACAACGGATAGCGGAGCTTGAAGATCAATTGAAGAGATTGCAAATCTCTAAGAAGGACGAAATTGCTGCACAAGCGGAGGAGATCCAAAAACTTGTTAAGCAATTAGAACTCGCAGAACATCAGAACTCGGCTGACTTCGCCGGCGGTGAGTCCTTCTTGGACTCAGGGGCCACTCCACATCTTCTGAACAAAGTTGTGGAAAGAGTGAACCAGACATCCGGAAATTTCACTAAGCTCTTAATGCCGGCTTTGAAGAACGGTGGTGTAGTCTGCACCGAAGTGGCTAAGGCACTAGCGCCATCCGTGTCCTTTGAAAGGGCTGCTCACACCAAGTACGTGTACCAAGCGCTCGTCTGCGAGGTTCTGTTTGCCGATTTCGAGAGTGAATATTTCAACATCAAGGACAACGCACCGGAAATTCTTGACCCTGAGCAGCTTCGGAAAGAAAATTTTCAGCGTTACCAGCAATTAACCGCATTGGAGAATCCCGAAGAACTTGTCTACGAAGATGCAATAGAGAGCGACTTCCGCAAGTATTGCAACAAGAAGCAAAAGGATTTGATCGCCGCCCTTTCCTTAACCGGCGCCCCTGGTGTTGACGATGTGGGAGCTTTGATATTTGGTGAAGTGTTTGGTCCTGATGGTATTCGAAGGGGGGACTCAGCTGGGACTCAATCACAGGTCAAAGTAGCCTCAGCCTTCGTCAAATTTGCGCTGTCTGTCTTCCTTGTCCATAAGCTTTCATTCTCAATGCATCCTATAGCCAGGAAATTTCGAGTGAAAGACGCTGTAGAATTCAAACCGGAATACATGGAACCTGTTGTTGCGCAAGCTGATAGCGACGATGAGGACGCTGATTCCATCTCTCTCAGTGTAGGCTTCATGGTAGTCCCAGGGTTTTACGTGAATAGAATAGTCGTCCACAGTAGAGTTTATACAGTGAAAAGATCATAGAGTTTTCATACACTTTTTGACATTGTTGTGACCCCAGACATTATAGACACGATCTGAGCAACGGTAGGGGCTAGTACAGGCCTCTGCGATTGCTGGCAATCTCCATGCCATGGTTTTGTCAGCGAGTACGGGCCTATGCGATCGCTGGCAAAACCATGTCATGGAGAGGGCAAATGTATCAATTCAAGTTCAATTCAAGAAACAACGAGTGGACTCTCTGCCCACCCTGCTTGTAATGAGTACTTGTCATGACAGTCTCAGTGTAAAAGGATGACTTCAGGTTTCCGAGCTTGGAGCATCGACAACCGTAAGAATTGTTTGTGCTGCAGTTGTTGTAAAGTTATAGCAGAGATGTTGTGGAAGTCGTGTATTATTGCAGCATATAAAGGGTATGATCCCCTTCCACAGGCTTCATGGATGCTACTACTGATCCACACTTAAAACTGATCTTGGTGCATACAAGAGTAATCTCCTGGTAAGAAGCAGCAGCTGCTCAACTTGCTAACTTTCTTGAATGTGTAGTGGGTGACAAACTTCATGGAAATGATGATGCTAGAGGTTCGTGTGAGCAGGCCATCAGCTAAGAACGATTCAAGGCACTCGAATAACATAACAGTGTCAATTCTTATTCCACATACGTCATAAGCTCCTAAAACGTTCGAATATCTTCCATGTTTTGAACCCTCTTGACAGGCAGTTTCTACAAGTCTAATTGCTACTTGATCAAATAAAATTTCAGAGTTTCTGGTTGAAGATACCAGGAAGGAAGAGCTTGAAAATTGCGTGTCAGTACACCAGGTGGAGTTGTCATTTTCTTGTTCGATTGAACTTCGAACTCTGCTTACAAATGACTCTTCGCATTGGCTTTGGGCCCCAGGACAACATGTCTTCTCCAGGAGAGACACACATGATAATCCTTTGAGCTCTGAAACGCTGATAAGTGTTTTGAGATTCAGTGCTATCTTCTAAGATGCCTTTGTCTGAACTTTGTGCAACCGAGTCTAGAGACGCAATGCTAACGGTCCAATGACACAGTGGCAATGCTTCAAACAAGAGCACTAAAAAGCTGAGAGAACGCATTGCTAAGGAAGGCCTCGACATATCTTGTGATATACCTTGGCCCATCTCCTTCAGATGAAGCAATTATCTACACAGCAACCAATCCACATGAAAACATGGTGTGCCTACTAAACACGCTAGAATCAGAAAAGCAGGACGGAACCTTGTGAGGCTGCGTTCCCTGTCCATATCAACAGCACTCTCTACTAAGAAATTTTGCTCCAATCTCTTCCTAAACAACCACGACAACGTGTCAAGATAAGATATACAAACAGATGTCTGCAGCAGAAAACACCCGTGCAGTTATGGAACAGTCTGGTGGAGAGTAGAGATCACCCATCAGTACAGGCCCACAAAAGATACCACCGGAGTATAGACACCCACAGAATCTACGAGCTTCAATACTCGATTTCTCTGTTGCCAGGATCGATTAGCAAGACCACTTGAAGACAGAGAAAACCTAGTTGTAAGAGCAAGCATGGATCGATGCAGAAGGGGAAAAGAGCAATATACCCACCCTGAAGAGAAACCAGCAACAGGGGCATAACATAATTGACGATATACTAATGGCGCTTGTAGGCCAACTGTATGAATTAATTAAATGAAAGGGGGGATAAGACGATGACCGATGGGCATCAGTCTCCCGATGTACAATGAGGCTATACTTGTGATTACATATTACATCGTGATTCTAAATCTCAACCTCTGTCCTACACTATCTCATGTACTGTTCGTCAGCCTCTGTCCTCTTCGAATCCAAACCGACTTGTTATAGCCGTAATCGGACTACGGGCTTGCAACATCTCATACTCTTGGGCCGGACGAGCAACGCCAACCAAGCTACCGGCAGCCTACAGGCCGTTTGCAATTCGGTGAAAGAGGTGAAAAAGAAAAAAACTATAGCTACAGGCTACAGACCAAAAGGCCAAACACTAAGCGTCGTAAGTAGACAACAAGCAGCGACGTCTTGAGCACAGGGCAACCTCTGTCACGAACTCCATAGCCGAGCGACTCCGCATTGAGCAGAAAAATTGGCGCGATGTGAGAACTTGACTGATTATTAGTCATAGCCAAGCTCGTCAATCATATCCGCATTGCCAGACTCGAAGCGTAGGTGGTTTATAGAACCACGCCTTCCCAAAAAACGGGCAAAAATTATATATACAAATACATTGCTGCCGCTGTGATCAGAATAGTAACGAAATTTTCGAGATGCACGAGCGTTTAAAAACACCAAAAAACGGCTCCAAAGACCAGCCCCCGCCAACCGCTGTCCTTGCTCTCCACACAACCTCCCCCAACCAGCTTCCAAACCACGCCAACGGAATGCCAACCACGAATAAGCCCCAACAATGTCCGGCAAACCCCCGCCGCGACTTCCAGCAATCAATCCACCATGTGATACGTAGTATTGTCCGGCGCAAACGCCCAGTAATCCCGCAACTGCATCCGACACAGGCTCGGGCTCTTGGTCTCGATCAGCTGCAGCAGGTGCTGGAAAAACGCCACATCGCAGGCAATGATCAACCCTCCCTCGTGCTTGTACCCGAACTCCTCCGCGGACTTCTCCAGCAGCACCCGAAACGTCTCGTGCTTGAGCACCTTGGCCTTGATCACAAACCGCCGCCGCTCCTCCCCCACGTACACCACGAGAAACCCCGCCGGCACGTCGCTCGGCACCTTGTCCTCCTCGGCGTCGCTCCCCGGCACCACCATCGCCGCATTGTGCCCGTGGCCATGGTGATGGTGATGGTGATGGTGCAGCCCGCTCACTATCCCCTGGTGCAGCTTCTGCAGCGCCCTCTGCACCTTCGCCCCGCACCTCCCCATCGCTGCCGCTGCAAACCCCAAACTCCCCCACCAACACGCCCTTCACCAAAACTGACCTCCCAACACTCCCAACGTCAAGGAACACACCATTGATTGCTCATAACTTCAATTTAGCTGCGCAATCTTCCGCTTACGAGCGAGAGGGTGAATGGAAGACGATGAAACTGTGAATATATATGTTGGTGCGGAATATAATCAAAAGTAAAAGTAGGGGGTGGTGTTAAAGTAAAAGTGATTGTGGAGAGGAGCATTCGAGGAATGAGGGGGAGGAGGAGTGGTAAACCGTGACCGTGTTTGGGGGAGAGGGGTGTACGTGAGGGGGACATTTGAGTTGGTGGGGTCTAGGAAGGGGGTCGGTATAGGGGAGAGTGGCGGGTTTGGGGGGGTGGCGCGAAAGGGGCGGAGTGAGGTGCGCGTGGGGGCCACGATTTCGGACCAGGGCCGTGTTTTGTGGGTTTGGATACGGGGTGGATGAATGTGCGGGTGTCTCGGGCGGGGGGTGGATGGATGAGAAGGCTAATTATGCGCCGGGGAGAGCGGGGAGGGGGGCGTTTCAATCAGTTTGTGTTTTACTTTTTACTTTTTTTTTGAATTGTTCGTTGTTTTGTGGGGTTTGGTAATTGTTGAAAAGTAGCTTTTGGGGTTTTTAGTTGTTGGGAGGGGCGGGATCATATGTTCTGTAGTGGTTCAACGATTGTTGGGCTGAAGTGATTGGGAAATGTATTCCTTTTTTGTGTTGTGGAAGGATTTGTGCAATTGGAATAGTTTTTGAACAGATTGTAGGGCAAATATGAGTGTTGCCTTTTCATTTTTGGAGTCACCAAATAAAGTGAATGTGTCAAAATCACTACCCTGTTAGAAATTCTATTGCATTTTTTGGATCACACAAATGTTGATTCCAAAATATTGATAGTGAAGTATGAAATTTCAATACCTTGTTAGTTATAAATGATTAATGGAATGTATTTTTTAGTTATAAATGATTAATGGAATGTATTTTTGGATGAAGAAATGCATCTATGATTTTGTCTAAAATCTATATATTAACCCTTAAAGGACATATGCTTTCCTGATACCACACCCAAAATCTTTTTTAAACTCCATTTTAACCACAATTCTATTTTCAATTTGCTTTGGCTCTATTCTAAAAAGTTATAGATCTCCTTAAGGTGCTTGGTTTGGCATTCTAAAAATCCCATTTGATATAATGGAGTGTAAGTTATGAGCAAGATTCTTTTCAAAAAAAACCCGGCCCCTCGGGCTGGGTCTGACGTTTAAGGATTAATGCTGATATAAACTACAACTACGTTGGCTGGTAAATTATCTGTTAGCTCGTCACATTTATCAAATACATGAAAGTTGCGTCATCAAGATAAGTAGGTAGTAGGTATAGTTTCAACTTTCATCAGTACACTTAGTACTGTAAAGTGTTGTAAAGACCTTCCTGGTTCTTTAGAAAATATCAATGAGTTGAATTGTCTTAGATATATCATCTGCCATCGACAAGTCTTCAGATACTCAATATAGGTTGTTGGAATATGCATTTTGGAATGCTCAATGGACGGAAAATTTCAATGAGTTGAATTGTCTTAGATATATCACCTGCCATCGACAAGTCTTCAAGAACTCAATATAGGTTGTTGAAGTGTGTGTTTAGGAATGCTCTATGGACGGAAAATTTCAATGAGTTGAATTGTCTTAGATACATCACTTGCCATCGACAAGTCTTCAAGCACTCAGTAGAGGTTGTTGGCTTGTACGTTTATGAATGCTCTATGGACGGACGTGAGAATGTTTTGCCCAATCACATGAGTTGCCATCTTAAGTATCTTTTGTAACTTTTCTCCATAAGTAAAGCTATACTACAATACCAGTAGTTTTACTACATTAGAGGCTGACATATTTATCACTTGAATACCCGCTAGTTCATTTTAATAAACATTCAAGCCAAGATACAATAATAAAAAGACAATTTAAAAGTCCCTGTTGTATACAAGATTTAGCGTTTGTTATTCTTTGCTTCAAATCTGCGGACTTAGGGGGAACAATATGTATTTGGCTAAATATAGGAAAACTTTTTGAATTGGTCCACTCAAACGAAGTTGAAGATAAAGAAACAAAACATTGACAAAATTATCAAATCTTAAAACATTCTTTGATGCCTCTTGAATCAATCATTTACCTTCAAGTTCTTCATGGATTCATTTTTAACCCCTAAAGTTCTGAGGGTATTTTTCATCAAAACTGCGTCAAAACAGCCCCTCTTCAAAGCAAGGTGGACTTTGCAAAGTTGGGATTTTAATTAGTACATCTAACCGTAAGATCTTGTAGCTAACTTCTATGTCTACATGTCCACCAAATCTTACACAATCATTCCTCACCAATTGCAAGATCATAACGTTCAAAGTTAAAAAACAAGTTTTTTTCCCTTGCGCACAAAGGAATCAGCAGAGTTTTGAAGGCCCGAAAAACCATTTTTTTGCTTTATGGATTTTGGGGGTTTTGATGCACGTCAAAGAAGACTGAGTTAGCTAATTGTATAAAGAAAATTATATTCAAAAAAGTTGTGGAAGGTTGCCAAAAAAATCATTTTCCGCTAAGGGGTATTCTGAAATTCACAAACAAAGGCCGTTTTTTGACAATAAAAATAGCAAATGAAAAAATTTTGGATTGAAAATCCGAACGATGGGAACATGATTTACTGCCTTCTCTATATATAGAAATTTTTATTTTTGAAAAATATCAAAATCTCAATTTTTGGTGGAATTTCAAAGTTTCGTCTTTGGGCAGACTTTGGCAGATTTTGGCAGTTTTGGGCAATTTTGGGCAGAATTTGCTGCATTCACAGTGGCTTAGAAAATTTCAGCAGATGCCCAACGAGTAGCGTTTGACACTTAAACCTCCATAACTTTTGATCCCGATGTCGGAATTGAAAAATCAAAATACCCACACGAAGATCTCCGAACGGCCCACCTTCAATAAAAATTTCAGAAAATCCGGATGTAAATTGCATTCATAGGTACATGCCCAAATTCCAAAAGAGCCCAAATGTGGATGATTGTCCTTTAGGGGTTAAATATTTGAAATCTCTACAACTTTTTTTTTTTATAAAAGCATTTCAAAGCCACCAATTCTGTTAACTTGATTACATTAGTGAGCAAAAAACATCTTCTACAATAAAAAAAAAATCTCGACATTCAAATTAAAGCAATATTATCCAATAAATTCATCACATATTTAAGTTCATAATAAATAACTTATTGTTCCTTTAAAGTTTGTACCATTTGCATTGAAGACCATAGATATTTAATTTCAACTTTTTAGATATTTTCCTAAATAATTTAAACTACTCTAACCATACAATAGCATCATGGTAAAAAACCTCCAAATCATACTACAAACACAAGACTTCAAAACAACATTTACCATTTCCAAGCAGCAGCCAAAACAAAAACAGAACCAACGAAGTAATCCCACAACCCCGGAATAACAACCCCGGAATAACACATTCCCCGAAGCTCAATGACATTCCTTCCAAAGAAAAACAAGACGACAACAATACTTTCAAAGAAGGTGGCAAAGCCATCCCATATGAATTTCATTTCTTCACCAGGTTCGTACATGACAACCCCTTCGAATGAATCCATGGTCAATCTGGTTGAAATCCCTTCCGAGTCCACGAAAGCCTCCGAAAACCACTGTTCGACGTGGAAAATGAGGTTTACACTGCAGCCACCTCCGAGGTAACTCGCCGTGGTCCTTTGCGACGTGAACTTAGGTCCGAGGAGTCGGACGGACCCATGGAAGAGGACTGAGCGTCGCCTTTGGAGTGCTCAGTGCAGCGCATCAATCACAGAGGGGGGTAGGTGAGACTCATGAATCCGGTAGCAGCAACTGACACTCCGCATTTGCCACTGCATTCGCAACGACGAGGTGATCACTGATCACTGATGATGATGATGAGTAAGTTAAGGGAGTCGTGGTACTTGTGCGGAGTGCGGACAGGCTTGCTTTCACCCCGCCCACGTCCTTTCCGTACGTCCTTTCCGTGCGCAAGGACCGGCGGTCGTTGGGCGGCCCGCCTCGCGTGCAGACTCTGCAGAGTCCCCACTCCCAGTCGAGTCGCGACTCGTGAGTAACGAGTCCGGACCCGCCCGAGATCCGGGCCCATGCCGGGGATACCCGGGACCACGCCCAGGACGGCCCGACCGGTACGTCGCGCTTTATAAAGGAGGGTTTCACACGCGCCCTGTACCGGGCCGGTGTCCTTCCCAGTACGCTCACCGCTATTTGCAGGCGTTTTTAGCGCTTTCCGCACGCCTGGCACTCATTTCTGGATTGCGCCATGCCGGCTGCTGTGTCATTCCGTTGCAGCAGACTCGTGTTCCTCGCACCTCCCTATTTTCTCCCCCTTGACTGCCTCTCCTGGTCTCACATCCCACCTCCTTGCATTTGTAATCTAAAATAACAAATTTTAAAAAATAAAAAATAAAAAGAAGTTTTCAGAAAGTTGTTTAATTTTTTTTTAAATGGATTGAATGATTGTTGGAGTGGTGGGAATGATGAGTTGGTATTATGGTGGATTGATGGATTTTTTACGGTAGTTTTGGCGAGCGGGGTGGGCTGGACCACGCCACCGGCAGCTGGTGGAACAGAATTGCATGTGAAAGGGGGCGGGTCTGACAAATGAGATGAAAGTTATGCTGGGCAGTGGGTCTGGTGAGCCGTATGGTGTACTTGGGGGAGTGATCAGTACTCCGCAGTTTCGATGGTAATCCACGTGTAGGTTGCAGGTGGGTAAGCTGGCTGCTTGTCTTCGTCGGAGTAACCTTTGTCAGAGCCATCAACGACGTGCATGCAGTGATTAACGTGAGGTTGAGAAAGTTATTATAGTTTCTCCTTATTTTCTGTGCAGGTGAGTGTGGTGCTGGTGAAGTTACTGCACCGTGATTTGAGGTTCGTTGGGATCATCTGAAAATGGGGGGTTAATCAGGGCTTAACATGCATTGGGTCGACACACTCGTAAGCAGGCCAGGCAGTGCAAGTCCGATCACGGATCTGGAGATGTGCGAAGATGTGTTAACTAACGATCAGCAGGTGGATGACGAGAGTGTTGCGAGCAGAACAGTTTCATGTTGATCCCGTCCTAGCATGTACACATACATGTGTAAGCAAAGCATCTGAATGATTTTAGTAACGTCCTCATTTCTGCACTCTGAGCAGGGCCCATGGCAATCTGGCGTATCTGGTTTTTATCCAGTTCGGACAACGCGAACGTTGCGGTGTACGTTAGTGTGTTCATTTGGGTAAATGACAGAGCATTGGACAATTGTCGGACCACACTTCTGATGCCTTGTTCCTTGATAGTGAGCATGCAGTCAATGGCGAAGGCAGGCAATGGCATATATGGGACCCCGCCAGTAGTACAATGTCCTAACGGGATTCGAACATTGCTTAGACTCCGTTTTGCTTTGTTGCTTTTCTTGCCGATATTGTCAGCATCTAATCCTATTGCTGTCGTTTCCTGAGGACTAGATGTGGTTATAATTGATTCTGGTGCACTCGTTACTTAAACCGGTCCGCCGGAAATTTGGCGTGGCACGGTACTAGACCAGAGACGTCTTGTTTCGGATCTGTTTAGAAAATGCTTGAAGCGCTTCGCCTGTTACTTAATCCTTTTGGAGCCATATCCAGGTTCAACTGCACCTAAAATTTTACGCATGACCTAGAAGGTTACGTAAATCTTTGTGAAACACACAAAATTCATTACCTACCAGGAATAGACCCTGGTGGCATATACTAGAAGAACAATCACATCGAATTCCGGATGCATTGTGGTATCTAAAGGATTCAATGTATTTGGAGGTACTCCTCTCTGAAGCAGATTATCTGGCCATGCCTGCCGTGAAGCATGAGTTGCAGTAAAGTTACAGTGGGGCTTGATAATGCAACACCAGATTGCGACGTTGGGGTCCAAGCATGGTTTCAGTTCAGACTTTTTTCATGAAATCTTGATAATAGTAAAAGAAGTTAGGCTGCCTTTCACAAAAACCAGCTCCATGGTTCATCCATCGTGCTGCACATGGGTCCACGACCATGTCAAGGTATCTGCCCGCCCTGATCTGTATGCTCAATCATACAGTTAAGTTTGTAGTTTCGGTCGAGCTTTTCTAATATAATTAAGCAAGCTGGTCACTTGTGGTAGTAAGCTTTACCCTTTTTCTTGCGTGATCAGTCCACTCAATCTCCATGAATTTTCCTGAGAAGCTGTATCACTTGTTTAATATTCAGTACTACACCGTGCCGTACTAGGGAAGTCAAAAGGTAGGCAAAGTTTTGCTCTTATTCTAAAGAGTACACTGAACACACATTTAACACAAGGCTTGCTGAAGAGACTCAAGACGCTACTCGTTTATGGAAGGCACCTCCTTGCAGTTTAACAATGAGCGAAGATTGTATCACCTAGTACGCATTAACCTGCTCACACGAATTGAGTCGGAACCCCCTGCCTCCGCGGCTTTGGATTATAATTTTGTGATCTCGAATTGTATAGGCACTTCCTAACTGTATAGCGAGATTTGCTTTGCATTCATGTATTTTACCAGCTCTGTCGGTGACCTGCTCAGAATACCCGGTGAAATTGTTCGAAGTTGATATGACACGACATATTGAGTTGCGTACTGCGTTCAGTATTTCACCTTCAATGACAACTGTTTCTTGAGGCTTGAGTGGGGCCTGCATTCTCTGTACCTCAAATGTTCTTTTCCAGTCAGATGGCACTGATAATGGCATGAATTTCCATACGGAAAAAAAAAGGAGAAAAAGAAAAGTTCATCACTCGAGCTTCTGCTCCACACCATATACGTAATTCTATCATAAGCGCCTAGTGTCCCTTCTCGACAAGAATTAAATAAAATTTCCCAGATCAACATGAAAACCAAGACAGCGTTAACCACTTCGTCTGAGCACATGAGCAAATTAAAACCTACTCGATCCTGCCAGTACATGAGGCTCACTTCCTGCATTTTCCTTCCTTAATTGCAGCTGCCTCAAAACTTCCCTACTGACAATTCGGTCCTGGCAAGGACAACTTGCCTTTCCCTTGTTCATTGAGAAAGTAGTTGGGTTATAAATGAAAGAGACGCCATGTTTACTCACCTGCCGGAACAGGCTTTGAGCATGCAGATCAGTATGAATTAATGATCAATATATTTACATGGTGGAATAATACAGCCTTCTTAACCTACGAAAGCGTGTCCTTGCCATAGTAGCGAACATCTACCAGGAATCTTCACAAATTCCGACAATCTAATCTGCTAAACTTCAAGTTAAGGAGAACGAAGGTGACAATGTGATGGCCATGGCCTGCACAAAAAAATTCCGTGAACGACTTCTATTCATGCTCTCAAAAAACAATTGAGAACTTACAGAGATCGCTTCTCCTATGGCTGATAGTACTTAAGTAATACATATCCTGCAACGACAAGGGGCAGGAAAAAGGCTAACTTGCAGCTGATTACAGAATATCATGCTCACTAATCTATCGCTCTTAATTGATAATTTACAACTCGCCGTGCCAAGCTCAAGGCTCCGGTGACTCGCATCCTACCCTTGTTTCGAGGTAGTGGTCATGAGCTGTGGCCTGGGTTTCATTCGTACAATAGAAATGCAGTACTAGCTGTCGAGATGGCCAAAACAAATGCTCCGAATTAGCGCAGCAAAAGTAGAGTAGCGGACAGTTTTCCTTTGTTTCTAGATCACTCCCACCCGAACAAGCTGAGTGTCTCATCTCGTCCTAACAATGTGTTGCCTCGCCCTCCAACCACCACAGAAAATGCTCAAAAATATCTGGCGAACACGCAATCCTCAACCCTCCTTCGCATCGCAACCCGTACTCCTCTTCAGACTTTTCCAACAGCGCTCGGAAGATGTTGTTGCTGAGGTACGACGTCCGGATGACGAACCGCCTCCGCTCCTCGCCCACATACACCGGGAGACTCCCAACGGGCACATCCTGCGGCGGACTCGACCAACAGTCCTCCTCGCAGTCCGAATTAGCATCCACAACGCTGTCATACCCACCCGACCGGTCCGAGCTCCCCCTAGACCGAGAAAACTCCGAAGACGCAAAGCTCAACCCCCTGCTAGAACCTCTTAACGAAGTCTGGATCTCATTCCGCGACATGTGCAACAGCTTCTTCAAAAACTGGTTCAGCTTCTTCGACTTCGTCATCATCAATTCACACAACAACCACTTCGCCCAACCTCTTCACCTGCAAACTAAAAAGCCTGCTCTACTCCGGATCCTGCAGCAGCTCACCTCGAAGCCTAGCTGCTTATATATTCCACCCAAGTGCCCACTCCAACTATATATTGCGGAAGCTGTATGTATGTCCTCACAGAGAGACGCGCATTCTCCAGATGACTGTAGCAAAGCGCAATCTCTCGGAAACGAATCACAGAAACTCGTACAACTTCTCCACAATTAATATAAAATACGCAACTTAGTAACTAGACTAGACTGTCTGGACGGAAAACGTCTGCTCCAACTTATTACTATATAGAATAACTTAGTTGCAGTTGCAAGTTATGTAAGTACTGTGCAGTGATGGTTATGGTTCTCTCTCTCTCTCTCTGCTCTCCTCCCAGATGCAGAGCCACCAAGCTCATTGCCGTAGTCTGACTAGATGGAGTGGGCAGTGGCGATGGCGATGGCGATGGATCAGAAGCAAACTGTAAGCTTGGTTGTTGTAGTTTCGGAGCTGAGCGCGCAGCTTTGGGGGCTCTATCTCATTCTCTATTATATCATAGTACTATATTCTATTATTCTTTTTATTATTCTTTTTATGTATTGGCGAGGCCCACAGTTTGGGGAGTATGGTGAACTAGACATCATTTTTTTTGTGTGTATGGGTGAACCGTGAGGCTAACTGAGGAGTATGGTGGAGGAGGTATGAAGGGCTGGGCGTGGTGAGCTTTTTGAGTTGGGAAGTTGTGTATCACTTTAAGTAATTTGCTAAAATTGTAGATGTTGTGTAGTATACTTTTGGACACCTTGTTTGTACAATAGTTATTTTTAAAAATTATTAAAATTATTAAAAAATAATAGTAATAATTATTAAAAAAAAAATCATCCATATGGAATATATTATTTCAATGTACAAAAATTTATGAATATAAATGAGCTATCCCTTAAACGACAACCCGAGCCCTTTGGGCTTGCTCATAACTTATACTCCATTGAACCAAATGGGGTTTTTAGGATACCAAACCAAACTCGTTAAAAAGATCTACTTCTTCATAATAGAGCTAAAACAAATCAAAAACATAAGCATGCTTAAAATGGAATTTAGAAGAGATTTTGGATGTGGTATTAGGCAAGGAATTGTCGTATCTAAACATTAGACCCTAGGGTTGGCATTAAGTGTATTTATGGTAAACTTGTCAAAAATTCATAATTTATACAAACAATGTTTAGACAATATATTTTGAAGTGCATTAAAATTATTTTTCTCAGAATAATTAGGTCCAATACTTTTTGAAATTTTATAGATAAAAAACATGCTCAAAATCCTTAAAGTCATGCTTATATGTGTTGCTACCTGAGAGCCATATAAGATTTTAGTGGCTCATGCATTCTTCATGATTCTTTCCTCCTATCCGCAAGGCAGAGCTTTCAATTCCTCTAAGCTTTGCAAATGGTGTGTTCTTCATAATTCTTTCCTCCTATCCGCAAGACGGAGCTCTCAATTCCACTAAGCTTTGCAAATGGTGTATTCTTCATAATTCTTTCCTCCTATCCGCAAGACGGAGCTCTCAATTCCTCGAAGCTTTGCAAATGGTGTGTTCTTCATAATTCTTTCCTCCTATCCGCAAGGCGGAGCTCTCAATTCCGCTAAGCTTTGCAAATGGATCTGATTGATTAAGAAAATTTTATTTTTCATTAAAAAGGGTTCTTATATTCAAATCTGACATTGGCCTCGAGGCCAAGAATTGGCCTTACATTTCCAATGCACCCAATTCACCAAGTTTGGGCCATATTAGAACTTACAGTTTTTGATTAAAAAGTTTGTACCACCAAATTGGCTAAGGCCCTAAGTGTAAGGGATTAGGGCCAATTTCAGCCTTTTAGCCAATCTCAAGTAAGGATTTCAGCCCTCTTACACAAAGGATTGGTCTGGCCCCTTGATCTAATGCGGCCTTTGCATAAGAAGAGGGACAGAAAATTGATCTCATTGTAGCTAAATTTTAGTCTTTTATAAGAATGTCAAATGGATTTCATTTCCATCCACCTGTATGATGTAAACAATCCATGAGTCACAGAATGTAAATCTAAACTGTAGGTGAAGTTAATTCTCAAAATGAATGGGACAGGCTTTGAGTAGCTTGAAATGAAAGGGGATTTTGAGTGACAAACCTGGGTTAGAAGGAAATTTCTTGTGGGGGGGCGGGTCATCAACTGTTAACAAAATGCTACTCCCTTCTTTGTAGATTTGACTCTATAAATGTTAACAACAGAAATACAACCATAAAATGGGTGATAAAAACTAGACATCAAATTACATTCCTTTTTCTCTACACATTACTTGTTATTAAATAAAGTTTTGATTGGATTTGCAATTTTATAAATGCTATTTTCTCACAAGGACTCTTTACAATTGCTTATATTTATAAATGTTAAGATTTGTATATTGCCCAAAAAAATAATTTTATAACTGTTAACTGTTAACTCTACTAGAAATGTTGACTTTGATTCACTCCCGAGGGTTAACATTTATTGACTTTGATCCACTCCCGAGGGTTAACGTTTATAGAGGGTAGACTATAATCCACAAAGACCCAAGTGGTATTTAACGGCGATATTTTGGTTGACATTTTCTGCAAGGTATAGGGTGCATGGATTTGAATCCATCTATTAATTCTTAGACTACAATGTGAACTAAAAAGAACTTCTATCAATAGGGTATAAAACTTTTAAATTTTCACAATTGGTAATACAACTGTTTAAAAGTTTGTGTTGTTTTTGGAATAACTATGATTGAGAAATCATGAAAATTTTACATTTTAAATATAGAATAATTATGTTTTTTGAAAAGAAAAAATTACACACATTATTAACAAGCGCCTATTTACTTCTTAATTGACTATAGTCCTAGAATGGGCCCTTTGAGATTTTGGGCAGTTTCTTACAATGTCAATTTTGGATGTCATTTTTCAAAAAACAATTTAGATATAGAAAATTGCAGGAGTTTTGTGGGAAAATAATTTTTTCTTGCACTAGATATTGGAAAAATTATTTATGGTGCCCAAAGCGGTTTTGACTTGTTGGACAAGTCCAAATTTTTTGCTACACCCTTTACTACCTTAGGGATTTTATATATACGTAAATAACATGATTGGCTTTGAGATCATCAAAATAATTTAATAGTAAAATATTTTCATGCCATAAAGAGTTAGTTCTCTCACCCTTTTTTATCAACTTGATGCAAATTTGTTTTCTTATAACATTAAAGATAGAGATCTTTTTATTTTTATTTTTCTTTCTTATATTTTTCTACTTCAAGAATAGACATAAGCCTTTGCTTTGATAGTATGGATTCATATTCTAAAAAAATTGGGTTATCAAAAATCAAAATGAATATTAGCAAAAATATGGACCCATTTGCCTTTCACAATTTCTTTACAATGTTAAAACATTTTTCCAACTCTAACGTTTTGTGTACAAAAAAATAACTTCATTTAGACCAATATTGTAAAAGCTCCAACTCATGTAGTGCAAAAACTGGACACGAAGAGAAGTCAAAGTTTGTTGTTCGTATTTGAAGAAAATAGAAAAAAACTATGTTTTTTATTGCAAACTCTAATCTTCTATTTTGTGCAATCAAATTTATTAAGAAATTCAAGGATGATCTTTATTTTGCTCAAAGTTTCTGATCATATATGCTCATACATTCAATTTATGATCATAAATTTATGATCTTTATCCCCTAAAGTATCAACTCAACAGTTTTGGTATGATTTAGGGTCCGGTCAGGCTCCCTATGAGTCAAATTTTATCGGATGTGGCTGTAACTTTGGCACAGCATGGGAAATTGTCATATCTTTCTAGCAAGACCAAATTTTACTTCCATCGGGCCTGTAGTTAAGAAATAATTGGTGTTTAAAGATCAAAATTCAATTCAGGGCAGCTCGGGCAGGTTTGTGGCCGATGGGAGTGGTGTACCAAATCTGTGAAAGTCTACAGTGACTTCCAAATGATCCTTTCTGAAATTGTTTCATAATTTTCTTTTAAATTTTATTTTGAAAAATCCAACCGTAGGATCTTGTTTAGAGTCATCCAATTGGTCTACGTACCAAGTTTTGTAAACTTTGACCGTACGGATCTTGAGATATATTCAGTCAAAGTTTCAAGTTTTATAAAAACTATCAAGACAGATCAACAGTGATTGGGTCACCTTCATCACCCATTTTCCCTTCACCATTTTCTCCTCCTAAACCACAGTATATGCTATAAAATTCATATCTATTTTGGATTTATTTATTTTTTGGATTTTTTTCCTCTACAACTTCTTTTCCATACAAATGCATGTATACACCGTTCGGATTCCCAAAAATTGATGATCTTCTTAGGCATTTGTAGTGTGGAAAAAGAGCTAGTGTATATGCATTTCATTTGACTCCCGTCACTAGAAATGTGGTTTTCCAATGCTTTTGTGTGTTGTTTTGTCTTCAATTTTTTTGGGCATACTCCCAACTCGCCTTAGAATCCAAAACTGAAGAGCCTCCACCCATGCAATCTTCAAAAATGGACTGTTTTATTCTCCGAAGTGTGGCTGTCCCTGCCGGGCAAGACCAAAAAAAACTTTTCTCTCAAGTTGAAAAACCTTATGATCTTCCATACGGTGAAGAGTTACAGTCTAATTTTTTTTGTATACATACATGTACAAATTAGGTACTAGATCCTACGGTTAGATTCTCCTAAATACATTTAAATTTGCATAATTCTACTTTGAACTAAAACAGTGCGGAATTGAGGCAGAATTTGGGATTTTATGGCCAAATACTTTAGGGGTTATTGTTTGGACTTTCAAGTATAATTTTTTTTTTTTAATTATTCTATCACAAGAATGAATTTTTGACTAAATTATGCTATGGATATATCATATGATAATATCACACTTAACTACTGTTAAAGATGGTATCAATATATATTAAAATTTAGTTAATTCATCAAATTCGCTGGTAAATTGTTGATTATGATTAACTTATGACATCAAGTTAATCATAATTTTTTTGAATCATGCTTGAAATTTTAAATTTTAAACAAACATTGTAAGTTTTACCTTTTCATTTTCATTCTACTAAAGCACAAATAGTTAACTCTCATTCTCTTAAATACAATGAAAAAGGAATCCGACAAAAACTATTCCAATTAATATGTTGCGTCCATAAAAGCAGTTGCAAGATATATTTACACGATGTTGCATATAGCCGGCCAGTTTGTACAAGAAATATCATGTTCTGTAAATATCTGTCAAAATTATGTCATTGACTTGGTATGCCATGTGTCTCCTTGCGTTTGAGACAGCCAATGCTCACAAGGTTGAAGAGACTTGCATTCAAAGTTCAATCTCCATGAACCATGTAATAACTTATGAAAGTTGCAAGTGCTGTACAGGACAGTACATCAAGGTTACAAAGTAGGAAAATATATGCAGAATTTATGTACACATACCCTTGCATGCTCTCTCTTGTATTCAACATGTTCAAAGTAAGTATTCACGTTCTAGTGCATTGAGTTTGTATTCTAGTTAGTACATTCTAGTGAATGCATTTTGTATTATATGAATTCACATAGGGGATTCATTTTCAAATAATTTGCTTTTGGAATACTACTAGAAACCATGCCCGCAACCATTAGAACATGTGACATAATCTATAATTCATAATCTGGTCAGAATGATCATGATCTTGGTCACATGTTTTGGTCATTGCATACATGCATTGGACTAGTGGAAGAGGAGTAGCACATGTCACATTCTCATTAACCCAGACCACTGAGAACTTGAAATTGTGATTTTTCTTTGGAAGTGGGAAATATCATGTTCTTTAAATATCTGTCAAATTCATGTCTCAAACTATCTATCAAATTCATGTTCTTTAAATATCTGTCAAATTCATGTCTCAAAATATCTATCAAATTCATGTCTCTTAATATTTGTCACATTTATGTTATTAACTCATTGATAATGTAATATTACAATGTTATATTTTAAATTTCCTAAAGAGAAAATTCCAGAAGATATTCCACTTAGAATCCAATGCAACAAAGACCACTTTGTTGTGAAGAATATTAAATTTCAATGAGGAAGCTTATGATGTGTAATTTTTGGTTTCATTAAAGTTATTTGTAAAATCACTTGCCTTTTCACCTAACATATCATCTATAGTTTTTACGTCTTTTTATTTTAAATGAATTTTACAGGAAATTTCATTTCAAATTCACTGGATTACAACAATATTCAAAGTAATTTGATTTATCATGATGGATTGAAATAGACCAAGATTTATAGTTATAAATATGTTTTATTATAATAAACCATCTTATTTATAGTCTTCTATCTAATTTTGGCCCTATCAAATCCAAAAAAGCCTTGAGAAACAATTACTAAGATAATATAGACAAGAGTGTATACCAACTCAACATGAAAATCTATGGTCGGAATTAAACAAATCTATAATGAACATCTTAAAAATTCATATGTTAATTCATATAGTGTTCCAAAAACATGATCCAAAATATATTAGAATTTTTTTTTTTTAATAATTAGATTTTACAAAATTGTATTGGTTTATTGTTAGTTATTATGTTATTTTTTTATATGAACAAAAATAGACTAATTTGCCATTCCTAAAGTCTTGGTCAAAAGATGTTACATGTCATTTGTTGTCTACCAAATCTATGTTGTAGATTAATATGTACTCATCAACATATTTATACTTATGTATGTAATTAAGCTGAGAATACTATTGATGACACATATTCTCATACTTTGATCTTTAAAAAAGTTTTACATTGATACTAGAATTATTTTTAAAGTCACCTTGAATTTTTCAAAAGATATCATGACTTCTTACTTTACTGCATTATTTGTTTTTAGTTTAAGAAATTAGAAGGCATGGAAAAGCTTGGTGGTCTTTAATTTTAAGGAAAATAGTTTTAATTTTAAGGAAAATAGTTCTTTTTTAAAATTTAGAAAATACCAAGTTGTTTTATACCAAACATGAAAAGGTTACCATGCTGTACTATGTTTACTAGATTTAAAGAGTGAGCAAACAAGATTAAGTACATTAAAAATTCATTGTACTATTTATACAAATAATTCTATCAAAGTAAGGTAAACTCAAATGGTGTCCAATGTCATACTCAAGGCCACTTTATACTATGACCACACGTCAAGAGGGCGTCAGTTTTCACCAATCACATTGCAAAAATGACCAAAAGTTAAGAGATTGTAGATTCCTACCTATCAGATTACAGAACCGTCCAAAGTCCGGTCACTTGGTCTTCACACTTGATGCCAAAGTCCAAAGGCCATTGCCTCTAATCAAGCGTGCATAATAATACTTTTTGATGGTTTTGGCGCCACGCAATGACCTCTCGAACAAAACTGGGTCACCTGTTTTTTTGCAACCCAAACTTTCCTTGAGAGGGCATGGATTTTTTCAATAAAATATACACAAGAAGATAAGGCTCTCATACTATCAAAGGCTGGTCATGCTCCACAACCATGTCATCATCAATTAATTTTTTTTGGACAATTGTTGGCACTGGACCTATGCAACTCTAAAATAAATTGAATTTAAATTAGTCATAATTTTTTCATAAGAATGAGTCTATTGCTAAATTTTTTTCCCTACATGTTAAACATTAATGTTTACACCTCCTACTCTTCTTCCAAATTATTTTGATATTTTTTGAATCTTTTATGAATTTTCATGTATTCAGCTCACAGGACTTGGCCTTTGGCGCTTCACACTGCTATGACCGGCCTAAGGTTTCAATTTGTGTCTTTCAATGTATATTTTCAGCCCAAAAGTTGAAACTCTTGCCGTAGAGCCGTATGAAACTTTGATGTCTGGCCTTTCAACTTGGTCTCAGTGGCAAGTGCCCCTCAGATACACAGTTGAGACTTGAGGATGCTTTACACATGTTGCATTTGAGCCGAGCCCTCTATGCTGCTCCTAGAGTTGAGTACCTGGATGTGTTTCTCGACTTCAGTTGCATATTTACAGCACTTTCCACACTGACAGGAGTTACAATGTAAGAGTGACCACCCTTGTATGTGCAACTAATAACATCTCAATTGCAGCCCAGCTCATGAACAAGTGCACTAATCATATGTGAAGCACAATGAGTCGTGTTCGTCGATCTTTCCATACTCTCATCCATGCTTATGTTACAGACTTGAATGTAATTGCAATGTGCAGTACAGACCAGCTCGACTTTATCCATGGTATGTAATTTTGATAGTCTATGCCTACTCTTTTGTCTTTGGCACGTGTAAGGAAGAAGGCCTCTTAGGCTAGAACATTGACGACCAGGGGAATGTTTGTGGTGGGCGTTTCTGGCGGAATCACAAACGGATGGGGTTCTCACAAAATTTGTGTCCGTACATGTCTTTCACTTCAATGCAACACTGGTGATATATTAGTCCATCAGGTTCCAAACAAATGTAAAACTATGACAAGTTCGGATTTTAGGTTACAAACATGGTTACCAAACTCTGCCACAAATCACAAATTTGCAGTGGTGCCCCATGTATCTGTATATTTATTAACATTATTTAATATTATTTAAAGCAATCCTGATGTCAAAGGTGACAAGAAATCTCCGGTGTGTGAAAATAGGGGATATTTCAAATATTGACATGCAAGCGCTACACGTCAAGAATATGTTACTGGTTTTTAAAGTTCAGGTGTTCTGTAAACATGTGAAGCGCAAGTACGGGACTGTACTCAAAGACTTGAGTTTAGAGGCAGCTTTGAGGATCTGTGGTTGGTGTTTGCATTTCCTTTCGGCCGGGCACTGGACTGGTCTCAACACTTGTGGCCTGGCCGTGACGGTCCACATAGTAAGGTATCATGAGATTTGAGAAATCCTCCTGAATGATTATAACTACAATCCTTTTTTCACCTACATACTCTGTCCATGGATTTCTTTTTTACTGATACACTCTAGGGCTCATTGATTTCTTTTGGCATTGGTTGAAAATTTTGTCACAATCCTACTTGGGTAGATTGACACATGCTACATTAATTGGACACTTTGCAACTTACAACTGGCATAGTACACGTCAGGCTTGCAACCCGTTTGAGGCCCACTTCACCCTAGGGGAAGCACGAAGGAGCGGTAGGAGAGATTGCACATGTGCTTGATGATAATCTTTTCATATAGTTATAATTGCCTCCTGTGACTTCATCCTTGTGGTAAAGGCATTTTTATACATCACATTTAAGTCATATATGGTAAGGAATCTTAGGTGTTCTTGATTGTTAACAAGTCTTTACTATGAGAATTTACCTAGTACTACCCAAATTTTGGACTTTCTCCATGCTCTATGAAAGCGTTCTTGTCTTGTCTCAACCATACTACATATTTATTGTAAGTTGAGATGATGTAGCATATAACAAATGCAATGCCATTCTTTAAACTTCTTCTTACCATTGCATGCATGTGAAGCAAGCCTTAATATTCAATCATTTGGACTATATTACATTAATTTAACATAGAGAATCTAATCCACCAAAAAATAAACACATTACTACATGAATAAACATCAAGCTTCTCAAGTTAAACTAAAAGGCTCACTAAAAGGTTTTGTTACATCAATAGAAGAATTGATGGTGTCCTACAATTTGAACGCTCTGCAAAGATGAATCTTCTAATAATTTTTTTACATGTCCCATCAATGAAATATGGGTTCTTCCACGTGAACAAGGTTGAAGTTGTAAAGGCGGCACAAGTATCAATCCATTGTCAATAAGAAACATGTGTTATGAAATAGAACATTATGACATATAATTTGCGAGGCTTAAAATATTAAAGTTCAATTGACTTGCTTTACAATAACATTGAAGGCAAGTCTTTCCAATTAAAAGTGTTGCTTATTTAAAGGTACACGATTGGAAATGATAATGCACAAAAGTTATGTAATAAATTATGGTGTCAAAGAAGCATCATTTGGTTACACATATGCTCATAATGTCTAATTGTATGTTGAGGCAATTTGGTCTCTATTGTAGCGCCCTACTATAAAGTTAGATTTAATGTTTGGAAACCGGGCTCACTAATTTATCATGGATGGTCTTCCAAGTGGTAGATTAGGCATATTGAATTTCTACACTCAAAATAAGACACTAGAGAAAATTGAGTTACTACATTTTATTCTCCAATCCCACCTGACATTGAGGTGGGTGATTATAATATGATGAAGTCCCACTATAATAAGACCGACTAATGTAGCAAAATGATCTCAATGCAAGAATAAGATTTTATTTTCTTTAAAATACTATTTAAAAATACAAGACTTTATAAGGTCATATGCCAATACAAAATTCTTTTAAAATTATATGCAATCTAACCTACCTCAATTGTTTTTTTACGCCTAATGTCAAATTGAATTGAGTATAATCAAAACCATTTTCTCTTATTCAACAAGTGGCAATGGCCTGTTCTATGACCATAGCCTAGTGTTACTTAGTTTAGAATTAGAAATAGAAATGGGCAACCCAAAAATAATAGTTAGGTCATTATTGATTTTGCCTAGATTTTGCAAAAGTAGCCATCATTGACTTTTTTTGAAGGATGTAGTTTTGTGGCCTTGCCATGAAGGTCAATAGACTTATTCAACATGAAACTATCAACTAGGTTTGCTCTTCAAATCAAAGATTTGACATTAGTCAAACTTGATTACAAAAAAAAACATATACCATCACCAACTTACTTCTCTTGTTCAAAGTGATGGAGAAATTTGGAGTCTTTAGTGAATTTGCGGAGGTGGTCAAATTGTATCTAGTGAAGCAAGAGCTATACTTTACTTAAACAAAAGTCAAACTCAAACCTTCTCCGTTGAGAAGAACATGAGGTAAAAGTGTCCATTCACACCCTATTTTTATTATATTTTATTGGAGAATATTTAAATGCACCAACGAAAGCATCTAATTAAAACTAAGAGATTAGTTGCACCACTTTGCTAGATTAAGATAAGGAGAAATTAATACTGCAACATGCAAATGATAGAAACCAATACTGCAACATCCAAATGATAGAAATGGCTACGGAAACCAAATAGAATGAGCGGGTTATTATCCATGTATTATAATTCTTTATTACAGCTTGAGATTAGTATGTCAACTTCCATAAATCAATTCTGAATCGTACATGTACCACTAGCTTGATAAAAGTAGGACATTGTTTGAGCTTATGTGCAAAGGTCTTGTACAAATCAAGGGCTTATGAAATGCATATATACAACAATTCTAAATATGACAAGTGTTAATTTAACAACAGTAATGACATTGGACTATATAAGAGCGCACATTTATAAACATGTTAACTTCAATACCTTCATAATAGATTGAAATGTCATCCATCAATAAACTCTAAATACAAAAGAACATTCTATAGCACTTTTGCAACACTCAAGACTTCACATCCCAATATGTGGCAAAATACACCACGATTGTACAATTTTGTAGTCACTTCACAATTTCAAGGCATAGTGGAAGTTTGAATCCAAATTCATCTCGACATCTTCTTCTATATGGCAAAATTGATAAATAGGGGCATGACTTTATCTTACATACTTTGAAGATTGCATAACAAAAAGTAAATTATATACAAAATATGCATCATCATAAATACAAATTTACAAAATTGTACTCTCATAGATTAAGGTTTTAAAATTTCTAATTTTTTTTTAAAATAATTATTTTATCAATTTATACTCTTAATTCTTACATTTGAAAAAATTATGGGAATTTTTCTACTCTTTATTTACCATGCTCAACTATTTTATTATACCAAGTAACAATACATAATTGAAAATCTTAATTTTTGTGTGCTTTGTGGAGGGGCCTCAAAGTATCAGTTTTATTCATAATTGCACTAGAAATTGAAATGAGGTTGCAGACTATTTTGGGCAGGGTTCCACGGTATAAAATCAATTATTAAGTTTTGAAGTAGATTATTTTAATCATTATGTACATGCCGAGCTTTGTTTTATGATATTTGGATATGGAATGCAGAAGTTCTAAATGGTTGAAGGTATTAAATTTCAATGCGGTTTCAAATATCTCTTGAAGATGAAATTCAAGAATTTAGCTTTGACTTTATTTGTGTAGACTCTCAAGTCATTTTTCTAAAAGAATATGAGGTTTTCCACTCTAAAATTGTAAAGGGTATTTTTTTGAAAATTCATTGAAGATAAGATTTAAGCTTTTTCAATGATTGAAAAGAATTTCTTTTTGGATTTCAAATTTTACAATTTTACAATTGGTTTTGTTTTTCACTCTAAAATCTTGGAAAAGAATGTTTCAATAAGTTGGCTATGAGCTCCTACAATTGAATATGCCAAAGAATTTTATGAAATTAAAAAAATTAGCTTGTTTTACAAAAAGGTGTTAGAAGGCATTTTTTGGTCTGAAATCATCAAGAGCATTTAGGGATTAAATGAACATAATTTTTTTATTTCAGTTTTAGTCTCAAATGACTTGTTGATGCACAGGGCTAAGAAACAAAATAGATCTTATAAAAGCATCAACAATACAAGTAGGATTTAAAAGATCTTTTGCTAATACAACTTGAAGAACATGAAGGTTGCTAATAAATGCATGTGTCAGAATATTTGACCTACTTCCGAAAACCTTGCTCATTTCTTTTTTCTTGTTGTTATACTCTTTGTCTCTTTTAGATTGATAAGGAATTTGTTTACAAAATTATTTTCTACTTTGTGCTTAGCTATCTCTTCGTATATTTTCAAATTTAGTTGACAAGAATTTCAATGAGCCTTTAAAGCTTCTAAGGTAACCGTCCTAAGGTAATGAGTGTTTAGTCCTAAGGGGGGCACTAACCGAACATGAGCAATTGGATTATGAAATTAGAACATTTCTGCACCAACCGGAAGCATTCAAGTTTTGCTGGCATGGACGGAATTATAACACTTTTGCACTCTTTTAGGAAATAGGCTGCATGAGTTTGTATCACCTAGCCCAGAAGCCTACTAGGCGGTTTTTGGACCTGAGCGGTTTTGCCACTGTCACATTACTATAAATACCAAAGCATAACTGTGCTTCTTTTCTCACTTGTGTTCTCTCCATTGGAAGTGAATGCATAAAAATTCTTGTATGAGTATGTGCTGAAATTACCTCTCATCCTACATTTAGTACTTCTTGAAACTACTCTAATGGTATCTATAGCAATTCTTTCATTGATATCAGTTGAAGTAGCTACAAGATCAGGGTATAATAGTACACTTGTTTTTATGCCACTGCTCCACTCTTTGTATCCATTAGATTGATTTCAATGTCAATTGCTAATTCAAAGGACCACCCAAAATTCCTCAAAAGAAAACACGTACACTAGCACCTATCAAGCCCACTAAAGAACAAAAAATTTCAACAAATTCCTTCTATAAATTACCCAAGAGGAATGACTCACATACCGTACGTTGATAGCACATTTGTTCACCCTTAAACAAATTTTTCATTTTTATTTGGAAAATTAAGGTTCATTTCTCAAAAACATAATTCTTCAGCTTTTGTTTTTTTAATCACTAAAAATAACCATAAATGGATTAAAGATAGAAAAAATATCTCATAAATTAATTTTCATATTTTCGTTTTTCTATCCTTGAAATTTCTATTTTTTTTTGGTTTTCTTTTTCTGGAATCATTGATGAAAAACCCTGGTATCAACGTAAGAGCATCCCAAGTAGTACTGTAAACCTAAAAGCGAAAAGCGGAAAGATGTGGAAAGACGTGAATTGCGGTTCAGGCCAGCAAGGGAATCAAGCATGTAAGCATGTAATTTACACGTTCAAACGTTCAAACCTGGTAATGGAAGGTTTTTTAGGGACAAACCTGTAAAGCTGTAAACGATTTTGGAATGTTTTGCTTTGGAGTTTGGGAGAAGGACGTTCTCACGATTAGAGGCTTAAAGGTTTACATTACTACGGGGATGCTCTAAGGTATTGTGGAGGCTCTTGGCTCACGCACATGATACCAAAACCCGGCGCCCAGGCTGCGCCCCCTCCCGTTGAGCCTCGCTGCTTCTTGGGGGCTCGGGAGAGAGGGCTCGCGCGAGAGCGAGCCCCCTGGGCAGGGGGCGCAGCTCATCCACAGCCCAGCCCCAGCGTGGAAGGGCTGCCCATGCACAAATTTAATCCATCCGCCCATGCCATGGATGTTCGTCACATACATACATCCGTTGTTGAGCCCGAGCCTGAGCCTGAGCCGGCAGTTAAGGCTGCGCCATTCCCCTGCCGTCTGCCGAGGGTCGTTCACATAATTTAATTCCATAAGTTACTTGCATTCCACAAACACCATCTGCTCTGCATCTGCATCTGCATCTCCATGTGCAACATCTCATCTGATGTGGAGCCTGGTGATGTGATTTGGGCTTATACCATTTTGCATCACCTTCACCTGCTCTGCTCTGCTCTGCTCTGCTCTGCTTCTGCTTGGAATGGGAATGGGCAGCACAAGTACAGGTGCAAGCCACAGGGAGCACTTGCACTTCCGGAAGAATTCTCACAGGTAGGTTAGGTGAGTGGGAGACTGAGTGAGTGAGTGCCTTTGATTGATTAGATTGGAGTAACTTAACTTAGCACATGATCAGATTAGGATTTACAGATGACCTACACAATCATTCAGATTTTACTCATTGGGTTGTTGTTGATTTTGGGATTCTGCTTTGTGCAGATTGCTGCCTAGATTTTGAGCTAGCTAGTTTTCTGGAGCTAGGTGGTTGAATTTGGTTTAGAGATGGCGATGATTGAGTTTGGGTGATTGTTTCTTCGTTTGGAGGAATGTGTGGTGGAGGTTTATGTGGGTTTTGTGGAACCCTAATGGGCTGAATGCAGTTTGGGTTGTGGAGTGAGAGAATTGGGGATGCGTTCTTGTGGTGTTGCTCAGGTTCTGGGGGTTTTGGATGTTGGGGAGAGGACGGTGTGTTGTTCCGGGGGATTTTGAGCGTTGGGTTGGGTGAATTGTTAGGTTTTGGAATTGGAGAATGTGCTTGAGGTGTGCTTTTGTTTAGTAGTATCTAGTTGTGAGTATGCGTTAGCGAGTGGGGAGAATTAAGGGACGGCGGCATTCATTTTCATTTTTTTTAAAAGTTTGGGAGTAGCAGGGTAAGGCAGCTCGGAGCTCTGCGGCGTCGTTGTTCATTTGTTGGGGGATTTCGAGCAAGCCCAGCTGGGCCTACATCAGCTTTCTAGCTAACAGAATTGATGTGTCCTATCAAGGGTGTGTGGATTTAAGTGATCAGTGGCGGTGGGAATTAAAGCTTTTGGGTGGACGAAGTAATTTCAGTCTGGAATTCTTTAATTCAGTACTGTCACTGAAGTTCTCTGAGGAACAGAGGATGTTTGTTGATTACTGAGAAATATGTGTTTGAATTTTCAATTGGAGATCTGAGGTGCAAGAGAGAGGTAGAGTGAGAGGGGACTAGGTTTAGGCTACTTAGTTTTTGGTATTTGGATGTTTGTACATATGAAAGATGGTGTTTCCGGGAGGAAATGGGGCGGAATTTGACAGTCCATGGGCTTGGGGGCTGGATGTGTGTAGGTGACCTTGATGGCTGCAAGGGCAATGGAACCGGGCTGCGTGTCCCACTTGTCACATTGCGCGGGGCCAACACTTGCGAAGGGATCAGGGACGCAGCCATGGTCGTCCGCTAATTCGCTCTCATTGAGGGCAACACCATTGTGCCAGCCCTTTGTGCAGAACCAAAGATGTCATGGCTGCAGGATTGTTTCCGTAGCCACGAAGGATGGAGAGACCGAGGCAGAGCCCGGCAAGATGGTGAGTACTGCAATTCTGATGCGTATGCCTTTCTCTTTAATTATCATCATCAGGCTCGTGTGACCATGTCCGAGTTCATTCTCTAGAAATTTGTTTCACTTGGTAGTGGTGTATGCACTTCTATGAGTTTGATACCAGCCCACAATTGCGGAATTGGAAAATGTCACAAGCAATGAACACTCACGGGAATGTTTAATTGGCTTCACAATATTGGAGGGGTTAAGATTCGATTGACTCCATGTTAAATTCTGTCGATGTTCCTACCCATTTGCAGACCACGTCGAAGAGACCTTCGGGTACGAGAGGCTACAGAGGAAATTTGTTTTTGGACGGTGTTGAGGGGCGTGTAAATATAGTGAAGTACATGGACCGCAGTATTGACCTAGATGCGATCTTGGAATCATTGAGGGAATCCAGCAGTGAGGAGGAAATGAAAGCCATAATGTTCCAGTGGAAGGGGAAGCTTTCGCAAAGATTGATGATGAGCTTGCTGAAGCTAGAACGTGACTGGCAACGTTCTCTCGCCCTACACGACTGGATGTTGGAGGAAGGTGGATATGCGCCCTCTACTTTTGGCTACAACATTGTTATTAGAAACGTTCTTAAGGCGCGGAGGTGGACATTAGGAGAAGGTCTGGTGAGCGAGATGACGGAGAAAGGAGTTGTTCCAGACAAGTATACGTACTCGTCTCTCATAAGCTCCTTTGGCAAGGCGGGGAAATTCGATTCAGCAGTAATGTGGTTGCAGAGGATGGAGGAGAAGGGTGTTAAGCCCGACCTTGTTATCTATAGTACCGTCATTGAGCTTGCTGGGAAGCTAAAGAACTTTCCGAAGGCTGTGGCTTTGTTTATGAAGATGAAGGAAGCAGGTTCTTGCAAAGCTTATTAACCATTTGATGTTGATTTTAGCACTTGTCAGTGTTTATGATGCAAGTCTAAGGTAGTGATTTTGTGGGTGCAGCAAGGGCCATTTCCTACCACAGCTAATTTAGTTAATGAAATGTTGTCTTTTTATCCGCAGGTGTTGTTCCTGATCGTGTGGTGTACAACTCCATGATCAACCTGTTTGGTAAGGCAAAACTTTACAGAGAAGCTGAGAGCATTCTTGAGGAGATGAAAGAGCTAGGTCTGGAGCCGGACACTGTCACTTACACGGCTCTAATGAATGCATACGCGGAAAATAAAATGTACACAGAAGCTAGAGGGGTGTTCTTGGATATGCGTGTGAAGGGTTGCCCCCCCGATCTTTGCACCTACAACATTATGATAAACACTTATGGAAAGTTGGGTCTGGTCAAAGAGGCCGAACATCTCTTCTGGAAAATGAGGGACACAAGAACAGTTCCAAGTCTTATCACCTTCAACACATTAATCAACGTCTATGCGGAGGCACATAATGCTGAAGGAGCGTTACGAATTTATCGTTTCATGCACAGCAAAGGATATTTGCCTAATATTGTTACATACAATACCATCCTTAAGATGTGGTGTAATGGATACGACTTGCAGAAAGTGTCGAATGTGCTTCAGCAAATGCAAAGGAGAGGAATAGCACCGAACGCTTCGACGTACAGCCAGTTGATTGCATTTTATTGCAAAATTGGAAAGTTTGATCGCGCAGCAACCTTGTTCCAATCTCTGCGCGTGCAGCGGTTTCCGATGGATTGGGTCCTGTACCATTCTATGATCGTAGCGTATGAGAAGGGTGGACTGTTGGGTCATGCAAAGCGGCTCCTTGAGGAGCTCAAGATTCCAGGGCACGTCTCTCGGGACACAGCCATCAACGTTATGGCGTTGGCCGGGAAAGTAGACGAAGCTTCAAAGTTGTTCTGGCGTGCAGAAAACTCTGGAGAGATCAAAGATATTTCAGTGTATCAGAACATGATTAAGGCCTTTATGGGAGACGTGAAGATGCCATCGTCTGCTGTCAAGGTGTACGAGGTAATGAAGCAAAGGGGATTGTTGATGGATTCTGACACGGCTCTACTAATCTTAAAGGCTCATGGGCAGATGGAGTCGTTACGCCAGGCAGAGAGCGCTTACAGGGAGCTTGAGGAGGCAGGGCTGGTGTTCAGGGAAGAAGTTCACTGCAAAATGTTGGAGTTGTACAGTCATTTTGGAGAGGTCGAATCAGCCGAGGCTTTGTTCACGAAGTTGAAAGATGAGCGGGTGGTCTCTGAGAAGACCCTTCATCTGGTTATGGCTCGTGTTTACGAGAACAACAACAGGTTGGATGATGCCTCAAAGATGATTCAGGAATTAAAAACGAGTGGACCCTGATTTACCTGGTGGCTTCAGTGACTTTCATGGAGTACAAGTTTTGAAGACATGATCCGGTTGGATGGAGAAGTGATACTTCATTGCAGTGTGCGGCGTCTATCGTGTGAGTTCGAAACTTGAGTATGAAGGTCCATTCGATTTGTTCTATTCGGCTGCTTTTATAGATTTAAAGGGTTTTAAGGAACTTCACTGCTGCTGCAGACTTTCTGCATTCAGTGCAGTTCAGTGCTGGTCGTTGTAGAAGATCTTTATTCGGTATTTAATGACAAATGTTTTAATGCTAATGTGAAGCCAAATACGCTCCTTCTCTGCTGCAGTCTTCTTACATTTTCTGGCTGATGTTTAGGTGATGGTCTTTCGTCACTCGACTTTCGGTGTTCAGTCTCTTTTGAGGGACTTCTTCTCGAGTAGAGACATGGTTTGCAGTGAAGTAATTTTCACATCCACCATTTGGTCTCACTCATAGTACCAATTTCTCTGAGCTACTCTGCTTTATCAACATCAGGTAGTATATCTAAGTAATCTTATATCGAGTAAAAGCAATACAAGAGAGTTCTTTTGTATATATATGCTTTGTTGACAGCAGATTTTAGATTGGTGGCGAGATGGCCTTCCTCATTGTAGTTCCATCCATGAAGCGGGTGATAATTTGGGAGGCTCGATAACCTTTACGTGACAAGCATTTACAGGATCTTTGATCCTAGAATGTGATTTTATACTGAGCATACTATAGTACTGGGTCCTTGTTTCACGTGGCTTTAGATGGAATTAGTGTAACCTGCCAATTGGCTTTGTTTCACTAGAAGAACCTTTTTGTAGTAATTGAAGTTTAAGAGTACGATTGGTAAATTCATTTTGAATTTTGTTGTGGTAAGTACTCGAGTGTCGAAATCAAGGCAGTAAGGATAACTTGTGCCTCCACAACAGGGATGTGACCAGTGCTGTACTCCAGGTAGTGCTGCAGCATTCTTAATACCCGGTTGGTTAAGGGGCCTCTTACTTCAAGCAGAACAGAGGAGGAGGCTACAGTATTTATGCCCAATATGAAAAATTTATCGTTAAGTACGTAAATATAGAGTGATCAATTAGTATCTTTTTTCATTGTAGTTTCAACTTGCTTTCTTCCTTTGGTACCTCCTGCACTGGAACCAGCAGATTTTGCGACCTACGCTGTCCTCTCGCACTCCACTTTTCGTATCTGCATTGCAATCAGAAATCAATAAAAACTCACTTTCTTGAGAAAACAATACTAGTCAGTGTAATTAGAAGACCCTGACACTATATCACATGTACTTAGAAGTATTGGTGAGAGTGATGACCTTTCCCAACCGAAGAACACGAGCCCAAATGCAATATAATGAAATCCAATTGTCTCTTGCTTCTGGGATCCTCCACCACCTCTAGTCTGCACCAAATACAATTCAAGTCCAAATCATCAAGGCATTGGTGTTGCGTTCTTGAGAGGACAAAGTTGAGGGGTTGCTTGTTCTCCTAAACACCTATAGCAGAAAATAGTTGCTACAGGTACTGGAAAAAGTACTCTTCTGTGCAATGAACGTTCCAGATCTAAGACCACAACACCAGAGTGGTAACCAGAAGGAAATGAGATGATAATTTTGTAATAGGTTATTAAGTGTCTTTTGTGGTTTCAGTGAACATTAGTCAGCTATGATTTCAGAAACGATGATGCTTATTTCATACTTTTGTATTCAAAACGTAGCAGCCATATTCAATTAAATGCCACAATGTGTGATGAGTAAGGATTACAAACCTCAAAGAAGGAACTCCAACCTGCATGCACCATAACTTCCTGCATGTGATGCAGGGCCACACAAGTCAAGGAACCAAGGATAAGGAAAACCCATCGAATTGCTCAGAAGACTCGAGTTTATCTAGTGTGTAGCATCCAATGTTTAATTGGAGGACCTTTTGCTTCGGTGCTACTTTTTATACAATTGGGAAGACCTGTGCTGTGACAGTATCCTGATTACGGGCATGACATAGACCAGGGATAAGTTGCCTACCAAGATATGATGAGCATCCTTCAGGAGCAGTAGCACAATGTATGTCAGAGCACTTGTCCTCGCCAGCAACATCAGTTCTGCCACTGACTGCACCTCACACAATCTATACTGTGTATTAGTCCACATGCACTGCTCTCACAATTAAAAGGATATTAACACTATCAACCTCACGACTCAGGCTGGATTGAGTTCGCACTTTCATGGTGGATAAAATGAGGCCACCCGCAGCAACAAGAGTAGTCAAGAATACGTTGCGTTTCGAGTTAAGCGAGCTGTGTTCGGCAAGAGTACCCCATGATTCTGTAAAGTACGAGATTGTTAACGTTACGATTGCCGCCACTGGTTTCATCACACGCATGGTGGAGAATGGTGTTGACATATCTACAAAATACGAAACAAGTTTCAGTTCCAGAGTACGAAACTAAACAAATTAATTTTCTAGATTTTTCGACGAGGTCACACAAATTGAGACTAAGCCCGTCATTTACATTTCTCAATCGTTGACACAAAGCCACACTGCAGGTAGAGTAATGAACACTGGAAAAAGTTGATCTATTGAGCTCCCTACACTGCACATCATAACGAAGCCTGTCTACAATAAGCCATATTTCCAAAAGTATCACCAGAACTTCCATGCATCTTGCAAGGTGACGACAGGATTTTATTCAGAAGAACCACATCTGTAGGTGGAAGAGACGAAATTAAGGGTTGAGATGCAGACTTACGTAAGATTTCCCTCTGTTGAAGTATCAATTTTGCATTGAGAAGCCGTTCAAAATCCATGCAAAAGTGTCAAAAGCAAATTATGCAATAGTATCGGTTGAAGTGGTTGACATTCTGTATTTAGAGATTGTTGATAACAGAGATAAGACGTCAATTGTCACACGAATCTATTAAAAGTCAAACAAAGACAACTATATCTGCTCTAATGTTTCACGTAAGATGAGTGTACTCTCTACAATTCACAATGATGGTTGTAGTGTAAAACGAAATGGGGAAATCATGCTCACAAACACACCCTTCTAATCTGAAGACCACCTTACGTAGACTGCACAAGAAATTTAAATATATTCCTAACTGATGACTTATTAGTCCTCTGATAAATGAATATTGCTTTTGCTGGTCATGTTATATGCAGGTCTAATCTTTAATACTAAAGACAGTTCTAGGGATGGTAACAAACCTGTAAAAGGATTTGGGTCCCTGTCCATCGAAAGGCAGTTACTACCGATACAGCTGCGTGTAAAGCAAACTCGGTAAGCCCAAATGAGTGATTCAGTGCTCTACCCACTGCACTTCAAAAACCCAGATGGTTAAGAGCAGCAGGCAATACATTGTGAGCTCAAGATTAAAATTTGTCTGTCAATAGTCTCCAGGGATGCGTAACCAGCAGCAAGGGAAAACGAAATTGTAGAATCTAGCACAGCTGTGCACAATTAAGCGGACCTGTCTGACTAGTACTGGAGTGAAGGAATTTGAATACTACATAAGCAAGCAGGGTGCTGGAACTAACCTGCCAACAAGGTTCCCGTTGTGAAAGAGGTAATGCTGGTTGTTAACTTGATGGTTGGAATCTCCAAGCTGTTCACGTGCACAATAACATCCTTTGCATTTTAGACGATAGTCTTAAAAGACGATAAAGATGTTCGATAGCATGCGAACATCTTCGCAACAGATATGGAAGCCCGAGGTTGAGAAAAGCTTACTGAAATGCGTAAGTCATGAGAAGCACAAGAAATGGTGTCGCCGATTTGCTCTGCATTCCAAAACAATACCAGATGAGATGCATAGCACAGCCTGCTGCTTGCATAACATTTCAACTTGAACCTAGGTTTATCTTGTGATCACAAATCCTGCAACATGTGTATTGAATACTAAAAGAAGAAGTGTTGATTTTATTGCGTCCGTAACAACTCCTGGTAGTATCTACCATTCGCAAGTTCATTGAATCTTTTGACAAGGCGACATTGATAATGAAATATGACTTCAACGTCTCCGAGAATGATGTAGATATTGAACTGATCAATCTCAAAAGTAACATTAGAAGCTCACCAAGGCAGTGCAACTGTCAGGGATGCTTGGATGCGGTATAGCAATGTTGATATCGATCGCATTGGCAATCCCCGGCGGCACCACTGCACATTAGAGACAACCACAACAAAAGCTGTGGACTGGAATTTTTTTTTCATAAATTGATTCCAATTAAAACATGGAGGACAAATAGCGCGATGCTGTCCATGTCAAGCAGTAGGAACATTAAACAAGGTAGTCTTAGCTCTATCACTGTTGATTCTGAATTATCAGACTATCTACTTGCAAAAAATAGCATATCATGAAGCCATCTGCATTTGCAGCATGTTTTCTAAAAGATGGTGATATCAAAAGCACGAAAATGTACCATATCATATTCGACTCAAGTATCATCACTAAGGATCCCACCCTTGTTGAGGCAAAAGACAAGGGAGAGAAAACGAGTGAGTTGCAAAGAAGAAATCACTTGCAATCTCACAACAGACGAGAGCTGTTAAACATATATACCTCTCAAAAAGTATGACCTCCATGAGATGCCGGCAATGGGAGAGGGCTTTCTTCCCCACTTTGTCTGACGAAACAACGCTGAAATGCCTGCTTGCGTGAGGAAGAAGAGAGCTTGCAGCAACCTTGGTGCTGGAAAGTTCGCCAGCCTCTCTCCTATCTTTGAAGTTTTGTACCTGCGCACAGATTACGCTGTAGTTTTAATGAACAACCTAGACTCTGATAAGATGAACGATTACGTTTCTAAATAATGAATCTCATACCTACAGAGAATTGTCCAAAGATACTTGGGTGAGGGAAGGTCGCCGATAATCTTCCTGTGAGGTTTTTCCGAATGTACAAGCCTGACGTTGTCATTGACAGTTAGACTGAAGTACCACAACATGACGAAGAGGTTGCAATGCTATCCACACTCCAGTCCAAGTTCAGGAAGATGAAAGGCTGGACTTACCCTTCTAATAGAGCATAGGCTAGATACCAGAAGGCAATATACACAACTGTCTTGCCAACAGTTTCTTTGGCAAAACATGATTTGCACAAAGGGCCTGGACGCGCGTCCTCTTTCAGCGATCCATAGCGAAAACCAACATGCGGCTTTTCTTTCGCTGCATCATGAACTTTATATGAGAATGCTATGAGTAATGTCAATTACCAGCTTCAACAAGAGGTGGGAGGACATTTGCGTTTCTTGGACTTGGAAAAACCAGCCTGATCAAAAGATATATATGGCACTTGGAATTTACGGTTTTGATTGCGAGGTTAGATGAATACTTGGTCCGCCCACAGGTGCAAGGGAACTCTCCGGCTCTTCCTCCTGCGACGCCTCCGGAGACTGAAGCAACCATTTCAACGTATTCTTCCTTCTTTCCATCCCTATCGACATCTGCCTCTCGTCGCAACGCACACATTTCTGAAGGAGGGTATTCTGGTGCTTATCACTTTGAGAACTGGAAGCTGTCGGGCCTCCATCTCGAGATTCCCCTGACAGCACCTCGTTCTCTGCCATTCAACATTGTCACCAAACCTGTGAGAGTAATTCTTGTAAAAGGTCTAAGAATTGACAGCAGACTGCCTAGTGCAGCGGCAAATGCCACGGTATTCACATATAGCCCTAATTGGGTACGGCAATGCTTATAATCTTAAACGAACAACATCAGCCATCACAGAACTACACCTCGTGAAGCTAATCAAAAGTCCAAGACCTTGTTACAGGGCCATAGTTGATGGTATAGAACCGGTGAAGATTCTCACTTAACTTGTATTCGTGCTTGTCGGACTGCCTTCAGACATCCTCGTAGAATGCAATGGTAAGATAAGGGTTCTCTTGCCTGCTTCATGCGGAAATCACGAAAGCCTCCTCACGAAAATTCAGAGGTCGTCGGCCAAGCTAAAAAGCAGAGAAGCGTTTGGTTTATGCCTCCCTGACTGACCGACACAAATCTTAATGGCAGCCTTTCCTTTCAACGAGCTGCCACCGTCTATAGTCAATAACAGCGCATGAAATCATAGCACAACTTACAGTTGCGAAAACTAAAATCTCACATATACCTACAAGTTGCGCATATCACATAATCAGTTTCCATTGCATGCACTCCAACGACTACCGGAAACAGAAATCGCCATTCGGTAAGGATATCGTGTTATCGAGCAGCTACTTACTTAAGTGGTAGTCGTTTGAGGGTTTTGAAATCAAATTTGATAACACTAGCAGCAATTGGACCGTATCCAAGTTCAGAAGATCGCGGTTCGTGTCTCCGAAGAAAAGCCCACGCAGACGAGACCGAGACCGAGCAAAGAATGGCCAGCAGCCACTCCTGGAAAACACCAGCACCATCTCCAAACCTAAACCTTGTTCACCATAAAACCGTTTCCTCATCGCACCTTCGCAATCGACCTGCTTTTATCCGCGTCCAACAACGAGTCCACATCTCAGACTGAAGAGGTCCAAGTGCTTACAGATTCCAGCAACCAACACTGCGAGTGCGCTCCTCAATCATCAAACCATGTGGACGATGTATTTTCAACAAAGAGTTAAGAATAATCGTCATGGTATACAAGAGGGGTGAAATTAGGGCCAGTGCAGTTGAGCAGTGTGAAACCTGCCCTCACATACTAAAATGCACATGTGCTCTTAGTTGCTAACTGACGATCGTTTTTGCACACCACAAACTAACTTACTCTCACCTTAGCTTGAGAATGTCGAACCAACGAAGTCACTACGCTATAGTTCGTAGCGACTGGATTGCAGTCTTAATCTAGAGCACCAAATACTGAAGGTAATCTGATTTCCGAGCGCAGAATTCCTCCCCCAACACTAAAATAACACTTGTATTGAAGGGTCAGAAGGCTCTGGGAGGAGTTTTCTGGAACTCGCTCATTTATTCAGGGAATCAGAGTTCGTCTGAGGCTGCTCAAAGAAATCAACACACTAGGTCAGTTCCATCAGGTTCTAACGGTCAAATTGTGAAGCAACTAAAATGCAAGCTTTGTAGGTACATTATTCTTCAATTACCAGAAACCAATAGATTCTCAGATGCCAGAGAATATCATCAAATTTGATGATACCAAGAAAAATTTCATGTACAATTGTGGTTACAAGTTGGCTGCTGATAAACAATAGGCCTCATTGTAACTGGATTCTACGTAGCTTTGGCCAAAGATGTCAATTGTGAGCTATTGAACATCAATATCATGATTACTAATCTGCATAACTGAGACTCCTACCAACTCGACTAACGGATCATATTGAACTCTACTCTGATCAATATTGGCATTCTAACCCTAACTCTATCCTCGTGCCCTTCAGTTCACCACTGCAATTCACAGATTATTAACAAAATTGACCAAGAAAGAATGTCTTGTAAAATAATCTCTTGGGCTAACCAAGAAGCTTAACTAAAGATGTACCTGCATCACAATGCTGAGATGTCTACGAGGATTGGTGAGATGTTACAACACATGATCAGTGTCATCTTCGAGTTCGAACTTTCCAACAGTTTCGTCATTAATGATCACATACTTTAGAGGACTTCGGCTGCCTTCTTGCGGAGGTACATGGTTACCTAGACCCCCTTCAACCAGCTTCTGGTACCTGCACATGATGAAAAGTCTAAACTGAGCAAAGCATACTAAAAAACTAAGAACAAAAAACCCATCCAGGTTCTCAACAATGACGACTCCTTTGCTAGAGTTCATCCACAAAAAATGACTTGAGTTATAAATAAACATAAGCAAAAACCCACGATCTTGCGTGAAAGGGAAATGACTTACTTGAACCAATTGAACAGGCTAACACCAACAATGATGACTACCAAACCCATGCCCTTTAGCCATGTGAACTCATCATGGAAAAAGAAGACAGCAACCTGCGCAATAGCCACAAAATCAATTATTCTCTTTGTCAGCCCTGAAGGCGAAATGTTGCGCAGAAAACATGTGTTCCCGTATTCATAAAACGAAGAGTAGAATTGAATACGGAAAAGTTAGAACGAAACTATGTTGTGTTCAATTTTGTCCACAATGCTCAATACAAATCTCGTCATTATAGGTACATAACTTGAATACAAAGGGTGCCGTAGTTCTACAGTGCTTAGACACGGATAACAACAATGTAGATAACAGGCACTCCTGACGTGATTCATTAAACCATGAACAGAAATATGGACCTGCAGTTCTACATTTTAGGATACCTTTAAACAGCAAATGTCTTCTTAAAACACAGTTACTTAGTGACATAGTTCCCAAGTATACAATGGTGGATTGAAATGTGATATTTACTACACAATTAGCACACTTCCCCAAGAAGAGATATATTTACACTCACCACAATGGTAACAACTTCCTTGACGACACCAGCAATGGTTAACGTCACTGCACTTGTCTCAGCAATCAGAAAGTACTCAGCCATCACCTGCAAGAGTCCAAAGATAGAACTAATCGTTAACGCAAAGCAGGAGCGCCTAAACGTGTGCTACAAAGATTTGGACGAACTTCTACGCGATCAATCCTATTAAAAGACCCTCGGAACATGATCACATGAACAACTGACTACAAGTATGATATAGATTGCCCAATAATGATGCATCGATGGCCATTAAGAGATGTTTCATGCACCCACTATGTTCCATATAGACTACTGGACCCAAAACTATGTCAACTCATATCTAGCCAAAGGAAAACCTGAAGCATGACAAATGTACCATGAAAAAAGCAAGAGCGCCACCAAGCAGCATCAACGCGCAGCTTCCGAGTATGTGATGCGGGGTATCAAAGTAAGTCGTGTCACGCAGTTCATGCCAGGGCTCTATGGCTAAAGAGAATACGAGAGTAATAAAAGCCATGACGGGCGTCAGATAACTCATGGCTGCAAACGGATTGCTCAAACCTGATTCGATCCAAGTAATAACCACTTCATCAGAGCAGTCGTCTTATCCTTTTTGGTTATAATTAACGAGCTCACAAATGAATCACTTGCACAACAAGCAAATTCACTACAATAATAATAAAAGGAAATACGTGTAAACCTTCAAAAATTTCTTCTCAAGACTAATTAATACAATAACAAGAAGATTATATCAACCAACATAATGAGAAAATGCCAGAGAACACATACCATATTCTTCTTTCTGTATTTGTTGGATGGTGATGTACAAAATTCAGATGCAGAAAGCAATTGGCACACAAATCACGACACTAGTCAGAAAATTGATATCACAGCAACCTCAATAAACAAATACTTGACCTCACTACTTAGCAAGTAGGATTTTTAAAAATTACTAGATTTCTGGAAAACCTGTTCCATTCATAAAGTTATAAAAGAAGTATCAATCTGAGGCCATGAAATTACAAGTAGCTGATATACCTGCAAAAGAAGCTGAGTCACAGTCCACCGAAAACCCGACATAACAGTTGCCAACATCACAAGAATGAAACCACGAAGTTCAAATTCTGTCTCCTTTGCAACTGCGCCACTCAACAAATCAGATTTAGAGGGTATGCCCAGCAAATGCTATGTCTTGTAAATAACAAGAATAGTCACAAAATGGCCTACTGATACTGAGATTCAAAGACCTTTAACTTGTCGGCGAATGTAATCATAAACAGAGTGATAGCAAATTATAAAGGATTTACAAATACTAAAGCAATGTAGACTGATTCAAAAGGGATGTAGCAAAAGGTAGCACAATACCAGTGAGCATGACCCCGAAGGAGATTACTACAATGATGCCCATCAGCTTAAAACTTGGCACTTCCAGTCTGCCAAAATTGGAATATGCACGGATAGTAAGAAAAGACTTCTTGTCTCTTTTCAGTGGTGCCCAAACGACACAAAGACCAGCATAACTAGCACTAGAAATAGATTTTGTTATTAAACGAAAAATACAAGCTTCGTAATGCTCCTATTCTTGATAGCAACATATAAGAAGACAACATACTCACTTGAAAGCGAACGCAAATAGGAGGAGGAATACAGGGGCTCCAGATTTAACCTACAGAAGCCCATCACAATGCGTGGTCTCAGAATAATCCAAGTCTACAACAATTTGCGGACCTAAACTCCATGCTAGCATGAGACTGCTATTCTTTATTGTGAAGTAGTTGAAACAGAACATTCAAAACTATTTGCAAAACTTTTCTCAGACCCATAAATTGCTGCAGCTCAAACCACCAGACTAAAAATCACATCAACAGAAATAAAAACTCATTGCCAATTAGAGAACCTTACCATGGTAGCAAAAGAAACAGAAATAAACACAATAGAGATGTTGCTAAGGTCGATATCCAATGCTGTAGCAGCAGCCGTCGGAACGACTGCAGCCCCAAATAACACAGGAAACCTCATGTCATGAACAACATCATTAAAATGCCGCAGTAAAATCTACTGGATCCAATAAAAAAATATAGAGATAAAGATAACCTTGTTCAATTATTTTTCTATCAGTACGTACTAGAAACAATCTATCCAGAATATATAGCGGGGTAATGTCAATTGCATTCCAAAACCTTCCACAAGTCCGGATATATAACATTACTTTAACACTAGAATTAGGTCTTTGAGTTACTACAATCACTAGACAAATGCGGTAGATACACCCAAATAGATGAAGAGAAAGGATGAAACCGATTTTTCTTGGCATCATCAGGTGGAAAGGACCAGGTGGAAACGAATTCAAATTCAAAGATGTAGAATTGAAACGGATTAAGCTTTTAGAACATGTAATAGTATCTGAGACTAAAGACGTATAAAAGGAAAACATACGTACCTCGAGTAAAATAGTCTTTCCACGTCATTCGAATGTGACTTTGAGGTTTCCCACACCAAAAATGTACAAGTAGTGACGATATAATGGCTTGCATAGAGAAGTGGATGGTGTTCATCAATAGAGGAGCTGGAAATTTACCAAGAGTCTCTCCTAGCAACAACTTGTTGTACCTAACGACGAAGAAGATCACATGTCAACTCTTCACTGTCCACCGTGCACATAAGGAAATTCTAGCACAATCACATGTAAAGAAAGAAATATTGAACACTTACAGAGCCGCTACAAGAAACAACATTACGAAGGAATACGCAGTCCAGTCGCATGTAGAAACTGGAAGGGAGCAATCACACTAAGATTGTGAACAAAGTCAAGAGAGGATGGAAAGTTCAGGGATACAGAGAAAAACTTACAGCGTCAGACAAGTGCTGAAGGTATACCAAATCAGGATGAAGAAGAGAGTCTTTAAGATAGTCACAATTAAAGGATTGCGCGATGGAGGGCGGACCTCCGGCACGGCCTCGTCAATAAAAAAAGTGGTGTCATGGTCTCTGCCGCCGCCGCTATTTCTACTTCTAGGAGACAAGTCTACAGCATTCGCTTTTAAAGCATCAATAAGACTACCTTTCAAGATAGTTTCCTTAAAAGAATCTCCTCCTGCACCGTTTTCCATCCGTGATGCTCCAGTGGACCTCCCCCGTGACCCATTCCTTCTCTTTGGCGTGGACTGTCCAGAGCCTCCTGAAGCGGAGGCCCCAAATTCTCGATCAAAATCTTCATCTGATACTAATCCTACACCCCTTCCAAGCATTTCATTCTGAATGAAAGAGGCTCGAAATTCTGATGAAAATGCTTCTCGTGAGAGTAGGTCATTCGCCTCCGCCTTCTGCACCCTTGCAAGATCACGAGACACAATCTCTTTCACCAACTCCTTCGAGTTGCCTTCTCGTGCGCCTACACTGTCCAGTCTCTCTATGGGTCTTCGATCTGCAGCTACAGATATCAAACTAGTGGATTCGGAATCCACCGATAATCCCTCCGTCTCTCCAATTGAATGGACCATTCCACGCTCTACGGTATCTAGATCATCTCGTTCAGTAAGCGCCATGGATGGACCTGAAGTCCCTAAGTCCACAAGATACATCTCTGATGAGTCCGCTCCCGTAACCACAGAGTCTTCCGTCCTAAGGGGAACCATTTCTAACCGTGTATCCTCCTTTTCGTCCATCCCTGCCGTCCTCTAAACCCCTTCAAAACACGTTGGTGAAGGGCACAACTGACGTTCACTGAAATGCTACCTGAAGGAGGACACACAACAAGAACTGTCAGGAATCCATTGACAAGTAAACGCTTCACCCACAACCTCCCAAGTAAAGCCCGTAAGATAGAAATTCTGTAATCACGGTCATTGCATTCAGTCAAAATATCGTCCACTCTCCTTGCAAACCAGTTACTGTAACCACGATTGTTCCTCCAACACTCGATAATCACCTGTTTATAAGAAACCTAGTCCGATAACCCTTACTAAACCTAAACACCCAATAAGCCTGCACAGTGTATCCGCCAATTTCGAAGGACCACCTAATCGGCAACAAGCAGTGAAGTGACAAAAATACAGTTCGAGGGGAGAAAACCAAGCTCAAAAACCTCATCACAGAGCTAGAATGTGCTTCTCTACAGGTACCCTAATTCCCTGCGGCAACAAGCTCCAGCTCTCAAATTCTACAGCAACGCTGCGAACAACTGCCAAACCCACACACTAACGCCCTAGCAACAGATACCAACGCACACATAACTATCTAAACCATTGCCTTGACACGACCACCTATCGAATCTCGAATCCCATACTTGCATCCCAAACTCCACGAACCTCCACTTCGCCAACAAACCAGTTGTAAGAACCTCCCCGACACGAATCGGAAAAAAAGCATTCCTACTCCTCACACACTAAAAGCCGAAGCAGTCAGACGACGATTTAGATCTTCCAGCACCACCAACCGCCACACGAGCAAAACCTCAGGCACATTCTCCCAAAAATAAAATCAAAAATCAAAACATAAATAAACTCATAATCACCCCAACCCTCCCCATACCCCCAAAACCCCTCGAACTGGCGCACCACCACAACACCGCACCGAAATTCCCCCACTCCACGACCCAGCCTGCATTCAGCTCATTAGGGTTTTACACAACCCCGCATAAACCTCCAGCACCAGAAACACAAAACTCACCTCATGAACACAAACTACTCCTCCTCCCATCGCCCATCATCCATCCGCAAAAACTAAACACCAATACGAAGATCAACATCCCACCCAAACACATTCCTCCAGAGCTCAAAAATCACCATCTCTTCATCATCCCCATCACCCCCATCATCATCATCATCATCTATACTCCCACCTCACCAGGACTAATTCCAACTCTTTCTCTACGCTCTGTGACCTGTGAGCTCCGAAGCTCCAGTGCGATGACATGGAGTGGATCTGGCAGACAAGTTAGATAAACATGGTGAGCATAACTGGTGGTGTGCGACATGACATAGCTTGTGCGAGAATTTAGTGGAAGGGGGAGAGAAAGTTACTTGGTCATGGCCACGGGGGGGAGATCAATCCAGTGCGGATGCGGATGCGATTGGATGGCGAGGGGCAAGGGGGCGCTTTCCGGGCTCCCAAGTGCCATATCGGGATTCCGTATTCATGTCCAGGGCGCCACTGCCACTTGAGCTCCGAGGTCGAAGGCTCGCCATCGCCACTCTTCCTTGCACTGCTTCCTTCGCAAACGAGACAGTCTCTCTCTCTCTCTTTGATGAATGCTCCCACCTGAATGCGTGATGACTGTCTCCGTTCCTCTCCCCGGGGGGCGATGTCTCAAATATTTGAAGACTCTACAGGGTAGGATGTAGTACAGCTGTAGATGTTGTTGGTTTTGGGATCTATGACGGATTTAGACCTCGTGATGGAGGGAGGGTGTGCACGTAAAGGCGTCGCTGGGCCTGCAACCGACACGGTGGGATTTTCACAGATTTTAGTTTGGCGCGGTGATGGGGGTTGTCCGATTTGGGTGCGGTGACGGATTCTTTGGTTCAGCGAAGACGTAAGGCCGTGGCTTTCCTAAAACCGACGTTCTCTCCAGTAGTGACTAGTGCGGTGAAATGTACCGTTCATTTTATTTTTTTATTTTTTTATTTTTTTATTTTTATTTTTATTTTTGAGTCAAATGGTGAAATTCCATTGCAATAAAAAGAAAATACACCGTTGCAAAACCAAGGTGAGCAGACTCACCTGGCGAGAGATTTTTAAGTACCGTTCATTTTTGGGGGGACTGCTTTCGAGTCATTCGTTTTTTGTTTTGGTTATTTTTTAGATATCAGAATTATTTTTTGCTGTCTCTTTCTGGCCAGTGAGTGATGACTCATGAGTATGAGTCTCAGTTAGTGGCCTGTTACTACTTGTGCTTTTTGAAGTTTTTTTTTTTGGGGAAAAGGGCTAGGATGACGACGGATTCACTTTTCATGTTACACCATGGTTTTTCAAACAACTAGGGGTGGGATGTCCTTGAACGAACTACAACACAAAACCGATCAGGCCTGATTTCTAGATTGTGAAAAAACAGATGTACTTTATTTGTACATTAGAGCATCTGGTCGATTTTTGGGGTCAAGACACTTTTCAGTTATAAAATTTACAACAAAATTGAGTTCAAGCAATTCAATTGTCCAAAATTATGCATACATTGTAGAACTTCTTTTTGTATTAACAAAAAATATCAGATCACATGCTTCGAGCTCACAAGTACAGTGAATTCCTCCCTTGATCGGTTTAAGGACATTACCCTAGTAACTTACCCTAGTAACTTGACAGAAATTTGTGTTTTGAATCATATTCCATCGAAAATGTACATGTATTCATCAATGAGGACATATTTATTCCATTTTTACAAATATATTAAGTAGTGTTGCGATGTTGTTGGATTGTTACATGAGATAAGGTAGTGGTGGCAAAAACCGTGCGAATTTCAGGTTCAGCAAGTTCTGTTTCTGGAGTGGCTATTAAAATGATTCAGAAATATGTGCAAAGTTTGTAGAAGCCCAATCCAACTTGAATCATATTTTTCAGACTATTATTGAATTACTTATGAATTTTTGAAGTTAGAGATGTAGGTGTGTCAAAAACCGTCCAACCCTAAAATGTCCATATTGACTACATGAGAATTTCGAGGTCCGACCTAAAATGTACACCCTGGCACTGGTCGGTTTTTGGACCTGCACGGTTTTTGCCACCACTACCTTAACTGGCAATCTCAGGTGGAAGAAAAAAAATTGGCTTTTAGCACTATTTTGCCCAATTTAATAACACTGGTTACTACCAATGATTTTTTAGATGGGAGACAATTTGAATCCTGCACAGCTGTCGATGGGAATGAGCACAGCTGTTGCTGAATTGTGGTGCAGTAAGTTGATGTTGATGGTACTGTGGATTGACACTTTAATTTGAGTCAAGAAATGGATGCTCGTGCAGAATAATGCTACAGTGCCATGCTTATGTGTCCAAAGCACCATGCAGAGTTTGTCATGACAACGTAATGTGTCCATGCACTTTTTACCTTCATACAACCTATAAAATCTAAAGAAATGCTTGATTTTTCACATGGTCGTATGCTGAAATTTAAATACAAAGGCCAGTTTTTTTATAACAAAAAAGGGATGTCGAAAGTTATTGGATTGAAAATCCAAGCAGTGAGATCATTCCTTAAAATATTATTTACATGTGCAAAAATTGAAAATTAAAAAAAGGTAAAATCTCAATTTTTGGTGAATTTTTGAAGTTTCTCTAATCTAATTAAATTTAGGTAGGTTTTGAGGATAAATGAGCATATACTCCAAGTTTGGGAAGATTTCATCATGCCATAATAGTGTTTTCAAACTTTGATTGCAAAAAATTCTTAGAGTACAAGAAATTTTGAAGCATAGATGGTCTAGAAATGTATAGAAAAACTCCACGATTTGCAAAAAAAAAAAATCAACTTTATATGATCTATATTTAGTAATTGAGAGCCTGACCAAAGTCAAGTCTGATCAAATCGACCATATTAAGCCTCTTTTTGACCTTAGGGGTTAAGGGCAAGGGCCTAACCTGTGCACCTATTGGAAGAGGCAAAAAGTCTCCTATAAATATTTTGTTGATGCAAAAATTAAAAATAAACTACCTAAAATTAACCAAGTGCGTCCTTTGAAGTCCTTAGTTCCATTAAAAAAACAAAATCACTAAGAAAGGGCGGCTGGTTTTCTAAAATTAGAATTAAAGAGGTCGAGGTCATTAAGAGAAGGGCAAGGTTTATTGTTTGACGTAATGTATGAGGTTTTGAGGAATCTGTTCATCATTGTATAAGATATCAATGGCATGCTCTGGAAGAATAAAGGGTTACTACACTCCGTATACACCTCGGCCTATTCTTATATTTTGCCAAAATTTTGCCAAAACTAATAAAATTTGTAAAACTTGATAATATGGTTTACTAAGACTGATACTCAACTAGACCTTGTCAATTTATGGAATATAAAATAGAATGGGCTCTGTGCTTTATGTCATTACTCCAACCATAATATATAGTCTTAAATTTTTAAAAATGGTAATTTGATTTGACATAATGGAAAACATTCTTATTTGAATTTATATATATTTGTATTTTACAACTTTTTATAAGTTTATTTTATTGAATGGATTATAATAATTCACGATTTAAAAATATTTTTTGATTAATAAATCTTATGGTTGTACGTGATTGTAATTCCACATGGAAAAATTAATAATTTTATAGATTTGACTTTAAATAAAATCAATCAAAAGAGACAAAGAACAAAATGTTGACCAACTATTGATTTCTAATGAGGGTAATCTCACTATACTTTAAATTTGAAACCATTGATAAAAATGGTTGTTCTACAAAATATTGGAAGAAAATTGAATTTGTATTTCCTCTTCCACTTTATATAACTTTTCTTTTAATGGCTAATTTTGGATCTATTTAAGAACTTGATAGGCTCTACTGTATAACAAACAGAAACTTTAAGTAAATTATGAATTGAAGAGTCTTATAAGTAACTAAAAATCATTCTAAATAAGTGGATTTATTATGTGAAAAGAAGAAAAAACTAGCTCTTTAAAAACAAACATTATAAATCAATAATTTGTTTCAAATGTGAGTTTTTAAATGCATGTAGTATAATTTAATCTAAATGCTTATTTATACATCAATTCCATATAAACTATCTATATGACTTCTTGAAGAATTTTTTTTCATGTCCTTTTATTTGTAATAGCAAGTTAAGTAGTTTTTTAATAATTCTAAATATTTGCAAATAATAATCACTCCTTTGTGCTCCGTGTAGAGTACAAAATATTTTTTGTTATAAGTGTTCTGTTCTACTACCAAAAACCATGTTACCACAATCTAATGCAGATTGTGGTAGTTATAAAGAATTTCTTCAAAAACTATCTCGTCATAGTCACTTCCATAAACTAGAATGCCTTAGCCAAAAACCATTATGTTGGAACCTAAGACCACTTTGTAGTAATTCATGATTGAAACGTTATGACCATGGCAAATTGATTACATTTTGATTTTTGGCTATCTCAAAATGGTCTTTTTCTAAGACAAAGTAGTGTTCTATTTTGATAGCTTGGTTTTTGGCTGTAGGATGATGGTCTTTGGCAAAAGTCGTAGAAAAATTAACATCTGAAGATGTGATTTATGACAACAACAAATTCCCCTTCACGATGGCAACATGGTCTTTGACACAAGTACACAAATACATGTATATTCTTCAAATTGCCTTTGGTGTTAGCAACTTAGTCTTTGGCACCAAGCAAAACACTAGCAACAAAAGAATTTCCATAGACTGACACCCACACTGCCAAAGAATGGCTGCCAACATGAAACACTAACTTATTGAAGCATGACCATGATTGAACTCCTTTACAAGAAGTCCTCCCCCAGATTATTGAAACACACCACATTATAGAAACACGGGAGAAAGGTTCGCACACAAAACCGTCACTTCACCCAAAACCACCACCATCTACAAATATCACAAATCCTCACAGTCTACAGATCCTGAAATGTACGCAGAAGATGGATGTCACTGTCGGAACGGTTTCGGGTACACACATCAAGCAACGGGAAGGGGCGTGGCAACAATTAGGCCATCAAATGATGACTGAAGACAATTTTCAAGCACTATGATTGAACTCGAAGTAAAGTACACCTAAAGCCGTTACATTATCGATTATTCCTAGATCTTTGAATTTGACTGTACTCCCTCCGTAGATGATGATGGTTCAATGTGTGGTGACGCGCTTGGGAGCTCAGTGGGGAAGAAATGGGAACACGAAAGGGAACAGGCATGGGAACATCGTCTCGCAGAGTTCGGTCGGACGCCATAGCCAGACCTCGGCCGGCTTGACGGGCGACGCTCCGTTGCGGAGGAACTGCGCCCGGCTTCGATTCCTGCATCTCGCTACAGTGCCTTCACGAGCAACAACTCAACCGTGCGCTTCTTTTGAGCCCAGCCGCGTCTCTTTTGGTGCAGTATTGCGTTTTTGCGGACCTCGGTAAAACCTGGCGCAGTGGCGCCGTCTCACTTGACGGACGTCGAGATCTGGAAGCTCACCAATGCGCGCTCGGACACTGGAGGATGGAGAGGATGATCTGATGACGAGCTGGAGCGGAGTTCGATCTGCAGCTGGGCGGAAAATCGCGTTAGAATTTAGTGGCGACAGTGAGGATTGGTGTGGTTTTATGTGACGGAGAGGCACTAGCGGTGCCGTGCGTTCAATGGGATAGGAAGCGTTGTGGAGAGAGTGAGCGTTGCGGTGTGAAGGTTAGGGTGCAATGTGGCCGGCGAAGGTGAAGAGAGCGCTCAAGGATCGATGGCTAGGGTTGTGCCTTGGCATGTGGATGCAGGCGTGCGGGGGGATTTCGTACGCGTTCTCGTTGTACTCTGGAGACTTGAAGCACACGCTGGGATACAATCAGGAGATGATCGATGGCCTTGGGACTGCCAAGGACATTGGCGGTAATGTGGGGATTATTTCGGGTCTGTTGATAGATCTGACGTCGGCTTGGTTCGTGCTGCTTGTTGGCGGACTTCTGCATTTCTGCTTCTATTTTTTGGTGAGCTCGATCATGCATTTTGTTTATTCGGTATTGGAAGAATTTGCACTGATCAGCCTTAGCGAATCTCAGTTGCATCTGCGAATTTGAACCTTGTGGTGTCTTTGAAATAAATTAGTCGTTTGCTTTCGTGGTTTTGAAACAAGTAATTGGTTTGTTTTGCAGCTTTTTCTTGCGGCTACTGGCAGGATTACACCTTCCTACTGGCAGGTTTGGCCACATTTGACGCCCTTATTCTCGAAGAACAAGCTGCAAACCTCATGTGTTCTAGCTGATTGTGGAATAATTCTAGGGTGTGTTTTGCTCGCTTTGGTTTTCTTCCGTTTCCATGTTGCGAATTCGCTTTCGAGGTTCTCATAGTCTTGGCTGTAATGGCAGATGTGTGGCATCATCATGGTAGGCACCAATGGCGCAACGTGGTTCAACACGGCCGTTCTTGTGACTTGGTAATCTCCAATACGCATATTATTTGCAGAATTTGTTGTTGTTGTTGTTGTTGTTGTTGTTGTTGTTGTTGTTGTTGTTGTTGTTGTTGTTGTTTTACATCCCAATGTTTTTCTTGGAATGTGGAGCTTACATTCTGTTCTGACAGTCAGCATGGTCTTTCTGCTTTGGAGAAATTAATGCTTCTAGTGTGATGCAGTATGCGAAATTTCCCATCTGACAGAGGAGTAGTGGTTGGGCTTCTGAAAGGCTTCATTGGACTTAGTGGAGCCATTTTTACACAGGTATGGTCTGGAGTGTAATGTGTATTTTTTTTGGATTTAGAAGCATGTAGTGCAATTTGCAAGTGGAGGGTTTAAAAGCTGAATAGCTTGTGCAGAAATAATTAATTTGAGTTTAGCAGGCCAGATCGACAGATTAAGTTGACGAGTTTCAGTGTTGGAGGTGATTGTTGTACTCTATCAACTTGGTCGCAGAAAAATGCTTTCTGAGCTAATGGGAGTTTTTCGCAGGTTTATACAGCTGTATATGCGCCGTATACAGGCCCTTTCCTTCTTTTATGTGCTATCGTTCCGCCACTAGTGGCAATGTTGTCAATGATTGTCATTCGTCCAGTGGAGGCTCCACGACGCAAAGACGAATCTGACAAGTCCAAGTTTTCCTTCCTATACGTAAGTGAAAGTACCGATTAGTGAACTCTCTTTGCTTTGACCCTTTTACATTGGGAACCAACCTGAAGTAAGTTTTGAATGCTCATTTCGTTTTTGTATCGATAATAAACACACAGTTGACAATTAACGCACATGAGTAATTCACCCTGAATTGAACGACGTGATTACAAAATAAAATGAAAAATAACAATGCTTGGGAAATAAACTGTGTGCAGATCGTTGGGGTTGCTTTGGCATTTTACCTCATGGCAGTGATTCTTATTCAGGTGAGTGTAGGGAGGGGTTCATAATGACCATGCTTGTTGTCTGTTACGAGGTATAGGAATAAGATCTTCTCTCTGTAGTTGCTGCCTGCTTGGTGTTTAATCATTTTGTTATTCCTTCCTCGCTAATTGAAGGATAGTTTTGTCCCCTGTATTTATGTCATCGAAATCTTTTCTCTGGTGATGATTACTTTTCATGCTGCTGGAATGGCACTGAAAAGACGTCTGAAGTTTGAGAAACAAATGATCTGATCTTAAATTCATGGCGTTTTTGTTGGATTACAGGACTCATTTATGATAAGCAAGACCATGAGTCGCTTGTTCATGACGGTCATGCTGATAATTTTATTTTTACCCATTCTCATACCTGTAAGTTTTGCATATATATATATATATATGTTGTCGTAATGTGTATACATGCTACCTGGTTCAACTTTTTCACAACTCCCAGCTTTTTGCATTTCGGTTGATAGGTTTCTTTTCTGCCATTTCTTTCATGTTTGTTCTTCCGAATGTGATTTTGGAATGTTGGGTACAGCATTAACCCTTTTCTATCAAGTGTCGTCATGCGTTTTTCTAGTTTCAATTTTTTCCACGGTATCAAATGACTGATCATTGTCCTATTTGGCTCACTAATAGTTAGATGCTGGATCAAAATTAATTAACCATGTTCTACATTGTTGCTGTTGGTGTAACTGGGCACTGGCAGCTGAGTGCAGGGACACAGTACAAAGGGTACTCTGCACTTCCTACAGAGGCAGCAATTATCAATTCTCCAGGTCCAGATCGAGTGGTGCCTAAACAACTGTTTTCTGAACGAAAGTCTCAGCACAAAGGAACGGCTAGCATTGATGTGCCTCCCAGAACCACGGATCGCTTTTTAGATGCCTCTAAGCCTCGCAGTTTAGACACCCCATCAAAGACAACTGTGAAACTCGGGCACGATCATAATTTGTTGCAAGCAACAAGTACTCAGGATTATTGGTGAGTCCACGGATTTTGTGTTTTAAACCTTGTGTTGAATTTACAATATAAATAGTGGCTTTAATTATCTAGTATTCAAGGAATGTAGAAATCTTATCGTCTAGTTCGGACCTTTCGTAAGTTTTTATGTTTCTTGTTTGCGTTTGTAGAACTATTTTCATTTTTCACTAGCAAGAATTTTACAGGGGTGTTTAGGGATTGATAAACGCTGACATGGCACTCGGACTTTACTTGTGTAGGTTGCTCTTTTTTGCAATGGGTTGTGGTACTGGGAGTGGTCTAACAGCAATTAATAATCTTGCACAGGTGATATACCATACGCAGGCTTGATTTAAACTTAGTTTGTTTTATTTATAAGGATATCAACGTGTCGTGATTTTATCATATTTGCTGCTCGATGTAGCAACAATTTTGAGCTCATGATTGTGGGAGTGGCTTGTTTTCAGATGGCCGAATCTCTTGGTTCCAGGAGTATTGGGGCGTTTGTTGCTCTAGTCAGCGTTTGGAATTTTTTGGGCAGGATGGGCTCTGGGTATGACTAGAAGAACCTTTATAATTCTAAATCCTGAAAGAAAAGAGTTTAGGCTGTTCATTTGCTCATCGTCTCCATATCCTCTCTCATGTGTTTTGGAGCTAGTTGTGTAACGCCTTTCGTCCAAAAGTGATTGTTTTTTCTCAATGAGCACTGTTCTGGACTTGCAGATACATTTCAGAGTACTATATGAAACAGTACGCGACTCCTAGGCCAGTTTTTCTGTTCTGCGTACAAGCAGTTATGGCTTGTGCACACCTTTTATTTGCATCTTCAGGTATACTTTTGTTGTTAAGCTGCTCTCACTTTTCTGATGAGTCATCTCTTTGCAAACTCCTCATGCTTGCCTAATTCGTCACACATAGCTGTCCAAATTGGATCACAAATCTCTGAGGAATACAGCTAAATGTAATGGAATTAGATTGTTGAAGTTCTAAAACCCTTCAGTTCTCCCAAGGGCGTTGTAGTATCAGAATAAAATTACTCTCAGAAAATGAATGATGCGCTTGTCAATGCTGAAAAAGCCTATGTATTTTCGTATCTCACAATCGCTGCTTGTTTCTATTGTTTGACAATTTTTGCTGGGACGTGTGATCAGTGCCGACGATGCTGTACCTGGCGTCCATTTTGGTTGGCTTGGCTCATGGAGCTCACTGGACACTGATGGTAGCCACGTCTTCCGAATTGTTTGGTTTGAAGAATTTTGGAGCTCTTTATAACACGCTTAGGTTTGGGAGCCTCTCCTTTCTTCTTCTTGGAAGAGAGTTTTGCAGATGTTGATTGGATCCACACTCAAAGTGCTTAGCACGTTTCTATCAACATGAATTTCCTCTATGGCGTAAATATGCGTATTTAAAGAGGTTTTCTAGGTAGTCGTATGGAGAGAGCTAGGTTCCGTAGATCACAAGTTAAAATATGCAGAGAGAATCTACAGGTTGAACTGGCTTAGTTCTCTTTGGATTGTAAGCTTGCTGTTAGCCTGTTACTTGTCAAGGGCAGTTGCTGTCTAATAGCTTCGTATTTGTCTGAAACATTGCATTCATCTGACACTTGGTCCCTTTGATTGCAGCATCTCGGCTACTGTCGGTTCGTACCTCCTCTCTGTAAAGCTGGCCGGGTATATTTATGATCAGCAAGTTGCATCTCTGCAAGCTGCGGCTGTGGCAGCGGGCCAGGTCTTGACAGGACCTCAAAAATGCGTTGGTCCTCAATGTTTCAGGTTAGAAACATTGCTCTCAAGGCTAATTTAATAAACTCATTGACTAAAAAGTTTGTGTACCTGATGCTTTACATAAGGTAGTGGTGGCAAAAACCGTGCAGGTCCAAAAACCGACCAGTGCCAGGGTGTACATTTTAGGTCGGACCTCGAAATTCTCATGTAGTCGATATGGACATTTTAGGGGTGGACGGTTTTTGACACACCTACATCTCTAACTTCAAAAATTCATAAGTAATTCAATAATAGTCTGAAAAATATGATTCAAGTTGGATTGGGCTTCTACAAACTTTGCACATATTTCTGAATCATTTTGATAGCCACTCCAGAAACAGAACTTGCTGAACCTGAAATTCGCACGGTTTTTGCCACCACTACCTTATGTAAGGCTGCACAGCTGATTTTCGTGATGTGTGCTGTCCAGGTCGACGTTTTTGGTAATGGCATGTGTCTGCGGATTAGGGTGCCTGGCACTTACCCGTTTGATTTCTCGCACCCGGAAGGTCTATAGGGACATGTATAAAGTGCAGCAGGCCAAGGACATACTGGCGAAGGGAAACTCAAGTGAGCATTCACCGTTACTTTCCCCTAATGAATCGCAAGAGGCTGATGCTCCGATTGACTCCCCTGTATTGAAGTCAAGCGGCCTTTCAGATGCCCAACGGCACCGTCATGCCGTGCCAAGTCGTCCGGATAGCGAGTAGTAAGTGCTACTGTGTAGGCATTCGTTACCTGGTTCTCATTCTAGGGGTATAAGATTCAATGATATAGATTGTCCACAATGTCCTGGAGTGGAGGTTAATCAGTCTTATGGTCAACCTCTGGTTGGATGAACTGACTCGGTAGACTGTATAGCATTTCGTAACATTGTAGGTCATTCAGTGCACCTACTCATTTTTCTGTGGTCCATGAGAGACCACATAGCTATAGTTTAATATCCCTTTATCGTCCTCAACCAGATGTATAAAGTGCTTAATTGTTCATTGCACTAACCCGCAGCCTAATCGGAAGTTCGCTCTAGCCACTGAGACATACGTTTTCTACTGTAGTTCCATTTCCAGTTCATTACTCAAGAATGTAACTTAACGACATTTGATGGTGGATACGTGAAATTATTTCTGAATTCTCTGAACAGAATTCAATCCTACATTGCAAGCATTTGTCGGCTATTCCTACTACTGGTGGTGAAGAATCTGTTGTAGGTACGTTTACCACTTTACTTCCCAGAATTTCATTAAGGGAAACTGAAAAACACGAGATAAGCTTCTAGAAGAGTAGGAATAGTCTTGATTTGCAGCGTCTATATAGAGTCAGCTGCCATTTTCTGTTGAACCTGCCTTGCTTGGCATTAAAATATTTTTACTGATTTAATATTCCAGTTTCTGTTACACTTTTTCCTGGCGAATTACAACTACCTAGCCGTCATATGATACCTGAATCCTGATTGTGTACCACGGTCCCTAACCACGCTGACTTCGTAATCCCTATGTTGATCTCCCGAGCTACTGCAGTCTGACTATTTCTCGATCAACAACGTCGCAACCATCTTGCTGGCCCCTGGATCCCATCTCACATCGCAGCGTTGATCAGCTTCTCCGTGTTCCCAAGGTGAGTTTAAAAATAGCCCAACCCCATCAATAATTCACTTGAAACTCCACTCCGCAAACAGACTTCTCTTCTTAATTTTAACAAAACAAGTTTCAGCTAGTACCCACTTTTCAAAATCTGTCAGACCGCTGTAAAACACCGTCAAAAGCTCAAAGCATGTCAATGGTTACAAACGGCGTGTTCCCAACCCAAAAAAGAAAAAGGAAAAACTACTTAAAACATTCATAAAAGAAAACAAAAAGAAGAAAAAGCTGACGACCGACACACTGTACCTGAAGGCCGTTCGTGCTATACAGTTACACCAAAACCTGGTCCAAAACCTGTTCCAACTAAGTTACAGTACTCCGTTATTCAAACTCCACTCTAAAACGTGTCCTCCAGCACGACGCTCACAACTACAGTAACAACGCATCGAAGATTTCCACGAGAGTGAATAAGTCACCAAAATAACCGCACCCCAAAAATTTGACATCCCCGCTCCCTTGAAAAACACCTTCGCCGAACTCCCCGTGGGACCGGACCAGATCCGAAAGGCAAGCGATTCCACCGTCCGTACAGTTCCGTGGTGCGACCTCCTCCGGCGCGCCACCCCGTGACCCCGCTCTAGTGGGCACTGGGCCGCTACGCGACGAGCACATCGCGGATTCCCGTCAGAACTGTCGTGCAACCTGCCAACTTGGCCCCTCGACGTAACGTCGACGAACCCCCACCCCCGCCGAACTTCCCCCTTTTTCGCCGAACCTTCGACGAAAACGCTCTCTCTCGTCCATACCCCGAACCTTCGACGAAGAACCCGCTCTCGCTCCTTCAAACCGAAATAAATTCGCTTCTCGAGCTTGAGTGAATTCATTTCTGTGTCTGCGCCTTGTTTTTCGAATTGCGACATCGCTAGGGAGCTGCGTTTCGCTGGAGCGGGAGGATTCAGTTTCTTGTTCAGGAGAGCGATTTGTACGTTAACATTTGGTTTTGGTGCTGAGGAGATCTTGAGAGTTTGTCTAGATGGCGGCTTCGGTGAAGAGTGATCGGGGGGGACAGATTGAGGAGGCGAGCGGGATGAAGAGGCCGGCGGGGGGGCTGGGAGGTGAGGAGGTTGTGAGCGGCTTGCCGGAGAGTGTGGTGAAGGATTTGGTGGAGGCGTTCAAGATGTTCGACCGGAATGGTGATGGGAAGATTTCGAGTAAGGAGTTAGGGACCGTGTTGCGGTCGCTCGGGGAGAATCTGTCTGAGGTGGAGTTAGAGCAGATGATTAGGGATGTGGATGCGGATGGGGACGGGGAGATTGACTTGCAGGAGTTTATTAATTTGAACTCGGGAGCGAGGAGAGGCGGGGTGAGTTTGAGTGGTGGAGAGGTGTCGGACGCGGAGGCGCTTCAGTCGGCGTTTGACGTGTTTGATTCTGATAAGGATGGTTTTATTTCTGCTCCCGAGCTGCACCGGGTGTTGTCCAGCCTTGGTGATGATCATGTTTCTATGGATGATTGCCGGTACATGATCAGCTGCGTGGACGCGGATGGTGATGAGCGGGTTGATTTTAAGGAGTTTCAGAAGCTGATGACTGGCCCTCTGACTGGTCATCTTGCACACTGATGGTCGTAGTTAGGATTTAGAACAGTAGTGCAAGTAGTGCAATTCGGTGAAGACTCCTTGGTGAAGCTGGTCACTATGAAGCTTGAAAACTGACCATCTAAGAAACAAAGACCCTGAGTCAGCAGAACGTGTATATTAGTAAGTTAGGATCTGGACATAGCCCTGTGACAGAGTCACATACAACATTGTCCCTGGTTTTGAGCGATCTTGAGTAAACCTGTTGAACTGGAAGGACCGTTGTGCTGTTCACGGCTTCTAGTACGTATCTTGGAAAACGTAAGCTGTAACATGTTTTGAAAAAAAATAAAAAATCCGAGCATCAACCACGAGTGTGTACGTCAATATCTACGAGTAAAAATTTGCTGTACTTGCCTCCCACAATGACATGGTTGCTGTCTTAAGGAAAGGTCGTTGAGTCATAATTAAGAGCAGCCTGGTAGCACTCAACGGAGTCGACTCCAGGCCGAAATGACCAGGAAACCTGTGTTGGTGATGAAGAAGATAGAACCGTCAATAGCACTGAACCTCGAATGACAGCACTGACTAAGAAGACTCATCTTAAGCAGCACGAATCATAGAATCGTCACTTCAGCTGCCGTAGAAAGAGATGTTCCGAGGAGCGCCAGCTATGATACTTTCAACAGTCTCTTGCATACGTCTCGTGATTGAACACAACCTCCTGCTCTCATGGCTTCACTGTCTGGAATATATCCTCCCATCGTGGTTGCTGCAAATGTGCAGCAGACAGCCTTTGCGGCGTTTCTGGGAAGCCAACTCGTAATCAGAATGATCCATTGTCCGTCTCTATCCTCCGAACATTAGGGTCGTCTCTTGGATTTCTCAACAATCAAGGCTCCCTCGCATTGCTAGGGCCGTTTTCTGTTCCAGCAGTTTCTTCGCAAAGCCCTAACGAGCATTCTGTTACAATCTCTTAAGAACTGACTCAACCCCGGTTCCATATCCAATACATTATCCAGTTCCTTGAACCACGGCCGTATTTCAACTCAGAAACAGACTTCAGAACTCGCCACCAAATTCAAAAAGAATGCAAGGAAGTGTTCCCTGTGGATGTGCACAATGCACTTTGCTCTTTGTTAGTCCATAAGTATGTTTTAGTTATGATCCATGTGTAAGGCTACAATAGCAGTAACTGGGCAACACCAAAAATTGCCTTATTTCAAGGATACGTAAACAGTTAATAATGACATTGTTTTCAACATGCATTTGTGGTTATGTCACCTGTCTTCTTACTGATTCTACAGTTTGTGTTTGTAATAGCCTCCTATTTTTGATTTCTAGAACCCCCTACTATCGGTTACCAATATTCTAACTCTCAACTAATTTCTACTAGAGAATTCACCCAATTTAATTGAAATTTAGTCCTTCATTTAGTTGAACTTAAGCTTTTAACTAGTTTTTAGGTATTAATCTTAGTTTAGTTTTTGTTAAAATTTGACAAAATTATATACCACTCAACAAATTCAATTAGTTGAATTTTTTTGGACCATATTATTCTATGATTGTCCAACCTTTGTGTATTTTTTATTCATACTAATTATACCATTTAAGCAATAGAAAGGCTCCAAAAGTGGTGGTTTCTAATGCTGTTACCTTGAGGGTATCTTCTGTGGAAGGTTTTCTTCTTGAGAAACAGATTCAACAGAAAGCAACCAGTTAGAAAACAGCAAAGGAAGCTGCAGACCCACCCAGGTATCGCCGCGTTTCAAGACGCGGGTGAGGGCCCAACCCGGGTACCGGCCACTCCATCTCCACCCGCCGACTATTCAATCCTCTCAACACTTCACGCGCAATAGGTCTATGACATGTGGGAGCATCAACTTCCGAGGGAGATTCATCATTCATCACAAAGGTACTGTACTCACATCAAACTTTAATATTATTCGGTACAGTGCGGCATCCTCACCCAAGCTGAGTCAACTGGGGGAGGCAGAGGGACTCGGGAGGTTGAGGGAGGTTCTGGAACTTCCATGCCAAGTCGTCGAGGAAATTACACCGGTAAATGAACCCTAACTTCTCTGGATCGTTCAGGTTTGTCTTCGATTTAACTGGAGGCTGTTTTTCTTCCTCCACGCTGCTGGAGTGGTGTGGATTTTCGTATTGCCGAGTGAAGTTGTGACTCCGTCGACGTTCGACGGGAGAATTCGGGGGGCAGTGCACGAGTTCCTTCGGAGTGGTGCAGCTGTGACTTGGTCAGGTCAAGAGGTTTGCCGTATTGGCCGTGAATTTTGTGAGTTGAATTAAATTGCACGATCGCGGTTTTCGGGATTGAGAGATTTTATGTTTTATTTTGGTTTTAGCCACTGTGTGAATGTTGTTTGAGGCAAAAAAACAAGGGGCGATGATTCCGTTTGAGCTCTGATTGGGTAGAATTTTGTTTCAGCTGTTGGCGTTTTTGTCCAGCCGGTGAAAACTCTGTAGTAGGTCTTAGAGATGACTATAGGAAGGGGGATTGTAGAATTGCTAGGATTGCTGTAGCGGCAGACACTTAAAATACCGGTAGTTGAATTCCTCGTTTATTTTGCCAAACCCTAAACGGTTCTAAGAATAACTTTGTCGTCCCGCAGTCGTAAGTACTGAAGGAGAAGTATGTTTTACGAAGTTAATGGCTGACACGGAATAACTTTGGAAATTGCCAAGAGATTTATAACCGCTGCTGTGAGCCGCAATACTGCTAACTGCTACGGATTTTAGAGCTGGTAATTGAGGTATTCCTGCAGATGCAGCCTTCTGTACTTTCTAGTACCTAGTGCTTTATGAAAATGTACTCTGGCGTAATTCAGATTTTGCGTAGTTCCCACCTGTTTGCAGGATTGGCCGTTCAATTGTCAGATTGAAATTTGAAAATCTGGTAGACTACAAGGGTGTTTTCCAAATTCTGTGTTATCCTACTGATGGAGCCCTCGTTCAGAGGATTTCTTGCACGGCCATAACGAGAGTCTAGACTCAGAAAAGCGGTCACCATTTGACTCCTGAAAATCTTGAAAAGATATGAGAAGTGCGCTTTCAGACAAATGTGAAGCGGCTATCAACGCTTGATGTTACATAATGACAGTTTTCTTCAATCAAAGCTCACCAACAGGTGTTGAGGAATTGCCGCAAGTTCGCAGACTGGTATTAAGGTGGTGCATACAATGCACACTGGGCTGTACAATATATTACATATAAGTACCTGCTTTCAGATTTCGGCTGTATGTGAAAAGTATCTCGAGCGGTGTCTTGAGAAAAGACACATTGAGGTTTGTACTAAAAAAATTGTTCTAAACTATTCTTCATCGACTTATCAACACTAAACAGCACCGGACATCATTAGGCACTGAAACTCCGAGAAATCGACCTTCTGGTCGCCGTCTTTATCCACACAACTGATCATATGACGACACTCCGCCAGCGAAGTATGCTCGTCTCCGAGGCTGCACATAACTCTCCTCAGCTCCTCAGCACAGATGTACCCGTCCTTATCCACATCAAACACATCAAACGCAGCCAGCAACGCGCGCTTCTCTTCACTCCACTCAACTCCGTCCCCGCCCGCGCTCAACGCACGGCTCGAATCGTCACCCGCTCTCCCGCTCCTCTTCTCCGTGTGAAAGCTGATAAACTCTCCCAAATCAATATAACCATCGCCATCCCCGTCCACCTTCGCCATCAGCTCATCAAGCTCCAACTCACTGAGCTCCTCCCCGAGCGAACTCAACACATCCCCAAGCTCAGCCTTCGAGATCCTCCCATCCGCATTCCTATCGAACACCGCAAAAGTCACGCTCAGCTCCTTGACAATCAAATTCTCCGGAGTACCATTCACAACAGGCGCGGCAACAACAGCCACCGTCTCCTCCGCCTGAAGCTCCTTCCGACTCGTCCCCTTCTTGCTCCCGCTCCTCAACCTCAGCTTCATCCTCTCAACACCCGACAGATCAACCCTTGACAAACAACAACCAGACACCGTTCTAACTCCTTGAAACACTTGGGAATACAATTCTGAATCTAGGTGTAGCGGGGGGCAGGGGGGATTTATAAGGCGGGATTGCAACAATCGCGAGTCATCAATGCGGGGGGATGGAAGGAGGGCGGCAAGAGGGGGATGGAGGAGGGGGCGATGGCATTGGACGGGAAGTGGGGATGGGATCGATGTCTCGGTGTGAGGGCTTCGTGGCCAGTTGCGTTGGGCCTTCAAGTGGATTGTATGAGGGTGGGCTGTCCCTGTTCATGGCTCTGGAGTACGGCCTATTGCCGACGTGTGCCGTGTTCGGCATGTTCTGTTCGGTTCGGATTTGCCTTGCGCGGTTTCAGGTTCCTTGTCACCTTAGGTTGGTCCATGGAAATTACAACACCATATGGAAGGTGGCTCTAAACCCGCGCGGCACCGGAAACTGGAGTCTAGACCTATCCAAGCAGGAGGTACATTATAACTTCCAACTTGAAAATTCTATATAATCATGGTGTACATTTTAGGCTGAGCAGTTTTTAAGCCACCTACAAGTTTCGTTTCCAAAACTCATAACTAATTCAATATTAATTCAAAATTAATTATTCCAATTGGTCCAATTTTCTGAATACTTTGCACATCTTCCAAAATTTGATTTCCTTAATAGTTCCCCATCGAGCCTACGGTTCTAAAATCTGAGCTTTTTCTGAGCCACTTACTATATTCATTAAATTGGCCAATTTTGATTATATTGGCCATTCAAATAATGTGATTTCAAATCATTTTTTCTCTTTATTTGAATAGCGTGGCGACCAATATAAACAGGATTGGTCATTTTAATGAATGTGGTAATTTGAGTATCAGATCAGAGTTTCCAATTTACACCATGGTTGAAATATTAATTCTTTTAATAACGGAATGATGTAATTAGGTTCCGGAGTTTAATAATATGCTTTGTTTGTAATAATATGCGACGTTTGTAATCCTTGCAGGTGGAGAAAATAATATTATTACTTGACTAAAAGTGTTTATTTTTATTTTTATTTTGATATATATATTTTGAAATGATGCTCTTCATTTCACTTGAATTTAGAATTTTAGGTGTTACGACATCCAAAACAATTTATACAGTTACAGGTGCAGTCATTGAGTGTTTGGTGTAACAACCATTTTTAACATTTTAAAAGAAAAATTAAAGTTAACGATGTTGGATGGGACCAGGGCCCAGTGGGTTGGGCGGAGGGGTATCAAATGTACTGTATGGAATTGCAAGGCTGTTTCCAGTTCAATGAAATTGCAGAATAGAATCAAATATTGAGTGCAGGCGAGCCGTGTCTGGGTTGAATGAGTGCCTGTGAAAAAAGGCTGTAAGGTACGTTCCCACAGTCGCTGCTCCTGCCTGTGATTGGGTCCAGGCACTGGGTTCGTTCACACATCCTACCAGCAGGGGCAGGGAGATAACTTCGGGGTAGGTCTTTTGCTGAATTCGTAGGTTAAAAGCCATGTGAACTTGGCAGGGGGACCTATGAATTCAGCAAGAGTCCTACCCTGAAATTCCCTCACTGCGCCTGCCTGCAGGATGCGTGAACCAACCCACTAGACTTCAAGTTCATGGCATTATTCTATGCAAAGACACTAGACATAAATAAAGAATAGAGACTTAGTATTTTTAATCTTGTTGATGCACCTCTTACCAATTTGTGGATTTGTTTTCTTTTTATTAATTAATGTACAATTTAACCCCTAAAGCTTCAAGCCATTTTTGGGCCTCCAAAACAAAAAACTGTGATTTTTGACAACCTTGTAGAAGTTGGAGTATGATTTTTATTTTTTTACATTTTTGGTACATCTAACCATAAGATCTTGAACCTAACTACCTGCACTAATACCGTATCAAATTTCAAAGGTTGGTTTCTACCAATTTTGAGATTATAACGTTCAAAGTTTATTGTTTTTTTTTTTTTTTTTTTTTTTTTTTTTGGCTTTGAGTGAAAGGCATACTCTAAATGGTGCCAAGGGAGACTTGATGATTGTTACCCCAAACATTTTGCTCATATTTTTTTCCATGTAGATAACTAAGTTGGGCACCTCCATGCAAAATTTTAGAGTCTCATTACGCTTTTTTGGCCTTCATGCAAATTATTTACCAAAAGAGGTACAAAAACCACAATATGGTAAAATTTAAATAACATTAATTTTTTTTTGGTTTTTTTTAAAAATGAACAGTCAAAAGTTACCTTTATGAGTTTTTGAATTATTGAAAAAAGAAAATTTGAAAAATTCCTAAATCTCAAATTTTGACAAATTTTGAAAGAAAAAATCGTAAAATTACCAAAAATTGTGAAAGTGTTTTTGTAATTTTTGGAGGCTACCTTTGTAAAATTGGTAAATTTTTTGACATAGGCCACTTTGGATTTTGAGTAGTGAGTTGGTTATGAACACATTTCCAAAAAAAAAAAATTCTAAAAAAACCTAATTTTAAACTGCTCGTTTTGGACTTGAAACCTAAAATTTCTAGATGAAGGTTTTAAAAGTGAAATTTGGCTTTGCGAATTTTACCACATACACCTTGCGGTATAGGGAGCATCCAGTAAAATTCTTAGGCAAAAATATTAGTTTTAACCCCTTCACTTAGGTTGCCCGAAAGAGCCGAGAGCCATTTTGGATTTCCAAAACCTTTTGGAATTAATGTAGTTTAAGGATATTACTTGAGATTATCTTGTTCTCCAAAATAAAGTTGCAGGAGCACGAGAAACCGCTACTTTAGAAGTCTTGTTGTTCAATGAATGATACTCCCTCTGTTCCATAATGACTTTTTCGTAGGTTCTCTCGAATCTACCTGTGGAAGTAGATTTAGAGAACCTATGAGAAAGTCATATGGGACAAAGGGAGTACTACTTTTGAAGTCTTGTTGTTCAATGAATGATACAGTAGGTGTAAACAAAACACACATAGGTTGGTAAATGCTAGTGATACGGACCAAAAAACAATTCATTATTTTTGGAGTTATTTTGTTTTTTTTTATGAATTTAAAAAATAAAACTCTTAGTAAGAAGAAGGAAAAGAAAACTCTGATTACTTTGAAGAGGATGGCACAAATTAAGTGTTTATTTACCAAGTTTCTTATATTAGAATTTTTATTTAATACTTGAGACTAGGAGGTTATTAAAACCATTTGCAAGTGTACCAAGAACCAAGGAGTTATGTCCACTTGAGCTTCTTCTATGTTGCCACTTGCTACTCCTAATTATTGGTGCAAAAAGGCTAAACAATTTATTCCTGCACAATTATTAAGGTAAGGATACCCATTTCCGTCTCTTTAAGCAGATTATTATACTTCGGAATGAGCAGTTTGTAAGGTAATCATATCAAGGGAAAGGCAATTAGGGGTGGTTTACACTATGGACAGTGGACATTGACCATGGCCCTTTAAAATCTGTGATTGGCCAAGGAAGTTGTCCCGGTCCGACTTCACTTTACACTACCTTGAAAAAAGGAGATTGACCACAAAGTTTGAGGTTACCAAAATGTGCTATTTTCTACCTAGTGGATAATGTTTCATGGTCCAACGGGTTTTTAGTCGAGTCGAGGTAAAGAGGTCGACTCGACGGAAAACAAGGGGACCGTTGGGCACAAAATCAGTGATTGGCCAAAATCTAAAAAATTCAGCCCAAAGTCGTCCCGGTCCAAATCCGCTTTACACCATGACAAGTGACCAAGACATTTAAAATATGAGTTTTTCTTTTTCATGGTCACGGCTCTAGACCAAGAGCCGTGACCATGAAATTCCAGTGACGACCTAAGTCGGAACTGGTTTAGCATGGCTGGGAGGGTCGTTCGTCGACATGACAATTATTTTGTCACCCACGACAGTTCCATTTCGTCACTCACGACAGTTCCATTTCGTGACCCACGACAGTTCCATTTTCGTTTCACACCACAACAGTTCCAAGATCAAAACCACGACAGTTCCAACATTGTTCCTGGTAATCGCGTTCCCTGTGTTCCAACGTTACTGATAGCGGATGACTGCGTACGTTACAGTACCTGCGTTGCGGTGGAGGAGGGTGCGGGAGTTATATACCGAGGGAGTGTCGTTTGGTGTGCAATTGTTGTGGGTTATGTAGTCGTAATACATGCTAGTGCTGGAAGTCGTCTTTGAATGCGGGAGTAACCTTGGGGAGAGTTTCGGATTCTGGCTCTGTTGGAAGAGAGAACGAGTGAATGCGGGAGTAACCTTGGGGAGAGTTTCGGATTCTGGCTCTGTTGGAAGAGAGAACGAGTGAATGCGGGAGTAACCTTGGGGAGAGTTTCGGATTTTGGCTCTGTTGGAAGAGAGAACGAGAGAATGCTGGTTCAGGGACCAGCGTGTATCGAGAATTTTGTTGGGTTTGGTGGGATTTGTGTTTGCCGGAGCTTTAATTTTCTTCAAGGTGTGATCAATTGAAGCTTGGGTTTGGTGGGATTTCTGTCTGCCCTCTTGAATTGGAGCTTTTCTTTTCTTCAAGGTGTGATCAGGTTTGATCAGGTTTGGTACGTTTCTCTGTCTCTATCCAGCCCTAAGTTGAGCAAATGGTTGTTTAAGAGCCGGCGAATGATCCCCAACAACTACGTCAAGTATTCTGGACGACTTGCAGAGGAAATCGCAAAAGTAAGCCAGAGGATCCTCTAATATAATAGTCTCGTGGTTTGTGAAGTCATGTAGGTCCCCAGCTATCATTTCTCTTAAATATATTTTCTAGCTTTCTTCTTACAATGGTTCCTTTTGGGCATGCCTTTGCTACCTGCAGACTAATCCAAACGGTGGAATCTGGGGAAATCAGGTGTGTTTCTGCATTTGATGGTCACTTTTATAAACTAGTCGCAAGTTGCTTACCTGCTCCTGACTTCAGATTTATGTGCATCACATCGACATGAATTTCTTTGTTAGAAGGATGAGGTGCATCATGATCAAGTCATATCGATTTGATCAAAGTGCACATTGAGAATGTAACAACTTGTTGGGGGTGTTCCAGTTCGACAATATTGCGAACCGGCAAGCGCACTATGAGACTACTGGTAACATTACTTCTAAAGATTATGGACTTGCTAGACATCAGGGTTGGATTGTGCTACCTGCTGATGATAGCCTCATCAGTGTCAAATTTGCATGTTCTTTTAGGATGTTGTTAGGGGCTCCATCCATCTTGTTATGATGTTCATATTATTGTCCGAAATGGTGTTTTCAGTAACTTTCTGTTATCTGGGAAAGTGCGATGGAGTTGCTGGAGGCGGTGATAGGCAGGGGGGAGCGTGGGAACCGGTGACCAGTAGCCTCGGGCAAAGGGGGGCAGGAGAGAGGAACACGGTCATGGGTTCCTTGGGGTCCTTGGACCAGGACTCAGACCGTTAGGACTTCCTAGACTTACAAGGGACTCGAGGAAGACGAATGTCTTAGGGCAGGCGAAGGGGTATTGCAGAGGAGCACGAGACTCTTTAGGAGATACAGACTGACCCGGGACGACAAGGTAGAGATGAAAGTGTTGTAGGACCTTAGCCTGTGAGACCTCACGCATCACCAGGTAATTCAAGGTTAGGGTTAGAGCAGTGACCACGCAAACAATCTAAGGAGCATTAGGTAAGGAGCATCAGAGGAGATGGGTAGAGAAGCAAGTCCATTAGCGGGAAAAACCCTGAGTCCTCACAGAGTAACGAGGCTCGGGAGTACAAGGAAAACAAGCAGACTGTGACACTGACTCAACATTGTCTAGTAATTACGAAGAGTCCCAGTTTCTCCTAGCTACCCTGCTTTATACTCTAAAGCTATCCTATTTTTCTGCTTCAACTGCTACTATGCTTCTTCGACTGCTCCTTCCTTGGCTTCACTGCGAGTTCCCACCGCCCCCTGTTTGCCTTGATCACCGTGGCTGTGGTTGGTAACATTTAGCCCTTCCTTCGAGATAGCAATCCGTCCCGGATTGTAGGTCAGCCACGGGTGCATCGGTGGGCGGGTCGTCGGTCCGGTCGGGTTTCTTCTCTGGGCACTTGTGCAAGTCTTCGCGGAGGAGCTTGGTTCCCGTAGATGTCGGCTATGGCTGCACCCACACCTCGATGAATTAGGTTGTGCTGTGTCCTAGAGGTTAGCGCATGTTGGTAAATATCATAGACCGTCTTGCCTAATGTTTTATTGCATGCAGGGCATTGCACATGGTTAGCCTCGGGGTCACTGTACATGGCAATGAGGTCAGTATTAGCATGAAAATATTTCTTGACTTCTGCAATTGCAGTCGCTAACTCTTCCTCGGCTTCCTCTTCATCGCTGTTTGGTTCCTCGAGGTTAAATTCTTCTTCTATCTGTTTCAAGGCATCCTTATGTTTTTTAAAAGACTTGGGGCGCAGGGATACCATGGAATTCACCTGTGGGGGTGAAGCTCGGGTTTGTGAATGCAGGTGTGGTGACGGTTGTGGAGTGTCCTCGGGATCTGTAAACTGGTCAGGGATATCCACGCGCTCTTGGTCCTCGGAAATGTGAATGCTTAGAGGTTGTGGTTCTTCCTGGGGCACCTGGAGGGGGCTGATCGGGGCTGGCTTGGAAGTTGGTGGTATAGACAGGGCCGCTACCTCCAAGTTCTCGAAGTCTATGTTGTCGAACTCCATGTTTTCCCAATCATTTTCGGATTGTTCTAACTCCATGGTGGCCAATGTAGAATCGATGCAATGATCGAGAAATTCTTGTGGGGGATCTGCTGCGGTTGAAGGGTGCTCCCGGAGCCATGCATACGCACTGTTGGTGATTAGTTTGGCTGCCATGTGAATCCATCCTGCCTTGTTAGCCTCGAACTCTTGGAGGGCTTGCTCAGCCGTGGTCCTCTGATCTTGAAGGTATAAGTTCTCCTCTCCGCCCTGTGACTTCTGTCCCTGCCTTAATGCCTCGTTTTGTGATGTAAGAGCCTTGCACCTTGCTAAGTACTCTTGTCCTTGCTGTTCCAGGTGTTGGACGCGCTCCACAGCACTGGCTTTTTCCTTGGCGAGCATGTCGACGTGGTCTTGTGCTGCCCTGATCTCCAGTTCGAAATTAGCAACTTGGTAACGCAAGTTGTCCAGGGTTTGATCCTTCTCCTCTATCTGCTGGCGGTACTCACTGTGTGTTTTGTCGAGGATCCGTTGGGCCTGGTCCCGGGCACCCTGGATGGCCGAGGTCACCTTGCGTCGGTATCGTTCCTCCATGTCTCTCTGCTCCTCTTTCTCCTGTTCTGCTGTGCGAATCCATTCCAGCATCTCCCCTACGCATTCCGAAAGAGCCGTGCTCTTGGTGTGGAATCTTGTTGCACATGGCCCCCATGCAGTTGCTGTTTGCGATACTGATGTTGTTCCTGTTGGCTTGGCAGGTTCCTCGCTGCGTGGACGCTTGCTTGGTCCTGGGAGATTAGGGTCGCGTGCCGCAGCCGTGGCGAGCTCTCGCTGAATGTCAAAGAAGGTCCCCATCAGAGGGCCTTTGCCATGCCTCCGATAAAATGCCAGGTAATTCTGGATGTACGCGCTGAGGAATGGCCCAATGGGGCTGTGGTAGTCAAGGTCCTTCCGATGCCCAAGCAGCTGAACGCGGAAATTCTGCTCTACTAACATTCCCCAATTGATTTTTTTCACCCTGGTCGGCCATGAGGAGTAGGGACAACTGTTCTGGCAGGATGCCATTACAGTTGTTCTGAAAATACACCTGACTTAACACTCCACGCATACGTGAAAACCATGGGTCTGTCAAATGATCACCCAAAGCGAATACATCGTACCTCTTGTCCTCCTTGAGCTGCAGATTTCCGACGCGGGCCGCTATGTCGGGCTGTGGGTGTCGGCAGTCGCTGCTCCAAGTCGTGACTCCCAAGCCGTCCCAGCCAAAAAACTTGTGCAGATAGCGCGCGGAGAACTGCACCAGCACTCCTTCCACCATCCCGGATGGGTAAAGTTCTGTCTCATCCCGAGTTCGCATGGACGCCATGAATTCGTTGCAGTGCTTGATGTTCACCTTGCCTTCTACCAGGGTCCAGTATTTGCCTAGTCCGACCTCGGTGTGCCAAATAAGATCCGGCTTACGTTTCCACTCTAAAATCATACGCGGGACATAGAAGGGAGGGTATGTTTTCCTAGCTGTCTTCATGGTGACTAACAATGTGTGTGCTGGGTGTGAGAGCCAGGGCAAGAGGAGAGGAAGACGGGGCTGCAAGGAACTACCAGGAGAAGAGATGAGGACAGGGGCGTCGCGGACTGAGCCAACGCGCAATGGCAGCAGTGGAGGGGGAAAAACAGGGAGACTTGAGAGAGGAGAAGGAAGATGAAGTGACCCCGGGTGTGCTGATGATGATCCCTGGAGCCTTGGCGGCCGAGACTGGACTGATGGGCAAGGGCTGGCATGGTGGAGATGATCGTGCCTACATCCTAGCGTAGACGGTGGCGGCGGGAGCCTATGGATGCGGAAACCTGTAGGTCCTGGGTATGTCCCATCGTTGGGACATTCAAGTTGGCCTTGGCCAGCTGGAAGGCATACGCTGATGTGGCTTACATGTATGTCCATGGTGTCATTTGTTTCCTTGGAGGCCGAGGGGATGGATGGATCCACATCATCTAGATTTGTCTGAGCTTCCGTGGCTAATTTGTTGTAAATTTCTCCTAAGCTGAGTGTGGGCGTGGTTACTGGTGTGTCCGAATGATAGTGTTTTAATTTTGTGGAATTTACTATAGTGGCGTAGGTATCAAAATTCTCGCTGTTTACTAGTAAAACCGTGTTGTTGGGAAGTACTAACTGGACCCTATACGGTCCATGCCAAATTGATTCGAACTTGGTCTTTCGTATCTTGGGGTCCCTGGGACACCATAATACCTGGTCACCCTTTTGGAAATTCCTGATTGGTTTGGTAGACTGAAAATGTCTTGTGGTTAGCTCCTGTCTGTGCTGTATGTTTTGGATGGCTTGGGCTCGGATTTCCTCTAAATGGTGTATATCCTGTATCCGAGCAGCCAAGACCCTGTGCGGCGTGTAATCCTTGGTGCGTAATGATTGGAAAGTGGGAGCAATATATTCTGTAGGTAGTAATGGTTGGGTCCCATAGACCATTTCAAATGGACTGACTTGAGTAGCTGTTTTCGTGGCTACGCGGTATGCCCATAGAGCAGCTGGTAAGCAGTCATCCCAATCGCTTTGGTTAGCATGAATGAATCTACGTAACATGTTTATCAAGGTTTTGTTAGTGGATTCAGCCTGGCCATTTCCTTGGGGATAATAGACGGTGCTGGTCCTGTGCTTGATAATGTGATTATCTAACAAGTCTTTTATGACTGCATTAACGAAGTGAGAACCTTGATCTGACACGATTTCCAAGGGGCACCCGAAGCGAGTGATAATATTGTCATATATGAAAGACGCTGTTACCAGGGCAGTATTGGTTCTTAATGGTTTGGCTTCTACCCATTTTGTGGTATAATCCGTGGCAGCCAAGATATACTTGTATCCCTGTTTTGTTACCGGACGTATTGGGCCAACAAAATCCAGCCCCCATCGTTGGAATGGGCCTGATGGTGGAATTGTTTTTAGAGGTACTTGACCTTGATATTGAAAATTTGTTGTTGACACCTGACACGCATGACAATTCTTGATGTGAGCATGGACATCCTTGTGTAATGTTGGCCACCAGTAACGGGCTCCTAAAATCTTTCTTATCGTGGTTTCAGGGCCTTGATGTCCCCCTGCTGGACCGTCATGAAGGATGGAGATAATGTTCGTTTCTTCCCCCTTGGGTACGCAGAGCCGGGTCTCCTGGTCGAGACCGCGTCGGTAGAGCTGCCCCTGGATTACCGTATAGGGCAGGGTGGTCCGTACGAAGCTGATTTTACGAGAACCTGATAGTCCTGGGGGCGTGGTGCCCTGGGTGAGGTATCGCATAATGTCACCTCGCCAGTCGCTAGGGATCTCGATGTCAATGCGAACTGTTTGGATATATGGTTCATTAAATGAATCGTCAATACCTTCCTCGGTGGCCTTGGAATCCCTGGACAGATAGTCAGCCACTATGTGGCGTTTACCAGGGACATACACCACCTCAAAATCATATTCAAGGAGTATCATTATCCATCGAGCTACCCTCCCTGTAACTAAGGGTTGGTTAACCAGGTAAGACAAGCTGTGGTGGTCAACCATGAAGCGAAACTTGTTTCCAAGTAGATAATGTCGAAATTTTTTAACAGCATAAATCATGGCCAAGGCTTCCCTTTCAGTGGTAGAGTAATTCCTTTCTGCCTGGTTTAGGAGACGACTGGCATAGGCTACGGGTTGATCGTATTTGCCGTTTAAATTCTGGGCTAACATGACTCCAACCGCAATGTTGGATGCATCTGTATGAACATGAAAGGGCTTGGACCAGTCTGAGGCGATGAGAATGGGAGCGCGAGAATAAGCCAGTTTAATTTTCTCAAGGGCGGCCTGGGCTTCCACGGTCCAATCTTGAGGGTACTTGTATTTACTATGATTGAGTGCAGTGATGGGTGCAGTTATGTGGGCTAACTTTTCAATATATATCCTATTGAATTGTGATAGTCCCAGGAGACGCTGTATCCCCTTTTGATCTGTGGGGGGTGTGATTTCGAGGATGTCCTTGATTTTCTCGGGGTCAGGGAGTTTGCCATATTTGCAGACAATGTAGCCTAGTATTACTCCGGCAAAAAAGAGAAACATGCACTTGTCAGCGTTTAAGCTTACTCCATTGGCACGGCAAGCTTCAAAGATTTGCCTGAGTTGGGAAATATGATCTTTAATATGTCCATAAACCGTTCCATCGTCTAAATAAATCCTAAAAAATCTCTTCAAATATGGTCGGAATATTAACTCCATGACACGCTGGAAGGTCATGGGGGCGTTCTTGGCTCCGAAAGGCATTCTCTCGAACTGATACGGACCCCATTCCGTGGAAAACGCTGTTTTGTTTTTATCCTGTTCTGCCATGGCAACCTGGTAATACCCTGAAAAACAATCTAAAAATGAATACATTTCATGGCCTGCTACCTCATCAATGATTTCTTCCATGTAAGGCAAGGGATAATGATCTTTCTTGGTAGCAGCGTTTAATTTGCGGAAGTCTACACAAATCCTTAATGTTCCATTTTTCTTGGGAATGATCACCATGGGAGACAACCAGGGGGCAGAGTCGACTGGTGAGATAAACTTGGCTTTCAAGAGCTTGTCTAGTTCCGCCTTGACTCTCTCAGCGTAATTTGGATTCATTCGATATCTCCGTTGCTGAACTGGGGTGGCATTAGGTACTAAATCTATGGTATGCTCTGCTAATGTTGAAGGTATCCCTTTGAGGTCCTCGTGTCCCCAGGCAAAGATGTCATGATATTCATGAAACAAAGCTATTGCGGCTTGTTTAACCTGATCTGGGACGTCGGCGTTAATTTTGATATACTTGGGATTTTCTGTGGTTCCAAGATTAACTAACTCCACTTTGTCTTTAGCTCCATGGGACCAGCCTGTAACGACTTCCTGCTGTAGGGTTTGGTTGGCAGGAACGGCGTTCACTGTGATATTTTCCTGGATTTCCTGGGAAAAATGTGGTGGTATATCCATTCGGTCGTGTTCAGCTACCATACTGGCCAGATGTATTTCTGCTACTGGAATTAAATCAGGATGGGCCTGGAACACCATGGCTTCTTGTTTGGGAGATAACCCCTTGGTCCAATTAGTCCCAGCCTTGTGTCGAATCTGATTGGCCTTGGCCCTGGTGATACAGCTATCTACGGGAATAACCATGGTTTTTCCTTGTTGTTGGATACGTATCTGGTTCCTGGACCAGTCATGAATCGCATTCATGTCCCTCAACCAAGGTCGTCCGAGGATTACGAGAAAACTACTGCTATTTGGCATGTCAATTATTACAAATGTTGCAGGAGTTGACACCCCATGTGTAGTAATGTCTACCGCGGATAGTATGCCCAAAGGCGTTACCGGGGCATCGTTTGCCATTCGCAAAATAAACTGAGCCAACTTGGGTGAAGGTAGCCCTAACTGTTTTCTCAAGTGGTTGCTCATGACATTTACCCCGGACCCTCCATCTACTAAGACATTGGCTAACTCATGGGTTCCTAGTTGTAAATGAATTACCGCGGCATCCGGATCCAAAGTGGTAGCGTTAACTTCGATGATCTCTGTATCTGGTGTTCCTTCAGGTGAGGCCGCTTGCTGTAGATATTTTTGAAGCTCTGGGCTTAACTTGATTAATTTGGACAGAGTAATCGTGACGTTGGTATCCTCTAAAATTTGCTGTAGATGTGAAGGGGTGTGTGCGTTTTCTAGTCCTTCTTGTAGATCCTGTCGTATTTTATGTAGTCTTTCCCAGTGGTTTTCGGGAAAAGGTTTCCGATGTTCGACCACATGAGATTCCGTGGGACCCTTGGATCGAGTGGTTACTACTGCGGTGCCAATGGTAGAAACATTGGTTTCGACTCCATGAACTTCAGTTAATGTCACCCCTCCTCGTCTAGGAGTGCCAGGGATCTTCTGGTGGTCCATGGGCCCTTGCTGTCCGGAAGTGGACCGATATTGAGCCCAGCGTTGGTGTAACTGGGGACATTGGCTTCGTCTATGGGTTAGCGAGCCACATTCCCAGCAAGCATCCCCTCGATTTGCCTGGACAGCATCCACATTTATTTCTTCTGGATACACGGCCGCCGTGTTAGGCCGAGGTCGTCGAGTATCCTCTGGCCGGGTCGTGGTGTTTGCGTACCAGCAGCGTCCTCCATGGATTTTTCCGCAGTTGGAGCAAGGAGCTAGAGAGGGCCTGTTTTCTGGTCGTAAATTAGGCAGGGGTAACAGGGGTGCTTGTACTCGGTTTAAGGCTCCCAGCTCTCTACTGATATCATTAGCTGCGGTCAAAATATCCTGTAAGGTTTTAACTCCTCGGATCACAATACCTTGTTGAATCCAGGGTAATAAGCCTTTTTTAAACCATTCACAAAGATAATCCTCTTCAGGACGTTGGCTTAGTTTATCAGCAAGTTGTTTAAACCTGTCATAAAACTTGTCTACTGGTTCGTTTTTGTCTTGGGTGATGCTCCCTAGAGCACGCAGGACTTCTGAGCTCGTTTTGAGCTTTCTGAACTTGTGCAGAAAGCTTCGTTCCATGTCTTCCCAAGTAGCATGAGAATGCTCTGTCTCAAAATCAATATACCAATTGATGTGATTGCCTTGGAGTGTGGTCCCAAAAATGTTCTGCAGGTCTTCGTTATTAGTGACTCCATTAGTCCTAGCAATCACTTTAAACCTTCTGACATGCCAATCTGGGTCCCCTGCTTCATCAAACACCGGGTAGGATATCTTGGGATACTTGATGGTTTTACTGGTATCACCTTGGCTAGGGAGCGTGGCGGCTGTGTGGTTATCCCGAGGAAACGTAGTGGACCGTAATGCTTCAGGGAGTGCTTCTGAAGCCTGATGTGCCGTGTTGACGGCTTCTGGAGTCCGACTTTCTTGGAGGGTATGATATTGAGCACTGAGTAGTTCCAACTTGGCATTGGTAGCCTCATTTTTGTTTACCAAGTCAGTCATTTGTTGTTTCATCCATATGAGAAACTCTTTCGTAGATTCCGGGTCATCTTGTTGGGCAGCGTCCTCTGCCTCATTTATTCGTTCTAGGGGGAGTTTTCTGGGAGGCATGGTGAGCGTTTTGATTTTCAAGGAACCTTAGAATGCCTCAGCAATCCATCCCCAGCATGGTCGCCAAAATGTTATCTGGGAAAGTGCGATGGAGTTGCTGGAGGCGGTGATAGGCAGGGGGGAGCGTGGGAACCGGTGACCAGTAGCCTCGGGCAAAGGGGGGCAGGAGAGAGGAACACGGTCATGGGTTCCTTGGGGTCCTTGGACCAGGACTCAGACCGTTAGGACTTCCTAGACTTACAAGGGACTCGAGGAAGACGAATGTCTTAGGGCAGGCGAAGGGGTATTGCAGAGGAGCACGAGACTCTTTAGGAGATACAGACTGACCCGGGACGACAAGGTAGAGATGAAAGTGTTGTAGGACCTTAGCCTGTGAGACCTCACGCATCACCAGGTAATTCAAGGTTAGGGTTAGAGCAGTGACCACGCAAACAATCTAAGGAACATTAGGTAAGGAGCATCAGAGGAGATGGGTAGAGAAGCAAGTCCATTAGCGGGAAAAACCCTGAGTCCTCACAGAGTAACGAGGCTCGGGAGTACAAGGAAAACAAGCAGACTGTGACACTGACTCAACATTGTCTAGTAATTACGAAGAGTCCCAGTTTCTCCTAGCTACCCTACTTTATACTCTAAAGCTATCCTATTTTTCTGCTTCAACTGCTACTATGCTTCTTCGACTGCTCCTTCCTTGGCTTCACTGCGAGTTCCCACCGCCCCCTGTTTGCCTTGATCACCGTGGCTGTGGTTGGTAACACTTTCTTCAATGTTTTATGTATTTTCAGGACCGGAGATCTGGAAACAAACAGATGGCAAAGTTGATGGATTTATTTGTGCTATTGGTACCGGTGGAACGGTTGCTGGAGTGGGCAAGGTGAAGACATTTACTGAATTTCGCCATGTTTTGCTTTTCCACTGAATATTGCTAGAGTTCACTGCTTCTGAAAGTTGGATCTTTAATGTAGAATTATCCAGTAATGACCTACTCTTCATTCTCACGATGAAAATGCAGTACCTGAAGGAGAAGAACAAAAACATCAGGATTGGAGTAGCAGACCCAATGGGAGCTTGCATGTACAACTTCTATGAAAAAGGAGTTCTTGAATCCTCTGGAACTTCGGTACGTGCAACTCATGCTGCTTGATTTCTGTTATGTGCCGTTCTTAACATTTCACCTTGTTCATGATTACAAGGTGCTTTCGTATCTTTAACACTTCGACAGAAATGAGTCGGAGCATGAAACAACACTTACAAAAAATGACTCTAAACTCGTTGTTCAGATTTCTGAGGGTATTGGACAAGGCCGAGTTACAGGCAACCTAGCTGAATGGGGACTTCCAGAGAAAGATGGAGGGTGCATTGATTTTTGGTGCCAGGTAAGCAAAATGTTCAATTGGTGTACCAAATGACATAACAACACCCTCATTTCCCGAAATCCAAACTTCAGACATTTAGTAATTATGTCTGGGTTATACTTTTGGTGATGCAGGTGACGGACGAAGAGGCATTGCCACTAATCTACGATCTGCTCAAGCAAGAAGGCTTCTGCATGGGTGGTCAACAGCCATAAACATTGCTGGTACGTAGCATTAATCTTCCGAATCAATCAGCTCATCGTTTCTTTCAAGCACTGCTAGGAGACACAAACTGGCACTGAGAGATTGAGCACTGGCATTTTCCTTTGCAGATTTTTGGCATCCTGACCGTGGTGATGTCTTTCGAGATCAATCCCATTCCCACGTTCTCTCCTGGCTGGTGAGTGTCTCTAACTCTCAAAAGCTCAACATCTCAATGTTGATTTAGTCTACGAAATTGTTGAAGACAATGCTAATTTCTGTTCCATGGACCTAGGTTGTTGATTCTTCTGGGCGCGACTACGATGATGGGCGGAATGACGGGCTTCGGCGGAACTACTCTGCCGTGTTGCTACAAGAGCCATGTCATCCTAATGTGCATCTCCATTTTCGGCACAGGCGTTTTCTGCCTCTACATGTTTGGCCAGGTCCATCCCCCTGGAACCGTCTCTTTTTTTTTAGGATATGTTTCTGTTCAGCGATGCTACTGTGGCAGCGGTGAGCAGTGAGCAGTGAGCAGAGAGCAGAGAATTTCACCGCCGGGGTTCAAAAGTGAGCAGAAATTTTCGCCGCCGGGGTTGAAAAAATGACCGCCGGGATCGGTAATGTGGAGCCTATTACCGTGGAAATTTGGCGTGGTACCTTCATTATATAATATTTTTAATACAAAAATGTTAATGTCGGTAAGGTTGAGCTGTCTAGTCAAAGCTAGCATACAAGCATCACGGTCTACTCTTACTCCTCCGATCTCTCTTGGTTTAGGAAGGTGAATGGGTCGGGTGAGGCACTACGCTCAGACTCCCAAACAACATCCTGTAAGTCTGTAATATCCACAGCGGCCGACGACCCGGGGTTCCCATCGAAGATCACATGAGCAGGCGTGAAGGTCGAACTAGGACGAGGAATGTAGTACTGGAAAAGCTCTGGCTCCACGCTGGTTATTCCAGTAAGGAACTCGATGCGCCTGAGCGAGCGCACGTCGTCCTCTGTCCAGTCTATCAGGGCTCGATTGGATCGAAGGACTCGATTCATCTCCTCAACCTCAGAAAATACATCAACCTGTTTGCCTACCCGCCGGTCTTTGTCCTCGTACGTCACCCTCCATATATATTCACGCAACTCCCAATTGTGCCATGGCAAATCGTCCTGCAGTAACATTGTGACACAGGAGTCATACGAATCACGCCACATATGTTTAATATTCAGAGGTCTGTCTAAAGATGGCGAAACCGAAATAACACCGATGCAATGCCGATGGTCCAACAAAGCATTTCATGAGAAATGAGCAGGCCAATCCAGTTTCAAACAAAGGGAGGTGAAAGAAAAGGAGTAAACCTGTAGCATTTCAGAGTCTGCTCGCATCGATGACTTGATCTCCACTCTTCGAGTTGGAGAGGTTTGGTCCGTGACGTGGGTCGGAGCAAGCGCTCTGGGCAGAGCGGATGAGTCCATGAGTGCAATGCACGCAAAGGAATCAAAGAGTAATAGCAAACACCTTCGTAAAAGTGAGAGGTTCCCTAATATTTCGCAGAGATTACAAATGAACGATCCATTGCGCTTACAAATGGAACAGTCGAAAAGATAGTCCCTGGGTGATACGTTTAGGATGAGAGCTCGCTTTACTATCTTCACATCATCTCAGAGTAAATGTCTTCTGTTACCAAAACAATGAGGAATGACGGCGATGTCTTGGGATGTGGACCAGATGTCTTTCCCATTGGTTTGTCAGGATACTCCATATTTCACAAGGGACAAGTAATTACACACTGAATGAGAATGGCATGCGTGATAAAGCAGTGCTCCAACGGAGCTAATCATTTGCACGTCGGGAGTAAATTCATCTAGTAGAGTTAAGGGGCAATGTAGGCAATGTAGGCAATCTATGGCAATGTAGGCACCGTAATAATCAAAAGAAGTAATTGAGATACATGAAGATCATTCATTAGCCGCCATGTATGAGTACCTGCCATGCCGGTGCCGTCATAGTGCATTAATTTTGGCTTGAAACCCTGAACTAAACGGTCTATCCCTGATGTTGTAATTTACTTAAATGTCTATGTCGGATCCGACAGCCTAAAATTGTAGTAATTGGTTAGTGTAGTACCTGGCATAAAGAAGCCAGAATTAGGGCAGGCTTCCAAGGATGAGGGAAGATATCAAGAGAGCAGTCAACAGATTCACCTTATATGTGTCTGGGATAACATTTTATTCCGCATTTTGCATTTGTCATTTGTTAATTTCAAGGATTTCTTCCGCATTTTGCACTTGTCGTTTGTAAGTTTCTACAAAGCAGGATGGACTTTGCGGTGATTACGGACCTCTTTAGTCAGAGTTGGGTCACTCCTGAATCTGCGATGGCAGAGTTGTTTCCCGACCTCATGCCGGAGTTGCACCCACATTACACTCAGAGCTCAGAGTGGAGTTATGACTATATGACGCTTTTGGAGAACTTGCGCCAGAGAGGTGACCAGTGGGAGCGACTGATAGATTCCATGCCCGCATGGTGTGCGTATGTAGTGGCATTCAAGGAGTCGCGAGATGTGAGGAAGCGGAAAGATGAGTGGGGTACTGGTATGGTTCATGCGTACTGGGCTGAGGCACTTGTACTGTTTATGACCGATCGGATTATCCCGTTTGAGATCGACGAGAGTCTTGTCAACACGGAGCTCTGTGAGTTATCGCTGCAGCAGAAGGTCATGCTGCGTGACCACCTTCGGAACAGCTACGAGATGGAGGTAATGGGTCCACCTCCTGGCTACAGCATGTGTTCATCCTCTTCTTCCGGACCTGGGTCGTCGTCAAAGGAGAGAAAGGTATTTCCTAAATACTGGGCACCACGGGCAGTCTATTGTGGATACTTGAAGCTGCCAATACGTCCTAAGGCGCACCTGAATGCCGTACTCGGGAAAGGGTCAGCAAAGTGAAGGTAAACATCACGGCCTGGTCGAAATAGTTTTGCATGAAGAAGTTTTATGTTGTTTGAACTCATGTTTTGCGCAGTGAGTTATGTTCTAAAATTTTGAGGATTGTTGTTCGGTTAGGTATTGCTTTCAAAGTAATTCAGAGTCCTCAAAGTGTTGTAGGATGAACTCTGCCAGTTGAACTTATGTTCTTTTTATGTCATGCTGTAGAGTGTCTTCGAAAGCAATGACATGTAATAAGGTTGGCTGTTTTCAGGGGTCCACGAGGAGGCGAAATTCAGAATTTTATCAGAGTTCTATGTATTAGTCCGGAGCGGGAGTAGTTTAACGACACTGAAGTTAGAAGCGTAGCATCCTGTGCCAAGCTATAACTAGTTCGTATGTGCATAAAGACTTCCAGGATTAAAATCTGCAAGGTGTGTGTAGTTTTGTTTCGTATGTGCATAAAGACTTCCAGGATTAAAATGTGCAAGGTGTGTGTAGTTTTGTCTAGGATTCAGAATCCATCGTTTTCATCAGGATGGTTAATTTAGAAACTTATATAATAAGGACCTAGAATTCTCCATGCGTCGACGATGAGATATCATCCATGAAATTTGAAGCATAACCACAGTTGGGTTTCAGAAATTGTTACCATCACTGGATGTTGTAATCTCATCTTCCGAATGAGCATTGATATCCATTCTGTAGGATCATACCCGCGGACTGTATCTGTTACCCGCGTACGGACGAGGCAACTCATCTTGCGAATGAACATTGATATCCATTCTGTAGGTTCATACCCATGGACTGTACCTGTTACCCGCGTACCAACGAGGCAAGCGAATGTCAATCTCTCGACCCCGGCCGTCTTGCTAGAACTGCAAAACTGATTGTCGGATCCGACAGCCGATTTCCGAGAGGAAGGCAATCCAGCGACCCCCGTTGCGCGCATGGTTGTACTCCTACTACTATCATCTTTACTCGCTTACTTCTGACTACTTGATTGTTTGCATGTCTTGAATAGAAATCATCGCGTTCGTCAAAGTTCGTCTAGTTCGTGGATCTTACAACGGTGATGAGTCCTTTTGCTTTAAAGTTCTATTATTATCATCGAGATTTTGCTCACCGCAGTGGGACCAAGCTCTTCCTTCATGATGCATCATTAGCTCTTAGGTACTTATTCTGGAGAATCTAAACCTAGCATGTACTTATTTGAAAGGTTACTTCATATGTATTAAAGGCTAAAGCTTGCTTCTTAGCACGTAATCCACGGAATGCAAAAATATGTTAAAAGCCGATATATTTATTTACAAATAACTTATGTTGGTATACATTCAAAACTGTTCGAAGGGCTCTAAGTGCTTAACAGAAGCATCATCTCGTAGAGCCGAGAAATACGTATGCGATTGAATGTCAGATAACTAGAGAAGCCCACATCTACATATCCGAATCTTCGTCGTCGTCGCTGAGAAGTACGAGTGGGATACCAGGACCATCTACCGCATTGTAAACCTCTTCTCCAGCGTACTCTAAACAATCCGAGTCTTCATCCACAAATGGGTAACCACCATCCTCCGGGTAGAATTCTCGCCCGTCGCCTCCAGCAGCGACGTCGTCCATCCACTTCTGGACCCACTCGGGAAGACCATCGTCAGAACTCTTCACTTCAAAGCAAATAGAGCGCCCGTGACCTTCAACACACATCACGTGCATACGGTCGTTGGTTGGCGATTTAGATTCGCCACAGTGGTCAGAGTGCTCCTCGTGTGGAGTTGGAGGCAAACTGTTCGGGACCGGGACTTCGAGCACTGGTGGGCTACACATTCTGAGACAGGCGCAAGCACCGAGGGAAGGGCAAGTCTTGCAGTCCATTGCAGCATTCGAGGAACATCTAGCCATCTGCAAAATCAAAAGAGCACGATGAGTAGGCACACACAAATTCAATCAAACAAAAGTTTCAAGCATATTTACAAACGCGAGGCCGGGAGGGGCTTCATCGGCCCTCTCGAGCCTCGGCCCCCGACCACCATAGCCGCAACATTGAAGCACACACACTAGCAAATGAGTAGAGGCGAGGCCGGGAGGGGCTTCATCGGCCCTCTCGAGCCTCGGCCCCCACCACCATAGCCGCAACATTGAATCACACACACTTGCAAATGAGTAGAGGCGAGGCCGGGAGGGGCTTCATCGGCCCTCTCGAGTGTGGAAAGTGATTTCCACGGTTGACACACCGGAATACTAATTCCGGTAGGAAAATGATAAAAAAATTAAAAATTTTATGTTAGAAATACGGAAGTCCTAAGCCTATAAGTAAAACAACCGGTTAAGCCGGTCGGCTGAATAAATAAGTGACCGGAAGGCCAGCCGGGTGAGATCCGGTCGTCTGCGGTGGAGGAGAGACGGGTACAGCCCATATGACAGAGCCCTGACCCGGCAGACTTAAGGATAGCCGCCAAACGGTACAACGCACACGGGGATAATGGCTGCAACCATTAAAGCGCCGCCGGTCGCGACCGTCCAATGATGAGGGGCTACGACCGTCCGTCATGATGAGCTACGAACGGGTAGGCGCGAGGGCAGGTATAAAAGGAGGAAGGACCGCCATGCTCTTCCTTTCTCTTTGTCATTTTGTGGCACGACGGGTCCTTGCGCTCTAAGGCGGTGGGCGCAGTTAGGGTTAGACGGTAGGAGAGAGACGGTGAGACGGAAGTGTTTCCGTTAGGCGAGAGATTGTGGTGAGGATCGTGCGTGCAGGTGTTACCGGAGTGACGGAGAGGAGGATTTAGCAGGATGGGTAGGAAAGGGAAGGAACCGGCGGCGGAAGGACAGTCGTTCAGGGTACAACGGGTGATGCCGTTGATACCGGCCGGAGAGAAGGAGAAGGAGCTCCTCCGGACCGCCTTAGAGTCTATGGGTTGTGAGGTCCTACTGGACAAGGCATGGGGTTGGAAGTTTGCCCTTCCGGCCCAGGAGATCCTCGTCAAGGATCCTGAGAATCGAGGAACCATCCGGGGAGAGCCGGATAAGTGGTCGGCACAACTCTGGAGGGAGACGTATGGTTTCAAGAACTCCGGCGGCGAGGTCTCGACGCCGGAGCCCCGGGACTTCGTACATCAGTATCTCAAGGGGACCGGGGACCCGAGAGAAGGATGGGTAGTGGATGACATCGCGGATCCGGAGGCCCGGAGAGTAGTAGGGTTTATGAACCCTATCTTCCATCCGGAAAAGCCCAAACGGATCACCAACAAGTGGGCGTCCGTTTTCATTGGGGCCATGATCGGTGAATTCACGGTGGACTGGGGGGTCATGATGAAGACGATAGTCGACCGACAGGTGGCCAATCTCCGGAAGACCAAGAAGCAGGCCACCTGCCTTCCGTCTTTCCTCATTCACCTCTACCGTACTAAGGGACTGTTGACTGCGGAAGAGGTCCGGGAGTACGATATGCTCTTAAGCTATCAGCAGTTCGCTGAGCCGGAAGAAGTGTCCGACCAGGACGACGAGGATGATGTTATTGAGGTCTCCCCCACGCCGGCTAAGAGACCCCGTCCTAGCCCGGAAAAAGGACAGCCATCCGGATCACCTCGGACTCCCGCACCGGCCAAGCGAACCCTGAACACGGAGATCCAACAGCCCACCGGACCACCGGAGCACACCGGAGATCCGTACCAGGACTTAGTCAACCTATCGGAGCAGGCAACGACATATGCCCGGTTCTTACAGTCGACTAGGCAGGCGGAGGGCCGGTTGGCTAGGGAGGTAATGATCCTTACGGGTTCGGACCGGTTGGAGGATTGCCTGAACATTCTTCGCAAGCAGCGGGACTTGGCCGGTCTCCAGGAGAAGCACATGGACCGGCTGGCGAAGTTCCGGGAGACGAATCGGAAGCTCGAGGAGGAGGTGCGTGATGCCCGGAAGGATTTCAATGACGCCCGTGAGCGGGCAGTCGAGGCCATCCGGTCGGTCGCCGAGATCAAGGCCACTTTAGCTCTTCCGGTAGATGTGGCCAATCAGTGCGCCGTTTACCAAGCTTTCCTGACCCGTCAACCGGATCCGACTACGAAGAATATTATAAAGTTCATGCACGACCGGACGCAGGTGATGAGGGACACATGGACGATGATGAAGAACCTGGTGGAAATCCTCGGTTACGCAGAGGCCGGTCCGTCATCAGGGCCACCGGCAAATCAAGAGGATCCCAGACCACCGTCCCCAACCAGGGAACCGGCACCGGTGCCACCTCCAGCCTCTCCGATACGGTCGGCCATCCGGCCCGCCCAACAGGAGATAGGACACCCGCTGGAGGATCCTATTCCGGACACCTTGAGCAGTCTGCACACTCTACCCAACTTGGATGGAGTCGAGACTGTTAACCCCGGAAACATTCCCTTGGAACCGGACCAGAGACCACCACCGTTAGATTTTATACCGGTACAGGGATCTCCGGAAACGCTCCAGGTGGATCTCAGCGCAGTTCCGGTGGCGGCACGATCTCCATCCCCGGCAGCTCAAGCAGAACGATCCCGGAAGTCCAGTGAACCGTCAGCATCTGCGGCTCCGGAAGAAGATCCCCCGTTGAAGAAACTGAAGCGGCTACAGAAGAAGGAACGGTTGGACGGAACCCGGCACAGTCCCCGGCTAGATAAGCACAAGGAGTAGGGTTTAGGATAAGGACCGGATAAAATGGCAGCGACTAACGATGGGGCTCCAGTGCACCCGGCTGCCAATCCGGATAGATAACGGCAGTAACTAGGAATAGAAGGCGGCCACCGGTCCGGGATTCCCGGATCCAAGATCCGGAATTTCTGGATCTCGGTGGGCCACTTGGTCGCTTTAGGAACCGATAGGTTTTAGTATTTAAGATAGACGTTTTCCCAAGGCCGGGGCCTTGTTTTTGTACGCCGTTTTGTTGTTGCAATTTAGAATATACTTTTGGACTTGTTGTGTCAACCGGCTGCTGACGGGTCCGTTGCCGTATGGTTTGTGGTTCTATTGTCTTCAGTAGTGTTCCGGAGGAGTGTTGAACAGTAGGAAGGTCAGGAGAGCGCCCGGAGAGACTGGGGAGGTGTCAAGCGTCGAGTGTTGACGGTTTCCAGTCCCGGAAGGAGCCCGTAGGGAAGGAGAGACGTATTGCAGCAGGGCTGGTAGTCTCAAGGACACGGAGAGTCGTGTGTACACCGGGATCCGGAAACGGACCGGTCGCTTCCTGTAGATGGGATAAAAGCCGGATGTCCTACTGCGAACCAATCCGGAAGGGAGATAGTATAGTAGAATACTGCGCAGCCGTAAGGTGATGTCATTGTAGTATGATTTCCGTATCCGTAACCGGCACTGAGTAGTTATCCGGACCGGTCCCTAGCCGTACGGAAGGATTATTACTCCACTTCTCGGGTGGTAGATAGGAACAGTGGGGTGTCCAGCCACTATAAGTTACGGGACGGTGGAAAATCCAGCCACTTGAAAGGATAGACGGATCAGTGGGAACCGGCCACTAGTCTAAAAAGCCGGAAAATAGGAACGAGGCAAAAACTACCGGATTCGTCCAACCGTCTGTAAGACGGTGTACGGTCGGACACTGGTGGTGATTTCCGTTAAAGTCTAAAAGAAAGAAAACTATAGGTCTTCGTGGGAACGAACACGGAGTGGTTCACTTTGGAGGGTGTTTAGTGTCAATTAAGTGCCTTCCGGAGGAATACGTATACCACGTCGTGCTACATGTGATTTTTGGCGCCGCTGCCGGGGATCTATATGATTTTCTTTCTCCGGATTTCTACGGTTGTCACTAACCCAAGTCAGGTTGTAGAAAACGCATGAATCCTAATTCTGAGCCGGAAGGAGTACGGAGGTCTAGCAGAAAGAAGAAGGGTGATCAGGAGACGGAAGCCAGACCATTCGTCACTACTAGAGCAGGATCCATTGAAGACACAGATCAAGAGATAGCCGGGACTTCCGGATCCGGAGGTCAGGGTGGGACAGTACCACCCGGGCCGGTGACCGGGGGACCGGTAGCGGGTCTTCCCATGGCCCGGACGTTCTCCAGGCTGAAGTATCGGAAGTTCAGGGGCGACGGCCGGGAGGACGTGGACGAATGGCTAAGCGAGTTCAACGCCACGGCTGCTGCCAACCAAGAGGACGAAGCAATCAAGTTACGGTTGTTCCAGGGATTACTCAAGAAGGAGGCACTCCAGTGGTACCAAGAGGAACCGGACAACGTGCGAAGGAGTTGGGGTTTGCTATCTGATGCCTTCCGGAGGGCCTTCCGGGAGGTAGGAGGAGAAGCCCGCACATTGGGAAAACTTAGTAAAATCCGGATGGAGCCGGAAGAGTCGGTCCGCCGGTACGGACAGAGGGTTAGGAGTTTAATTCATAAACTAAGTCCCGGAATTGCAAACAGTATCCAGGTAGAATGGTACGTTGCTGGGTTACCCGACCGGATGGGGTTCCAAGTAAGGCAGACCCGGCCACAGACTTTACCGGAGGCCATGGAGGCCGCCCAGAACTATGAAAACTCCAAGCAGTCCATACGGCAGTACCGTAAGGCAGGGAAGAGCTCTAGACGTCTCAGAAAGGTTCGGAGGAGCCGGGATTCTAGTTCAGAATCCAGTGGATCCAGCTCCGAAGATAGCTCGGAAACCGGAAGCAGCAGCAGTGAGGAGGACCGCTCACGACGGAAGGCGTCAGGTAGCAAGGGCTACCGGAAGGACAAAGAACGGACGATAGTCCGAGTAAAGGAGGAATACCCATCAGAGAAACGGATGATCAAAGATCTGGTGAACAGCATTGAAGAACTCAAAGTCCAGATGGCGGAAGAGAAGAAAGCACGGAAAGCGCTGCCCACCGTCCGGAACAATGTGTGGTGCACCAACTGCGGAAAACCGGGACATTACAACCGGGAATGCCCACACGGAGCACCCAAGAGAGTGCAGTTTGTGGATGAAGAGGGGTCAGTATTCTTTGCGGAACCTGCTTATGAAGAGGAGGAAGTGGAGATGCTACCGGTTTACCAGGTAAACCCGGCCTATGGCCGTGGACGGATGATGCAGCCGGTTATCAGACCGCGACCCGGAATGGGCTATCCATCCGGTGGACATCCGGCCCCGCCAGCACGACCACCCGTCTCGGTGGAACGGCAGTTTGGATGCTGTTATATTTGTGGAGAAGCCGGTCATTATGCTAACAATTGTCCACACCGAGGAGGTCAAGGCGCACCGTTGGAACTTCCGTGTCAAAACTGTGGTCAGTACGGTCATAAGTCACCCCAATGCCAACAACCGGTTAGACCTAGGGCTATCTATAAGCAAGTGGAAGAACCTCCCCGGGAGCGTACCGGGCTCAACTACGGTCACAAAGACGGGGTAGAGAATCCGCCAAATTGACGGTTACCGGTGGGACAACGAGGAGAGACCGGCGTGGGTATCCATCAGGTCAGTTCGCGTAGTTCCACCCGGAGACAGGATTCAGAAAAGAAGAAGAGGAAGTCTGGTGTTCGGACCAGGTCACAGAGGAAAGAGAGTAGCCGACCGGAATCTTCAGAAACTTCCGGGGAATTAGAGAAGGAGGTGCCCCCGGAGACGGTCCCGGTTGAAAAAGGGGTCAAGACCCTACCAACTATGCCGGATATTGGACCGGAGGTAATTGCTGGGTTACCTCAAGTACAGGAGGGCCGGAAGGTGACATTCAGCGAGATTCCGGAAATTATCCAACCGGAGGTCCGGGCGAAAGCCGACAGGTACGACATCCTCCAGGATATTCAGGCCCAGCCGGCCAATGTCACCATAGGACAACTGTTACATGATAATCCTAATTATCAGAAGCAGGTTAAGTCCGGCTTAATCCGGACCCGTAAACGGAAGATTAAGCTGCCTTCCGTCGCAGTTAATTTTGCCGAGATGGAGGATTTCGGGGCTCCGGAAATAGCTGTGGAGATCGACGGATGCCTTATCCAGAAGGTACCGGTAGATGGAGGATCCGGAGTAAATCTACTACTGGAAAGTACGGCCAATGATTTAGGGTACACTGTCTTTGAGCCTACCAATCAGACTCTACGGATGGCAGACCAGTCTCGAGTAGTACCAGTGGGAAAACTGTCGGCAGTACCGACAAAGATTTCCGGACTCACATACCCGCTCAACTATTTGGTTATCCGGGTGGAGGAAGGAAATCCGTTTCCACTGTTACTCGGACGGCCGTGGCTATATCTAGCCGGCGTCAAGGTAAATTGGGCGAAGAAGGCTTTTACTTTCGGGGATCCGGCTGTTTTGCTATCGTGGAAACCGGAGCTCCATCTGGGGGAAACAAGTGAGACTGATGGTTACACTTCCGATTGGACAAGTTCAGAAAACTCGGATTCCCTGCAGTCATATCATGTACAAGAATTCCGGGAGGTATCAGAAGAAGATCTGGGATTCCGTAACCCGGTACCTGAACAGAAGCCGGATGGAACCGAAGTACCGAACCGACCACCGGAAGGCAGGAAGGACGATGACCGGGCCTTAGGAGAAGCAAGCGTTCCGTTGACCTCCGAATGGATTAAAGGACAGTTCGCAGATGGGATAATCAAAACAGGGATATCCGGGTCGAGGACCAGTGATTTACCCTGGTCAGCCCTTCCGGGGTCCGTAGAAACGGATGCTAGCGAACCGGTCAAGAATGTGGTAGCACCGGAAGATTACGAAGCAGTGAAGACGGAAACCGGTAGGACTTTCTATTTGGGAAAAGGACTGACGGACCGGGAGCGGGCACAGTATTTGGAACTGCTTACGGAATATGATGATGTCTTCGCCTGGCTTCCATCGGATCTGGTGGGTATACCGCCGGAATTGGGTGAACATCACATCGACCTAATGGAGGGAGCGGTTCCGGTTCGCCAAAGGCAGTACCGGCTCAACCCAAAGTACTCCATGATGGTGAAGGAGGAACTAGATAAACTGCTGGAAGCCGGTTTTATTTATCCAGTGAATAACTCCGAGTGGGTGTCACCGATTGTAGTAGTACCAAAGAAAACGGGTCCGGATGGTAAAGTCAAAATCCGGGTATGTCAGGATTTCCGGAAGCTGAATGCAGCCACGAAGAAGGATCATTTCCCTTTACCCTTCATCGACATGGTGCTCGATCACGTGGCCGGTCAGGAATGCTTCAGTTTTCTAGATGGGTTTTCCGGATACAATCAGGTGTCCATCCGGAAGGAGGACCAACTGAAAACTACTTTTACCACCGATTGGGGTACCTACGCTTTCAACCGGATGCCTTTCGGATTGTGCAATGCTCCCGGAACGTTTCAACGGTTGATGATGGACATATTTCAGGATTTCTTAAAACATTTCCTGGAAGTTTTCATTGACGACTTCGCGGTGTTCAGCCGGTGGGTGGAACATCTGGACTACCTCCGGAAAACGTTCCAGCGATGCCGGGAGACTAAACTCAAGCTCCATCCGGGCAAGTGTTTTTTCGGTATGTTAGCCGGACTATTGCTCGGACACATAGTCAGCCGGAAGGGAATAGCAGTGGATGTAGCAAAAGTAATAGTCATGTTGGCCCTTCTTGCCCCCACCAACCTCCGGGAACTCAGAGGATTTCTGGGGTGTGTGGGATACTACCGGAGGTTCATTGAGAATTATGCCCGGTTGGCAATGCCACTAACGGAGCTGCTCAAGAAGGAAGAAGAGTACCTCTGGACGGAAATCCGTCAACAGGCTTTTGAAGAACTGAAGAGACGGTTGGTCACAGCCCCTATACTAGCCCCACCGGATTGGTCGAAAACTTTTCATGTCACTTTGGATGCATCCGGTTGGTGTGTGGGAGCTATCCTATGGCAATTGGATGACGAGGGCCGGGAACGACCCATCTATTATGCCAGCCGGCAGATGAATCCGGCCGAGAAGAATTACACGACAACCGAACGGGAGGCTCTAGCCGTCATTTATGCGTGCAAGAAATTTCGCCATTACCTATTAGGGTACAAAGTCATCTTCCATACGGATCATGACTCGCTGAAGTATCTAGTCAACAAACCGGATCTGTCCGGAAGGTTGGCCCGGTGGATATTACTTCTTCAGGAGTTCAACTACGAAGTTATTGTCAAATCCGGGAAGTCTAACCTCAATGCAGATTATTTGTCGCGACAACGGGGAAAGGAGAGCAAGCAGGAGATATCTTCAGAGTTTCCGGATGAATTCCCGGAAGAATACCCGGTTGGTACCAGTATACAGGATATACCGGACCCCCGCGACCTTCCGGTCGTAGAAGGTACGTCTTCCGTCTACCGAATTCAGGAGGACGAAGGGGAGGACCAGGATCTTCAGCGGATTAAGAACTATCTCCAGACTCAGAGGTATCCGGAAGGACTGAGTAGGGAGGAGAAGAGTGTGTTTCAGCACCGGGTGGCACCGTACTTCCTCGTCGGAGAATTGCTTTTCAAACTAGGGGCGGATGAAAAACTCCGGCGCTGCCTAGAACCCATCTATCGACGGAAGGTCATCCGGGCTTTGCATGATGGACCGGCCGGAGGACACTATGCATCCGTCATCACCGTACAGAAGATTCGCGAGGCCGGATACTGGTGGCCACACCTTCACCGGGACGTTCATCAATTTATAAAAGAATGCGATCCCTGCCAACGGATAGGAGCTCCGGCCGTACGGCATCACTGGCCGTTAACTCCCATTGTTCCCCTAGCACCGTTTGAAAAATGGGGAGTGGATTTTATTGGGCCAATTCAACCGGTAGGCACTCAGAGGCACCGGTACATCATTTTGGCGACGGACTACGCCACGAAGTGGGTAGAAGCCAGAGCCACCCGGAAGAATGATGCCGAGACATCCGCCCGGTTCATATTCGAAAGGATAATGATGCGATTTGGCCATCCGTTGGAGATAGTGAGCGACCGGGGAACACATTTCCTGAACGAAGTGGTGGCGGGTCTGACCAACCAGTACGAGGTCAAACACCGGAAGACCACACCGTACAATCCTAAGGCGAACGGATTGACGGAACGTGCCAACGGAATAATCTGTAAGATTCTGACCAAGGTGGTGACCTCACATAAGACAGATTGGGACCGGAAACTGACATCTGCGGTCTATGCGTACAACACGGCACACAAGAGTACAACCGGACGGACTCCGTATTATCTGGTATACGGACAGGAGGTACTTCAGTCCATCGAGACGGAAGTAGAGACGTTGAGGGTACTCGCAGCCAACCACGGAGATAAAACGGATGCACTCGACGACCGTCTACAGGTCATCGACTGGATGGAGGAAGACCGGATGGAGGCATTGGAACGGACAAAGGAGGTCCAGGCGAAAAGGAAGGAAGTGTATGACAAGCGAATCACAACTGATAAAGGAATCGAAGAAGGAGGATTGGTTCTAGTCTATGACAGCCGGTACAAGAATTTTCCGGGTAAGTTACATACTCGCTGGATGGGACCGTTCCGGGTTGATAAGATTTATTCCAATGGGTCATTACAACTTTCAGACCTAGAAGGATATCCAATGGATACTAGGGTGAATGGATCCCGGGTCAAACTGTACAGACCGGATGACGTTCGCGAGGACGCTCACGGGTGAAAAAGGGGTAATGTGGAAAGTGATTTCCACGGTTGACACACCGGAATACTAATTCCGGTAGGAAAATGATAAAAAAATTAAAAATTTTATGTTAGAAATACGGAAGTCCTAAGCCTATAAGTAAAACAACCGGTTAAGCCGGTCGGCTGAATAAATAAGTGACCGGAAGGCCAGCCGGGTGAGATCCGGTCGTCTGCGGTGGAGGAGAGACGGGTACAGCCCATATGACAGAGCCCTGACCCGGCAGACTTAAGGATAGCCGCCAAACGGTACAACGCACACGGGGATAATGGCTGCAACCATTAAAGCGCCGCCGGTCGCGACCGTCCAATGATGAGGGGCTACGACCGTCCGTCATGATGAGCTACGAACGGGTAGGCGCGAGGGCAGGTATAAAAGGAGGAAGGACCGCCATGCTCTTCCTTTCTCTTTGTCATTTTGTGGCACGACGGGTCCTTGCGCTCTAAGGCGGTGGGCGCAGTTAGGGTTAGACGGTAGGAGAGAGACGGTGAGACGGAAGTGTTTCCGTTAGGCGAGAGATTGTGGTGAGGATCGTGCGTGCAGGTGTTACCGGAGTGACGGAGAGGAGGATTTAGCAGGATGGGTAGGAAAGGGAAGGAACCGGCGGCGGAAGGACAGTCGTTCAGGGTACAACGGGTGATGCCGTTGATACCGGCCGGAGAGAAGGAGAAGGAGCTCCTCCGGACCGCCTTAGAGTCTATGGGTTGTGAGGTCCTACTGGACAAGGCATGGGGTTGGAAGTTTGCCCTTCCGGCCCAGGAGATCCTCGTCAAGGATCCTGAGAATCGAGGAACCATCCGGGGAGAGCCGGATAAGTGGTCGGCACAACTCTGGAGGGAGACGTATGGTTTCAAGAACTCCGGCGGCGAGGTCTCGACGCCGGAGCCCCGGGACTTCGTACATCAGTATCTCAAGGGGACCGGGGACCCGAGAGAAGGATGGGTAGTGGATGACATCGCGGATCCGGAGGCCCGGAGAGTAGTAGGGTTTATGAACCCTATCTTCCATCCGGAAAAGCCCAAACGGATCACCAACAAGTGGGCGTCCGTTTTCATTGGGGCCATGATCGGTGAATTCACGGTGGACTGGGGGGTCATGATGAAGACGATAGTCGACCGACAGGTGGCCAATCTCCGGAAGACCAAGAAGCAGGCCACCTGCCTTCCGTCTTTCCTCATTCACCTCTACCGTACTAAGGGACTGTTGACTGCGGAAGAGGTCCGGGAGTACGATATGCTCTTAAGCTATCAGCAGTTCGCTGAGCCGGAAGAAGTGTCCGACCAGGACGACGAGGATGATGTTATTGAGGTCTCCCCCACGCCGGCTAAGAGACCCCGTCCTAGCCCGGAAAAAGGACAGCCATCCGGATCACCTCGGACTCCCGCACCGGCCAAGCGAACCCTGAACACGGAGATCCAACAGCCCACCGGACCACCGGAGCACACCGGAGATCCGTACCAGGACTTAGTCAACCTATCGGAGCAGGCAACGACATATGCCCGGTTCTTACAGTCGACTAGGCAGGCGGAGGGCCGGTTGGCTAGGGAGGTAATGATCCTTACGGGTTCGGACCGGTTGGAGGATTGCCTGAACATTCTTCGCAAGCAGCGGGACTTGGCCGGTCTCCAGGAGAAGCACATGGACCGGCTGGCGAAGTTCCGGGAGACGAATCGGAAGCTCGAGGAGGAGGTGCGTGATGCCCGGAAGGATTTCAATGACGCCCGTGAGCGGGCAGTCGAGGCCATCCGGTCGGTCGCCGAGATCAAGGCCACTTTAGCTCTTCCGGTAGATGTGGCCAATCAGTGCGCCGTTTACCAAGCTTTCCTGACCCGTCAACCGGATCCGACTACGAAGAATATTATAAAGTTCATGCACGACCGGACGCAGGTGATGAGGGACACATGGACGATGATGAAGAACCTGGTGGAAATCCTCGGTTACGCAGAGGCCGGTCCGTCATCAGGGCCACCGGCAAATCAAGAGGATCCCAGACCACCGTCCCCAACCAGGGAACCGGCACCGGTGCCACCTCCAGCCTCTCCGATACGGTCGGCCATCCGGCCCGCCCAACAGGAGATAGGACACCCGCTGGAGGATCCTATTCCGGACACCTTGAGCAGTCTGCACACTCTACCCAACTTGGATGGAGTCGAGACTGTTAACCCCGGAAACATTCCCTTGGAACCGGACCAGAGACCACCACCGTTAGATTTTATACCGGTACAGGGATCTCCGGAAACGCTCCAGGTGGATCTCAGCGCAGTTCTGGTGGCGGCACGATCTCCATCCCCGGCAGCTCAAGCAGAACGATCCCGGAAGTCCAGTGAACCGTCAGCATCTGCGGCTCCGGAAGAAGATCCCCCGTTGAAGAAACTGAAGCGGCTACAGAAGAAGGAACGGTTGGACGGAACCCGGCACAGTCCCCGGCTAGATAAGCACAAGGAGTAGGGTTTAGGATAAGGACCGGATAAAATGGCAGCGACTAACGATGGGGCTCCAGTGCACCCGGCTGCCAATCCGGATAGATAACGGCAGTAACTAGGAATAGAAGGCGGCCACCGGTCCGGGATTCCCGGATCCAAGATCCGGAATTTCTGGATCTCGGTGGGCCACTTGGTCGCTTTAGGAACCGATAGGTTTTAGTATTTAAGATAGACGTTTTCCCAAGGCCGGGGCCTTGTTTTTGTACGCCGTTTTGTTGTTGCAATTTAGAATATACTTTTGGACTTGTTGTGTCAACCGGCTGCTGACGGGTCCGTTGCCGTATGGTTTGTGGTTCTATTGTCTTCAGTAGTGTTCCGGAGGAGTGTTGAACAGTAGGAAGGTCAGGAGAGCGCCCGGAGAGACTGGGGAGGTGTCAAGCGTCGAGTGTTGACGGTTTCCAGTCCCGGAAGGAGCCCGTAGGGAAGGAGAGACGTATTGCAGCAGGGCTGGTAGTCTCAAGGACACGGAGAGTCGTGTGTACACCGGGATCCGGAAACGGACCGGTCGCTTCCTGTAGATGGGATAAAAGCCGGATGTCCTACTGCGAACCAATCCGGAAGGGAGATAGTATAGTAGAATACTGCGCAGCCGTAAGGTGATGTCATTGTAGTATGATTTCCGTATCCGTAACCGGCACTGAGTAGTTATCCGGACCGGTCCCTAGCCGTACGGAAGGATTATTACTCCACTTCTCGGGTGGTAGATAGGAACAGTGGGGTGTCCAGCCACTATAAGTTACGGGACGGTGGAAAATCCAGCCACTTGAAAGGATAGACGGATCAGTGGGAACCGGCCACTAGTCTAAAAAGCCGGAAAATAGGAACGAGGCAAAAACTACCGGATTCGTCCAACCGTCTGTAAGACGGTGTACGGTCGGACACTGGTGGTGATTTCCGTTAAAGTCTAAAAGAAAGAAAACTATAGGTCTTCGTGGGAACGAACACGGAGTGGTTCACTTTGGAGGGTGTTTAGTGTCAATTAAGTGCCTTCCGGAGGAATACGTATACCACGTCGTGCTACATCGAGCCTCGGCCCCCACCACCATAGCCGCAACATTGAATCACACACACTAGCAAATGCGCAAAGGCCAGGCCGGGAGGGGCTTCATCGGCCCTCTCGAGCCTCGGCCCCCGACCACCATAGCCGCAACATTGAAGCATACACACTAGCAAATGAGTAGAGGCGAGGCCGGGAGGGGCTTCATCGGCCCTCTCGAGCCTCGGCCCCCACCACCATAGCCGCAACATTGAATCACACACACTAGCAAATGAGCAGAGGCGAGGCCGGGAGGGGCTTCATCGGCCCTCTCGAGCCTCGGCCCCCGACCACCATAGCCGCAACATTGAAGCACACACACTAGCAAATGAGTAGAGGCGAGGCCGGGAGGGGCTTCATCGGCCCTCTCGAGCCTCGGCCCCCACCACCATAGCCGCAACATTGAATCACACACACTAGCAAATGAGCAGAGGCGAGGCCGGGAGGGGCTTCATCGGCCCTCTCGAGCCTCGGCCCCCGACCACCATAGCCGCAACATTGAAGCACACACACTAGCAAATGAGTAGAGGCGAGGCCGGGAGGGGTTTCATCGGCCCTCTCGAGCCTCGGCCCCCACCACCATAGCCGCAACATTGAATCACACACACTAGCAAATGAGTAGAGGCGAGGCCGGGAGGGGCTTCATCGGCCATCTCGAGCCTCGGCCCCCACCACCATAGCCGCAACATTGAATCACACACACTTGCAAATGAGCAAAGGCCAGGCCGGGAGGGGCTTCATCGGCCCTCTTGAGCCTCGGCCCCCTACCACCATAGCCGCAAAAAAGAAGCACACACACTAGCAAATGATCAAAGGCGACACAAATGGGAGAGGAGAGAATAGCAAATCGGCAACAACGCTGAACAACAGAAATGAGAAGAGAATGAGACTCACCGAGAAGGATCGATGAGAAGGTGACAGAATAAGGGAAACGAGTTCTATTTATAGTATACCGTCAGGGCACGCGGGCCGCGGCGGCTAGGTCAGAAGAAAGTGGGATGGGATGACAGGGCGCAAAAGTGTTGGGTGGGCACAAGGTCTTGGAGGCCAAGAACGAGGCCGGCGGAATTTGAAGTAGCGAGAAATCCATTCTCGGATCCGAAAGCCAAGTTCTTGCATTGCAGAATGCCGCCGGGGTTCAGATTTGGAATGTGCCGGTCGCAATTTTCGGGTATGACCATCCCGGGTATGAGCTGCCGGGGTCCCAGTTGCAGTGACCAACAGTTAATTTGGCTTGTGGGAATGTCAGTCAGTTTAAAGGATAAGATGATGGAGAGCAGATACTGGCTCTAATGTCTTAATAGTTGGCATTCATATTTACGAACTCAAATTTCTTCATGCCGCTGTCCAAGGGGGGGCCATTAAGAGACGCCTATAAGGATCTGAGAGTGTTTTTTTCGCGTCCGGGACCGGGACCTCTGAATCTCGAAGAACAAAGAACATGATTGTCGGATCCGACAGCCATTTTTGTGCTTTGCAGGCTGCCGCCGAGGTTTGCATTCTAAAACTCAGGGTCGAAGCGGCCAGGTTATGTTCTGCCCGGATATCAGCTACCAGGAACCCAACGGCGAGGGTATGGGCTGCACGGGTAGACGCTGCCGGGGTATGTGCATTCCGGATATTCTCTGGGTGTCGCAGCGAGTTGCAGGGGCCGGGGTTTCTTCATCCTGCGTATTAGTTGCCCGGATATCATCTGCCGGGATATGGGCTCCCCGGGTCTCAGCGGGATCCGACATAACGGTTATTTAATACACCATTAAATGCTGGAGCCAAGGCTGATGTCCAAGGGGGTGCAAAGGGGAGATGCGAATGGGGTGTCAATTTGGAGTGTTGCAATGTGACTGTGTAGATGATGTTTGCTTGCAGAGGATGGACTTCATGGATATGAAATAAACACACATGGCTATGCAATTTATATGGGAATGAGATCCTATTGAAAATGTTACTTAGGAAAGAAGTACATTCACATTCTCTCTACGTTTACATTTACATTCTATCTACGTGATGCACGACTATAATATTCTCGAGACTGTCTACAATTCCAGTGGCGGCGCCTCCTCCAATATCGCCTGGTCTGTTGGACAGGGCACGGTAGTATTGCCGGAAGGGCAAAGACTACATGGGCTGGCCTCCTCACTCTTATAGGCGATGAAGGAGAGGGAGGAGACATTGGCGGTGAATCCTGTGGAGGAGAAATGGGCATGAAGCCTGGGGTGCTAGGCTCATACACTGGGGATGTAGGCGTGTAAACTGGACAGGTAGGCTCATACACTGGGGATGTAGGCATGTAAACTGGAGAGGTAGGCATGTAAACTGGAGAGGTAGGCATGTACTGTGGAGAATGAACCTCGAACGGCTCACCACCAAGACTCACAGGGCTTGCTCCAGCACAGGTACAGAACTGCTGATCATATGAATCCGAGAGATCGGAAACATTGATCACTGGAAAGGAGTTGGAGATAGACCTCTCAGATGCATCGGAATACACCTAGGAAAGCATAAATGATAAAAAGGTTAGATTTCACTTTCAAATGAGAGGTGAGCAATACATTACGAGGCAGGAGTCATGTTTGTAAATCAGAGACATTTTAGGTTTAGTGTACTATTAATCTAGTACCTCGGTTTCAGCTGATGGCGGTACTCGATCACGGCTCCCCATTATTTGCTTTCGAGAACACCTAATTAAAAAACCAATGAATTGCGTATTAGATTTTATAGCATTCTTCAACCAGCAAAGAACAGCCTCGGCCCCGCACTACCATAGCCGCAATATACAAGCTCACACACTAGCAAATGATCAAAGGCGAGGCCGGGAAAGGCTTCATCGGCCCTCTCTAGCCTCGGCCCCCACCACCATAGCCGCAACATTGAAGCACACACTCTTAAAAATGAGCAAAGGCCAGGCCGGGAGGGGCTTCATCGGCCCTCTCAACCTCCGCCCCGCGCCACCATAGCCGCAACATAGAAGCACACACACTAGCAAATGAGCAAAGGCCAGGCCGGGAGGGGCTTCATCGGCCCTCTCAACCTCCGCCCCCCACCACCAGAGCCGCAACATAGAAGCACACACAGTACCAAATGAGCAAAGGCCAGGCCAGGAGGGGCTTCATCAGCCCTATCCAGCCTCGGCCCCCCACCACCATAGCCGCAACATAGAAGCACACACACTAGCAAATGAGCAAAGGCCAGGCCAGGAGGGGCTTCATCAGGCCTATCCAGCCTCGGCCCCCCACCACCATAGCCGCAAAATAGAAGCACACACACTAGCAAATGAGCAAAGGCCAGGCCGGGAGGGGCTTCATCGGCCCTCTCGAGCCTCGGCCCCCACCACCATAGCCGCAACATTGAATCACACACACTAGCAAATGCGCAAAGGCCAGGCCGGGAGGGGCTTCATCGGCCCTCTCGAGCCTCCGCCCCCCCACCACCATAGCCGCAACAAAGAAGCACACATACTAGCAAATGAGCAAAGGCGACACAAATGGGAGAGGAGAGAATAGCAAATCGGTAACAACGCTAAAGAACAGAAATGAGAAGAGAATGAGACTCACCGAGAAGGATCGATGAGAAGGTGACAAAATAAGGGAAACGAGTTCTATTTAAAGTAAACCGTCAGGGCACGCGGGCCGCGGCGGCTAGTTCAGTAGAAAGTGGGATGGGATGACAGGGCGCAAAAGTGTTGGGTGGGCACAAGGTCTTGGAGGCCAAGAACGAGGCCGGCGGAATTTGAAGTAGCGAGAAATCCATTCTCGGATCCGAAAGCCAAGTTCTTGCATTGCAGAATGCCGCCGGGGTTCAGATTTGGAATGTGCCGATCGCAATTTTCGGGTATGAGCATTCCGGGTATGATCTGCCGGGGTCTCAGTTGCAGAGGCCTCTACTTCCCAGGTAGCAGGTGCGGGATGTGAGCTCCATTGTCAGTCTATGCGGGATCGAACGTAATCAAGTTTTTTTTAAAACCGAATAGCGCAAGTGCCAAGGCTGCTGCCGAAGGGGAGGCCATGGGGAGATGCCTTAGGGATCTACATCAGTTAATTTGGCTTATGGGAATGTCAGTTAATTTGGCTTACGGCGGTAACGTCCACGACCACGTCCCCTTCATCAGTCGTGGCGCGAATTATGCTCTCCATGAAGAGCTGATCCTTCTCCCTCGGACCGCGCCAGGGTACGCGATTCCTCATGGCCTGGGTTGCCATCGTTGTCCAATTCTGGATGACATCGTCCTCGGCGATGTCGATTCCGTGCCTACAAAACTCTGGCGGTACCGTCCGAAACTCGAACTCCGAATGAGTAGAATGGGTAAGAAGGTGGACCCGAAAACAATTTGTCGTGGATCCGCTCTTCTTCGAAGAGCTGAGCCGCAGGCGATTGTATCCTAACCAGGACTTGTGAATCTTAAATGGGAACCATTTCAACCACTCCTCCATTTCCTTCTCTACTGCTCCGGCGTCAGCGCTGTGAATTACGATTAGAGCGGCGTTGTCATGCAAAATATGTCCAGCGACGCCGAAAACTCCTGCAAGGAAAGTGTCGTCTCGATTGTTCCAATCTGGAATCTCATCTGTTCGCAGTGAGACACCTGGAACGCTCAACTTCTCCGGCACATCCACGATGACGAGATCGGCATATCCCCCACGAACAAGTTTGCCATTCTTGTATCTTGGCCGCTTATTCGTAATGCCCTTGATCCAGTCAAATACTGCATGGAAGCCCTCTGACATCCCCTTGAACGAAGTGATCATTCCCTCCTCAGCCCATACCGCTACAGATTCGTTCTTGATCAGCTGCTGCGAGCCCTCTATATGCGCAGCTATGGCGACCACTGGCTTCTCGGCGTGCTCGATGCTTGGAGAGAGGCCAACCCTCTCGGGTGCTGTGGTCTCAGCCTTCTGATTCCCTGGCTTCTTCGCCGTCCTCTTCCTCTGCGATGGCTCCTTGTTCTGCGGTGGCTCCTTACTGGTCTCCCTTGACGTCGTCTTCGGCTGACCCCCTCTCTTTCGTTTGCGCGCGCTTGCATCTGCAGCCCCCGTCTCCGCGGACACAGCATGCGCATCCGAGTTGGGTAGACTGTCTAAATTTGGGGGGAGGATGTCGTCGACGAACTCACTCACCTCCTCTTCGCCATCCTTCTTCTTCGTGTGCTGTTCCTTGATTGCCTTTTCTTCCTCAGTGACCATAGTCTTTGGGCACTCTAGGTACCAGCATCCCTCATTGAGGTGCTGCAAGTTGTATACCTTTCTTTGGTTCACTGTAAACATATACTCCGAGTTGTTGGTCTCCTTCCAGCTCTCCCAGGCTGCTGGGTACGCGTCTACCACTCCAGCTGGGATGAGCTCCCGCTTAAAGTACCTATAGACCAGCCTCTTCATAGCCATGTCAGTTCCAGCTTGCGACGCGAAGGGAAGAGATCTTGTGTAAGCATTGGCACCTGTAAAGAATGCCCCGTACGCCTTCTCCCAAAGGAGCACTCGCCACTTCTCCATGTAAGTCTCCATGGAGACTCGTTTGGGCCTTATCTTGGGGCCGGATTCAGACGCCTCTTCTTCCTTTTCAATTGTTTCAAGCCAAGTTGAGCACTCAGCTTCCGCGGCCTCCTCAATCTGTAGATTCCATAAGCCCAAAGAAAGAGATTAAGACAGAGATATTAGTAGAATCTCCCATATAAAACGAAGTGATGAAGGTGGACATTTACGAAGCTAAGCAGGAGATTCTTACATTAGCCCAGAAGGCAGCTCTTGAAAGCCAGGGGCCGAGCACATTCTCCGAGCACGGACTCGCAATGAACTTTACCGTCTTTCGAGAACTCTCTGACCCGATCCACATTCGCAGCCAATTTGCCTTCGCTTTGGGTAGTGCTTCAGTAGTGGCAACCATAAGCAATTTGTCCAAACTCATCTCCACCTTCGTCGGATGTCTGTCGTAGTGGTTTTTAATCTACAAATCAAGTCACCAAATTTCTAAGTTACACGGCATGCGTCAAGAAAAATCCGACATCCCCTCAACATTTGAAAACCGAAAAAACCGCTGTCGGATCCTACAGAGCATTTTGAAGACCAAACTTTTTGAAGACCCCTCGCGAAAATCTCAAGAGTTTGGCACCGATTATTAAAGTTACAGAACATGCATCCGGAGAAAAACGACATCCCCTCAACATTTGAAAACCGAAAAAACCGCTGTCGGATCCTACAGAGCATTTTGAAGATCAAACTTTTTGAAGACCCCTCGCAAAAATCTCAAGAGTTTGGCACCGATTATTAAAGTTACAGAACATGCATCCGGGGAAAAACGACATCCCCTCAACATTTGAAAACCGAAAAAAACCGCTGTCGGATCCTACAGAGCATTTTGAAGATCAAACTTTTTGAAGACCCCTCGCAAAAATCTCAAGAGATTGGCACCGATTATTAAAGTTACAGAACATGCATCCGGGGAAAAACGACATCCCCTCAACATTTGAAAACCGAAAAAACCGCTGTCGGATCCTACAGAGCATTTTGAAGATCAAACTTTTTGAAGACCCCTCGCAAAAATCTCAAGAGTTTGGCACCGATTATTAAAGTTACAGAACATGCATCCGGGGAAAAACGACATCCCCTCAACATTTGAAAACCGAAAAAACCGCTGTCGGATCCTACAGAGCATTTTGAAGACCAAACTTTTTGAAGACCCCTCGCAAAAATCTCAAGAGATTGGCACCGATTATTAAAGTTACAGAACATGCATCCGGAGAAAAACGACATCCCCTCAACATTTGAAAACCGAAAAAAACCGCTGTCGGATCCTACAGAGCATTTTGAAGACCAAACTTTTTGAAGACCCCTCGCGAAAATCTCAAGAGATTGGCACCGATTATTAAAGTAACAGAACATGCATCCGGAGAAAAACAACATCCCCTCAACATTTGAAAACCGAAAAAACCGCTGTCGGATCCTACAGAGCATTTTGAAGATCAAACTTTTTGAAGACCCCTCGCAAAAATCTCAAGAGATTGGCACCGATTATTAAAGTTACAGAACATGCATCCGGGGAAAAACGACATCCCCTCAACATTTGAAAACCGGAAAAACCGCTGTCGGATCCTACAGAGCATTTTGAAGATCAAACTTTTTGAAGACCCCTCGCAAAAATCTCAAGAGATTGGCACCGATTATTAAAGTTACAGAACATGCATCCGGAGAAAAACGACATCCCCTCAACATTTGAAAACCGAAAAAACCGCTGTCGGATCCTACAGAGCATTTTGAAGATCAAACTTTTTGAAGACCCCTCGCAAAAATCTCAAGAGATTGGCACCGATTATTAAAGTTACAGAACATGCATCCGGGGAAAAACGACATCCCCTCAACATTTGAAAACCGGAAAAACCGCTGTCGGATCCTACAGAGCATTTTGAAGATCAAACTTTTTGAAGACCCCTCGCAAAAATCTCAAGAGATTGGCACCGATTATTAAAGTTACAGAACATGCATCCGGAGAAAAACGACATCCCCTCAACATTTGAAAACCGAAAAAACCGCTGTCGGATCCTACAGAGCATTTTGAAGATCAAACTTTTTGAAGACCCCTCGCAAAAATCTCAAGAGATTGGCACCGATTATTAAAGTTACAGAACATGCATCCGGAGAAAAACGACATCCCCTCAACATTTGAAAACCGGAAAAACCGCTGTCGGATCCTACAGAGCATTTTGAAGACCAAACTTTTTGAAGACCCCTCGCGAAAATCTCAAGAGTTTGGCACCGATTATTAAAGTTACAGAACATGCATCCGGAGAAAAACGACATCCCCTCAACATTTGAAAACCGAAAAAACCGCTGTCGGATCCTACAGAGCATTTTGAAGACCAAACTTTTTGAAGACCCCTCGCGAAAATCTCAAGAGATTGGCACCGATTATTAAAGTTACAGAACATGCATCCGGAGAAAAACGACATCCCCTCAACATTTGAAAACCGAAAAAACCGCTGTCGGATCCTACAGAGCATTTTGAAGATCAAACTTTTTGAAGACCCCTCGCAAAAATCTCAAGAGATTGGCACCGATTATTAAAGTTACAGAACATGCATCCGGAGAAAAACGACATCCCCTCAACATTTGAAAACCGGAAAAACCGCTGTCGGATCCTACAGAGCATTTTGAAGATCAAACTTTTTGAAGACCCCTCGCGAAAATCTCAAGAGTTTGGCACCGATTATTAAAGTTACAGAACATGCATCCGGAGAAAAACGACATCCCCTCAACATTTGAAAACCGAAAAAACCGCTGTCGGATCCTACAGAGCATTTTGAAGACCAAACTTTTTGAAGACCCCTCGCGAAAATCTCAAGAGTTTGGCACCGATTATTAAAGTTACAGAACATGCATCCGGAGAAAAACGACATCCCCTCAACATTTGAAAACCGAAAAAACCGCTGTCGGATCCTACAGAGCATTTTGAAGATCAAACTTTTTGAAGACCCCTCGCAAAAATCTCAAGAGATTGGCACCGATTATTAAAGTTACAGAACATGCATCCGGAGAAAAACGACATCCCCTCAACATTTGAAAACCGGAAAAACCGCTGTCGGATCCTACAGAGCATTTTGAAGATCAAACTTTTGGAAGACCCCTCGCAAAAATCTCAAGAGATTGGCACCGATTATTAAAGTTACAGAACATGCATCCGGAGAAAAACGACATCCCCTCAACATTTGAAAACCGAAAAAACCGCTGTCGGATCCTACAGAGCATTTTGAAGATCAAACTTTTTGAAGACCCCTCGCAAAAATCTCAAGAGATTGGCACCGATTATTAAAGTTACAGAACATGCATCCGGAGAAAAACGACATCCCCTCAACATTTGAAAACCGAAAAAACCGCTGTCGGATCCTACAGAGCATTTTGAAGATCAAACTTTTTGAAGACCCCTCGCAAAAATCTCAAGAGATTGGCACCGATTATTAAAGTTACAGAACATGCATCCGGGGAAAAACGACATCCCCTCAACATTTGAAAACCGAAAAAACCGCTGTCGGATCCTACAGAGCATTTTGAAGATCAAACTTTTTGAAGACCCCTCGCAAAAATCTCAAGAGATTGGCACCGATTATTAAAGTTACAGAACATGCATCCGGAGAAAAACGACATCCCCTCAACATTTGAAAACCGAAAAAACCGCTGTCGGATCCTACAGAGCATTTTGAAGATCAAACTTTTTGAAGACCCCTGGCAAAAATCTCAAGAGATTGGCACCGATTATTAAAGTTACAGAACATGCATCCGGAGAAAAACGACATCCCCTCAACATTTGAAAACCGAAAAAACCGCTGTCGGATCCTACAGAGCATTTTGAAGATCAAACTTTTTGAAGACCCCTCGCAAAAATCTCAAGAGATTGGCACCGATTATTAAAGTTACAGAACATGCATCCGGAGAAAAACGACATCCCCTCAACATTTGAAAACCGAAAAAACCGCTGTCGGATCCTACAGAGCATTTTGAAGATCAAACTTTTTGAAGACCCCTCGCGAAAATCTCAAGAGATTGGCACCGATTATTAAAGTTACAGAACATGCATCCGGAGAAAAACGACATCCCCTCAACATTTGAAAACCGAAAAAACCGCTGTCGGATCCTACAGAGCATTTTGAAGATCAAACTTTTTGAAGACCCCTCGCAAAAATCTCAAGAGATTGGCACCGATTATTAAAGTTACAGAACATGCATCCGGGGAAAAACGACATCCCCTCAACATTTGAAAACCGAAAAAACCGCTGTCGGATCCTACAGAGCATTTTGAAGATCAAACTTTTTGAAGACCCCTCGCAAAAATCTCAAGAGATTGGCACCGATTATTAAAGTTACAGAACATGCATCCGGAGAAAAACGACATCCCCTCAACATTTGAAAACCGAAAAAACCGCTGTCGGATCCTACAGAGCATTTTGAAGATCAAACTTTTTGAAGACCCCTGCACTTTTAGTTCTCCGAAAACCATTGTCGGATCCTATAATACGATTCGTGGTAGTTCAAATATCACAGGACTTGCACTATTTTCACGAATTCTAGCATGTAGAGTTAGTTTTTAACGCCGGTATCATGAATTTAAGCTCATTTGTCCAATAATTGGGTGATATTGGACATATAACCATACAATTTAACACGGTACCGCGAAATTACTTGAACCAAATTGCGACTGTCGGATCCGACAATGCATTTCTGACCTCTCGGATTTCCGAGACCCTTGCCCACATTTAAAAAATATATCTATCCGAACATCAGAGAATTTCGAGAATGAAATCCCCTGGACCAACAGTACCGCAAAATTACTTGAACCAAATTACGACTGTCGGATCCGACAATGCATTTCTGACCTCTCGGATTTCCGAGACCCTTGCCCAAATTTAAAACAACAGCTCTCCGAACAGCAGAGAATTTCGACAATATAATCTCCTGGACCAACAGTACCGCGAAATTACTTGAACCAAATTGCGACTGTCGGATCCGACAATGCATTTCTGACCTCTCGGATTTCCGAGACCCTTGCCCACATTTAAAAAATATATCTATCCGAACATTAGAGAATTTCGAGAATGAAATCTCCTGGACCAACAGTACCGCAAAATTACTTGAACCAAATTACGACTGTCGGATCCGACAATGCATTTCTGACCTCTCGGATTTCCGAGACCCTTGCCCACATTTAAAAAATATATCTATCCGAACATCAGAGAATTTCGAGAATGAAATCTCCTGGACCAACAGTACCGCAAAATTACTTGAACCAAATAACGACTGTCGGATCCGACAATGCATTTCTGACCTCTCGGATTTCCGAGACCCTTGCCCAAATTTAAAACAACAGCTCTCCGAACAGCAGAGAATTTCGACAATATAATCTCCTGGACCAACAGTACCGCAAAATTACTTGAACCAAATAATGACTGTCGGATCCGACAATGCATTTCTGACCTCTCGGATTTATGAGACCCTTGCCCATATTTAAAAAAATAGCTCTCCGAACAGCAGAGAATTTCGAGAATGAAATTTGAGTGACACGCAGTCCCGCGATATTACTTGAACAAAATTACAAAAATCGGATCCGACAATGCTCTTTTGTTCTCTAAGTTTTACGTGACCCTTGCCCAAATTTACAAAAAAAGCTTACTGAACATTAGAGAATTTCGAGAATAAAATTTGAGGGACACAAAGTACCGCAACATTACAGATTAAAAATTATCATTGTCGGATCCAACAATGCTCTTCTGACCTCTCTGTCTTACAAGACCCTTTCCCAAAATTGTAAAAGTACCTCACTGAACAACACAGATTTTCCACAATAATATTTAAGGAACACACGTTACCACGATATTACTTGAACAGAATTACCAATATCGGATCGGACAATGCTCTTTTGATCTCTAAGTTCTAGGAGACCCATGCCCAAATTCGGGGACATACCTCAGCATGAAACGCCTTTCCGTGCGCCGGGTTTGCCACCGACTGCTCCTTCTGGAACTTGCTTTGCAACTTATCCTTCGCTTCTTTGACTGCTTTCTCCACAGCATTCTTCATCTCAGCCCCGGTGTCTTCGTCTGGGTGCTCTGTAATCCAGAGCTGCACTGCCTCCTCAGCGACTCGGGCCAGTGTCCCCTGAGTAAATTGACATGTCAATATTTGTTTCTGTACCTCAATGAACCAATCATCATCTTCGGAATTCAGAAATTCTGAGTTACTTACCGCGTGAAGAAAGGACACAAAGACTTCGTGCGGCATGGTATGCCACGACCTCTTGGGAGCCGCCTTCGTTCGGGCCATGAGATCTGGGGGCAAAATACCACTCTTTTCCAAATCCTCAGCGGACATGCCTCCATAGGTTTGAATCTTGTGCAGTGTGTGAGGCAGTCTCTCTTTGATGAAAGCTTCCTCGTTGGCCCTGCATAGGCAGAGATGTTAGTTCCATTAGGACAATTAAGGAAGTTAAAACCCTGGACTGCATAAAAATGGAACAAGCTGAAAATTGGAAGTCTTACTTGTTGATCGCGTGCATAGCTGTCACTAGCGCTTCGCGACTGTCCTTCACCTCCAACAGTATGCAATCCGGTCTTCCATTTGCATATGCCCAGTCGTAGTCATCTGGGTACTCCATATCGATAAACCCGCGCCACGCCCTTGTCCGATGATTACCATCAAAGACGTAGAACATCTTCCCACTAAGATCACGAGTTTCCTCGTGTTTTGATAGCTCCGCCTCGAACATGCTGTTCAAGATATGCTACACTGAACACCAGGAAGACTTCATCTCTTCCGTCACAAGTGTCTCCTCGCCCATATGCGACGTTGCCGCAACGTAGAATGCCCCTGAGCCGGGCCTTATCCCATTGGAGAACTCGGTCAGCAATTTCTGAACGTCACTGAGCATCGCGGGTCGAACGAAATCACATGGCAGCAATCGACATAGAGGAATCTTTATCAATGACAACTTGTCTGGTTTACGCCTCATTCTTAAAAGTGCCGAATAGGGATCCAGCTGCATTTCCGATCGAATCTGCCTTCGTGCTTTGTTAACCCCAACTCGCCCCGCAGGTTGCAACTGGACCGCAGCTGCACCCTCCCCCGTTCCAACTTCGGCCGACATGCTCATCAGAGCTTCAGCACCCTCGCCTGTTGCAGCCTCGGCCTCACATTCGCCTGATGCAACAACCGCGTCGGCATCGATCTTGTCGTCGGGTCCTTTGGGCTCTTCCTCCCCGGTCGGATTCAAACCCTCACGTGGGTTATCCGATTCCGCGTGATCGTCCCCATCCACAAAGTCCTCCATGAAGACGTCGGAGCCAACTTGACCACCAACCGCGACGGTCGGCGGTTGTGAGCTGTCCATATACTCGTCCCGAATCGATCCCTTCTGTATGTCTTCCAACACGGCGTTGACTGTGGCCGCGTTCTCGACAACCACATCAGCAAGGTTCTTGATCGTTCCCTGCACAGAGATGCGGGTACATCATAAGACGCCGATAAATAACATGCAAAGAACCCTAAAAACATCCTCTCCCGAAACAACATGCCAAAAACCCTAAATGATGTTCAACCCTAACTCATCTATTTCTCCCTATATCCGCGACGCTACCATTTCGGTTACCTCCATTACTTGTGCATGCGACTTGAAGCCTTCTCGAAAAGCTGCTCAACGGAGCTTTGACACCTTGAAACCAACAAAAACAATGCAGCAGTCGATCACCAATTCCCTCCAACAAGCGTTGCACACTCTGTCCTCCGTGAGCACTGTCCTAATCTTCCATAACCTCACATGCTATAAAGCTAACAACAATTTAAATCTCAGGCTTGACAGAACCCACGAACAATACAAACATGTTTCTCTTATCACACTCGAAGGCTCTCCTCCCTCTTCCTTCTCACCCAAACCCCGTGTCTGTGGATAGCTCACGAGCGCCCCCTCGCCCTTTATGCTCCGAAACAGCCAGCCAGCAATAGCTTCATAAGCACACCTCAGCGATCCGGCGGCTCTCATCCCCAAACCTAGCCGCGGCTCTATTGTCCTTGCCACCAACCCTCACTGATGGCTTCAACCAAAACCGCGTACTAAAACCCACCAAACAATGATGACTTTAATCGAACCCATAATTCTTTAAAACCTTAAACATCACATCACCACAAGCCGCGTTTCGCGCTTACCATTACATGATCGTGGGTACTTTCGAAGGGTCTCAGTCACATCACTGTAGGCCGCCGCTATCGAGTACCACTAAGCTATCATGAAAAGAAGCTGTCCATACAATCATGTAAATAGAGTACCTCCAATCCTCAATCTCAACTGTGCCAAGAAGCACTTCAAAAGAACGTACCAAGAAGTCATGCAGGGAAGCTTACATCTGAATGAGGTCTCTCATTCACCAAATCATCGCCGAGGTCATGCACCACCCCGGTCGAATCGTCAATCGCCACATGTCCTTCCGAGCGATGGCTGCTGCTTACTTCGGTGCCAGACTCCCGTGTGTTCGAGCTCGGACAGCCCCCTACATCACAACGAGGGTCCCCAAGAATTGCCGTAACGGATCGGGTTCCCTTACTGACCTTACTATTACTTTGCTTACTATTGCTGCGCTTCCTATCTGTCAAAATCAACCCCTTCTTCTTCGTCGTCCTCTTCCCATTCGCAGGTGTAGCCTGCTTGGGTGAGCTCAACTCCCCCATGCAGCGTGACTTAGGCATTGTTGACGGTGAGACCTGTCAACCCTGTCGACGGCTCCGCTCATTCTGGTCCGAGCCCGAAGGTATGGAACGAGAGAAGTGAGGACATTACTCCACTCGGATAGATGAATGAGACGAGTGAATGCCAATTACTGGATGTGGTAAAATTGCACTATGTGCAAACATCACGACCTGCATTTATGACATCCTCTTTGACGGCTCCTAGTAAAAAGCGCTGCATAATTAAATATCACAAATCCCTCTAATTTTAAAAATAGTCCTCCTTCTTAAGTCCCTAACCAATTTTGTTCAACCGTAATTTGGTAATGATGCGGTCGGAATCCCGCTGATTGTAGTTCCTTCAACACCACGCTCTAAGCGCAGTCTGTATATGGGACTCACCATTCGTCGCGTCTCCATAGTTTAATCCTGATTTCTCGCGACCATGGCGCAAATTCGAGCTGAGGGGCACGAAGTTCCTCTCCATGTACCTTGTAATGCCGAGGGAGTCGGATCCGTTAGCGCTGGTCTTCTAAGCGTCAGATACAACCTTGTGCTGGAGAGCATCCATCTAGAGGAGGAGGTTGTCGATGACGGCGGGAATTTGGTTCACACGGTTTATCAGATGCCCAGTAGGACTACTGAAGGGAGAGAGTGGCTTCTGGAGGCCAGAAAGTATGTTGCTAGGGGACTAACTCCAGACCGATGGGCAGCATCGACTGAGATACTTACACCCGGGCGCTCAATGACTTCAACTGTGGATGCAGGTCCTGGTACTGAGGCCGCGAAGTTAGATCGAGTGGTAGAAGAGATCCATGTGCTCAGGGAATCGGACGATTTGTTTAGAACTCCGCAAGAGCACCCCATACCGACGCAGAAGTCATCCTTAGGTAGCCCGAGTGTCGTCTCTTGTCTCAAACGCCTAGCTTCACGATCCGGCGCCAAGAATGCGTTGTCCAGGCTGAACTTCAGTACGCTGAGGACAGAGCGGGTACCCTTCCTTCCGGGCAAATTCAATGGCGATGTGCTTTTTGAGCTTCCTCCCGCGCCCCCCGCGACTCCATCGACGGCAAAATCAATGGCAGGAATGGACAAGAAGTACGACGGACATCCGTGGTGTAAGACGATGACGTCCAATATTTCCAACGACTCTGGGCTTACGTTTCGATACTCCGTTTGTGCAGGGCATCTGAGATGCTGCAATGACAATTGCGACTTTCGCAAACGAGGGGAGAACCGTCTGAGCGAGGTCAACGAGGCTGAGTGGGATGGAGTGTCGCTGACCCCCTTCCAGGTAAGTTGTGATCCCCCTACGAAGTCTACGCTCGTGTGTAAGATATGCAAGACTCCTCCGCAATGCCTCGCCCAATGCCCTGCTAGAATATACTACGTCCTAGGGGGGGCTGACATGACCCGTGCGTGCATCCATATCGGCACGCACGACCATCCCGTAGGATACGCTGACTGCAGGTTAAGCAAACAGAAGATCCTCAACCTCGTCGAGTCGCATGTCGGTCAGAATCCAGAGGGCAAAACCTCTTCTATTGCATTGGAAGCTAGCAAGGACTTCTTGAGTGACCTCCTCCTTGCTCAACCCGGCGAAGTGCATAAATATCTTTCGGATGAGGAGCTCGATCAGGCGTTTAGGCTCTATTATCCTCTTAGCAGGCCAGGTCTGAAGAACGACGTCACGACCTTCAGATCCGTCGGCAACAAGGGAGCAATGGACGGGATAGCCGCGCTGCGAGGTTGCAGCAAATGGGAGTTTATACACGAGAACAAATTTCCGGGACAGGGGGCGGAGGGCGAGAAGGTCTTCGTCTTCAAGATGTCGGAGAGGGGCCCCGGGTCAGGGGTGGATCTCGTGAAGCGGATGCAGCCTGGCGGAGACTTGGAAGATGCGTGGATCATGTTTGATCACGTCAGGCGAACGAAGGATTGGTCAACAATGGCATGTCATGTGTATGACTCCCAATACTGCCGTGTTATGACAGTTGCCGTATGCGATATGCAGTCGGAGGACGCTCGGGCGCAGAGTTTGCTCTGGCGGGGTCTGAACGGGGTAATGGCAAAGCACAAGGTGAATAATGTCAATTTTAAAGGCTTCATGGCGGACAGCGCACAGGCCAATTGGAACGCTGTTCGAGTAATATATGGAAACGGAAACGCGGACGATCCAATGCCCGACCGTGAGCGTACCTGCCAATTCCACTTGGCAAGTTCATTGAAGAAGTATACGGAGGCTCACATTCGAGGTCACGATCTCCAAAGGCAACATTACGCTTTGTGCAGGCAGTATCGAGATGCAAAGACATGGGAGGATGCCGACATTCGTTACCATGCCATCCGTTCTTGGTGGATTTCATCCGCGGCCTCGACACCTGCTGGACTCGAACATCTGGAGCAGTGGCTCGTCTTTTGGCACTATCGGTACCGGCAGTGGGGCGGTTACATGCAATTAGTGAGTCCTCTTCCGCTAAACTTGTCATTCTATTCGATTCCCTTGCTGCCACTGAACGTAGAGCTTGCTAAATTCATGGAATTCTCTTTGAATGCAGAACCTCACAGACGAGGAGAAGGACGAGATGCCGTCGTGCAACCTCTCAGAGACTGTCCATAATATCTGGCTTCAGATGTCAGGCAACCGTGGGATAAGCCTGTACACGGCCACAGTCGACGACTATGTCCGAGGCTTCATGCAGTGCACGAACTATAGCGCCTACCTCAGAGGAGAAAACCCAGGTAAAGGACCGAGCAAAGCCGAGCTCCGTTTACGGCGGGCTCAGAAGTCGGGCATTCCCAAACGTATTGCTGATGCCACGGAACACTTCGACGACGCTCCACAGATGCTCTCCCGTCAGCCCCACAGAGAAGGCGAAGAGGTCTTTGGCTCAACGAAGCGGAAGCTGGATCAACCAATTAGATCCGAATACGATTCTCACAGACCCGACAAAGTAAACTTCTCACAACCACGGGTGGCCACTAAGAAGACGCGTGCTCGGGTCGAAGCTGGACCGGTACCTGTGGACGCAGCCTCTTCGCCCGTCCGAAGCCCCGACGAGAATACGACTCGTCCACACGTAACTGCAGTAGAGGAGACGGACGTGGACGACAGTAAGTGGCATCTTGTCAGGCTGCCGAAGGGCTGTGCAAAGGCATGTTTCGCACAGCAGGCAAAGACAAACAAGAAGTGCAAGGCCAGGCTCGTACGCGGAGGGAAGACCACAGTTGTGCCATGCTACTGGGGCACCTTTACAGAAGTCAGGAAGGATCGTCAGAAATGGATGCAGTTCTGCTTCTGTAATGACGACATTCAGAGATGCGTCATGGGCACGAAACGGAATTGGGTCTCAAGCATGGCGCCCCCTCCGCTTATCTGGCCCGTGAAGCGTGGAACTCGCCTGACAAAACGAGAGATTTTGGACCTAGAGGCTGCAGGTTTTAGACTACCTCAACGTCAGGAGCTACCCTCTCAACGAGTTTTCCATGACGGCGACGGCAGCATTCCACAGCGGCCACGGTTTGAACTCTCGCACTTGGTTGTACCCGATGCTCCTGGAGTTTATCCTACTGTGCGTGGAGGTTTCAAGATTCGTCGCTGCAACCGGGTACCTAGAACCAAGCACGAGAACAATTGGGCGTCGTCGCTTCTACTCACGGTTCATATCCAATCCGTGACAATGATACCAACACCTGGGTTTGGTTGCATAATCAGCCTTGTCTCCGAGACTGTTTCCGAGTCAAACTTGTACAAGATCACAGTTGGCCCCGAGCCCGGATGCACCTGCCCCAACTTCAAGGAGATGTCCGTGAAGTCCCTTGGGAAACGTCCTCCCTGGGTCCCTTGCAAGCATCTTTACTACATCTACAACGCGATATGCAACCTTGAAATGCATCGGGACTCTTACATCCATGCTCCAACTCTCAGCTTTAACGAAGTGAAGACGATCCTCGAGAGCGGCCTTCTTGAGCTAGTAACATTCTAAGGATCGTTGTTGCCACTTCAACCTCCTAGCCCAACTCCCGTGGATGCGAATCATGAACCGGCTTCGCTCCAACTTTAGGGTCGACTACCTTGACGACTTCGTTATACTATCTACGTTCTAGAATAAGGGAGAAGGCACTACTCATTTTCCGCAAATCTCAGATGCGCGACCGTTGATGCATGCATCCATGTATGACATTCATTACAGCTTCTTAAATACATCTATATTCCGTGTGAAATATGCCTTCTCACTCATATTGCACTTACGCAAATGTCTCGGTTTACATGGCTGCCGGGACAGTCAGACAATCATCACTCATCTAGCAAAATATCATTCATCTAGGTACGTCCCACTCTGAATGGGCTGTCTCAATCATGGAACCGGCAGCCGCGATAGATAACCCCACTGTACATTAATAATGGGCCGGGTGTAAGCCAGCCGGGGTGCCACTCCAACCCGGCTGTCGGGTTTCATTGCCACTCCGGCTCTTAGGGCTAGGCCACGGTACCCCGCTTTCGACCTCCTCCCGAAAGTGATTGTCGGATCCGACAGTGGGTTTTGGCCACTCAGCAATGTCGCGGGTGGCGCCAGGCGACCCTCGTCGGATAGTTTTCTGACGGACCCCTCCTTTGGTTATTGCCACTCATGAGAGATGAGGTATTTCTCGTCCACCAATATTCATCTTCCAGTGGTTAAAAAATATAATTGTTGAGCGCACAGAGCCGTTTAGATGATGGTACGATGCAGGTGGCCGGTTACTTCGCATTTATTATCGAATATAACCGTAGCCACGGCATTGATCTCATGTTCACTCTAAACAAATTCTCAGTCATCTAGCATCTTCCCACTTTCAATGGGTTCTCTAATTCATCGAACTGGCACCCATGTTACTTCAAGCGCGCTCCACAGTAAGAGGGGGCAGTAAGAGCAAGCCCGGGGGGCTACTTTTACCAGGCCCCCGAGTTTCTAATGGACTCCAGCTCCGACCGTCAAGCCGCAGTACCCCGATGTCGACCTCCTTCCGAAAGCGATTGTCGGATCCGACAGTGGGTTTTTGCCCGTAACGAATGTCGTGGGTGGCCTTGGTCGGCCCTCGTTGCATAGGTATTTGATGGACAGCGAGTTGGGATTTTGCCACTGACGACAGTAGTAAATAGTAATGATTGTTGAAAACAGTGGGCGGTCTTGATGACTGAGGGTAGCTTGTACGTGAGCGCAGAGCGCAGAGCGGAGAGCGGTGAGCGCAGATTTGGAGAGCGGAGAGCACAGAATGGGGGACAGAACCTAAAAATAGCACTTTTTTTACTAAAAATAAATCATAAAATTAGAAGATTCGAATATTCTTAATTTATTTTTGGAAATTTACTAATTTTAGTAATTTAATTGACCCTATAACCGTGGACTGATTACAGTATTTTCATTGAATTTGTAGTTCGTTTTCTCTTTTCTTGGTGATTAATTTTTTAACGTGCACCAATTACTATGCTCCAGCTCCTTCTTACTAGTTCAGGCATACAGTAATTCCCCTCATCTCCTTAAATTTATATGCAAATTACTACTTAAAATGTATTGGTATTGAACCTCTGAACAGGGATCAAGTAACATTTAATTTCATAACATTTTCTTAACATTGGTAGAATTCATCCACCATAGTCTACACGCCTTTTTCCTTTTATTTATTTTCTTTTAATTTTTTTGAAATTTGTCTTGTATTTTTTATAAAATTTTCTTTATTCTATCTATCTTGTTAGAGGGGTCAAAAGCCTCCTTTCATTTAATTCTCTCCTTCATTTTATTTTCACAATCATTTTATTTTCACATTCAATTTGTTAATCTTCTTCATATTATTTTCAACCTTCATTTTAAATATTGCTATTCTTTTCTTTAATCTTTTTAATTTCAATTTATATAAATGTTTTTTTTTTTTTTTTTTTTTTTTTTTTTTCATTTTTTAATTTTAAAAAAAAAATTTAAATCCTAAATGACCTCTGCTAAACCTTCACCTTTTTCCATTCGGTTTAAGAGGATGAGAACTTCTCAATGAATGAATAGCCGATTTTCAAGGGCGCCAAGCATCTTCTTCAGGGATATTTAAGATAAGAGTAGGGAATGTCTCTGCCTCTTTTGTGTTGGTGTTATGTGAAGCTCTTTTCCGTAGTGCGGGACAGCAGCTATGGAAGACGTCAGAGATATTGTTGTTTCACTTGCTGACGATGTTTGTCCATTTCAACCATATGTTGAGGTGGAGGACGAAGAAGAGGTGATGGCCAACAGCCAAGGGCGTCCTTCGACAGCGGATGTTGACGTCCAACCGGATGTAAGAGCTGACCCTCCACGTTCAGAAAATTCGGATGAAATCATAGTGCTAGAGAAGGACGCTGATGTGCCTTTGCAACCACATGCATACTCGAAGGTTGGAAAGATCCCAAGGGGAACCTATTCCAGGGAATCAGTTAATCGGAGGCGGGGAGGTAGGCCATTGCTGAAACGATCATACCAAGGACATTTGCCAAGTGTGGGAACGAAAGTGAATGCGAATGTAGTTTGTCCTGTAGTACAGTCAGCGGCTGGCAGTCCTGCAAATAGTGTAGTGGGCAACCCTAAACGTGTTAGGTTCGAAGATTGAGACATCTAATAACAAGTATATGTTTGCTGTAATAAAAGATACATGTCAGGGGATACGAAGTATATAGTGCACTTGTTCAAGATTGATTGTATTGAAATAGAATGCAATTAATGTGAACGACAAAGCCCTTAATATAATGAAAAAGTCAATATAGCTTCTATATTGCTGACTTAGTACATGGTATATTACTAAAATCATTCACTACGTGACAAATGGCCATTGTGGAAATGGCAGTTCTAAAGTAGGAGGGCTACCTACTTCTTCGCCAAGGGGTGACGCAAGATTCCACTCTCTAAGAGTAGCTTGACCTCGTTGAAGCTGAAGGTAGGCGCATGGATGAAAAGCTCCGCTTCGGGATCACGGTTGCAGACCTTCAAGAGTATGTAGTATAGGTGCTTACAATACGTGAACAGAGTCTTGCCACGGAACGTAGTCAGCGTCTTCTTGAATGCTGGGCAAGTGCAACCAGGGTAAGAACTGATGGTAATCTGGTAGCGTGTGATGTGTGGAGCGACGCCCGAATCCAGCCCAATGATGCAACCGTGGCCCGGCTCTGGTATCATGGTGACGGAACGGAGGCGCGCTTTAAGAGACTCGGAGGAGCCCATGGAGAGTCGCTGCGCTTGATTGGGACGAGTGGCAGTGCGCTTCACCATCTTGCCGTCTCTCTTCCCTGGGTAGCGGTCAGCGTCTGCAGGGACTAGCAGCGAGCTGAGATTTGCAGGGGGCGGGGCAGAGGAGAAGAGGCGTCTTGGGGAGACCGGTTTCTTCTGCGGAAGTTGAAAGCCCGCTGCTTCGAGGGCAAGAATCTCAGTAAGTTTTAGGTTAGTACCTAGATTCACTGGCCACACCTCTGGAATGGAGGGGAATTCCTGGTCCTTTGAGTAGTGTGCTACCCACTTGCGCTTAGAGCCTTTCACGCAACGCTCAATATCGTCGGAGCAGAAGAAGAACTCAGTCTTCTCCACTAGGTTCCTGCGATAGTTAGTCCAGAGCCCAGTGTAGGTCGGTGCAGCTGTGCAATGGGGCCCCCTGACGATTCTCTCAGTGCACTTCTTCTTCGTTTCAGCTCTTTGGGCCCAGCAGCACTTCGCAGAAAGTTTGTGAAGTCTCGAAATGTGCCACTCCTTCACGTCCACCTTGGTTTCTTCAACCGCGTTGACATGGCGAATGCCGCCCTTGTTCACAGGTGAAGGTAAAGGGGAATCAACTTCCTGGGCAGGAGGTTGCGTACATTGTATCTCGGTGTCGTGTTCGGAGTCGTCTTCCACAATGACGGGCATCTGCATAGGGCGAGCCCTGACGGCACGTCTTGGGCCTCTTGGGCGTGAGAAGTTGGTCTTATCCGGGCGATGAGACTCTTCGTCAGCTCCGATAAGGACGTCGGCTTTTCGCTTCTGTGAACCGAAGACTTCCGCTCCTGGCATGATAGGCTGACGGGTGCAGAACTCATCCGCGCCTGGCATATCGAGCATGGGCTTGTCGAGCAGTGTAGGATTTCCCCATTTCTTCGCGTTGCGTTCCGCCATCCGAAGCCTGAGTTCCTTTTTGGATGGTCCTGTTCCGCCGACGTCACCTTTGAGGAACTGGTAATAGTTGACAACCTGTAAAAAAGCCCGAACAAAATCGTCCACGGTAGCAACGTAGAGGTCGTTCCCGTTGTTTCCTGAAGCTTGGAGCCACTTGTTGTGAACTGTTTCAGCGAGGTTACAGGTGGGCATCTCTGTGAGTTCTTCTTTCGTGAATTTCTGCAGATTTGACAGTAGGTGACGTTAGATTCAAGGATTAGAGTTCTGTAGGTTAGGGCTAGGAAACCAGTATCAAAAACATGAAAACAGAGTGCAGAGATAATACCTCGGTCATGAATCCCCCCCACTGCCGAAAGCGGTGGTGCCAGAATGACAGCCACTGATCGAGTTTGATGAGCCCGCTCTCGCCAACGACCCCGGTGGATGCCCACCAGGCTCGCAACGCGTGGTACAGAGTTTCCGCCTCTGCCATGCTGGTCGCATTCTTGTACTGAGTGCACATCTTCTTGTGCTGTTCCCAGAGTTCTTCGGGGAAGTGCTTCTGCGTATACGCCACCATGTTCTGAGTCCAGTGGAACAAGCACGACCTCTCCCGGTCCTCCATTGGGTCTTCTTTGTTGCCATTGCCGTAAAGGATTCGCACTGCATTCCAATTCGCCTGTGCGTTATCCGCCATGAACCCCTTGAAGTTCGGCGCTGCAACGCCATTGATCTCCATGACCAGGTTCAAGTTCTTCCAGAAGACGAGCTGGGCGTCCGTGTCCTCGGACTGCATGTCGCAAGTGGCGATTGTCATCACGCGGCAGTAGGTGGCATCGTACACATGGCACGCCATCGTCGACCAATCTTTGACGCGTTTGACATGGTCGAACATGATCCATGCGTTCTCCAAATCGCCACCAGCTTGCATACGGCTGACCAAGTCGACATTACTGCCCGGCCCGACCTCCGACATCTTGAAGACGAAGACTTTGTCACGCATCGATCCCTGACCAGGAAACCTATTCTCCTGGACATACGCCCAGAGACTGTTACCACGGAGCTTAGTGATACCGTCCATGATTCCGTACCTTACGAATTTTTTGAAGGTGGCGACTTTGTTGCGGATGTTAGGCGACGCCATGTCTTTGCATCGATCCAGAACAGGAACCAGCTCCTCCATCGTCAGTTTCCTCGGTGGTGCATCCTCGGGCTGTAGAAGGTAGCTCCCGATGAGGAGTTTGCTCGCCTCCAAGACAACGGCGCTCTTTGTTGCTTTGTTGTTCATCTCTACCTGCTCTTCTATTAAGCTACTAATCTCTGCTTTAGAGTCTCTGTAGTCTCCAACTTTCACTGGATGATCATGTGTTCCTATGTGAATACACACTCTAGTCTGATTCGGTTTGCCCACAACGTAATAAATCTTAGCCTCGCATGTAGCTACACATGATGGAGGTTCTTTACATACCTTGCACACTAGCGTGGAGTCAGATGGAGGAGGCTGGTCCATGACAAAAGCTTGCAGGGTACAGCCTTCGAACTCAGTCTCGTTAACCTCGAAGATCTTGGGAACACGCTTCAGGAAGTCACACTCGTTGTTGCTGCAGCGCAGCCATCCGACGCAGGTGGAACTTCGAAAAGAGAGTCCGAAGTCGTTTTTGATGTTTGTTGTGATGGTCTTGGTCCACAAGTGTCCGTCGTATCGTTTGTCCATACCCTGCATTGACTTGGCGGCGAGCTTAGAGGATCCTGCAGCAGCTGGGGGCAACTCAAAAAGAACCGGACCATCAAACTTCGCAGGTAAGTACTCAACTCTCTCGTGTCTAATAGTGGAATAGTCTATCTTCTTCAAAATGTTTTTGGACCCACGCGTCTTACCAATCTCTTTAAGGAGCGGAACAATGCTAACTGTGACCTGGGACAATGGAGGAGACACATTGGAAGGAGGAGCATCTGCGTGGACCTTAGGCACCAACTTGACGGGACTGACTTCGTCATCAGAAGAGAGAGATATGACGGTCGGAGGAGGTTTCTCTACATCTGAAGTCTCGGTACCAGGCTCGACTTTGACTTTGACATCATGAGGTAAGGGAGTCTGAATTGTGCAAGTAGAAGAGCGACGGGGGGTGAGGATCTCAGTGGATGCAGCCATCAGAGAATCAGTAAGACCATAGACTCTATAGGATCCAGGGAGGAGTCTCCACTGCAACATGTTGTTCTCATCTCTTACTGAAGGTTGCCCGAGGGTGTGGGTAACCTCGGCAGTAACGTCATCAAACATCTCCTCCTCTATACTGATGGAATCTTCACGGAAATGGAATCTGAGACTGAGGCGAAGAGAGGACACCGTAGCTAGACCATCGTCATCTACGCGAAACCTAAGAGGGATGCCCATGCCTTGGGCGTACAGACAGACCATCCCCATGTTCGCAGGCAACTCAGTGATACTAGTGGAGGAAGGGAGGAGAGTGAGTGTATCAGCCAAGCGCTATCGCGAGAGCAAAGTGAGAGGAATGATGCATCGTTGATGATCATTTTATTCTCGTTGGAATGTCCATGTGAAGAGTTGGGGAATGATGCTGTCTGTTAGGTAACGAATGTATGATTTAAGAGAGACGGCGCTAACTAATTACAGTGCCACTTTTTGCAGGTCTAAGTATATGAGGTATGGTTTATTGAACTCTACTTTAAAATTTGAATCGTAGAGCGGATTCTATTTGACATGATGTATTATAAGATTAGAATGAGCCGTCATTTTAATTCTACATTTAAAACAATGAATATAAAAAGGAGCATGATTGAAGTGCTTGATTCAGATCTTTCAATATATAGTGCACTTAGATATATTCCTTATAATTAAAGGCTGATATTTAAAATCTAGCTTCAATTATAGAATTGTTAATGATATTCTTAATATAAAGTGGGCAGACAATGTGTCAGTTGTTGAGATTGTATATCAACTTAGGGTTCTAGGAGAATAGTTGTACGTGAGAGGTATTTAAGCAGGGAGAAGTTTTCATGAAAGTCTTTTTGTGAGAGAGTCCTTCTTTTGGTTAGACACATGAAGCAGAGTGGAGGGCCATCTCCCTCCACTTATGTTACTCCTAAACAGAGAAGGAAACCTGGCCGCACTCATTTTACAAATAGAAGAGCTAGAAAGAGGAGAGCATCACGTAAGCAGGTAGATTCTAAAAGTGACCATGTGAGTGCACCCGTGAAACGGAGAGGAGGAGATCTGCCTGTAGCTTTGAAGTTTTGTAGCCTTCGCAAACTCATTCTCGATTCTATAGTAGAGGAGAAAGAGGAATTATTAGAGAACACGGACGTCGAGAATCACGAGCAGGAAGAGGTTGTACATTTAAGTAGAGGAGCACGTGAGGCCATGACGGAAGAATTAGTCTTTAATTGTAGTCAGAAACTAGAGTCTCCGCAACCATCGATTTCATTCAAGGAGTTCTCGACAGGGGAGCCTGATTCTCAATCAGATAAGGTAAGTATTTCTAACCCGTCGAGAACCACGCTATTGTGAATTATGAATTATAGACTATAATAGTGAAACGCTGTTCATCAATTAGTTTGTTTGAAGAGAGTGAGGTTTGCTCTAAGTCTCAGTGAGAGGGGCCGCGGCACTTGACACAGTCTAAGCATATGTCTCAAAAGAGAGGGGCCGCTCCATCCATCCATGGATTCAATATCAAGCTATTTTTATACAGAGTACAATGTGGTTGAGAGGGGTCGGGGATCGGGTTGGAGACTGCAATGAACTGGAAGAACTCCGAGTCGAAGCGAGGAGAGCCAGGCAAAGCATCTTAGCAGCAGGAGTGGGAGGGAGAGCTATGGCTGCGCTGGCAGAGGTGAATCTGGGAGGCCGCGGCGATGGTGATGATGAGGAGATTGCCCCTGCCGCGCAGGTCGGCGACGTTGATGGGAGAGAAGAGCTTCAGGACCAGCTCGGAGTTGAGCAAGCGGACGAGGTCGACGGCCAGCTCGAAGTTGAGCAAGCGGACCAGGTCGACGGCCAGCTCGAGGTAGGCGACGACGACGACGACGAAGACGACGAGGTAGGCGAGCTCTGCTGTTGGGGAGTTTGTGGGGAAATGTTGTGAGATTGCAGGGTGCTTGGGTGCTTGGAAATTGTGAGTCTGCTTGCTGGGTGTTAAGGTTTGATGGGTTTGCTTGGGGATTCGAAGTTTTTTGGGTTTATCTTAAGTATTGGGTATTCGCGGCTCTTGAGTGATGGGAAGATTCGAGGATTAGAATGTTGCGCATTGAAGGTTCTTTATGTTGGGGATTCGGGTCACGTGGTTGCCTGGTTGTGTGGGGAAGTTCGATTCTGGAAATGCTTGTGGTTGATGAAGATTCCGAACTTGGGGATTTGAGAATCCGGTTTCGGAACTTCCAGCGCCGTCACTCCCTGTTCTTCTCCCTGTCCCTCTCCCGCGCCGTCACTCCCTATCCCTCTCCCTCTCCCACTCCCTCGCGGTCACTCCCTGTCCCTCTCCCTCTCCCACTCCCTCGCGGTCACTCCCTGTCCCTCTCCCTCTCCCACTCCCTCGCGGTCACTCCCTGTCCCTCTCCCTGTCCCTCTCCCGCGCCGGATTTAAATGTTATTTGATTTCGTGATGTTTGCTCGCATGCTGCTGCCTTGGGCTGCTCGGCTTGGGGCTTAATGACTTTTATTTTCTTTTTATTTTAATTTTGTTATTTTTTATTGCATTTCAATCATAAAAGTCTTGAATTTATTTTTCAAAATGTGGACCTTGCACCCTACTGTCGTTGCCGACAGTAGGGGTGCGGGTCACTTATTGTTATTTGATTTCGTGATGTTTGCTCGCATGCTGCTGCCTTGGGCTGCTAGTCTTGGGGCTTAATGTTTTTTATTTCTTTTTTATTTTAATTTTGTTATTTTTTATTGCATTTCAATCATAAAAGTCTTGAATTTATTTTTCAAAATGTGGACCTTGCTCCCCTACTGTCGTTGCCGACAGTAGGGGAGCGGGTCACTTATTGTTATTTGATTTCGTGATGTTTGCTCGCATGCTGCTGCCTTGGGCTGCTCGGCTTGGGGCTTAATGACTTTTATTTTCTTTTTATTTTAATTTTGTTGTTTTTTATTGCATTTCAATCATAAAAGTCTTGAATTTATTTTTCAAAATGTGGACCTTGCACCCTACTGTCGTTGCCGACAGTAGGGGAGCGGGTCACTTATTGTTATTTGATTTCGTGATGTTTGCTCGCATGCTGCTGCCTTGGGCTGCTCGGCTTGGGGCTTAATGTTTTTTATTTCTTTTTTATTTTAATTTTGTTATTTTTTATTGCATTTCAATCATAAAAGTCTTGAATTTATTTTTCAAAATGTGGACCTTGCACCCTACTGTCGTTGCCGACAGTAGGGGAGCGGGTCACTTATTGTTATTTGATTTCGTGATGTTTGCTCGCATGCAGCTGCCTTGGGCTGCTAGTCTTGGGGCTTAATGTTTTTTATTTCTTTTTTATTTTAATTTTGTTATTTTTTATTGCATTTCAATCATAAAAGTCTTGAATTTATTTTTCAAAATGTGGACCTTGCTCCCCTACTGTCGTTGCCGACAGTAGGGGAGCGGGTCACTTATTGTTATTTGATTTCGTGATGTTTGCTCGCATTCTGCTGCCTTGGGCTGCTCGGCTTGGGGCTTAATGACTTTTATTTTCTTTTTTATTTTAATTTTGTTATTTTTTATTGCATTTCAATCATAAAAGTCTTGAATTTATTTTTCAAAATGTGGACCTTGCACCCTACTGTCGTTGCCGACAGTAGGGGAGCGGGTCACTTATTGTTATTTGATTTCGTGATGTTTGCTCGCATGCTGCTGCCTTGGGCTGCTCGGCTTGGGGCTTAATGACTTTTATTTTCTTTTTATTTTAATTTTGTTATTTTTTATTGCATTTCAATCATAAAAGTCTTGAATTTATTTTTCAAAATGTGGACCTTGCTCCCCTACTGTCGTTGCCGACAGTAGGGGAGCGGGTCACTTATTGTTATTTGATTTCGTGATGTTTGCTCGCATTCTGCTGCCTTGGGCTGCTCGGCTTGGGGCTTAATGACTTTTATTTTCTTTTTTATTTTAATTTTGTTATTTTTTATTGCATTTCAATCATAAAAGTCTTGAATTTATTTTTCAAAATGTGGACCTTGCACCCTACTGTCGTTGCCGACAGTAGGGGAGCGGGTCACTTATTGTTATTTGATTTCGTGATGTTTGCTCGCATGCTGCTGCCTTGGGCTGCTCGGCTTGGGGCTTAATGACTTTTATTTTCTTTTTATTTTAATTTTGTTATTTTTTATTGCATTTCAATCATAAAAGTCTTGAATTTATTTTTCAAAATGTGGACCTTGCTCCCCTACTGTCGTTGCCGACAGTAGGGGAGCGGGTCACTTATTGTTATTTGATTTCGTGATGTTTGCTCGCATTCTGCTGCCTTGGGCTGCTCGGCTTGGGGCTTAATGACTTTTATTTTCTTTTTTATTTTAATTTTGTTATTTTTTATTGCATTTCAATCATAAAAGTCTTGAATTTATTTTTCAAAATGTGGACCTTGCACCCTACTGTCGTTGCCGACAGTAGGGGAGCGGGTCACTTATTGTTATTTGATTTCGTGATGTTTGCTCGCATGCAGCTGCCTTGGGCTGCTAGTCTTGGGGCTTAATGTTTTTTATTTCTTTTTTATTTTAATTTTGTTATTTTTTATTGCATTTCAATCATAAAAGTCTTGAATTTATTTTTCAAAATGTGGACCTTGCTCCCCTACTGTCGTTGCCGACAGTAGGGGAGCGGGTCACTTATTGTTATTTGATTTCGTGATGTTTGCTCGCATTCTGCTGCCTTGGGCTGCTCGGCTTGGGGCTTAATGACTTTTATTTTCTTTTTTATTTTAATTTTGTTATTTTTTATTGCATTTCAATCATAAAAGTCTTGAATTTATTTTTCAAAATGTGGACCTTGCACCCTACTGTCGTTGCCGACAGTAGGGGAGCGGGTCACTTATTGTTATTTGATTTCGTGATGTTTGCTCGCATGCTGCTGCCTTGGGCTGCTCGGCTTGGGGCTTAATGACTTTTATTTTCTTTTTATTTTAATTTTGTTATTTTTTATTGCATTTCAATCATAAAAGTCTTGAATTTATTTTTCAAAATGTGGACCTTGCTCCCCTACTGTCGTTGCCGACAGTAGGGGAGCGGGTCACTTATTGTTATTTGATTTCGTGATGTTTGCTCGCATTCTGCTGCCTTGGGCTGCTCGGCTTGGGGCTTAATGACTTTTATTTTCTTTTTTATTTTAATTTTGTTATTTTTTATTGCATTTCAATCATAAAAGTCTTGAATTTATTTTTCAAAATGTGGACCTTGCACCCTACTGTCGTTGCCGACAGTAGGGGAGCGGGTCACTTATTGTTATTTGATTTCGTGATGTTTGCTCGCATGCTGCTGCCTTGGGCTGCTCGGCTTGGGGCTTAATGTTTTTTATTTCTTTTTTATTTTAATTTTGTTATTTTTTATTGCATTTCAATCATAAAAGTCTTGAATTTATTTTTCAAAATGTGGACCTTGCACCCTACTGTCGTTGCCGACAGTAGGGGAGCGGGTCACTTATTGTTATTTGATTTCGTGATGTTTGCTCGCATGCAGCTGCCTTGGGCTGCTAGTCTTGGGGCTTAATGTTTTTTATTTCTTTTTTATTTTAATTTTGTTATTTTTTATTGCATTTCAATCATAAAAGTCTTGAATTTATTTTTCAAAATGTGGACCTTGCTCCCCTACTGTCGTTGCCGACAGTAGGGGAGCGGGTCACTTATTGTTATTTGATTTCGTGATGTTTGCTCGCATTCTGCTGCCTTGGGCTGCTCGGCTTGGGGCTTAATGACTTTTATTTTCTTTTTTATTTTAATTTTGTTATTTTTTATTGCATTTCAATCATAAAAGTCTTGAATTTATTTTTCAAAATGTGGACCTTGCACCCTACTGTCGTTGCCGACAGTAGGGGAGCGGGTCACTTATTGTTATTTGATTTCGTGATGTTTGCTCGCATGCTGCTGCCTTGGGCTGCTCGGCTTGGGGCTTAATGACTTTTATTTTCTTTTTATTTTAATTTTGTTGTTTTTTATTGCATTTCAATCATAAAAGTCTTGAATTTATTTTTCAAAATGTGGACCTTGCACCCTACTGTCGTTGCCGACAGTAGGGGAGCGGGTCACTTATTGTTATTTGATTTCGTGATGTTTGCTCGCATGCTGCTGCCTTGGGCTGCTCGGCTTGGGGCTTAATGTTTTTTATTTCTTTTTTATTTTAATTTTGTTATTTTTTATTGCATTTCAATCATAAAAGTCTTGAATTTATTTTTCAAAATGTGGACCTTGCACCCTACTGTCGTTGCCGACAGTAGGGGAGCGGGTCACTTATTGTTATTTGATTTCGTGATGTTTGCTCGCATGCTGCTGCCTTGGGCTGCTCGGCTTGGGGCTTAATGTTATTTATTTCTTTTTTATTTTAATTTTGTTATTTTTTATTGCATTTCAATCATAAAAGTCTTGAATTTATTTTTCAAAATGTGGACCTTGCACCCTACTGTCGTTGCCGACAGTAGGGGAGCGGGTCACTTATTGTTATTTGATTTCGTGACGTTTGCTCGCATGGTGCTGCCTTGGGCTGCTAGTCTTGGGGCTTAATGTTTTTTATTTTTTTTTATTTTAATTTTCTGAAACTTGAAGGGGTAAGATTTTTCCATAAAAAATTGAGGCCATCATTGCTAGAGCTTTCTAGCACTAGCTCCGGCCTGGGGGAATCGAACCCGATACTCTCTTCATACTGATTTGTTATTTGATTTCGTGATGTTTGCTCGCATGCTGCTGCCTTGGGCTGCTCGGCTTCGGGGCTTAATGTTTATTACTTTTTTTTATTTAAATTTTCGGATTTTATATATGTCTTAGATAATTAAGGTTTTGAATTTTCATTTGTTTATACGGACCTTGCACCCTACTGTCTGTGACGACAGTAGGGGAGCGGGTCACTTATTGTTATTTGATTTCGTGATGTTTGCTCGCATGCTGCTGCCTTGGGCTGCTCGGCTTGGGGCTTAATGTTTACTATTTGAAGAGATCGGGTTCGATTCCCCAGGCCGGAGCTAGTGTTACAAAGCTCTAGCAATGATGGCCTCAATTTTTTATGAATGATTCTTATTTTGTGTTAAATTGATGGAGTTTACTTGTTCTCTGGCTTGAGCTTCTGGTTATATGTTTTGTACATTTGTCTTAAACCTTAATTTTGAATGGAGGTTTGATGGACGTTAATTCACATTTATTTGTCTTTACATTTGTTTTATTATTGATAGAAAATTTCTTTTTCTTTGAACTAGGAGTCTTCTGAGGATAATATGGGGAGCGAACGTCAAGTTCCAACTCCAGCTGAGACCGAGGTACATTACGAGTTCCTCTTACTTGTCTCTTATTTTTAATTTTTTAATTGCACCTCTTTTAAAGGTGGAATATAACCCTCTCTTCATTTCTTCTACTCTAGGTATATTCAGATGCTCCTGAGATGTCCGCGACCTCCCCCATTTCAGTTATCAATGTATCCGACCTCTCGGATTCATTTGATCAGCCTTATTGTACCTGTGATGTAGCCAACCCTGTAGTTGGAGATAGTGGACCTCTCGAGGTCCACTCTCCACAGTACATGCCTACTTCTCCCGTGTACATGCCTACCTCCCCTGTGTATGAGCCTACGTCTCCGGCCTACATGCCTACTTCCCCTCTACAGGGCTCACCGCCTATGTCTCCACCCTCTCCTTCATCGCCTATTAGAGTGAGAAGGCCAGCGCATGTGGTGTTCGCTCTACCGGCAATTCTGCCCTGCCCGGTTCAGCAAACCAGGCGGTTTTGGAGGAGGCGCCGTCACTGGAACTGTAGACAGTCTAAGGAGTACTATAGTCGAGCATCACGTAGATAGTTCCCCCAAGCGCAGATGAATTCTGACTTGTTACAAACGAGATGACAGTATGAAGATATATTGTTACTTTCTTTTATATACTTGTCTTCTTTGCATGACTTCCTTTGATTCTGATTCCTCTATCAATTCGCACACCTCTTGGCAGGTTACTCAAACACAAGATGTGTTGGCAAAACCATCTTGCCCGTCTGACTTGAAGACTGCTATGGAAGGGGAGTTGCAGCATCGAATACAATTCAAGCTCGACTCCAACGCCGTCATCAACAACTGTAGGATCAAACCCACGCATAAGTCGCGAATGCTGGTGCCCCTATGCAGGATGATCCCAATGGCCAAGGTTAGACCAGTGGGTGAAATGGGGGTACAACACTTGGAGCGGGAGTTTGTGAAGGGATATAGAGATGGGGACCGCGTCATGTACATCTCCATGTACAACACTGAAGAGCAAACGAAGAATGTGACGGCGGAGAATGTGACGGCTCCTCCACCGAAGAAAGGGAGAGGAAGGCGACTGAAATCTTTGCGATCACATTCACAAGCTTCACAGCAAACTGGTGCAGCTTCTTCCGCTCCAGAGCAGACGGCTCCAGAACCCTCTCCGGGTAATGTGGTTACGAAGCCTTCTTCAACTTCTTCACCGGGTCCTTCCTCGATCAGTGCTTCGGAGATCACCAGAGGTCTCCTTGAGCAGAGGAAGGCCAAACTATATCCCCAACCAACTTCTTCCGCAGGAGCTTCGATTTCCTCACAAGTTTCCGTCTTCAACTCATCTGTGGATTCCCTGTTGCGGCGAAATAGGAGACAGGAGAGAAAAGGTGGCGACCCGGATTGGATCAAGACTCAAGACTTCATTCGCAAGGTTTGTCCCTATATTTTGACATTTAATGGATTCTGCCACCTCTACTCGCTCTGTAGTTACTAACTCTCCTTTCTTGTTTCCTGAAGTTTGGAGCAGGCCGCGAAAACGAAGTTCCGGACCGCTGCAAACAAGAGAACCATCTGGGAGTCGACTTGATCATTGCCGACATCCCTGAGAATCTTCCCGTCCCATCCGTTTCCGTTCCCCCCACGAGTATTCCGCCTTGGAACTCTCGCTACAAGGATTATTTGTACGACATCTTCCATTTTGCAGATGAATTCCTGCAGAAAGATGGTGCCATCTGCCTCATCTACAACACTGATCAGAAGCTGGCTAAGGATATCGAGGTAGAAGCTGCTGGTGGTGGATACGTGCTGTTCAAGGACTGGTGGGGTGTCAATGTACTCGGCCTGACTTCTCCAACGAACCCCGAGAAATTGGTAATTGACCTAAACATACCCTTCCCTTTACTGATTGATAACCATTTCCGCTTAATTTTACTCACTAGTTTTGCTTGACTGCAGACTATGCGGTTCTGGATTCGCGTCTACGTTCGTAGTGGCAGTACTTTCTCCTTCCAGACGAAGAAGGAAGACCTGATACATGGGCTCCTCAACATTACCGAGAGTGATGCCATTTTCAACTTCACCGATGTGGATTCGCAGCTCATGAATGGGGAGGTGCCGTGGAGAGGGGCAAGGGAGAAATCCATTGACATGATGCAGGGCATACTTGAGGAGCTGTCAAAGCCCGGCGACATAGTTGTTGATTGGAATGCTGGGACAGGTAATTATTCATGCATATCTTTGCTGAATTATTCCTCTCGTTTTTACAACAGTCTCTCATTTTTTTGTATCTCTACGAGTTTCAGGAGCCTCCATCAAGGCTGCCCAGGCTACTGGTCGCCACATTCTCGCTTTTGAGGAGGACGAAGCCATATTCAACGCCCTTCTCAAACCATCCGCCATGGGCCCTCCTAAACATCCAAGGCCGGCAGCAGCAGGCGAAGCGCCTCCAAAGAGACCAAGACCTGATAAGTGGTGTAAGTCTTCTATTCTACGATCAAATTATCCAAGCATTACTTCTCTTTGCAGCTCTACGTACTCGATGTAACCACAGTCGGTTCTCTATTGCAGAGTAGTTTCAGCATCACCGCCACGTGTGCCAAGTGCAGTGTCCACTCCATCGTGGCGTCTTCATTCCAGCCCGATTCAGCCTTTCATACTTCCGGACTACGCAGAGGACTTAGCACAGGCGTTTCAATCTGGAGCCCTTACATATGTTCCTAGTCGGCCAACTACTTTTGATCCCAGAGCCCTTCTATTCGTCGATGACGAGGCGGTAGAAGGAGATTCGGAGTCATCTAGTTCTGAGAGTGAAAGTAGCGACTGTAGCATGTTGTGAGGTTGAAAGAGGCTTCGGTTTATTGTTGTTTTCATTTGATTTGATTTGATTTAATTGGATTTCATTGCCTATTCCTTCGTCTACTCTACTTCCCTGAACCTAAACTTGTTATAATTCTCATGTCCAATTTGTCTCCGTGTTTGTAAAGGATGAAATGTCACAACTGTAATGCTCCAAATATAATATGAAGAATAAAATGTTACAAAAGAAAGGCTCAAATATAATATTGTGCTGTTAATTATATTTTACTCATTCAGAATCCCACATTTGCATAGTCATGTTACCTATTCTCGAGTTGGTGTACATCTTGGTTTCTGCTACTCCATTATTGTACACGAACTCTGAAATATTCCACGGACTTCTAAGACCATTTCTTTTAGTTGGTTTTTCTTTTCTTATTTCTAGAATCATCTATATTATCTAAAACCGTCATGCTGGAATACTCGTATCTAGATCCAATAAATGACCAAATCTAAAGGATTGTATTCGAACACCCCACTAGACTTCACAGTACTAATCCTTCGAAGGATATACAGTCCAACTCTTGTCCATATCAAACCAGCAAGTTTCGCCATCCGATATGATCACTTCGGGCAGCTCAACAACTGGATTCTCATCGACGTTCGATAGCAAGGGATACGGGATTAGGGACAACTCCATAATACGGAGAAGCTCATTCGTACAAAGCACTGTCCAACGCCATTCACCTTCACCAACATGGAGGCTTCCGATGTGCCTAAACGGTGGCAGGTCCATGCCTCGTTCCCTGGCGCGCTCCACCTCCAGCAGCCAGGGCCGCAGCTCCTCATAACTCGCCGGTGCCTTTGGGGGCAAACCTACAGCCGCTCTCGTCCTCCTGGATCTCGCATTACACACCTTCGGCATCGCGCAACACACTGAATTCTTGTAGTCTTCAAACGTTACAGTCAAGCTTGTAGATTGACATCCCCGAACTCCTACGCTACCTTCGCATACAGCACAGCATGCCAAAGACTGTATGACTATCCTAATACGCCACCTAGAGACAAGCTCAAGAAACCAAGAGTGACCTCCTTCTGTGGAACCCAGCTTACCAAGTGTTGTTTCATGATGAAAATCTCCTACTTCTATCACTCAAATTCAGATGCTTCGCTGCCTAGGAAGAGAGAGTAATCTTCGATGAAGACAAGGACTCTAACAAGGTATATCTTGGTTTCAGCAGTTCAGATATTATACACGAATTTTGAAATATTCCATGAAGTTTTCAAACCCTGCCTCCTTTATGTTCTGTGATATTTGTTTTTTTCCTTGTGCATTTACATAATCCTATGAAAGAATTATCTGTTCGATCTAAAACTGAACGCCTGATCATTGTATCTTGCCTAAACCCATGACGAATCTAAAGGAATGTATGCATGACGTCATCATGACATCAGCCCTAATTTGTATCTTTGAGAACAAACGTAATAAATTCTTACCAGAGATAACCCTAATTTCCACGGTAATATACTCTTTTTCTAAAAAAAGTGTCAAAATTAAGCCTTAATTTCGTAATTTTCCACGGTTATAGGGTCTACTTCGCTTTTGAAAATTTTCCTAATTCTCAATTCTGTGCTCTCCATTCTACGCTCACCGCTCTCCGCTCTACGCTCTCCGCTCACGTACGAACTTTCCCCCTTGATGACTTAACTCTGCAGGTATCCGATAACACTGTAATAACCGCAGCCAAAGCATTGATCTGATGCCTCAAACCTAGGTGCAGGTCTTTAGCCCTAAACAGGAATCTAGGACTTTAACGCCTAGAAGTTGTTTTATTGGTAATCCCATGGTAATCGACAGTGAAGCAATCTGTTGGAGGTTACTGACATGTGCGCCATCATAATGACCTCGGTTTCATAAATTTCAGTTTACTCACCTTAATACAGCCTTAACACTGCCGTATTCCTCGGACGATGATTCACCGTACCTTTTCACCCTAAACCATTACAGCAGTATCGTAATTGCCGGCGGCTCACTCATACTGCCTGTGGGCTGATCTCTATATATGAGGTTATTGCAGAACGCTGGGTCATTTCCACCTGATGCCAATAGACCTCGCAATGAATCCGATTTGCTTTAGCCTAGGACTTAGATCGCGAATTATGTTAGACACCAGCTCCATGATGGATCCGCAGATCGGGGATATAGTGTTTTGCAAGCCCTCCGCGCAGGCCAAGATTGAGTTTTCACTCTATCAGTCCGCTGAGGATTGGTCTCAGAATTTTAAGACGTGGCTTTTGAAGGTGTTTACCTGCAGTGTGCTCTATGATGATCAATTTTTTCATTCCACTGACGCTCCAAAGAAGATGAGGTGCATCATGCTTTTCGTCTGGGTACCTGGCCAAGGATTTCAGGAAGCACCTTCTGGAGGAATCATGACACCTCATATTCCTCCGAGTGAGTCCACAACCTTCCATCGACTGAGTCAGGTGGGGTTCTTCCCGGACGGCAACAGCGTCACGTTGTGTTTTGCGCAGCCCTCCCCACCCGACCCAGTCACGTTTCTCAGAGTCGATTTCTGGAGGGACACGTACTGCCAGGAAGCGTATTCGGGGCTGCAGGTTCTTAATGTTGTTGACAACCCTTCGATGCAGTGCCCTACTCTGCGCATGATTTCTCTATGGAAACGAAATGGCGAAAGATGGATTTGTGATAGTTCTGTGATAGGTCCAAGTCTGCAGTCTGTATCGGAGGTGGCGAAGGAAGTTCCCGTTTGACATCTATTGTTGCAACATTCCAGTATTGTCCTCCGTAGTACATGGCCCGCTAGGTTGCTGAGGGACAGCCGTATGCAGAGAGACATCAAATTTTCACCTACGTATATGAGTATATGAGAAGGAAGTAGACAGCGTGAACTGATCGTAGATTCGCAAGAGGCCTTTGCGAGAATCATTGTATTGTTCTCATTTTGATCCTTTAATACATACATAATCACTTTGAAATCAGCACCACTCCTTACATATGAGGTTTGCAAATTGCACTGTATGTATTATAACGCTTCTATCAATCAACCGAAACCTTCCTCATCAATCCCCATGACCATTCCGCACTTTAGGCGGGCGTGCATGATGAATTCCTCGTCCCCGATGCGAACCGACACCCATGCGGGCAGTACTCAAACTATTATCTGGCTAGGTATCATCTGGACCGGATATTGTGGTAACCCGGCTGTCGGAATTCCATGCCACTGCAGCTCTATTCCCATGTCCGTAGTACCCCTGATGGACAGATCCCAGAATGTTGCTGTCGGATCCTACAATGGGTTTAGGCCACTCATCCATGTCGTGGTTACCCCCCGACCACCTCCTCCAGTTTCCTTCCGAAAGTTCCAACGGTGGCTTATGATATGAGGGGATATAATGGAGGGCCTTTTCGTTAACGCCTTAATCATCCCTTTATTGCTCGTCGACACAGTTGTTACAAATCATCGCACTCTAGCCATTTGGGAATCTAACAAGACAATGCCAAGATGTCATCACTCCTTGCAACCTATTCTTGTGATAACTTGAAGCTTTCCAAGTCTAATACCAGGCCTCACCGCAGCAGTCATTTACATACGCTACCCTATGCGCTACTGCTCAACTTAGCCGTTCTCTGTGTACTCTTCCAAGAAATCTAGCCTCTCCCAGCCCTCGTGGTCTTGAAGGTTGATTCCAATCTCAGTCTCCGTCGACGCAGGCACACTGGGTCGCACATAAGGCTTTCGCAGCAGTGACACGTACATCTTTCCGTCCCCAACCGCACCTCCGTATGGATTCGACACATTCCAAACTTTCTTTGGTTGGCTTGGAGTGAAGCTCTTCGGTTTCCACGACGGACTTGAAATCTTTGGAAGTACTCCAGAAGTGCGAAGCTCGCAGTATGATCCAACTCTTGGAGGAACCACGGAATCATCATGCATGTTTTCAGCTCTATCCACAGTAGGACCTACACATGTACTCACCACCGAATAGTCACCCAAGTTTGAGAGGATGTCGATGACCTCACATTCCTCCACGTTGGGAACCCAAACATCAATTTCCTTCTCTACCCTCTCCATCAAGTGCCACTTCTAGTTCAATTTTGGCAAGTGTCGGATCGGATATTAAAATCCACGGACATGTTCAAGAGGGGTACCCTCCTAATTTTGGCACGTGTCGGATCGGATATTCAAATCCACGGATTCGTTCAGGTGGGGTACCCTGCTAATTTTCTCGCTCCCCGGTGCCGCGGAAATAGGTCCCATTTCACGAAATTTTGGTGGCCGGCGGTGAAATTTTCTGCTCACCGCTCACCTGCTCACCGCTCACCGCTGCCACACCAGAATTCCCGTGTTTCTGTTCAAAGATTTTCAGATATGTTTCTTCCCCGTCAAGATTTCACCAATGAGTTGATTCTTGCATTCTGATTCAACAATGTAGCTGTTTCAAGCCTGGTCGATGTTAGGTTTTGCTCATGCAAGGGGTTAACGTCGGTTGCTCTTTTTTTCGTGAATCTGGAATGAAGAATATGGTGAGAAGCTCCTGAATGACATTTATTTTGGTGTGTTAATACAGATGACCCTTCCAATTTCTGTGGAAGATGTGAAGCGAGAAGTGAAGATCTTACGGACTTTGTCTGGTCACGAGAATGTCGTGCAATTTTACACTGCCTTTGAAGATGATGATGTGGTCTACATTGTAATGGAGTAAGTATTTGTTGCTGCTGATTCGGCTACGTATTGTAGTTTATATGGGCTGTGTTTTGATGCATACTTGCTTTTAGGTTTTCGGCAGCTAGTGATTCTTGGGTTGACATTGTCGAGTTCCGTTTTCTGATGAGATTGTGTGAAGGTGGAGAATTCCTTGATCGAATTCTAGCCAAGTAAACTAAAAAAACTTGCAGGGGATGTGTTATCTTTGTCTATTTGTTGTTAGCCGAGTTGTAAGAAACTTGCAGGGATGTGATACTTCTTGTTAGCCGAGTTGAAGATTAATATATCATTGGAGATATTTGGTGTTAGATAGATGCAGTTTAGATCTGCAGCTGTATACCATGTTGATGTTTCATGCATTATCAAAGTGTTTGTAAGCTTGATATTTTATTGACCTGTACAATGTACGTGTTTGATGAGAGTCTTGACTTTTCTTTTTGTGTTGGTTGCGCCCAGAGCAAGAAGGTGGACAGCAAGTGGACTTCAGAAGTGCGAGCACCTTCACAAGCTGCTGTGGAAAGAGCAGCTGTGAATGCTAGAGCGGGATTGGCAAGGAATATGGTTGCGCCAAAGACTGCTTATGAATTCGAGGCAACATGGAAAGGTTTTGCCAATGACCGTCAGCCGCAATCCCGTCTTCTAAAGGTATTTTTATGGCTCCTTTCAGCGTTGTTATTCAGTTGTTGCACGATTAGGAACATATTTTTCTCACGGAGATACAGTTTGACCTCTCTAATACGTGCTTGAGAAACCGTAACTTCCATTGAATGACACACTTCACAAATATAGTGGCTTCATTCCCAAACTGATTGTGTTACCACATATTCATTTATTGTATGGTTGAGGTAAAAATATTTGAGAACATATTACTGAGCGAGAACAGTGTTCAATATGGAAACTTCCTCGTTACTTGACTCTGATGGTGTTGATGTGGTTGGAATTAATAGATCATGGAGCCGTCTTTGTTACCAAAAGTGTTCAAGGATCTCTTGGGGGCTCCATTGCTGATGGAAATCATCAACAGTTTACCTTTACTATTACCGTAAGCTTTTCCATCTTATTCCTACTCGTAAAGTTTTACTGGTCGTAGAGTCCAGATCGTAGTTACATGATTGCTTGTTCTTTGACATGATTGACACGTAACTCCCATATGTTCTAGACAGCACTTCCACTTTAGCATGTTCTTATTTCTGAGTAATTGACATCTCATTCAAGCATTAGTTTTATTATATTTGGCAACATATGCAAAATGTTTATTCATATTCCTTAAGATGTTCATGTGAAGCAATGACTTAACAACTTCTAAGTGAAGTTTAAACTTTCTTAACCATGTAGGTTTGAATTCATCATTTGTCGGTTTTGCAGTGATGATGCAAGGTTCGTGTTGCGTTTATTGGAGAATCTAGTGAAAGTTGGTCGGTTTGCCATTGTGTTAGTAGGGCTTGCTAGCAGCAAATCTTGGAGACAGTGGATTTATGTTGCTCAGGAACGGTCGAGCAATTTTCAAGCCACCAGTTCAACAACACCAATTCAATTTTCCTTTTCAATTGGAAAGTGGTGGAAGCGACTCTCCCAGTGCCGCTGAGGTTCTAACGTATCTCAATTGGATTGTTTATGACTTCTGTCAGCATTTCATTGCATAAATGTATTTGCCTTCTATGCTTTCCTTCACTATGTATTTGCCTTCTATGCTTTTCAGGACGACAAGCTAACATCATTTACAGGGGCTCTTGCATTGGCTCCTTCGGAATTGTGAACCCTGAGGTCAGTGCTGCACATTAGCGATACTGTCGAGTAGTTTTTACCTTCGTAAACAGATGCTTATTTTGTATACTTTTGGAATGTAGAATTTATTGTGCATATTAATTAAATCTCTTGTGTTTGAAACAGGTTATGCAACGTTTTGACATCACGGATCCATGTTTTGCCGTGGAAATGAACGTTGAACCATTTTTGCAGCTCTAGTGCCTTCGAGTCCTCCTGACCTACCCTTGATTATTCCAACAGCCCTGAGTAGCCGCAATGTTGTGGTGGAATTCCTTGCCCCAAATGTCACAGTAGAATGTGTTCCTAGAGACATGCAGCATTCTGGGGGTTGAAATACATAAATGTTTCTTATTTTCATACCACAAAATGCAGTAATTGTAATCATCATAGGATGAATTGAAAACTCTTGCTTGAGCAAGTATTTGCAACCTTTAGCTTAGCCTTACCTATATTTTCCCTATAGCATGACAAATTGTAACATGTATGACAAATTGTAACATGTATGATCAGTTGATAACCTTTATTTTGTTAGTTGATTAAATGTAGCAGAGATTGTTTTGATGGCCTTATTGAGTTTTGAGCATCAGAACTCGCAAGTCTAAAGATGTAGCATATGTAATTAGTAAGTTTTATTTAAAATCATTACAATTTCCTGTGTTCAGCAAATTTTTTTAAGTAGTTTTTAGACTCTTGGAATTAAAGAGGTCATAAAGTAAATTGTAATTTATAACATCTTTTATGAGTTTGCAATCTGAGGAAATAAGAAAAGTATCTAAAGTAACAAGAAGATATATATTTGGATGAATGAATTGAAAAGTAAGTGGACCTTTTATATTCAGATGGTACAATGCAATTTTATTGCACTTTTCTACATAAAAAATGCATCCAAATGGTATATATACATTATATGTTTATGGAATATATCGCCATGGAAGACAACACAATACAATGCTTATTAAAGTTTAGAATATACAAAAATTAGGCAACCTTTACATTAAGTCTCTTCGGCCTAAGTGTTTTTTTTGGAATGAAGTAGAAGTGATTTAGATTGGAATTTATGTGGATTTCACATTTTCATTGATCAAAATTCTCGTAGCCAATAAATGATTAGAAATTTGTAGGAGAAAAGATCTTGCTTATGATTCTCGTTGGAGGTGCTCATTAGTCCGGGAGGACACAAGAGACAAATAAAAGTAGTATAAGTGGTGCTTAGATTCATTGGCCCAACCACTAAATCTAAGTACCTCTTTTGCTACTTTTATACGGTGGTCATTATATTACCTCTTTTGCTACTTTTCGTACTATATACAACATACAATATTATATTATACTATACTATACTACACTATACATACTACACATATATATACCAAATTATATATACACTACACTATATACTATATTACGAAGAAAAATTTCTACACTTGAAAATTCAATGGTAGAGACTTCCAAATCTATCATAAGATATCAATCGTCACTGGTAATGCGAAGAGTAGCGAAGCCCTAGTCATTTTAATTCTCTTGGGATATCTTCAAAGTTGGAGAAAAGTTTTTTTCTCTTGTTGTAGAAAGGGTACTTAGTTTTTTGAGGGCCAAAAAAACCATTTTTGGTAAAAAAAAATAGAACATGAGGCTCTTCACAATATTGTTCCTATGCGAGTCAATAACATGTCTATGCAATTTTGCTTCATATGACCCATAAAACCTAAAGAAATGCTTGATTCTTCACATGGAGGTATGCTGAAATTCAACTACAAAGGCCGACCTTTGAAAAAAAATAAGGCATGAAGAATAATTGGGTTGAAAATCCAAACAATGAGATAATGTCTTAGAACCTTATTTACAATGTTAAAAAAAATAAAATAAAATAAAAAAAATAAAAAATAAAAAATAAAAATAAATCAAAAATGAAATCCCAAATTTGGTGTTTTTGGAAGTTTCTGCAATTTAATTGATATTTGGCAGACATTGAGAATAAATGAGCATATATCACAATTTGGGTAGTTTTGAACAAATTTCAAATAGTGTTTTCAAACGTTGATAATCTCTTACAGTATAAGGAGTTTGGAAGCATGAAATGACTTTATGGAAAGGTATGGAAAAACTCTACAACCTACAAGATGTTTCAACTTCATGCAAGCTAAAAATATTAAGTCAAAGGTTGACCAAACCCAAACGACTACAATATGGTCTCAGTCCTCTTTAGTGGTTAATACGTGCCACCAACTAGGGTAGACAATAGCCCCCACAATACTATAGCTTTCAATTTAGGGTAGGTTCTAACAACAGTGGTACCTGGAGAAGATCAACCTCGTTAAGATCAACGTCTAGTTAAGAACGTTGTCCCTGTCCCTTTATTATGCTAAGAGGTATTCATTGGTTTGTTATGGTCAACGCTTCGATAAGATCAACGTTTTTGTCTGTCCAAAAACGTTTATTTAATCCAAGCACCACTGTATTTCCTCATGGTCATAAAAAGACCCACCGCCCTTGTGATCAAATTTAACTATGCCTTCTTCTCTTCCGTAAGCAATCAACATTAGATATGCCACCACACTAAATTGATTACTTTCTTATTTTGCATTAAAGAAACACATTATTGAATTGAGTTATTTTGGTATTCAAGAAATTTTTAAAAGCTAATATCTCAAGACTTTAGCAACCAAACACTTGACTTTTCAAATTGTTCATCACTCTTATTTTTTAAATTATTTTTCTGCTGAACCTGCCATTGAAGTGCGAGTATAGATGTATGATATAAGAGAGGGTGCCCACTGCCATGAAAGAGGTGAGGCAATTGTTGGCTTCCCCACAATTGTCAGCACTCCGGAACTCCTCTGTCAGTTTCACAGTCTCGGGGATCGTCGTCGTCGGGGATTGAAACAAGAATCTGTCACTGGGTTATCTATCTTACAAATGAGCATGGTTTGTCTCACACAACGGTTCTGGAGTGGAATCCGTCGCAATCAATTTGCTCAACGGCACGGATCCCATTAGTTTGCTATTCTCTCTATTTTGAAACAAAAACCGTGGTTTCCTTTTGGTGCAGGGTTAAGTACAGTGACTACAGTCAGAATGCAGCAGCTGCCATTAAGATAAAGCTCTAAAATTCCCTGGATTGGTGTCACCTCGTCGTTTGAATTCTTGACAAATCCCTTACCTCGTAATAATGAAACCATGGTTTCTTTGTGAAACAGAGGAGTACAAGACATGATTACTATTTAGGCATGTTTGTAAGATGTTGATATTCTTTTTGCCTCGTGGAGTGTTTACAAAATAGTGGGGCCTAAAAAAGTTCAACCTCATCTTTTTAATATTTATTGTCACAAATAATGATAAGTTTAAGGTATTAATTTCATGGAGTTTTTACAATTGAATCGAATCCATGCATGTAAGTTCAGTGTCCCTCCCAAAAGAATCAATTGTTTTGACATATTTTGACATATTTTGACATAGTAATAGGATTGATACGCCATTTTTAACACTTGAATTTGTATGAAATGGAATGTGATCTTTTGAACATATGATGTATTAATCTTTTAAGAAGAAACAGGTAAGTATCATTTATGGATTGATTGAAAGACTGGAAACAACTACAATTAATAATGAATGTTTTTTACCACGATTGACAAATTGATGAAAAAATGCATTTCCATTTACTCAAAGTCCATTTTCATCATTGTATAAAATAATTGTATTTATTTTTGTAATAGAGGTTTGAAGTTTTTATATTTAAAACAAAAAATGAAAAAGAGAATTGACTAAGAAGAAATTAATCCTTTGATAACAAATCTAAAATCAGAATTTTAAAAAGAAATTAGCTTGTCTTTCTAACTTCAATTTGTCACATATAATATTTAATCTCTAATCTTAAATTTTTGAAATTTTTCAAGTGTTTTTTTGTAAATCCCATCTTAGTTGAATTTTATACAAATTTTGGATAAGTTTTAAAATTTATATGATTTGGAACATTTTGGCTTCAAAAAATTATACTAATCACATAGAAGCTAAGACTTCCATCAAAATTATAAAGATAGAGATAATTACAATAAATAAATTGGAGGAGATAGAATGTTCTTTGCACTTACTATAACATAATAAATTATTTGTTCAAAAGTAGTTTTAAATTGAAAAACACAGATTTGAAATATATTATAGATTGAAAGATAGAAATAGAAAAAATAATTTTAAGGTTTTAACATGTTGAAAAATAGTCTTTATTTTTTTAATTTTTAAACATCCGTTTGAAGGTGGATGAATCAACTATCCTACTATGCTATATACTAAGAAATTTAATGGAAACATGATGTGCAATGTATTTTGAAATTCTAAATGTAGGAATATTTAGAGTTTTGTTACCTTTTCAACTTTAGTAAATTTTGAAACTTTGAAATTTGATTAGAGATGTGTCACAATCCTTACTTGAATACATTTTTGATTGAATTCATTATATTCATGGTGAAAGATAGTGCTTGACTAAAAATCCACCCAAAATGCTAACTTACAGTAGGTAATGAGTTAATCTAACTAAATAAGTGCATCCAAAATATATTTTCAAAATTGGATGGTCAGTGTAACAGTCACGGTACATCCATTGTTGCGGACTCACATCATTCTTTTCGATGAACGACATCCGTCCAACCCCGCGCATGGATGACTCACCTCTCCGCTCGTTGAAAGAGAGCAAGCGAGTCGGTGTCCGATTTCATGAATCACCCCGCTCGAGGGGAGCGCACTCAAAATGGTCACAACACATAAAACCACCGACATCTACTACTTTGGTACATCTCGGTTCTGAAACATCATTAGCGATAGATGATGACGGTTTAGGATACAGTGACAATTGTGGGGTACGTTGCGTTGTCCCCGAAGCTCCATGGTCTTGATTTTCGGTGACGATGCCAAGCATCCGAGCGTCTGGACTGCGCCGCTACAGAAAATTTTCCAAGCGTGCCTCTAAACGCTGAGCTCACTTGCCATCGAGTTTCGTCATCGATCGCAATTTCGATCGAGATAGATGCGATTTGCTTGCAACCGAAACTCGAGCTGCGCCATACATAGAGCGGATTGCTGCTTAGAGGCGACGACGGTCTTTTTGAAGGCGTTGGCGAATTTTTGGTAAATTTCTACACAGCTCTATCAAGATTGCTTCATCGTGCCTTCGCATTGATTTCAATTGTTCACTGTTCCGCAGTTTTCTTGATGATTAATTTTTAACAAGTACTGTACGAGATGTCGGCTGTGCAAGAGCCTAAGTTCAGTTTTATCTGTATTGTGCTTTCAACTATGTGAGGGCAACAATTCTAGTTCCGTTACAAACAAGTCTCCTCTACCCATTTGTGAATCCTGTTTTTGTCTTCTCCAAGGTGCCGGGATTGGGATTGCGCACAGCCAGGAGCAATTTTAAAGATTTGAGGAACGTGGTTTCGCGTGCAGCAATCATGATTGTGCGAAGGTTACTTCTCATTTGTGGTTCACTTGCATTGCTAAGAATGAATTGGGTTAGCGGAGTTTGATATATTGGGACAGGGATTACAGGGCTAATCGAAGCCAGCTACTGGAGATGGAAGAAGGTGGCCTTCGATCATCGGCTCCGTGTGCTTCCAGTGCTGAGATCGCTGAGCAGGAGAATGAACGAGGCTTGGGCGAGCTTCACGATCGTGTCAATATCCTCAAGAGGGTAAGCATTCACAAATAATTTTAGGTGAAAATCCAGCAATCGTTAAGAGCCATGTTTGATAATTCAAGATCGAGTCACGTTAGGGTTTTACGTCTGAGCTCTTCAAGGACCTCGTAGCTTCGAAGTCTCATAAACACGACTGATTAGGGCTTTGGTCTTGTGAAAGCGATGCTTGACGTTCGATTTCCTCGAATACAAAAGATCACAAGCAGATGATTATTATTGATGTAAGGGAGTTGATACCAATCACGTTTCTATTAAAGGGAGATCTGCAAATCAGTTTCGAAGTCAAAAACTAGTTCGATGATCGGATAGGAGCAACATAATGGCCAGTCATTGTACATTACGGTTCGCAGAGTATCTTTGAGAGATTGCATCAGTCTACTTTAGAAGTAGGCAGGTAGGGTTTAATGGTTCGGTGCACTTTCTGTGAGCGGCAGAGTAAAAGTTATCGTTGATGCTTCATCGTCTTAGGACTAAGCTTTTGGTTGTACCTTTTTCTGCACTGAATTGCCAATTTGTGAAATTGACTGATACGGGGAAGGAAGCTGCTGGAGGGAATGGTAATCCTCTCTGCTATGCGGAATGTTGTTTGAATTTCCGAGCAATGAACTATAAGATGGAGTCGTATGCATGCTGGGGTACATTACTTCATTGTCTGCTTCGTATTGTATTCAATTTTGTTTGGGAGCTATGGCATTGGTGAGTTTGGGAGGTATTGTATTGGTGGGTATAGATTTTCGTTAGAATGTCTCGGATTTGAAGCATTTGTACTTTGTCTGTGCAGGGAAATGCCAGGAATCGTGAGGAGGCAGCGGGTGCACGTGGAGTACCACCTATGGTACCAGCTATGGTGGCATCTTTCGCAATGGGAGCCGCTGTCGCGGTTGCAGTTTTCCTGCCGCTTTCTCGAGGAGCTGGAGCTCATGAGAGAGCTCCACCTCCCCCTCCACCAGTACCTCTACCTCCCCCTCTACCTCCCCCTCCACCAGTGTTTTTAACTCCCCCTCCACCACCACCTATTGGTAGTGGTGCAACCAATGGTAGTAGTGCAACCAATGGCCTGCTTGGCCTGCTTGGTTTAGGGGCGTCCATTTTTGCGGCGTCTAAGGTGGTTGGGGGTTCACTGGAGAGGGTTGGGGGTTCACTGGAGAGGGCGTCTAAGGTGACTGGAGATTCACTGGAGAGGGCATCTAAGGTGATTGGAGGTCCACTGGGTACTGTTCGAGTTGGCCATGTGGAGGACATGAGACCACGTGAGATAGGAGAGAGTTTGTTTGGTCGAGGTCGTATTGGAGATGTCCTGTCTAGTGTCAGGATTGGTTCTAGCCCGTCTAGCCCGCCTAGCCCATCTCCAGCAACTCCAGCTGCTCGTGCACTCTTTCGATAACAGCGCTCCCTGTTGCTTTTCGATAAACTTTGGGATAGATTAGCAGTTCACAGCGTTGTGTGATCATTTTAAACTGATCGCTCGTAAAACTGTCAGCGGCATTCTCAACTGATTGCTCATCATTCTCATCATTTTCATTGCTGAAATGATTTCAATCATTTGATTTTGTAACATTCTATACATGAAAAATTCAGTTAGACCATACTTCTTTCATGTACAAATCAACGTGGACCCACATTCTCTCGCACTCTTGAGGTAAAGCAGATCGATGCAGCCTACAAGAGCCCATATTCTTTCAACTCATTATTTCAACATTCCAGACTACACAAGCGAATATAATGGTCTGCGTGCTGAGATGCGAGAAAGGGTCAAGGACGGCTTCTGTCCTTTTATGTGGATCTTGCCGGTATTCAGAGAAGTGCAGACCTCTTTGAAATGAAATCTCCAAGTCACTGAATAGTGGAAAAATTCCACGCACACTGGAACGTGAGAGCATTCGCTGAAAGAAATGCTGCACCCGAACTTCACTTCTGTGTCAACGTTGATGGTCAAGTTTAATCCGCATGGAGAGGCCATTGAAGCTTTTGAAGACAGATCCGGTTTGAATGCCAGTTTCTTGAGCTACGCTGAGGAACGAGATGGTCTGTTGTGGATGAGCTCCGTTTTTTTGCCCAAGATCTGGACGTTGCCTCTGAATGCTAGCGCTGGGAGTTCAAGGAGATTTGGTGTAGTTTGAACAGCGTTGATGATAGATGCATTCGAAGAATGACGTTGAAGCTAAATGATTTGTTCCACATGGTGCAGTGTTTCCTTTTTATGGAGAAGTTGCTTATTTTTTTTACACTTTTGGACAGTTATAGAGCAACCTGAGTCGAGCCATTTCTGATATGACTACAATAGTCTTGTCAAGTGTTTCTGAAGACTACTTCATAAATTTTGTTCAGTCCAGTACCCTAGTTTGAAACTCATGTTTATTTACTTTTTGAAAAAACCGAAGTTGCTACCATTTGTGCAGCTTTTTAGGATACCGTCCCCCTCTGCCTGCAACCACAGTAGCTGGAAACCTTCTGAAGAATGTCACTTATGCAAATAATGCAAATGAATCCACATTCTCACTGAAATTATACAATTGAACTCCTCCAAGGCAGGGTGCAGGGTGTGAATTGCATTGCCAACTATGTCGTGAATCACCCTCTTCGTGAGTTCAGACGAGTTCATGAAACTAGTAGGCTGCTTGGCCAAATCTGCCATAGAAGTCGGAAGTAATTTTGCAACAGTTAGTACCTTCAACTTGAGCAACGAAAGTTGTGGTGGTATGATTTGAATGAGAAGTAGTTGAGATGATTGGATTGAGTTCTATTATATCTGATTGACGGATACAGTGTCATGAAATTATAAGCTGGTGACCAGGATTCTGTTTCATGGCTTCTGCATGATATCGTCACAAGATCTAGACTAGTTGCCATGCTTTGTAAATCCTGTTTGATCGACTCTCTCAGAAACTGTACGAGGAACTGAACCTCAGTGAAGTCATAAAAACTACGATCGTGCAAATGATATTTGTATAATTCCAAGTAAATATCTCTCCACATCGATCAAATGCATTCCTCGCTCACAGCAAAAGTAAACCTCACACGTCTTCTCTGCCCATGCCAGGGAAGTATGCATGAAATGAAAATCTTACACTGAACATCCAACACATACTCTCAGAATCACTTCAAAGAATTATTTCCTCATATCAGGATTGAAACGAGCACGAAGATAGGAAGCATCGTCTAGTTCTTCACTCAATTGACCATATCACATGAGCTGCGAGGATGATGATAAGCTCATGAATCTGGGCTGCCATGGAAGCCACCAATTCGCCTTATCAACTCACCGGCTTCAAAAGGCAGAAGAAAAGTTCTCGAGGACCAACGTGTTGGTCACATTCTCGGACAGTTTCCAATTGCATTCCACAACACAGCCATGGCGAGTCTCGCCATCTTCACCCACACGCCCACTCTGCGGTGCTCGCTGTGCCCAGCTGCGAGGGTGGCGAAGGCCAGGCAGGTGGGAGTAGGCACAGTCCGGGTGAGAGTGCCCCCATCGCCATCGTCGTGCAAGGGAGTGGCGGAGAGCAGGGGAGCAGGACGGCGAGCCCTGGTGGTGGGCAGCGTGGTGGGCACTGCGGTTCTTGTGGGCTCTGCAGCTGTAGCTGTTGTTGCTGCTGCTCGCGCTATGGCCACTTCTGGGGGCGGGCGTGAAGCTGCCGTTCTGGCTACTCGTCGCGGCATGCAATTGTTCTCCCAGGTTTGGATTTGATCTTCAAGCTTTTGTGGTAATGCTCTTGTGTTTGCTGGAATGTGTCTGCTGGAATGTGTATTTGTAGGGTTTATTTTATGAGCTGAGGTTGTTGGGGGATGCAGCTTGCGCTTCATGGCAAAAACCCTATTTTCGAGTTTGGGTTTTGGACTCCTTGGGATTTGAGTTTGGTTACAGATTAGGAATGGTTGATGAGTGCAGGGGGATGTGAAGGGGTCTGTGGTGGAGTTCGACAAGGCGCTGGAGCTCGATCCTCGGCAGAGACCATGTGCGGTCATAAACTTTGCAGGGTAGAGAAATCAGGGACTGATTGATTGATTGGGAGAATAGCTTGTGACGATGGCATTGAAATTCTTGCCATTCTGTGTTTGCGCTAGTTTATGTTGATACTTGGTCTTAGATGTTGTGTGCATTCAACTATGGGTGCAGATTTATGGCAACGGGGTCTCTCTCTCTACTATCTGAACAGGTACTTGCATCTTGATCATTTGTAGAAATGATTATGGATCTTATTAATCTTTTCTGTGTCTTGCCTTCTGCAAGTGTGGGTTTAGTCCATGGATGCACATGTACTAATCTTCACGAAACTGGATTTCACCTTCCAGATTTGAAGAAGGTGCGAAGCAGTTCCGGGATGATGTTGCAGTGAATCCTAATGATACAGAGGAGGTAAGCACAGTTGATGTTGAACTTGCACATCAGATAGCTTTAGAGATTTCTGTCTTGCTATTTCGTGTCTCGGTTTGTGGCCATGCGTGATGTATGTGATCCTTCGTTGTTATCTTTCGTTCATGTATTCAAACCTCATTGATACGTTCTTATTGGTATCTGGATACAGTCAATTTGGTGCTTTCTCTGTGAGGCTCAGCTACACGGATCAGAGGAAGCTCGAAAACGATTTCTCGAGGTGGGCTCTGTCTCCTAGATGCCTGTTGCTCTGGCAATGTCAAGTGCACTTGATAGAGACTTTGGTTGCTCACCCGTCTGTAAGTTTGGGCTGTCTGTAGGTTGGACGAGACAGCAGACCTGTGATGCGGGCTGCGTATGAGTTGTTTAGAGATGGTGGTGACACCAAAGAGGTAGGTCTGAATATTTCAAAACCATGTATCAGGAGCATTAACTGAATTGAGATAAGATGATGTTGTCCCTTATACCTCTCTTACTTGTTGGAGTGGTGCAACGCAGCTTTTGAGTCTTGCAAATACTAACGCGCACGACTTCTTCTACGCATATCTGTATGTGGGTTTGTATCATGAAGCAAAGGTACGTGAGTTTATATTCTCCTCATCTCTGGGACTCCTAGTTTCTCTTGTAAGCGCAGCATCTTCCGTTCGTTTCTTTTTTTTTTCCATTTACGGTATGTACATCAAAACAAAGTATGGAACATTCTCCAAATTCCATAGGTTTCATCCTTTTTTGGCTAACATCACCAGTTGGAGTTCTATTGCTATCTCCAGAATGAGACAGAAGCTGCCAAGGACGCCATGATTGCTGCAGTTTCAAGCCCTTATGGGTCTAGGTGAGGCTTTGGTCTTCTTATATAGTTTTAGAACGTAGGAATTGTTCAATGAATACAGAGCATGACAAATATCATGCACTTACCATATACATACGTTTTGAGGACGTTAGAGAAGTAATCACTTTAAGTAACTACATTAAGTGGATTCAGATTCTTCCGCAGTAATAACATTTGCGTTCAATTCTGGTTGTGACAGGTCAGGTGACTATATGGCTACATTAGCGAAAGTTCATTGTGCATGTCGGGGTTGGCCTGTGAAGGAGCCCCTCAACGCCATAAAATGATGAAGCCGCTCAAGGCTGTCCTCTATTCCGATTTTACATATTGCTAGCATTATCAGTTAATCGACTTCTCTACTCAGTAGACCCTGCAGAGAATTATGAGAAACCGGTGGGTGTTTGTAGAGTTTGATTATGTAAAAAGTAATTTTATGTCTGTGATCGAAGAGAAAAACACTTGTATCTGCCAACTTTTGACACAGCTCTGTACATGGGTATGAATGCTTTCCAACGTAATGCTTACTGACCAATTCTGGTCATTTATTAGCCTGACATCAATCAGAGTTCGCAAGTGTGAATACATGCCCAGGTTCTGAATTAGTCATTTCGAAGTGACTGCTGGACAACTAATCTACAGCTCCGGCCGAAGCTACTGGACGGGGCGGCTGCCGTGGTCTGAGAGCATCATAACCGTCGTCCTTGTTATCCTCGCTCCATGCTGTCATCCGGGAGCTAGAAACATGGACTTTGATTCGCGTGGAGCTGATTCGTGAGGCTCTGGAATCATGCAAGAATTTTCTTGCATCGATTCCCTGTCGGGGTTACAGGCACCGGATCAGACAGCATCTTGACGAGCCATGGACAATAATTTGACTCTTTTACTTGAGGCACTTGCAGGAAATGGGTGCGTACTTCCTTCGGAACACAGAGCGGCCCTCGATATTTCTCTGAAAGTGAAGAAACAGGATGCAGGGTTGCAGACGTTGGCTTTGTGGGGCAGAATTTTTACAGCCACTGGAAATGACTACATCCTTGCAGAAGGGTATGTGAGTGCCAAGCGTATCGGGAGGAAACTCGTGTTCGACACCAAATACTATTATACGTGAGTACAGAGAATCTAAGCGCCAGTTAGGTTTTTGCAAACCGGTAGTCTCATCCTCATTTCACTCACATTTTAGGTTAACATTGGAATAGTGTCCATTCATTTTTTTAGGACGAAAACTATAAGATTTTTGCTTCTCTGAGCTCGTAACCAAAAGCAATGGTTCCTCGATTCGTTCAGTTATGAAATTTGATTATTTAATTAAGCAATATTTTTCCGTATTAATTGCAGCCAAGATGGCGTGTTGTGGCTGGATCTGCAGCCGCCAGAGAACGATGATAGATATGCTTTGTGCAAGAGCGCCAAAGGCCCGTTCACAGGCGACCCTGCCACCGTGCAGCTTGTCGTTCCTGACCCGATTGAACCGTCTGAGTATGATGAATGTGATTCTTCTGCACTCTTTCTCCTTACTACTCCTTTTATTTTGACACCTTCGATTGAATCAGGTTGCAAAGAAACCAAGCACTAACACGCCCATTCCGTCTGATGATGCTTTGCAGTCGTTGAGCCAGCACTGGAGGGCGACAAGTCTGGATCCTCTGCAACGGACGAAAAGACAGGATCTGAAGACGAGGAGAAAGAGGCAACAACCGAAACTGAGGGCGAAGAAGGAGAGGACACTGAGGAAGCTCCTGGTGAACCAGAAGAGGCAAAGGTTGGTATACCTTTAGGATATGGAGAACTTATCTTGAAAGATGCCACTTAAGTAGGTGCATTTTCAATCTTCCAACTGAATTGCATTTCGATCCTTCCAAGGTCATTTTCAGGTCATAGAAGACGAGGAAGTTGCTGAAGGTGAGGGGGGTGAAGGCGAGGGCGAAGGCGAGGAGATTCCTGCTGGCATTGAGCTCCCCGAGGTACTTCACATTTCACCAAGCATACTACTGAACTCGTGTTGTATACTATGCTGCTTGACTGCCCCGGACAGACTCTTGGCTCAGGCTAATCTTTGGGCAGAGTTACTCTTATGCTGTTGTCAATCACAAGATGAGTAACCCTTGAGTACAAAAGTCGAAGCTCTGACTGTCTCTAATTTGCTCGCAGCTTGAGAGATTGTGTGGATTGATGAAATGGATAGATGAAGAATGCGGCGTGGTCCCACTCAATTCTTTAGTTCTTACACCAAACGACGTGCTTATAAAAAACTCTGCCTTCACAGGTGAACACATACCCTCAGTTGCCTGTATTCTCTGTGTGTACAGTAAGCATCGTTTAATTTAGAAACGTGGCTATCATTCACTGAGACTAACCTCAGTGGAACAAGTAGACGTGTGAATTTTACGTGTATATAAACATGCTGACTTTAGATCCTGTTGCTGTGTATGAATTGAAGGGCCAAAATTTATCGATGAGCTGGATTCTTACTGTCATCTTTTCGCGGGTTACATGACCGCACCACTCTCAAAAGACCTCCCAGGTAAACAGTTATCCAAGTGAATCAAATCTGAGCACCCTCGATTGAATGCCAAATGGATCCAATTCATCGCAGAGTCTCATTTTGTGTAATGTTGTTTCCAGGGTCATGGGGTATCTACTCCGTTCCGTTGCAGAATGACGTCGTTGTGCGAAGTCTCGCCTGGCCAGGATACTTCTCGTATTACTCAGCCACAAGTCATGACTGGGGATCAGTGTACTTTGGCTTCGGCGAGAAGAATAAAGACATCGCCTTTGGAGTACCATAAAAGTCTGTGTGCAGTTGAATCGTCTCTCAACTTCACCTTAACAATCTTGAACCATCATCAGTTTTTCTGGTCACCTGAACAACCCGAACAGGTAACAACAAAGCTTGTCCAATACTATCAATACTCTCCAGCAGGCGATCGATTGAAAAGCCGAAAAAGTAAATAAAGACACGAATGGTTCATAAGAATTGTAGTCATTTTTGAATACCTGTGCATAAAAATGTTCGGCCCAAGTGGAACAATATATACAGTTATCAGCCTATCAAAGAATTGGGTTACTGAACGCTTGTAAGATGAATGTATCTTAATGAGAACCCTACTTGTGACAGAACTAGGTTATCTAGTTCAGCTAACTACCAAGGATACCCTTAACTAATCAAAACAGGCAAATTAACCAGATCAACAGGCAAATTAACCAGATCAACAGGCACCCACGCTGTTGCGAAGCTGACGTTGTGGCCCTTCCAGGTGAGAAACAGAACATCCTCATCTCCATCTTTCCTCAGCCCCCAGCAACCTGAATGCTCCCCGAGCACAAGCCTGTTTTCAGCCACCACATCCTCATTGAAAGCAATCATTTCAAACCTGGCTCGTCTCATGCGCTGCACCCACCTATCCTTCGTCTCCACCCGCTCAATCCGATACTCCTTCTCGCACGCCACCAGATTCTCAATCTTGTTGGCCACTTCATCTTCACAGTGACGTCGTTGCTGGCTCTCATTCGGCAACAGTGTGTGCAGTGCATCAAACGGGATCCACAGGTAATTAAATGCAGATCTAAGCCTTGGAACAAGCTTGGGTGATGTCAAGTAGGCATCTTCTTCAGTAAACGTGACTATCGCTGGATTCAGGTTCCGGATGAACATCAAAACTTTATCTCTCGGACAGCTTGCTTGGTCTGTACTCTGCGCTTTATCAGAAACATAGTGAAGCCGAAACAGGCAATTGACAGCCAGAATCTCCCCTTCTCGAATGCTAATCTTCGACAGGTCCAAACTCTCCAAATCTTCCACCAGAAGCTCATACTCGAACGGCACATTTTTAGATCTTGCAAATTTTGCAAGACGCATGATAAGATCGTCGTATGGAACCTCAAGCAACGGTGGAATCGGTGCCTTGGAGACGCACACTGTGAGGCGAACCTGGGGAGGCCCTTCACTTCGTTCGGCCAGAGCTTCAATCAAAGTGGGCCACTGCATGCAGTGGCTAATATTAAAATCCAATATATGCACCTTCTCTTTCCCTTCGAAAGCGTCAAGAATGGCCCCATTTGCAGCAGTAAACCCAAACCGGTACCATGGCATCACATCAATATAGTTCGTCAGCTCCAGCACAGTCTTTAGCTTGCTGCTCTTCATGAGTGATTCCCTCTCACTTCCAGACAGCAAATGAGGTGCAACTTTTGATGCTCTCAAAATCAAAGCCCTCAGAAAATGCGCCAGCAAACGCTGGTTGGGGTCGCCATCCACAGCGGCAATGTTGTTAATCACAAAGATGGTCTGTTGTGCATATGTAAAGTCACTTGCTTCCAAAGCTGTTGCACACTGAACCAACAGCTGCTCCATAGTATTCAGCTCCCGAGCACCCATAACTGTGCTTCCCAATTGTTGCCTCGCTCCAATTGCAGGCCTAACGTTCTCCTCTGAAGTACACATCCATGGTTGCTTATCCATTTCTGCAAAATAGTATGGATTTCCTGGACCTGGCTGAGCTTCACTCTGATGAAAGCTGTATGGCTCCGGAGAACGCTAAATGTCATGTAGTGGTGGCGGGCCCGCGTCTCGCCGGCCAGCGTGGCACCCCCGGACCCACGATCCGGTTTACCCGCGTTCGCGACCAGGTAACTTTCCTGGCGTCACGAGACACTGACAGAACATCCACCCGTGACACCCGGTGGACGCGTGACACTGCGATTGTGACACTGCCACGCTGGCACTTCAGAGAACTGACCGATTGGAAAAAAAAAAGTGACGTCACCGTGACGTCAATTCGAGGTTCATCTTCTCCGTGTTCGCGGAATCAATTAGGGTTTTGGTAGCAGTGTGTCGGATTGAGTGCGTTGAAAAATTTCTCTCGCAATGTTGGGCACGTATCAATGTGAGCATTGCGGATTTGTTAGCTTGGGTTTCAATGTGTGTTTATTTCGCAATAGGGTTATGTGTACCTTGCAGATTTATGGCAGTTGTTTACTTTAGGAGCCTAATGTGTCACATCTTCGGTGCACTTGATTGTAAAATTAATTGCGCAATGACTACAAACTGGACCTTCGTATTAACACCCCTCATCGAGCGCGGAGGCGACGTCTTCAGAAGGGGGCACCGTCGTTGGCGCATTATTTCGGGTGGCTTTGGTAAGATTTCTATACCTCTGAATTAGGTCGTTGTATCCGTCTTCCTGCTCCTGCCTTTGTCGTCTGGAAAGCATGGGTCGTCCATTCTCTGAGCTTTCTAACCTAAGAGTGATCAGAAGGAGCGGCATCATCGGAGCTCCAGAATCTCAATTCCGCTACTGGAGCATACCGAGGTGAGCATCCTCCATTCCTGTTCTGAGTAGTCGTTGTAGTCTCTTCATGGAGTGTATTCTTAGTTTCCCCTCCCTCTTTGCGACTTCATTTCGCGCATGAATCACGCCATTGCAAACCCCCGCCCGAGATGCTAGCTTTTCGCTCGGAGATGCGAAATTTCTTATTTCTCTGTGTCACAATGTCAGTACTGAAAGAAGACTTCAGGGTCTCTTTTTACGGTTCGTTTCCCTACAGAGTTTTGAGTCAGCTGCGATATCTTCTTTTCGTACAGAATGTGCATGTCGTCCTCCTCGTGTTTAGGGTTTTGGGTTCATTACTTCCCTTATCCTTCAATGAACGCAGGTTCTGTTACATAAATGCTTACCCTTTGAATGCCGTTGTTGTTTTCTTGTAGAGACCAGGTTGCGTTTGGAGAGGAAGATTGGTACTTCAAGGTTGTGTACTGTGCAGGTGGATGCGGCTCTGTGATCGGGTGGAGGAACACATTTAGATACATTACTTGGGGAGACCGTCATTGTGGGAGCTGTGGGGCAGACGGTAATCTCTACAGTGCTGAAGACATGGCTCCCGAACCAGTGACACTGCGAGTGGTTCTATATGGCAAGGACTACAATGTCACTTACCCCAGCGTGGACCGTGTAGAAGACTTGTTGGTGGAGTTCGCTACCATGTGCAAGGGGGAGAAGAAGCCGGGATCAGCACGTAAATTCTTTGTCTGTATTCACTGCGGTTCTAATCATTTTTCCAATAAAATGATGCTCAACCGTCACCGGTTTGTTGAGGGGTGTCCTCAAGCTAAGTATCCAGACGGGAGGGTTGCTCTTCTACTCCCATACCCGGACTTCAGACAAGGAGAGGGGAAGAAGGTGGAGGTGCTGTGTAAGAAGAGGGGATTTATGGTCGGTGGTCGAGAATCACTGACTGATGAATCTGTGACACTGGGTACAGATGATCCAGCGAGGGCACTAGAAGAAGGTGGTGGCAGCGGTTGGAACGAAGACGCAGAGGATCATGACTTCGTAGGGGACGACGAAGGGACTCTTGCTGTGGCTTCTTCTACACGGCAGACCTTGCGAACCATCCTACCACCCGCTGATTTGTTCTGGAGTGTAGCCCCGCCACCGAAGAAATCAGTAGCCAAAGGTGGGAAGAAGGATAAGTCCGGCAATGCGGGCGCACAGAAGTTGAAGCGAAAAGGCAGTCCCGGAGCAGCACCTACTGGGCGGAAGGAACTCACAGCTACCGATGTGGGTTCAGTGAAGAAGGTCGTTCAAACCGACATAGTGGCGCATATTGAGGCAGTGAAGAAGCTAAAGAGGGATCGAGAACCGGAGCAGGATGTACAGGTGCATGGAGGGATTGCGGGACAACGGGTCACAAGGGCTGGGGCCACCGCGTTGGGCAAACAGAAGGCCCCACCAGAGGACGACTCTTTTCACGTCTCAGTACGTCCTCCGCCCCCCTGCCCGGTGAATGAAGACTCCGCGGATAAGCTTGGGGCCACTTTAGAGGTACGTACTAACTTCAAGGATCACCTAGATAGTAAACAAAGTGCAATATCTTTGCTTCGAGATAGGTTTCGGTTGCAGATGTTTAGTGCCACGAGGGAAAAAAATGAAGTTGGAAAAAGACGGAAGTCTGTGACATTCGCAGATGATGTACGACCTGTTCCCAAAAGCCGTGGCACTGTAGTAGAGGCGCCTAGGGCATATGGACTTCCTGTGACACTAGGATTTCAGGGAACTTGTAACACTGCCTTTGAGTCTATGCAGTGTCACAGTCCCGTGCCGATGGATGACCTTTCCAATGTTCAAACATGCGGGCTAAACCAAACTGATCCCACTTCGCCTGAGGTGGTTGACGAGAGACATCCGGCGATGGTAGTGGCGTTTTCCGACTGGAGTACGAACATAGACCTTCAGAATTTCTGGGCGGAGGGGAACGGTACCCCCCTGCCATTCAGTTTTCAACCAGCTTTGGAGGAGCGCATGAAGGAGAGGGCTACACTGCTTAATCAGTTGGAGAGAACGCATGTCGAGCGGTTCTGTAGAGTTGCGGGAGGGCCCGGGCAGGATCTCACAGAGCCATGCTGTCCCGTACAGCCTCCTATGCCCTCCTTATACATCTTGCGGCAATTCGAGGGCCAGGTAACACTGCCTTGGAGTTGGGAATGTACAAGCGGCCAGGATTTTCTGGATCGGTGGAGTGTGGTCGTCAAAACCGACGAATTCAAGGATAAGTTAATGCGGTGTTTATACTGGTGGACATGTAGAAAGGTGAATGCCCTACTCCCTCCCCTACAAACTTATCTTTGAGTATGGTTTTCTTCGTTACGGTTCAAGGACACTATAGCACTGAACGCCTCATCCGTATATGTTTTAGTGTCACAGTGTGAATCGACGATTTTTGATGCTCTATTTCATCCGCAGGGTGACAAGGAGAACTCACTGCCTACAGAGATGGTGGAAGCAGTGACGTCGTCGATCCATTCACTTGTGCAAAGCGTTGAGAAGGATCTGCCTTTTGAAGAGTTGACGGGGTTGAAGGCGTACCTACAGTGGACCATCGAGTACGCTCAATATGAGGAGGAGTACAAGCAATACCAAGCCGCCCTCACGCAGAAGAAAGAAGACCTAGTCCGAAAAGGTAAATCAGATTTCCGCACAAAGAATGGGAGATTAGTTGAAGACATCGTCTGGGGGTGGTGCCCTTTTTGGCGCGTTTGTTGCGGGGATAACGAGATACTCCAAAGACTGCCGCAGTTACCTTGGCGTCATGACGGTAAGCATACTCACTGCGGTTCAACTATACTCTTCAGTACCACGTCTGTGCCTATTTTGTCAATGAGCCTTACTTTCTTCTACACTCATAAAATGTCTGTCTTCGCACAGTGTCGGAGGCGAAGGAAGTTAGGGCCGCTCTTCAATCAACTAGGCTGGATCGTGAACCGCCAGAACCTGTGCTATATGTCCTGCGAACGTTATTCCGCAATGAATACGGACTGTTCCGGCAGCTTACCTGTCCCACATATGGCTTAGGAGAGGCAGTGATTCGCGGAGAATTGAAGGCGACGTGGAAGGTGAAGAAGGCACTGACTATGTTCATCGAGGAGGGGGCTTACCAATACGCGAACTTGGGCTTTTCGCTTGGACAGTCGTTGCGTGACACTGTCTGTACGCAGGTCCGTGACGTGACAGGCGATGGAGGTGAAGATGTATTAGATAATGTGATGAGGTGGGTCCGGAATGTGCAAGTACGGGCCCTTCAGGACTTCGCGGTCTGCCAGCCGTTGGAGTTCATCAGGGCGTGGGAGACAGTGGACCACACTCACTGGTCTGAACACGGGAGGCTATGGTCATTGGCACTTCGAATCCGGGAAGATCATGATTTTGGGTGGGTGCCCAGCGCTGTTACTCCTAACTGGACCCCTCGAGTCGCGGCCATGCAACTTAAAATCCAGAGTTCCGTGGAGGAGGTCGGGTTGGCAATCGAGGAAGAAGACGAGTGCCACTGGAGATTGTGCACGGCCGTCGGGGAGAGTAACATATCTGGGCCATCACAGACACTAAACGCAACTGAGAATGCCCATTCCACTTCGACCGAGGCGCAGCCGGTGGTGTTCAACCTACAGGGAACTACAGAAGCACGAGATCTACGCGATACTACGGAGGTTGGGAGACCCTATGAATGCAAGCTGGGTGCCGTGACTTCCGACAGTGTCACAGTGGTTGTAGTGTCACAATCTCCTGTGGACAGTATATCCGATGGACTGATGAAGGAAGGTGAAGACCATATTCAGAAGGTACACTGCAGTGTCACGACAGAGGGGATAGGTACAGTAAGGGCTCGGGGGGATGTAAAACCTCAAGACATGGATCCCACGACTGGTGAGAAGGTGGGAATGCCATTGGAGGTCTCCAGTGCCATGAGCCGTGACACTGAAAACATAGTATCCACTGTGCACGGCTTCGTGGGTAGGGATCGGGAAACGGGAAATAGTGATCCATATTCAGAAGCGTTAGAGGAGCCACTGTCGCCTAGTGGGTTCAAGGTGGTATGCGGACTCAACAGTCATTGCACCTCCACACAAGAAGAAGCACCTCCACCGGTCTTCCCGGAGATAAAGGAACTCATGGATGAAGGTGAGTCTCCAACAACGGATCCACTGCTCACCTTAAGCCAGTTCCAGAACACGGCACACTCGGGTCAGGACATGGGTATAGACGCGGCAGCCTTCTCGCAAGACCCCAGTTTCGGACAGTGGGTTAAGGAGCCATCAGGAGCATCGCTGCAGACCCCTTACAAAGGGGTTTCGATTGTGACCTCTGTGAGTACCGGATCAGGGTCTTTGAAGGACGACGTATCCACAGTGAGGAACTTGAGAAAGGTATTCGAGGAAGAGGGAGACAACGAAGGAGAATTTGCGACTGACCTACAGATTCTCTCTATCGCAGCGGACTCTCAAGACCCGGAAGTTTCTCCTGACACGTCTCCGGGAAAGGGACTTCAGTCACATAATCGAGTCGGAGGGTCACCAATAGAGCCGTGGCCAGACTGCCGCATACTCCAAGTAGGCCATCTCAGTGCGATGAACATCCCACAGGCATTCAACTACTTGCACTTGGACAATCTGCTCATGGCAGTGCCTGGACGTGAAGGTCATAAAGACGGGGCTGAAGCTGTGATTTTTTTTAATGAGAAAGGGAAGGAGCTCGAGGTTAAATTCGCAGCCATCAATGACCTCAAGCGGGTACGCACCCGACTAGGAAATGACATAGTTGACTTTGTGATGTCCAGGTTGTATTTCCAGTATCCAAGCATTCGTCGCCACGAAATTCTTTTTGTTACCTCCCGTGTAAGTTCCTGTTTCTAGAGTCTCGTGAAAGGAAGGACTACGTTGGAGAGATGGGCGAGGTCATTCATGCTGCCACCTGCTCCAGTTCAGCTCCATCAAGTGAAGGAGATACTTATTCCCTGGGTCGCTCATGACCACTGGTCCTTACTCGTTTTCCAGTATGCTCGAGTGATACACTTCGACTCATTCAAGGGTGAGTGTCACTTTCCCATGGGAGTGGATGCAGATTTTGTCAAGAGTATATGCAGGGCTTGGCAAAGCTTACGAGGAGTCCAGTTCTACGATGTACCTGTTGTCGAGGAGGACGTATACCAGCAACCAGGGAATTATGAATGTGGACATCATACAGTCCGAAACGCTCTGCTTTACTTAAAGGTGCTCCCCCCCCCCCCCCCCCCCTTCACCGCTTTTCGTTACCCTTTTATGAATCACGGCTTCTGTATGTTCGTGTATGTTATTGTCTTCCCTCAATTCTTAACGACTTTAGGTTGTAGTATCATGCGCAGGACGTAGAGGGAAGAGAGGAACGTCTGAAGGCGAAGTTACAGGAGCGCTTTAGTTCGAAGGATGTTAACATACAGATATTGTCGTTGCTTGCAAGAGAGCTTGATGTCTCTCGGCGTGATGCTCGTTACAAGGCGCCTCTCTGTGTTCCCGGTCGAATGCTGCTGAAGCCTTGTAATTCAGAGGAGGATGAACTTAGCTTCGAGAACGACGGGACATGAATTAGGATACGGACGTCCTTTCTCTGTTACAGTTGTCGTTGATTGAAGCGCAGGTTTTTTATAACTGACGGTTTGTACCTGGCTGCTACTGTTACGTAGATCATAGTGTCACGGTTTAGTTCGTTGTTAGTGTCACTGTGACATTAGTGTCACAGTCACTGTAAACAGTTTATGTCTCGGAAATTCAATCCAGTGTCACAAACTTACATTTGTACAGAGAACATTAGTTGAAGATTCATTCCAATTGCGATGATGTCCTCAGACGTAACACATAGTCGTTCAGGTGTTCCTTTATTCTATATCGACGCCCCTTGATGCTCTTAAGGTTTAGGATAAACCAACACAAGTGTTTGAAATTTTCAAGAACATAATCAGCAATTCTGAACTACATCGTTAACCATGTACACGATAACTTCCGTCATACTAACTTCTTCTTTAACTAATTATTTTCAAACAATCAGACTGCCTAAGACGCATATATATTCAAATAATCAGTGTCACGTAGACTCTGCTGAACGTTGGCAGGTTCGAAGACGAGAAATTAACATTTGAATTGAGGGTAACTCTATGTCTCCGAGAAAGTACGCACACTTCCTGGGTTATGTCCACAAATACTCTCGTGGATTATGCACAAAGTATTTCACATTTTTAAAAAAAAAACTTATATTTCAATTCTATTATTTGTTTTTTTTTTTTTTTTTTTTTTTATGATTTCTTACTCGGCAATGCAAAATGCGCATTTCCTATTACTATGAAATCTCTATAGTTATAAATTATTGTACATTTATTGTACCCTTTTTCGTTTTTTTTCCCCAATTTCTTATGAACCTCTATTTCGAAACGTACAATTCTATTATTATTTCGAACAAGGTCAACTTCTCAATTTTCACTTCCTTGCGTCACACATTTTTTTTCAAATCATTTTTATTCTTTGGATGTACTATTGTGACCATTATGTATTTGAAGACCATACCTTATATTTGTAAATAATTTGAAAGAAAATTATCCTAAAACCAATCTTTATAGACATATGAAGTGGAATTCAACGCATTACCATTCTATTACTTCGGTTTTAACATTTATTATTTTGGTCCGGTAAATACTACCTAGTTTTTCTTGTGAAGGTTAAATGTATTACAAAGGTCTTTGTATTCGCAAACACCACCGTCTTTAGTGGACGCGGGAATTCTGTAACTAATCCGTCTGTGAACCTGAAGTCACCATTTGATTTTATAATGTATTTTTTCCAATTAAATAGAAGCTCCGTTATTTAGGAGTCATCGTAGTTTAAGAATGATAATTTGATATCGTACCAACTTCAGATGTAGTCATACTAGTGTCACAAAATTTCACAGATGTCATACTACATTATTTTTTGCTTTTCATTTGTTCTCTATTTTTTAGAAGTTTTTAGTAATAACTCCTATCGCTGTTACCGATTACAATTTCCACGGGAGAATGCTATAAGACATTATCTATTTACCTATTATACCCGAAACCCCACTTAAAGTTCAGCAGATAAATTTCCGCTGTCCTCTTCCGACCTCCTTAATATCGTTAATAACTGTTCTTTAAAGAGTATGCCTATGAAGTGAATCATTATACTTCGGTATTGCCCATGTTCCGGACTACATTCAGAAGCAGACGACGAGAGACGAGGTGCGGACATGGTCGATCTTTTCAGAACATGTCATAGCTTTAGAGGAGTTAAAACTTAAATGTTGTGGTCACGATTGCATTACAATCCCGATGCGTAAACATGTGGGACATAACATTAAATCAGTAACAGAAAAGCAGTTCGATATCCCGGTACCGAGATAATTTAAATCCGAAAGACTACTGGAATTGCAGTGTCACAAAGCTTGGAGCACTGCCCACCCCTTCTCTGTAAGTGACCCTCCTCTCATCGACCCTCTACCTACGCACTGAAGGCGCTCATATTATGGAGCTCCTCCTCGCAGAGTCCCCCGTAAAACTGATCTAGAATCCAGCCGTCTGTAAAATCCGCAGTCCTACCACTGTCCTCCTCTGTTTCTTCAGGAGCACGGCGGACATGGCAGGCATGGCGGCCCTTCGCTGCAATGCCTTGCCTCACCGGATTAACAAAGACACGCCTCTCTCCGTGGGTCTTCGCGCGATCTCGTGCAGCACCCGCCATCCGTCTCGCATAAGTCCTCGAGGACGTAGTGTCCACCTTAGAAGAACGTCCCGAGGAAACCCATCTCCAGAATCCCTTCACAAAAACGAATATCGCACAAATAACAGAAAACAGGAGAACAAACCAGAGAACGTCCTCAGAGACCTCGACAACAACCAGAAAAGCAAAGCGTCGCATACTGCCGCCCCTGGAGTCGTTCATTGCAGGAAATGGAGGAGCGGTGAAGAGTGTGCAGGGTCCCTCACTCTTATAAGATATAATCCTGCCTTCGGGCACTTTAAAAAAAAACCCTAATGGAAGAGTATTGGGGAAGCTTCTGCCATAACCTGCGTATTATTCAATGTAACGTATAGTCAGCTTAGAGGCGTCTCACAACATGCGACCGGGGTTTCTCAAGGAAGTCTCTCCTCCGGGCCAATTTAAATCCCTGACCGTCGTCTACAGGTGAGAACACTGGAGTCGAACCCTCCATAGGATGTACAGCTCCCGATTTGATTTCTGCCTTCAACCTCCTAATCCTTCCCAGAGTTCGATTGAATTCGGCGACAAGATGCTCCATCAGTACAGTGTCACCGGCTACCTCTTTTCCCAGCTGAATAACCTGTTGACTGAGGATCTCGGGAATATTCTGTGACACTGGTGCACTCTGTGACACTGGTATATTCTGCGACAGTGGCTCCTTAGGAGAGTCTTGCGCAGTCGAGTACGGTGTCTCACTCTCAGCTGTCGGAGGTGGTTGCATGCGTTGGGGAGTTAGAAGTTGACGGAGTCCTCCATTGATGTTTCCAGCAAGTCGACCACAGAAACGTGCTATTGTACCTTCAGCAATCTCTGGGTGCATCATCATCACGACTTTGACATGGTGTTTACACATGTTGCCACGCTGCGCCCAAACACAAGTGCACATCCCCCACTCAGAGCCAGGATTATGCACAGTGTATCGCAGATGCCTGTGCTCGGTAGACGTGACTAATGCAGTGTCACCATCAGAGACTGGCAGTGTCACATCATCATCCGGAATGGCCCGGGCCTTCAAAATAGAGTCAACCACTGTATCATTAGGAGCAGTTTGGGGTCTCCAACGGGCCTTTTCCATGCTTTCCGTGCCAAAGTTTTGGGCATGCCCGTGCACTTTACCTGCTGGCACCAACTGTGCCAGCAGGTCGCCAAAAGCGAGCCAAATCGCGAATGGGGGGGTCCGGCCAATGGTCGCGCAGGAAGGCTTCCCTCCCCCGCGCGTGTAGTCCCGCAGGTCGAGAACGGAGCCTCTTCGCGCACGGAATTCGAGCATTGCAGAAGGGTGTCAGCGGTGGTGGGCTTTATGAACGCCTGCGAAACTGACTCCACAGGCCACCTACCGAAATCGAATTGCCGCTCCCCCTTTGAGATGCAACGTGCACAAGGTGTTGATGTCGAAATGCTGCCAACGGTCATTCCGAACCTCATGCGTTCCCCTGAGAGAGTTGTCGTTGTTGCGTTGTCAAGCAGGATGGAGCGGTGGAGGCCTCCAAAGGCTGGGCGAAGTTGTTCGATTTGGGTTGTGGGTGGTCACGCATTGTGCAGTAGAGATTTAGGGTTTAGCTGTAGTGGTCTTCCAACGCTGCCAGCGGTCTGCCATCCACATAGGTTGGAGAGAGTACCTGAGTTGGGAATTGGGGTTTCGGGATGAGGTTTTAGGGTAGGTCGTACCTTGGTTGCGAGGCCGTGGACGCAGGTTTCAGCCGTTCGTGATGGCGGAGGGTTTGTTGACAGCGTGTAGTTCTGGCGGATGATGACAGCGACGACACCATTTGTAAGTTTTTGAGTTTAGGGTCGAAAATTTCATGCATTCTAGTGGTATGGCTTCACGGCCAAACTCCCTCGTACAGAGTGTCATTCTGCATAATACTCAAGACTTGGAGGGCAACTGGATCCCCATGAAGGTGGATCGTGATTCATGGGTTATGCTGCAACCAGCTTCGGATGGGCCTTGGGGTAGAGAGGCAAGGCGACATGGTGGAGAAAATTTTCGGGGAGCCTTCAAAGCGCAGATCAGAGATTTCTCTTGGATCTCCACGGAGCATGGAGCATGCGACCTCGATAAGGTGCTTGTGCAACATGCATATCAACCAAGGCATCTGCGCTTGGATCCTGCGGAGGCAGCAACCAAATTGGGAATGGCAAACTACCTGTACGCGTCGGTTTCGGAGGATTGGGTACATCCCGCATCTATCCTTGGTCCCATTCTTGTGCTCCATGTTGAGATTGGGGAGGCAACACGGAATCGACAGAGCCACGCGGAGTTGCTGGACATAGGTACATTCTTCCTTGGTGGTCTGTATTTGCCTCCAACAGGTGACACGCTGTACGGGAAGGTTGAAGCACTCCCGCTTCCAGGGTTCAACGATGTGGAGTGGCCTTTGCCAGACATGCACACATCTGAGGCGTTTAGAACAAAGCTCACTCTCGATTTTGCAAATGCTATGAAAGCAACAACTGGTAGCAGCTTCGTCCACCAGCAATGGTTTATGCCAATCCATGTTATGGTTGATTTGTTTGCGGTAGCTGCTGACAGCATTAGGCGGACACCTACATTGTTTGTTTTGAGTAGTCCATCCGAGGCTCTGCTGAGCAGTCTAATGAACCCAGGGTGGAACGAGAAGTTCCACATTGGCCAAGATGTCATCAAGTGCGTTGCCAACAGGACCAGCATTGTTTTCCGCTATCACGTGGGAAGACAAACATTATACACCAGGTTCATGTATACAAGGTATAGGGGGGCTGCCAACAGTCAGTGGGAAGCCTTGGATCACCTACCAGAGGAGGTGATGGTGGAAGTGTCTTGTATGTTTAGGGGGAACTTGCTGCCAACATTCGAAGTTGGCAAGGGTTGGCCAGTATCCCACCTGCGGCACGAAATTGCAATGGCACTTGGAGATGACGTGCCTGGGCAGTACAACCTGGTTTTGATAGAGGCAAACGGTGTTCGTGAGAAAAAGGTACGAGTCTAGCCGAATTCATGTAGTCGTTTTGATGTGTTGGGAATTGGCTGTTCAGAGCTCCTTGCTGCCAGCAAACGAAAATGACAGGATTTGTTGGATGCAGATCAACCAGCGCCATGAGAGACACCTTACAGCTGCGGATGTCACGGTTCCCAAAAGGATGAAGATTGTGGAGCTGTAGGAAAAGTGATTTCGGGGATGGGTAGTCACAGTATGTGGGAAGTCATTAGGTTCTTCGCGAAGTCGTTAGCGAGTTCAGGTAGTGGTTTTGCTTACCATTCAGGACTTTCTGTGGGACATCCTGTATTAACGTGTTATATGGAGGCAAATTTGTGAATACCCTTGATCTTCGTGCTGCCAGCGGAAATAGAAAAGAAAAACAGTTACAATTACCAGTGCTGAATCCTAGGGTGCAAAATGAAAAATAGAATAAAATACAAGAAGTCTGAAGAATGGCCGGGGTTTCAGAGGGCCTGGGTCTGAATCGCAAAATTGCTTCGAACTTGTGGTGGCGCCATTGACGCTGGAGCCTGCTGCCAGCGCAAAATAAGAAAAGAAAAACAATTGCATACAATAGAGCACATGACCCTTCAGAGGCACAAAATGGAGTTTGGCACTTGACAATTATGAAGTAATTAGGAAGGAATGTAAAGTTTGTTACTTCCTCCGAAGAGGCTGGCTCCTTCGTGAACCTGGTGCTCTGAACTGGCAACGGCGGGCACAATGCAGCTCTTGGTGCCAACAAAGACGAAAAAATGAAGGTTGCGAATAAAAAAAGAACCACGCTCGATTCTAATAGAACAAGATAAAAATAAAAAACAGTTGTACATAAGAGATGAAGTAGGTCGCAGATGGTAAATAACAACAATGGCCAAAATTGAAAGGGACCATGGTGGCGAATAATGAAAGAAGAAAAAAAAAATGGCGGCTAAAGAGCAGCCCTTGCTGTCAGCAGTCCACAATAAAGAAGAAATACAGTTGCGAATAAAAAGGAAGGGTTACAAGAATGCCATATCTTTCAAAGAGACATGGCAGTCCAGAGGCAAATTGTTTTCAAGTTCGGAAAAGTTTAAGAAAGGTGGCCCATAAAAGTCCGGACCAGAAGTCGCTGCCAGCAAACCCCTAACCCGGCCTACAAAACTATCCAAGGTGGGAATCTACTCCACGTTTGCGTTTGTGGCAATTGCCTCAACAAGGCTCGACAGTCCCTCCATGTTGGTGTCGTCCTCGTTCTTCTCTGCTTCAGGTGGTCCTTGCGTGGTGGCGGATGAGTCCTTGTTCCCATCTCCAGATAGGGCTGCCTGGGTCTCCTGAGGAGAGCGTTGCGTGGGATCGAACGCCAGGGAGTCTGAGTCGGGGAGAGCATCCTCTGCAGTTGCTGGCAACAAACAAGAGTTAGAAAACAAGAAAATGTAAATGTAACAGCAAGGCAGGCAACAAGAAATGGGTAGATGGGATGAGGGGCCACAAACCTTGGTCGCCCTTGGCCTTCTTCCACGGAAGCGCGGCCACTGAGGGGGCAGCGGGCCTCTTGCTGCCAGCACGTGGTGAAGCGGGCTCGGCCAGAAGGATCTCCTCCGTGAGGCGTAGTTCCTCCGCGGCCTTGGAGTCAAGGTCGAAGCCCCACTGCCCAAGCCACCCTCCAGTCATCCCCCGCTCGCATCGACGGCACCGGGCGTCCTGGGAGAAGACTGCCTCAAACATACAATGGGGATGTGCCAAGCAGCCGCAGAACAAAGGTACGCAGCAGGTGTCAACGAAGTAACGCTCGCAGAAGGGGCATGGGTCGTTCAGGGCTATTGGCAACACCTGGAACTCCAATGGATAACGAGCCAGCACCTTCTTCGGGCGCAAGAAAGCTGAAGCCAACTCCAAGGCCGAGATCTCCGCTGTCAGCGCGGAGACCTCGGCGTGGCGTCTCTGCTCATCGGCTTCCATCTCCTCCAACTTCTTGTAGACCCTGTCAATGCGGGCTTGGGCCTCCATCAGTGCCTTGCTTGCAAGCCCCAGCTTGTCTTGGCCTAAGCGGGCCGCGTGATCAAAGCGCCTCTTCTCTTGGTCGTTGCCATCAGCCGCGGCCTTCTTGGAGGCCTCGCGGGCGGAGAAGATGTCGTCATAGAGCTTGGACTCCTCGGCCTCCTTGGCTTTGATGTAGTCCCGCTGGGTTGCAAGGTCGACCTTCACGCGGTCCCGGCTGGCCTCCACCTTCAGAAGTGCCGCCTCCAAGGACTTCTTCTTGAGGCGCTGCTGCTCCAGGACCTGCTTCGGATCCGTTGCCACCAAGGGCTGCACCTTGATGGCAACGGCAGCAAGGGCCTTCACGGCCTTCTTCTCAGCCACGGCCTTGGCAGGAGGGGGCAGGGATCTAGGTCCCCTGACCTTCTTCGCCTCCGCGGCCGTGATCAAAGCCTTGGAGGTGGCTCCAACTGGCTTGGCTCCTCCGCTCGACTCCGCCCCTCCTCCCTTGCCCTTGCTGCCAGCACCGGGGATGTGGCCAGCGAGGAAGTCGATAATGGCTTCAATCTGCTCCCTCAAGGCCGGGGGAGTCAACTTCTGCGGATTACGCCCTGGCAGCTTCTCACGCCCCTTCACAATTGCCTCCGCCTTCTGGGCGAAGTTGACATCCACGCCCTTCTCAAAGTAGAGGTGGCAAGCCCGAAGAAAGGAGGTCCCGAATGCCCAGTTGTCGGGGTCACCTCCATAAGTCCACCGGTACATCTCGCAGTATTTCCTCTGGGCCTCCGGATCCTCACAGTCAGCAACGTAGTGCCGCCCAGAAGAACGCTCTGGCCATCTGTCGATGAAGTCGGCCTTCCTGCAATGCTTGTCGCCGCTGAGGTCACTGAACTTGAGCCCCTTGTTGGAGAGCTGCAAGGTGCGGGCGAAGAAGTCCTCATCGTAATCCGCAGCGTGCCTACCCAGCAGAAATGGGGCGAGGTGGTGGAGCTGGCCATGAAGTGCAGGGGGTAAGCCGTCCAAGTCGAAGGCGTCATCCCACGGCGTCTCAACATCGTTGCCATCCTCCTTGCTGTCAGCAACCTCGACCACCTCCTTCTTCACGACGGCCTCCTTTCCCTTCCTACGGCTCGACATCCCTGGCGCTGGTAGTGCAAAAACAACACGTTTCACGAAAGGAGGATCGTGCATGGCAGCTGAAAAAGGAAAGACCACAAGCAATGGGGATTACTCTTGCGGATTACTGTAGTTTAGTTCTTACCCAAAAATCCTCACAGCTTAGAGGACCTGCGCAGCCATGGCTGAATGACCCCTCACAACTTTGTCATTGCCAATACGCTCCAAATCAACTGGAACAAGCAGAATTGACGAAAACAAGCAATGGTCGGAAAACTTACCTCGGAGCTCTTCTCTATCGGCGCGATCAGAAATGCAGGTCGCTGCCCCTTGCGCCGCAGCTCCCTTCTGCCGCAGCTCACTTGTGCCGCAGCTCCTTCCGCCGCAACTCCTTTGCGCCGCAGCTCCTTGCGTTGCGACTTCCCCCTTCCGCCCGCTCCCCACTTCTTCGCAGCTCCCTCCGAGCTCCCCCGCAGCAAATGCAGCTGTACCCGCTCCCCGCAGCGCTCCCTCCAAGCTCCCCCGCAATGCTCCCTTCGCAACTCCCCCGCAGCGCTCCCTCCGCGTCTCCCTCTCTCCGAGCTCCCCCGCAGCGCTCCCCCGCAGCGGTCCCCTGCAGCGCTCCCTCCGCGCTCCCCCGCAGCGCTCCCCCTGCAACTCCCCCGCAATGCTCCCTCCGCAACTCCCCCGCAGCGCTCCCTCCGAGCTCCTTCCGCAGCTGTACCCCGCAGCGCTCCCCCGCAGCTCTACCCCACAGCTGTACCCCGCAGCTGTACCCCGCAGCTGTACCGCGCAGCTGTACCCCGCAGCTGTACCCCGCAGCGCTCCCCCGCAGCCGCGGAACTGTACGCCTCCGCACCTCTCCCTCCTCTCCTCTGCGCCTCCGCAAGTCTGGCTCTCCTCGTCTACGCCTACCGTGCACCTCAACGGCTTGATGCGTCGGTGCAGCGCTCCCGAAAAATCCCCACCGCGCCCACAGCTCCTCCTTGTAAGTGCAACCACGGGGACGCTTGCTGTAAGCAAGTTGAAGACCGCAGGACCTGCTTGGGAGCACGCGCTGGAGTCAACTATCCTTACGAGTTAGGAGATCAAGGTTGAAGACAGTTCCGGTCCTTCATGTTGGAGTCAATGTCCTGCCACGTGGCAGCGCAGGCTTTAAGGGGGGTTGTGACCCTTAGGCAACATTTAGTAAGGGGTTTTGAAGGAGTTGGTTGGAACCTCACATTGACTTTAATTGCCAATCATTGCCACGGCCTTACACCTCACTTCCCCATTTGTTGTGGATTAAAGAAAAACCGGCATAGAAATTAAAATTAAAATTTAAGGGTGAGTAACATGTATGATTACTAAGACACATTCATTGAATTCATCATTATGAAGACTAATAATCCCTTGGATTGGTCTTTCTAGTGAAATAACCACAAAAGAAGTTTAGGGGAGAAACATGGTCTAACTCATTCAAAAAAACATTGTTGCCAGCCACATTCTACATAGCTATAACATAATTACCAAGACACATTGCGGCCAAGTCACAGACGGCCATTGCTCGCATCGTCACTGTCCTCCTTGCTGCCAGCGACCTCACTGTCAGTGGAATCACTACCTTCTCCATGGGTGCCTCTTTAATAATTATCAAGAGTAACATAGCAATGGATAAGCCATTTTAGGCAATTCCTGGATAAAATCCGAATCTTTTTTATAGATCTATTCGTAAATGGCTATTCTAGAATATAAACCAAAAAACATGTTCAAGAAAAAACCACTGTCTACTCCGATTAAAAAAATAAAAAATTAAATAAGGACTTGTCACATTCTAGAATAGCCATCCAATGAGTTTAGAACGCATTGTACTCAATTCACACGGGTCACAGGGTCGCTGCCAGCGTCATCGCTGTCCACGTTGTTGCCAGCATCGTCACCGTCACTGGAGTTGAGACCTTCCTCAGGATCCACATTGTTGCCATCCTCCCCGGGGTCATCTTCGTTGGCAGATCCTCTTGCTTGATCATTGTTGGCTCCATCACCTCCAACGGTGTTATCACACACCCAAGCTTTGCCAACACGCCGTCGCCTTGACCGCCAATTCTCCAAAGCCCTGGCAGCATTTGATCGATGCCATTGTTCTCGCCTTCTACGCGTAGCCTCCAATCTTGCCTCATCATCCGGGGTATTGAGAACCCTGGTGGACTCTAATTTCTTCTTATACCGATGCTGTATATTTCGGTACCAATGCTGGAATTGTTGCAAAATAACACTGATGCGCTCTTTGCCACCACCGTGAGCTGTATGCGCTTGATTCGCTGCCTTCGCTTGATGATGGGATTTCTCCATACCCTGGCAACTCCATACGGCCAGACTACCGTATTCCTCCACAAACCAACTGCCATGCCTGACAATTACATGCTGTCAACAGCCACTCCAAGGTTAGTCCTGGATAGAGAATTGACAAAAGTGAGGTCAGCCATCAACCCCTAATTCATCCCAAACCTCGTTCATATAACTCACCATGTAGTGCGACACATGCTCCTCTCCGAAGGCCTCCAAAAATGTTCTCCCCCACGTTTCTATCTTCCCTTTGAACTGGAGTCGTTGTTCTGCTGTCAGCACCAAGCCGCTGAAATATGGTAGAACCTCTTCAAAGGCTTGCCACATAGCAGCCCTTGCCCTACGATGTGCACCGCCGCCACTATTATTGCTCTCTGCTTGACATATGTCTTTCCAGGCCTTGTCGTTTCCAGACCATACGCTTGGTTTAAATAGTCTGCTAGCAACAACCCCACTGAAAGATGGCTTCTGTGGCACATTCCCTGTGCTGCCACTCAGTTTCGGATCCTTTCTAATCTCCACATTGCCACCGTGAGCCCCGATAGCTGACAAGGACTTCTCCATTTGCTCTATGGCTGTAGCCCTCAGTCTTTGATCTTGTATGTTCCAGACATAAATGATGTGTTGATGCACAATCTTCTCCGCTAGGCGAACTAGGGCGTGAAGTGTACAAATGTGCACTCTTTGCAACGGAATTGGCAAGATAGGCCTCCACCTTGTATGTGCACGCATGTCACATGGTTCTGGCTCCACAGAGTTGGCAAACAGTCCCCCCACCCAGTTTGGTTTCCCACGTTTTCTGATGGCAGCACTCGCCTGGCTTGCTGTCCCTACGGTAGGCTTAGCCCTCTTCTGCTCGCAGTATATGCAGTTCATCGCACACGACGGCCCCGACTGAAGCCCGTACATACACTTGATCGTCTTCATGTCCGCAGCGAGATGCCACTCCACATGGAATTCTCCAACTTCAGGGACCGTGAGTTTCTCGCCACTGGACTGTGCTGCAATCACAGATGGAAATTTGGATTTCCCAAATATCCACGACAGAACTTCGTAGGACTCTTTTTCCACTTGAAAGGTTGCCACTGGCCAGATTTCCTGCTCCGACTGGACTGAGAAAAACAGGGCATGGTTTCTCTGAATGTCTGGGTCGAGCGCCCTATTCATCAATGTGATGCTGACCCGTTCAAACTTCTTGCCATTGACAATCTCGGCCTCGTCCAATTTCATGACAAATACCAGCGGTGCCCCTCTTAACTCTGTGGAAACATGGCGAGTGGATGTGTAAGTCACGGTTAATTGATAAATAACCCTGCTGGCAGCAAACTCTGAAAACAACAGTCTGAGGTGATTACGTTACCTTCTTCCGTGATGCCGTAGAAGATCACCATGCTCCGTTGGACCACCTCAAGGTCTGTGAATAGGGAATTCTTGTCAGTCAAAACGACTTCCTTTACCATGTCCTCGGACTTCTTGTTCTTCTTAGAACTTGCTGGCAGCGTAAGTCGACCTTCAGCATGGTAGTATTCGCCAATATACTGTGGCAGGTTTGCATTTAACTCCTGCCGAAGCAGTTTCACGTGATAGGGGCTCGGCAAAATACTCCCGGAGACTCCTTTGTTCAGAGCAGCAATGGGAGCCTTCACAGATTTGTAGAGAGCACCATATCCCCGATGGGAAACCCCTGCCTGGTCGCAAGCAGCAAGAATTTTGTCCGGTCCAATACTCTTACCAATCGATTTGAGCACATTTTTCGCAATATCTGACTGAACATGTGCCATTGCAGGCTGAGAAGCGAGCGCTACACCTTCATGCCGTGACAAAATTCGAGCTAGTGCTACTGCAGTCCTATTTTGGGACTCTTTATCCCCCCGCAGTCGAGAGCACTTCCGGTTCTCTCGGTTCCTTTCGACAACAAACTGCACCACATCTGGTTGCAGCACTGTCCGCACAAGCTTCACTCTTGCTTTTGATCCACCTGATCCAGGTTTTAACTCGTGAATCCCTCTGAGAGCCCTCCTCCTATTTCGCATGCCCATGGGGGTCTCCTTCTCGAAGCTGGCCCTCCGCTGGCAGCGGTCAACGTCTTCTTGGAGACCCCGCACATGGCGCTCCAATTGCTCCACCCTTTGGGCATGGCAATCACGGACAGCCTGTAATTCAGCTTGCAAATCCCTGCATTTCTTCTCTAACTCAAGGCAACGCATTCTCCCCAATTGGACATCTTGGGCTGCCCTTGAGTTGCTGGCCAGAGCTTCGCCTCTAAGCTGAAGCACTTCTTCGCTCAACTGTGCCAACTGGATCCGCGTCTCCTCCTGTGTAGAACCATGTACACAATGATCCAGCAGCCTGTGTGTATATCCGCGAAGACCCTGCTCTCCATGACATATGAATTCAACAAACTCTTTTAGCGACTTGATTGGAGGTGGCTTCCCTGTCATTGGGTCAACAGGGTAAATGTCTCCATTGATCCACAAGTCAATGTTCGTGTCTCCACGCAACCTCCGTGTTGGAAACGAGCTCCTCATGCACAGCTCCACTTGCGTAGAACCTCTTCTCATGACCGGGGCATAGCGTGTGTCCAGTGCAAAGTGGGGAATGTACTGATTGCTTCGTTCAGCCCTTGCTGCCATCGTGGACCCTACAGTCGGTAATCTTGATTGAATCTCCCCTGGTCACACTTGGTGATTTGCTGTTATTCGAGAGAACTTGTTCTGATCTTCGGACACCTCCTACACCCAATGAAAAACTGAATTCAGAACCTCAAATACTCCGAACCTAATTCGATAGACCTGCGTGGCATCTACAAGCGCTATCGACCACGAAACCTACATTGCCTTATGCCGTTGTGGCAGCAAGGGCTAATGAAATCGAAATTCAAATTGCTCAAAAACCCAGTAGCCCCTGAACACCCCACAAAGGTTTATCGAATTAGGTTAACTTACCTTCCCTTCAAGTACATCAGTTTTCATCTCTTCGTTGAAACCTTGGTCGCCGACTGAGAACAACCCCTCGCCGCCGTCGCTGCCAGCGGATGCTGCCAAGAAATGAATTGCAATCTCAATTTTGCTCCTCCGGTCTGGGGCGCCATCGCCACTCGGAATCTTTCCCGCAAATCACATACGACTGTGCGTCCCACAGTGCCAACAACGACTTGCTTGAAGCAGAAGAGGGCGATTCGTTTTCTTGGTGCTGAACGGCGTAGAGCCGGTGGCGCCATCGCGCCCAGACCGTTGTGGCAGCAATTCGAAGTTGACAATCCGGGGATCGAGGCAACGGATCGAGGCACTTCATTAATCGCCGAGCAATAAATCCCAAGGATTGGCGCTCAACAACCACCGCCACGCCCTCTCGCCAACAAGGCAAAATCCGGCCACGCAACTCCCCTCCGTCCGCTTCGGGCAGCGTTTCAGACCCCTGCTGACAGCGACAGAGGGGGTTTTGGGCAGGCAGCCCACCTAATCCGGGCTGCCTTACAAGGCCCGTTGGAGACCTGATTTTTCCCCTAATGCTTGACATTTCTTGTTGTCAATAAATCCTTTCTCTTTTCGTAGTTCCTTGTACCAGTAATGATCGACGATGTCTTCTGTTAGGGCAGTGATGCACCAGTCCACCCTTCGACCTGTCATCCGACTTCTCTCTGATCGTAGAACAGATTTTGTGAAACCATGGTACCCTTCTATGGCAGCGTTTGTGTCCTGCCCACAGTACGATAGGTTCCTGTAACCAACAACCCACATGTGTACCTTATCAAGCCATTGCATCCTCATGTATTCCCAGAACTCTGACTCCTGTGGGAATTTCTTCTCTAATTCGTCGATCTTTAATTCCGCCCAGGTCTTGCTGCCCTCTCCAGGGGGAGATGAGCGATCATACATCAGCATCCCCAATTCCTTCAAGATGGCGGCTCTGCGGGGCAAATCTGCGATCTTGTAGCAAGCATTCTTCTGCCAGGCCCGGCGCACGTGCCATAGGCAAAGAAAAATAGCGGTCTCAGGCCAAGTGTCACTGTCACGTCACCAACGAATGTGGTTAGCATATACTTCTTATAAATCGAATAAGTAGGAGACTGTGACACTGAGGACCAGCTAACGACTTCTGTGAAGAGGGTTCTATAGATTGCCCATCCTGTTGTATACGTAGAACTTACTTGATTGCATTAATTTCTCCTTGTGCGCAGTCAACAATAAATGCTGAGGGTTTCCAATCCGGTTGTTCAGCTGTCATTCTCTCGTTAAGAGATTTCATCCACGGCTTTAAATCTGACTCCGCACACTTCGAGGTCAAGATGAAAGCAACTGGCACACCATTGTGCCATTCATCAAACACCATGAGGGTATACAACGGGAACTGCATGGGAAACACACGATCTATGTTAGAAAAAATTCAGTCGTACGCAGTGTCACAACTTCAGAGAGCACTGACAGCCTGGGACTTAACAGTGTCACAGATCAAAGGATAAGGTAGAGTAAGCATAGTGCGAAAACTGGGGTAGTCTACCGTAGAAGAGTAAGGCATTCGCTTCATACATTCCCCACACACATTACCGTACCTTCTTATCATTCGTACCAAATGTAGCGTCCACGGAGATACCTCCCCGGTGTCCATGCTTGAGCATCATCTTCTTCTGCCACTGTGTCTGGATACCTATGGTGAAGGGCATATTCTGTCCGTTTAACTCCCCCTGGACTTCTACAGGTTTATGTTTATTAGACTCAGTGTAATGAAACACCTTGTCGGGGTTTCGTTGCACCCACATTCTAACACTTTGAGCGTCGTTTTTGTGAAGCATGTAAGTCTCTTGGGCAAGTTTCCCTGAGATGTTCCGAATATCCTTGGTCGAAAGTAGCAAATCCCTGGTGATGTCTTTGCCCTCTGCCTCGTACTTCTTCAACACATCCAGATGTTTTCTCATTATTTGACTGACCGTATCTTTTCTTCTGAGACAGTCTTCCATAAAGGCACGTATCTCCGGTGATAGATGTGCAGAGAAGGCACTTCTATCCCCTACCTTCATCCCTCCATGCACCACCAAGCCATCACAGTTCACGTGTTTCTCTTGAAGAATACAGATCTCTGAAATATGCGGTAAGTACAATAAACTCTTGACAGTGAACTGTGCGAGACAACCTCGTTTGATGGAGCCCCCCCATTTTTTCTTAGAGTCCCGTACACCCTTTGGACGCGGTACTGTACCTGCTGTACTATCGACTTTGCCATTGCAGAGGCCATTGAAAGAGGGAGCTTCTTCGGGATCCACCACTTCCCCCGGGCAGTTCTCTGTAGAAGGTGGCCCTCCGGCAGTGTCACATAGCGCTGAGAGCATCGGACCAATGTCCGCCGCTGTCGACGGATGTGAGTGAGCTGTAAGAAAGCACTCAGGTAGAAGCCGTTGCTCCCCTACAGGAGACGCGGCATTCTTTCCCCTGGTTTTCTTCTTCGATAATTTCCGGGCCTTCCTGCTGACTGGTGCCTGCAATTCGGGCTTAGAAACAGATTGAGAGGAGTTTTCGACTGAGGCTCCCATCTCCGATACAGTGCAGCAGGATTCAACAGGCAAACACTCTTCACCAATGTTGATCACTGCTTCCCTCTCTAGTGGCACCTGCGACGAAACCGGAGCAGAGCATGCATGATCAGTGTCACCAGTCTGGATTCCTGCTTGTTTTTTCTTCCTGCCACCACGACCTTTTGTGGGTTTACCGTCACCTGCTATTTTTGTGACACTGGTAGTTCCACCAACATCAGGGGCGCCGGTAGAATCACCTTTCTTTCTCCTTGGTGCACGTTTCTTTACAACCTTTGGAGGTGGATCGTCAAGGTCGCAGGGAATGGGGAGCTCATTTAAGTCTGGGATAATAGTACCACAGCATCCCACTTTTACTCCTTCTACCGTTGGAGCTTCGGCAGAACATACCTTCTTTTTCCGGGCAGTGCGTTTCTTCTGAGTTTGCACAGGGTTATCCAGCATCCAATCCATAGCGTCGGCAATAACAGCGGGAGTCTTGGATTTAAATCGTCGAGGATTCTTTCTTCCGTCTGTAGCCTTCGTTCGCCTAGCTCTACCTTTTCTAGTCGGCGCTACCACGTTTCCCTCCTGTGGAACATCAGGTTCTCTAGGCTTCTTCCTTGGCTTCGCAAGCAGTTCCTCCGTTATTGGTTTGACAATTCCGGAGTAATCTCTGGGCCCGTACTCGCATTTATATCTGCCACAACAGAAGCAATTTAGATTATGCGTGGACAGCGACGTGAATGTGTGATATTAACTCCATCATTTCTGCGAAACTTGCATTCTAAGATGTAGTTGACTGCACTAAGATCCGGACAGTAATTCGTGACAGTGAACCCTAAAACTGGATATTGTAATTAGGCATCAATACAAACAGACCATGGGCATAACGACGCACAAATCAGAACCTTCTTTTCATTAGTCACGGCAGGGGCATGGCAGTCGACCAGATAAGAATACAGATGTAAGGAGCTATTTGCAAGCGTAAAGTAAGAAGAAGTTCCGTACCTGATGAAATTGAGAGCAGTCCGAGGACCACCCGTCGAAAGATTAGGGCGTCTATTCTCCTTATTAGGCCTAAACTTGCATTGCGCTCCCTCACGTCCGCATTGCATACCCTCGATAAAGTCAGCCACTCTATGCGTTGGGATGAAGCACTGCTGGACGACATGGCTCTTCTTGTGCTCTCCACGAGGAGGGCGATACTCTACATCCCACTTCAAATCACGAGGACCGAAGACTCCAGGGGGGGGACACTGAACCCGATCCTCGATATTGGACAACTGCTGTCTGAGTGTGTCCACGTTTCCACTGTCCACATCTCCATCGCCATGACAGTGCACGTTTTCTTTGCCTTCTACTCCGACCTCTGGTACACCTTCCATTGAACACAGGAAGCATTCACACGAAGCAAAACCGAACTCAGAGAACGGGCAAACAAGCAATACAGACACAATTCGAACCTCGAGAGAGACGACGGAAGCAATGCCCTAAAACCCTAAAGCCCTACATTGCCATAATGGAAGCCGAAGTGACATCGTGACTCTGTTGTACAGTCGTTTCTCATCGTGACGTCACTTTTTTTTTTCCAATCGGTCAGTTCTCTGAAGTGCCAGCGTGGCAGTGTCACAATCGCAGTGTCACGCGTCCACCGGGTGTCACGGGTGGATGTTCTGTCAGTGTCTCGTGACGCCAGGAAAGTTACCTGGTCGCGAACGCGGGTAAACCGGATCGTGGGTCCGGGGGTGCCACGCTGGCCGGCGAGACGCGGGCCCGCCACCACTACATGACATTTAGCGTTCTCCTAACATATGTATCATAAAGCATTTGTCAATGTGGTCACTACTAGATCTTAATGGTCAGTGCTCTTACAGCCTGCAACAATTCTGAATCTTGAGAAACTTAGTAATTTAAAATTCAAACATATATTTTTAGGATCTGATACAAGAAAGAATCTTCACATGAATCAACAAAGTGTAACTTGTAACAATTCCCAACTAAATTTTTTCTATGCTTAGAATTCCAATATATGTTCAGTATGACAAATACTAAAGAAAATTCCAATGGAAACCCGTCTCACTTATTAAGCCAATATAGAAGACATAACAAAAATCATCTTAATACCATAGTACTGCAGCAAGTTTGTCCAAAATAAAAAGAATTTTTTTTAAACATCATTGAAAATAAATTTAAAATTTAGAATAAATTATTTTTTACAGTAGTTTGTTATTTCTGAGCTATTTAAGATCAATTTTACTGAATTTTTTACTGATTTGTTTTTGGAGAAACTCGATTTCTGAGAGGCAAACCTTATTTTTCCAAAACAAAACAAACAAAAAAATAATTTTAAAAAAAATTAGAAATTAAATAATTCATTCCCCAGGTGGCGAACTTGCTATGGTTTTATGGTACATACATTTGGCTTTGACTTTAGCAGGTTGTTCAGGTGGTCCCATGGATATTCACTCTTTGCCGTAACTTCTTCTAACTTACAATGAACACAAAACACTCTCTGACTCCCTGAGTCAGATGGTGGATGATGACACACTGAATTTGTGACTTGGGCGAGTCTCAAAACAGGAGTTGAAGAGGCCCTTCTCTTCCCCTGTTGCGTGTTAATTGCTTGCATGGAGGCAGTTCAGGTTGTCAGAACATCAGGGGGATCATTCTCCAAGGACAGTTTCAATGTCCAACTCGTGAAACTCCGTCCATCCTAACTTCCGATCTCCCCACCCGAAGAATTGTACTATGACTTCACTCATGAATCATGGTGTTATGCTACAATGCCCACGGTCGTACAAGTTTTCTTCCCTGCAACTTGTTGACATTGCCAAGGCAGCTTTAGCTCCTTGCAAGAAATGCCATTCATAAGCTCCAAAATGTGAGATATTGTGCAAGAAAAAGCTCCTGGGAATTTTTGTGTAAGGTATAGTACCTATTCTGGCTTGAATAAGTGTATTCTTATATTATAAAACAAGACATAGTCATGAAAATCACTTATGTATGTTAGGGTTTGAAAATGGAATTCAATCCAAGTGATTTCATTATTTTTGGAGTTAAAATGAATAAGTTGTGAGTCTCAAAAGTCTCGGGGAAAAAAAAAGTCTGTATGGGGATATTAGGAACATCCAAAATGGGCACAATAATTTCTTGCATCTTATGGTCATAAACCAAAATTAAAGGTTGTGAGAGAGATGAATTTAAGTGCTATCACAACCATTTTAGGTTGAATAGGAGGGAATTATATCAAACCACCCACCACACTGGGCAAATCTATGTTTGGAAAAATCATTGTGTGAAATTCTTGCAATGCAATTAAGGTATTGCTGCCAAAAACCGTCCCGTCCCAAAAGCCGTCCTATAGGCTTGGCTTAGGTTGTTCCTGAAACTGTGCCAAAACATTCTAATTCCATTTATGGCTGCAGAAATTGAATGCTTGTGATTGGTATGATTGGTGCAGAAACGTCCTATTCTCATAATCCAAGTGGTCATATTAACCCCTAAACGGCCAAGGGTGTTTTTGCTCAAAACTGCCTCCAAATAGTCCCTTTCGAAAGCAAGCCGGATAGTGCAAAATTGGAACCAATTTTGGTAATTCCAACTGTAAGATCTTGTATCTAACTACTATGTCCATATGCCTACCGAATCTCACACTCTATGGACGGTTAGTGGCCCCCCTAGGGCTGAACATTCAAAAATTCATAGGAAATTATAGACTTACTCAAAAAATGATTTTTTTTTTTTTGAGATGGCTTTGCACTAGCTTTGCACTTCATCCAAAAATTATAAAAAAATTCCACCACTATTCCAAATGCGCAAACCTGAAATTCGGACGGTTTCTGGTACCACTACCTTAAATCTCATCCCCTCTTTGCTGGCAATCAGTTTGTTAGGTTCAGAAGGTGCTTTTCTACACTTTGTTCATTTGATGGAATGAAAAGTATCCATTTGAGGTTGGGTGTTTCGTGTGAATTGTGTTAGGTTACGTATTCAGTTTCCCATTCTTTTGACCAGCTAACCATGCTTGGCACTTGTATTTTTATTTGCAATGGGTAATAAATTCTCGTTTGTGTCAAAAAAAAATATATATATATATAAAATATCCATTTGTTTCTAGAAAGAATAAATTGAAAATTTGAAAAATCTATATAAAGACACACTTATCTTTTTCTTTTCGGGTTAATTGGTAACCGTTAAATTAAACATATATTATTTTTTCCAGCTCATCATAATATCAGATCAGTGGAGGATAACACATCCTCCAAATTTTGAGGATGCATTCATTCCAGCTATTCATTACAGTACAGATTTCTCTAAGTTATCATATACCATCGCATAGAATTTCATGTCCTTTCCAGATCTCAGAATTAAATTAGATTTCAGCATACAGAAAAAAGAATGGTAGTTGTCTAGATTTGCAAATTCATTAAGAGCCTATGCCCATGCCCATTGTAAAATGCTGATAAATTGATTAATTTCTTGGCCAGCACGTTTGGGTTCAAAATCAAATCTGAAACAAAGGGACAAGATTGCAGGAAATTTTATTTTGTTTAATTTATTTATTGAGAGAAGTGGTGCCAGAAATTTCATACTCTTGACAGGAAGGTGGAGCCCAATTCATTGTTTCAAGTTACAACTTGCAGTGGTCTTTTCTTTGGTTTAACTTATTGGGAGTCTCATAATTGAACTTAGGAAAAGAGTACTAATTAGTAAAGTTGCTTACAGCTGAGAAGTGGGTAGTGTACAGAAGATTGACCATCCCCCTTGTGCAGTGTGCACCGTCCGATCCTTAATATTACACTTTTAAAATTACTATATATAGAATTATCCTTAGAGTGGTTTTGAGTTTAAAATGTATGATGACTTTTGCTTTATTGTATGAATATATTTTACTTTAAATAGTTGGAAATGTTTGTTGTATGAGTTTTTTTGGTCAGGTAATGTAAAAGATGATTTCTTTTACTTTTCTTTTACTTTTTGGTAACATGATCGATACAGTATAAATACACTGAATGGCATCCCATTTGGAGATACTTTGTCAAACTCAAAAGCACAAACTCAAATACTTGAACTCAGAAACCTTTTCTCACCTTTATTATTTCACTTTGTAGCATTCATATATATGTGATTGATAAGATGGCTCTTATAGATGAGAAATTAAAAGATTGTAATTTACGTCGAGTTACTACTTATAAATTCATCGTTGGTGATTGTTTATTTGACTCTATTTCATATCTCTTGGATTATGAAATTTCATCTATTCTCTTAAGAAAAGGATCTATGAATCATCTTGCCAAATGCTTAGTTTTAAATACACCAAAAGCACTACAAACACGAAATCAGGAATTAAATCCTCAATGGTTGCATGATTTACATGAAGGTGTATATAATGAACATGACTATATAAGAAAAATGGCTCTTAGTGCAAGAAATGGTGGACTTTGGGGAGACTTTACAGCCATCAAATGGATCTCCGACTATTTACAAAGACCCATTTACGTTTGGCTTAATAATAGTGCAAGAATCATTAGTATATCTGGACAAGAATTTGAATTGGAACCATTACATTTAGCATTTGGAAACTTTCATTTTGAACCTATTGAAAAAATACACCAATCAATGCCGGTAATTTTCTCCAATGATAATAGATGTAATAGAAAGAGAAGAAAAAAAAAACTTTGGTCTCCGGAGGAGATAATAGATGTAATACAAACAAATTGAAGATAGATTGAAGTTCTTCACATGAAATTGAGGTTCTAAGTTCACAAAAGACATTGATCAGAATGTATGAAATCAAACATATCTCTCTAGTTGGCAATCAAATTTCAATGAACAGTGTTTAAATTCAAGTACTTCAACTAAAACATTTGACCATGATATTTATAACTCCAAAGACTTATTAACCCCTAAAGTTCTGAGGGTATTTTCCATCAAAACTGCCTCAAAACAGCCCCTCTTCAAAGCAAGGTGGATTTTGCAAACTTGGGGTCTTTTTTAGAACATCTAACCATAAGATCTTGTAGCTAACTTCTATGTCTACATGTCCACCAAATCTCACACATTCATTCTTCAACAATTGCAAGATCATAACATTCAAAGTAGAAAAACAAGTTTTTTTTCCCTGCAAAAAAAGGGGACAGCAGAGTTTTGAAGGCCCAAATAACCATTTTTTTGTATTATGGACTTTGGTGGTTTTGATGCACGTCAAAGAAGACTGAGTTAGCTAATTGTTCTAAGAAAATTATATTCAAAAAAGTTGTGGAAAGTTCCCAAAAAAATCACTTTCCGCTAGGGGGTATACTGAAATTCACAAACAAAGGCCGTTTTTGGACAATAAAAATAGCATTTGTAAAAACATTGGATTAAAAATCCGAACGGTGGGAACATGCTCTACTGCCTTCTCTATACATAGAAATTTTTATTTTTGAAAAATATCAAAATCTCAATTTTTGGTGGAATTTCAAAGTTTTGTCTTTGGGCAGTTTTGGGCAGAATTTGCTGCATTCACAGTGGCTTAGAAAAATTCAGCAGCTGCCCAACAAGCAACGTTTGACACTTAAACCTTTATAACTTTTGATCCTGATGTCAGAATTGAAAAATAAAAATACCCACACAAAGATCTCCGAACGGCCCACCTTCAATAAAAATTTCAGAAAATCTTGATATAAATTACATTCATAGGTACATGCCCAAATTCCAAAAAAGCCCAAATGTGGCAGATTGTCCTTTAGGGGTTAACAAAAAATAGAAATGATGTTGTGTTCAACAATGAAATGTACATGGGCTCATTTCCTAGTGTAGCTAATGAAACAATTATAAAATCCAAACCAAAATTAGGCATGGATCAAAATTTGGTAGGAAACATAAACAAAAAAACTGAACAAATATTTTGGACTGTAGAGTTAGATGGCCTTTTAAAAAATTTAATGTCAAAGTATTCAACGACTTCCAAAATAGCTACAAATTTTTTGTTTCAGAAAAAAGAACTTGATTTAACAATGAATCAAATATTGCGTTACATTAGAAATTTGAAATCTGGAAATTTAAAACCTAAGTCCCCCATATTGAAAAAATCACAAGTAATAGATTCTCACATCAGTCCAATTGATGTTACTTTACATTCAATCCAATGTTATTCATCAACAAAAAAACGATCATATACTAGATGGAAAGAGATGGATGTTGAATTAGAAAAAATCATAAACAATGATATCAATAACACTTATGTTGATAAAGCAAATTCATTTGTTATCAAAAATCCAACTATCAATAAAACTGTAATGCAAGTAGTTAAGCGGGTGAAACTTCTATCATCCAAAACTAAAGCCAATTCCACTTTAATTCAAAAGTTACAAAAAGAACAAACGATCCTTTTGTTAAATATCATGATAAATGAAGTGACACTCCAACCTTTGTATGTGAATTGTGTGAAAGATATTATTTTCTTTCATCATCTACTTTGATAAACGAAAAACTTCTGCACCAAATAAACAACTTTCTTCATCAAAGTCTTCTATTAAAATAAGATGAAAATTTATATGTATGCAATATTTGTTTAAATTGTGTTAAAAATTAGAAGATTCCAATTTTTTGTGTTCCAAATAACATTTCAAGAAATCCTATCATTACAAGTGTGAAAGAATTGACATCACTATAAGAAAGATTAATATTGCCAGGCTTAGCATTTGCACAAATGCATAGATTGTACAATTATAGTCAATACAAGTTACATGGAAATATTGTAAATGTGCCTGCAAATATTGATTTAACACAATCCATTCTTCCATGTTTACCTCAAGATGGAACAACAATTGGGGTGTTATTAAAACGCCAATTATAATATAAGGCTTCATATATGGCAGGAAACAGACGACCAAATAAGACAATGTTAGCGTTGAAAGATTTAATAAAAACACCCCTTTATGAAGAATGTAATGTTAGAATTTGTCCACAATGGAATAGTTTATTTTTTTTACACATAAAAGCAAGTATGGATTTAGATATTCAATGTAATACTATAAATGAAAATGACTTTGAAGAAGAAATTCATAATCCACCAAATGAAACTTTAGTATGTAATTTCTTAGAATCTGATAAAATTCATGATTTTGATAAGATGATATCTGTTGCTCCCGGTCAAGAATATTTTCCTACAGGAATTTTTAAAGACAAGTTTAGTGAAGAATTGAATCATCCAACATTATTTTATGGACATCCTAGAAATGAAAACATTAATGAAAACTTTTTTTATCATCAAATAGCAAGTTGGGAGATTTTTGCACAAGGATCATGATTTTGCTACAAACATAGAAAATATTTTCTTCAAAGCAATTAAAATTTGTATACAAAAAGTAAGGAATTCTAGTTGGATTCGAATTCAAAAAGGTAAGCTTTCAAGAAGAAGATCAAGGGCCATGCAAGTTGTTGATGAACCCTATCTTCATAAACTTTTACAATCTCATATAGGGTTTCAAGATTTAGAGAAATTACTTACATCACCAGATTATGTTGAAGGAATAAGGAAAAATTTGTTTGCTATGAGCCTATGATTAGACAATTAAGACCTCCAACTTTTTTTAATTACTTTGACAAGTGCAAAACGATTGTGGACACCATAAATTGAAGCTTTGTATAAGCTAAATTCTAAAAGACTCAATTTACCACATTTTGATTTATTGGAATCTAGTCATATTGCAGAGTTAATAAGGTCTGATCCGGTGACTTGCGCTTTATACTATAATCATCATACATAAGCTTTCCAAGATTTGCTCAAAAAAGAATCATCTATTCTGGGTGAAGTTTTGGATTTTTTTTTTTTTAATAACGGAATTTCAACATCGTGGAAGTGAACATGAGCATCTTGTAATTTGGGTAAAAAATGCACCTCAATTTAGAACTAATTCCAACAAAGAAATTGAAAGTTTTGTTGATAAATACATATCAAGTGATAAGAATTTGTTACCTGCAGCTTTACAATTGTCTAAACCCATAAACATTCACGAACATGCAAAAAGAAAGGACAATCTATATGTAGAACCTCTTGTTGAGACAAATGTCTCTATACTATCATTCTTAAATAAGAAGGCTAATTTTTTTTTAAACATATTTGTAAAATGTAGAGGCAGGGATTGAGGTTGAATTTGATGAATTTATATCAAAATTTTAAATTGATGAACAAACTTACGTATTGGTATTATGTAGCCAGCTTAAAAGACCACAATTGTTTCTAAACCGCTCATTAAGTAATATATGTACCAATACTTTTAACAAAATCATAGCTCATAATTGGTATGCAAATACAAATGTTCAATTTATATTAGATCCATATGTTGTCACTACAAATTGTACATCCTATATGACAAAAGTTGATAAAACTATTATTGTAGAGTTAAAATCAATTTTACAAAATGTATTGCAGAATAGATGCTAATTTAAAAAATTTGAAACTAAAAAATGCCTTGTAAAATGTCCAACAAACGTCAGCTCAGTTAGCAATATATCTTATTTTATCAATACCATCATATCATTGCTCTCGTTCATTTAGTTTTATAAATACATCACCATCACAAGAGCGTGCACTTATATTAAAACCTCAATATCAATTACTTAAATTAGATAAAGATTGCAAAAATTTATGTATAAATCTATAATAGATAAATACATTGATAGACCAAGTAACTTGGAAAACATATGTTCGGTTGCATTTGTAGCAAACTATAACTATTATAAAAATAAAAACTCGATTCAAAAAAGTCTAAAATAATAAAATTTGTTCATTACAATAAAATAAAAGATATAGAAAGTTGGTGTCTTGAACAATTATTATTATATGTTCCTTTCAATGTATCTGAAAAGTCTCAAAAGATTGATAAGAAAAGAAGCATACGACAAACAAGTAGAAATGGTTATATGTAATCGAAAAAAAATTAACTACCAAATTCAAAAAAATGCATTAGAAGATTGTGGAGATGAATGGATAGATCTTCAAGATTTTGCAAATGAATCGGTTCTATCTCAAGATTTTGATATTTGGAAAGATGCATCTATTGAAAAAACGAAATCAATTATAACGAGCATGAATACTAAAAAATATGACTTAGCTAGTGATATTTATATAAAATCAAAGTCTACAAATTCGTACAAAAATACATCAGTAGATAACAATAATGTTTTGGAACTTATGAAAAATGATGAATATTTTGGAATACTAAGATCTCTTAATGAAGAGCAAAAATCAATTTATGATGATATAATGTATAGGAAAAGAACTCTTACAAATGAATCATTGTATTTCTTTCTTACTGGAGGTGCATGATTGAGAAAAACATATGCACTTCATGCCATAATTCAAGGATTGTTACATATTTATCGTAAAGACCTACATTCAAATCCGTTAAAAGCAAAAGCCTTACTTATGGCTTACACAGGAAAAGCAGCTTTTAATATCAATGGAACTAACTATTCACTCAGCTTTACATATTCCTATCAATCAATCACTTGAAAATCTTAATAATTTATCTTCAAAAATGTTGAATAAATTAACAGATCAATATGAAGAATTGCGATTTATTGTACTTGATGAAGTATCACTAGTAGATGCTAGAAAGTTACAGCTATTGATTAACGACTTCCTTCAATTATGCATGTACAAAATAAAGTTTTTGGAGGTTTATATGTTATAGTCACTGGTGATTTTTATCAAGCTCCTCCAATAAGAGATAGATGGGTTTTTCAAAAACCTGACTTTGGTCTTAATGCTACAGCTCCAAAATTTTGGCATCAATATGTGAAATACTACGAGCTAAAAACCATTGTGCGTCAAAATGATTCCATATTTATAAATATATTAAATAGATTCTAAAAGGCAACTCATATAATAGAAGATGTGGAATTCATAAATAATTTATGTTGAAAAAACCTCTAGAAAGTTCTATAATTTTTTATTTATATTACATTAATACGAAATCATCTGCTTATATAATTCCTTATTTATATTACACTAATATGAAATCATCTCCTTATAATAACAGAGAGTTTATGAAATCTACAGAAACTACATTTAAATTTTGAAGCAATTGATATTTGATATCATTCACTACCATCAACATTTAAAATTCTTGACAATCCAAATAAAAATGCCGGACTTCAAACTACAATTAAAGTTAAAAAAAACATGTTGGTGGAACTCACCTACAATCATGCCACCTCAAATGGACTTGTTCATGGAGCAGATGGGTTATTCAAAACAATTACATTAGTTAACAATAAAATATATGCATGGATAAAAAAATTCAATGAAAAAATTGGTACAACTGCAAGGTTTGCAAATGCTCAATTATATAAAAACCAAAGTGTAGATTCTACTTGGACTTCTATAGAATTAGTTTCAAAAGAAATAAATCTTAGCAAGAATAACAAGTATCTTCTAACACGTAAACAATTTTTTATTCAATTAGCCGCAGCACAAACTATTCATCGGTCACAAGGTTAATCATTGGATGATGTAGCTTTTAATCCAAGTAATATTAATAAACACAGATTAACTTATACTGCATTATCTTGTGTGTGTACCAAAAGAAAAATTATATTTACTTGCTCCATTAATTATTTCCAATTTTCGTGTAGATGCATATGTTACTGATGAAATGAACAGATTAAATTCAATTGCAAAATGGAAATTTCTTGTACCAAGATTACAAACAATGCGTCATTCACATATAATTATCTAGAGTTTCAATATGAATTCATTACAAAAACATCACATTGATATGCAAGCAGCTCATATTTTATGTTTTCAAGAAACTAGAGTGGAACATGCAAATGAAATCATAAATTCCATTGATACTTCTCGATATAAATATATACATGCTTCTGATAAACACGGAATATTATTAATGAACAAAAATCGTATGACATGTGGATCTTGCAACATTGAAACATACAATGATATTGAATTTATTGTTGCTTCATTTAATTTGGAAACTCGAAATGCTATACATGTTATTACTATATATCGATCCCATTCAAGCAAATTATAAAAAAAAATAAAAAATCTAGAAATTCTACAACTACTATATGTAAAGCACCAAACAAATATCCAATTCTTATTCTGGAAGATTTCAATGTTGATATTTCAGAAAATACAACCCAAAAATATGATGCTAATGAGATTTTAAATTATATGAATAACCATTGTTTACATCAAAAATTATTAACAAGTACTACAAAGAACAAATCCTTGTTAGATCATATTTGGACAAACATCCCTAGAGTAGATGCTAAGTATGGAGTTACAAATGCATATTGGCCGGATTATCATAAACCTATGTATTGTGTTTTTAATCCCTAAAGGACAATCATCCACATATGGGCTTTTTTAGAATTTGGGCATGTACATGTGACTTCAATTTAAGTCGTGATTTTTTGAAACTTTTTGTGAATGTGGGCCATAAGAAAGACCTTGAGGGGATTTAATTTTTTTTCTTCAATTAGACATATCAAAAAATAGTTATGGTACCTAAAGTGGAAATACCTACTCGGTGGGCAGTTCGGGCAGTCATACTAAATATATGTGTGACCTCTAAGAATTTTTCTATGAATACTTAATATTGCCATCTTTGAGATTTCCAAAAAAAAAACTTTTGTGAGTACAAAATGTTCACTCCACAAAATATCAAAGTTTTCTCACCGTTTCGGGCAGTGTACTAAAAAACTTCTTCTTTCTTTCATAAAAGTTACAAAATTTGTTTTTTTAGGTTTTTTTCTTTTTTTTTTTGCATAAAGTATGGACATCAATCTTTACTATGACCGTTTGGATTGGGACTTTATAACAAAATGGAATTTCTAGGAAAGAAATATTTATTAACACGTTTTTGTATTTAACTTAATAAAAATATTGTTTTCAACATGCTACACTTGTCTTTTATGTTTGATTTTTTTTATACAATTAGCTGACGTAGTCTTCTTTGTCATGCACGAAAGCCTCCAAAATTCATAATGCAAAAAACCAAAGAAAACAAATTTAGAGTGTGTTGACTTGGTTAAAAAAGTTTGTTTTCAAAATTCAATTGCTATAATCTTCCAATCTCTACAATCGATTATGATGAAAATTTTTGAGTTATCTACTACAACAATCTTTTTGAGGATCTTACGGTTTGAATTAGAAAATGATGTTTTTTTAGTCATTCATGCATTTTACATAAAAAATGGCAATTTTGAAGCGATTTTTTGGTGAAACATAGTCAAGGAACTTTAGGGATTAAACTACCAACTACATTACCAAAGTTTTTGAAAGATTCAACTTCATTTTGATTTATTTAAACAAAAATACTTCAAGGGAAATAAAATAAGAAATGATCCACAATTTCTTCAATGATGGATATTTTGATTGAAAACAATCATAAATAATCTAAATAAGGATTTTGTAATATATATACAAAATATAAATATTAAAATTAAATTAAAATATAAAATGCTTATATCTAATCATGTTCAATCAAATTTTAAACTACAGATTTGACTTTGAACATTAAATACAGTTTACATACAAGATTAGGATTAAACATTAGACATTGACTATTAGGCATACCATATATTAATTTAACCCTTTTTTAAACATAAAATATTCTACATTAATCATTGAATATTGAACATTATACATAGAATAGATATTATGTTGTAGATAATTACATATAACTTACATGAATTTTATTGCAATTATATTCAATGAAATTATTGAAAAGAAAACAATATGTGATTTTTTATAAAAAAAGTGCCCCTAATACTAAATTCACCATGTTGTATTAATTTGGTTAATGTATGATCTTGAAACTAAATTTAGAGTGTAAAGACCCTTACGGTCCTACCATTTTTTTGTTGGGAGTCTTATGATTGAACTTAGGGCCGGTTCAGACTGTGGCCAAACTTTGAGAGGAGAAGCGTCCCAACCAATGAAATTACAGAAAACCACAAAGTTTCTCCTCTCGGCCTTTACATTAAGGCCAAGGTCCAAAGGAGGTTGCCTCCAAAAAAGCTTAGCATTAGGAGAAATTTGGGGTCATGAAAAGGCCGTGTAAGTGTGCCCTTTCTAGGTGAACTCCCTGCCCAAATGCGGCACTGTCGCTGGCAGCGGGTGCCAGGATCGCTGCCCGCAGAGTTAATAGGGCGATTTAATGGTCTCGGGAAGGGGTTGCGGGGCGGGGTCGGTGTGCCTAGTGGCGCCGAGGTGGCTGCCTTGTTTGGTGAACCACGCCTTCTCGCATTTATTGAAGTTAAAGCCCGATTCGAAGGAGAGATGACGGGAGATTGGTGTCAACCAATTTCCCAAGTGCGCCGCTTCTCACGTAGCGCCGAACACCTGCTGGCTGCACTCACTCTCCCTACGAAGTTCAAAAACTTCGGCACTCACTCATCGTCGGTGGGGGAGGTAGGTGGGCGGACTCATAATTTCCTCGTTCAAAGTGCTGGCAGAAAGTTTGCTGACAAGAGCAGTCCGCTCGGGATCCGGTCCTTGCTCCGCCAGTCCACTGTCAGCCCGGCACTGTAGATGTGCCCTCCACACGCCTCGCTCGGAGGTCATTGGTTCGAGCCCCTGTGGCCGTTGCTGGCACCACGGTGGCACAGCCGGTGCCATGTCAAAAAGTACGCGGGCAGCGCCTATTTTTTACTCTCACGTGCCGCTTACATGGCCTTTTTGTGACCCGATTTTTCTCCTAATGGTGGCAACACTTTTGGGAAATTTTGGCGCCAAGAGTTTCTCCTCTCGACCAAAGTTTGGGTCGAGCAAAATGCTCGACCCAAACTTCCGTCGAGAGGAGAAACTTATTTTTCATTAAAATATGCACAAGAAGACAAGGCTCATGGGCTAATAAGAGCTGGTCATGCTCCACTTGCTTTGTCATGTTCTATTTAATGAACCTTTTGACAATCATTGGGTTTATACCAATGCTGTCCAAAAATAAGCTGAACTTCAATCACTCATAACTCTATCATAACAATGTGTAAATTTCTGAAATTTTTTCCACACATTCTTCATTAGTTTTTAAACCTTCCCTAAAATTTTCAGGTTTTTTTGATTTTTTTTCGATTTTCTATAAATGTCTGAATATTCGGATCATAGGTCTTGGCCTTTGGCCTTCTCCTTTGGGCCTTCACACTATGCCCAGCCAAAGCCCCCAAGTGGAATATTTTAAGATTACTTTTCAGCTCAAAGGCTTCTCCTATGGACCAAGTTCGGGACAGTGGACTGAGGCCCAACCCACACGGGAGGCAACTTGGACCAATGGCAGTGAGTTGAACGAATAGCATTGGTTCAAATGCTCATTTAAACCAATGCTATTCGCCCAACTCATTGCCGTTCGTCCAAGTTGCCTCTAGTGTGTGGGGGGCCTGAGCTTCTCCTCTCGAGTTCGGCCATAGTCTGAACCGGCCCTTAGGAAAAGAGTACTAATTAGTAAAGTTGCTTACAGCTGAGAAGTGGGTAGTGTACAAAAGATTGACCATCCCCCTTGTGCAATGTGCACCGTCTGATCCTTAATGTTACACTTTTTAAAATTACTATAGAATTATCCTTAGAGTGGTTTTGAGTTTAAAATGTATGATGACTTTTGCTTTATTGTATGAATATATTTTACTTTAAATAGTTGGAAATGCTTATTGTATGAGTTTTTTTGGTCAGATAATGTAAAAGATGATTTCTTTTACTTTTCTTTTGCTTTTTGGTAACATGATCGATACAGTATAAATACATTGAATGGCATCCCATTTGGAGATACTTTGTTATTGCCATCTTCTAAGTTGTGGTCATTTCATTCTAGGGAGCCTTGGTTGCCTATGAGTTTGACCTCCAGTATTTTTATTATTTCATACTGAAAGCAGTTAGATCCGCTAGTAATATATATTTACAAGATATTTACCTTTTAATATCAAAATGGAGAATTATAAATTAGTGAGGAAACTAGGCTGTGGAAAATACAGTATTGTTTGGGAGGCCATTGATAAAACCACCAACGAGGTTGTGGCAATCAAAGAGTTGTTTCAAGAATACAATTCTTTAACTGAATGCATCATTTTGCCAGAATTGCAATCCCTGTGGTATTTGAACGGCCATCCTAACATTGTGGAACTCAAACATTCCATGTTTGGCAACAACAAATTCTTTCTCATTTTTGAGTGCATGGACACTAATCTCCGCAAAGTCATCAATCAGTATATTATTGAAGACAAAGTATTCTCCGAAGCTGACATCCGCAATATGATGCTTCAGATTTTGCAAGCTGTGGAGCACATTCATGGAGTTGGATACCTCCATAGAGACCTGAAACTGGAGAATCTTCTAGTTTCAAAGAATGTTGTGAAGGTTGCCGATTTGGGAGCGGCCGAGGAGTTGTCGTCCGGCCCACCTTATACAACTTGTTGTGCCACATCCGGATTCTACAGTGCACCAGAGTTGATGTTAGAAAATCCAAATCACTATGGGCCTGCAGTTGATATTTGGGCCGTTGGAGCCATCATGGTGGAGTTTTTTATCCTCCAACGTCTCTTCCCTAATGCTCTTGAACTCATAGAGAAGCACCATATTTGTTCCATATTACAAGCTCAAAGAAAACATAAAGGAATAGATGGAAAGAAGACAATAGACACATGTCGTGACCATGTCCATTCAACAAAAATAGTGGATTCTGTGGCTCTATTGATTGACAATGCAAGCATAGAAGCCCTCGATTTGATAGCTGCTATGTGTAGTTGGTGCCCAAGTGAAAGGCCCACAGCATCAGAGGCGTTGCAACATCAATTTTTCAAGAATGACAAGTAGTGTGGCCCAAGGAGGCATTAGATCAGAAAAAACCATTAGGTAGAAATCAGTATGTAGGTGTAGGGAAAGCTTGGTGGTGGTTGATGATCAGACAAAGCACTGATCTTTGATACATGAATTGAAACATACATATCACAATGCCACCATTTTCATGCATCAACTACTCCTCATTGGCATATTTATTAATTCATTACTCTTTATTTTGAGTAGCCTATTATTGTCAGTTCTTAGAAGTATCTACTATCCATTCCTAAAACTCAAACTTTTGCTCCTTATACAAAAAAATCAATAAAACTTCCCAAAAAATGAATTTCTTAAGTCCAATATGTTCTCTATATTTGCCCGACCTTTTCTTTTTGTATTTTTTTTTTCACACATGCTGTACCATTCAATGTGTGGAGAGGCTCCGAAAGTGTTGAATTTTGTTTTTGTTTTTTGGTGCTGCTACCTCACTCCTTGACAGAGGTGATGGCCTCATTTTCATTGATCAAAATTCTCGTAGCCAATAAATGATTAGAAATTTGTAGGAGAAAAGATCTTGCTTATGATTCTCGTTGGAGGTGCTCATTAGTCCGGGAGGACACAAGAGACAAATAAAAGTAGTATAAATGGTGCTTAGATTCATTGGCCCAACCACTAAATCTAAGTACCTCTTTTGCTACTTTTATACGGTGGTCATTATATTACCTCTTTTGCTACTTTTCGTACTATATACAACATACAATATTATATTATACTATACTATACTACACTATACATACTACACATATATATACCAAATTATATTATACTATATTATATATATACTACACTATATACTATATTATATATATACTACACTATATACTATATTACGAAGAAAAATTTCTACACTTGAAAATTCAATGGTAGAGACTTCCAAATCTATCATAAGATATCAATCGTCACTGGTAATGCGAAGAGTAGCGAAGCCCTAGTCATTTTAATTCTCTTGGGATATCTTCATGGTCCATAGTGTAAACCGCCCCTTAGATATCAATCTAGATTGTATCGACAAAGTCATGTTGTTGTAGAATTTGTCTACGTTCTCGATAATCAAAGCCAAAATATGATTTGTACATTTAAACTGTGTTTAAATGCACTTGATTTCGTGACTTCGAGAAGCAACTTCTGCCACGAAAAGTTCCTTATATTAGCAAATTTCTTCCACCACCCAAGATCAGAGTCAATCGGATTGTTGTGCCCCGTATGCAGACGGTAATGGGTGCAGTCACGGGAATGGGTGTCCCTTCCTACCTTTCTGCAGTTAGGGTGCTCCGACCTTAGACCCCTTGACAACGTAAGCGATTGAATCAGGGCAGGATTTCAAGTCCCTGTTCGAGAATATTTCAAGTGAGAAGGCCATCAGCATGATCATATTGGAGGATGTTCATGGTCTGGTGAGGAGGCGGATTCCGATGAGTCCGAGGCTGCAGGCGGAGAATATGATAGAACGTGGAATAGACACTGACATACGTCAAGAGTTGATTCGGATATTGGACAAGTTGATATAAAAATCTGGAGACTAATTTCACATGTAAACATTGTCTTCTCACATGTCTGGATGGCCAGAAATCATGTTAATTTGTTAACTACTCCAGGTTCTGATAATCCAAATCATGTCAAGGAATTGACGAAATAAGGCCTGGATTGAAATTGTAACAAAAGATGAGAATATTCTGTGGAGTTTCCAATTACATGCATGGATTTCGGCGGCATGTTCATTTTTCCTCTCAACTTAATGGTTTGTAAGTTGGCCTGTACAACTTGCATACTCTTGAGTCTTGAAAGACAGCTCAGGTCATGGATTGGAGATGTATAGACAACAAATTTACAAAAAAGCCACTGGACTTTTGATTGTTGAATTTAGCTCAATGGCGTTGCTTGAGCTGTGTCTGGCCATGAAGTGGCCAATGTTTTATTAAATTTCTCTGGCTGCCGAAACACGCTAAATGGTTGCACAACAGCAATGAATCATGCTCTACACAATGACTGTTCATCATCTATGATATATACAGTGTGTTTCGAGAACACCCTGGCTTAATTTGCTCGGGGAATGCATCAGGAATATCACTGTGTCGAGGTAAAGCTCTGTCGACAGATACTCCATAACCATGTCGCTCTTCTGAATTCTTCATGATGTGTAACTGATCCCCCAATCCAGACTAAAATTGTTCCGGAAGGTTGCTGAAATTTTAGCGTTTAAGACTAAATTTCGGTTTTCTAAGATTCCTAAATGACCTGAAATTTAGATTTCGAATTAGAAGGATAGTACGGATGAGCCTGACATCAGACACTGAAACTCGCCGAAGTCGACCATCTGGTTCCCGTCTTTGTCCACGCACTTGATCATGTGCCGACACTCCTCCAGGGAAGTGTGCTTATCACCGAGAGTGAGCATCACCCTTTGCAACTCCTCAGCCGAAATGAAACCGTTTTTATCTATGTCAAAGACAGCAAAAGCAGACTTCAAAGCTTCCATCTCAGGGTCGTGAATCTCGTTACCGCTCCCCGCACTCGATGCTCGAGAGAGCACTCGTCCTGAGCTCGAAGGACTGTCGGTGTGGAAGCTGATGAACTGCTCAAGGTTGATGCATCCGGCAGTCCCACCCAACCTCGTCACCACATCATCAAGCTCGGAGTCGTTCAAGTTGTCGCCTAAGGAGCGAAGCACATCTCCAAGCTCAGACTTCGAAATCTTTCCATCACCGTCCTTGTCGAACACCTTGAACGTCGTGGTCAGCTCTTTAGTGAGCCACGCCGACGGATCCTCCACCCGACCAGAACCACCAGGCGAAGAGCTCGCCGACGATGCTTGAGAGCTTCGTGAACCCCGGTTTCTCAACTTAAACTTCATTTTCAAAACACTAGTACAACTTACTTGAAAACACTCGCTCTGTCAAAACCGAACCCAAATTGCTCGCACCGAAGAAGTTGCTTCAACTTAGGGCTCAAAGAATGGTGAGATATCTGCACTCCGAAGACAAAGTTATAACATAATGGTAAGCTACCCCGAAGAAGATATACTTTATAGAAGAACACCGCAGTGATCTCAAGCATAACCAGGTGTAAACATCTGCTTCTGCAGACATTTTACGAAGCTTGGCGGATGCCGACCATGGCCGGTCGGAGAGGCAGTCGACGCGGCTTGCATCGACACGTGGTTTCAACACAGTAGTTGATCTATATTTAATGTTTACCTTGAAGCATACGACGAAGCTCTCCCGTCCCCACTGCCGACCCAAATCAGGGACCGAAGTGTGCGACTCGGAGTACGTCAGTACTGTTCCGGTACTGCGTCGGCATGACCCAGGTCCGGTAGTTTCTCGCCGAATTTCATTTCGAAGTACAATAATGTACAGCACTGTTCGTCACCATCTTCAGATATCTTATTATAATCGCTGGAATCAATCTGTATCCGGTTACCTACGATGGCCCTTCGGCAAGTCACCCGCTGCGATTCGGTGCCGGACATGGGGAAAGTGCAACCTGTTGGATTCATGGGAGGGCAATGAGCCAGTGAGCCTCACGGATATTCGGATATACCGAAATGCCTTCGATCTGTTCTGGAGGCTCAGCTGCACATGAATTTACTCGTTATATCCAGTGGGATTTGCGATTGGTACCCGGATGTAGTTTGTTTCGTCCGCAATGCCGAGCTCGGTGATTAGCGTCAACTAGGCATGTGATTGCTGTGGATTTTGCCGTGAAAAGGCAAACAGTGTCGATAACGAGTCGGCACTCGGGGTCCACGGTGCCCAAATCCAATATGCTCCATCCAGATATCCGGAACAGAAGTGTGAACTCTTTAAGGTTTGAACCACTGTGATGCGGTGACAGGGAGGACGTAGAGATACCCTCTTGCCCACTTGCAAGCTTCAGATCCTTCGTTGCAATTCAGGGGGGAGTGGTTTGGATTGGGAGCGGCGTTGAGATTCTAGGATGTATATAAGCAAGGACTTGATGAGGTTGGGACAAGTGTGTATCGGCTTGTGAGTGCTTGGACACTAAGGTTTTGTACTTGGTTCGAGGCTTGTCGAAGGGAGAGTCGTTGTGTTCGAGCCGGTTTGTGGAGTTTAGGTGTTTGGAGTGGAGGGTTTTTTGGGCTGTTTCGTGCTCGAAAATGAAGCTGAGTTTGAGGAAGCTTGGTTCCAGGAGCTCGAGCCGTCGTATGGAGACGGTGGAGGTTGAACCCATTGCTCCTCTTGTGAAAGAGCTGACTGCTACCTTTCAGGTGTTTGACAAGGATGGCGATGGCAGAATCTCGAAGTCTGAGCTTGGAGTTGTGCTGCGATCGCTGGGTGATGATATGAGCGACGATGAGCTTGATGAGGTGCTTGTGAAAGTGGACGGTGACGGCGATGGCTTCATTGACCTCCAAGAGTTTATCAGCTTCCACACTGGGAGAGCTAGTACTGCTGCTTCAAGAGATGACTCTGTTTCCCGGACATTGAGTGAGAGTGGAGATGGTGTCAGTAGCGAGGAGAAGTACGCGTTGCAGGCTGCTTTTGAGGTGTTTGATGTCGACAGGAACGGCTTCATCTCCGCTGAGGAGCTTCAGAGAATCATGAGGAGTCTCGGTGAGAAGACCTCGTTGGCCGAGTGCCGGCACATGATCAATTGCGTGGACAAGGACGGTGACAACATGGTTGATTTCAACGAATTCCAATGCTTGATGTCTGGCACATTTGTTTGCTGACAAGGGAAAAAGACGATGGTCAGTCTTACAGATGATTGGAATCATTGAATGCATCATAGCAATTGGAGATGGCTCCATCTCTAAATTAGGGTTCCAGTAAGCATTCGAGCTAGACAAGCTGCTGTTCGTGCACAAATTAGAGCGCAAGTATCACAGTGAACACACACTTCGAAGGACGCCATGAATGTCCGGAAGTGAACAGCGCTGATGCCATTTTACGGCTTGTAGGGTATTCCAAAGCCTGGCGGAGATTGTTCTTCCGAAACGATCACAGGCATTGTACAATAGGATAATGTGCTCACACTCTTTGGAGTGATTGTTACTTGGACGTAGCTACATTGAGCTACCATCAGTTATAAAATCAGAAATCTTTCAAATCATACAAGTGATAATTCTAACTCCTGAGTTTCCATTATATACTTCTAGGGATGACAGTCCGTGTCTGGCCTGGCTTGGATTCAAAGTTGCATGATCTGCAATATGAACTTGTGTAGCTTACATAGTCTAAACTTACAATCATAAATTCATGTCAGGTTTAATTCCAACTGCTCTGAAACTTCGTTCTGAGCTCACAAACTTCAATGGTTTGGACGATTTATGGATGACCAAGGGGATGTTCATTTCACTTCTTTGATCTGACGACAGCACACAGGCCTAATTCAGAGTGTAAACTTCACTCCTAAGTATTAATGAAGAGTGTAAACTTCACTCCTAATTGGATTCAAACTCGATATGCTCCTTAAAACGAGTATATTCATATTCCTCATGATCAAACTGTGTAGCTCATTTTGCAGCATCAAAATTCCAACATGATCCTGCGATTGATACTGTGCAGAATTCCGCGACACTCTGCCAGTTCATCGAACTTTGCCACAATGTTAACCAAGTCATCCCGCACAGACTCGACTGGAGCTGCATAAGCTGACTTCTGAAGTTACTTAAAACTGAATACAAGTGAATTGCATTCCTTGATGAACAAAAAGGAAGGTAGGAAGCCACACCTGATTCTCTTTTTTAACTCCCACAGATTCTCTCTTCTGAAAATGGCCCTAGTTCTTAGTCTTCACACATGAATGTTCTCAAGACTAGTGAATTTGATTGCCTCTCCAACAGTTCCAATGCATCTAGATTCAGCCATAGTAGTAAATCTGCTTCAAAAAATCAAGTCTATCACCTCAAGGCAGCACCTCCCTTAGGCACAAGATCGCTCTGATATCAGTATAGATTTACTTCATAAATGAATGATGTGTACATTGGTGTCCTACCAATTTAAGGGTGTATATTGGTGTCACCTTATGAAATAGGACAATGAAGCATTCCTACAGCAAAAGCTTAAAGAATCATAGAATCATCAGATGTCGACACATAAAATTTAGGTGCATATAAACCCTTTTCACCCCTGTTGAATACAATTCCTAATATTTTACACACCTTTGACATTTTTCCATCATAGATTCATAGATAGATAAACATTTTTGGCACTTAAAATGCAATACGACCTTTTCACCTTCGTTTGCTTCGACACTTGTTCTATTGAAAAACAAAATACTAAACATTCTCATAATACATTTTTCAAAAGAAAACACAAAAAATCTCTCACTAATGTAAGTCTCTCCTCGCATCGGTCTGATTCACACGATCTGTCTGGCACCAATCTCCGGCTGTAAACTCAACACAACCCAGAACCTCCTCCAACCTGATGCATACAATGTTGAGTTTCGTCCAAAAGTTTATTTAAAGCCAAGGAAATCCAATAAATTACAAGATACAAAATGAATAGAGCAAACGCTGAGCACGGTCTACACGCATATTATGTTTAGCTGTAACTATACGTTACAACCTCATCACTTCTTCGGCATTCGGTACAGCCCAAACTTTTTCCTCATCATGAATTCTCCCATTGAATGTGCTTCAGTTCCATGGACTTCAAACTCTGTGTACGACTTGGGTTGAAAAGATTTGCACCTTTCAATGCGACGTCAACGAAGTCTAAAGCACCTACTGACGTCATTGAGCCATCGTCACCCACTTGAGTCGGTTTCGTCAGATTCTAGCTCCGGCTATCGCAACAGCCATAGACTTCTCTGCTTTCCTCAAGTGAAATTGGTTTTTCAACACCTATGATGATATCATCAACATAGAATATGCTTTCATAGATGTTATTGTGGTGATTTCCCTGCAGGTATGATGGAAGCTGCTTCACTTCGATTCTGCATATTGGCCGCCGTTCAACGTTGCATGCAGTGGGTCTCTCAGCACATGCGGAGACTCACACAAGTACTACACATTCTTTACTGATATCTTGAAGTTTCTTCCTGGAGCTTTTCTGTATAAATACCATGGCTCTTGCATGTAGTTGTAAAGCCAGCACTGCCTTGCTCTGTTTTCTCATAGTAGACACGCATGGTTCTGCTTCAAGGCGTGATTCCTGGGATTGCCTGAGGCTAGGAGAGATTGGTAGGTGCTCATGGTGTGGTGATTAGACGTTGTGGAGGAGTTTGTGCGGAATAATTCTGTGTTAGGGAGTTGAGCAGCTGGGTTCAGGAGTCTTCAATATTTAGGTGATATTGCAAGGTGAATAATATTAAGTACGGAGATCATTGTTTTGAGCGGAGTGTGGTAGTGTTGGGACAATCGTGATGGAGGCTGTGAGTATGGCCTCGATGTTCACTTTTCAGGGCGTTTTGCAAGGGTTGTGCGTGGCTGTGCTGGTTGGCGTGGTCATTGTGAAGCTGAGGGCTCCCAAATTGAAGCTGCCTCCGGGTCCTACTGCCCTTCCCATTGTGGGCAACTGGCTCCAGGTATGTATTCTACTATCAACACCTGTGGAATCCCACTTCATTACGCTTTAAGGTCCAAGTGCACATGCAGCCTCACAAATATCTTTCATTCTCACTCAGCTCTGTGTAATTCTGTATCATTTGCTCAGGCGATAATCACTACTAGCAAAATTTTACAGCCCGTTAACCTCTTGTGAGTAGTGCGACGTTAGTGGTGCAGTCTGAGTCCACTTGCAGAGCTGCACAAATAGCTGGAAAGATAGCCAATTTTTAGATCTAAGCCTTGTGACATCAGACTGAGAATGGTTCTTTCCTGCAAATGTCTTAACAAGAAATTACAGAAGCCTGAACAACTGCATATTAATGTGCCATGCTTGTGCTCTTCATGACATCCAAAACCTTTCGTGTATAAGCCTGAATGTAAATTTGCGTTGTCTTTGTTCAGGTCGGAAATGATTTGAATCATAGAAATTTGGCAGAGTTGGCCAACACCTACGGGGATGTCTTCATGTTGAAAATGGGACAGAGAAATTTGGTGGTAGTGTCCTCCCCTGACGCTGCCAAGGGTGTTCTTCACACCCAAGGAGTGGAATTCGGTTCCCGCAACAATAACATTGTTTTCGACACCTTCACCGGAAATGGACAAGACATGGTTTTCACAGAATACGGTGATCACTGGCGTCGGATGCGCCGAATCATGACAGTGCCATTTTTCACCAATAAGGCGGTTCAGCACTCAAGGTCTGCTTGGGAGGAGGAAGCAGACTTCGTCATCAGGGACTTGAAGGCCCGCCCAGAAGCCGCCACATCTGGCGTGATAATTCGCAAGAGACTGCAGCTCTTGATGTACAATGTCATGTACAGGATGATGTTTGATTCGAGGTTTGAGACCGAGGAAGATCCTCTGTACTTGAAGCTGAAGACATTGAACGGGGAGCGCAGTCGGCTGTCTCAAAGCTTCGATTACAACTACGGCGATTTCATTCCCATCCTGCGGCCGTTTTTGAGAGGGTACCTGAAGATTGTGAAGGATGTGAAGGACCGTCGACTGGCTCTCTTCAAGGAATCCTTCGTGGATGTGCGCAGGTATGTATTTCTTGTACAGACTTGAAGTCTTTAATCAATATTTTTTAGTCGGCAACTCTTTGCGTTTGCTATCACTGGGTCATGCAAACTTTGAAAGGAAGTTGACAAATATATTACTCTGACGGCAGAGTGTGATGTCCAAATCCAAATCTCTACGTTGAATTGAAGTTCGAATTCAACAGTAATGGTGATGATGGCTGTTCTTTGTTCGTTTGAAAATACAAAGGGTTAAATAGATAGAGCTGAAAGATTCTCTTCTTCTGTTATCCTGCAGAAAATTGAACAATAAAAAGGGCACAGTTAAGTCCGATGATGAGAAGTGCGCCATCGACCACATTTTGGAGGCAGAGAGAAAGGGAGAGATCAACGAAGATAATGTTCTGTACATAGTGGAGAACATCAACGTCGCAGGTGCAAGAGCTTTCAAAACTGCCTTCGCTACTTTTCCATCATGGGGTCGTTCTTTATAAGTAATCTATGCCTATAACAATGATTCCTGATTCTTCACTGACTATCTTGATAGCTTGTAATTGAAATGCACTGATGGGGGTTTTCTTTGTTCAGCTATTGAAACAACTTTGTGGTCTATGGAGTGGGGAGTTGCGGAGCTTGTGAACAACCCAGAGATGCAGACTACCATCCGAAATGAACTTATCTCTATTCTGGGAAAGGGCAACTTGGTGAGCGAGCCTGACACATACAACAACAAGCTACCATACCTGTCGGCATTTGTGAAGGAGGTGATGCGTCTCCACATGGCCATCCCCCTCCTCGTTCCCCACATGAACATCAACCAAGCGAAGCTTGCCGGTTACGATATTCCTGCCAAGAGCAAGATACTTGTAAATGCTTGGTGGATTGCTAACAATCCTAAAAATTGGGACCAACCTGAGAAATTCATGCCTGAGCGGTTTCTGGATGGGAAGATTGAAGCGTCTGGAAATGACTTCCGGTTCCTGCCCTTCGGTGCTGGCCGACGTGCGTGTCCAGGATTGATCATCGCCATGCCCTTGTTGTCTATCGTGATAGGCCGTCTTGTCCAGTCCTTTGAGCTCCTTCCTCCACCTGGTGTGAAGAAGATCGATGTGGCGGAGAAGGGTGGTCAGTTCAGCCTTCACATTGCTACCCAATCAACCGTAGTTCTCAGGCCCATTGATTAACTCACCTATTTGTAGTAGCAGCACTTGAGAACAGCATTATACTGTAGATAAATGTTTTGAGATTGGACTAGATTGAGGTTCACACGTTCACACTCTCGGGGTCTAGAAACTAGGATTCTCAACTCAATAAAAAAGAGTGGTTCCATTTCGAGTGCACAGGTATTTAGAATATTGATCCAGCTGATGCATTCTGTAGTTCTTACTGGATATTAAGAAATGACCACAGCGAAGACTTGTTGATCAGAACTATTTCTTCTTCAAGAGCTTTAGATTGTGAATCTTCATCTTTCTATGTCTACTTATGCATCCTTACCTTGGGTTGGAAGAGGAAAGAACAGACAGCAACTGCGAGTAAATTCTCTCTGAGCTGAGTTTTAGCTTCTACCATGTCTGTGTGTTGGATTCAAATTCACATCTTCAAGTCCTTCATTCATTCAATCGACCTGCAGCATCTGGAGCGACTCATCCGGATGGAGACATCAATTGAACATTAGTGATGAGTTACAGATCGAATGAAATGCAAGCCCGTCCCATTTTATTAACCAAATCATAAATGCTGCACAAGTTATGCTCAATCAGCAATTCGACGCTTCTACGTCCTGTTCTCAAGCCAAAAGAGGCGTAAGACGTCCTTCAGTGTTGATATCTGCTCTAGGAGTTTCTTCCACCTTTGACGAAGGGGTGGCTTTCGCTTTCCGCGATGGTGGTTGGGGAGCTGTTCCCACATTTATACCTTTGACCTCCAAAATCCTAAGGCGAGTCAATTCCTGCACAGATGCGTAGATGCATACAAGCACACGGAATCAGATATAGAAACAATCACAGATAATTAACATCCAAAAAGCTTAACTTCCTGGCATTATCAGCAAGCTGCTACAAGGATCCAAGAAGCAAGCATAAAGCTCGACAGTTTTCAAGATCAGTTTCTTACTTGGCGGTGACCAGTTGTCCTACGATAATTCTTTCGCCTCTTCTTCTTAAATATAATCACTTTCTCGTCCAATGCCTGCGTCAAGCCCATGTGTACATTCCACTCATCAACAAACTCTCATCCACATAACAAGACACCCTTCAAAGCAGAGGGCGGATATCCTGGAAATGCACACTAAAAATCTAGTATCAAAGAACACAGGCTCTTGCTTACATGCTCTTCAACAACGGCAAAGACTGCTGCCTTGGGCACAGTAGGTCGACCAATGATTGTCTGGTCTTTCGATCCAAGCATAAGAACCTTGTTCAGCATCAGCTGCACAAACACAGAATTAGACTTAAGTCCAGTGATTTGTATAAAAACCATTGATAGCAAACAGATAGCTGGTGAGTAAACCGCACAAAAAGAAAAAGACTCCTTGACACCTTGTTCGAATTCGTCAGCTATGTCTTGAGGACACACTAACCTTATCATTGATGTCGCAGTACTTAAGCTTCTCGGTGTATATAAGATCGTTGGGAGACACCTTGAACTGGTGAGAGCCGATCTGTGTAACGCCATATCAACATGTCAATTGATGATGCAATCAAATCAACTCCAAAATATGGTTAATAACAAAATAAACATATCACCATAGCAAAGGCAAGAAAGAATGTCAATATTCTAGAAAATTCCTACGTAAATTGGTCACCAATGATGAGGTATGCAAAAAAGAAGACCCAAAATGTAAGACCGCATGATATTTGTGCCGCTAATCGAAAGCCAGACATGTACTTCTCAACTAATTTGAAGGAACTGCTTATTTCTCCACGAAATTAACCAGGTGCGAAGATGTTTGAGCTCAGTACGTTCCTGCGAGAAGCGAAGAAAGGCCACCTACTTGAACGACTGCGAAGGCTTTCGGGCGTTTATTCTGCCCGAAGTCCTCCTCCGTGTAGCGATCCACCACGTTATAGCCGATCTCCGCAGCCAATTGCCGTTGCTCATTGTTGAGCTTAAAAGGTCTCGGCGGCGGCTTGATGGGCGACTTCGGTTCCGCTTCACTCGTCTGAGTAAGGCCCTCGTTCGGCTCTCCTTCCCTTCCTTTACTCACACCGGTACTGTACACCCGGCCAAATGGCACCAACTGCGACAAGCTTCCCACCCTCACAGCCTCATTCCCGCGAGCCAGACCCGCATTCGAGAGAGTAAAACTGGACAAATACCGCGACAAAACCAGCGACTCATCAGCCGCTGACACAGCAGGGGACGAATTCACAGAGTGTCCAGAATTCGAAACAAAACGTAACCCAACCCTGCATGCCCCCCGAGAGAACAACCGCGCTGCCGCCATCGCCATCACACCCAGGTCCCTCACACCACCACACCCTCAACGCGCACGTCAATCACCTCGTCGCCATACTCTCACCACAACAGCTAAACCTAACAGCTAAACCTCTCTCTCAGTCCTCACTCCCCTCCAATCTGCACAAACCACCACAAACCACCACAAACCAAAATCAAAACTCACTCCTCAGATACTCAACTCTCAGAACATCTCCCTCCCATCACAAAACACCAAACCCAAAAGCCCCTCCCACACAAAAAATCCCACAAACTACCATCCTACTCCAAACTCTCCCAGAAACCCAAAACTTAGCCCAGAAGTTTACCATCTCTAGTTGCAAAAATCACAACCCAAGTGCGGAGTTCAAGTACAAGAGGCAGGAATGATGATTCCAGAGGTGCCAGGCTAACCCAAATTGGGAAGAAGTCGAGGAGAAATCGGTTCATGAAGGACCAAAACCATGAGGGTTTAAGTTAGGGTTTAAGAGAATGGGCATAAGTTGAGGGAGAGACATTCGGTGTTCCCTTTCGGTGGGAACTGAGGCTGCATGTGCATGTGGGCTTTGTGGCATTTTCGGTGCCAGATGATCTGCATGGTAAGTACAGTGATCCATGATATGAATTATTGCAACCGCGGCGATCTCTGTGGCTTCGTTTCAGTGTAACCAACTCTGAATTGCTCCTCGAATTCAGGTCGAGAGCGTTACTTCACCGTCACCAGTTAGGTTTACGGCTCTGTTTCGGCTGCAGCTAGGGATGGATTTGAGCTGTCGATTATGTCATTGTTGGTGTAGACAATTAGCCTGGTGATGTGATGTGGAGGATGGTATGATTTGGTATGTTTTGAGCAGGGAATTATGTGGTGTGGAAGTTGTTGAGAGGGTGTTGCTTTGGAGGGTTTGTGGACTGCAGTGGTGCCGAGGGGATGCGGATCGGGGTGGCTGGTGGTTGAGGGGGGGAGTTCGAATGTCAATCGATTGCGTGTGACTTAATTGCATCAGCTCGATTGATCAGAAAGTTGCGCATGGCTTGTTCTGGTTCTGGTAAGGAAGCACTGGAGAGTGTAGTGGAATTTGGATGGTGCACTTGGTATTGCAGGTTGTGTGTGTGTGGCTTTCTTTTGAGGTTTTTGTGTTGGGGGGGTTGGTGACAAGGGGTTGTCCCAGATTGCGTTGGATTGGATTGATTAGGTTATGTGAATTATGAGACATGTGATTTCAGTGATGTGCACAGTAACCTACCGAGGGTGAAACTGTGTGGGACTGTTGAGGTGTAGGGAGAATATTAGGTCACAGGAGCTAGGGACTTTCGATTTCTGAGTTCATGCAGTACGTTGAGGTGACAGGAATAATGGAGCTGCCTGGGTTGGACTCCGCTGAACTAGAGAGCCGCGTGAAGGAGAAGAGGAGATCCATGATGGAGAATTCCTTGAATCAAACTGCTCCAAGCACAAGTGAGGCTTCTGGAGCCTTTCTTTTGCCCTGCCTGTCCTGTTAGCAAGCATTCTCCAGGGGCTTTTCTGAATCCCAGTGAAATGAAAGCATTCATGTCATACTCCTCTTTGCAATTTCTTTCTCATTTTCTCTGGTATTGATAATCAGCATGACCTAGTTTCAGACACTCATTCGGTTCTTCCTCTTGGGTTCAGTTCTCAGAAAATCGTGAAGCTGTTTGGGTAGATAGATGGGTTCTTATGCCATTCATGAACATGCGTGCAGCGAATTATGATTACGAAGCCATGGGTCTTCAAACCCTCCGAACACCTTCACCGAAGCAGCATTCGCGATCAATGACGCCAAAGAAGGCCGTGAAGCGGAAGAAGAAGCGGCAACAGAGAGCGGCCTACCACACGCTGTTCATCTTTGCAGACAAGGTCGACTATCTTCTCATGGTGGTTGGGGGCACTGCGGCAGTGCTTCATGGGGCGGCTGTGCCTGTGTTCTTCATTTACTTCTCCAGGCTCATCAATGACCTGGGTCACAGCATGGGTGATCCCAAGAAGCAGACATCGGAAGTTGCTCGGGTACCTCTTTTCTAACAAAGTGAATTGCCGTGTCCATTATTATTTGTTGCTTCGTTTCCTCTGGTTTCCTGGTACAGTATCATACATAAAGATCATAATGAAAAATATGAATAAATTTGAGGATGCACAGAATGCATTTCCGAATTATAATGCATGAGTCTTGAGATGACATTGTCTTGGCTTATCCTAAACTGTGGCCTGTGCAGTATTCCATGAATTTCTTCTACTTGGGGATTCATTGCTTGGTAACAGCATGGTTGGGTGAGTAACTCTTCCTGAGTCCTCGACATGTCTTGCATTAACAGTTTATCGTCTGTTAGGGCAATGTGCTTAGTTTTGGTGCAGCAAGAGTTTCTATTAGCAGAGCAGGTCATATGGAGTGCAATTGTTTCACTTTAGGGTTACCCTCATATTCCATTCACGCCTTATCACACAGCTCGTTGTTGTATTCAGTTTCTTTATGGTTTTGAAGTTTTGAACTTCAGAAAAAATTGGCTAGTTTGGACTGTAAGGCTTCAATTGAGGATCAGCAGTAGTCTCACAATCAATGCTGACTCATGATGTGCAGAAGTTTCGTGTTGGATGATTACTGGTGAGCGCCAGTCGGCTCGAATACGGACCAAATACTTGCACGCTATGCTATCTGAAGTATGCTCTTAAAAACCCTTCAAATTGTGCGTCACGGAGGTTTGCAAACTCGCTGGCGCCGTTTATAAATAGACCCTGGTTTATGGTCACATTATGGACCACAGTTTGAATGATCCCTTGACCCTGATATTTCTGGTCGGTGTGTGGCAATCGCAATAGAGTAGCACTTATGCTTGATATCGTTTACAGCTTGCTTCTAGGATATGAGTACTCGTGACTCTATTAACGGTAACCTTGTTGAGTTGTGATTTTAGGACGTTGGATTCTTTGACACGGATTCTTGCACTTCTGAGCTGGTCAGTCGAATATCAAGTGACACTATGCTGGTTCAAGAAGCCATTGGCGAGAAGGTAACCTTCTCATCACAGTAAGAGTAACTTGTGTGTAAAACAAGGAACATGACAAAGGATTCTAAGTTTTATCTCCCAAATGTGGAAAATCCTACACTCCGCTATGCTTTGGAAAACATCATGCTAAACCTTTGTGCAGGCAGGGAACTTTTTGCACTATGCGGCTGTTTTTGTGTCTGGAATCTGTGTGAGTTTCGGGACCATCTGGCAGCTGACAGCCGTGACTCTATCAGTGCTGCCTTTGCTTGCCGCAGCCGGAGGTGCATACTTAGCGATACGAGTCGGTCAAACCAAATGGAGCCAGGAGGCTTATTCTAAAGCTGGTGGCATCGCTGAGGAGGTACTGTAGCTCCAAACAGTTACTGAAATCAATTGTGTTGTACAGCAAAGCGCATTTCGTCCACTTTGTGCAGACACAGCTTAGGAAAATTTTCAGTCACTTACAGGCACTTATTCGATTTTTTCAAATTTCTTCTCTTCCACTTTTGGTCCCTTGGGTCCAATTTCTGATCAGTGTAGTACATTGTAACGGAAGATGTGGATGTGGCGTGTCGGGTGGGCATGTATAGGCCATTGCTCAAGTGCGGACAGTGTACTCGTTTGTGGGAGAGGTGAAAACGCAACAAGCTTATAGCAAAGCTTTGCACAGAACACTAGATATGGCAAAGCGAGCAGGAATTGCCAAAGGCTTAAGCGTTGGCTTAACGCATGGACTTCTCATAGGTGTCTGGGGCCTGTTGTTTTGGTATGCCAGTCTCTTGGTGTTACGCAAGAGCACCAATGGAGGGCAGGCGTTCACCACTATCATCAACGCGGTCGTCAGTGGCCTGTAAGGATGCACCACTTCTTTGTGGGCTATACTAGTTGGAACTCTGAGGTCATCAAGTCTCTAAAACGAACTTCCCTTTTCTTAGTCAGTCTTCTTGATCAAATAGCGCTGTTGAAATGAGGTGTATTAACCTTTCAACTAGGATCCATGCCCTTCTTTTGAACGGAACAAATTCTAGTTAACTTTCGATGTATGTCGAATACATCCCCTTCATGTTGGAGACTGTCATGCATCGTAACTTTACAATTCCTGCAATTTTGCAAGGACGGAAATCTCTCCATTTGTTACGCTCATACCACTGGAGTTCTGTTATCTTTTTGGAACTTGCAGTTCCCTGGGCCAGATAGCACCAAATGTACATGTTTTTGCCAAGGGGACAGCAGCAGGGTTTAATATCATACAAGTCATTGAAAGGAAGCGGTTACGAGATTGCAGCCGCAATGCAAAAGGCAAAATTCTACCTCAATTAGTGGGTCATATTGAGCTTCGTGATATCAGCTTCAGCTACCCCTCTCGACCCAATGTGAAGATCTTTGACAGATTTAACATCTCCATTCCAGCGGGCACCACGGTTGCCATTGTTGGCAGCAGTGGATCGGGAAAATCGACCATAGTCTCTTTGATTGAACGGTTTTATGACCCCACCGCAGGTATTTTACCAATCATTTGCAGTTTATCGGACTCATCTTTAATTATTTTAATCCGTGCAATTAATGTGATATTTTTATCCAAGAGAGTTCTTTATCATTGTGATGAACTATATTTCTTTGAAAAATCTCTAGATTCTTTGAAGGACTCTGCATGTCTTGGAGATGCCGGAGTCCACAGCACGGTTCTGTGTAGCATCATATTGTGCATTGGCAAGCTTCTTGATGTCCACAACATAGGATTCATAGGTTTCTTCTGATTGATATCATTTGTTCTGTGCAGGTGAGGTTCTTGTGGACGGTCATAACATCAAGACATTGCAGCTGAGCTGGCTGCGAGGGAAGATCGGGTTGGTAAACCAGGAACCGGCTTTGTTTGCGACTAGTATACTAGAAAATATCTTATATGGTAAAGACGGAGCATCGACAGCAGATGTAATAGCTATGGCGAAAGCTTCCAACGCACATTCTTTCATTGATAAACTGCCGCAAAGATACGATACCCAGGTGGGGGAGAGAGGAGTGCAGCTCTCTGGAGGCCAAAAGCAGAGAGTTGCAATTGCAAGGGCCATGTTGAAGAACCCATCGATCCTTCTCCTGGATGAAGCCACAAGCGCCTTGGATGCAAATTCAGAGCAGCTGGTGCAAGAAGCGGTGGATAGGCTCATGATCGGCCGCACGACCGTGGTGATCGCCCATCGTCTCTCGACTATCCGCAATGCCAATGCCATCTTCGTGGTGAAGAATGGAAGGGTGATAGAAACAGGGACCCACACTGAGCTCCTTGGTATCGATCTCATTTCGCACTCTACTTCACCTTGCAGGTACAGGAAAATGCTGGAACAATGAACTAGCGAAAGTCGTCTAGATTAGTGGTGCTAAGCCAATCCTGAAAGAAGTTCCTAGTCGCCTTTATCATTCAAAATTAGTCATAGTGCACAAACCGTTTCAGAAAGCCTCCAACCTCCCATTTTTCCGTCGGTAAAATCCTGGTTTACGTGGGATTCCCTGCAGGTAAGGGCAATGGAGGAGCCTATGCGGAGTTAGTGCGAATGCAACGGTCGGACCCTGTGAGGGAAAGTGCAAAGGACAAGTCTTCGTTGATCGATAATCATATCCGGAACGATACTCCAGGCATTACGACCAGGCATTCCAGGTACGTAATCAACACACATCGCGCAAGAAATGACGGACGTTCTTGGAAAAAGTATTATCAAGAAAATAAACTTTTATGTTCTAGGTGTAGCTGTGGGTGTGCTGAAATGTGTTTCGTTTGAGAGCGGGTATATCAAGATTGCGATTTGGTTCTAAAATTGTGTGCTTGTGATATATGAAATATTACTCCAGTCCTGGCAGCGAGAGGGGGGATCTATACGATGTGGGCCAGTCGCCAGAGCCTCTTTTCACGTATGAATTCTGTCCTTTCGAACCACCTGCATTCTCACTTTGACCATTGCATGCGTTTCCTGTTTAAATCTGATGATATTCGTAAGAGTGGATCCCCTTTTCTTTCCGATTTACTTACTTGGTTCTTGGGAAAAGCTGTGTGCAGACACACTCGGGATATGTATCTGCCTGGGTCAAGTTTGCCGCATACTAGGGAGAGCAAGTCTTGTGACGGAACCCCCAGCCTGACAAGACATAACTCTAAGTATGCACAATCCTAGACCCTTCTAACCACATTTCTGAAATTCAATTCTATGCGTAGCCCTGTGTCATGTTTTGTATTGGCTTGTCATTCTGCTCATGCACTAAACCCTATGTCAAGCATGGATTGTTATTATGGGCGTTGCTTGCTTTGTTATTGTTAAATATCCAAAACGGGTATAAGTACAAAATCATTGTTTTGAAAATATTCTGCACATGCCTCTGAGTACGTCAGTGTATAGCACTTAAATAGCATCACTTATCACTGACTGGAACACCAATTCACTGGTTACACCAATTCACTGGTTACACCATCTACTATGGGTTAGAACCACATCACTTATGTCGAAGGTGGTTGTAAACTGCACTACACTCTCCGAAGTGCCAGGGTAAAAATGATAAATACATATTACTCTGGCTTCTCGTAATTACTAGGGTCCGCAGAATATGGTGTAGTCTGAATTCTTTCATTGACACATAATTGAGGATAATTAGCGTGTAGAGGTAATTTCTACGTGCTATTGGTGACCAGTATATATGGTCATGCTGCAGGCAGTCAAGGTTATCATCCTTGCTTGAGCAATTCAGCCAACAGCAGAGTGTAAGACCTCGTCACGAGTCTGCAGAGTCTGATGTATCTGAAGCATCTACCTCTGGATCCACTCCCCGAGCTGTTGTGATTGGTTGCTACAAACCATCGATTCGACGCTTGCTGATGCTTAACGCACCTGAATGGCCTTACGCAATCCTTGGATCAATTGGTGCATCATTAGCAGGATGGAAAACCCCCCTTGCTGCCCTAGGCATGAGTGACATTTTGGTGTCGTTTTACACCTTCGACGACTGGTACATCAAGCACCAGGTCCGGAAGATCTGCTTGATGTTCACTGGGGCAATTCCTGTGACAATTCTCGCTTTTTTGATGCAAAACTATTTCTTCGAAGTGATGGGGGAGCGTCTTACGATTCGTGTTCGTGAGAAGATGCTTACCTGTAAGCTTCTCTCGAATGTTATTCTGCTCTGTTTCCTTACGTTAGTTGCTGCAATTTGAGAATCGCTTGCCTGGTCTCTTTCTAGCAGTGTTGATGTGCATTTCGCTATCAGTTTTACTAGAATAAAACAGTCTGGTTTGCAATTCTACCAATCATTTGTGATACAAGAAGCAGACTGGGGTGTTCCCCTCCCTGACTGATAGTTCTGTTATTTATTCCATCTTGAAAAGAATATTATTAGTTAAGAAGAGATTTACTGGATTTACTAATGCGAGATGCAGGGTCTGGGCTTGACAGCAATTCTTCGTCAAGAGGTGGGCTGGTTCGACCTAGACGAGAATAACAGCAGTTTGGTAGCATCCCGGCTTTCTGTTGATGCTACGCTTGTGAGGGCTTTTGTGGGTGATCGTGCCTCAGTGATCCTGATGACACTGGCACTAATGCTCCTGGCATTTGGTATTGCATTCTACTTGGACTGGAAAGTTGCATTCGTGGTATTGGCGACGTATCCATTCATGGTTGGTGCTTTTATCGGTGAGGTAAATGTTTCCTATCCTATTCTATCTTTATAAAAAAGGGATCAATCTCATTGAATCTCTAGAATGACTTTACACATGGTGTCTACTTTAAAACTTATGTGAACCGTTGATGGTCAATTCAAGAATGACTGGTTATTTTTTCTCTATTTGATGTTGTTTTTATCTAAACTTTGTACAAACTTTATGTGTCCTTGTATAAATCCGAGTTTCGATAGTAATAGATTTTGGGTAGAATCTAACAGATCCAAACAGTGGGTGATTTTTTAATCTCTTAGTAGCACTGAACTGTCTGGAATGTAATGATTCAGTGTAAGCTAATTGGAGAATTAGTTATTTGTGTAAATAACATGATTTGCAAAATTTGTGCATACAGCATCATTTTCTGAAAGGTTTTGGGGGAGACTTAGCCAAGGCATATGCTAGGGCCAGCATGGTGGCCACAGAGGCAGTGAGCAACATCCGCACAGTGGCAGCTTTTTGTGCAGAAGAGAAAGTCTTGGATCTCTTCATTCGAGAGCTCGCCTTGCCCAAGCGCCGCGCTTTTCTTCGTGGGCAGGTTGCGGGATTGGGATATGGGCTGTCGCAGTTCTGCGTTTTTAGCTCCTATGGATTGGCCATGTGGTACTCCTCAACACTGGTCACCCATGGTGGATTCAACGATTTTTCGAATATTATCCGAACTTTCATTGTGCTAGTTGTTACTGCTGTCATGCTCGCCGAGTCACTCACTATGGCACCTGACATACTGAAAGGTTCTCAGGTATTTTGATCCATCACCATTTATTTGGTCTGTCGTAATGTCCAGTGGAGATCACAGTATTTAATTAGAGTACTTCACCTATTCTCATCTTTATTGATAATTTTTGGTTATCCTCTCGGAGAGATCATCTAAATATTTCTTAACGAAGAGGTTCGCCAATGACTTGCTGTGCAGGCTTTGAAATCCATATTCAGTATTTTGGACCGAGCGACTGAAATCGATCCCACAAATCCAACTGCTCAAGAAGTACTAGAGATGCGAGGCGATATAAGCCTGAAGCATATCCACTTTACATACCCCTCCAGACCTGACACGGTCATATTCAAGGACTTCAGCCTCAAGGTGTATGCTGGGCGGAGCCTTGCATTAGTGGGTGCCAGTGGCTCAGGTAATCCCTGTCTGTGTCTCTACTCCCTGGTGTATAACTGCTTTTCCATCTTAGTTATTCTTTGAATGCAACGAACCAGGATATTCCATATGTAATGAACTTATCAACTAACCAGGACATGGTGTCCCACACCTTAGAAGTCCTCGCTAGTTCTTCATCACTAGAAATATCTAGCATAGTATAGTGAAGGTTGTGTTGTTGCTTACCTGAAAGGTAACGTCAAATTTTAAGTATCCTGTGTTATGTGTTGTAGGAAAGAGCACTGTCATTGCTCTTATCGCAAGATTCTATGACCCTACGTCAGGAAAGGTTAAGATTGATGGCCATGACATCAAGAAGCTCAAACTGCGCTCACTACGGCGTCACATTGCCCTTGTTCAGCAAGAACCTGCGCTGTTTGCAACAACAATTCACGAGAACATCTTATACGGCCGGGATGGTGCTTCTGATGCAGAGGTGGTTGAGGCAGCTAAGGCTGCAAACGCCCACAATTTTATTTGTTGTTTGCCAGATGGGTACAAAACAGAGGTTGGAGAAAGGGGTTTGCAACTCTCTGGTGGCCAGAAACAAAGAGTGGCTATAGCTAGGGCTGTGCTAAAGGATCCTGCTATCTTGCTGTTGGATGAGGCAACAAGCGCATTGGATTCACAGTCAGAGGAGATTGTTCAGGAGGCTCTGGACAAGCTTATGCATGGTCGCACTACCGTACTCATTGCGCACAGGTTCTTCGCAAATGACTCCTAAAACCTTTCTTTTAAAAATATATGGCGTGCTCTTTGCGGAATGACAGTGTAAGACAACATTCATGCAGACAAGATATTTATAGTCATCCCTAAAACTCCCTCTATTTTGCCCTAGTTTGGTACTCTATCTTGTGTTCCATCGCTACTCTTGCGAAAAAAAGTGAATTCAAGCGGGTGCGATTGGTGACAAATGGCTACCAAACTAGCTACCATTCTCCTTTAGTTTCTACTTTTGGCCCTACTTTTGAAGCTTCTCGAGGGACTGTAAGGATAACTTTAGTACCCCTGTGTAAATCTGTAATAAAAGATTAAGTTGTGGCATTCTCAGCTCGCATTAATGAACTCTTCAATCTCTTTTTGATGTCCATCAGTAAATGAAATTCAATGACTACCTTGCTTTGGGTATAGGTTATCCACAATCAGGAATGCCGACACTATAGCTGTGGTGCGAGATGGACAGATCGTGGAGAAAGGGACACACAAGAACTTGATAACGAAGGAGGACGGTGCATACTCCAAGCTCATCAACCTTGTAAAGTCACGTGAGTAGGTGATTTTGATACTGGTCTTTGGTAGAACCCGACTCAGTGTAAGTTGTACACAAGTCGCTCTTCTTAAAATAATTTTCAAATCCCAAATGCCACTTCATACTGTAGCAAGTGTTTATGGCCTGTTCACATGGATTTGTTCATTGAGAGATCTACGATTGAACTCCTGTAAACTCCCACGATGCACCAGATTGCCTTGCTAGAAAAAATCCTGTCTTTCTTTATTTCTTCATCGGGGGACCTATTTTATAGCCTACTGTACGAAAGATGACACTAGTGTGCATCCCAAGCTTCCGAACGCCATGCACAGTGCAGTTATGCTCAGGAACCCATGACTAACACTCTTCCTACTGGCTTCCAAGTGTGAAGCAGGTGTGAAGTATGCCCGAGATGCAACCCATGGTCAAGAAATCGTTGGTTGCCCAGCTGTTGATAGCAGCTCTGCCAAACTAGGATTGCAACAGACAAATAATTTTCGTAGCTAAATCACGCATTTGCATATGTATCACCTTTTTTATACCCTAGGCTCAACCGTACTGTAGAAGTGAACAGAGAGCTGGAAGCCTCTGCCAGCGCCCACCAGAGCTAGTAAGAAGTAAGAACCTCATGACTTAACTTACATCGCCACTTTCCTTATTCAGAATGAAAAACCTGCATCAGATGAGCTGGAGTGACTGACACCAAGTTAGCTACGTCCAGACTCCAGTGCCCAGGGGAAAGGAGAAAGTACCCAAATCAAATGCCAAATGCGGTTATCTGCATGGAAGAGGTACTTATTTTTTTTTGCTGGCAATGCTTAACCAATGACGTATTCATTTGAAGTTATGGTTGACTTCAGTATCTGTGGAGAAACCGATGAACATTCTCTGTGCCTCAAATCCACCGTCGCATCTAAGTTAGCTCCTCTGTCGGGACTCAAATGGGTCGAGTTTAGGCTCTCTGGAGACGCTCTGGAGACGGTCTGGATGGGTCAGAAGTGTGCAAATTTCAAAAGCATCCTGTTTCTAGGATTTCTTCTGTGCACTTTTGAGTTTCAAATCAAATTCGAATTAAGTTAGGCCTACTACAGTGTTTGTTTGTCGTGGACTTGTAGCTTGCACTAATAAGGTATTTCAGCCTGTTTCTGGCCGGTTAAGGGATTAGCGTAGTTATTGTTCAAAAACCGAATTCTTTTCTCTTGGATCACATCAGCAAAAGGAACAGAATTCCAATGCACTTTACATCATGTTTTCTGGGCTCCACATCTGTAAATTACAAATTTTAGGATGTCTAGTGTAGGTATATTTGTTTTGTTGCACAGAGACTTTCATGTTTTGTTGATGTATATTCTTTGTAAAATTTTTGAGATTTTCTGAGATCTAGCTGGGGTTGGAATTAGATAAAGCCTAGAAATATGCTAATTTTTCTGTAACTAACTTAGCACGATGAAAATGATAATTTTTTTGCATAACTAATCCTAGTTCAGTGAAAATGATAATTTGTTTCACCAATCCTCAATACTAACTTTACTCTAGTCATTAAGGTAGTTGTATCAAAAACCACTACTTTTAGAGCTTCTCTACTATTTAACTCTTTAGTGCCCTCGGTGGTTCTCGAGAAATCACTATTTTTTTCGTTGATGTATCTTTAAAACTCTCTCTGTTGAAATTAATGATACTATTAACAGTATCCAACCGTATGAATGTAAGCACACTTTAATAAAACAAGTGTTGATTAAATCCAACCGTATGAATGTAAGCACACTTTAATAAAACAAGTGTTGATTAAATCTTAGCAAGGTCGTACTGTTGGATTGGAAGATTTTAATATAATATGTCTTTGATCTGTATAATGCACATTCAAAATTGAGATTTCGAGGGTGTGTTACTTCAAAGTTAAATAGAATTTGGGTTAAATTTTCAAAATTAAAAGTGAAGATGTTCACCCTGTATCAACATTTCTTCATTGCAATCTTTCGTGTCAAGAACACAGTCATACATAATTATTGTAGATTTTATAAGTAGGAGTAACTTATCCATGTACAAGTTAGAATAAAATTCATATGTTAAAATAAGAAAAAAGTTGGTACATTGGTCAAGATCATAATATACACACTACTAGAACATGAACAAGAAAACAAAATCCAAATAAAATATACAAGATAATAAACTTGCAAACACAAGAAATACAACATCGTACATGTATTGTATTTGTGATTATTTGCTATATTTTGAGGTATTTCAAGTGGTTTGGTGTTTTTTACATTAGTATTTGAATAGCTAAGAAAGTCAATTTCAAATTCTTCATTTGGACATCTTCGATTCTAATTTTATTTTTATTTATTAAAATATTCATTATTTTTATAATATTTATCCTAATTTTAATTTAAAATTTCAATGATTTTAAATTATTTACTACAAACAAGTTGTTGGCTGATTATCAACTATGGACTTTAAAAAGTCCATAATTACTTAAATATGGGTTAATGTTTAGAAAAATGTTGCATAATCGATAATAGTTGTTTTGAAAATCAAAAGTAACAAGTTGCCAAAAACAAGTAGTGTAGATTAATAAGTGGATCATTGATGCAACCATTAACCTTCATAGCCCTTTGCCAAAAATAATATCATCATTAATTGTTAATGTACTTTTAGAAGAAAGCGATTTCTGGTATGATTTTAATCTTTTAAACTTCATCTTCTTGTTTCAACCCTAAAGTCAAAAATAGCCCTAACCAGGTCAATTTGAATTAGATTAGGCTCTTAGTCACTAAATATAGATGGTATGAAGTTGACGTTCTTTGCAAACCGTAGAATTTTTCCATACCTTTCCAACAAGACCATTTATGCTCCAAAATTTAGACTCATACTTTAGGAGATTTTGCAATCAAAGTTTTTTAGGGCAAAATCTGTCCAAAATTAATTAGATCAAAGAAACTTCAAAAATTCTCCAAAATTTGAGATTTTACTTTTTTTTCAAGTTTTTTTTTTTTTTTTTTTTTTTTTTTTTGGTACATGTAAATAAAATTTAAAGGCATAATTTTTTTTCTTGGATTTTCAATCCAATATTTCTCCATTTCAGCATACCTCCATGTGAAAAACAAGCATTTCTTTAGGTCTTATGGAGGTAAAAAGTGCATGGACATATTTTTAACCCACCTAGGAACAAGAATGTGAAGAGCCTCACATCAAACTTACTTTTTGGAATTGGTTTTTTTTGGCTCAAGAAACACTTGAAACCCATTTTGCAACAAGAAAAAAAAAAACCATTTTTTCCAACTTAGAACATTACGATCTCACAAATGGTAAGGAGTTTGAATCTAAGATTTGGGGTACATATTCATGTACAAGTAAGGTACTGGATCCTATGGTTATTTCCCCCAAAATACATCAAAACTTTAAAAATTACACCTTGTATTGAAAGAATCTAGTTTTGAGGGTATTTGGCAGTTTTGAGGCCTTCCAAGTTTAGGGATTAAATACATAACCAGATTTTAACTCCATTATGATTTTGGAACTTCTTAAGATTCTTCCAAGGTTTAACACCCCATACTTATTTATAATCAATTTGTGTAATAATTATTTTGATATACTAAAAAGTCGGTAGTACCAATAGTCAGTAGTACCAATAGTGGACAACTTATGTAGAATATTACAAACTGATAATACATAAGCTCACTAATGCCATATGGTTTGTTTCAAAGATGGTAAGTTACATCATAGTTAGCATGGCAGTTCAGCGATGCTACTTCCTTGGATGAAAAAGAGAGGGACAATGGGATGCGCAGCATGGCAGATCAATTAACCTTCTGCAATCCGAGAATCTGCTTTTTAATCGAATTCTCATTGACAGGTCATCTAGTAGGTTATCAGAACAAAGTACATTACCTCATCGCACTTAATCAGTTCAATGCTATCCATCTGGACTGCAATACTTCTGGCAACGCAGATTACACACTAGTGGAGGCCAAACCGCACTCCAACAATTTACCTCAGCTGAAAGTACTTGGCATGCACATAGATTGTGCTCACAGAGCCACAGCTGCTCAATCTCAAGATTCTGTCAATCCGTCTTCTTCTATGTCCTCTTGTGTGTCATGATTCCATCCGACTACACTTGTAGGCTTTATCTTTGTTCAATGACTAGGGTAGTCATCAAGTACCTAGCTACTTCACCAATATCTCACGGCCCGCTCAATGCATCCAATCTCTGGTTACAACCCAGAGCGATGAGGATTCGCAACTATTCCCAAATTGAGGACCGAATCATCCCGCGCAGTAGTACTACTACTGCCACATCCAGCCTGCTTGCATGATTTGATCGCAAGGCAATCCTGTGCAAATATATATTCTCTGATAACTTACCATCTGCCCAGAGATTTGTCACGGGGCTTAAGTGATTAAGTTTTTATTGGGGACGTCTATTCTGGTGTCCAGTCTGTAGGCAGTCATCAGGAATAATAGAGGGAGGGCCCCCAGAGACTCCAACTTCGCAACGTCTATTTGGCCCTCCCCTCCACAAACGTCTCATTCATTGTGGTGAGAGAGCTGTGTCACAGTACTCATACTTCATAAATAATTCATCACAAATCCTGCACATTCAAGTTATGTGGATATGTACGTACACTGGGCTCTGGCTTCCTTTGGGTGAAAGAAAACAAAGTAGACTCCTTACCCACCCAGACAAGGTATTGCCCCTTCCATGAGAAATATAACCTCATTAGACTTGCTTGCAATTACAGTGGGGCAGTAGAAAGTTGAAGTTAAGTATGGAGGTACTTGCCCTTTGGAATTCGAGCAACACAAGCCTCTTCATTCACAGCTATTCTGTCATGTTGTATCCTTCTTCATGGATAACACTACAGACATTACTTGGAAATAGTGGATTACATTATACATTGAATTGTTTGTAAAGGGCTCTTTGAGAGAAGCTGTGGGGGAATTACAGAACAAATAGATTGTGAAACAAACCATATGGGATGATTACAGGATGTGCTGCAGCACTGTGAGGATTTCAAGTAAGGCAACTGACTGAATACTTAGGAGTCATGTGTCACGTTCCCTTTCATCACTTCAGAGAAATTCAATTGCTGGTGAAGAAAAAGTTTAGCTTACACTACTTCAAAAAAAAATGGGTTCAGCTATTGAGGAAGGAACAACCATTGAACTCAGACTATGCAGCGAGGAGGAACATTTCAGCGGCAATCATTTGGCATCTATGCCAATCCGCAAGCAATTGTGGAATGGTTTATTTGAAAGGGATGTGTGAATGGAAAGCAGAGTCACAGACAGAACATGGGGAGCTTGTGCATCTGAAATGAAATTAATGAACGACCTCCTTCTTGTTAGTGATGTTGCAGTGTTGTGAAGAGATCAAAAGGTTTAAGGATACTCAGCACAGAATGTGAGGGACCATCAATCCATGATGTGCATCTAGCTGGGCATTGAAAGACAGGTACACGCATGATTAGATCATGCTGCAAATTCATCACAAATTCACAATGATCATCATTCAATTCAATACTTGCTGAAATTCCGCACTGCCAGTGATAGATGTCTTCGATACTGTAGCAAAGACAACAATTCAAAGTGATGCAGACACAGATACTAGAGTTTCTCTCACCCACTGGCTGGAATATTTTTCAAACAGATTTTTTTGTTTTTTTTATTTTTTTTTAAAAGCAACTGAACAAGCTTCATGTCAAATTGAATTTTCTTTTTGCGGTGGGAAGTAAAGCCTCGAGTCACATCTAGTAGCCGTAAATCACCAATCTGGGTACATACCTTGGCACTCATCCACTGAGCTTGGGAGGCGTGGCTTTTGCTCCAGAGCACACTCCGTGTGCTCCAGGACATGCTCTGTGTGCTGCAGAACACACTCTCTAAAGTGCATCCTCTGAATTCTAGTATTATCATTAATTCTCATTTAAAAATTTCAAAATAATCTAATAATTTTTTAGAAAGGTATAAAATTGGATGTTCTGGTGTAAAAATCGTGCAGACCTCCAAACCTGTCAGTCAATGCAGGTCCGGTCAGGTTACGTCTGATGGGGAGAGAGCGCTTAAATCTCAACTCAGCCTGCATGAATTTGCAGCTCACATGTATAATGTCTTTCCAATGCAAACACTCCAGTGTGAGATGTGGGTTGAGCTGCATAAAAGCACAGCAGTACAATAGAAAGCATTTTGTAGTTTCCCCATATAGTCTTCAAACTAAATGCTGCTCCTGTAGACTAAAGTCCCAGCATGTATGGAACACACTTTCGAGGCCATGCTGATTGTCTAATTGTGACTAAGCACAACAGCCTTTTGCTTCTCATTGTGATGATGATACAACATGGCCCTTGTAAGCTGATGAATCATTGTATTCGTTTGGATACAAGTGCCATGTAGCAATTGAGTACCTAAATCAAAACATCAATGCGCGGGGCTCTTTTTGCATTACCTTTGCCATTTGAAGGCTAACTTTGCCCCGAAAATGCCAGGTCAAGCGAGGTAGAGCCTGTAGACTAATTGCCGGGTTTCCAGTAGGTTTATGGTCCTGGCATTCTCAACAATTTCTGTAGCAGCAATCATCAACTTCCTGCCTCCTGTCTGCCCTAAAACAAAATCCACAATGATGATGTTCCTCAGTCAAGTAACTCAAGTTGCATGAAAGGATGATTTTAACATATTTTAGTTTTCTTATCATGACCAAAAACAAGATCTAGAAGAATGAATGTACAGGGTGATGCAAACCATTCAATTCTCTTTGAACATGTTGAATGAGTAAACAAACCCAAATATAAACTTTAAACTATCCACCATTTTTCCAGTTTCAAGAAATAAATATTATAGGTGTAAAAGAGATTGTTATAATTTTTAAACAGTGTTTGATATCTAATGTAAAAATGTTGAAAGTGAGGGTCATTAAACAGCCGTATTAGTAGGTGTAAAGAGCACCCGCTGTTAGTAAATATTTACTAAGACCTTTTAGGCATTATACATATTGCTTCAAATCAAAATATCAATCTTTGTTCTCGCCAGGCCACTTGTGGCTGGCGCTTGTTCTCTGTTTACCTTGCAATGAAATCGTGATTCGTTGTTTCGAAAAAAAATCAAAAAATCAAAATATCAAAATATCATTACTTGTGCAACTCTGTTTCAACAAATGAGGAAATATGAAGAAATTATATAGTTGATAGAGTCTAAGTGGCAGAGAATTTGTGGCCAAGTTTTAGCTTGTAGGGGATTAGTATTTTACATCAATTCCATGTCCAGTGGGCCAGAGGATAGATTTTTTGGAAAATTTACATCGAGCCTTTAATTCATCGTGATTTGACATAGACTTCACATACGTTTCTCAAATGGGCAATGATTTGCGCTCTGTAATTTCAAAATTGTACAAATTCCTGTAAGGTGGGAGAGGGCCCTTTGATGTTGTTGGTGGGTGTCACTCTTGATGGTGTAACAAAGCAAGTAGTAGGGTCAAGTCCTTCGTATCATTATAGTGAGGTTGTGGGGGTTGGTAACAAGTCACATTGTAAATCAAGTTCTCTTGTATGGAGAGAAACGTAATGTTGACAGCCTCAATATGGGCCGTGCAAAGGTTGTGGAATTGAGTAATGATTGAGAAGGTCTTATTCATCACAATAATACACGCGAACTTAGCCATTGCAAATATCCAAATTTTCAAGCCTCAACCAATTGGTTTGAAGAAACTGAGACATGATGAAGAGTTCCAGCAGATGAAATGATCAAGCAATGAGGTAGATTTACCCAGATTTCAAGCCGAGATGAAACCTCAACTGGGATGGAAGACAGAAATACTGCACAAACACAAAGCAGTGCTTGCTGAAAGAATTGCTTAGTTGACGCATTGAAAGTTGTCTAAAAATTCTAAGAAAAATTCAGGTGCAAGGTTGAATGGTGTTAAAGGCACATGCAAGACTTCATGATTTTTGGAGCAAAACCTTGCCATTGTAAAATTGTTGTTCACAAGAGTGTGAATCAAAAAGGTGATTTTGACTGAGTAAGCTCGGAACAACATTGAAATGTGGGAGGTATTGTGGGTCGTTCACAGCAATATATTTCCTCATAACATATTACATATTAAAAAAACCAAAAAACTTCCAAAATAAAATACCCACATTCTTCAATCAAAAACCACATCCCTTGTATCGTAACTTTTGACATAAGTTAGTGTTTTCCCCCGGCTATGAAAGAAAATTCCGTTTCTGTTGTCATAACAAATTAAAAGAATGGATAAAAAATCATGAAATAAATAAGGAAATACGGTATACCACTGAGTAAACGATTAAGTTAAAATTTTAAAAATACAGATCATACTTGATATCATGAGCTGCAGTATAGCACAGGGAATTGCCAATTGAGGGAAGAACCCTGTTTTTCCTACAGTAAGTTTACTCAGTAAAGTGGTACCTGTGATTCTGAGGAGTCAGGTCCAGTGATCAGGCTCTCACACTTACCCACTCTGTTGAAGGATTTTGAACAGTATACCGGTAGCAACTATTTGCTGTCAATATCCGTAGTGTATCTCAAAGTGTAACATCCCCCAGGTTTTCCTGTGTACATACAAGAAGAAATTATGAATTTCAAATTGCCACTCATTGATGGTTTAATAACCAATTTGAAACCTTGCCCTTTCAGATCCAACCAAACACCAAGCTCATGAGATGTATCATGTGCCAGGTATAATTCGTACCACATCTGTCCTATAGTATACAAACCGTATACAGTTGTTGGAGTTGGAGTTACCTAAGGTAGCAGTACCCATTCCTGCCAGAATAAGGATTTTGGGAACCTGGGAGTGCAAAGAGCATGAAGTGAAATCATGAATGTGTTAGCAAATTGGAGAGGAAGTGCTTGGTCTTGGAATCAGAATTTTTGGAGGTAAGAGCAATTTTACACAAATTTTTGAAGTGAAGGTGTTGTAGACACCTATTCATAACTCTAGACTTACCCAAAAGTGACAGAAGAAACCTGTGGACAAAACTTGGTAATGCTTCCATCTCATTGGTTCCATCTCATTGATTCTAGTGAAATTTCAATACACTTATGTTCAAGTTTAGGTTCACAAGGAGGCACTTTCTGGTCAAAAAGTAGGAGGCAGGAATGGGTCGCTGGCATGAATGGGTACTGCCACCTTATCGTGGAACTAGGGCAGCTGAGGAGTGGAGTATTGACAGCAGCAATCCCAAAAGTAGGTAAATTTTGAAAAAAAATTAAAAAAATTAAAATCAAAATTATGGGACCAATACATCTACATAGAAAAAAGAATGAAAATAATATTGAAGTATAGACAAAATGTTGTAAGTATGTAGCAACTTCATGATATGATTTCTACCCGTATCATCATGCTATTACTTCGATATCTTCAGCGTATTACATGATATCATAGAGTTATCGTATGTAGTGCATGTATGCAAAAGTAGCAAACGTTTCTGTGGGAGGTAGCAATGGCCATAAAATGGGTCTGGGATCCCTGTTTGCCAGTGGAAGAATTTTCATAAAATTGCAAACATAAGTACTACTGTTAACAGCAGCCTAACTTACAGTGGGGAAGATGCCGCACTGAGGAAAAGTGTTGCTACAGAGGTTCATGATATCAAGGCAACCTTAAAGCTGCAACCTGCAGGGCAGAAAATATGCCGAAAATGCACAAAGTGCCCAGCTCTTGTGCAAATCTACACCCGGGACAACATTCAGTTGGCGCTGCAACCAGCGCTTGGTTCATCTCCTCCTGCGCCCCTGGCGGCGCCCACAAAGGCCAAAATCATCGCAGAATCACAGACCTGGAGCTCCCGAGTCCATAGATTAGCTGCGAGGTTCCGTAGATGTGCAGTTCGGTAGAGGCGGCGTTCATCAGTGGCGGCTACATATACTCGGTCTCCTCTCCCAATCCCACATCGCCGTTCTTTCAGTCTCTCCTCACCGAGTCCATACTCTCCCAGCTCAGAGCTGCCACTCCACAGCTAGCTCAGATTGCTGATAGCTTCCTGATCTTGCCAACGATCATCTTTTCAGCTGCAGCAAGCGAGCAAGCAAGCAGCCATGGCAAATTTACATGCAGCAGCTGCTTTGTCTCTGTGTCTGTCGGCCTTCACACTGGTGAGCAATGCTGCGTCTTGAGCCTGTTGTCATCGATATTTCTCCGTATGTATGACGTTGCATTGTTGAGTGGGTTATTGGATGTTTGTGCATGTGGTGATATGTCATGAGGGGTATGTTCTAGGTTTGAGAGGGTGCTCATGTTGAGTGTATGATATTGGACTGAGTGTTTTTATTACAAGCAGTTGCTGTTAGTGTGACCTGTGATGCACTTTGGGGTTTTCAGTGTTTTCGTGGTGTGAGGTGAAGTTGTTCTGTTGAGTAGGAATGGGTTGGAAGTTGTACGTCCTTCTTGAGCTTGGCTTTTGTTGTTCTTGAGCCTGTGGGATATTCTTGAATAAGGGAATATGTGGAGATGGTGTGTTTGAGATGTCGTCATGTATTGAGGAGTGGTTCATGTATTGAAGAATTAAGCTTTGGTGGTGTTCTTGTACTGCAGATGAACCTGTGTCGTTTTGTTGCTGCCGTGGACTCGTCTGTGACGCTATGGAGCACGGTGTTGCCGAATGTGGTCCTGCCCGAAACGCTTCGCCAGTCAGTGTCCCCCGTCGAGGACTCGCAAATTTCCACCCGTTTCGCGAAAGCGCTCAGCCGCGGCGCCGTCTTCCCGTCCATGAGCGCAGAATTCTGCGACGCAGCGGACCTTGTCTGTGAAGAGAACGTGAAAATCTCGTCCTACGGGTTGGACGCCGAAGCGGCCGCCCCCCGCGCTTCCTCCATCAAGACCATCAACGACTTCCAGTTCGATTTCTTTTTGGAGCAGAACCTCGTCGTCGGCGGCGAAATGCACCTCTCGGAGAACCTCCACGACCCAATCCCCACGCGCGCCTTCCTCCCCAAAGTGGTGGCCGACTCGCTCCCTCCCCTCACGACCGCCAACCTGCCCAAGCTCAGGCAGACCTTCAACATCGCAGACAAGACCTCCATGTCTACCATGATGGGCACCGCGGCCTACCTCTGCGAGAACCCGGCCCTCCCAGGCGAGGACAAGGACTGCCCCGCCACTCTCACAGCCATGGCACAGTTCGTCGTGTCCCAGCTCGGCCCCGAAGTGCAGGCGCTCTCCACCACCGGCGCTCCCGCTCACACTCCAACCCATCAGTCGCCAGTGCAGATCGAGAGCGTCACAAAGCGGAGCTTGGCTGAGGGCGACCACATCATCATCTGCCATAGCATCATGTTTCCTTCTGCTCTGTACTACTGCCATCATGTCACCGGAACCAAAGTGGTGCAAGCTTCACTCCGCGCTTCCGACAGCTCCATCATCAACGCTGTAGGGATCTGCCACCTCGATACCAGCCTCTGGGCATCCGAGCACCCGGCATTCACCGCTTTGAACATCCCTCGCGGTGCCGAGGCGTGCCACTGGAGCACCGAGAACGATGTCGTCTGGGTGTCTGCCGGAACCCAGTAGTGGTGATTCATTTCTAATAATCCACCATTTGCCATGGAAGCAGCTGATGCTCCTGATCAAGGACCTGTTGCTATGCATCACATTGTCGCAGTTAAACACAGTTAAGGAGGTTTGGGATTGCATGCAATGTGCCAGTCCTTGCTTTCGCTAAATCAAGAATTATGAACCGAGTTTTGGAGTAGGATGGTTCGTTGTACATTTGGTCTAGCAGCTGCAGTGTTCGTAATATTAATTCGTTGTATCGGCATACCATTGTGTTTAGGCTAGAGGACTTCGGCCTTCCATTCTAGAGGGGCACTTATAAGTGAACAATTTTTGGTTCAACATCCGGCTTCCGGCTGGATGCTTCTTATGTAATTCCTCCATTGCTATCAATTACAAGGTTTTTTTATGAGGTATTCAAAACTACAGAGCTGGTGTCTGCAATTTTTATGATTATACGTGGAACTGTCAAGTGGATCCGTTGTTTTGGAGGGCTGTTTTAACTGATATAATGGTTCAGAATTGGGTCCAATGGCTTATATAAATATTTGGCCAATCTCTCTTTTGTTCACTGAGGTTGCGAATCTGCAAACGTTTGGTGTCATGGTGTGGGCTTTCTCCACATTTGGAAGCTTCAATTACACATAACTTCAATCCGCTTCAGTTTAGCACATCCGGAGTGGTTGATCCGCAATGGTTTTATTACATGCATTTTTACTAGAGTGTAACATCTTTGTTAAGTCTGTTGCACTCTCAGTCGTGAATCCAAATAGCCAAGAGTTATCGACTGACGTATCTGTACTTATCATTTCCGCTCTAACAATGTGCGGAACTTAGCGTCTGTAAAATACAGATCCAGATGTATGTGTGCTGGCATGCCGGGTGTAAAATCATCTCTATGTCACAGGAAGGTGCTCACATTGCCAATATTTTGTACCGCTCGAGACCAGAGCTCACAGGCTTTTGCAAGTAATTCTGGACTAGCACGACAAAGGCCATGGAAACGCCCAGTGCTCCAAAAAGTCATGAATTAGCAAAATACGGCATCCATACGTTCATGCGTTGTTTCTTTCTTTGGTTTAACAAGACCTTGTTACAATATTTCAGATTTCTTCTGAAGAATCTTCACTACATGCGCTTCTAAAAACCTACGCTACAAAGATCTATGACTGTAGTTTGGCTATGGAGGATGGTGACGCTACGCTACACCAAGTCGTGTTAGGTTCATGGTAGATGCAGTGGTGTTCACTGACCTCGAAATTCCATTTTCTGCTCTGCACTGCTCTCTCTGCTCGCTCGCTCGCTCTCTCTCTCTCAAAAAAAAATAAAAAATCCCAAGTATCCCTGATGGATAAGAAGGGGAAAAAAGACGCTCCGTTAAGTGATGATCTAAACCCGCTGCCTACGAAGGCCTCGTTGTGTCGGACATGAAATTGAACACCTCATCTCCAAAACCCAAAACCAAAATAGCAATGCAACTCTGCCAAATCACTCTGGGCAACTCAAGGAAAGGGAAGGGATTACCAAATCCATTGAGCAAAACCAGATGAACAAAGCTTGGATATGAATATGCTGAAATGATAGTGAAACGTTACCTGGTCCTTGAAGCAATGTCTACTTAGCCAGTAAGAAAAGTTAGAAGGTTGGTGATTCGAACGGAGAGCCGATGCGAGAGCGTACGCAAAGGAAAGAGTGAGAAGCAAAGTGGCAAAGCAACGGAGCGTTGTATTATAGAATAATTAATTTTAACAATATATTATTAAAATATTGATTAATATATAATTAATTTTTTTAAAAAAAAAAATTAGTTTTATGTTTGAAAAGTACTATACAAAGTAGACAAATCAGTATATTTAAAAGATGGTGCCTTTTTTGTTTTCCTCCTGCTCCCCGCTACCCGTTTTTTTCCTATTGTGCAGCTTTCTACCTTACACTTTAGTAACTTTCACGTTCTTATCTAAGGTGAAACGGTAGTCCGCTGCCAGCGTGGCAATTTCGCGTCACCTAGGATGTCCTCGGTGACGTTCACGGAGACGGACACATCTATGTGGACATTGCCGCATCTTTTGTTTCACATGCGTGTTTTGGTACCCTCCCACCTCTACTATTCATTATTGACGCGTGTACATCGTCACGTTCAAGGGGACATTATTGGCTAACACTAAGGCATCAACAAAACACGTCGACATTAATGGAGATATAACAAAAAAACACAGGTTTTTTGTAGTGATGGCTAATTAGGGTTAGGGAAATTGTTAAATGTGCAGCAACCCTAACTTGAAGGCAATTGCCTCGTTGACGATAGGGAGATTATTGTGTGATGCCTGCTATATCGGCGCGAACAAGGCGGAGAACGTATTTGACCCTGTCATCGACATTGTTGTATATCGTAGGACTAGCCAAGTAATACTACAAAAAAAATATCCTTTGGAGGTTTGAAGTAATGTAGGTCGAGTATATCAACGCCATGTTTTTATTGTACAGAATGTACAAAATCTACATATCGCAGTCGGATGCGTTGGCGTACTAATAAATCATTCAATAGACATGCAGTTCAAAATCAAAAATGATACTGTATTTAAAAGAATTGATATTATGCGAGTAGATTGAAACGTCTAGTACTCTCCATACTATCATACCACACAACCAATATCCTACTCCAAGTACAACTATCACCATAGGTATTCCAACATTTACCAAAATATCGCTGGTATGATGTCGTAACGTATGAGTCTACTCAATGCTCAACGTCAAACTTCGAGTATTGCGTTTTTGACTTGGTCGTGTAATCGATCCCTTGGCTCATAACTCTTCTTCCATTGTTTCCACTTGTCGACAATTATCATCTCCCTAATGTGGGTTGTCTTAATAGGGATCGATAGCTTTACGCTTATTCTTCCCGCATTTGCCCTTCTTCCCTTCCCATATCTCCGATGCCTTCTCAATTTTTCCGACTGTTTCATGTACAATGTTGTCAATACTATCGCGTGACCTAAGAGACATGCCACCCTCATCACTTTGTGCCTTTTTTCAGTCAAAAACTATTTTGTCAAGCGCATCGTCAAACTTCTTCAGTTGGTCCCAATAGTGTAGCTTAGAATCTTTGAAGGATTCCTCAGAAAAAGTGTGACGGTAACGAATAGCTTCCTCTAGCTTGATCGATACAAGTGCCCTCCCTACTGGTGTTTGGTCGTACATTTTGTACTCCTAGAGTTCCCCAAAATCTTGCTCTATTTCATCTCTTGTACCGTCGCCTTGTACCGCAACTTGGGGCTTTGGAAACCGGAAGAAGCGATTACGCTCTATACTCCAATGTTCTTCGAAGTTCCTGCAGAAGAACTCCCGCTCCTTAGCATTAGAAATTTCACGTGCCCTCATCTCCACCTCATAGTCATGGGTCATCCATGAAAACTCGTCCAAATCGGCATTGGCCTCCGTAAAAAGTTGGTGAGTCAATGTCACCGAGTTCCATGTAATTGGTTTACCCCAGTCAAACCAATTCACGCATTTCTTAGGTAGTTGGTCTAATGGTAAAATCCACCAATTAAACTCATGCCCAAGGGGCATTAAGTGTTGTAGCCCCATCATCTCATAAAACCGAGAACCAATTGGCGAGCGACAAATAACACATTGTCGGGAGTTTAAAGAGGCCCTCACAATGCAAGTTATGTGGAACTTGTGATTATAGTGGCCCAACTCGAAAGCCCCCTCCGGTCCAAAATGGTGTTGACAAATGGAACACTTCTCCTTCGAAAATTCCTGGGATGGTTTGCGAGTGTGGATGACCTTCTGCTTGGTTTCATCCAAATGGGAGGAGAGTACATCGTACGGCATCCACCCCTCCTCCACCTCTAGTGCCCAATCAATGATCTCTCCCTTATTCTTGGTATTGTGTATTCTGCGATCCATCATTTCTTCTATGCTGCGCTATAACGTGATCTTCGTTGCATCCTAGCCGCTCTTGGCTGCTGCCTCCTTGAATTCCTGTAAAGATGAACGGACAATACCTTTGACATCATGGGAAATAATTGCACATTTCATCATATCTTGTTGTGCTTTAGAAACTATTGTTTCCTTATCACTTAATTTGTGAACCCACCCAAGCCACAACAATGCCTCTTCGATACGTGGTGTATCATTTCAGCCTTCGAAGTTCGGTACGGGCCTCGTCCCTTTCCCTCCTAGCCACCTCCAAATCCCGTAAAAGAATATCCATTTCTTGTGATTCATCCATTGGCCCCTTCCCTATGTTCTGCGCTTTTGGTGTTGCTTGGCTAAAGCCAATGTCCAATGAAACTGGACCACGTGTGCTTTTAGATTTCTGAGACGCCATCCCTTGTGTGGCTCCACCTTCACTTTTATTCGAGAATTTGGAAAGGACGAGGTTTAGGAATCCTCATCATCGCTCCCTAATTGCTCATCATCGCTCCCTAATTGTATTACACCATCCTTTTCTTCCACATTCACCGTCGAAGTCTTCTTCGTAGGCTTCACTTCTTCTATTTTGCTTTTCCCCTTGTCTTTTAGGTGGTACTTCTCGCAATCTTGCACTTGTAAATAGAAATTATTCATCTTGTCTAACTTTACAGTCAAGTTATCAATTATCTGTGTTGCCTCCACTAATTCCTTACTCAACGCCATGTTCTCTTTAGCTAATTGTAAGCAATCTTCCAGAGGAGGCTTAATGGAAGATACGAAAGTCTCAAACCCGAGGGCACCGTGTAGCATGCTCGGAGTGAGACTTGCAAATCCATGAGCCATCTTTAGAAGATCCGGTGCCATGGCAACTGATACGGAGGCCCCATCTTTTAGGGAGGTGCAATGTTCAACACATTATGAATTTCCTGCACCCTTTCAAAGGTTTCCCTTGCAACCCCTCCTTTGGTAGTACTGTCTAAGCCTCCTAGCCATTTCTCTAGGCACCCTTCATTCCATTTGATGCTGAAATCTAGTAAGTCCTTCAGTGATTCGTTGTTCGGCATTGACTTCAGCATTTCCATAATGTCTGAAATGGAATGATCTAAGTCCCTTGAACTACCCGGTGACGTATACACCTCCACTAATGCCAATGTACTCGGTCCAGCATCTTCCGAACAATTGTTGGAGCATCCAACTTCCGCAGCCTTGGGATGTGTAATGTATTCATTGTTCACTTTCACTTGTCCTTCATCTACGGCTTCCTTGCCCTTCGTATCGTTAGAAGATTTCACCGTGTTCCCTAAGTCTAAGTTAGGAATAATAAAGACATTGATTTCCGTAGGGTTTGGGAATATTGTTGCAAGAACGCTAGCAACTGCAATTGGCTTCTCATCCTGATGACGGTGCGATACATCATCCACATTACTGTGGACTTCTTTCGTTGCGCTACTCTTTGGGAGTGGCCACCGCCCCGGCCTGTTCGTCAATTTCTCTATGACCTTCCTCGCTTGCAGTGGATCGAGGAGATATAAATCCAAGATATCTCTTTCATTCCATCCAAGTTGGAGCGGCTCGACTTTTGTGGTGGGGTACGTACACCAACTCACCTTACGCTTTAATATCAGCTCTGCATATACCATACACAACATGGTGTAATTGAAATTGGCTTTGCTAGGCCTATGATCTCTAACATAGCATTCCAAACCTCATATGCTCGATGCATGAAATGATCATCTGTGCATGATCCTGGCTTGCAAGTAAAAGTCCACATATTCACCTCGTGCTATTCTCGGGGCCATAACTTATCAATGTGATACATCTTCACATATGTCTTGCACTTTCAGTACCCGGGACCCAAGAATTCCCATCCTACTTCCGCTACGATGTCCTTGTTGCCTAGGATATCCCAGGAACAGTTGTGGCATGCACCCTTCTTCGTGTTTCTCTTCCCGGTTCTACCATTCCGATCATGCTGCGAATCCTCCATAGCAACCCCGTCTCAAACAAAAACGTTCTGGTTTGTTTTAATGAAAACAATGAGTTGATAAATGATGATCCAAAAAATAAACGAATACAAAAACATCAAAAAATACCTCCCCACAATGAAAATAGACCCCCTTCTCCTCACCCCCTAGGCCCAACAAGCGCCCAAGTAAATTGGGGAACTGAAGCAAGCATAGGAGGAATGTTGATGAGAGTGAAGTGAGGAAAAAGAAGACAGCCATCGCCATGTGTATGGCGATGGCCGCCAACCCTACGGCCGCGGTCAATGGCCAACTGGCCGAACCTCTCGACGGTCTTTCGCGGCCATCAGGTCAGGGCTGATGGGGACGGCCGCAGGGATCCGAGCCTCCACGGCCGTCCGATCGAGGCCGTCCCCCGCCCCGGCGGCCGTCCAATCGTGGCCGTCGGGGAGGGGCCGTCTCCGTGGACGGCCCCCTTGGCCTACGCCCGTCCGATCGAAGCCGTCCTCGGGCCGTCGCCGCCATCGGATTGGACGGCCCTGCTAGAGGTCGCCCGCGGCCGCGCCGATGCTGCCGCCGCGTGGACGGCCGCGTTTGGGGGGCCGTTGCGGCCGCGGGAAAGTCACCCCCCCCCCCCCCCCCTAATTTATTTATTTTTAAATAAAAAGAATCCCCTAGTTTAAATTTCCCTCCAGAATTTGTACCAAAATCCAGAAATTTGTGTAGGAGTTGTTGTATTTTGTGGACGGTTAATGTTAAAAAAATTGCATGACGTTTGTGTTATGCTTATCAATATCTGATCATTTCAAGAACTTCATATTTCTTAGACATTCACTCCCATACTCTATCCTTTCTATTCTCATTTTGCTTCAAATATTTTTCATTGGATCTAGGATGTAGTAATACAATATTTGTTTCTTTTTTTGTTGTGTTCAAATGGTCAATTGTTTAATTAAATATTTGTTTTGTGTTTGAAATTCAAAGTGTATTTCTATTTGAGTAATCAACCAAAATATGTTGTTATATTCCTTCATGAATATATTCATTCCATTTATTTTATAACAATTCTCCTTCTCTTGTTCATATTTCATTTCGTAAATATGTAATTTGGCTTCTTTTACTTTTGATACTCTGAATCTAGATGGAGTTATTAAAGTTTTCCTAAACCATTTCTCTATTACAATGCGTCTTTATTTTTTTTCCTATTTTAATCCGTACTTCTTTCGACGTCATATATTGTAATTTATATTCCTTCATTTATAAATTTATAGTTTTACATTTCATTTTCTAATTTCTATTACTTTTGTCTTCCGTTAGGCTCATTCATTCATATTCTTTTTCCATGTTTTTAGCCCATGTCCTTATACGTTTGTAGTATTAAATGTCTCTTGCATTCAACTATATTCATTCTCTATTATTACTGTGGTTCTCCTATGTTTTTATTAGTTTTTGTTTTCCTTTACTCATTAGTTGAGTTTCTATTTGAACATTAATCTTTTATGGTATCAATTTTGGAAATTGTTTTATCTATTGTAATTTTTCTCAATATGGATTATATGGTAAGCTATTTTTTGTGTTACAAACTTATCCGTGAGCATCAATTCATATAGTGTTATTGTTCTTTGCTGTATTTACTTCCGTCCCTTCATCCATATATATTTTAGTAATTGCTATCTTCATCATTTACTTCCACTATAATTGATTTTGTGTGTACTCGTACATAATTATTCCTTTACCACTCCATATTATGTTTCATTCTTCTATTCCCCAGGAATGCTATCTTGTGAGCGGTGAGCAGTGAGCAGTGAGCGGTGAGCACTAAATTTTCAAATTTTTGACTATTTATTTGATATTTTGAGATGATTTTGCATGACATGGCATATACGGGACCTATGACCGTGGAAAGTGTTTTAGGGTATATTCTAAAAAGATAAGCTTCTAAATTGATAAATGTAGAAATTTACACCCGATTCATACCCGAATAAATTGTGATTATATTTTCATATATCCTATCAATCCCACGCCATGAAGACCAAGAGGAAAAAATAAAAATAAAGGAAAAAAAAGAAAAGAGAAAAAAATAAATTAATTAAAGAAAGAAAATAGTTAAAAAATAAATACTGAAAAAGAATATAGGGGAAAAAAATAAAAAAATAAAGGAAAATAAGAAGAAAAGAAAGAAATATAAATAAAACAACGAAAGATAAAAAACATCAAATAAATAAAAATAAATAAAAATAAAAATAAAGATAAAACATAAAAAAGAATTAACTAAAAAAAATAAAAAATAAAAAAAATAAATGAATACATATAGGAGAGAAAGAAGAAAGATAAAAAAACAAAAAAAAACAAAATTAGGTGAAGAACGGATATACACAACGGCTATTGTAGATGAATGTGGCTTCTAGTTTTTTGGGATGACTAATTTTTAATCCAAGTGATGGATGACTGATTTAAAGGTGCAGAATTAATTAACTGAGAGTTAATTACTCCTAAAACCGACTTGGGATTTGTGTTCGTAGGGGACCCCAAGTAATTACTAGGGATGCCCAAGTACCCCAAGTAATTACTAGGGGTGTCCAAGTACCCCAAGCAATTACTAGGGGTATTTGCATAATAGGGCAGGTAAAAGTACATGAGAGAGGTTTTAAGAAAACCACATTATATTGTGATGCCTTCAAGCTGTAACCAAGGAATGTTCAACTTCTTAAAAAAGTAGTACCATCTTCATAATTCAATCATGTATTAAGTCAATTTAAAATATATGGGCGGTAGAGAAATTCACACAAAAGTAGAGTAAAAAGAGGTTAAGGCAAAATATAAAATCCAAAGCCAAAGGTATCATATAATATATAAGTAGAGAAAACATAACAATACAGAGTAAATATGCAATGATCAAGTAGAGATCTCGTCATCGCTACAAGTACCAATCCAACCATCATAAGAATCGCTATCACTAGATAATACCACTCTGGCAACATCTGCAGCTATGTCAAGATAAATCTCAGCATCACGACAAATGCTATCTCTGTCAGATGAAATAGATGGAGAAGGAGCAGCTAAATTAGCTTGAGCCTGCATCTCTGCATAATGTGGAAGCTCTAAAGGTCTAACTGGACTATTTATCTTGCTAAGATGGCGCGAGATAATAGAGCCACCAATGTCATTCTTCAACGCTTTCTTCCGACTGCACATGACAATTTCACAGTTTAATAAATATTGAACTAAATTTTTTTAAACAAATAAACAAATGTCAAATGAATATAGAGACTTACTTACAAGAACGCTTGGGGGCAGTCTTCCTCTCAGGCTCATCATCTGATTCAATGGCACATTTCTTCTTTGGTCATGGCACAGGAATTAGAGCAGACTCAACCTCTTCCGCGCTTGGAAGAAGAGGCAACAACACATGCTTGTACAAGGTGGTGTCATACTCAAAGCCTATGACATGGCGCCGGAGACTCTTCGATGCTCGAATGGAAGCACCTGCAGACAAATCGAAGCTCAATTGCATGAGATTAAAGAATAAAAAGAAATACAAAAAATAACAATCAGAAAACAGGAAGACTAAAAAATACCTGTAGAAGCTGTGAAATCCATGACAATGTCATTCTCTTCAGTGCAGAGATCAATCAGAGCCTGCAAGAGGTTAGAAGTCTTCTCTCTAGGACCTCTGAATGGCAAACCTGTCTCTGAATTATAAGTCAGAGACTCTGCAGTTATCAAATTAGTACAGTGACCGTCAGTAGAGAGCTTGATGCCTTGGGCACCAAGCTCAGCCCTATCATGAAACTGGAACTTAGACCTTGGAACACCCTCCTCCGCATTCTCCATCTTGATGAAGCACTTGACCATAAAAGTCTTGTGCTCCCGTGGATAACGGTCTGGAATAGTCAATGGCAGGCCATTGATTGCAAACCACTTGGCCTCCTCTTGAAAGTTAGCCCACTCTGCCCAGGAAATAAGCTCATTCAAAATGAACCTTGAATCAGGGTAGAATATAATCAAGGCTCCATCATCCTGCAGAAACTGCATAGCAAACTCAAAATGGGCCTTAATCCACGAAGACTCCATTTTCTTCCCTGCTGAAATCTTGGGGTGCTTGTTCCAGAATGGAATCTCCCCATCCTGCCCTAAACCTGGAACTGGTAAATCCTCTGGAACATCAAAAATGATGAGGTCCACAGCAGCCTCAGCCTCTTCACCTCCAAAATTCCTAGCCTTGCTACCGAGATTCTCCTTGATCCAATCGTTCACCTTGATCCAAACCTCAGGCTCATCCCCCTCTGATAGATCATTAAATAGCTCCAAAATGCCCATAGGGGAGTCATTGATGATCTCAACCCTAGTGTCTACATCATCCAACTGCGAGCATGGAATGGTGTAGATAGTCTGAGAAGGCATGGGGGTAGAAAAAAGAGGCACCTGAGGAGCTACAGGAACTATGGCAGCAACCATGCTGCTACCTGAAGGAGAAATGCCAACATGAGTCAACATCTTCTCTGGCCCTTCCTTCAAAACAAGCTTGGCAAGCTCCCTGTTCCTTGCTGCCAATTCTCTCTTGAACTTGACTCCTTCCTCCTTCTCCTTCTTCTTGTCCTCCTTCTCCTTCATCCTTGCCTCAGCCTTTGCCTTCCTCTCTGCTAGTTTCTTCCTTTGCTTCTCAGAAAGAGAAGCATCATCACCAACCTCTGAGGCATTCTCCTCCAAATTCATGGTATTCTCATCTCCAAGCTGCAGCACCAAGTTGTCACAGCTAGCCTTCAAAGCTCTCTCATCCCCAGGGCACTTCTCATTCTCCTTCAATTCAAGGTTCCAGGGACATTGAACAAGATGTGGAGCTCGAAAATGCCTCCTCTGATAATCTGTAAAAATGCACTCAGAACTAGAAATATCCACCCATTTCTTAAAACGCTGTGGAATATCATTCCTATCAATGGCACCCTTAACTACCAACTCCCTCCAGAAGTACCTCAATATAACCCTCTTCATAGCATTCTCAGCCCCTGCTTGGTTGAGAAATGGCTCTTTCTTGGTAAAAGTGCCAGCCTTAGGGAAGAAACCAGTGAAGGCCTTCCCCCAGAGAGTCAGAGAATGAGCCTCAATCCACGAGCCAATATCATCTACAGGATTAGGTAAATCCGTGGTCCTGAGAACTATGATATCCTCCTCTACAATCTTGGCATAATAAAGGCTAGCCTCTTCTTCTAACTGCGGGATAAGAAACAAACCAAAAATATTAGAATCCATTACATTAGAAAGAATGTGGTATTAATTTCAATTGCAACATTAGAAGACATAGATCAATTCAATTTATAGGAGAAGTAATGATTGTGCTTACCCCAGCCCAGAAGGCTGCTTGATCAATCCACACTCGAAGAACTAAATCTGAAGCTGGTGTTGGAGGAAAGTTGTACTCCACCCGACTCTGCTTGCTCATGTTCCACCACTTTAGCCATCTCTCTTTGTACTTGGGAGCAACCCTGGCGCTTGCAAAAAGTTACAACTTCTCCGGGGTCATTTCTGCGTCGCTCTTATAAACATCAAAATGGCGAATGATCTGCAGAAAAGTAAACAGTCATTTCAGTCAGGTAGACCTCTGAAACATACCCACGAAGAAAAATATAGTTCCTTTGAAAAGAACATAATGAAGAACATATTGACAAACAAAATCGTGTTTGAGTGAGAAATTAATAATTCACAAAAACACTTTCCTCCTTGCAGCAAGCAGTAAACATGAGACACGACCCTAAGCCTGCATTAAGCACGCATTAATGAACAAATTTCGCAAAGTCGGCAAAAGCAAAACAACATATATCTATATTGAAAATTAGCGAAAATCGAATGCACGGCTGCGTGCTCGATGCACGCAGCAGCTCAAACAAGTGCATAATTAAAAAAAAAAGCGCCCCAGCTGCGTGCATCAAGCACGCAGCGTTGCAGTCTCGACCCCACTAGTAAACATTAGACTCATGGGGAAGATGTACAAGCAGCATGCATACGAGCCACAGGCAACGTCGACAGCAAGGAAATCTGGAAAAAAAAAGATCAAGGCACGAGCCGAGCTCAAAACCGAGGCCTTAAAACAAAAAAAAGTGAAGTCTCGGAGAGAGCTCCAGGCACCCCTCGGATCCGAGGGAACCTCCGGGGGTGCCCTGTGAGACTGCTTTTTTCGACAACACCTCCTCACACCTACACCCGAGGTGAGAGGCAATTGTCTTCCCAAACGAAAACTCAATGAATGGCTGCGTGCTCGATGCACGCAGCAGCCCAAACAAGAGCATAATTAAAAAAAAAAGCGCCCCAGCTGCGTGCATCAAGCACGCAGCGTTGCAGTCTCGACCCCACGAGTAAACATTAGACTCATGGGGAAGATGTACAAGCAGCATGCATACGAGCCACAGGCAACGTCGACAGCAAGGAAATCTGGAAAAAAAAGGATCAAGGCACGAGCCGAGCTCAAAACCGAGGCCTTAAAACAAAAAAAAGTGAAGTTTATGGAAATAAAAATACCTCTTTTAAGAAGCCTTCGCCATTAGCTGGGTTGGCAATGGCCAAGTATCGGTCCAATTTAGTGGAGAGGGATGTCTTCTTCGCCGCTACTGCCTTCTTCGCAACGGCAAGGAGCTCTGAAGGACTTCCCATCTTGTCCTCTCCGCGACCTGTGACTAATGAGTCCCTGTAGATTCTGATAGCTTCCTCTTGGGCGGCTGATATTTCTCTCTAAAATACATTAATTACTTGTTAGTATATAGGCTTTGACAATAGATGAGGTCAATACTGATAAATATTTGACAACTTAAATCCATTAAACATTCTCACCTCGTATAAGAAGTCAATGAATGCATCATATAAGAGATGATACCACTTTCTGTTCTTCATACGCCTCCACTCTATTATGCTTGCTTGCAAATCTTCATCTTTCACCAGACCCTTCAACTGGTCAAAATCCAACAGACCTAGCTGTTGGACCCGCTTCACCTCATGGATCCAATGCTGAACAACATGGTCTACTTCATTTTTTCTGCAAGAAGTTGACAGGCAATCCATTAAATTGAATTGTAAATCAAATGTAAATTAAATAAATGGGAAAAATTCAAAACTTTCATATACTTGAGTCACTAATGAGTTTAAACTTAATGAATTACTTACTTGTTCCAATCTGTCATGGCGTGCAACAACATATTGCAATTTGCCGGCGTGACGTTGATGATGATTGAACGGGCTGAAACATGGAAAGAAGCATCATGCTTGTGGAGAGAATTGATCAATTCTGAATTTCTGACCAAGCAATATGGCGATGATTCCCGTCCCACACATAGAAGTAGCGATTGGAGTATTTCTTCAAGTCTGGATTTGACAGCAACCGTGCTTCAAACTCAAGGTCCTCCTTTCGCCATAAATCAGACCAGGAAGACCTGTCAGCCTCGGTGACACTTGACTCTTCCATCCTAAAGCTCTTCAGTGATAGATAGAAGCACAATGAACCTCGCTTGTATCCGTGGCTGAATTCGGCCTTTAGCTTCTGTATGTCGGTCTTCAATGGCTCCCTCACATCCGACATAGGTATCATCCTGCACAGTGGCACATCAATCTCCATGCCTGGTATGTCAACTGCATCCTGGAGAGCAACATGTGAACTTCCCTTCACAGCCTTGCGGAGCTGATCTTCCATTTCGGCAAGACCCACGTCGATACAGTCCATGGCCGTAGACGGGCTGCGCACCTCTTCCATGCCCTGGTCACAGCTCATCTGCAGTTAGCAACAATAAAAAAATGTTAGCCCAAAGCGATCGACTTGCACTGCAGCTTCTACTGCATTTACCAACACTTATAACCTGAGCCCACGACACCCATTCCCATTAAGTCATTCGGTTACTGCCACAGAATCATAGTATCCAGGCACTATAATGTTTCCGAAACACTTACTTCAATTCTGTAATGAAACATAGCCACATTTCCTTTCCAGATTTCCTTTCCAGAGACAACATAGATGGAAATTCGAAACACAAATTTCCGAGAGAATACTTTGCATTGATCAAAGTTCAGAATTGAAAGTCACAAAAGCACAAATGTCTTGCGAGGTACACTTAGTTGTTTGGCCGAATAAATTAATTTTTAGAACATATGTAATCCGGTGTTACAGAACAAATTTGTCACTCTATTGGACTGATCGAAAGGTACAATGTCTCATTAACTGGAAGGAAATTAGGCAAACCGAAACACGAAATTTTCTGAGCTCTAGAAGTTCTGGTCACCACTGATCATTAATCTAAATGCATCGAAATACTAGACAGAATTTGACAAAAGAATCAGAACAAAAGTCACGAACTGATCATGCAGCAATCTAACGCCCCTAGCTTCAGCTTCAACGAAGTTATGCGTGTTCTGGAGATGGCCAAAGTTGCTGAACCGCTTCAGTAGTTTCTTATGGTTAGACTGTGAAATTAAGTGACCAATACAGTTCAAGAATACATTATATGAATAGCGGAATTGATTTGTTTTGTCTTCGTGATGGATTTGGAATCCGCAGAACATAAATAAAGGTCACTATTTATTTATATATTGTCCACCTCTCGAATGTGTTTGTGGTAAAATTAAAGCAAAAAAAAAAAATCTCCCAAGGTTAGGGAATATTCTTCTCTTGGATCCGAGAGAAGAATATTCCTTAATACCTTAGAAGTATTCTTCTCTCGTTTCCGCGACCACAGAAATACAATAAAAAAAATTTTAAAAAAAATTGGATATACATTCTGTATGTGACTTAAACAGTACCCTAAACCCTCCAACCATTCACATTTGATTGAATCCACGGTTATAGGGTCTACTTTATTTGCATTCATATATTGCAACGAAGTGTCCTAAATTGCTCATCATTGTTTGATTGCTCTCAAACAAATTCAAAAAAAAAAAACTAAAAATTCAAATTTTTAGGTAAAAATTTGAAAATTTAGTGCTCACCGCTCACTGCTCACCGCTCACCGCTCACAAGATAGCGTCGCTGTTCTATTCCCATTCCATTTGGCGTTATTGTATAATTATTTTTTCGAACACTATACCATTACGTTATCTATTTTTTAATTCATATATTTTTTTACTATGAATGTAAGTAGATCTAAAATACCATATCTCGGACCACATTTTTTTTCACACATAATTTTGTATCAATTTATTCCTTTACTATCCATATTTGAATGACTTCAACTAGATACCCAATACTAAATTTTCTTCTAGTATTCTACTTTGATCCTCCCATCATATGTTTGTTCCATTCTATTTTAAACATAGCTTACATTCAATTGTTTTATTTTGGTATCATTAAATCCTTTACCCTTTGTATTGTTGTATGATGTTAAATTTTTATTATAGAACTTATTTTTCTTTAGATCATATAATTCTTATTTTATTCCACTTCATTTTTCATTACAAAATATTCTTGTTGTTCTCTTTTTTATTAGTTCCCTTTACTCTCATATTCTAAACCATTATTTTGGTTATTGTAGTATTTCCCAAAATACAAAATTATAGGAGTATTTAGAATCCAAGAAAGCAAATTCTCAACAGTGACTTAGGAAAAAAATACAGTATAACAATACACATAAAAAATATAAATCATATGTAGAGAATAAAATCTAAATAATTTTCTCTTAGTTTAACCAAGAGGATAAGAAAATAATGTAAGGCTATTAACTACATACATATAGTTTGTACCGCTATTAAAATTAAAAAAAAAAAATTATTTGAACTTGCCATGTTCATACAATGGATTTTGATCTTGAGTTCTATTTTATTCAATTCATTGTTGAAATTTAGTCTTTCAAATAGATTTTTCATTTTGGTAATTTTTTAATTTGCACATACGTAAGCGTATGTGTTTCTTTGAAAGAACCTCACTAAGATATAAATCGTTAGACACACAATGTATATGTTTTGTTACATTAAATGAATTATATTCTTCTTAGTAAACATGGGCACTATATTTGCAAGGGTTGAGACTTGTATCTGAGCGGAGAGCGGAGAGCAGAAAATGGGGTCTTGAATATAAAAATAGAATTATTTATACTAAAATTAGAAGTCAAAATAAAAAATAAAAATATTATGAGAATATTCTAGGAAATATTTCCTTTTTAGTAATTTAATTTAGCCATAGAACCGTGGACTAATTTGATAGTATAGTTGAAAAAAACTAGATTTTTTTCCTATTTCCGTGCGTTAATTGTGCTGTAAAATATGTTGACGAAGTAAATAAAAAACTATGCTTCATTTCCATCCTTGTGTGTAGGATGAATGTCGTTTGTGAGTATATTGTCCGGTTTTCAAGGGCACCAAGCACCTTACTCGTGGATATTTAAGCTTGAGCAATAAACAGTTTCTTCCTCCTTGTTCATTGTTTTTTTGAAACAAGTCTCAGTAAGAGTAGTCTACGGTTATGGAAGACGCCGAGGTTATTGTTCTCTCACTTGGTGATGTCGTTGGCCCATTTCAACCATATGTGGAGATTGAAGGGGAAGAGAAGGCGAATGGTTGCAGCCAAGGGCTTATTGTAATGGATGATGTGGATGTAGGATCAGATTTTAGAGGAGAACCTTCTGCTGTAATAGAATCAAGTGATATCGTGGTGCTTGAAGAGGCGGATGTGCCTCTACCAGCCCATGCATACTCCAAGATTGGAAAGATCCCGCTGTGAACTTATTCTAGGTAAACATTGCGTGGAAAGAATGTAGGTGGACCATTGTTGAAACGTTCCCACCTAGGTCAATTGCTAAGTATGACACCAACAATGAATGTTAATGTAGCTTGTCCTGTAGTACAACCGGAGGTTGGTAGTTACTAGTTATGCTGAAAATGCAAGGGGTAAGCTTAAACACATTAAGTTATTGAATAAAATGGCTATTAACAACTTTTGGTTGGCATTAATAAAGTGCATCTGTCAGTAGATACGTCGAGATACGTAGTGCCCTTCTCCTAGTTCGAAGGTCTTTTCATACAATGCAATCAATATAAATGACAAAACCTTTATATTGAAAAGGCAAAACAAATTCTGTGTTGCTGACTCAGTACAAGGAATGAATAAAACATGAATGACTAAGCAACCCCACTGACCACCGTCCACTGTGAGAATGCGTGTCCAAAAAGTAGTCTGACTCCTATTTTTTTGCCAAGGAGTGAGTTAAAATTCCGCTCTCTAGAAATAGTTTGACCTCGTTGAAGCCAAAGGTAGGCACATAGATGAAAAGGTCGGCGTCTGGATCACGGTTGCAAACCTCCAAAAGGATGTAGTACACATGCTTGCAATAGGAGAATTGAGTCCGTCCTCGGAACTTAGTCATGGTCTTCCTCAATGCAGGGCAAGTGCAACCACGGTAAGAGCTGACAATGATCTGGTACTGTGTGATGATTGAAGTAACGCCCGGATCCAACTCGATGATGCAACCATTGCCCGCGTGAGGTATCATAGTGATGAAACGGAGGCGAGCTTTGAGGGAGTTGGAGGAGCCCATGAGAGGCGTTGTGCCGGATTTAGATTAGTGGCAGTGCATTTCACCATCTTGCCGTCTCTCTTACCAGGGTAATGGGCAGCTTCTGCACGATCATACAGAGAACTAAGAAATGCAAGGGGCGGGCCACAGGAGAAGAGGCGTCTTGTGGAAACAGGCTTCTTTTGCTGGAGTTGGAATCCAGCTGCTTTGAGGGTAAAGATTTCAGTGAGCTTGAGGTTTGTGCATAGTTTTACCGACCAAATCTCTAGAATCGGAGACATCTTTTGGTCCATAGAGTATCTAGCAATCCACTTGCGTCTTGTGCCTTTCACGCACTTCTCAATGTCATCGGAGCAGAAGAACTCTGTCCTCTCAGTGTTCTTGCGTATGTTAGTCTAGACTTAGGTGTAGGTATGTGTTGCAGTGGAATTAACGCCTCTAACAATTCTCTCAGTACACTTCTTTTTTGTGACAGCTTTCTGGGCCCAACAACACTTGACGAAAGTCTTGGGAAGTCTCGAAATGTGTCACTCCTTGATGTCAACCTTGGTTTCTTCAATTGAATTTATATGGCGAATGCCACCCTCAGTAAGGACTCTGTGGTGACGCTGGGGTACTCTGAGAATGTGCAGCGAGAGGTTGAATTTCTTGTACTTCGGTATCATCTTCCGTATCGACTTCTACAATGATGGGCATCTGCACGGTGCGAGCACAGATTGCACGTGTTTAACCCCTTGGATGAGAGAAGTTTACCTTGTCCAAACAATGTGACTCTTCCTCAGCTACAAGGGGTAGGTCGGCCTTCCGCTTGACGGACCCAAACACTTCCTCACCAGCCATGCAAGGTTGACGTGTGTAGAACTCCTTTGCTCCGAATATCTCCAATATGGGGTCTTCAAGCACTATAGGATTTCTTGTTAGCTTCGCCCTGCGTTCAACCATCCTTAGCTTGAGTTCCATCTTACATGGTCCCGTGTTGCCCACATCACCTTTCAAAAACTAGTAAAAGTTGACAACCTCTGGAAATCCACGAATAGAGTTGTCCACTGTAGCAACATACAGATTGCCTCCCTTGTTTTCTGAAGCCTGAAGCCACTTGTTGTAAATTGTTTTGGCTAGGTTATATTAAGGCATTTCTGCAATTTCTTCCTCTGTAAATTTCTGCAAGGGAAACACGCAAAGTATTTAGATTTGATGAATTAACTCTGATAAGAGGGACATATCTAGAAAAAAAAATAGAAGAGTAAAGAATTAACATACCCTAGTCATGAATCCTCCTCACTGCCGATAGCGAAAGTGCCAGAATGCAAGCCAGAGCTCTAGCTTGCATAGGGCCTCCTGAAACACTGCTCCGGCGGATATCCACCAAACTCGCACTCCGTGGTACAAAGTATCCACTTGTTCCATAGTCCTCGTTGTCATGTAGCGGTGACACATCTTTTTGTGTTGTTTCCAAAGCTCTTTGGGGATGTGCTTCTCCGTGTATTTGACCATCTTATGAGTCCAGTGAAATTAGCAAGTCTTCTTTCACTCCTCCGTGCGGTCTTCCTTCTTCCCATTCCCGTAGATGATCCGAACCGCATTCCAGTTAGCTTGAGCGTTGTTGCCCGTGAAACCTTTGAATTTTGGCGCTATAACGCCATTATTCTCGATGACAAGGTTTTGATTTTTCCAAAAAATAATTTTAGCCTCATAGAGTCATAGTCTTCAGACTACACATCACAGTTGGCAACTAAGATGTATTTTAAAGGTTTTTCATTACAAACCCTATTGTCAGTAAAAATATATTAATATAATAAATATGATGACATGGCAGTAGATTGAGTCGTACACATGGTAGTCCATTGTGGTCCACTATCATACCCGTTTGAAACTTTGACATGGTCAAACATTAGCCAGGTATTCTCAAGATCTCTACCGAACTGCATTCTTCTAACTAAGTTAACCCCACTATGTGACCCAATTTCAGATATCTTGAAGATCTATACCTTGTCACGATCAACGCCCTGGCCTGGAAATTTCTTCTCTTAGACAAAGGCCCATAATTGATTTCACGCAGTTTGGTAATAGCGTTCATGACACCGTACCTTCTCAGCTGCCGGAAGGTGATTACCATGTTGTGGATGTTTGGGAAAGCCATGTCCTTGCATCGGTCTGGTACAAAAACAAGCTCCTCCATGCTCACCTTCTTCGTAGGCGCGTCCTCAGGTTATAGGAGATAGCTGCCGATCAGAACTTTGCTCGCCTCCAACACAACTGCACGCTTCGTAACTTGAGGAGTCTTCTCAACCTGCTCTTCTATTAAGCTACTGATCTCCGCCTTAGTGTCTCTATAGTCTTCAACCTTGACTCGGTGATGATGAGTTCTTAGGTGGATACACGCTCTGGTCTACTTGAGTTTGCCAACGACGTAATAAATATTAGCTCCACATGTAGTAATACATGCTGAAGGTTCTTTACATACCTTGTTGAATCAACTGAGGTGGCTGATCCACCAGAAATGCTTGGAGGGTACAGTATTCAAACTCACTCTTGTTTACCTCGAAAATTCATACGGACACCTAATTTTTTATACTTCCATGTAGATTCCCTTGTATCTGTCGTGGACCAAAACCTTAACGGCAAAACAGGGGAAGAGCGGCGGTACAATTACATCACGTAATATCCACGTCAAAATTAAAGGAATTTTAAAAAAATTGTTGACACGTCGGACGATACTGCTCGCCCTCTGTGGATGCTCATCAGTGACTGTAAGATATTTCCTTTGATTTAACTTTTACACCTCTTAATTGGCCATTTTGGGACCGTGAAAATTGCTCTGCTCTTGCTAACGCGAGAGCAAACTTGAGTTTTAGTTGAAGTGTTATATGCGTTTAGCGTTCTCCAAAATGGCAAGGCAGAGCACATTTTTGAAGAGCTAGGAGAAGATTTCTCCGTTGCTGGAGTTGCAGTGGGAAGGCAATGATGCCCACGCCCACCAAACCGAAGTCCAGCTGGGTATGGCGAGCATGGGTGCAGATGCTCTAAGTCCTCCATCGGTAAGAATCAGTTTCTTGCAAAATTCTGTGAATTTCAGATAGTCACAAAGAAGTCCAGATGTTCAAAGTTTATGACACCACGAGCCGACTCAGCAGGAAGTCAACTTGGATAGCTTAACTTATCCAGATTGTACAATTTCGGAGAATAAAATATGCATCTCCTGATCTCCGGACACCCACTTCGCTAGATTCCTTCACACAACCCTGCATATCCCACTCATATCCGGGCCTCACTGCTCTTACATTCCATGTAAGGTAAATACATCATTTGTCGCCATTTGAACATGAACAGTACTTGTCTTTCTAGAATCTAGATATCCTCATTTCAACATGTGATTTATGTCAGCGTGGAATCACGAGCTTGCTTTTCTCAGCACTTTTGTCCATAGCGGTTCACAGAAAACAGTCTCACTTTCCGTTATGCCGGGTGAGGTACGAATCTTGAGCTAACATTCCCAGTTCCCACGTACTCATCTGCCGAGCACCAGCCAGAATTAGTCACATTGCGGGTTACTCTTCTAACCCGAGCAGGAATTTACAAGGCAATAAGTCACATTAGGGTGGCTTGGCGTCGATCGTCGAGTACTTCGAGCGTCACCAGATTCCGGACGAAGCATCACGGATTCGATGACTCCTGTCTGAGGTGTCCACGCCGAATCTCCAGTCAGATGGTACTTACCCAGCAGCACACCTCCAGTACTTACCAGTTGACAATCTTAGCCAGATCCTAGTGGTGTCCGTAAAGCTTGGGATCGCTGATGGATCACTCCCAACTGTCCGAATATATAACATACAATGTGGGCACTGTGTGATCTTGTGGTCCTGTCCATGAATACATGATCAATGCTCACTGCTGGTTTTGAGCCTTCGTTGAGTTTGTAGAGGGGACGAGATGATGGGGAGATCGATGATATGCGCGGCAGTGTTGGTGCTGATGCTGGTGCCAGCACCGGTTCCAGTGATAGCAGCAGTTGACAATGTGGCATTCCAGTGGACGGACCTGCTAAGCACACTGATGTGCTCTCAATTCGCCGCGCCGTTAACCGCCGGCATCCAGCAGCAGCTCCACCTTGCGCAATGGCACTCGCTTCTGGCTCTTCGGGGAATTGGAGGCGGCACCACAGAGGAGGCCGTCGTGGCGTACGCCAGTTGGAAAATCCTCGGTCACTACTTCTCATTTGCCCAGGTACGTACCAACATCCAAACTCGTCCTCCGATTTGTGACTTGCCCTCTATATCTCATTATGTGTTGGACGACATATCTCTCGTACGTGTCGTACCAAAATGAACACTTAACAGTTTAAGATTATATGTTGAAATGAGAGATACTACAATAAGCGATACTGATGGTCATATATGTTCGTTAGAATACATGATTGTCAGTTTTACATATTGGCCGAAGTATTAATGATGTTGAAACTCTGGGAAGTAGGAGTGGTGATTGGCAGATCTATGTGAGGTATTGGTTGGTGACTGAAACTTACGGCTAGAGTTTGTTGTGCAGGTGCTGGACCTGCAGATTGGTCCTCTGCTGGACACGCAGCTGCGCGAGGCACAGGTGACGCTGCCCCAGCAGATTCTGGCGCAGCGGATCGGAGAGACAGTGGCGATGAGCATGATAGCGAGGCGGGGAACCACGTCGTCAGAGTTCACGCTGGGAGCCGTGAAGCGCGCTCTCAAAGCGGCCGCTCGCCCTCCGCCCACGGGCGTGTTCCGATTCTTCGACGACTCCCCAGCGGGCCAGGACGCGGCCACGTTCTTCTTTTCCGTCATGACTCTGTGGAGACCGTTCGTTATCCCAGACCCAGTTGTGTTTGTGGAAACTTACCTCGCGAACCTGAGACCACCAAAGATCCCTTCCAAGGAATGGGACGACAATTGGGAGGGGCTGAAGAATATCGGCCGCCTCGACTGGCCGGGACGCACCGCGGAGATGAACCTCACGGCGAACCTGATCGGGTGCCCGAGGGTGAACAACAACAAATGTCACTTCGAGCAGCAAGCGACTGCCGCGGCGCAGTCCGCGCTTCCGAATGGGACTTCGCTATACGATTCCGTGCTGCTGCTGGCTAAGATCAGCGTGACGCAGTACGATGCCGGGATTGCGCAATCCATTCTGAAATATGGGTTCTGGTTCTGGCGCCCGTCCCAGGCGTACCAGGAGGGCGACTCCAAGCACGCGCCCATCCCCAATTGGACTCCGTTCTTGCCCACGCCGCTGGAACCCGAGTGGCCTTCTGGCACCGTCACCTTCGTTTCCGCTGGAGCGCGTCCCTTGCAGACCTTCATCGGCAGCGGCAAGAAGGTAACACAATAAACTTACAGTCGTATTGCTAACTTACATTGTCAAACCCATATGCTTCCCTGAATTCAAGATCATCGTACAAGAATTATTTTGCACCAGCAAAGTCATGGCACACGAATGCTAGCTTTGAGATTGAAAATGTGCGTACAAATGGCGATGCTTTGGCTGCAGGTATCATTCACCATTGAGGGTGGAGGGACGTTCGATTGCGAGGGGTTCGTGGGTGATCCCGTTCCAACGCGGAGCTACCCGTCGTTGGAGGCATTCGTTAAGGAGGCGCAATTGTCCCGGATGTACGCGGGTGCACATTTCCAGGACGCCGTGAACGATGGTGTAGTCGTGGGCAACACGGTGGCGGATTACGTGGAGTCGCATTGGGGTCAAGTGACGCCGTCCGGGACGTTGCCAGACCTTGCATTTCTCAACGTCATGTTCACGGTGCCCAACAAGACCGGCGATTTCACTCCCAGAAGCCTGGATGTTAAATAGATTTTTATTTTCTGTTTCTTCACAGGGGCCGTGTAGTACGTGCTTGGGTGCTTGCTTGCCGTGAGTCTGATATCATTTCCTAGCATTCGCTTGCAATGACCGGGCGTCACAAGCTCACTGCACTTTCCTATTTCGATCATCAATAATACATGTGTGTGGGACTCGGAGACTTTTCACTGACAAGCTTTCACTTGTTTGATTGTGACCTTGACTCCCTATGCAGCAATGCTCACAGACAACCAAATCACTCCCATCACTAAGTGCTTCAGAAAAAGAAAATTTCATCGATGAGTGGAGCTCAAACACTGAACGTCCCGGCGAGATATGAACTCGCGTTACTGGATTCAGAGTCCAATGTCCTGACCACTAGACTACGGGACCGATCGAAAATACATTCCACGGAACTGAAGGGTTAGAAGGGCTCCTTGATTAAAAAAATTGATTTGCTAAGTACTTAATAATCCTATTCTAATATTTATGAAAATCTTTGTGTCATTTTTCTGTGATATAAGAATAGTACGACTGGCAGGTGTGGAACCTTACAAGGCCGGAAGAAAGTGCAAGTCAGGGAAGAGTATTCTCGAAAAGAGCAGCACCCAAAGCTCAGTCAGTTCCCTGCTGGATTCAGTTCACAGAATCATCGCAAATGCAACAAGATCCTCTCTCTCTCTCTCTTACTCGCCCCTCTAGAACTCTACTGCCGTTCATTCTCTCTGCTCTCTGGCATCTTCATCACCACTAACTTACATACATTGATCTTCAAGCATAAAAAAAATAAAAATAGGCAGCATTCCATTTTTATGTGGTCATAGGCTAGTTTACCATATTTTCACCCTTGAACGAATATATTTTTTGGAAAAAATAAGATTCTTCTTCCCAAAATTTAATTTTTCCACTCTCTTATTTGAAAAAAACCCACTAAAAATGGCCTTAGATGGATTTTAAAAACAAAATAATATAAGTTAATTTCTAAAAACAATAAAAAAAAATCATCGTTAAAATTTCCAATTTTTTTGTTTCCTTTTTTTGAGAAGTAATGATGAACGAACATGCTATTGACGTACGGGACCTGATATTGATATTGTCACAGAACCTAGATCTCACCCGGACTATGGACAGTGGATTCCGGATTTGGGGAACATATGTTCCCAAACGACTGTTCCCAAGTTCTCTTATCCTGTTTGCTGCATCTGCACAGAAAAGCCTCGTTCTTTTCCTCTGTTTCGAGCATTTCCAAGTTGGTTTGGGGAGCCTCCGATCGATTGCAGTGCAATTTTTTCACAGCTGCGTTTGCACAATCTGCAACCCCATTGTATGTCTTCACCATCTCTCTTTCTCTTGCAATTTTCCTTCATTTCTTTTCCATTTTTTTTCAGGGATGAGTGCTCCATGATGTGTTGGATTTGTTGACATGTTGGCTGGTGGGAGTCGTTTTTTCTGGAACTGGGTCAGGATTATGCGAGTGTTTTTGGGTGTGAGGTGACGATAGGGTGACTGTTGTGTCGTTATGATTTATTTTTCTGGAGATTTTTTGAGTCTTTGAGGTGAATTCGGTGTCATGGGATGCCTTTTGTAGCGTTTTTGGGGGGTTAGCTGCTAGGGTTTCGGCCGTGTGGGGTGTTTTTGTGGTATTCACATGTTGTCCTGCTTCGAATTTGGACATGAAGTGTTGGTTTTCTGAAATGTATAGCACCGTGCTGTTGCATATTGTCTGGGAGGAGATTCCGCGTGAAATATCATAAAACGTGGTCAGATGCAAAACTGGAATGGGTCGCTTAGACCAAGCATTCGGAAATTATTAGGTTGGGGTTTTTGTAGTTTGGGGGTTTTAGGGTTTATCATTTCATTCAATCAAGCATAAAATTGTGACCGCACGGCGCGACCTCTGATTACTAGAGTGGTAATTCTTCTGAGTACAGAGAATTCAGTTCTCGTTCAATGACTGAGCCGTTGTCTGATTCTTCGCTGAAAGTAGATTCTAGCTGCTGGCTCGGCCGAATTATAACCAGTGAAAATCAATGTGAATTGGTGGAGACTTGAAGTGCTGCGGCATTCCTACTTGGGTCTTTTGTGTAAATTGTTACAGTGAGCTAGAGCTCTGACGGATTGATTCAGGATTGACATTTGTGTGTGTTGAGTTGCAGAGGATGGCAGGCGGTAGCAAAGTCAAGGAGCAGGATGGGTATGTCCCACCATGGAGACAGCCTGCTCCGAAGAAGGAGAAATTTGACAACCTGAAAATGAAGACCGTGAGGGAGCCCGGTAAAGGATCCACCATGCATGCACCAGCAGCAGCTCGTAAGAAGGGTGGATTGCCAACGCTCGACGACGCGAAGCCAAGCATGTTTGAATTCGATGAAGACCTCACCCTTGCTTTTTCAAGGAACTTCCAGGTATCAACTGTGACTTGCAGCTTGTGAAAATTAAGTTCCATCTGTTCTCTGTTTTTCTTCTCTCTTTCGAGCATATTTAGTGGATTCGGTGAAGAGCTTAGGGCTCACCAGGGATGAATTCTTTTCCTGAGAAAGTATAATTGCTGGTGGTGTTGCAGTTTGTGAGAAGGGCGTTGAGTCTAGACACCCTTCTTCTGCCCTTGCCACCCCATGTAGCGGGGAGCGTTGCACGAAATGTCGGCTTCTTTACCCGTATTTTTACGCAGTTTTTTGGTAAGTTTTTTCCTTGCTTTTGGTGAGTGGTGTCAGTAGGACTGTTAGTGCTCGTTGAGCAGAGTTGCGGTCACACCTGGTGTTTTCTTCTCCGTGCCTCACAATCTTTATGCAAGATATTTTAGAGGTTTAGGATGATGATAACACCATATGGTGCAAGACTTGGGAAATTCGTGACGGATAATGTCTACGAATAATGTCTAATCTGTGTTGGGCATCAAGATTTGTGAGCAAAGTCTGGCTGGAGCATAACCAATGATCTGAAAATCTGAATATGTTTTGTATTTGATGTTGTGTGTAGACCCCAAGGGTATCGAGGGTGCCAGGGAATCTATGGGCCTTGGATTAGAAAGGGGTCGCAGGAAGGTGAAGGATTAGGTCGTATTTCGAATGGAATGCACGTAGAAGATCAGGAACCGTGTACCCACGCCGCTTAAGAGCTATATCCCCAGCTTCTTGGTGCATATGTACTTTTCTTATTTTAATTTCCTTCCACAGTGACGGTCTTAAAGTTCATGTACCGAAAGTATGCGATGAAGCCTTGATTCTAGATACTTGTTAGGCTAATGTTAACCCGTAGAAGTTTTTGCCACTGGTGATGTACAATATTGATTCGGATCAATCGATGAGATTGTCTCTTTTTAGGGCTTGCAGCCATACACTCTGTTTTGCCGAAGAACTTTGTAATCCCCCTTATATTTTATTTTTTTGTATTAAGCCGGTGTTCGAAGCACAAACGATAAAACTGGTGGAAAAGTCGCTCTATATCATGAAACTCTTCGGTCGCACTCAGAAACTGATAATAGTAGTTGACAAATTCTATCTCATTTGCAATGTGTGAAACCTGCTATAGCATGTAAGTGAAACCTGCTATAGCATGTAAGTGAAACCTGCTATAGCATGTAAGGGAACCTGCTTTAGCATGTAAGTGAAACCTGTGTGTTGTTGACATGAATGCACTGAATAATTAAATGTGCATAAGGTTGAGGCACCCAAAACCGATCAAATAAGAGAGTTCGCAATGATCCCTCGGGAGAAATTCTGAATGGTTATTTTTCATGGAAGGGGAAATAGAAATCATGAAGAATGCCAATTTTTTGGAAATTTTTGAAGCATTTTCTGAATTGATACAAATTTTCTAATGAACATTTTTACTTTTACACACAACCAACATGTAGGTTTCCCTAAAACCGACCACCATGACACCAAAACTTGATCACTCTACTACCACCAAAATATTCTCATATGATTCCCTTTCTACCAATCATGCTTCATACTTTCTTCTAGATCTCCCAAGATTTTAAATCTGAAAACTTGTCGAAATTGGAGAAGTCTAGTGATCGGTTTTGGGGACCCGGTTGGTTTCAGGTGCTTCAACATTAATGTTGAGAGAAGGTGCCGTCACAACAGAGCATTATGAGGTTACAGGCGTCAAAATGATACATTCTCTCTGCTACTAAATGATGAGAGCGCCAGTTTTCAGCGTTTGTTTGCAGTGCAAATGTTGATAAAAGGTGCAGTGAACATAACGTTCGGGAGAGAGTGACAAAGTTTTCTATCTGTACTTTCCAAGAATATATTCTTTTCAAGTGTGTGGGCGGGGCCTTATTCATTGCATTATAGTTTACATGATAGAGTTCTATAATGTCTGTCTAATCAGGTGTAAAGGCAAAAGAAATGTTACAACTTTCCTCTTGACATCGTCATCGGTTATTCTAATTACCAATGTGATTACAAGCCACTATCGAAGATATTGGTGTTAGTTTACCAGCAGTGAGAAATATTGCTTATTCTCGTTTATAACCTATGATTGCTATACTAGGTCTCCTTTCGGGCCTTCGTCAAACAACTCCTTCAAGTAAGACCCATCAAGAGAACCTGAAATATTAAAATTGGTCGACATAGCCATTCAGATAGAAGCTCACAAACCGGAGCAAGGAGTAGTTGAATGTGTATCCACACCGATAAAGACCAAATCATGTGAAAACTAGGTTACATTCATAAATTGGCTATACAAGAATGTTCGACAGATCTACAAGTCATAAGCTTGCTTGTGGGCAAACTTAAGCTCTGCAGGGTTGGCATTCTTTCCGATGTTCCTGTTGTTCACTCCGACAGCAGTCCTTCCAGCGTTCACCTTCTCGGGGTACACTCCGTCCTTAGGGTGCAGGTACTGAACCTCACCGTTGGGGAAGACACGGTAAAATTGGTACTGAATTTTGAACTTGGTCCTCAACCTGGCACCCAAAGCAAGGCACTGCTCCTTCCTCGCCAACTTCAACAGGTTGGGGCCGGACCTCATGATGGCAGCTCCACCTACATAACCCATAGGCATTCGATGATAAGAAAGTTTGACAAATTAAACGTCCCGGGGCGACCTAGTCTAGGTCTTATGGCAGTTGTCATCCCAAGTCCAAGGACATGTAATCTCAAATATCCATGAAAAGACATCTCCATCAAACATGTGATGGTCCAGAATTCACAGGTTCCATGTAAAACATTCCCAATCAGATGTTCGAACCATGGATAATTCAAGTTCATAACCCATTGAGCATGTCTGAATTACTCTCAAACCTACGAAGAACAATGACGGATTGACATTGGAGCATGTGAGTATTCATCCTGTACAGATTTCAGACAAATGCCAGGGCGCATACCAGTGGGCATCTCGAAGATCTGCTCCTTGGGTGACTCCCAGGTGATAACGTAAAACTCCTCAACCTGAGCCTTGCGCAGAAGCCCTCCAGTGCTTCCACCGAAGATAGGCGCCGGGGTATCGGCATTCAGGGTTGGGGGAGTGAATCCCTTGGGTGCCTCAGCAGCAGGTGCAGTGGCATCAGGGGCGGCGCCCTCAGCCGCAGCCATCATCACACGGGCTCCATTGCACACAACGGCAAGCCTCTGGCCCTGCGCATCCAGCACATACAGTCACAACCCGAAGAAACCCTCTCACTTCATACAGAAATCTCAGACTTCATCGCCACTCAAATAGATACACCACAGACACTAATCCACATGCTCGCCTCAAAGCACTTCGACTAATCGAAGATACGGACGAGTCCCAAACAGTCTCACAGATACCACTTAACATCCTCACACAACAACAGGTAGTTACAACACTTTGGCCAGTTCCTTCTCGCTCTGCTAGAAACAAACCACGCTACTCTAGACAAATTCCGGACACAACATACATGACTGTCTAGACATGAGGTGCAATAAAAGTGGTACCTGGAAGCCGGAGAGCTTGAGGGAGACAGCGCGGGTCTGCGACACGGCCACGGAGGAGGGCGCAGCGATGGCGAAGGTAGCAGCCGAGGTGGAAGCGAGGGCCGCCATAGCTGCTGATCGGTTCCGAAGCCGGGGAGATGATCGACGTAGAAGCTGGGAGGTAGTGGGACGCAGAACGAGTAGTCTGGGTGCTTATGACGGAGATGGTAGGAGATGTAAATGTAGCGCTGGGATGGGAGTGGAGGGTGGGTGGAGTGGGGAGAGGCTGGGGAGAGGCTGGGCCAGGATAAGGCAGGTGATCTTTTGAGCCACGGGGAGAGGCTCCCTGCGCTCATATTGGATGCTCCCAAGTCCCCCTTCTCCACCCCCAGAGAGGCATCCCTCCCTTTTTCCATCCCACCCTGCCTGCTCTTCCCTTCCTCATTTGCCCACTTCTTTGCCAAAATGGTGCTGAGGGGCATCTCCACTGTCACGCTGCACACGGTCCTGAATACACACACATGCGTGTGTTTATTTATTTCATTAATTTAATTACTAGCAAAAATCCGTGTTGCTATGCTACAAAGAACTAAAAAAAAAAAAACACATGATCAAGAAACATGGACCTTGTTGCAAAGTAAAGAAATTGAGAAATTTGTGTATGGATGAAAATAGTCAAAAAAATATGTAAAGGAATGAAAATGGATGAAAATGATATATAATGAGAAATGGATGATACTTATTGGATTGACATTAGGATGAAAACATGACCCGTTTTGTGACAAAGGGGTCGTGACTATGGGTCGTGACACTCTGCATTTAATATAATAGATGTGGTTATTTCATTTTTTGTTCCACTTGAACCATTTGGCCACTTCTTTGCTCAAATGGTGCTAAAGGCATCTCCATTGTTGCGCTGAACAAGAGCCTGCATACACACACACGCAATTGTTTATTTTACTTAATTAATTATGATGTTATTTCTTTTTTTGTTTAGTTTTATTAAGATGATTTTTGTATCGGTTGATTGAAAGACTTTGTTCATCTAAAGGAGAATAAACCATAATTTTGGTATTTTTTAGTATCATGTTATTATAAAATTTTAGCAAATTTGTTATAGAACTACAGTAGTGGTAAACATTGATAAGGTATGTCCATTATTTTCTATACTATGAGAAAATAGTATCCATCCATTAGTTACAAACCATTTCCACAAAAAAACTTCTCTAAAACCCAATTTAAGTGTATTTTCATTTCATGCAACCTTTTTCATTACTTGAAGGATTATTTATAAGTTGTTTGAATTCTCTTATCATTGTGAATATATTTTTCAAACAATCATCTTATTACATGATTTTATATATCTTTGCTCAATGCACGTTATAAATATATTTATGATTCTTATTTTAAATTTTGAAGATTAATAACCATATCAATGAAAATATTCTTCCAACTTATTTTAAAAAATAAAATATCTAAATAGAAATTTTGTTGAATTTTTTCATAAGTTGATAGAAGTACATAATGACAAAAGGATCAACAACTAATGATTTTAGACTTCCTTTAAGAGTTCATATTCACACCAATTTTTAACTCTTCACTACCAGTTTTGAATCTTTATTGACAAATAATGCCAAGGGCCTCTCTCTGGCCTAATTACCCAAGCCATGTTTCAAAATCATCTATTTTTAGATGTTATAAATCGATAATGGTAGTTTTATGTAATAGAGGCAAAAATGAAGAACTCAATTGGAAAGAAATATGGAAGGGTGGAAGATCCAAGAAGGAGGCTACCTTTATGTGGTCCATATGGCACCAAGCAGTGGCAACAAATTCGAGGAGAGGTAAATTCAACCCTGCCATACATCAATCTTGCATGATTTGGCCTAACAAACCAATGGAAACTTACACACATTGTTTTTATGACAGTAAAAATGCTAAAGAGGTATGGAACTACTGCTTCCACCTCATGCATATTTTGCAGAGAGGCAGATACAACTTGTCACCCCGACAAAAGTTCTCTTTTAGACAATGTGTGCTTTGTGAAATAGTTAGATATAGGAAACATAGTCTAGTTAAATTCTAGTCTCTACTTAGGGGGATAGCTCTCTAGTATATATGGAGAAGCAGGAATGGTAAAATCTTTGAGAATGAGTGTTGGCCTACCCAACAAATCAGACAGATTATCTATGACTTTCGTCTTGACTATGGGCGTATAGCTTGGAAGAAGACCCTCAAAGCCATTTCAAAGAATGAAACTAAAGAGATTATCTAAGACTTATTGAAAGCTTTTGACTCTAGGTGGTTGATTAAAAACATTTTGGAAAGATCTTACTGTTACATGGACTCTAATTCCACCAAGTGGAGTTATCTCGAGCTGGCTCTTACTAGTTTCTCTCTCTCCCTCTCAAGTTCTGGTTACTTTTTGCCCTGGATGAAAATCTGATGAGGATTGTACTTTTCTTTCTGCAATGAAGTTCGTTCATTTGCCTCAAAAATAAATAAAAAATAATCCTTACTCTATTAGTTAGTGGTTCCAAAGTACATGCAAATGGAGATTCTATACTACTTTATGGACTCATTGATTATTGTCTTAAGATCATCACGGAAACAGTGACCATAGTTTCAGTATTGAACATATTGCATACATTGCCATAATTTTTTTTATTTTTTTTTTGAAGCAAATGAATTTCATTGCAAGGAAGTAACCATACAAGCCCTCATCAGACCAAGTCCAGGGCAGAAAAAAGAAACCGGGGATCAGCAACAGGGACTAACATTCTAAGTTACCAGCTAATGATCGGGACATCAGGAGGAACATGTTTCCACGAAACAGAAAGACCAGTGCGAGTACAAAACAATTCTTTTTCAGACCACGTAGCATCGAAGTCCATCAGGGCACTCGCTGCCTTTTCCGGGGTCTTGGCTTGGGCGAATTTCTTCTTTGTCTTGTTCCATTCGACTCTCCCATATTCAAGAATGGAGCTCCATACATAAGTTCTAATCTTCTGGTTGGACCAGAATGTGGCCTCGAACACAACATCATTCCGGATAATCCAACAACCCCAAAGGGCTATCCCCCGGATGAAAGCCCACAGGACTTTGCTGCCCATGCAACGCAGGCGGACCTTCCTCCCAAAGACACATTGTTCGAAAGAATAACGCTTGGGAGGGCCGAGGTTCCTGATTCCCCTCGTGTGCCAATGCATGATCAAGAAGGCGAAATTCCATAGTCTCATGGCGTCAGGACACTGATGGAATCTGTGGATGTACGTCTCGGGGGTCAATGTGTCACACATTGGGCAATCTGAGTTCACTATATGGTTGGTTCTCTGCCGCCAGGTGTTGGTTGCTACCGCTCTATGCTACACGGACCAGATGAATGCAGATTCTTTCTTAGACCTGCGAGTCCACACCTCTTTCCAGCCTAGCCGAAAGTTGATGGTGTGTTCTTGCCTCCATTTGTCTGCTATCGAGGTTTTTAGCTGCTCCCTGTTAGCAAGTAACGACTTGCCAACCTTGGCGCTGTAGAGCATGAATGGTGTACCATTCTTCCACCGCCAAAGCGCTGGATCAAAGTCTGGGCAGCGTCCAACCAGGCCATAGTATACGTAGAAGAAGTTCTCTCTGGACTTTTCCACAAGGGCTACCCTTGCGTGGCGGTCCGGTCCGGTCCGGTCCGTTTCGGTTCAGTCCCTCACCATGGTCCATGCATCATTTGAATTAACGAAGATGAGGTTGCGGGACTGCTTACCCACTGAGTAAACCGAGTGTTTTGATGGAATAGATCTCAGACAGTTGGGAAGGCGGATGTCACCAGGGGTCCAAACTCGGCTGGCTTGCACAAGGAAGGCGGGCTCCTCGTCGGTGGCATCGGTGAACCCCGCGACCCAATCACCTGATTTGATGACTTGAGCTTCCGTGGACAGTTGCGCTGCGAAGTTGGATTGTATGTGCCTCCTGACCAGCTCCACGAAGTGAGCTTCCTGCCGCTTGAGAAGAAGCTCTCGAGAGATTTGTTGGATGGACTTAAAAGCTCCAGCGTTACGGTCCCAAAGGTCGCCCACCTCGCGCAGACCGCGGTTGTAAAGGGACTTAGCAAGCTGCTGGGATACATTAAAATTGCCACCCTTGAAGTTAACGCCCCACCACAGTGAAACTTGAAGCACCTCGGCGTTGTTTGATGGGGGATTTTCCTCCAGCTTCTTCCCTAATTTGCGCCAGGCAAGGTGCACTTTACTGCAAATCGTGAAGCCACGCACTGGGGCATGGTCGAGAACGAGGCCCCTCTATGCGTGGGGGGGCCATCTGCTCCTCTTAGACGGACTAGTTTGCCACAATTTGTTCCTTAACATGACTTGCAGATTGGACGAGCCGGGCATGTAAGCTAAAAGTATCCACTTACACAGTAAGCTCTCTGTAGCCTCCTGCGGGTCGGTAAGATCCAGGCCTCCCACAAGCTTCTTCGCACAGCAATCCGACCAGTTAACTCTCGTTCTCATCGTGTGTTCGGTGCCAGACCATAGAAAATTCCGAAGCAGGGCTTTTGCTTTCGCAATAGCCTTCACCGAGCCATTCCACATAGATAAAAAATACCATAACGAGGACAAGAGAACCTGCTTGATGATCATCGCTCTTCCTACTAGAGAGAGCTTAGTGGTTGTCCAATAGTCCAATTTGGATTTGATCCTGTTGACAAGGAAGTTGTCAATATCCTCTGTGGCCAGGTCGATGCCGAAGGGGGTGCCCAAAAGCTTGGACAAATCCTTGGCATCGGCCCACTGCCACCCAATCACCTCCAGCCACCTTGGTTTTGCTGCCGGGCTACACCAGTAGGCATGGGACTTCCTCCAGCTGATCTCAAGACCCGAAGCTTGTTTGAAGAGAGTAATCTTTCACTCTCAAAGTAAATAGTTGTGAATTACACAAATTGAAATCTACCAATGACGTGTTACCACCCAAGAGTTAGTTTCAATTATCACATGCCTATAAAGATAATTATAAATCGTATCAATTAAAAATAACATGTCAATAATATACTTAATCAAACGCTTTATATCACTTCAATCAATAAAGTTCAAATTCTCTTCTCCACTTCATCCAACTACAGCACTCATAGTGTATCTTCATTTCACATACTATAGTCCACTTACTTCACTCATAAGAATTATGCCTATAGTCTCACTATTTCAGCATCATTGTACTGCTCTTGCTACGAGCAAGGAATCTGACATTCATTAACTGTCTATTCTATCATTATCACTATTTAACTATGGTTATTGTTGTCACAAACATATACCAAGTTCTTGATCTACTAACTCTGATAGTTTAATGCATCTCATAGGGCTTACTTAAAATCAATAAAATAACTCAAACATTAAAGGCAATCAGATGTAATTACATCTATAAGACAACCATTTCATCCATGACTGTAACCTTCTCCTTCTCCTGAGGCTATGGTTCTACAAAGTATTTACTACTCAATGCTCATTCAATCACTATAACCTTTCTTCCCTCACATGTAAGACTATAATAATAACAACGGCTTTAGGATTCTTGACTACATCTTTAAGTAGTCTTTATAATCTCTTACTAATTTGTCTCTTAGTCCCAAATGAATTTACTGGTGGCTACTGGCCACTGGTGGCTCAACTACCTTCAACTATCTTCCTTCCCTTAGTATAACCATGTTTTTATTCTAATGAGCTATTTTGTCAATTTATTAAGTCTATACTCCTTTTAAGGAGTTTTCACCCAATCTGAATGGATCAAAATTGAAAATGAGCAAAGGTGTTCAAACTCTTAATATGACATTTAGTCTTCATAACTTGCTTTCAAAGCTTGCTTTATTTTTATCTTTATCTTTATCCAAGAGGCCCTAAACAAATTTCTATTGAATTTGCATAAATTCCAATCATCTCAATATTATATTATATTTTTCTAAAATCTTTGTATAATCCTTCAGAAACAACACTTTCATCAGATATTGAAAGCGTTATGAGCTTTTCAAGATTTCAACATGTATCGTGGTAGCATCGACCGGTCTAAAAGATTTCTCAAATTATTTCTTAAAAAATAGTCAAAAAGTAAATCTTATTCTATTGTTTTCATAAAAATAAGAAGCTTTGATTCATTTCATTTAGATAAGTGAATGATTCAAAAACCATGTTTTGTTTAGATATGCATTTATTTTAAATAAAATAAACATTGATGTTTCATCTTGAACTCGATTTCAACAATTTCAAAAAAGAAAAAGTTGGAACAACTTACAATTGATACCTATGGTTTTGTAATCATTGGAATTCACATTGTTGTATATTATGTCAACATAATTAGTGGTTTAGGTTTTCTTACCATTTTATACCTTGTTCCATCTTAAATATTTTTTGAAAGGTGTATACTGAGTTCTCTTGTCACATTTTATTTTACCAATTGTCAACTCATTTATCACTAATTTGCTTAATTCAAACCTTAGTCATACATTTTTGAAGTGTAAAGGAATTGAAGTTTCAGCTCTGCAACGGATTGAAAACAACTGTCTTAATGTTTCGAAATTGTTTTCCAATTCATTTACCAATTGTCTCACCAGTTTCTTAGTTGACGTTTAACGATCAGTGCGTATTTATAGTTTTCTCAATTGAATACAATTATCAACTTCCAGTTGTGAAGGATATTGTGATTTGCAGATAAACAGTTACAGTCCAACAATTTGATAAGATATCATGATCACAGGCCTTCATAGGAAATTTCAATCTGGAGGATTAGATTATTGTTTCGTATGCTTTAGTGCACATCGGAACGGATGATTAAGAATTAGTGCTGAAACCTAGAATCATAAGATTGAAATGTACTTAGATTATAAAGCTGTGCGATGGGACTTTGAGTAGATTTGATTGTCAGTTGTTAGGGATCTCGGACTATCGTTGCTCATATTAGGCAGTAGCATATGCGTTACTTCATTGATGCCATGCGCTTCTACCCAATCTGAACAAGAATAATCCGAGACTTGTTAGTATCAAGCCCCTGCTGGGGTATAGAAATCAGAACAATCATCTCAAAATCCGGGAGAAGACCCAGGCATGATAAAAAAGAGTGGAACCGCAGTGAAGCAATGCGTCAGGTAGGAGCGAAAGACTAATTTCTGTACTTAATCAATGCCGCAGTCCGGCTCATTTGAACTATGCTAGACATCACTCGCGTGCTTCACCACGAACAAACACAGACGGTACCACAGAACAAGGTCTCAGATCGTCCTAGTCAAATGTGTAGTCAATCAAAATGATTCAGAATCAACCATACAGAGTTTGATCATCAACGACCTTTCTAAGTATTAGGTTCAAATCTCAGAAGGAAGGCAGTTCGGTCCTGAGAAATCATAGTGAATACTCACGCCAATACTTGGCAGGAACCTTTTTCATCACAGATTTGTAACCTGACTCAAACCCCGAGTGTGAAGAGTGAGGACACAAGTAATCAAACAAAGGTCTCAGTAATCCTAAATGAATCCTCATGTGGACAAAGCCACTCGGTTATATGCTTGTCATTCTTTGTGACATCACTGACCTTCAACAATAAACCTATCAGCCTCTATATGCATAAAAAACGCAGGAGTAACCATCCGTCTCCCCAAAAGAAGACACAGAACGACATCCGAAAACCAAAGAACGGGAAAACCTCAATAAAGTATTCACCACGCCGTGTAAAAACCCTCATCTCGGCCTCTACTGCCCAAAATCCACAACCCTAACGACAGAAACCCCTAAACCCCAAACACACCGGAAATAAAACAAATACACCTCCACACCAAAAACACCCGCCTCGACGCCATAGAACCTCCAGAACAATCCAATCCAGCGCGCCGATACCTGTGCACTACCATAGCGAAAAGAGATAATTTCTGTGCAGGAAGCACGGCAATTTATATATCATCACCTCCGCCATAGCTCTTGCACAGGTCCCCAAACCCTAACGGACAACCACCCAAAACCATGACCATCCCCAAATCCAACAACGTGTACCCAATCCTCACATCTAGCTCCCACATATCTACGAATTACACTAGTATCACATTCAGTAACGTCATATCAACTGAATGCGTACATCGATTCCTCCTTAATCTACTGAAGGTTTAAATAATGTCGCAACCGGAAATCTGTAAACTGTCACAACATCGTAAATCATTCAGTATCGGTAGATTACAGAATGGTAAATTGTAGTCGAACTGCAATGGCGGGTTTTTGGTAGATTGGCCATTCGATCATTGGCTACTTCATTCATCCGTCGTCTCTCTCGTTGTGAGAGAGTGGGGGAGAGAGCGAGAGCGAGAGAGGTTGTGAAGTGTTTCGACGAGACCCTCGTCGTGCGACCCCAGGGAGCGGGTGCTGCGTCGGCTTTCTCTGCGATCTGTCCGGCTCGTTGCTGCATTGGCGCTGCGCGTCGAATTTAGTTTACTGTGCTCATTCCGTATCTTATTTTGACTGATTTGGCGGGCAATTGCGTCCAGTGCACGTCTTCTTCGGCACTCGACGATGTACCTTGACGTGCGATCTGCTTGAGCTTCGGCGGGGGGAGGTTCCGCGTGCGTGCGGGGTGTTCTGGAGTCGGGAGGTTTCGTTTCGGGTGAAGTGGCGGTGTGGGAGGTATGCTTTTCTTCGTTTTTGGTGTTTCGATCCGGTTGATTGATTTGGTGATGGAGTTTGCGGGTTTCGTCGTAGGCTTGATCGGTGGAGGAGGGAGTGGTGTTTAGAGTGTGTGTTGTTTCGTGAGAGTGGAGTCTTTTTTTGTGGATCAGCTGAATGGTTGGTTCGTGCTGTGCCCTGTCGTCTCTCGCTTTCGCGCATTATGGGTTTTTCCTAGGTTTGCGTTTTTGATTTGGTTATGAGAGGAAGCTGAAAATTTCGGAGATAGAACTTGAGTGCGAATTTCATACTGAATTTGATTGTTTCTTTTTTGAAATTGCAGAGGCGTAGTGGAAACGTGAGGCTTGCTTCGATTCGCTTGGTATAAGCCTACATGTTCTCTTGAGAATATTGTTTTTCTGTGAGGTGCGATATGGAACCCGATGGAGGTGTGAGCGATGGCGGGGTGGAGAAAGAGACACCGCAGCGGCTGCCGTCGTTCAATACTGCGTCTCCGATATTGCGCGTGCTCACATTCTGGAGAGGTAATTCTGAGATTTTCGGTGGATTATGTGATTTCTGCATTGGATTGTTCACATTTTTGCGACGAAATTATCTCGTGGCCTGGAAATGATTCCTGTGTCTAATGGTAATCGAGGGACCTGGATTTCTATTAAAAAGTTGTTCGATCTATTGCACATCGAAGAAAGAGTTCTGAATAATAACATATTATATGTGAAGCCGATAGAAACTCTTGTTCTGTAGTCGGGATACGTGAGCTAACTCAATTTGAAGAGAATGTCTTCTGCCAGTATGGCAAAGAAATTAGAAATCTGGAGGAGCGCCTTTAGATAGAACGCTAAACCCTTTCCAATGTATTGAACTTAGTCCATAGAGTGAACCGAAGCAAGCCTCCAGTCGTCTGAGCCTTTTTCCTGGACGCAGTTATAAGTTCGTTTTAGATGCAACTAATGGAAAAATATCGGTTCTAGTGATCATTTCTATGTTTGGAGTAATATTCAGAAGAGACGGAATCAGCTATCTCCAATTCCGTCTCTGATTATGAACTTGTCTGTGAGAGAACTGTTTTCATCGGGAGCTGCGCATTCACTGCCATCTGACAGGCATACAGAATCAGTGAAAAGATTTGCAACTATTATTAGGTGCATTTTGTTTTTGGAAATATCAACTTTACGTTGACCTTATCTTTTAGATTTTGTACATTGAAACGTTATGTGATCTAGAAGAAGAATCTGCAACGACTCGATTCAATTTCTGAGTTTCGATCTTACTGCGTTCTGTGTGTGACGACTTCAAGTAAAGGATCTGGGAGCTGTTCTCATTTTTTGAAAAAATATTGCAGATTTTGACTTAGAAAAATGGAGGGCGAAGTTAGATGAGCAAGGCTTGAAGATTGGGGACAACCAGGAGAATAGCCTCAAAAATCGCCGGAAGCTTGCTGAGAGCACTCGGGGTAAGCCTGTTTACGTTTCTCTTGTGTTAGGCATCCATGCAAGGTTTTCCAATGTACGATTATCTCATACTGTTCAATCTGATACCAGATTTTAAGAAGGCATCCAACGATGAAAAAGCCAAGGCTTTTCCAGCGTTGTTGAAGGGGTATCAGGAGGAGGTCGACAACCTCACAAAGAGAGCAAAGTTTGGAGAGAATGCCTTTCTCAACATATATCAGAAGCTTTATGAGGCTCCTGATCCTGTTCCTGCCCTCTCTTCTGGCGCTGTAAGCAGGCCATTCCTCTTCAGTTGATAGTTAATACCACCTAATGCATAAGTAAATAGAGGTTTAAAGATAAGTACCATGCATTTGGCTTCATTGACTTGTTGCCGGTTGAACTAAATTGAAGTTGACTGTTGGAGGTGGATACGTTTATATAAAAAGTTGTAAGCTAAGAGATTAAAAGGATTCCCTAATCTGCTCAGTTCAGGGAGTGTGCTGAGATCACTAGGAATATATGGATGAGTGAAACAAACATGACTTCCATGCAGAAGGTTATTAACATCGACTTAGTGTCTCATGTTGTGTGCTTTGAAGCATAATTATAATTGTCCTGGTTTTCTGTTAACATGTCTAATTGCAAGTTCTTACTGTCTAGGAATTGGGAACACGACTAGTTGAGCTCGAGTCAGAGAACCGGAAGATGAAGCAAGAATTGGAGGAGTATCGTTCGGAAGCGGCTCATCTCAGGAACCAACAAGCTACAGTACGACGACTGGAAGAGCGAAATCGTTTGCTAGAACAGCAGGTTTGTTAATCAGATATCACCATTTAGGTTCTCTTTCCTTGATCAAGTTGTGAATGACTTTCCATTGTTTATTATTCTCTTGTACTCCCTTCGTGTTCAAATTTACACAGGTTTATCTCTAACCTAGTCTTGGGACACTAGTTTTGACACACTTCATCAGTGATCACTTGACGTAAATTTTGATCGTTATGTTTCTTCCATTCATTTACTGGTGTTGGAGTATTAACTGGTGAGATTAATTTGTATACCTTTTAACCACAGATGGAGGAGAAAGTAAAGGAGATCGTTGAGATGAAGCAGCGCAGTCTGGCAGAAGAAAGCCAGAAGAACCATGAAATTCTTAGAGAGAGGTAAAAGATTGTGCTTTCGATTGAATCGCATGTAATGCAGCTTGTATTGTGAGATGCACCATGATTCTTGGATTCTTTGTTAGCTCTTATTTCAAGAAAGACAACAGACTCGTGAAAGACCACAAAATGTATTAACTACTAGAGAAAATGAGGAACAAGTGGCTGAGCAATCACTACTTTAGTTTATAACAAAATTGCCGGCGCTCTATTTTTCAACACGAGAATGGTGGAGAAGGTGAATATTGGATTGAATGACTCAGTTTTCCTTCTGGTTTTTGGTTGACAGAGAGAATTTTCTACAAGATCAGCTGCGAGCAGCTAAAGAGAGTGTGCAGAATATGCAAAGGCTTCACGAGTATGGGCAGACCCAGCTGTTTAATCTTCATACTCAATCTGGTACATTACTGAGCTTTACTTGATTGTAAATCCACCTTTTCGTGCATCTGAGGTTTTCTTCCAGTGTGACTTTTCGGAATACGTTTTTTTAACATCGGAGTCTGGCATGTTTTGCAGAGGAGATTAGTGCAGCCAAACAGTCAGAACTGAATCTGTTGACGGATGAAGTGGATCGTGCTCAGGCTCGTCTCATGAGTCTGGAGAGAGAAAAGGTTTATTTCCCATTCTCATCACAGTTGTTCATTAAAGAGACTGCAGACTTGGAATAATCCTGCGAGATGATAATGAGTCAGAAATGATATGTGGATTATTCTGATCCGAGCAAGTTGGAATGGCAGGAGCAATTGCGATCACAATTGCAGGCAGTAAACAGCCAGGAGGCCCAAATACAGGAGCGGTAAATTTCAATATCTTTATTTGTGCAACTCACTTATTTGATCGCATGATGCTATGTGTCCTTTTAAATCTCATGATTAACAATCTGAATATGCACAATCTTCATATTGTATTCCTTGATGAATGAAGTTCTAAAGATCATAGATAAAGGTTTTTTTGGCTTTTTAAAACAAAAAATTCTAACCTGATTGGTTTGGCGAGCCTATAAAGAATAATTAGGTAGGAAGTATTCGAAAAACATTTCCATCTAATCATTGTCTCTCTTTTGCAGTTTGAATGAGGAGGCTAGCAGTAATCTGGAAGCTTCTTTGACCGCAAAGGAGAAGATAATCTCTGAACTTCACTATGAGTTACACAAGATTGAGACCACTCTAGGGAACGAACGTGAGCAGCACCTTGCTGAAACGAAAAGACTAAATGCTCTCCTCAATGAGAAGGCAAGAGAACATTCATTTTATTCCTTTTTTTTTTTCTTTTTTCTTTTTTTCTCTTTGTCCGAATTCTCGTTTCTACTTATTGCAGCTAGTGTGAGAGCCTTAATTTCTTAATTTTTCGATTGAGACAGTATGTTGAAATTTAAGAATTTGAACTGATTTTTGAATTTGATGATTTGAATATCTTTTGGAGGCAGGATGTTGTCCTTCAAGAGCTGCAAAAGGAAATCAGTGAACGGCCGACTGCCAAGCAAGTGGAGGACTTACGAAAACAAGTCAAAATTTTGCAGGTCTTTTCTCAACTTGAATTTGTTCCGCACTTTTATCTGTTGCTTACCGTGTGATTTCATAGGCCATTTTTATCTGGTACATTAATTTTTGTTATCATATTTATGCATATAAATAATTCTGATATGGAAACTCACCCTTTATTTACTCTGTTTTGACCAGATTTGCTTTGGAACATTTACTTCATAAAACTCTGCTGTAGCAGTTGTAATCATTGTAACTTTCTTATGCTACTGTAACATCTATTGCGTTTCTCTTAATACAGGCAGTGGGATATAATTCCGTTGAAGCAGAGGACTGGGAAATTGCTACTCGCGGGGAGGATATTGGAAAACTTGAAACATTGCTACTTGATAAAAATCGCAAGATGGAGCACGAGCTTACTCAAGTGAAGGTATGATCCTTGTATCAAAATCCTCTATCGAAATGTCCAGTTTCTTTTGCTTTCAGAGTTTGATTTGTTAAGCATGGATCTAATCGAAGAAGGATTGCCTTAGATTCTTGCATAATTTGTAAGTGTCACTTGCACCCATTTTGCTCTACTCACCTGTGTGTTTGGTGAGTCAGACTCTGAACATTTTTGTAATGGATACATGTGATAGGTACAATTGTCAGAGAGGACAGAGGCGGCATTGGCTGCTGATGCAACTGTCAGAAAATTAGAGGCTAAGGTGACGCAACAGAAGGCTCTAATCGTAAAGCTGGAAGAAGACATACTCAAGGTTGTACTTCTTGTAAAATCTTCAAAATTGTTGGATATTTGTTTCTCTTAAGCAACTTATGCCATTTTAAGTTGTACGCATATAAAATGGGGGGCTGATTCAGCTGTATGTGGGTGTCTTATTGGTGTTTATATGTTCACTCTATGTAGGGCTATGGACCCTCTCATGACCGTCGGCCTACCAAACAATCAGATGACTGGGACCTACCTGAAGCAGGCGCCAGTGATCCGCTGGAGGTACGTCAAAGACAGAAGTTTGTTCTCAAATATTTGTGAAAGTAATTTTAGTCTCGATTATCATTTGGCTGCAAACTTGGTACATGGATCACAATGAAACAGATCACCAATTTTCCTAAACGTGAGTCCTAGACAATCTGCTAGCAGTTCCTGCAGTTGTATGGAGCCCAGAGTGGTTCTTTTCTCCTGATTGTCTTTTTGTGCTTGATGGATCGTGTAGCAAAATGGAGGTTTCAAGGGAGCGGGTGATGAGGATCAGAACACCATGTTGCAAGTCATTTGCAGCCAGCGTGATCGATTTAGGCAACGTCTGCGAGAAACAGAGGAGGTAAGCTTTCTGGTTTTTTTAGTCAGCACACCCGTCAGGCTGTCTTATTTAAGTTGGCTTGAATAGTTTTTGACGTTACTACAGTTGAATTGGACCATTTCCCTTCATTTCTTATGATATCAGTATTTGAGAAGATCTCCTATTTTGTGTCTTTATTAAATTTGTTTTTAATACAAGATCGACTGAATAATCGTGCAGGAGCTGAGGGTATCAAGGGATACCTGTCAAGCGCTGACAGCAGAGCTTGAGCGCAGTAAAGCTGATAACGTCAAGCTGTATGAAAAGATGCGCTTTGTACAGGATTACACAAAGGATCGTCCTTTCTCTCGAAACAAGAAGGTGTGAATCACCGGAGTTCGTTTTGTTTCCAGCATTTCAAGTTACAGAATCCGTTTTGGTCGGTGGGTTTAGAATCTTTTCGTTAGTGCCTCTGAGTCAATCTAAGAAGCTACAATGTCCTACGAAACATTGAAAAGCTTATTCATTAACTGCTGAAACCGTCAACCTTATGTGTGGCTTTCAGCGCGGGGAAGATTTGGAATCAGGAATGGGAGGTGATGTCGAGAGCAAATATAAGAAGATGTATGAGGATGACATTAATCCATTCACAGCATTTTCGAAGAAGGTTGGTGCTTCTCGGGCTAAGTTTCGATATCACCTTGTATTTTTAGACAGTATAGTTTTATTGTGCCTGTATCTCTTCTACCTGATTTTGTATACTTGATATTTGTTGCATGGTGTGTTTTCATCATATTATATTAAGTATGACTACAACGTCCTGATTCCATTTTTATTCGTTTATCTGATCAAACAGGAAAAAGAGCGGAGATATAAGGAGCTTGGACTCCGAGATAAAATCACGCTTACGGGTGGCCGCTTCGTTCTCGGCAACAAGTAAATGTCTACTCTTTTGTTCTCTTGTTTTTCGAGTCGATTGCATCTAGGAGATGTTTATCACTTTTTGTTTAATTTCTAGCACCTAATTAATGGAATTATTTTCATTTGCAGATATGCTCGGACGTTTATCTTTTTCTACTCTATTGCTCTTCATTTGCTCGTATTTGCAAGCATGTACCAGTTTTCAAGCTTGAGTCACAGGTGTGTTTCAAATATTTACTCTGCTCTGCCTTGTTCACATACTTTGAGGGGACAACACAACATGTTGAATTTTAGGTTCCATAGGGATTTATTCACACTTTGCTAGTTAAATTTCATTTTGCATTGTTCATTCACATCTATCTTGCTGATTGTAATATCAATCGTTACTGCAAGTATCCTTTCACGGGCTAAGAAGTATTAACTGAATGGAATATATCTGTTGTCTTTTTTCAAACAGTGCTATCAAAGACCGAGAGAACGAGTTTCAGATGGCGGCAGTTGAGAACATTAAAGACTTCCTCGTATCTAATTCGACATCTTCTTAGTGCGCAAACTTAGGCTCTTGCAATATTTTACGTTGCAGGTAGTAAACAAGTTTTTAGAGATGGATGACTTAAATGATTTGTAAGAAGTCTGGTCACGGACTTGGAGAAATATTATTTTGTTAATTAAGAGTTGTATTACGGTATTTGAAAGATGTGTTTGATTGAGTTTTGAAAGTCGAGTGGTGCCTATTTTGAAATTGCTGCATCTAATTCGGCCCTCGTTCTATTTAATAATTAGTTCCATTACTGTAGCATCGATGCATAGAACAAAATATTTATGTATGCTGAGGACCTTGTCCCTCTTGCTGTATCTATCGGACCAGCCTTGTCGCAGGGTAACACCCTATATGTGCTAGGAAGGTCCTGGTTTCCTTACACATACACCATATGAGTGGTGATACTTACACTTACACCATAGTAGTGGTGAAATTCTCTTTTGATCAAGCTCTACATGGTTTGCCGGCAACCTATGATCACTTCTTGACCCCATAAACCTGCTTTACAACGTGGAAATGGAGCCGTGAGGCCGCCACTAAACCCATTTCTACCAGCTTTGAATTTAGTTGTGTATGCTTGTCTCTTGAGGAGCCGCCTGCTAGCCTTGAATATTCATTAAGGAGTTCGAAGTTATTCCATGTACCTCATAAAAATTTGGAATGTCACTTATACATGAAGAGTTGACAGAAGACTTTAATAGTATTTCATGACCTCTATTTGCATATAAACTTTTCTTGTTTTATGTACTTAATTTTAATTATTTGGTGTATACATGAATATTACAAAATCTACATGCTTTATAGAATTGTAATATAAAATGAAATTGAAGATGGTATAGATTATACTAGCATGGTTGTATTCTCTATGACTAGTATCATTATCTCAATTGAATTAATAAATGCTTTTCTTTTAATTCACCTGATAGGCTTGTTGGTTGATACTATTATTTTCTGCTTGGAATTGCTCACCTAGTATTGTCAAGTCACTACATACTACACATCCATTCAAATGAGTCCATTAGGTTTCAAATTTAAAATAGCTATATGTGATAAACACACTTTCTTATTAATAAATGAGTTCATAATTTGGAATTACCATATATAGATATTAAGTAATTATTTTACAAATCCAAGATACAAACTATTGTTAAAGTATCCATTCTTAAAAAAAGGTGGTTCTTTTTCTATTATCTTATGATCTGTAAAGAAAGGCTAAGGGATGAAAGGAATAGATACAAAATCAATTAGAGACCTTATTTTCTCTTATTTTTAAAGAAATAATCTAGAAATAACATATACAAGTATATATATATATTTCTAATTTTTGAAGAAATTAGTGCAAAAAACAAATGAAATGCATTCTCCATCCAAACATGAACGAATTGATTAAAATTTGTGATCCACCAAGATACAAAATGCTTCAAATCTTGCTTCTTCCATATCGAAACCACAGCAACGTGACATCCACTCCAAATTTGCTATTGGAGTGGGTGCCAAGCCTAGTACCATCATTTGCAGTGTTGAGTGCGTAACAAGCTTCAGAATCAAATCAAGAACTTCACACCACCTTCTCAAAACCCACATAAAATCAAAACCCGGAAGCTCGAAAATGTACTTACAGTGATGATTTCACTCATCCAGAGACATCACATCATCCAGAAATGTTATTATTTCCCCCGTCATAAAATAACCAACCCACTCTCAAATGTTCTTCCTGGGATCATTCCTCGAACCGAGTGTACTCCCAGGGATGATTTCTCCAGTTAAATGAAACTAAAATCTTAAATGTACAGGAGGTGATGATTTCAGCCATCGTAGGGAAAGCCCTAACCCTAGAGGGGGGGCTTGCGAGAGAGGAGCCATAAACCCTTGAGATTTGTCCTCGTCTTCGACAGGGAGTGTGTCTGCTGTCACTTTTATTTCGCTGTTGCAGAGCTCCGGAGCTCTGGTCCGCCATAGCCACGTAGCGCCCGCCCCTCTGCCCACCCGCCATGGGCAACCCCGACTGCTTCCACGCGGTCCGTGAGCACCGCCCGCCCCGGGTGCCGGTCCCTGGCAAGCGCAATGTCATGGTCACGAGCGCGCTTCCGTACGTCAACAACGTGCCGCACCTCGGCAACATTATTGGATGTGAGGATGTTTCACTTTGCTGTTGTGGATTTCCTGGTGGATTTCTTGTTGTGAGTTGAATTTTCGCTTCTGGAGGATTGAGCTGGAGGTTGGCTTGAATTGTGGTAGGTGTGTTGAGTGCGGATGTGTACGCTCGGTATTGCCGGAGGCGGGGTTACAATGTGATTTACATGTGCGGGACGGATGAGTACGGAACGGCGACTGAGACCAAGGCGATGGAGGAGGGGCTTACTCCGAGGGAGATTTGTGACAAGTACGTTTGTTGCAAATCTGAGGTCCCTGTGAATTTTGATCAGAGGGAATTGGAGTGTTTGATGGACTCTCTCCGGTTGCCAGGGTTTGTTATCTGAGTCTCTGTCTCTGCTGCAGGTATCACGCCATTCACAAGGATATCTATGAGTGGTTCGATATTGACTTTGACCAGTTCGGGCGAACGTCTACACCTCAGCAGACTGAGATTGCGCAGGCCATCTTTATGACATTGTACGAGAAGAAGCGATTGAATGAGAACACTATGACTCAGGTTTGGGCACAATCTCGCACTCGTCAGAGATTAGGGTTAGAGTGAACAGGTGGTATTGGGAATGGGTAATACTTGGCAGAACTCGTGGAAATTGATGTGTTGGATTTTAACTATCTTGGAATCAAAATCTCATGTCTAGTCATTTGGATCGATGCAGCCATATTGCACCACCTGCAACAGGTTTTTAGCGGATAGATTGGTGGAGGGTACGTGCCCGACACCTGGTTGTGGGTACGAGGATGCTAGAGGGGATCAGTGTGACAAATGTGGGAAGCTGCTCAATGCAGAGGATTTGATTAACCCCAGGTGCAAGGTGAGTTTCACTATGCATTTGAGATGGACTTTCAATTTCCTGTACTAGGGTTTAGGGTTTATATCAGGATGCAATCATTTCCACAAGCAGTGATTAAAAAATTTCGGGTGTTTCGTTCCTATGTAGGTCTGTCGCAACCCTCCAGAGAAGCGGGATACCGACCACCTATTCCTGGACCTCCCTGGTCTTAATGACCAGCTCGAGGCTTATATTTCCAGCACATCGAAGGTAGGAGGGTGGAGTTCCAACTCCATTCAGCAAACTAATGCCTGGATTCGCGACGGGCTAAAGGAGCGTTGCATCACACGAGATCTGAAGTGGGGCGTCCCAGTTCCCTTAGAAAAGTACAAAGAAAAGGTAACGAGCAGTGACTTCTGAAGCATAGACACTTCTGACATGTGTGGTTTCACCTATTGTGTTGGCTAAGGTCCAGAATGACTTAACAAAGAAGTACCATTTCATTATGACTACCATCCAAAAAACAACAGTTTCTGTGCTATGAAACAACTCATCATGCAACAGCTGAATGTTACCTACAGCTTTATCCGATGGTGGTTTTGATTTACTGATTATGGATGCTTTCAGGTATTTTACGTGTGGTTTGATGCTCCAATTGGGTACATCTCAATCACGGCCAACTATACCGCTGAATGGGAGAAGTGGTGGAAGTCTCCTAAGGACGTGGAGCTGGTTCAATTCATGGGAAAGGACAACGTTCCTTTTCACACCGTAAGGCTGATTTTACCTTCATCTATTCCTGGTTCATGGCGTGTAATGTCACCATTTCGCATGCTCAAAGTTGATATGTATATACATATTAATGTACAGAATGTCTTAGATTTCAGGTCATCTTGTCTTTGAGTATCTTTAGTTCTGATGCCTTATTGGTAATTCTTTCCTTCAGGTCATTTTCCCATGCACACTTCTGGGTACTGAAGAGCCTTGGACTCTAATGAAAACCATTAGCGTCACTGAATATCTGAACTATGAGTCAGGTGTGTATTCTTGTTGGATTTTTGGCAGTTCTGCTTCGTAGAGACAATCTTGAAGGCATGTAATGTTGTACAGTTGGTAATATTATTCTGATCTACTGTAGTATTGATGATATTTCTCTGTGAAGTAGAAGTTGTAGCCTGTAGTTATAACAGGTGATTGCTGTGGGGTTTTTGTTGATGTTTCCATAATTGGATTTCATGACTTTGAGACTGACTCTAATGTTAATCGGGAACTAATCTGATGGTCCTTTACAGGTCTGTCTGCAAATATAACATCTTCTAAAAGTTAGTGCCTGCCACTTGTTAGAATCATTTGTGAATCTTGTTACCGTGTAGGCAAATTCTCTAAGAGTCGAGGAGTTGGTGTTTTTGGAAATGATGTGAAAACCACAAACATTCCCGTCGAAGTCTGGAGATACTACCTCCTGACAAATCGACCAGAGGTACCATAGCGATTTGTTGTTTCGTCTACTGACATGCATATGCATAGTTTTTCTAGAATTGTTTTTCTTACAGTTATGTTCCTTTATATGGGGTTGGCTTATTAAATAAGTACTGTCTTTGGGTTCTACGTGTTAATAGCAACAATTGCAATGGTGCAGGTATCTGACACTCTGTTCACATGGGTGGATTTGCAAGCAAAGCAAAACAATGAGTTGCTTAAGAATCTTGGCAACTTTATCCATCGAACACTGTCTTTTCTAGCAAAGCCAGCAGGTTTGAATCTCAAACTTTTTGACAACTTATGAATCAGCTAAAAGCCTTGCGGTCTTTGAGATAGCTGAAGTTTCTGGCGCTGGATCCATTTGCAGGAGAAGGAGGATATGGGAAAGTCATCCCCGAAGTTGGCAATCCTGAAGAACACGAACTCACTCAGAAATTCGCTACCGAGATAGGTGGCGCCGTTGCTGAGTACATCAGTTCCATGGAGGCAGTAAAGTTGAAGGGTGGTCTGAAGGCTGCCATGAAAGTATCTAGTCTTGGCAACTTGTACTTGCAGGTATGTTATCTAAATTTAAGATTAATACTGCAAGACTTTTTTTTGACTGTGAAGCATGAGCGTGCTCCTGCTATCCTGTATTGAATGTTTTGTGTTTTTGTTAACAGGAGAGCCAGTTCTGGAAGTTATATAAGCAAGATCCACCTGCGTGTGCAATAGTCGTGAAGACGAGTGTTGGGGTGGTCCATCTTTTGGCTACTCTTCTCGAGCCTTTCATGCCTTCATTCTCACAAAAGGTACGCATGTAATCGGTGGCGAAGTACATGACTACATTGCAATTTTGTAGTTTTGTTCTCCGATCATGAGCAAGTAGTGGCCCTAAACTGCAATGTTGCATTCTCAGATCCTTGCCCAATTGAATCTTCCGATATCGACCATGAGTCTTGTGGAAGAAGATGGTGACTTGGAGCGTGCTTCCAAGCCTTGGAATTTGGTCCAATCTGGCCACACTATTGGCAACCCTGAGCCAATATTTGCAGAAATGGTACTTGTGACCCTACCTCCATATTTGCGTTGGTTCTTGACAAATTTCGACAACTGTGAAGATAGAGTTCTTCATATCTCGCTGCGATCCTGGAAAAGTTTATCTGAAGTTTTGCTTTCGTGATTGTGCAACAGTGAAGTTTTAACCTGTATGTGTGTTCCGTAAATGTATCTGTTTAGAGCCTTTAGTCAAGGATGCCTTGATTGTTTGGAAATCTAATCGGAGCTTGCTACACATTTGTTATTTCAGAAAGATGAAGAAATGGAGAGTTACAGAGCCAAATTCGCTGGTAGTCAGGCAGACCGTGCTGCAGCAGCCTTGGAGACTCTATCTGTATCCAACACAAACAAAGGTACAAGAACTACGGCTGCTGTGCTTGGCATGTTGTTTGTGGATTGGTGATTCGTTCCAATACTATCATAATTTCATGTAACGCATCTGGAACAAGGTGGTTTGTGTCGTCTATTTTGCATGTAGATTGAAGTGAATCTGCCTATTCAGTAACCTCTGTTCACGTTGGGATGTTTTGCATCAGCCGCGGCTGAGAAAGATACAAAAGCAAAGAAGGGTGGTAAGGCCGCCGCATCGGGAAAGAAAACTCCAGCTGTCGTGAAGGATCTGCCGGTAGATGTTTCTAGACTTGATATCAGAGTGGGACTCATCACGGATGTGAAAAAGCATCCAGATGCTGACTCACTTTATGTGGAGCAAATCGATGTTGGAGAGCCTACTCCCAGAACAGTTGTTAGTGGTCTTGTCAAATTCATCCCTATTGAGAAGATGCAGGTATGTATTCGGCTTTTCTGACTTAACTTTTTGAGAATATTTATATTTGTGTAGTGGTCTTGTTGGACTTCAGTTATAAGTTGCATACGAAGTCATTTGCTTAGTAGAGACATCTGATTTAATCTTGCCAGGTCTTCAGAGTTTTCTGTGATTCGTATGTTGATTTATTGGTGAGTGTATGCTGATGGCCAAAACATTGGGTATTGCTATGCAGAATCGGAAAGTGTGTGTCCTGTGCAACCTGAAACCAGCAGCTATGAGAGGAATTAAGTCTCAAGCAATGGTCTTGGCTGCTTCAAATGCAGACCACACTGAGGTGGAACTCGTCTCCCCTCCTGAGGGGGCCCAGGTTGGGGAAAGAGTTACATTTCCGGGTTTCCCTGGTGAACCAGATGACGTCCTCAACCCGAAGAAGAAGATTTGGGAGACTGTCCAACCAGATCTACACACTTCAGCAGAACTTGTTGCTCAGTACAAGGATGTGCCTTTTACCACGTCGTCTGGTATTTGTAAAGTCGAATCCATTGCTAGTGGTGGAATTAAATAGTTTAGTGTAGTTTTCATTAGTGTAACTAATTGAGTTGCCTCTTTCCAGTAAAATTGGTAAAGGTGATGTGTTTGGGGAAAGTACTCGAAAGACATAGCTTAATTCAATTGCTCTGGATTTGTAGCAAATCTACTCAAGATTCTATCTCGTCGTCAGCTTTATCCTGTAAAGATAATCATGGAATATTTTCTTGCCGGAGTAATGCTTTTAGTCGTGGATTGTAAATGTTGCTATCTGAATGCTTTCCATGATATTGAAAGATGTGCTCACATCGAGGTTCTTTTGAGCTGGGTACTCGCTCGGTAGCAGTGGCGTTGGACCACCTTAGGGCCGCTTCCCACTGTGACCGAAGTCGAAAGGAGGGACTGTCCACTGTCCCGAACTTGGTCGAGAGGGGTAGCCTTTGAGCTGAAAAGTAATCTTAAAATAATCCACTTGGGAGCTTTGGCTGGGCATAGTGTGAAGGCCCAAAGGAGAAGGCCGAGGGCCAAGAACTATGAACCGAATATTCAGACATTTATAGAAAATCAAAAAATTCTGAAAAAAATAGGGGAGGTGTATAAACTAATGAAGAATATGTGGAAAAAATTTCAGCAAATTCTACATTGTTATGACAAAGTTATGAATGATTGAAGTTTAGCTTATTTTTGGACAGCATTGGTCTAAACTTAATGATTGTCAACAGGTTCATTAAAGAGAAAATGATAAGGCTAGTGGAGCATGACCAGCTCTTATTAGCCCATGAGCCTTGTCTTCTTGTGCATATTTTAATGAAAAAAAAGTTTCTCCTCTTAATGGAAGTTTGGGTCGAGCATTTTGCTCGACCCAAACTTTGGTCAAAAGGAGAAACTCTTGGCGCCAAAACTTGCTAAAAGTGCTGCCACCTAAGCTCCTTTGATGGTGACGTCCTTTGGACTTTGGCCTCTAGTATGAAGGCCGAGAGGAGGAACTTTGGCCATTCTAGCGTTTTCATTGGTTGGGATGCTTCTCCTCTCGAAGTTTGGCCATAGTGGGAAGCGGCCCTTAGATTGAAATACCGGAAGTTAAAGTGTTGTTGGGTGGAAAGGAGGTGCCTCAGGCTGCACTCTTAATGACAACCAAAGGCAATGGTATTCTATCGGCAACGACCACCTCTTGGAAATCGTACTCTATTGGCAACAATTACCTCTTTTCAGCAACAACTCCTTCGCAACAAGAATCCCTTGGCAACATCAACCTCTATAATGGCTAAATCTCAAACAAGATGGATTAGGTTTCATTGACCACCATTTACAAAAATTTCTTTTCCAAAACAAAGTTGCACGCTTCACACGATTCTAATACAGAATCTCAGAAACAAAGTTATCATCTTAAAAAGTATAACTAATAATGCAAGATTTTTATCATCACTTATCAAAATTTATGAGATATGACCTCTATTGTTTTGGTAGACATTTTTTGAGAATAAAATGGAATCAATGTAAAACTAGAAAAGAACTCATGGCCCATACCAACTGGCCGAATGCGGGTTGCAATCTTGTTCACTTCGGAGCATGGAAGACGCCCTAAGACCGTCGGGCTCACCGGACCTATAACCGTGGTCCATTCAGACACCGTCCCCGCGACTCAGCAATTGGATTGCACTCGTCAGTCATCAATTGTGGAGATTGCGAACTCGGGTGGCAAGCAATCTTTCCCAAGGCATAGAAAAATCTTGCATAGAATGTTCCGGGGGTAGCATGAGATAGATAGAATGTCGATGGTCATGGTGCATTTCACACCCACCATCCTCGCGAATCCTCTCCACTGCACATTAATCTGCACACCCCGCTTGAAGCAGCAGCTTGCGCACAATCCCTTTTGCTCAGTGTTCGTCAAATTGGCAGAATTTGAGTCGCGGACAAGAGGGAAACGAATTGCAACATGGCGAGTGAATGCCCAAGCTGTGAACGAGGAGCTCCATTCCGCTGAGGAGCTGAGGGCGCAATTGGAAGCCCTTCGACAAGAAGCTGAGCGAGTCCGAAATAGAGGTATTCAGCTCACCTCTCCCCTTCCCGCATCACCTTGGAATCCAGAAGGTCCAATTCTTCGCTTGTACTACAATGGCATGGCCACTTTCAACCTTGGATTATGATGCGTTAGGTTTGAGAGGAGTGTGTTCAATTGAATTGTCGAGGTTCTGTTTTAGGGTTTTTTAGCGTTGCTGACGGTGTGGAGGTTGGGTTGTAGCAAGTTCGGCGAGGATGAGGTTCATGCGCTTGACGCATGTAGTGGAGCAACTGCGGCAGCGGGCGGCTGTGGACGTGCGGATGGGGAAGGAGGACAGTGCCCGGACTCTGCTTTCGGAGAAGCAGAAAGTCATGAAGGCTCTGGAGGCAGCTCGACAGCGTGCTGAGCTTCTCGAGCAACTCGCAGGCAAACTCAACATTGTAAGCAACTACTCTCCATCACATACTTTGCAGTCGTTCTATTCTGCTGCAAAAGTGCAAGACAGTCGAACCACCACAGAATTCACCATTCACTCAGAATAGTGTTCTGAGCATCAACATGTAATTGTTTTGGATTCTCCACTCTCATGCTCTTTGGCATATATTAATCCTGACACGAGGATGACGATCCTATGTCGGTAGATATAACGAGTAGTAGGGAATGTGGGAACAGGCAATTTCAATAAAAGAGACGCGGCTAATTGCAACGCTGTCAAGTGCTCCCTTGAGCATCCGACCTGAGCCGGGTGCCGACACTGGTTCGGTACATCATGTGTCTCCAAGGACAACAACAACGGAGGGGTTGAATGAAGGAACAAGCCAAAGTGACGGTGACGATGAAGATGACATGACTTTCAGAGACTCTCAATGAAACGTTGGTTTTATGCTGTTTTCGTATTTTGTGGAGAACGCTTCAGGATTTCAAGCTCCAACTCGACTAAGTTGTGTACTGGAGCCTGCTGATATCCTTGTAAATAGGGACGCATACATACTGTTCTTGAACAGGCCTGGAACTCGCTCAATCCCTAGAGAGGTTTAGGTTCATCATTTGAGAAGGGCATGCAATTGTTGATGGAAACAGGATGTTGCGTTCACAAGTAGATATTTTGGTGTCCAAGAAAAGTCTGAGGTACCAAAACTCACTTGTGTTGCGGAACGGAACAATCGATGGGATTTCTAGTGTTTCATGATTCATGAGCTTGTTGCCAAATTTGAATTAACAGGTACAAATTAGAAGTTGAGTTGAGAATCCGACTTGATGGTTTCTGAGGAATCTATGGCATAAATATGGAAGTAGACTCGCCTCCCATTTTGAAGTTTCAAAGTCATACTGTTTCACATCAAAAAACCATTTCTTACCGGAAGATTTTCATTACATTCTCATATCAGAAGGTTCTTCATAGCTTCTGATTCTTTATTTGAGGAAACTGGGCATACAGTAATCAATCACTTCTACAATGCAAATATTCTATCGTGTATGATATTTCTGTGTTTTTGCACCATACCTATTTACAACTTTCGCAAGGAAACGATACAGCTAGAGCTTCTCAATGCCGCACTATCTCCTTAGATATACACACCCATGAGGGATCACTTACCCATGACTGATATGTAGGCTTCCCCATTCCAGAGCAATGGGAAACCAGTGACCGATAATTGATGAACAGTAGATTTAGAATGCATCCTCCAATAGAATGCCTCTGTGAGTGTTATGGACATGTTGTTGTTCACTAATTTGAGTATGGTCGGTCATTGGTACACCTATATGTCACTCATGGGTCACTGCCACTTTTGGACAAAAAAAATTGTAGTAATTTGAATTTCACTGAATTAATTTTGAAAAAATGCTCATTCTTCATGAACCTTATGATACTACGCACGAAAAATAACTCCTTATTGAATACCCAAGATTTACTATGCTGAAATGCTTAAGTGATCGGTCATAGGTGTGTATACCTTAGTCCTTCAATGGGAATGTTGACTTTGATAGGATTAACATCAGACGTGAGCACACGGATATTCTGCTTGTCGATCGTGCTTGTTGAGGATTCAGACAAGAGGCAAGTCTAGGAACCGATGGCAGACCTTCAATAATCTCGTGCCAAGAACTCCACAAGCTCAGAATCATCTCCACCTGCTATATCACCACCTCCTTTCTTCTTCTTTTTCGGCAGAAATGAGCGCGGCATGGGAGGCTTCCCAATCCTCTTGAATAGTGGGAGTCACAGTAGAGAAACCTCAGGGAATGTCCATTCTCCCGGAATGTTACTTCATCCAAGTAGAAGTTACCTTGAGTTACCATTCTCCCACTTCATGGAATGTATGATGAGGTCTCACTCTCTCCTCCAACCTCAATGTCCATTCTCCCGGAAGCGCTTCCGTCATCTCCAGAGCACGGAAGTTTTTTGAAATTTTTGTTTTTAAAGAGGTGAACCTTATTTTTTTTAAATAACAAATATTTGTACGCCAAGTGATAAATCTGCTATGATATTAGGGTATATCTTTGTGGTTCACATCTAAGCTCCATATGCAATTTGGTTATATAAGATGTAAGATGTAATATTTGGTTTACATATAAGCTCTAAGATGTCTAAGCTACAATAAGTCTAGTCTAAGATGTCTAAGGTATAAGTCTAGTGTAAGGTATAACTAGAGTTTAAGATGTCTACGAAATCTTGAGTTGATTTTTTTTTAATGTTTGCCAGGTGTGACGAGCATATGACTAGAAATTAATGTGTTAATATCAACTAATAGGATATTCATGGACAATTAGATAGGAAAAGAAATGAGTAACAACAACTTCACATTCAAGAGTTGGAGTTAATTCAGTGCAATGTATTCTACAACACTATTATATTGTCTACATACAAACCATTGCATAGCATTATTTTCTATACAAGCCATTGCATTGTTTTCAAATGCCTTATGATATTAAGAAAAAATAAAAATATAATAAAATTATCATTAGTAATTTTGAATTTCATAATTTTTAAACATTCTTGTTTTTGTGAAAATTTTAATTCTTGTGGTTTATAAAAATTATTAATTTATCTAATAAAATTTAATCAAATCCAATCATTATAATCAAAATTCGTCTTTAAACATGATAATGATATAGCACGACAATATCTTTGAACTTGACAATGATATAACAAAACTTAATCAATTTTAATCTAATTAGGATTCCAAATTTGGAATATAATCAAATGTGGGATTCCAATTATTTCCTTTAGAGTTATATCTATGAAAACAATTTTATTGATAAATACCTATGTCAATTTTTGTTAATATCTATATCAAATGTTATCTTCATGACTTTCTCGTATGAATTTATAATTAATTTATCATAATAATTTTATAATTTATATAATATCATTTTTTTTAAATACTTAATTTTTTAACAATCATGACTATAATAAATAAATTACATATTTTGTTAAAAAATTTAAATTATATATATATATATATATATATATATATATATATATATATATATATATATATATATTTATATTGGAAGAAGCACAATATAGTGAATAAAAAAAATGCTTATCTAAATATGAGTTTTAGCCTTTTTACAAAAATTGCACAAAATATTGATGGAAAGATGTTATTGAGTTCAAATTCTTTTCGAATTATAGATTGTCAACTTGTTTTTCTACAACATAATAAAGTTTTGTTCAAAGTGAACACTTTAAGGTTACTATATGAAGGCTTTAAATCCGTACAAAGAGGAAGGAGTCCTTTGAAAAATTGGCTAGAAAGGAGTAAAAACTATCTAAAAACCACTTTTGATAGAGTGGTGCACCATGCCGTCCATATGTTTGAGAGGTATTTTAAAATGGTTATGTCATATACTCATTAAACCAAATTAATGAGTATATATTCCAAAAGTACAGCAAGGATGTTCTTTAACCCCTAAATGCACTGGCGACCAAAATGTGGTCGCAGCCTATTTTGGGCAGGCTACTACGACGTCAAAAATAATTATTAAGTTTTGAAATTTTGTATGTAGATTCTTTCAGTCATTATGTACATGTCAAGCTTTGTTTCATATGATTCTGATATGTAATGCAAAAGTTATGAAGGATTAAAGGTTCAAAATCTCAACTCGGGCAGCATAAAAAAAACTCAAATCTTTTTTTTAAAAATAAATTAAAATATCATCATTTTCTACTGATTTGTATGCACATAGGAAGCTTTGAGCCATGCCAATCCAATAAGTGAGGTAAGAGATATGAGAAGTCATATTATGCGGGCAGTTTGGTCAACTCTTCATCAAAAATAACTTCAACTATTGATTTTGAACTCGATTTTAGCAATTTTTCAAAATTAAAAATTGGAAAAGTTTTTAGTTACTTGTTACATCATCTTCACCGTGGGAATTGACTATATTTACTTTTATGTGGACAAAATTAGTAGTTTAGTTTTTCCCTCTATTCTACATCTTATTCTAATTATTTATGGTTTGAAGATGAAAATTAAGGTTTAATGTTTTGAGATTTTTTGTGAAGAATCTCAAGTCATTCTTTAAATAGAATATGCAATTTTCCATTCTAAAATTTTAAAGCATATTTTCTGAAAATTTGTTGAAGCCAAGATTTTAGTTTTTTGAAGGATTGGAAATAACTTGTCTTGGAAGTTTAAACATCATGATCTTGTGATTGGTCTGGTTTCTGACTCTAAGAATTTGAGAAATAGCTTTTTGATGAGTTATTTATAAGATCCTACGGTTGAAATTGCAAAAGAATGTTATGAAATTAAAAAAATCAGTTTGCCTTACAAAGAGGTATCAAAAGACAGTTTGAGCCTGAAATTTTCAAGAGCATTTAGGGGTTAAGTGGGTCATTTTTACCATCTACGATCCTTTTTAATAAGTTTTCTTTCATTGAATATTATTGTTTTTAATTGAAAAATACATCCTCTGAAGACAACAGATGGCACAAATGAAGACAAAACTTTGGAAAAATTCATATTCACAATTTAGAACTAGTGGTCAAATTAAGTTTCAATTGAAGATGTTCTTTTAGTTTAGATGCGCGTAAGAAAACTTGTGACACCCTAAAATGTGACTAAAATGCTCAAAATCCACACCAAAATGCTCAAAATCAACACTAAGCTTTGAAAAACAACATACTTCATATTCATTTCTTAGTAATCACATGTTGCACTTTGTGGTCCACTTTATCGTGCTCACTCCCATATATTATATAAAAAAATGCTAGATTTCCTTTGTATTAATAAGCTTGACAAATCTTGACAACATCTTAGATTGTACTAAGATTTAAATTAGAAAAACTAGTCTCATGTCAGAATCAAATCCAAAATATTACATTCTAATCAGACTCTTGAAGAACAATTGAATGGCTTTTCAAAAATAAACAACAAGAATTTGGACATTGCATCAATTTTAAATTAAGAGATTTTAGCTCTAAAAGCTAAAATAAAACAAAATCTCCTTAAACCTTTAATTAGAGTGCCAATGACTGATTTTTAAGGTGAAATTCTTAGTGATATTTTAAGTTGGAGATTTGGACCATCATAGAATAAAACCATATTATTTATATAAGGATAGAATTTGAAGTATGTTTCGTAAATATTGTATTTTCAAAAAATCTTCCAATATATTGAAAAGAATATTTGAACACCATAGGTAAGTTTACTCTCAATGTATAATTTGAAGTATATTGCATTTTAAACCTTTAACCCTTTCATGAAAAATAAACCAAATATGGTCGCTTTGGTGTGGTTATTCCATAATTGAGTAAGATTGGTGTAGAAATAGCAAAATCCTAGGGAACAACGGCGGAGGACAAATGTATGTTGGATTTATTGCATAAAATAGGGATGTATTTGGACTCCTAATGCGCCTGCTAGCTTTAATTATACATGGCCATGAATTTCTCAAAATGCTAAAAAATGCTCGAAATGCAACGCTCATGGTGTTGTTGGATAGATATTCAAAGTCTTCACAACATCGATTTCATGTGTTTTGCCCGAGTCTAGATCGTTTGGTCGCTGATTCTAGAAGAATGCACACAGGTCATCTATACGCTCTACGCTCTGTACTACACTCGACTTGGGACATCATAATACGTGTTTCACCCATGTTTGGCCACTAACATGTTTGTACGGCTCGATCTCATTTTTTACCCTTGATTTATTCATTGCACTACAAAGTACATCCACGCCCCTCAAATAACCTTGATTTTTGCAAACATGAGTGGTCATGAAAGGATTAAAGAAAACATCTAAAAACCACAATTAAAACTCATGTTGTTAAAAAACTCTAACTATAGTTAAGTATAGGAAAATAAACTAAAAAATTATATAATTTAGAAAGAATTTCTATTATACCAAAATTATTACATATATTTTAGATTACATCATTTAGTTAATTTCTTTGTATTTGTCAGTTCAATCAAAGTACCTAATTGTTAATGAGCAACCATTCTAAAATCATCATCAAAACTTATTTTTAGTTATTTTTCTTCAAAAAGTAAGTAAATTTGAGTATACAGTTGTAATACATTTTAAAAGCTAATCGTTTCTATTGACCAAGTTCTAAATAATCATACATAAATAACAATCCTCAATCAAATGTTGAAATATATATAATTAATTAATCATCACAATAAATAAAACTAAAATTATACATAATCATACACAATTGTAATTCATGAAATCTTAGATAGGAAGTTACATGAATTATCCTACAACATGGATTGTTGCCAAAACAACATAAAAAAAGTATTTTATTACATATAGTGCACAAACTATGCAGCTCTAAGGTTAACACTACTTCAACAGCATTAATTAGAAGCTCGTGTTCAAGAAAGAACAACACTCCTGCAAGTAATCCGTGCACGTAACTTGCGGAGCAAAGTCAATTTGCAAGTATGGAAATCCATAAAGCCTAGAGGCGATAATGAGTGCGTTTTTGTGCAAATAGGTTTTAAAGTATAACTTCTCATGCACGCACATTCTCAAATGTAAAGGGAGCACATGCACTTGACCTTTCAACAATTCTAATCAACACTCTGGCATTAAAAGTTTATTCAAGTTCAGGGATTAATGTACACAATAAAACCTCGGAACATAATTAGAAATAATGAAAAAGACGTTGTTTTAAATACCTGGCAAATGGACCCTAATTTTGAGATTGCTAGTATCATTTGAGCTACAACCAACCTTTGTAATGTGAGTAAAAGCTTTATTTCCTTTCATCTCTTTAGGGCCTTAATTTCCTTGGGATTTACAAAATGAATACTTCGCCTTCTCCCCTTCCTCTATTTCTACATGATTTAGGATCCTTTGGCACTATTGAACTTGATTCTTCCTTTTCCTTTATATGTCTCATTTACAACTACCATAAGGACAAATCACTATTTGAAATGAAAGTCACTAAGAACGTAAGTGCAAAGCATTCAATCAGATAAAAATGTCACATTCTTCAGCTCACATCCATATAATGTACTTGTGAACAAAGAAGGAGTCCTACTCTTGGATTTAAAGTGAATTGAATTTGACTTCAATTTATATAGTCATGTAAATAAGATATTTTGGAATCTAGCATCTTCTATTGCTGATTTTGTTATATTCAACATGAATGACGAGTCCAAATATCATATAAGACAAAGCATGATGTCCATTCAAAAGGTTCATTGAGGTAGATTGGCCATATGTTCCTATGAAAAGGAGTACCAACTTAACCATGAAGGAGATCTTTGCCCTTGAAGAGGTAGGTTTTCAATTCCAACAACGTGGTGCATTATCTTCGCGCCAACAATTCCAAAACGCGGTAATTTTCTACTTTAAAAGCTCATTTTTCAACTCCAGTAAATCCAGACTACATCATACAACTCGAAATGGATTTGCCATCAGAAGAAGCGCAGAGGCATCCGCCCTTAACAACAGAATAAGTGAAGTAGTGCAAGACTCATGAACAATTGTTACGTGACTAGTAATACATCTACCATGATACCCTATGCATGGATGTGTTATTCCATGGATAGTAGAAATGGAAAGGTATATTATATTACCGTCACTGATTTGCTAGGATGTACATGCTTCAATTTTTTGAGATGTACAAAAATCCTTGGAAAAAAAGGTCAATGGAGATACTCCAAGAGCGTGTAACAAATCTTTCAATATTTGAGCAACATAGATCACAAAGTATATACTTCTCATGCACGCCACCAGCTTCAGCTACAACAAGGTTATACGAGTTTTTGAACTTGCTAAAGTTGTTGAAGCACTTCAGTAGTTTCTACAAAATGGACGATGGTTTAAAGTGATCTATGTAGTTTGCAAACATATTCCTTCTATTAAAGCAAAATTTATTTGATTTACACTTGTTTGGAAATTTATTAGTGGAATATTAACAAAGATCATTTTTTTCTTAACCATGTTTATTCTAGAATTTGTATTCATATGACATTTGACTCCTACCAAAGAACCACAACATGCCTAAATATTCTTTTGGATTTACATAAGATCCTTCCCTTCGATCTGAGAGCATCAAAAGGATAAAAGAAAAAAACAATATCTAGAACATGGATTCTATGTATTTACGGACCTCCAAAATTTGAAATAAAATTTTATATTTTTTAATTCAATATCTTTATGCTTTATATTCATGGTTATAGGGTCTATCTATTTTATATTCACATACTCCAAGAAGATGTTCTCACAACCTCCTTAGTGGAAAAATTTAAAATAAATATTGACTTTTAAAAAAAGAAATCGAAGATTTTCTTCTCAAAAGTCAAATTTCGCTGCTCAGTACTCACCGTTCAACGCTCACAAGACGTGTTGCTGCATGTTAAATGTATATTTTGTGAAAATGTACATATAAACACATATAATTCTTTAATGTGCCAAAATATTTTTGCAATTGGTTATTATTTCTCGGTCCAAATTTTTACAATTTAGAAAAATACATATAATTTTTGCTAATTCGGTCGACGAGGAACTTGGAGAGGATTTTAGCCAAGAAAAATATGAAGAAAAATCAACGTCTTGACCAACGTTATTGCCGCCGTCGTCGTCATGTCCTTTGGTATTATTGATCCTATATGGTAATAAAAAGAAAGAAGAAATTGAAGTAGGAGTTGGAAACTTGAATGGTTGTTTGAAAGGTTATATAGATTATATAGATGGCTATTCAAAAGGTTATTTCAAACAATGTTTAAAAATCAATTGATATATTTAAAAGAACAAAAACAAAACTCAAATTCATTCATTTTTTCTGTAAATTTTATTTATTTCATTTTTACAATAACACCTTTCATTTTTTATATTTAAATTAAAAATTTATGATTTTTGTCAACGGTTGTGCGTAGCATTGCTTAGCCTTAGTTTTTAATTTTTAGGATTTTAAATATTTAAAAAATATATATAAACACATTTATAATACTCATTGGATGAAAATGTACAAAACCACGTAATTAAATAATTGTGTTAAAAGATACATTGAAAGTAATTGAATGATTTTAAACAAAATATAAATAATCCTTGAAGGGATAAATAGCTTATACGTCTCATAAAGATACATAAATTAAGTTTCATGTAAGCTTTTTTTGAAATTGACTTTTGATTGACGAACAAATAGACAAATAGAGAAACGGTTAAATTTTAATTTTTTTTATAGTATAGATAGATTTTTATAAGAATGTAAGTTTGTATTCTACAAATATTTTATTATGTTTGATTAATTCCTAAAGACCAAGGATTTTTCCAACCATGACATGTCATTGCTTTTAAATTTCCATATGTTTAAATGGAAGTGAGATGTGGAAATCTCAATTGTATATTATTTGTACTTGACTTGTAGTAGGTGATGTGAATCAAATTTGGCATTGCAATGTCTAAAATTGCCCAAAATTTCAAAGCAGAAAAGAATCTAAAACTAGACAATATCTGTATTAAAATACATCACAAATCTTTACAAAATCTTAAGTTATACAAAGATATTAATTTTTAATCAGAAAAATAGACTTGTATTCTTCAAAAAATTACATTCTAATCATATTCTTGAAGATAGAAAAATGGGTCAATAAATTTCTTCTATAGCAAAATTCAATCTACTAATGTAAGTTGAAGATTTAGGCCATCACAAAAGAAAACCATATTACCATATTGGTAACTTAAGGATAGAACTTAAATATATTTGATAAATGTTGGATTTTCAAAAATTATTCAAAAAACGGAAGAACATACTTACTGCATGTCCAATTTAAAGGTTCCGTCAATGAAAATTTCAAAGAATCACACTTAAAAACAACATTGTAAATTTGAAAAGAAAAGAAAAGAACCTCCTAATGAAAAATTATCCTTTACAATTTAGTATGTGATATTTTTTTTTACACATTTAAAATAAGTTTATACAAATTTTAGGTGAATATTATAAACTGAAGTAATTTCGTAATGATGGAGAAACAAACTAAATATGTTACATAAACATGGCCACCTTCGGCAAATAAATTTTAGTGATAAAATCCTAGTAATATAAAAATTTACACAAATAAAATTTTAGTGATAAAATAATTTTATTATATGTTCTAAAAAACTGTAAAATTAAATAATCTTCAAAAAAGACAAATTAAAATAGAATAAATTATTTTCTGCAACATTTTGTTATTTCTAAGCCATTAAAGGTCTTTTTACTCGGTTTTTTTTTGCTGATAAACAAAATTTGAGAAATTCAGTTTTTGAGAGGGCCCAAATATTTTTTTTCAAAAAAGTATATATATATATATTCGTTCGCGAGGTGGCAAACCTGCTATGGTGCTAGGGTAATGAAGTGATGAATGTATTTCAAGTTCCATGATCACTGATGCATGTAATGGATGTCTGATGCTCCAATTTTGAAGCTCTGGCCAAGTCTACGAACATTGAAGGGAAGATGCCACACCTCTAGGCTCTTGTGCATTTCGTGACCCATGTCCGGATGCTTTGATGCTCAAACACTCTGACATGGTTTGATTCAGTTCACAACGTACATGAATGTTGAGACACCACACCATGTCTGGATGCTCCTCAGATGCTCTGTCTCTCCGGAGGAGCTGACCCAGTTCACAAAAACTTCGGTGAGACACCGCAACTCTTGGCAAGGGGGAGGGCTTTTGCGGTGCAAGCACATTCGGAGACGATCGAAGTTGCAGCACACTCCGGTGCATGATCACGGTGCATCCCGAGATCTCACACGGATGCTTGCCCGATCACGGTTAGAATTAGTAGCCAGGGGAAGTAAAATAAGCTGCACTGCCTGCATGGCGGATGAACTTGGGAAGTTGGCAGAATTCGATCGGGAGCGACTGGAGCATCTTGCTATTCCGAGGACGCCGAAGTGGACTTTGGAACTGTCTGTGTGATTCGTTCCCAAATGTTCCGAGCAGGCTTTTTATTGACAGCCGGAGGAAATGACATGGAACGAAAGGAGGCCAAATAGACCGGCTCAAGATGGCAGGAGAGAGAACCTTGGAACCTGACAGAGGAAAAGCCTTGCATCTGTGGCTATTCCGGAGTCACTGCCGATGCTCCACTTGCGTTGTCCCAGCGGCACCTGGAATCAATCCCCCAACACATTCACACACTTGTTTTTGGGCCACTGTTGGTTTGATTCAGTATTGAGGGATTCTCTTCAGCCTCATGAGCTGGGTCCACTGTTTGTTTTGTTTTGTTAAATTGTTTTGTTTCCCTCCAGAAACACATAGAATTCTGTACTTTTCAAGCCCAGATCCTGGAAGTTGAGCCATTGTATGTCAACTGGTATATACGGGTTGTAGGAGCACAGAAATTGCTGCTCCAACCAAGTTGGACTAGTCCACCTACTCCGGTGGCTATGGAATTCTACCAGGCAGAATCACCATAGAATTCATCTCTTCACCCAAAAAATGTGTTACTTCTACCAGTGGGTTCTTTGGTCTTAGACTGGGGATTTAACCCCCCAAAATTCCTTGATGTTTTTGGAGCAAAACCGTCAAAATTCACTCTTTTCTACTTTAGATTCAATTATACATCTTATACCGGGTGTCCGTGTACCTCTCTTGGAGCTCTCAACGAACCAAAGGAGTAGTTCAAGATCTTTTGACTCCAAAGTTATAAAGGGAGGTAACCTCGGGAGTGAGTAGGGGACTACGGGTTTAATCGAATCATATTTTTAGTAAACTTGGTCGTAAGATTTTAAAGTTGACTTCACATGCTATTCACATACCAAAATTGGACAGTTGATTTTTCTTCAGTTGTGTGAATATAAAGATTAAAGTCAGCTAGATTTGTTTATCAGCAACTATGGAATTTTTATTTTTATTTTTGTCGAACTTCGAAGTTTGCCCTTCTAAATATCATATATACATCAACTTGGATAACTTGGAAATTTCAGTAGGAATTTGGTTAAGCTTACGCTACAATTAAAAAATTCAAAAAGTATCTTTAATATAACTCCATCTTCAATTATGTTTTTAATTTCTTACTTCGAAGGTCTTAAAAAAACAAAATTCACACAATTAGTTTGAAGTTAAATATCCATCTTCAAAATTTTTAATGTCAGAGTGCTACTTTATATTACTTCACCTAACCCAAGAACCTGAATTGGGTTTAAATTAAAGAAATTTAGAGGTGAACAAACACTAACAAATTTATTTGTTCATTCTACACCTATATATACATGAATACGCCTTGCCTTCTAACATGAGAGTGCTCATTCCAACCCAAATATTTACCTCTACCTTACCAATGACCATGTGGTGTCCGTGCCCAGACCGGCAGAGATTTACCGAGTATCTGGTTAAATTCATCCTGAAGGATTTTACTGTACAGTACACAGAATGTTTTGCCATTATGGTAATTATACTCACTTCACACAGATCTTCTGAACAGGAAATAAATTCATGCAACACATTGTGACAGTTTGACTTGACAAAAAGCAGACAGAAGAAGACAAGCCTGCATAAACCTACCATGACAAATATAGTTTCACTGAAGATAATTTAAAACTCATGCAAATCAAATTCATCGTTACACCTGGATTGAAGCATACAGTGCGGCAACGACTATGGTATTTTCAGGCTTCAGTATCTGTTCATGGAAACAATTTATTTCAGTTTCTGTTTATGAAAAACAATTTATGAATCCAGCTCACTTGATACCGGTACTATCTCAGTGTTGTAAATTGATTTAATGAAAAACGAAGAATCGAATGGAGATGGCGGACGTAGTGCACCTCCGCAGGCGCCCGCGTGAAGGGGGCAATCAGCAGGAGACGATCTCTTGATCCACTACGTCGGCGAAGATTAGGTGCTCAATCCAGTCCTGCAGCGATTGATCCGTAATCGTTCTCTCCGAGCCTTTTAGCGCATCCAGAGACAGATCTGGGTGGAGTAGAAGTTCGATCTTTTTAGGGTTTTTCTAGGGTTTAGGGATCGGAGTTGGGGTTTTGCGTTCAGAAGCAATGGAGCGCCCGACATACGCCGAGTCATTGAGAGCGAAGTTGGAGCATGCGCCCGTAGGTCCTTCCTTACCACCGAGCGAAGGGCAGAACAAGCTGGACCAGAGAGATGCAGTAGAGCCTGAGTTCGTGGCTGCGGTCACGAATATGGGGAAGCATGCCAAGATACACCCCACAATTGCCACACCCGGAGAATGCTTACCACCAGGATATGCTCGCAGCTCGTCGGGGTTCTTAATCTGTACAATCGCACTCGAAGTTAAAGTGGACCAAGACAATGTACGCAAGGAGACCGAACGCCTGCAACGTCACGCAGTTGTAGCATACTTTGTGGGTGGAAGACAGTCCTCAGTGATCTTGAACCAATGGATTACAACAATGCAAGGAGAAATCGGGGAGTGGGTTGGATTAGGGCGTGACCTTGGACAAGGCTTTTTCCAGGTTCTCACCAGGCAATCCGCGGCCACACAGAAGCTGTTGATGAGAACCCCCCATCGGTCTAGATGGGGGACGTGCATACTCCAAACCTGGGCTATAGGCTTCAATGCGAGCCATCCTACACGACTCAAAGTTCCTACGTGGTCACGCTAAGGGGAATTCCAGGCGAATTTCTGGGAGTCGCAAACGAAATCGCAGGGGGACTAGGAGAACTCCTCGGGAGTGATAAACGGAACGCCTTCACAGCCGACCAGCGTTTTTGCGTCGCCCTACAGTCAGGATTAGGGTGGACTACTCAGCTTTCGGTGACAAATGAGAGCACGAGGGAGACGATCCTTATTGCAGTCGATTACTGCAACTTGCCCATTAGATGCAGATTGTGCCACTCAACTGACCATTTAATTAGGGATTGTCCAGGGCACAAACGTTCCACTGCAGGAGGAGAAGGCGGAGAGGGGGATAGTGGTGCCCTGCGAACCAATTCAGGGGAAGGAACAGGAGAGGAGGGAGCAGAGGCGGCGGGTGAATCAGGCCCAACACCCCCACCACCCCCACCACCCCCTCCGCCGCCTCCTCTGAACGGGCAGAACCCGACTATCTTCATCGGGAGTGAGGCTTCGGCGGAACGGGGAGAGAAGAAGGAGGAAGTAGACGACACTTCCAGCCGATCGGGAACCATCACTCAAATGGATCGTCGAGAGACACACCGGAAGCAGAATGGAACGGATGGGAGCAGGTACATAGAAGCAAGAAATCAACCCGGAGTCACCGCCCGTCCGGTTGCTCAAGCAGGCAGCAACCTCGAGTGGGGGGAATCGCAGTGAATGGCTCGGACGTAACGCATGTGGCAGGCACTGCGGTGCATGAGAGAGACAAGGACAGAGTCATAGCCCCTCCTGTTGGTAATTTTGCTCGGCCTGCAATGCGCAATCAGAGCCGGGGGAGACAGAGTCTGTCTGAAACCCCTCCGTTTCCTCAATTAGACACCGGCCCACACGTGAGACTGCCGTCTGCAAGCACTCCAGCCCCCTTTGATCCGAGGATCGGAATGGGTCCAAGCGAGATAGGCCGGCAGGGAGAGAACCATGACGCTGGTGCAGGTGGAGGAGAACTAAATGACACGGCCCAGATGGACATAGATGAACAACGAATGGAACTTACCCAACCGGAACGGGTTTTGAAGAGCGAAGGATTAGCTAGTCCCCATGGATTGGCCAGACAAGACGAGCGCTCTTCAGCTCACCTTATGCCCCCACCGCCCCCGCCGTTAGGGCCTCCCTTAGACAACTGCGTTCAATCTCGACAGAACGGAGAGCGAATGATCGATCTCAACAACGCTGCTGCTATCTCGGTGTCGGGAACTATGGCATGCAGTGGAGGGGAAGCCTCACAAGTGCACCCCGCGCGACTGAGGATGACGGCCCCACCGGCGGAGAACGGGAGAGTAGGGTCGGGTACCACTACGCCACGCACCCCGACTCAGAGTAGCATATCTAGCGAACTCCATGCAGAGTTCTTCGCATGGCTTAGTCAGCGCCAAGGGGGCTCCGAATTCACACCACAATCAAGGTTAACTCCAAACCAACTGGCCCGAAGACAAGAGATTTCCGAGTCTGCACAACGAAGACGGCTTTCCACTCTAACACAACGCCGGGAGACACCAAGAAGAGAGGGCGAAGGCCCCAGAAGCACAGAATTGTTCCCGGATCACACACCTCCCCCCCCCCCCCCCCCCCCCCCCCCCCCCCCGCAATGAAGGTCACAACCATCTCACAAAATGTTCAAGGCCTTAATGACGCCTTGAAAGTAGATGTAGTTAGGAATTATTTCAGGCCCCTCTTAGCGGAGATAGACATACTCTGCTTCCAGGAGCATCGACTTCGGGGAGCAAAGCTGGATAACTTCAGATTGACCTTCTGGCCGCAGGCTACATTTCATGGGATAGAAGCTGCGGCAGGTTTTGGACATGGCGAAGACGAAGAAGGAGCAGGGACAGGGGGGGTCTGCATGTCGATAGCCCCCGACATTGCTCACCTCATCTCACAAACGGGATCCTCCCGATGCGGCCGTGCCCAGTGGATTCGTCTGAGTGGCCTGCCTGGAGGCGATATCTCTGTAGCGAACATTTAGGCCTCTACCCGGCCCAGAGAACGGAGTGAACTGTGGGAAGAACTCTTGGCTTCCCTCCCTAGAGACTGCCGCTGGATCGTTGGAGGCGACTGGAACGTCGTGGAGGCTCAGGAGGATAAGTCCAATCTAAATGGGCGAATTATCTCCGTTGGCGAAAGCAGGATCTTTTCTTTGCTAAAGGATGCGCTGGAAATTGAGGATCACTTCCCTCGAACGGGGAGAATTAAATTCTCATGGGACAACAAAAGGAGAACAGGTATCCGGTCTTTGGCAAGACTAGACCGGTTCTACTCTTTCAAGCAAGTAGGAGCAGGGTCGGACCCGGTCACTGAGTACACCATCAGAGGGGACTCTGGTCATTCTGACCATCTACCGATCTGCCTCACCCTCCAGCTGCTACAAGCGGCACCGAAGAAATCAGCGTTCAAAATGAGCACCGTCCACCTTAAGGAGCCAGAGGTTAAGACGGCCATTGAGAACATATGGAAGGATAACCCCCGATTGGGATTCACCGGAAAACTGCGACGGGTGGTTAAATATTATAGGGAGTTTTGCAAACGGAAGGAAGAAGCTCGACGCAAGGAAGAGAAGGGGCTACGGCAGCAGATGGAGGCAGTACAAGCTGCGCTGCAGAGCGATCCCCTCAACCTGGAATTCCAGGACCGCCTCGGTACCATACGAGACCGCCTGACCCACTGGGAGAAGCATAGAGCAGAAGGCCAGAGAGTAAGGAGCAGGGTGAAGTGGAAAAGAGTAGGCGACGTTGGCTCAAAGGAGTTCTTCCGGGCCTCGAAAGCGCATACTGGGGCGTCCAACCTCACAGAACTGGAAGACGACGAAGGCAGACCCCGCTCAGATCAAGCTGGTCTAGAGGAGGTGTACTCGAAATATTACGGCAAACTGTATAAGGAGCCAGCGAGGACTGCATTACAAGAAGAGGCAGCCGTGGGAGCTCTAGCATGCCTCCGGGACCGTTTGTCCGTGTCAATGAAACAGTCCCTGCGACGGCCCATTACAGAGGAGGAACTCGGCATAGCGCTCAAAGGCATGAGCTCCGGGAAGGCGCCCGGCCCGGATGGTGTCGTGACAGAGTTCTTTAAGGTTTATTGCGATTTGATCAAGGCAGACTACCTAGTCATGATTCAGCATGCAATTGCGACACTCCAGCTGCCTCCAGGAGTAAACAGGGGTCTCATTTCTTAAATTCACAAAGGGGATCTCCGATCGAGACTCACTAATTGGCGTCCCATAACGCTGCTGAATGTCGCCTACAAACTGTTTGCTAAAGCACTGCAACTTAGGCTGCAACCGGTGCTCATGGAGGTAATAGATTTCGACCAATCAGCCTTCCTTCCCCTGCGCTTCATCCTCAATAATATTCTGCTTACCCATGAGACGATGGACTGGGCCGAGGCCTCAAAACAGCCACTCATCTTCCTCAAGCTGGATTTTGCGAAGGCCTATGACATGGTGGATTGGTGCTTTCTGTTTCGGGCCATGGAAGGGCTTGGCATCCCAAGGGAGTTCATTGGTATGACGCAGCTATTATTTAGAGAAGCCAAGGCTACGGTTAAAGTAAATGGCTCGCAGTCCCCACCATTCTCGATAGAAAGGGGGGTGCGGTAGGGATGCCCGCTCGCACCCTACCTCTTTCTTATCGTGGCAGAGGTGTTGAACGCCATGGTCAAGGATGGAGTAACGAACGGCAGCGTCAAAGGAATCAGCCTCCCGGGTGACAGACGGCAGCAGGTATTGGCCCAATTTGCGGACGACACGTCCTTTACTTTACTAGGAGAGGAAGCTCCGACCAAGGCTCTTATTGCAATATTGGAGAAGTTCTGCCTGGCATCAGGACTAGCGCTGAAGTGGGGAAAGTCCTGCGGGTATTGGAAATCAGAGCTAGAACCTCTTTGGCCACAGTGGACCAATCAGATTGCAATCTCCTGGATTGACTCGGCCGAGACAAGCAAACTGCTAGGCACTCCGTTTGGGATAACACCCAGCACTACCTCGGTGGATAAATTCTTACACGACCGAGTGCTCAAGAAGCTCAAGTATTGGTGCACGGCTCGAATTAAATCAACAGGGAGGGGGGTTATTGTAAACAGCATTCTTCTCTCCTCCCTCATCTACTTCACCTCGATCTAGGGGGGAACTCAGAAAGGAATCAAGAAAGTAACGACCGCTATCAGAAATTATATGTGGTCAGGGGCCATGCACAGGGCTCGCACGAAAGTCGCGTGGATTCAATGCTGCCAGACTCGGGAAGAAGGGGGAATTAATGTGGTGAACCCGGAAGACTCGGTGGTGGCGCTCATGGGAAAATGGATATTGAAAGCGTGTGAGCCCGGCACTTCTAACCTGCACATCCTCTTGAGGCATCGGCTGAGTCACTTCCAACCTTACCAGGGCGGGATATGGGCGCCCAGCTTAGAATACTTCACCATCTCCCGGTTCCAAGCTCACCATGGATCAAAAGCTTGGAACAGATCAGGGACCGCATGGCGCAAGCTGCACCAAGACTTACTGCCAGTCCGGCCCAAGATCCCGGAAGAGGTGTCCAATGAGTCATTCTGGTGGTCCCCTTTCCTGGAAATGCTAGGGCCGAGATTCTCAAAGAATCGAGCAGCCCAACTGCACCGAAGGGGCCTCCGCCATATTCGAGATACGCTAGTTGAAGGGCGGGTCATCACCACCGAAGAGGCAACAACGAAGTTCGGCTTACTACCCGTCGAAGCCGGGGCCTGGCATTCAGTTACACAAGCGCTGGAAGCCACATGGCATGGCCTCTTGACTGCAGCTCCCCCACCAGCCCGGCCCTCGGAATGGGTTGGCTGGTTCTCAACTGATCCCGACGCCTCCCCGAGGCTTGTCCTGCAGGTCCCGGAAAAGAAGACGGTGAGAATTGGAGGTCCGGTTCGAGGATGGAGCTTTTCCCTTTCGGAATCCAGCTTTACTGTCCTCCCACTATCACGCTGCCTTCAAGAGAACTTGCATGGAGCCGACGCCATCCCCCTTCGGGAGCTTGGTAGTTTTCACAGAGTCAGAGTCGTGAAAGTGGTCCGTGGACCACGCAAGATCCCGGTGCTATTGTACTACGGCAGAGTTGACCAATTAGAATGGGACCCGGATAAATTCCAATGGCCAACCAAGGAAGGGCCCATTTCCTTGATGGAATATACACCTAAGATCGGCAGAGAGCTTCTCCGGCGCCACCACCAAGTAGCCAACCCTGTTGTGAAGAAATGGGGAGGTGTCCTCCCTGCAAACTTCAGGTTTCAATGGAAGACGGTATGGCTCAAAGAAAGGGTTCGAAAAGAGGCAGGCCTCCTCTGGCTAGTCTGGCACCGGGCAGTCGCGGTGAACCACTGGAGGGGGAGAGTGGACGGAACGGTTGACATCCGATGCGTGGTTTGCCCAAGACGGTCGGAGGAGACCGTACTCCATCGATTCTGGGAGTGTAGGTCTGCTCAACGAGGGTGGCAATGGGCCATTCATATCATGAATGCCGCCCTCGTTGGCAGACATGCACAAGGACCATGGCGTCCTCTTTCCTGGAAACAGGGCATTTTCTCTGATAGTATCCCGAGGAGATTCAACCCCCTCAAGCGTGTATGGCAGGAGATCAGAACCGTGGTGCTGTGGTCACTTTGGCTTGAACGGAACGATAAGGTTTTCAATAACCAAGTATGGCCACCGGCGAAACTTCTGCAACAGATTTGGACAGGCATGGTCGACTATGGGCGTATTGAATGGGCGGTACTTCAAATGAGGCCTCCCCCGAAGACTGATAAGGAAGTTGAGAAAGCGCAGGAGGCGAAGAAGGCTTTTGTGACTCGTCGGTGCTGCTTTGATTTGTTTGCCAAGATGGTCGCTGATCGGCCCCAGTGGGCTCCCACGGGCCCCCAGGCCGGCTTCGTCTTCCAGCCCCCTTGAGGCCCCCCCGGCGAGACCCGGGGCCCCCCGGGCCCTCACGGCAGGGCCGTGAGGGGCCTCACGGCCCCTCCCTGCGCTCTGCGAGGACTGGGGTGGTAGTGGCTTGTTAGTTTTTTTTCCCCTTCCCCTTGTCTCGTGTCGGGTGTGTCTGTCCGTCTTGCCTTTGGCCAGGCCACTTGTGGCTGGCCCGGCGTTGTACTGTGTTACCCTTGCAATGGAATTTCGTTTCATTTGTTTCAAAAAAAAAATAAAAAAAAATTGATTTAATGATTATGGATACATTGCATGAAAAAAAATTAAAAAATAATGTTCGTCCGTGACGCCTTGGGTGCTTTAGGATTGACTATTGAGAATCACTGCTTGGTTTTCAACTGCTTTACAGTTACTCCCTAATTGTAAACATGTATCAGAAAATGATCACCAGTTTTTTTGTTATTTGGTTTTGAGTCATTTAATAATATTACACAGAATAAATGTGAACTGAAATTTTGTTAAAGCTAAGCGTTACAACTGAATCAAGGCGCTTGGACCACCTTTTTCCAACTTTTTTTTTTTTTTTTTTTTTTTTTGGGAATTAAGGCACTTAATTAATCACCATCCTATTTGGATGGTTAGTAAAATTCATATTATTTCGAGAATTTAATATATATGACTATTAATAAAATTTCCCCCGATAGTTGACCACTTCCATTTTGGCTTAATTATCATGGTAAAATACATTAGTAAATCAATACTTCGTGAGTATTGAAGCCAATATAATCAAGATTGGCCAATTTAATGAATATGGCAATTTGGGACTTCTCACTATCAGTGACAGTTTGATGTCTTGAGTGAGAGATATGAGTGAGAAATATGTTGGATTGTTCTACCGAGGTGCATATAATTGACGTGGGTTGGAGTCTGCACAGCGGTGGAGACCAGGATTGCAATATCACATGGTTCTGCATGGAAGAATACCCTCAGGGCCTCAGCTTTCAAGCTCCACAAAATTGGCTCCTGGTGGTTCCTGGTGGCGGGTGAGACTTCGACACATCTAGCTGTTGTATCAACCGAGAAATCTTAAACTCGTTGGTGATGCTCCGAGGTCTTCAGAAGATAATTACCGTCACGCAAAATGTAAACAAAGGTGAGATAAACTTGTGTGTTTGATAGTCATCACGGCCCCAGCCTTTCGGATTGTTGCCTATTCTGCACTTCAAGGGTTGACTGGACTAGAGACAGTCCAGATTCAAACTTTTGGAACGCTGGCTTCAGTTGTCGTATGTTTAGGATCAACTCGGCCCTGTCTAAATTAAAAATATGTTCACAAGTTCACTTCTCGTGTGAAATAAAAGACTCCAGTTCGTCTATTTCCACCCATTAACAAATAAAGGAAAGCTGCAATGTGGCTGCTAAAGATGCTAGCTCTGACTTGCCATTGTTTGCCGATCATGCCTAAAAAACGACATCAAATTTTCCTTCTTGTGAACATTCAATGTGGCCCAGATGCCTCCCTTCTGAAGCTCTTGTGCCGGCACTCACCGCTAAGCTTCTTCGCAATCAAATCCATTCTATTCGTGCCCCATTTTTAATAAACAATTTGCATCACGATTACTATGAAGTTTGAACTGCATTTGAGTTTAGATGCTGCCTCGGCATGGCAATGCTCAAGACCAGGAATATGACCATTAGTTATGTCCCCTCCAAAAACAATTGCACAACCACTTACTATACAAGGTATATGAGTCCATGCACACACAGATGGAAGTCTAGATGGAAAATTTGATCAAAGATGATGAATTTGCCGAAGCAAGGAGAATTAATAAACATGGTAGAAGAGCAGCCTCTTATTTGGAAATGGTCACTAAATATTGTGCTACGTACATTTTGGTGAATGGCATTTAATCAAACAAATTCCTTTTCATGAAAAATTCCATTTGAAATCTTGAAAGATATTTTATTGTATGTCATCCAGAGAAAATTTCATAGTATGAGTAATATCAAATCAATTCACCAACATTGACAAATGTGTAATCTTTTCCAACATTGACAATGAACTATTTACAAATTTCTATAACCACCCAGTTAGTCTCAATAATCACCCTTAGATAATTTGCCTTCTAACAATTACATTTCAATGACAACAAAAATCATCAATAATAGCCTCATAGAAACACAATTCCTATGATATTACTACTAAATATAAGTTCATGGTTTAGTGACAAAACTACACCAATACACATATTTAAATTTAATAATCAAGTTACTACACTTCTCAAGCGACATATTCTTACATGGTTATAGTGTCTACCTCCTTCAAAGATGGCATTGATCATGCACTCTTGATCTTCCTCCCCAACATTGATACAAGATGCTCAACAAACAAACACTTAATTCACGCCAACCCCTCGGGAAAAATTCACTCCGGCCCCTCGAAAAAGGAACCAGAGTTCTCCTTCCCCTCCTTCCCCTCCTGTCCCTCCCAAACCCCCCCTGCAAAGCATCACATGGACCTCAACAACATTCCAGATAAATAAAACCCCTTCCATATGCATGAACCAACTTGCATCTGAATACACCCTCCCTGAAACTCCCAATCTCAGAAATAGCCCCTGATTGCGCCAATTACAAAGGGATGGCACTTATTCCCATTGAAGCAGATTAAACAAAATAATAAAACCACTAAATTATTCCCCTGCTGTAGTACAATTCTCAGAAATGATGGATGAAAGCTAATATTAAGCCCTCCGCTACAGCATCGAATCTGGTATTTCGCAAAGGTTTGCCAACAGTGGCATGCTTTTACGGCACTCGACAGCCTTCAAAATTTACCAACTTGTTGCTGTGAGCTCACTTGTTTGATCTGTCGTCATACTTTGCTGCTCACAAAGCTAGAGCGCCTGCTTTTCACTTCGAACTCTGGCCGGCTTCTGAAGCTACCGCAGTGAGGACGTGAGGAGGACGTGCCTTTTCGTTAGGAAAAGAGGTGTTGCAAACGACAGTTTTCGGAGTTCCTTTTGTGGCCATTGGCGATGAGTGTTTGTCGAGTAGCAACGGTGCAATGCAGTGCATGCCGTGCTTTGGTTTGAGATTTGCGGTTGGGATTTGAGCTTGTGTGAGGTGGAGGTGAGATGATGTTCAATTCTCCGGGGAAGCTGCGATCTAGAACCATGCCGGTACGTCGAGCCGTCTTTGCTTTTTTGTTGGATGCAGCGGTTGGGTGTAGGTTCGTAGGCTTTTCGTTGCTGTGGAGTGGTTGATGGCGGTGATGAGTGGTTGATTAGTTTGTTTCAGGTTCTAGTGTCGATGCCATTCACATTGGGTTAGATCGTAGTTTGCTGTAATGAATTGGAGAGAGAGAGTAGAGGTATGCGCGCCGCGTTGCTTAGATCCACTGTAGAGTGAGTCGTGTTTCCTAAGCTTGCGTAATTGATTTAATTTCGTTAGTGCATCGGCGTATCGAGTGGTTTAAGGACAGTTGCAGGTGTTTCTGATGTAGCAATTAATGAGTTTGGGCAATGAGTGGATGGTCTGAAGTTTGCGTGTGATTGATCGAGGTCAGGTTGAAGCTAGTCTGAGTTTGGCGTTTGGTTTTGTGTGACAGATTGTTAGTGATGATGAGATGGAAATCCATGGGAATAGAATGAATTTTCTCGCGTTAGGTGAGAGCGGCCATCTCTCACGAACCGGTGGCACTCCGATCAAGAAGCTCGAGCGCAGCATGAAGCACTCGATTGATGTGGAGTCAGTCACGGCGAACTTGAAGAAGAGTGCTTCAGAAGGAGCTATTTTTCGCTTCAAAGACACGAATATGGAGTTCAATGGGAAAGGAGGTGATCGGGAGCATAACCCCGACCTCTGGACTTCGAAATTGGATCTGCCTGTGAACTCCAATGGCGACAGTAGGAGAATCCTCGAGCCGCCATTGATTGCTACTAGACCTCCCAGTGGTTTGCTGCCTAACAGGAAGGCGCAGATGCAGCAGGAATTGATGTATTCCAAGGTTGATTCTCCGAGATACGGCTATGTTCCAACACCTTTTTCTGGCCCTGAACCCACTCAGAGCTTGGATCGAACGTCGTCGATTTCCTCGACTTGGTCTTCACTGGACGGAAATGTCACCGACGATTTTCTTGATTACAATGAGGCGGAGCAGAGATTTCTCGAAGCCAACAAGGAGTACTCCGAGTCCTTGATGATTGAAATGGTGAGGAGAGAGGAGTACCCGGATCTTGGATTGCAGCGGCAAACGTACTTGGACTATGCGAATTTTGCTCTTGCCTCCAAGTTTCAGGTCAGTTTCCCCTGAGCATGTGCACAGCTGCTATGAATTTCTAAGAGCTCCTTACTCCAGCAGCAAGCAAGTAATTTCAGATAACACTACTTGTTTTTTTCTTTTTTTCTTAACAATGTGCATTTACATGGCAAATGCCACAGCTGGGTTTATACTAAGTTTTGATGTTATTTTTCAAACGCAGACGGAGGAGCATACGAGGGTTGTGATGGCGGAGGAGCATTGTTTGGGGAACAACTTGGCCAGTCATCTGCTCCAGCATGTTTCGGATGTGCAGTTACGTTTGTTGAGAATGTTCAATACGTCGAAATCTGCTTACTCTGTTGTTTTCACAACGAGTTACCGAACTGCATATCGTTTGGTAGCTAATGCCTACCCTTTTCGGAAAGGGAGTCCTCTCTTGGTGTGCCAAGATAACCATGAGTGTGTTCGTCAGGTACATCTCCTCTCTGCGAAACTCTGAAACTTTATCCATTGATTCGCAATACAACGCGGTGTGACATATTGTTCCCACTGGACACATCTATGTACAGAATGTTAGTGAACATGTTTTGATTTCTGAGTTTGTGGGCTGACTCTATACTCCCTCGTGTGTTAACAGCTCATAAATGCTGCTACAAATGCTGGAGGTATCCCCACCTTAGCTCCCCTCGGCGAAAATGATCTTTGTATGACGAAGTCCAATTTGGCGCCATTGTTGAAGCGCCGATTCTTCCACCCAAGCGGGAGTCTCTTCGTGTATCCGGCCCAATCGAACATCACTGGGATACAGCATTCCATGGATTGGATTGGGAAAGCTCACAAGTCGGGTTGGCAAGTGCTGCTTGACGTGTCCACGCTCTTACCGACGGCTCCACTGGATTTGTCGCAACATGTGCCAGACTTTGTAGTTGGATCTTTCGAAAATATGGTAGGATATCCGTCGAGCATGGGATTTGTGCTCGTCAAGAGATCTACATTCTGTGTTTCTGTGAATAGAATACCTGAAACAGACTTTACAGAATCAGACACGACCATCACGTTAACCCCCAAGGTGCCTTCATGGCAAGGGGAAGACTACCACATTGTGTGTGAAGACGAGGCTCCACCCTTCCTGTTATTCGCTAGCCTCAACTTCGGTTTGCAACACCTGGAAACTCTTGGAATCGGAGCTGTGAACAAGCGCGTGAAGGCCCTGTCGCTTTGGATTGTGCACAACCTCAAGTCCCTGCGACATGAGGACGAGTTCTGGCACTTGGTGAATGTTTACAGCCCCTTCACAGAAGAAAATCGTGGCAACATTGTGTCCTTCAATGTACTTGAATGTACTGGGGAGCATATCAAGCCGACGCTGGTGAAGAAGCTAGCTGCCAAGTACCGGATCGCCCTTGGAGTTTGTTCATCAATGAACCCCGGCGTGGCGAATCTGTTGGGACCACCTTCACAAAGAAAGAAAAACCTGAGTGTCTTCAATGAGCGCTCTTCGGACTTCACCTGCGTCCAAGTCTCTCTTGGCCCAATGTCCAACTTCGAGGATGCATACAGGCTGGTGCAGTTCTTGATGTGTTTCAGGAATCCGGACTTTTGTCCGACACAATCAGCGAAGTTGAAGGAGGAGTCGGTCACGAGGATGAGCTTGCGTCACAACACGTAACTCGACACTGATCTATGGCACTTCTTGCAATGCGACATCTACAGTCATGCAGCGACGTTGTTATAAGTCCTGTCAGATTTGGGATTTTGAGCAGCCCGATCTTGTTTTAGATTAATTAAGATGCATTCAAGCAGCCTTTTGAGCTCTGCTTGATGGCTATGCCCATGCCGACTAGACAACAGACATAAACGTATCAGGGGTGAACTCACCCTCAACGTCAACCTCATTCACAGCGTTAAAGGAGACTCTGGTGGACTCACCATGTAAGCTAAACGGCGGAACTCCGCCACCCAGGTTGGCAAGCAGAGATCGAATATCATGGTGGCCATTTTTCTTCAAGGTAAATACACATGTCTCTCACAACTCATTATTTATTTTATCTACTGTTCGAGAATGTGATTTTTTTGCCTTCACTGTCGTGTTCTTTCGTTCCACTTATGGACCTGCTTGCTGATTCCCACCTCGGTGTATGGAACAGAAACTGAAGTCACATCGATTACCACTGCTAGAAGGGCAACACTGGCATACATAAGTGCCCCCATGATGCGTCCTGGAGAAGTAAATAATTGCAGGAGTTCGGAACAAAGCTCTAGAAACTTAACCATCCCGCTCTTCTCACTGTTCATATCGTCATCGCCGGCGTGGAACAGGCTGTATAACAATGTATTAACATCTCCACTTGTAAGCGGAGAATTATGAAAATAGTAGGCTGTACAGTTTTACGATTCTCAATCACATCACTCAAAACACTCTGTTGTGTGTGTCACAACGAATGAATATCTCATTAAATTATGTGAATGCGCATCATCAATTTTCCAAAGATTGGTAGTCCTTACTCCTTGCTTGTGAGATCATACCAAAACTTATGAATTCTACCATGATGATTGGATGTGCATTGTTGGACAGTGATAGCCAAGCTCTAAATAGTCTCTGATTATTTGTCTTAACCACTGAAAACACCCGCCAAGTGCCTGTGGTGAACATGACTATCACTACTCATCTTGAATACATGCTAGATTTAAGATTTTTTGAAAATTTTAAATTTGTTGAGACTTCGTTTCGTTGTAAAGGAAATCCTTACGATATGTCAAGCATCTAACTGATGGAAGAAGTAACCATAGATATACTTACCTATGCTGAAAGAAATTTGCAATATTCTTGCTGTTGGCACTTGCCCCCACTAATGAGAGTGAGCATTAGTGTGAGTGATGATCTAATATCTCCATTTTCTGGTTGCCAACATGCCAGACTTTTTACAATTGTGATTGGTTACTCGAAACCTTATGCACAGGAGCCTGTAAGGGTCTACAACTTTCAAGACACCACAAAAGGTGTGCCTTGTCATGAGGACTTAGCCCCATTCTAATGACAGTCAGCATGAGTTCTTCAAACATTGGAATTTGGACCTCTAACTAACCTTACAACCAGCATTAAGGGCAGTATTTGAGTTTGAACCATGATGCAATTCATTGATATTCACAAAATGATTGGTGGCTCAGGGCCATCATGGGCCATGTCCAGCCTGAGTACAATTTGTTTGGGAATGCTCACCCAAGGAAATTGTCCAACAATGCTCTCCCTGATTTCATAACTGTGGGGTTCAGAAATGTGTACAAGGAAGGGGCTTAACAAGAACAATGTATTTTTGGTGGCGGTAAGGTAGGAGGCTAGAGAACAGTTCGGGCATTTAGAACCGCCCACTAGATGGCTGTGAAATGGACATGAGTTGGTTCTGAAATTGAGCGGATCCAGTTAGTGAATGAACCAAGGAAAAATGGAAATGAGCCAATCATTCTCTTTGTTTTCCTCATTTTTATTTAGGATTGTAAGTGAACAATTTATGAAAAACCTATGAGCTCAAATAGCACACTCTAGGTTGATGCCTTCAAAAAAAAAAAATCTAATTTAGGGAGACTCACAAAATTTCGATTAAATTTGCCACTCAACTGTTCTCAGATTATCTTCCAACCAAAAACATGTTCTGAAATTTCCCATTGGCAGATTTCTTCACAGAGGGCAAAATCTGCTTAGATGGTCCATTTCCGAGCCTCTTACCTTAAAGGAGTTTAATCTGCTCCAGGACGGGTATGATGGTGAAGTGGAATTCTTGTCCACTTGGCATTGTATCGTAGTCTAGTGGTAGTCACATTTCCCGAAGCTAACCGGAATTAACCTTAAGCAAGCTCCACCTAACCAGACCGTCTCCATGAATTTTTATTGTGTATTAAACTTCTTACATTTATGAACAAAATACACATTTAACACCTCAGCCCGCCGAGAAGGGCAGCTTCTGGAATACAAATTAGTGATCACATATATTTAATTAGACTTTGTTGAACATTAAAGTGGATTTCCAATGAATTTTTACAAAACCTAGAAGCCACTGCTCTTTGTTCTTGTAATCTAGAGGCTACAATCTTTCCACAACCTACTCTTGATCCAAAGAAGATAAGAAGGTAATAGTTAGTTTCACCGGCCCTTATAGTCTATCAATCTGTCCGTGAGCAATCTCAAAAACAGCCCCAATAATGAGGTCACACAAAATTGGTTTCTCCAACTATAACCACACCTATCAAGCATGGAAGAACAAGAATCTCCACATGTTAAAGTTGAATGTCCTCATACAAATAAGGCAACAATATATTTGGTATATCATGGTACATCATTAACGGCAGGGGTAGAAATTCCAGAATACTCTAAAGTCTACCTTAGCTGGGATTTCTTTAGAACTACCAAGAAGGGGGGATAACATCCTTCCTTCCCACCACTCCAAACCCCTCCTTGTTTAATGGACACTTCCCGAATCCTATTTGATAAGTAACCTCTATGCGGTCCAACTGACAGAAGGATTTAAAGTAGGTTCAGGACTCCACTTCACCATGCTAGCCCGCAGTTCTAATTCCTTTAGAAACCTCGACCTATACTTAAACAATCTACCACTTGACAAGTTGTATTTGAATAATCTAACAAAACTAACTATGTGAACTCGCCCTCCCTCTTACTTCTCACTTGTACAATCCACTCTAAATACAAAAAATGAAGGTAAGACACAAACAAGGAAATAAAGAGGAGAAAAGACACACTTATATGGATTCACTCCATCTTACCTCTTTACTTACAGAAGCTCAATATCCACTCCAAAAACAAGCGATGAAGGCAAAGCACAAGCAAAAAAGGAAGAGAAGAATAATTAATTAACACAAGAGCCTAAGGTTCTTTAATTACACCAAGGTCACTAACTACATTCTAAAACTCCATGTCTACAAAAGTTGGAAGGTGGCATCTATATCCAAAATTTAGAGGTCCGGAATGACTATATACTAGAAGATGAGGGTAGGCAAGAGGATGGGCTTAAAGCTTCCAAGAGTTAACCATGAGGTCTCAAGTTCGACCCACTGCGAATACTTAACGTTGCATGCGCCTCGCCACCTGATGCAATGCCAGGCCCCCAAAAAACACCCTCTTACCATAAGAAGCCTGCGATTTTGGGGACGTTCTCCAACAATATGGTCGTGTTTTTGTCATGTCTCTTTGTTGATCATTCATGTCTTGGGGAACGTGAGGACATTAATGCATTTCTTGAGATAAACAAGACTTTTTGTGCCCAGACACGGGCATGTTAGCCTAAAAATGCAAAGACGTTTAGAGAAACGTCCGCGTCTATGGGAACGTGGCGGAGGACATCTCTATAAACACGAAATTGCCACGTCAGCAATGGCTTGGGTTTGACACAAGGTAAATGGACGCAAAGTTACTAGGCTACGAGGTAACTTCCTGCCCGCCATGAAAAAAACAGCAAGAACGACAGGGTCAGCGAAGGAAGCAAAAAAAATCCGACATGGATTAAAGAATATATTTATTATTTTCTCTTTGTAAATGAAATTTACAATATCAAATTTCTTTTCTATTTCTCTTTCGAAGACTTTTGCATGTCTCGGGCATGTCTCGGAAGATGTCGACACAGTCACCCGTCAAGACATCATTGGTGACGTTCATTCATCCATTTTTTGTTCATTGGAGGCAACATTTATCCATGAAGACCTTAGATTAGGGCTTTGAGCCTTGATAGGGTTAGGGTGAGCCGCCACTTCAACAAAAAACACCCTTCCACACATCACGTCACCTAAACCCTGTTTTTGGAGATGTCAGCACAATTGCGCATACGCTAACACGGACATAAGCCCTGACATCCATAATATCATCTTCAATAAAACTACAGACAAAGACTCGTCATCTCGGATGTTGGCATTGACGTACACGTTGACAAGGCCATGTCAACCATGACAAATTCTAGGGCATGGGGATGTCTTCTAAAACAAATGCCGGACACAGTTCACGTCCGCACAAACATCGGCGTGGACATCAAGATGTCACCAAATAGACGTCTCGGAAACCAAGGTGATGTCTCGGGTGACGTTACTACTAATGCAATTCTAACTTAAAAATCACCAAAAATTGTGCTTACGCGGCAAGCCACGTTATTCCTTCGAGGCTGACACGTCTGATTTTCGCACTGCCACGTCAGAAAATGGCGGGTCCATGTGGTCATCCACGTCAGCTCTGACAGCGTTGACATCCTTACTCATGTAGCACTGCCCAAAAAAAACTCCACTGATGTCTTGTCGTCGTGGCATCCACGTTGCACACTTCATTACCCCCCAAAATCACCCGGAGACGCGCGTGCTATAGAGATGTCTGCATGTTTTTTCGGATGTCTGCATTTGTTTTTGCTGCGTCTTAGATGTTCTCATGTCTGCACGACATCCTTTTCAACGTCCACTTGTTTTTTGAGACATGATTTGGGATGTCACTAGAAACACAAGTTTCTTATAGTGTGTGTGCCCAAAAAAATAAAAAATGGAATAAAAATTGAAAATTTAGTGCCTAGCCAATATTAAATGAACAAGTCAACTTGGTGACATGAGAGACTCTTAGTCAAAGACCGGTAACTTACTTCTCAAACAATCAATAGGTAGTAAAAACTTTACTTAAGTGGCAACAATTAGGTGCAAAATGGGTCCCATTGTCATTGCTACTCTCACCCTTTTACAAATCTTTTATTACCATCCTATTAACAACAAGAAAACTTGACAATCAAAATATATCAAAAAAAGAAGTTCATTCAGATGACTTTATGGAAAGGAGATCCTTTTATGGCCAATCTATGGTTTGATAAACTAGAAGGTCAAATGCCTTTGGAAATATAGAACTTGGAGCCTCCTCTAGGACCTTCTCTAGGGGATATGATCCCTTAATGAAAGTACCTCCAGGAAGGTAAATAGTGCTTCATGAGGTGGTGGAAATATCCATAAGTGGAAAAAAATATCTTCAGGTAAGGCATACACATCTTCTAATGAGCTTGGAGTATCCACCGGTAAAGGACAGACGTCTTTTAGTGAGTGTTGAGTGTAGCCCCAAGTGGTGAAGATATCCAGCGGATCTGTAGCTATAGTTGTGCGGGACCCTAGTTGAAAAAAAGAAAAAAGGTCAATCACTTCATCCCGGGAGGACTTTACCGATTGACACTTCTTTTACTAAATCTTCACTCTCTCAGCATGAGCTAATGGAGAGTTGTGTCTATCCTAAGAATCAAATGGTAGAGAGTCTTCATATGAAAAATGAGAGCTAAGAAGAACATACCTTCTTTTCCTTTGAAGTGGGTCATTTTCCGAAGAGACCAACCCGGTATCCCCTCCAATACTCTTTTCAGAGCCTCCTTAGCTTCCTAGCGCTCTTCTTGAGATGCATGGAGCTCCTTCTTCATCCTCGTCATTTGTCCTTGAATCTCCCAGGCAGCATCAAGTATATCTTCATTTGCTCCCAATTCCAACACCTTTCGGAGAGCTTGTGGAGTCGTCTTTGTCTCCAAAATGTCCACTTCCATCTCTTAAATGCTCACGATGACTTCAATGAAAAAAGAAACCACCTTCTCCACCAATGAGTGATACTTGACAACTTGAAGTGACTCCAGTTTCCTCCATGGAATTGGAAATGACAGGTTGAGCCGTCTTTGGGGTTGACTTAAAGGCTACTTTAATCTCTGAAATGCTAGGGATGGCTAGATGAGCCTCCAAGGTGACGAAGATGATGGAATTTTCTTTGACATGATGGCTATAACTATTCCTTCCTTAGGGAATGGTAATCTAGCAATCTCGTCTGAGGAAACCATCAATTGCTTCCAACAAAACTCATACAAATGCAAAAGATAAGAGGTTAAAAAGATTTAAGTGATTTTGCACCACCGAATTGACTAAAGTTGGAGGTTTACCACTTCTTTCATTAAAGTCCCCCAATTGGTGAAGCAATTTAATCCCTAATTATCCTTAAAACCCAAAATGGGTTTTGGCAATTTCGGGCAGCCTAGATGGGGACGTCAAAAGTAATATTTTTTTCAAGATTTTTATTGTGTGCTTTCTTTACAGTAAGGTCTATGTAGTAAAAATTTTGAAGCCAAATTCCAATTTTAGAACCTTCATCTAAAAATTTTAGGTTTCAAGTCCAAAACGGGCAGTCTAAAGTTAGGTATTTTAAAAAAAACAAAATTTGAAATATGTTCATAACCAAATCACTACTCAAATTCCATAGTGACCCAAGTCAAAAAGTTTACCAATTTTACAAGGGCAGCCTCCAAAACTTACAAAGACAAGCTTCAAAGTTTTTCATAATTTTTGAATTTTCCTTTAAAAATTTGTCAAAATTCAAGATTTTTGAATTTTTTAAAAGTTAGTTTTTCTGAAAATCAGAAATTTATAAAGGTACCTACCCACCGTTCACTTTTTCCTTAGCTCACAAATTGTTTTTGTAATGCATGTTTTACTATTTTGTCAATTTTATACCTTCTTATAGAAAATAATTTGCATAAAGGTCTAAAAAGCGTTTTGAGTCCCTAAAATTTTGCATGAGCATACCTAACCTAGTTAACCACATGGAAAAAAATGTGACCAAAATGTTTGAAGTAATAATCATCAAGTCTCCATTTGGCCCATTTGCACCATGCCTCTCGGCCAAGGCCCAAACAAATATGTGCTGAAACTTTGAACAATATGATCTCACTAATGAATAACATCCAACGGTTGAAATTTGGATCAATTCTTCCAAGTAGGGTTAGGCACAAAATCTTACGGTTGACATTCCAAAACAGTTAAATAGTTTGTTTCATATCCTCGGGAGGGCATAGTGGTAAGTAATCGCAGTTTTGAGGATTAAAGCTCTCAAAAACACAAGGAAATTTAGGGGTTAAACAAAGCTTAGATATAAGCTTTAGCTAATTGGGTGGTCACTCTTTCACTCTAGTGAGGGTGAAATTAGATATGGTTGAGAAACTCTACCACACGTCAAAGTTACTTATTCTTGAACATGTTTCGGTAACACCTCAAGGGGTCATACAAACTTGCTATATATAGAGTTATAACTTTTGATATGCTTCTAGCTGCTTCTCCTTCTCCTTTACAAAAAAATAGACCTCCATCCACAACTTCTAAGTCCATGCATTGGAATTAGCTTCATAAATCCTTTGGAGGCTCCCGAGATGTAGAATTTCCTCTCTAGCCTTCCTTGCTAAAAATTCCATGGCTTCTCATACAATCCATTGCACCCCATCCAGATAAAATGATCCTCCAATTCATCTTCCTCCCGGGTACCTACCAACTTTTTGAGATCCACTTTTGGAAGCTCCAATACTACCAGAAAAGCCATGTCTCCAAAAACTATAGATAAATATTCTTGATAAGATGAAATGTATTAAAAACTATAAACGATTTAAAATTAAAATATAACTAAAGGCCAATATAAATATGACACTAAACACTAAACCAACAATCACTTATCTTTAAAGTATATCTCTGAATTTTTTTCTCAATACAATATTATCTTTAATAACATTCATGCACTTAGAAAATGTGTTCAATAAGGAATACCATATTCATTAATTATATGTGGTTATCTACATCCCTTCAAAGGACACATGAATGTAACATGTTTTTGTACAAAATCTCTACTCTAAGTAATGGGCTACGATACCTATAAATAATCCATATCCACATTCAACCATCACAACTATGGCTAATTATTTATATGTACATACCATCTTATCAAGAAGATAAATGTCTAATTGCTATTGTTGAATTACAATCTTATAACAAACTTTTGCCCACTCTAACCACACATATGTACATAGTGCTGCGACTTCAATACATATATTTTTTCATTAAACAATACAATGACAACAAGAAAACTCTACTACAAAAAGGAGATTTACAACGAAAAGCATTCACTGTAAGTCTAAGTATGGTAAATTTTCATCCACCATGATGTTATCGACAATAATCTATACTTGTACTAAAAAAATTGAGGTTTTATAATATATTTTGTAATTGGTATGATTTATTTTCAATCATGATTATTGGTAGATTCATTTCAATCACTTTAAATATTCTTGTTATTTCAAATTCTTATAAAAACAGGTGAAACTTCTCCAAAATACAAATAACACATACCTCTATTAATTAAGTGTATATTAATAATGTTTATCTTGTTTCGTTTAAGTTGATGAAACTGCAAATCCAATATGGAGCCTAATTCCACGGTCATGTGTAGAATTAAACAAAATTTCTTTCCTAAGGCAAAACACACTAAGGTATACACACCCATGAGGGATCACTTACCCATGAGGGATCAGTAGGCTTCCCCATTCTAGAGCAATGGGAAACTAGTAAAGGATAATTGATGAACAGTAGATTTAGGGTATTTCCTCCAATAGAATGCCTCTGTGAGTGTGACGGAATCTGTTTGTTCACTGATCTGAGTATGGTCGGTCATTGGTACACCTATATGTCAATCATGGGTAACACTAACTTTTGGACAAAAAAATTTGTAGTAATTTGAATTTTACTGAATTAATTTTGAAAAAATGCTCATTCTTCATGAACCTTATGATACTACGTGCAAAAAATAACTCCTTATTGAAAACCCAAGATTTACTATGCTGAAATGCTTAAGTGATCGGTCATAGGTGTGTATACCTTACATCCTACCACAGTGCTCCTGAATACAGTGAATGCTCTGTCAATAGACCCACCTACATCACATGGCTACAGAAACTGGCCCACCTCTTACCAACTTAATACTTCTTCCACATTCTTAAAATTTTAACTTTTCCCCTTCACCACCAAAGGAAAGATATTTTGCCAAAATAATACTAAGTTTCTGGAAGTACCTAGAGGTGCAGAAAGCAGGGGAGCGTGCAACCTTTTACAGAAATTCCCCCTTGAAAGCAGGCCTGCAGCGGGGATTTTTTCTGGATTCGTGTGCGAAGAAGGGATGATCATGCTCACAGATGCTTGCAGATACTCCCATGAAGGATGGTGATGGAGCATGATGTATCATGTTTGCTTTTTGTTTCTTTTCTCTAAGATACAAACAAAAGTGAACACTGCACCCTGTTCCGCACCAGTGTCCCACTACTGTACTCCTGTCGCTTAATTCAGTCAAGCCACAAACCCAGTCATGTGCAAACCCACCCCTTTGCCGCCCCACATAACTCCCAGTACCATCCACGCTGCAAGCCACCACCACCACCTTAATCCCAGCAACAAACAACCCCTCCCTCATATTGATATCAACACAGTACACATGTCACACTGATGCATATTCGTGCAATGCTGATTTGCTACACTCGTGCAACACTAAAATTGCTATAATCGTGCACCCACTGGTATTGTGATACTCATGCAAGCTCTGGTATTGTGATACTCGTGCAAAACTGATGCAATACTCATGCATTACTGATGCCATACTTGCGCGACACTCATGCGATACCCAGTTGCGGAATATGCTGCGAATTGCGCAGGAATCACTAGGCTGTCATCATGGTGACCGCCCTGGTGCCATCACTGCCATGGTGAGATGATGCCAGAACAGTTGTAATTAATTCCTTGCCTTAGGAGGAAGTTAGTGTGAAACACACTCTGCCGCCTCGGAAAACTGGGACCAGCCTGCCTGCACTCGGACGCGAAAACTTCGTCGCCGAAGAAAACTTTGTCACCGGTGTACGTCGACCATATTCGCGGCGATCCAAGCTCCAAAGGCCGGAAGATTATTGATGACGGCGAGGATCAGAGCGTCGACTGGAAACTGCACTTGAAATCCTGCTTCTAGTGTACAGAGACGGCAATCAAGACGGTATCTAGACTGCGAAACTGCGACGCCGGAGAACTGGACACGTTCCGATGATCGATCAGATGGCAATGACGCCGCTTGAATCTCAGGAGTTTCCAGTTTCTGCCATGGAGCTTCCCGGTGGAAGTTCTAGTGGAGCTTGATAAGCAGACGATGATGGTTGTCGGATCGTCGGTTCTATGAAGGTCGTAGTAATTGCAGTCAAGCTCGTCGATTTGGGTGGAGGTGGTCTGGAGGAGCTAGTTTTGGAGTATGTGAGCACGGTTGCGGATTCTGGAGACTAGCGTGGAGGTGGTTGATTGTAAGGTTGCAGGGAGTGTTGTGGAGGTTTTCTGATGGGAGGGAGAAGTGGTGGGGGAAGATTTGATTGAACGACAGAGATTTGGTGCTAGTGGAGGTGGCGGTGGCGGAGGCTGTGTGCCGGTTTTGTAGTTGAACGGCATTGGAGAGAGGAGGTGCATTTGGTTTGTGACAGGTTGGGAGTGGGCGACTGCGAGGGATCAGATTGTTTGCGACGACAAATTTAGAATTCTCATCAGAGGGAAGATTTTGGTCGACTTCAGTGACGGCACTTGAGCTCCGCGTTTGGCTCCTACAGCCCGCTTGGAAAGTGTTTGTCGAGTTGCAACGCGCAGTGTTAATGGGCGCAACGAAATTCGTGTTTGTGACGGTGGAGTGTCGTTGCGGTCCCCCGGTTTAGTAGCATTCGCGTACTCCTTGGGATCGATTTTCTCTCGTGGGTACGATACGGCGCTTGCAGCTTCTACTTCAGGGAGGCGCTTTCAGTGTTGTAGATTTTCCTTGCAGCTGTAGCGAAGGGAGGAGCCACCGATCGCTGTGAATTGTCTTCAGAGGTCAACGAGGGTGGCATTCAGACACCTGAGGGGAGCTCTGTATTCGCGAGAATTAGATGGCCGCTGCAGATTTCTCTGCCGTTGTGACAGATGCGTTGTAATTCCTGTTTGTAGTTTTTTTACCAAAGCATCATTTGGAGTTAGGGTTGTATCTGGGAAGCCCAATTTACAGAGTCTGTAGAAAATGGATGGTTAGGTGGATGCAGCGGAAGCAGGTATGTTTTGAAGTTTGTGGTGAGTGTCGCAGTTTTACATGGCAACTGCACCCTCTACTTGCAAACAAACGCATTTGAAAGGAATGGCGCTTGTTTTTGGTGGTCAATCAGCGCGAGGCCTGCTGTACCTTCATGCTTTCTTCCCACCTCACAGGGCGATTGCTACAGTCGCCTTCTTGTGGTCCAGTAGACCTTCTAGTTTCATTGAATAATTTTCTCAAGTACCTTCTGGAGAATACTTTCTTGTTGGCGACCAGCCTTAGAGTTGCAATGGGGGGTTGATTGTCGAATTTTTGAGCGAACTCACAAACCAGGAAGAAAAGGAAACCCTATGCATGTGAGTAACCGGGAAAGCAATCAAGCAAGCAGGAAGCATGAATGGAGGAGAGAGCAGCAGAAGTGGACAAGGTCTGCGACGGCAGAGCAGCGCTACTGTATGCGCTGAATTCAACTACCGGCTCGGGAAAACGATGGGATTCGGAGCTTTCAGCAAAGTCAAGTCTGCAGTTCACGTTCTTACCGGTCAGAAAGTCGCCATCAAAATTATCAACAAAGAGAAGATGAAGGACATGGAAGACAAAGGTTTGTATTTCATTTCCGAATTCTCAGTTTTGGGTATCCTTAGATCATAATTTTTTTATGCCACGGCCTCATGTAATTTCATCAGCTGCATTTGACCTAATGGAGGCGTCGTATTGCAGTAAGGCGGGAGTTGAAGATCATGCAAGTGGTTACGCATCCACATATTGTGCGTCTGTATGAGATTATTGAAACCCTTTCAGATATATACGTGGTTATGGAGTATGTGGAATCTGGGGACCTGTTTGACTTTATTGTGCTTCATGGGCGTCTGCACGAAGATGATGCTCGTCATTTCTTCCAACAGGTGCGTTTGAAAATTTGGACCGGTGGCTTTCTGTAGTTTATTTAGTTCCGTAGTGGACCTGAGCAGTTAGTGTGGAATACCGTATTGACACACTCTTAGTAACTACGCATTTGTGTACAATATTTTGTAGATAATAGCAGGCGTGGAGTACTGCCACAGGAACAAGGTTGTACACAGAGATTTGAAGCCAGAAAATTTGCTGCTGCATGCCAAACGACGGAATGTGAAGATTGCAGATTTTGGACTGAGTAACATTATGCGTGACGGGCATTTTCTGAAGACAAGCTGTGGAAGCCCTAATTATGCTGCTCCAGAAGTAATACAGAGGAAGCATTATGCCGGCCCTGAAGTTGATGTTTGGAGTTGCGGTGTAATTTTATATGCTATGCTGTGTGGAATCTTGCCATTTGATGATGAGAATATCTCCGGCCTGTATCAAAAGATCACGGTATTAATTTATCTCAAAAACTTATTTGTCATTTCTGTTATCGAGGAAACCATGGCCTCATCGCAAAGATGGGAGTGTTTGCAGTATGGTGGTATGATTTGGTTTTAGGTTCAAGGACTCAGGACGTCTAGCGAAGCACTCTTACATACCGCCTGATGTTTGTGACAAGACTACCTTAACATGCTTGTTTGCAATTGTGTGCATATCATTATTGTAGGATGGTATTTACACTCTCCCAAGTCACTTATCTTCACCAGCTAGGGACCTTATCACTAGGATCTTGAAAGCAGACCCTCTCAATCGTATCACCATACCGGAAATACGGTGTCATCCTTGGTTTCAGTTACATCTTCCTCGCTATCTAGCGGTGGACGTTCCTCAATATATCTCAAAATTGAAGTGTGTACGTGCATCTTTCTTTGACTGGCTTTACTATTGCGCTACCTCTTCTTCCTTGAATGCTTTGGAAGTATTTTTGGTGATTTGTATTTTAGGATTTCTATACGCAGACAAGTAAGGGTGGCGGAGAAACCCGACACTTGGATTCGATGCCTGGAAATGTATTTCTTACGAACATTTGATCTTTGTTCTGAGGGTCTTGATAACCGAGTGAATTACTGCAGATTGACGAAGATATTGCTTCTTCAGTAGAGAAAATTGGCTTCGACAAGAAATGGCTGATTGACTGTCTCCAGAGGCGAGAGCAAACGAAGGTGCATTTATTAACCTACTGTAGTCTTTGTGGTCGAAGTGGGTATCTGTTAAAGCATTTTCTCCCGTATGTAATGTTCGATGGATTATTTACTCTATCCTGATGATGCGTTTGTGTGGTATATGGAGCAGGCAACGGTAACGTACTATTTATTGCTGGACTATCAGCGGTCTCGCAATCCGGATGACTACCTTGAGTCCGATTTTGAAGAACTGGTGAGCCCCAGATTCTCAATAGATAGGGAGTAAGCATTCACTCTCATTTTTGGTGGAGAACTCAAGTTCTCTCAAATTCATAGCATTATTCAATGCTCAAGTATCGCCCCGAGTTGAACAAAAGACATGCTTGGTTAACTCTATCTCAAGATGCAACCGAATTTTTGGAATGCAGTTATCCGACCCCAGCAGTTTCATATTGTAGCTTTGTGCTGGTAAAGATCCTCAGATTGGGTTGATGGTATAAGCAGCATGTGTGTTGTTATTCATGCTTGTCTTTAAGACTCTGATGTACAGTAACCAGGCCACAGAGATTTTAAAGGTATTAATTTTATTTTAGTTTATTACGTGTGTTTTTTTTTTTTTTTTTTTTTTTTTTTTTCATTCTTGTAAAACTACCCGACTTCAATCTTTTAAAAAGGGATTTTGGAAGGTACTCTTACTTTGATATATGTCGATATCAAACTGAGAGTGCAAGCCAGATGTCCGAGTCTATTTTTGTTCCGACACTCGGATTGTATTTTGTAGGACTGATCTATATCCCGTAAGAAAGGATTTAAACTAGTTTGTAACTTATGGTCTGGAGAAGAGCATAGAATTGCTTCCGACACGCTCTACTCGATTTTACTCGATTTGGCTTTGGATTGTGTTTAAACTTTACTGTGATTGTATCTTTTGGACGTGCAATGGTCCAAGCGTGTGTTGTGTGTTAGTGACGAGCATAGTTGAAAGTGGCTGCATTTTGAGAGGCCTAGAAGAGATCTGCTCTCCACCTTGCCAGTGAGCATTTAATTGTTGTGATTACCCCTGTCTAGGGATGTATCTCAGGAATGGAACTCTACTATAAAGTTTAAGAATGATCAATTAGCATTGGATTAACCCGGATTTTTCCATGTCTTCAATACCTTCTTTTTAGCATTTCACCTATAAATTTTTTCAGTTACCTTACCATTTTACATATCTATGTTATGTGAATTCTTTCATGTTTGTTCAGAGTTCCTTGTTTTTCCGTTTCTCCTCAGTGTTGGTTGTAAATTGTCATGTTTCTGAACTCGAGTTACACCTCGTATCTTCGATCTTAATAGTCTTATTTCAGGTATCTCCCCATAGAATTCCTCTGTTTAGGATTAGCTTTGATCTATATATATTTGGTTCTGCTCTGCAGTAGAAAGCAACAAGGATGGTTTGACTGCAGGAAAAATCTCGTGGCGGCAGGGAAGGTGTTCCTCAGAGTTTGTCCAAGTCTGATGCAGCCCCTTCTGTGGTATCGACTCAAGATACAGCTGAGTTCGTTTGTAACCTCACGAGTCCTGTGGCGGCCTCTGCAGCTAGACCTTTGATGAGGATTATGCAAAATGGGAGTTGGGCTGTTGGTCTGAAGGTCAGTAAAGTTCCATACTGAAGCCACTTACCCTGAGCTCTGATAAAAGTATTGTGATGCAACTGACAAGGATGTGTTACAAATGCTTTGAATTCTGTGTCAAAATAGTCAAATTATATCACATGCTTTTATCAGTAGAATGTTCTTTTACTCCATCTATCATCAGGAGAGTAACGTCTGCTCAATTCGTTTTTAAGGTTTTGTTTTGTGCTGTTCTTACAATAGTGTTTGCATTCATATTCGCGTTTGTGCTCACGTCCGTTCACGTCAGGCTACGTTGTGTAAACTCATGAATGACATGTGTGAATGTTTAGTACCACCCAGTACAGGGAGGGAACACTTGGTTTTTTAATGCAAAAAAATTCACAAAACGATTTGTGTTTGCATGTTCTTTTGCCTCAATGCAGTCTCAGGCCCATCCCAGTGAGATCATGTTGGAGGTATTGAAAACCTTGCAGGATTTGGATATAAATTGGAAGACCATAGGGCCCTACTGCATCAGGTACAATTTCCTTAGAATCCATGTTGAGCAGTTGCATCATAATTGTGTTCGTGCTTTCTTCGATTCGGATGAAACTGTTTTGCGAACCTAATTGGTTTTGTCCACATCATGTCTAAAGTATTCTCAAGTTATTGAAGCTCTGACCTATATTTTTTTTTTGTGTTAGCGTTACTCTAAGCCGAGCAATTGCTGCCTTTCCAGGTGCAGGTGGGTGTCTCATTTTTCCGTACCCCTGGCAAACACGAGTTGCGGCGGGTCTTCAGCTAGTACCAGCCTAAGTGAGTCGCCGATGACTTCGGAATCGTTACCAATCAGTGAGGCCAGTCCACAGCCACATTCTGGCAACTCAGCGGAGGACGAATTAGAGGAGCAATTCTTAGTAAAATTTCAGCTTCAGGTACGGAATTCTTGAACCCATGTGTTGCTATATATTTTTAGATGCTGGTCGACTTTGCGATCATTTTTTCTACCACTTGGCAAGGAGTCTGTGAAACGCAGGTTTCATATACTGAACATTGTGTGCTCATGCCGAGCAATTCATTTCAGCAATTTTTCTCAAAGATTGTGGAATCTCATTTAGGTGACTCTATGGGTAATGATGTGGGTGGTGTTGCAGCTGTACACAACAAGAGAGGATAAATACTTGCTGGACATTCAACGAGTAGATGGGCCCAACTTCTTGTTTCTGGAACTTTGCACTGCATTTCTGGCCGAGGTTGGGGCAGTCTGATTGTGCACAACATTCTGAGACTTCCCCATCGCAGTTACATGTTCTTTCTGTTCCTGAGTTTATCTGACTGGTGTGCCCTACTCCTCTATCGCTCATTCTTATGTGTTTAGAATCGTTGCGCTTCGCAACAATACCTGAACTGATTCTTCGCAACATTTGCTGAATTGATTTATTATGCATCCTTCAGCTTAGGTCGATGCTGCTTGGTTCCAGCTTTTTCTTGATGCTGCGACGAATCTCACGGCGCTCTTTGCCATGAACTGTATCTACATAAGAAGCAGGTTGATGGTCCAGTAAGTTAGTGCTATTTATACTCCCTTAGAACATTAAATATCTTTGTAAAGCCATTTTGCTTACTATAAATCTAGAGTAACTGTGTAATAATCTGTACATCTGTTGAGCAGATTAAGAAAACCAACTGTGTGATTGGAAAGACTTCAATTTATATCAGGCTTCTATTTCCAGATTCAGGTGCGCAAGATTTTTCTGTATTTCATTAGATCTGATATGATCATCCTCTTCTCGTGTCCGGACTCGATTCTGTTCTTCTATCTCCTGAGTCAACCCAAAAGACTCGAGGCTTTTGAGACTTGCTTAACCCTTAAACGTTTTTCATGACCCGAGGGGCTGGGTTTCCAGAGAATCTTCTCTGTAGCTCTTACTGAACTCAACTTTTCACTTATTTTTTTATATCATTCTAATCACCTTCTCATTGTGCATTCTCATAGTGAAATTTTACAATTCAATTTACAATTTGTATGAGTGATTTGTGCTTTGAAAGGATTATGGTAGGTAGGTAGGGGTTGCACATAGGTTGCAAGCTCATCATTGATTGGTTCATTCATGACGCCCAAGTTCAAAAAATGCACTATTCATGATGCCCAAGCACAAAAGATGCCGTGATCCAATTTCGGGCTGCCCGGCCAGACATCAAAATGACGTTTAAGACATCAAAGTGAATTACTTGAATACAGATGTGAAACAAAACCGAAGTAAAAATCTTGAACCTTATGAAGCTGTTCACATCAGAAATATTGAATATTGTTACTCAAGATCATATCTGGCATCCCGAATATCTGATTTGCTAATTCAAAAGAGAATTCGAAGAGAAAAAGAGATCATTCCTGTCATCCACCTCAGAGTCTACACTCTGCAGTTGGTCTCCCTTGAAGCAGAATTTGGACCAGGATGATTTTCAAAATGATACAACAGAATTTAGAAAAGTGGGATTTGGTAACTTTATTGCAAAAAGGAAAATAGAACTACATTGCATTTGAGTTGTGCCACTTTGCTCAAGGGCATGGCGAAGCGCTGCCATAGTGCTGGGGGCAAATGTAGGACGACGAGCACGAGGAGAAAGACTACGACTCTCCTGCTCTTCCACCCGCAATCTCCTGGAGTCCTAGAGAACCCGCCCTTTTTCTCCCGCCTTAGTCTCCAGCAATCTCCACCGTCGGTCCTAAAACCTCTCCATCCAACGATAAATAGAATACCCTAGACCCTAATTGAATATCCTAAAACCTAAACCCTACACTCTAGACCCAATTGTATCCACTGAGTACAATGTTAGGCCACATAAATTAATATATAGAATAGTACATTAATATAAAAAAAAATCTAATACAAAACATTAACATGTACCCTATATTACAATTAATTTGTAATATAGAGATTATTCTAAGTTAACAGAAATTGGTAAAAACTTTACAATTAATTTGTAATATTTAATTTGAGGCCTATATTGAAATAGTCATTCTTATAATTTTTAGGCCAATGTTATAAAACATACCGTATATTTGTTCTCTCCTAGTTTCTACAATTTTTATTAAGTGACCATGTAGCTCGCAAGCTTCGCTCTCCACTAACTTCATAAGATATACTAGTATTTTGTGTAGAAACCAATTTTCAAAGCAAAGACTATGTTGATAACTCAAATTTCCATTGATTTCCAATCTGAAGTTAATTTTGTCAAGGACTACTTATAGAAAATGTGAATTTGTTTTTAGAATTTTAAAGTGAATAGATTGTAAGATCACTGCATTTGAAGTAAACATATTGTTTTTGTATCTTTGGACTCTATAGAGTCATTTCATTTTTATTCTTGTTCAAAGAAACATTTGCACTATTAAAGTAGTACCATTATCAACTAGGTTATCCAAAATAAGTTCCAAAACAATTATGAAATAGAAAAAAATGGAAAATAAAAATAGAGATTATTCTAAGTTAACAGAAATTGGTAAAAACTTGATAATGCATAAACTATTTTTTGAGATTTGAATATCAAATTTCAAAAAATCAAAATAAAAAATGTTTGTTTGATAGAGTATAATCCATCTATAACTGTGGTATAGTATACAAATACGTAATTCTGCACCATTGCAATTCATTCAATGTTTGGAAACTTTATATCAATTTTTTTGATGTAGGAACCATGTGCATTATGATTTATAAAAATCATTTAATGGAAAGAGGTCCAAAACTATGCCATACACATCTTTCCAAAATTTTATCAAAAAGTATTCTAAGGAAATGGACTTTGGTATTTTGCAGTTATTATACACTGCATTTGAACTTATATTTTAAACTACTAAATTTTTTATAAAAATAAAAATATGTAATTAAATTTGAACTTCTTTCTTACACAGTTCATCTAAATATGAACAAATGGTACATAGAATTAATAATATAAAAATATATATAATATGAAGACTTCTAAAATAAACATTTGATTATATAGAGAATAATGTCTACATCAAGTGACATAATTGGTTACTTTAGTGTACCAGGAAGAAGGAAGTCCATTTGCTTCCCCATCAATGAATACTTCTCGTCCACCTCTAATTTTCTCAAAGGAAGTTGAGGCCACTCAAAATTGGTCTCTTTTGTTTCTACATCAAAAATAACAACATTTCTTGATAAACTTGACATAAGCATCAGGGATTTATTGAAACCAACACCATATATGTCAAAGTCATATTCATAATTATCAAAAATCGACATAACGTACGTTCTTGTCCATGTCAACAATACCTTTGTGGCCCTACTTTGGATATCAATTTCATGCACTTCAAATACATCATGTGATATATACCACTGTGGTCCATATATAACATAAAGACGTTCGCCGCTTACAATGAACTGCCACCCATACCGTATGTAACCACGTTCAACAAAGCTACCCTCTGCAAAATGCAATCTTTCCCAAATATCTGCAAGATGGTTGTACCTCCATAATTCATAGTGATTTTGTATACCATGGTTTATATCACAAACAAAACATAGATTGTATAGAAGATTTTGAAATACAATACTTTGTAGGATTATGATATTCCTTCTGCTAATCATTTCAAGTTTGCTTGACGCCTTCCACTCGTCCATAAAGGAATCATATATGTCCACCACGGGATTTTCCCCATCTTGTCTTGTAACAAATACCTTGAAAGTTTCGGCAATGTCATCAACAACAAAATTTATGAGTGAATCACTCTCATGATCACCGGTAGTTACGCATGGCAATTTAATCTTCATGTCTTTTATAGGATTCCACACACATAGTTGTTTACAACCACTTTCATGATGACATAGTTTAGATGCTCTCGTGAGAGCTTTGAGAAGCATAAGACCTCCATCCATCGCTACAATTTGAAAGTGTCGAGGGTCAAATAGAAATGACGTTTCAAAAGCATCATGAGGTTTCATCGAGTACCATTTTTTTGAGCTAATGTCAAGGAAACACAATACTTGGCTCCCATCAATATAAACTCTATGTCCATTTTGATAGGAAGTGGTAATGGAATGTATTGCTATAAAAGGTAAATGTTTATTCTTATTGCGCACATGTAGCACACTAAAGGCCGGGTTGTTGATGAGCTCATTCCATGTTTTGCATGTAGTACAATATCTACACAAATCCGGCATGGGTAGAAAAGACAATATTTGTTCGACAACTTGCCGAGGAAGTTGATTCCATAATGCACCGTTGAAGGCCATCGTATAATAATTCAACTTGTTTCACTGTATAAGATGATTTATTTTATTCAAAACGTGGAAGATTGATGAGAATGGTAAGGAGCCTTATACTTTGAATAATATAAAATGATCTTGTGTGATGAAGATCTTATATATAATGAAGCTAAAATAAAATTATAATAAAAGTTTATGTTCCTTAAACTAAAAGTGGATTGAAAAGCAAAAGTTGATAAAAAATGTATATATTTTATACCAAAATAATTGATAGTCATTTATAAAATGCCACAATTTATCTTATTCGTAAGAGTCAAAAATGGATATGTATATAATATTCTTAAAACAAAAATATTCAATGACGTTCTTATCTTATATCCTCTAACTTCATATTATCTATTGGAATTTGAAACCACAAAGCATTTACTTTAAATAAGTTAAAAGTTGAAAGTAAAATTAAGATTGAAGTTTTTATATTTTTTTACTTTTGTATTCCTAATATTGGGAACTAGCTGGAGTTTGAAATTCTTTTTTGGAATCAAGTTCAGCAAATTATGTTTTTTTGTAAGTTTGTGTTTACATATACATATATGATTTAAAATTAATCTTTTAAAAAAAAAACAGCCACAATTGAAAACTGTTTAAAAAAACTGCATGTGAAAGTGCAGCTGGAACGACGCCACGGTGGACACAAATACCCCGACACATGTCATCCCCCGTTCACACACGCAGACGCTCCCCGAACCCCGACCGAATCCAAACTCCAAACCAAGTCACGTCTACACGCGACTCAATCATCTGCATCGCCATCGCAAGCTCTCTTCGATCACTTCTCACAATCCTTCACCAGACAAGCCTTGCCAGTTACTAATCAACTCACTAGAGTCTAGTACTCCCGCCACTACTCCTCATCCAAACTTATTCATCCAAATCTCGCACACACTGCGTCGCAGACTCGATCGAAGACGATTGCGGACTCGATCGGAGGAGAATTTGCAGAGACAGAGTAGAGTGCTTAGGGTTTGGTCGGATTTGGAGAGGTGAGATCGGGAGGCGATGGAGCGGGAGGTCTGAGGGAGGGAGGGAGGGAGGGAGGCAGGGGGAGAGATGAGGGAGATGGCGGCAGGCGCAGGGTTCGACCTGCGGGAGTTTGTGGCGGAGTCGCTAGGGAGCGCAATTGACGAGCATGCGCCGTTGTCTGCGTCCGATTTGCGGATACTGGCGGAGAGGCTGCAGAGTAGGGTGGGGCAGCTGAAGGCGCGGTTGCGGAGTGTTGTGACGGAGGATCCGGCGCAGTTGCGGGGGTTGGTGAGCGCTGCGGATGGAGCGTTTGGCGCGGTGGAGGCGCTCGGGGAGGATGTGAGGAGTGTTGTTGATGCGTTAGGGGAGGGGGAGGGGGAGGGGAGTGTGGGGGGAGTGGTGCCGTTTGATGTTGAGATTTGTAGGTTGGCGGTCACGGCGAAGGAGCTGCGGAGGGAGCAGGAGGAGAGGCGGGAGTATATGCTGGCGTTGGAGTTTATTGCGAGGGTGTTGGAGGGGGTGAGGGCTGCGGAGCGGGAGTTTCGGCGGGGGGAGCTTGGCGAGGCGGGGAGGAAGTTGTGTGAGGTTCGGGAGCAGCTTGAGCTTCCGGCGGATTGGACTGGAGACAGGGATGATGAGAGGGAGCGGGAATTGAAAGGGGGTGGAGTGCAGGCGTTTAATCTCTTGGAGGATGAGTGGGCGTCTTGTCATTCCAAGGTGCGAGAATGTCTTTGATGTAATCGATTTCCAGCTTTGATTCAATGGTGTTGTTTTGATCGCATTAGCTCGGGGGACTTTTGATTTGCAAAAATTACCCGACATGAGGTGAAATTCATGCAGTGGAGAAGGTATAATGACGCGCAGCTTGTCGTGGTTCTCTTTGTGTCGTGTTTGTGCAGCTTGGGAGTTTTCTGGAGAAGTTGTTCGCTAAAGCAGTTGGGTTGAACGTGCATGATTCCGAATTGTGCATCTATTCCAGCGTCTCGTGCAGTGATAGCGAGGCTGGGGTGAATGTTGACGAAATGCAGCTGAGTACTGTTCTTTCCACAATGAACGTATGCAGAATTTACTATACCTTCTCAATCTACATCTACTGGTGCTGCCAGTTTTTAGGTCATGGTGAAATTGAACTAGGCACTCTACCTTGTTTGTTGCCTCGCACTTGCTCGAGAGCTGTTTTCTGTAATGTTTTCGAGGGTATAATTACGTGTTACCCTGCAAGTACTAGCCTAAAACTCGAATTTCTTGCGTACAGAAAATTGGAATTCTGGACACCAGGCTTGCTAAAACAGCGGACCTACTCTTCAAGCAATTAATAGATCCTATAGTTCGAGACCCTGGATTTGCAGTGGATATCAAGGAATTGGATCAACAAGGGAGAGCGGTAATCAGCTGGATGTCAAGTACAAGTAAGGTAACTTTTGGTTTTGCTATCGATTTTCATATGTTCAAATTTGCATACTCTATCTGAAAGTATTGAGGTACTAGATCGGCTTCTGCCACTAACTCATGTTATTTTAATTGTTAGCGACACATTTGACATTAAGTGTTTGTATGACTAATTGATTTTTTTCAGAAAAATGTTATGGGACACGTGGAGATGTTTGCGAAGCTACTTGAAGTGTTCAAATTTCTTCGGACCAACTTGCTAGTGAATAACACGGAATGGATGGCGCTTCTTGGTCGCGTGATTTGGCCTCAATTGACAGAGTCTATCACTGCAAACTGCCTCCGCAAGGTACTTACCATGTTCAGTTCCTGTCATTTCGGCACACCAGTTATGTCAAGATGTCTTCCTTTAGATATATTTAATCTGATATTGTAGATACTCCTTTAGAAATGTGAGATTATGACAAGAAAGTTCTGGAATCACCTAATCAGATTTGTACATGCTGTTTCTGTAGGCCGTCCCTACTGAGATTTCAGAATTTGCTAGCTTTCGGGAGTTAGCTCAAGCAACAGCCGAGTTTGAGACATCTCTGGGTAGATCTGGCCTGATTCCGGACTGGGATGAAACCCGTGGGGATAAGCTGCGCTGCTTTTCATCGGATGTGGAACATCATTTTGCCGTTAAAAAAAGGAAGTCTGTTATGGCAAAAGCACGCGACTTGTTGACAACATCTGATTATAGATCTCACGTGGTATGTATGTTCTCCCTTGTTTTCAAGGAGCCTTGAAGCAGAAGTTCCTGAGTAATCTTAAATGTTTTTACTCCACTGGGAGGCAGGCCGCTGTATAGTTGATCTAGTTGACTTGACCTTGAGGTCATGTTCTGTGATGGATTTCTTTTTCTCTGTTACGATTGCGTAGGTAAGACGTATGTTCGCACTTACAAGTGTGTCTTGTTCTCCTAGGTTTCGTCGTTACGTACCTAGTGTTGGATATGTACAGTGATACGACTTTCTTATCCCTAGAAAGACATGTTCTTGTAGCTGATGGACGTTATGGATCTCAGATCAATCACGAGGAGAAGACTATACGGGGCGTGGATGGCAGTGACAATATATCACTGCTCCAGGCAGAGACATGTTCCATAACCCCTACGGCGATGCAGCTCCTGGAGATAGTAGATGCAACACTCCAGGTTCAGCTTCCACATGATGCTATGTTTGTCTTCTTATTTGGAGTGTCATTGATCTCAAGTGAGTCTTCTGTTTTATGATCGGTTAATAGCAATTAACTTTGTAATTCTCGTCCGCATCTGGTGAGCTGTAGTTTCTAACTTGAGTGAGTAAGTGCGATGTGGGTGCAGGATGCTTGTAAGTGTAGTCCCATCATAGCAATGGAGCTCTACCTTGGTGCTCGGGATGCCTTACTACTGTACCATGCCATTGTTCCTGTAAAGGTCAGTACTCATCATCGGTGACCCTTGCTTGTGTTATCTCTGAGTTCTTCCTTATTGCATTCTTCATTTCATTCTTAGGATTTTGAATTCTAAAGGCGCCCCTGAAATGCATGATTGTGTTCTTTGAAGCCAACGCTCCTGTTCATCTCCTTATGCTTATCGAATGTAGTATTTGTCTTTGCCCAGGTGATGGAGCACTTGAATAGTATACATAAAGTCGCTATATTATGTCATAATGATTGTTTTTACATTGCACATCACGTCCTTTTCCTCCATTTCCAGGTCAGATCTCTTTCCCTGTCAACAATTTGACAAGGATTCTGATATTTTGAGTTTTGGTTAGTTGTGTGCACTGAACGGATCTTTTAGGTGTGGATTTTGGGTAATAGAATTTTTAAAATATCCTCTTTCATGTTCCAGTGTAGTTAGAGCAGTAACACTATCAAATAGTGTTCAGGGTTGCTGATGCAATGTTGCCTGATACAGTATTATCCAGCTCTGCCTCCAAATGTCCAGAAAAGTATGTCGTTCGTGGATTTTGCTCCTTTGTTTCGACGATTTGGTTGCCAAATCCTTGAGAAGCAAATGCACCTCATTATTGTGGAACTTATGGAGGTAACACCTTTAATGCTCAATTACTTCCTTATGGAGGTATCTTTTAGTCTACCTGTTGTGTGAACCTTTCTGTTGCACTCAATTAGTTATGTGCCTCTCAGTAATCGCGTTGTGTGAATTTTGCCTCCTTTTATTTTATTCGAAGTTCTTGTTTCGTCCTTTTTAAAAGAAATAATGAATTACTCATCGGAAAACAATGTCTTGTAGGTTTTAGACCAGGCAAACGGTTTCCAGTATCTTGAACAGAGGAAAAATTACGATACATCCAGCAATGCAATCGGAAAGGTTTGTGACCCTCTCTGGTAATCGGTTTAATCCTTTGATGTTTTGTGAAGCTTAACTGCTCACGAGTGAGCACATATAGCATCAGCAGCACTGTTTGAGGAGTTTACTGCCACGTGGCTTGTTAGTTTTGAAGAATACGGCGGCAGTATATAGTGTTTCTAGTATGACCTGTTTTAAATGAGCAGTCCAACTATGATTCTTGTCATTAAGCATGGTTGATAAACGAGATATTCAAGGAAACTTCTGTTTCTGCTTTCGATGCTTTTGGCTGAGAGAATAACCTATAATATGTGATTTCTTCAGGCAGTGATTGTATTGGAGTCTGTTCGGACGGCGTGGCAATCCATTCTTGCCGCAAGTGTCTATGAACTAGCATTTGGCAAGCTTGTGAACGCGGTGGTCACTCGTCTTATAAATGAAGTTCTTGCTTTCGATGACATTTCTGTCGAAGAAGGTGAAAAGGTAATGCTTCTTAGAGATCTTGGACAGTTTAACTTTCATTTATACATGGATCTCAGGTTGCTACTTCTAAGCGTAGAACTTTCCAGCTGTATTTGTAGATTGGGGTAGTTAAAAATCAAGAGATGTGTATGTTGTCTCCAGTTGGTGCACCAGATGTATTCTCGACATTGGTTTCAGCTCCTTATGTTTTGTGAGGCGCTGTTCTGTTACGAATCTCTTGACTGTCAAGCTTTAATATTTTCAAACACTTTTTCCTCGAATACGCTCATGTGTGCAGCTGCGGAAATTGATGCTGGCTGCGACTACCAGTATGAGCACATTATTTGGTTCAGCAAGTGAGGAATCAGATGATACTGTTGGTGATCCTGCAAATGTATCATCGTGGCGTAAACTTCTGCGGTTGACAGGCAAGGCTTAGTCTTTACATCGCCTTATAGTACTGTGTTGCATTTAAAGATACGGATCACTCTTAGTTCTCTGTATATTATGTGTATTGCTATTGATCTCTGTTAATTTGGTGGATTTATTGACTACCGTATCTAGCAAATCCTCCCAAATTGTGGAACCCAGGGATGAGCTCTAGGTGATGTCAGCAGGCTCTTGACGAGTGAGAAAAGATTATCCGTTTCTACAGCCAGTTACACCAGGTCCTAACGGATCCAGAATTGAACGTTTGCAGATCTGCTGGATATGTCGTTGAGGCCGATCACACAGTCATGGGAAAGTGGAGATTTGCCTTCATGTGGATTCTCGGCTGATGAGGTATGATACTTCAAATCATATAATTTACACTACTGTATTTGTATGATGTAGGGAAACTGAGTTACTATTTAGAAAACAATCAGTGTGGGACTAGATCAATGGACGAGCTCATGATGCTTAGCAGAGAGCACAGGTCTCTAAATTAAGCATTGCTGTAAAGTTTTTGAAAGCTCAATTAATTTGAATTATTGATGCGTCACTTAATTGTAAGTAAACTCTACGTATAGTAGTGAGGAGCCTACCTTTTTGTTCTTGTAAAGTTGACTCCACTAATCTTCTATAATATGCAATTTCGTTTCTGAAACTATCGAGATTGGACGATTTCGGAGAGTTGAGAACAACTTTGAAATATAATCTCACGTGGCCTTGTCTTCTTTTGTGCAGGTACAACATTTGGTTAAGGCTATCTTTTCAGACACTCCTTTGAGAGTAGAGTGTCTCAGAGTGATCGTGGACAGTGGCTCAAAGTAACATAAATACATGCATCAACGTACAGAGTGCTCTGTAGTTGTTTCCAATTTATTCTTCAATACCACAGGCCTATTTTTTTGCATGGCTAATTTGTAATAATATTGCTTCTCAATCGAATTGTTTACTGTAAGTATTGAGCAGTTTTTTAAAATCGTTGATTGGCTGAAATTAAGTGGGCGGGAAATCTGTCCAAAGGAGGTGGAGGAGGGAATGAGGTTGTGATATATATTTTTTCCTACATAGCACCAAAACTGCCTTGGTTTTGTGTCACGTAGGATTTGCATTTGGTCGACTTAAAAGTTTGGAAAAGCATAAAATATAGTTCCAACTCCGTCATAAGTATTTTTAATGAGGAGCTCATTTAATGTATAAGTTTTTGTTTTAAACTGTATATCAATGAATCACTTTCACTTATAAAATTCTCAAAAATTGTATGGAAGTCTACTCTTGACATAGGTCATTGTTGAGTCTCATTGCTTTCATTCTTGAAAATTTGACTCCGAATTTTATTTAAACACTCTATAATTTTATTTGTGAATGTACACTATATAATTTTCCAATATGATAGTTTGTTCTTACCAAGATTGAACTGGCACTTGTTTGATTGAAGTATGCTTACATTTATACAATAAATGAAGTTCTATAATGTGAAGATCACTTCATAAGAATTGTATAGCTTTTTGAATATTGATTTCCTTGGAAGAGATTTTTGTATGGAAACATGTAATTCTATTGAAGGTGAAATTGTTATTCACAAGTCAAAATTCTTAAATAGTTCTCCAATATGTTTTGGTTTAAAAAAAATCTATTTAAAAAAAATTAAATAGGTGAGTGATCAAAGATATAGACATTAAAATATTGCTTCAATCATTACGTCAAAGTATGAACTTTATTTTTTCTAAATTATGTTGATTCTACACATATAATTATTGTAAGATCAAAAACTAAACCTATACATTAGAATTTCACAAGCTTCTCCTTGACCTTAATAATCTACCCTATTTAGATTAAAAAATTATACAAGATTTACAAAGGAGGCAAAGGTCTAAATGATGTGTATGAGATCCAATTCTCATGGAAGAAACCTATAGCTTAGAATTCAAAATCGACAATTCTCAATCCTAAAAAGAATTCTTCATTTCATTGAAATTGCAGTCTCCACTGCCTAAATGGACAACTTCATCTCTACTTAAACCGAAAGTCCGGAGCCTATCCGCATGCATTACTGAGGTTACCTTCAAATTACTATATTCAACGTTCAAAAGAACTTCACTATTACTGTGATTGGAAGAGAGCTCCGAGAGAGGTGGAGAGTTACAAATGGTGCAAAGTGTGTCCCCGCTTTATATACCCATACCCCGGTTTAAGTTATTTACAATTCTGTACATACCACTTTGTGCACATGTCCAGTACAGTGCATATACCCTACAGTCCTGTGCCTAGCTCCGAAGTTAAGTTGAGTCGCGGTTGATTGCAAAATCAGAGATTTGTATATTCTCTTTCCCCAAAAGCGTGTAGTTGCCACTGCTACGGGTCGCCAGGAAATGGCCGAAGTTGTATGGCCCATACAAGGGAAGCTCTTGTCCTAAAATCTCCGGAACCGGTGCCACATCTGTCTGGGCTGAGGGATTGAAAAACAATGGAAACGAGAAGCGGTCCTTGTTCTCATTCACCACAACCCGATGCTCAATACTCTGGTACTTGTCATTGCTCCACACCTAATCATACAGACAGAGACACAAATTCTGAATCTAGACTGAAACGGATATGGATACAGACAGAGCAAAAGGAACTGCATGGGAAAATAATAAAATAGTTGGAATTAGAAACCGGGAAAGAAAACAAGTGGGAAGTTCGGTGCCTAGATTGGTACCTGAAAGGCATCGCCAACATTGATGACAAATGCATCGCGGCGAGGCTGCACGCCAACCCACTGTCCATCCTTGCGACGAACCTCCAAGCCTCCGACTTCATCTTGCACAAGCACCGTCAGGGCACCAGGATCCTTGTGACGACTCACCCCGAGCACCACGTCTGGATGGGGGCACACAGGGTAGTAGTTTAACCGGATGGCACTCATGTGGGCTCCGTGCCAATGCTGGTGGAAGTGCGTTGCAGGAAGGCCCAGGCTCAGCGATATCAAGCCTAGAAGCTGCAATGCCAAGCGTTCCACTGCCTCGGACCACTTCTGGCAAACCTCCCTGTTGGTTGTGTGACCGTATTAGAGAGATGGGAAATCCTAGTTCCTAGAATTTATGCGCAATGAAAAGGAGCACATCGTAGTACATGACATGATGCAATTCATAACCATGAGATGGCGGTTTACCTCAGTCTAGAAGGATTAGAGGGCCATTGATTGTGAGTTTTGGATGAATTCTCCTCTCCCTCATGCAGCTCAAATTCTTTGCTCACTGCAAAATCGAACACCTCTTTCCAATCCCTTTTATTCTTGGTCAGCTCCGTGTCGTAGTAACCCAGTCCATTGTTGAGAGTTCGTCGCACCTAATCCACAGATGAGAAGATGCTGATAAGGTCATCGATAGATCAATTCTGGGTCACTAAAAACTAACATGTACTCGGATTTGTTCTGCTTAACTTTGATAAAAACATTGGATGATTAAAAAGGAAGGAGGTGAAAGAAGAGGCTAAAACGGTGAAATGCTGCGCTCTTTTCAGGGTTAATTGAAAAGGATTTGGGCCAGGAGAGTTGGTACCTTCCGCTTTTCCTCAATAGGAAGATCGAAAAACTCCTTGGCAGTGGCCTGCAATTCTTCCAGAAGCTCGAGAGACACACCATGGTTGATGACTTGGAAAAAACCCCACTCTTCACAGGCTTGTCCTACCTTCGTAACGATGTCCTCCACCGCCGGTTCGACCTTTCCCTCTTCTGCAGAACTCTTCTCTTGCCGAAGTGGGGCGAGGTCTATGACTGGGACATGGCCGCCTGAGATGGAGTAATCGTTGTGCTTCCTCGTAGGACGGTGCTCTGGGTCGAGCACAAATGCAGGGTCGATGCTCAAATTCGCCAAGGATTCAAGCACCACTGGATCTTCCACACCCATCTTCAGCTACAGATCTGTCCAAAAACCCCCACAATCAACACTTTGCTCTTCAAGACCTAAACAACCTCCACTTCTGTAACTTTGACACGCTCCTTAAGCTCCAAACTTCTCTCTATTCCACTACTATTGATTTGCTTGACTGCAATTACTGATCCACCGTCAATATGATACTTCAAACCGACGGCTCAATCAAACCTCTTCGCTGACACGATGAATTGCTCCCTTCATACAACCATAACCTCATACAAAGCCTCACTCAACAACCTCCATCAGACTAGGAATTGCTCAACCCAATAGTATCGGAGTCAATGCAGTCGAATTTTACAAGGTTTAGTCATTGGAATAAAACAGAGATCGTAACAGAGAACTTTACCTGACCTAGTATTGCCTCAAACCATCACACACAGACATACGGAAAAGCAAGCCCTTCCTTTGAATCTGGAACAAAACAGAATTGCAAGATGACAAACCAACACTCATGAATTCAAATCGAAGATATGTACCTCACTATAGCAACCCAGTTGATATGCAACTTATGTGAGTAGGCCCCTCTTCCGGAAGCCACAAGCTGATACTAGATGTAACCGATAACTGAATTCTTCTAATCACTTCAGCAACAAGCTCAACAAGCGTGCCCACCTGAACCACTTGATTTGCTAAGAATCGTTGTACCCTACTCCTCCAAAATTCTGAGCAGGCAATTCCCAATTCAAGCTGAGCTCCAAATTGGTGCCCAAACTAATCACCAAAGCACAGTGTCACTCAGAAAGGAGAGCTAGACTATCATAAGTCGGTGACTGAATTGAAGAATGGATTTGTAGCCCATGTTGGTCATTTATGTGATCTGAACGAAGCACCGAAAGATTCCAGCTAATGAAAAGGAAGACTCTGTTTTGTTTGTGATGGAGTGAGAACAAGGATGATCTTTCATTTTCTCTCTCTCCTTTTTTTTCCTGAAAAATTGAACCTTTGACAAGGATGATATTTTAGATTGTCTGAATGTGGTCACGATTCTGGACAAGTTGTTTTCTTGCGTGACTTATCACTTTTTTTCGGAGGCTCCTTCGTTGTCTCTTGCGTAGCATGTGTGAAGTGCCTGTCAACATGAGTTGTGTAAGAAGGTGCTGGTACGCACTCATCCGCATTTCCACCATGGGATGAAGCTTTTAGACAACGAAGCAGTACTTGAAGAGCAGCAAGTTTGCAGGTAGATTTGGGATTAGGGATTAGTGGATTTGGACGTATGGTTTCTCCCTGCAAAGTTCCACTGATTTTTGTATTTTGCAATGGAATGAAAATTGTTTGTTTATAAAAAACATAATTTATAAGGTATTTTGTGAGATTCTTGAGCCAGAGGTGGGTGGTTCTGCATGTTGTACTGGGAGAGAACTAAGGAGCTGTTTACACTCTAGACCAAGAACTCATTCGATGGAGCTATAATATCTGTGATTGACTCATGAGCTCGTCTCGGGATGACTTGGGTTTACACTACAAGAAGAAAAAGAAAATGATCAAAGGAGTTAAGGTCCTCAAAAGGCCTAAAAACATGCTTAGTGGATAATGTTGAAGGGTCCCCTAGATTTTGTTCACGCAACAAGACGTGTGGGACCTCAAGGTTCACCTACAAATGCAAAACTTGGAGAAAGTTGAAACTAAAGGTAAAAGTTGAGGCCGGAGAAGAAACTCCTCCTCTAGAGAAGCCTAAGTGGTTAAAAAAACAATTTTCAAAAACAAATCTAGACCATAGATTCCACCATTGAGAATTGATCAATGGACCTCATGCTCGCCAAGAATAGCCTCTCCAGCTAGTGGTCCATCTTCACCTTCTTTGAAATCGGCACCGCGGTTAAAATGCAAGAAAAAGGGAAACAAAACCCGTGAAACACGGATGGGCCAGGGGACACCGACCCCGGGGGTCGTCCACGTGTCTGATGAGCGTGGGTTGACCGAGGCCGGAACGACCCAAAGTAAAGGTTCCGTAGAGCCTAAGCCCCGGCTTGAGAAGAAGTAAATCCCAACTCCTTACACTCCTGCTTTGTCGCGTATGGTGCTTTCAGTTACTACTCCTCGTGGCAGGTGGAGCCGGGAGGTGCGTCGGGATGTCCGAAAGTTGGAGGTGGCTTCAAGAATTACCTTTTCTTCGTTCCTCCATAACAAAGTGACAGGTCCTCTCTACCTTCTTCTTGTATCCCCACCTTCCTAGAATTGGATTTACACACTTCCAACTCTAGTTCTACATGCTGTAATTTTTTTCAAAGACATTTTGAGGGCTTAGAGTTTATTTTTTGGGCTTTTTATCATGTTTTCGTAAACATGAGCATCTAATGTTCTAATGGTATTGTTGTTATTGATTAAGTTTTGATATATGGGCCAAAATTGACAATTAGCAATTTGGCAATTTAAATTATCTTTTGAATAAAATTGAATATTATATTACCATGAGATGTCTTTTTTTTATGAAAAGTCCAAATCAACCAAAAAAACCATTATTCTACAGCACCATTTGATAATAAAATTATTTTGAAGTTAAGTCAAATTGTCATACATATGCATATTCATTTTTTATGAACACAATTCTTGTTTAGATCTTTTGATACAATGTGAATGTAGAGACTTATGGTTTTTGATCAAAAACAACTTCACCATTTGGTGAGCTTCTCTTCACATGTACACTTCTCCGATGGACTTGTCCTCTAAAGCTTCTCCTCTAGATGTTTAGACTACAACCGGTCAAGACTCCTTTTGAAATATTTTACTGCCTTCAATTCTTCTCCGGCACATCCACCATTTGCCTCATATAACCTTGTCTTGGCCAAGCATTCTTGACCAACCGGAGGCCTTCTCCACCGTAGTGTAAACCGGCCCTAAGAATACTTTACTAGAATCTGTGTTGTCAAGTCACTATCTCTGGTGGAATCGACTCTCATGGAAATCTTAGAAATTTGGGGGTCTGGACAAGTTTTGCTTGGCTTCATTTCTATGACTTCACACGATGCGGTTCGCTTGAATTTCAAGTGGTTAGTTTTTATTCAATGCTCCTAGATTTGCATATGCTAGTTGTGAGGCTATGTATTAAAAAACCATGTCTCTTTGGTAGTTGATTTACACTCTGTCTCTAGAATCTCCTTGTGTTGTCCCCCAAAGAGACAATTAAGATGTGTAACTTATGATACTTTCACCAATAATTAAAATGGCTTTCTTACTTTTCACAATCTGGTTGTAGATTCAAGATAAGGATTTAAACAACATGTGCCAGTGGTTTTTACAATGATGTATCAGCTCCTACCTTGTACCGTATACTTTAGTTTCAACTTTCTCCAAGTTTTGTATTTGTAGGTGAACCTTGGAGGTCCAATAAAAACTTTGTACTTTCTACGGAGTCTATGTACACACTAGTGAAAATCAAAAGAATCTGGATGAGCTGCACCTACAGTGCATTGCAGACTACCTACAATCAAAATATCTAAATTTGAAATCTTCATTGTAAATTTGAATACAATATCGTTAAAGTAGTCGGAAACCTCCGTAGCAATCCTCCGTAACATATGAGCCCAAAAAATGTCTGATTTAATGTATCATGAGCCATTGCCCAAGCTATCATTGATGTCTTCGATGGACAAAAACTCTTCGCTCCTAGAAATCTCTTAATCAACCATTCATTTCATCCTTGAGGCATCTTTGCTGCATTTTGTCAAATGCAACATGTTCTTTAATGTAGTTGGGTGAAGAAGCTGCTCATTTCATATCGATCTAGTCTTCAGGAGTAATTATTTCAATCCATGATCGCGCACAAACTGTAGCTCTTTGACATTCAAAGTACAATTGAATTCAGCCTTCTACATCAAGATCCACACTTAAATAAATTAATGTCAAAATCAAGATAGACTTATAAAATACAGGGCTAGCGCACTCACACAACCTGTCACATCTACACATGTGCATGAATAAAAATATAAGCGCATATGAGGATAAGAGATGGTTGTAATCATTGAAGCCACTGAAAGACGAAGGCTTTGACATAGTTCTATGACCAACTACAGTAACGACTTGGAGGATGTTATATTCACTATGTACTGGAGTACAGACCAAAGAGTAGCACATGTTTCTCTTATTTTTGAGTACATACAATAACATGCTCTGAAATTCTACTAAAAAGCATTACATCACTACATCCGCCATTCATACTTCATTTCAACAACAATATCACTTCACCTTGGGACCAATAATTTTACAATAGCATAACAACAGTCGAATAATTAAATCAACCAGAGTGAGCATGACAATAATACAGAAGAAATTACAAATCCAAGCAATAGTGTTACAGAGCTTTTCCAAAACAAAAGCAGAGATCTCTTTGAACCTCTGTAGTTTCCTACTAAGGTTCAAGTTAGACAACAACATCCCAAAACATAGACATGACAATGGACACCTAAAATAATTAACAATATTAAAACTTAGGGGAAAAAAAACATATTTCAAATCTCAAATAGCCTACCAAGTGACCCTCCAACCATACTTTGATGGAGAATGAAAACAAAAAATAAGTAATAAGTAAAACCAGCCAACATGTAGAGTTCAGAGCCTCCTACCTCCAAGTCCCTGCCTCCAAGCCGGATCACTGTAATGTAGTCCTACGAGCGTTTTTCACGGGGCAGGGTTGATGAGCCTTTTAGTTTTTGGTTTTTTATTTTAAAATTCCTAAAGGTGTCCTCCTAGAGTAATTTGGCCTTGGGGGGGGTCCAAATTCAAAATTTCAGGGTTTTGGAAGAAAAAAGCCAACCAATGGGAGTGGCTCGTACAAAGGCTAGTAGAACTAAAATACATGGATCCCTCTAAGTCCCTGCTAATTAAAATGACTTTTTAAATTAGAATTACCTTTCATTTCCTTTATGTGTAAATTTGGGAGGGTTGAAAACGAAAATGTTGAAAACCAAAAATTTCAACTCCGAGTGTGAATTCCCCACGAGGGTTAAAATATGAATCGGGTACATACAAGCCGGGGTTACCCGGCCCGTGGAGTAAAAATTCTTTTACTTCCTGGAAACTTTTTCTGTTCCCTTTTACTTAGCTGGATGGGGGTTTACCCCATCCTGGTTCGCAATCAAACTATTCATGACAGACCCTGAACGTGAATAATCTAGCAAAGAGGGAAATTAAAAACCCCATACAATACCAATGATCTAGGTGGCACGAAAAATAAACACTCGATATCAATTCAAAACCCTAGTAAAGAGGTCAGAACAGGGCATGATCAGAAGTCTGACTGACTTTGATGCTTACCGACCACGGGAGGATCCGACCTCCAGACCTCATCTATCAATGTCATGGGCCCTGCTCAACCGCAATTCACACCTGTTAACCATAGGTCTGGGCGATCTTTTTCTTTTTTTATTGGGATCTTTGGAAGCGTCTGCGTTCCCAATGTTGGGAGCGTAGGCGCTTCCTTAAGGTCCCATAAAAATGGTTATCTCGTTGCAAAACAAATAAACCATATAATTAATTCTACTTTTAAGTGTACGTCATATTATCATCAAAAAGCAAGAAATTTAATTATTTTATCATATTATAATATAACAAGTTTTAATAGATTCAATATAATTTACTATATCGAATAAAATTAATGAAAAAAATCTTATAATATCTTTTGTTTAACCCCTAAAGTTCTAAGGGTATTTTTCATCAAAACTGCCTCAAAACATCCCCTCTTCAAAGCAAGGTGGATTTTGCAAACTTGGAGTCTTTTTTAGTACATCTAACCGTAAGATCTCGTAGCTAACTTCTATGTCTGCATGTCCAAAAATTCTCACACACTCATTCCTCACCATTTGCAAGATCGTAACGTTCAAAGTAGAAAAACAAGTTTTTATTCCCTGCAAAAAAAAGGAACAGCAGAGTTTTGAAGGCCCAAAATACCATTTTTTAAAGTAGATAAGGAATGAGTCTCTCCATATTATTATTACTAAATGAGTTAGGTACATGTCCAAAAAATACCATATTCAAAAAGGTTGTGGAAGGTTTCCAAGAAAATCATTTTCCGCTAGGGGGTATGCTGAAATTCACATACAAAGGCCGTTTTTTGACAATAAAATAGCATATGAAAAAATTTTAGATTGAAAATCCAAACAGTGGAAACATGCGCTCTACTGCCTTTTCTATAAATAGAATTTTTTAATTTTTGAAAAATATCAAAATCTCAATTTTTGGTGGAATTTCAAAGTTTCGACTTTGGGCAAATTTTCGCAGATTTTTGCAATTTTGGGCAGTTTTGGGCAGAATTTGCTGCATTTACAGTGGCTTAGAAAATTTCAGCAGCTGCCCAACGAGCAGCGTTTGACACTTAAACCTTCATGACTTTTGATCCCGATGTCGGGATTGAAAAATAAAAATATCCACACGAAGACCTCCGAACGGCCCACCTTTAATAAAAATTTCAGAAAATCCCGATGTAAATTGCATTCATAGTTACATGCCCAAATTCCAAAAAAGCCCAAATGTGGATGATTGTCCTCTAGGGATTAATTTAATTGATTTATTTCTAGACAGACCTCTTCAATAAAATATGAGTACACTATTATAGATCTTTATAAAATATTTTTATCTTTTGATTGATAATCCAAGAATTCTTTTGAGATATGTGGAGCTTTTACTTCTTTTGATGGAAAAAGAATCTTGTTCAGAGTGCTCTTTAAATGCTACTGTGTTTGTGAATCCTTTCATTTGGATCAACTTGTTACCTCTTTAGGGCCTAGCAAACCAAATTTGGTCGTTTTAAACTGAATTTTGGGTATTGGAACACTTTCCTAGCTTCAATTGCCTATGAGGTGTGAACGAGATGTGAGGGCACGGAAATTCTGCTTCCAATAAGCCATTGGCCATCAAATTTGGAGTAATAATAATTTGTTTATGGCAATTTGTAGTTGAGATTTATAGAGTTCAAAATGCATTGTAGAACATGTTTTTCTATCAATTTTATTTGTGTATAACTAAAGAGAGCATGGCAACTTCACCATAGTGTTCAATACTTTTTTTTTTTTAAAATTCTACTAAATTTTCGTGGTAAAATGAGATATTTTGTAATTACTACAATTTTTCAAAGGTAGAAACTCTTAAAAATCTTGTAAATTCCTTTTTTTTTTCCAAAAAATATTAACAAAATAAAATCTGATAGAAGACATGAATGGTTATTTGTGTAAAAATAATAGATTAAATTAAATTATAAAATTTCAATATGAATATTTGATTATAAAAAAATTTAAGGGTTTTTTTGGGGCTCTTTAGGCCCTAAAGGGTTAAAGCGTATCCATGAGCAACGGATTGCAACTCACCATTAAGAAAAAACCAACTTGTAAGCCCCTAACCATGATATAAACTATTTTAATGGCATTAAGTATTTCACGTCAAACATTCAAATCACTAATATTGTTGTTGCTCCATACTTGTCAATGGTTGCACAATACACTTCTATTTTGTTACATAGTATAATGTCTTGCCATGCTTCCCAAGAACCATTTGATTATTGAATGTTTATTTTTAAAAAGAAAATAAAAAGAAATATAAAACTTATCCACATCTTAAGCACTTCAATCCATTTATAAATCTATAACTCATGCCTTCTGCTTGTTCTCTTTGTCATCTTTCTTCTAGCGCAACTCCACTCTAGTCGTTTATTATTGATATTATTGAATTTATTTTAGTAAATCCATTACGATATAAAAAATTATACCATACTTCAATCATGTTTAATGATAAATTTAATTTTAAAAACCTATGAAATACTTTATTTATCAAAATCTAAAATTCAAGCTTAAAATATGTGTTAAAGTTTTATTTTAAAATTGTGAGTACATTTGTGGATGTTTATTTGTATACATATATTTAAATCTAGTTTATAAACACCTTTTATAAATTCATAATGTTACCAACAAAAAATCCAATTTAATTTTCATGTATGATGCTACACAAGACAAAATTAAGTTCCAATCCAGTCTTAGTATAAAGCCTTTGAGCTCGATTTGACAAAATTAAGCAATCATATTGATTGAAATTTGAAGAATTTGAATCGGCTTTCTTTTGGCCCCAAATATAAAGTGGGCCTCATGACTGAGTATTGTTTACCGAATAAATATACTATTAATAAATGCTATCAAGGTAAGGTAAATGATTTCTTTAATATTTCAGCCTCTCAAAAATGAATCTCTTTATTTATTTTTATTTCACCGTCTCTTTATTTCATGAACATTAGACTCACTTAGGTTCATTTTCTTGGCCTTCTCCATATTAGGGTCCTTGGATCTTCTTTTGGTTTTTTTAAAATTCTATGGAGGTCTCTCCCGAACCTGGGCTCCGAACCACACTCGATGGGGATTTAGTTCCCTCAGGAACCTGCAACCCGTCGTGAAACTAAAGGAACTCAACACCCAAAACCGTCACTACATCTCAAAATCGAGATTATCTAACGGGGGCGTACATCTCAGCCTCTGAAATCTATCCATCATGTCAAATGGATCGGTTCAACATAGAGTGACGGGTTTGCAAACGCACCCTGCGGACTGTCAAAAAACTTGGATAACCCCGATGTACCCGCCGGGTATGACCTAGGTCCCAAACCTAAGCCGCGGGACCCAGACCTAAAGTGGGTTGGGCTCGGCGATGCCAGACCTAAAGGGTGGGGAAGAGAGAGAGGAGGGGGAGTCTAGGGTTTAAGGGAAGGGGGCGAAGCTCAGGGTCTTTCTCTCTCGCTCCCCCGTAGTATTGTGTGCAGGGACCGCACCACTCCCCACCCCCACCAGCCACAATGCCGGCCGGCCATGGTCTGCGATCCCGCACCAGGGACCTGTTCTCCAGGCCCTTCAGGCATAAGGGGTACATCGCCCTCACCACCTACCTGCGCACCTTCAAGATCGGCGACTATGTGGACATCAAGGTGAACGGAGCCATTCACAAGGGTATGCCCCACAAGTTCTACCACGGTCGCACCGGTATCGTCTGGAACGTCACCAAGCGCGCCGTCGGCGTCGTCATGAACAAGCAGGTACGGTGTTATTGGGAACTCTCTCTTTCTGCAATGTTGTGTCGGCTGGGGTGCCCTATCTGAAATGATGTGCATGTTCTTTGATTTGATCTTGGTGGATGTTTATGATATATCTCGTAGTCGGGATTGCCTGTTTCTTGTGTTATGGTGTTTCCATTAGGGTTTGGGCGAATTTTTAGCCTAGCTCGGGAGCTTTGGGAAATTCTGTAAATTGATATTTAGGTTTTTGGTATCCTCACCCATTTGGTCTTTCATGACCGCCTCCGCTGAAGGTATACAACATTCAGCGCATTAGGGTTTATTAAGGTTGGTGTATCTGAGGTGTTCTAGAATCATACAGGGTTTGGAAATTCGTAGGGCTGGAACAGTCTCCCGATTAGGTTAGGTTACTTATTTTTAGGGCAACTTATCATCAGTTTTTGGTACTCTCCTGTGTAGTCGTCGTTTAGGTGGGTCGTGCAACTGGATTTAGCAGCAGTGTTCGTGTTTGAGTTGAGGAGAACCATGTGTCTGAACACGCGTCGTTTTAACTATGTAGCTGGTGGTACACACCACGATTCTGTGTAGAGAGTTTATATTATATGCAGGTTCCGCACATCTTTGTCTTCGTTCCTTGTGCGGCAATGAGTATCATCATTAGCAATACCCTTGCGGAGAAACGATACAAGTTGCATATAAGTGCTTGGTTCTTACAAGGTGTTGTCATTTTTCAGGTTGGAAACAGGATCATCCAGAAGCGACTTCATGTGCGCATTGAGCACGTGCAGCCTTCTCGCTGCCGGGAGGAGTTCCTTGAGCGCCGCAAGAGCAATGACATCAAGAAGGCCGAGGCCAAGGCTAGGGGTGAAACCGTTGACCTCAAGCGTCAGCCTGCTGGTCCCAGGAGTGGATTCGTCCTTGACTCGTCTACCCTAGAGACCGTCACCCCCATTCCTTACGATGTCGTTAACGACCTCAAGGGAGGATACTAGAATTTGCATCGTAGATGTACTGTGGGCGAACCTAACTGTATCTCTACTCCTTGAATACATGATTTCGACCAAGTTCTACTTTCTCGAACGCTATTCTGAAGTGTGGATTTTGAATGGGACCTGGTTTTGCGGTTTCGAGTGGGAGTTCTGATTTGCGCTGTAATCACGCTCGTAGATTTGGCGCAGGCTGTTATTGTCTACGAATGTGGTCTTCATCCATGTCATGCGGAGCTTAGTTTTGCTAGGCCTAAGTACCATGCACTACCGTAGACGACTATACACCGGGATATGACTTGGTGGCGAATGGTTTGTAAACGTTGTCTAATTTCAATTCAGGAAGTGAGGGAAAACATCTCAGCTTATATAAAACTTTTGTAGGCACATTTCTCTGTTCAGAAACTGTGACCTGATAACAAAGTCATAATCTGCAGTAGACGACTGCGAATTTTTCAACCTTTTTTGGGGATAGTTACTGTAAATTACGAATATGCATCGCCCCAGCAGCAAGCACGATTGGAAATTCCAATCACCCCTCCTTCACAGCACAGTAATTGACATCCTATGAAAAATGTTTTGTCATACAAAATTTAGAAAAAAGTGACGGAAAAGAATAACTGCCATTTCTACAACAGACGTTTGTAAACCTCTGAATGATTACAATTCTGTTCTCGAGGGTGAATGCACTAATCAGTACCATCTGAGGCTGTGAGTGAAGATGTGTTTTCCTGACATGCTATGTAACATACGCTTCGGAATGAAGTCCCTTGCGGCCTCCTAAGGATGCTTTTGAGAGCAAGCCTTTTCTAGATTTATCATCATCCTCACTCGCTGTCAATGCAGTCTGACTAGTCTTCTGAAAGCACGAAACCGGTGCTTGCCATTTTATATCATCTAATACGTTTCCTTCCTCAAATGTCATGATGTGAAGATCCATCCCTGAAGAACACATTCATACGAGGTTTTCATTTCCTTATCCAATCGTCATGAGCAGCGTTCAAATGTACAAAATGAAATCAACATATTATGACACACGGACAACGATACATGCCTTGCAAAACATTCCAACATTGTTCATAAAGAGGGAAGAGAACTCACCACTGGTGTAAAAGTACCAAGAAACTGGCCTCTTCGTTTCAACATCTTCATAGTACCGAATGAACTCAACTTTTTCCCAAACATTGCACTTAAAACCATCTTTTTCTTCGACACCAGCATAGGTTGCATCACTCAACCAATCCGGCCGAAGTATTCCAACCGGGAAGTGTACCTCTCGGCAAGTCCCTGCTTCGAGGTCATAGTAGTACGAGGTGCCATTCGTATACTCCACATCGTGCAAAACAGATCCAAGTTGGTTTTGAATGAGGTTAAGGTTCCGCCCGTTTGGAAAGTCGTACCACAGGTCAATCATGGAGAGCTTTCCAGACCGGTTTTGATACATTTGGGAATGGAACTGCAGTGGCCATGTCTTGGGAATTGGATCCGCATTCGCTGATGCTGCCACTCCAACAATGAGCCAGATTGCACCACACAACCCTAGAACCTGAAAACAAAGGCGCAAGTAACAAGTCAGGAAACCAGAATATTGTAATGAGATGGTGTAACAGCAGACACACGCTCCTTGTCATAAACCCTAAAACACCAAGGTAGAATTCATAAGAGACTTGTCAAACAAATTCATAAACGACTCATCACTGCAACCACACTCCAAAATGTCAATGCGATTGTCCCCACAATCGGAAGAAACCAAAGAAGACGAGCTTAAATCATAAGCTTGCCTAGAATCATGAGGCTCTCATCAAGCTAACCCTGCCTAATCTTCAGATGCTCAACTTAGAAAAGTGCTGCACTTACCACTGTCGACGATTCAGCTAATTCTATGCACAATTGACAATTGTATGTACGCAAAACAGCGACTCATGATACCATCAGTCCTCACAACGCCAACGAAATGTAATCGGAAGCTCATTCTTATGCTAACACCCACCAAAAGCTACGTTACCTATCTTCAAAATTTCGCATATTCCTCAAAAATCGTCCAAAAACTCCAAAAAATTCTAATATCTAGACATCAACACAGAAACTTCGCTCGAGTAAACCTCATCCTAGCTCTAAAACTCCTCGAACCTCGCAATTGCAAAAGCTAACCTCCAGACCCTTCCCAACAATTCCAGCGACTTCCAGAACCCGCTACAGGACTCTAGAACTTTCAACAACCATCCAGAGAGCTCCAGACCTGCATGGCGGCCCCCGCACTCCACCGCGCCATCGCTCCGCGACCCTTCCCTCCAACGCGTCGCCCACTCTCTCTCTCCCCCTCCCGTGACACACTTGTCTGGATAATCCTCCGACCCACAAACCCATGTCCTCCGATGAACGAAAACCCTCAACATCCATTCACGGCAACACTCTCCCCTGGGCCCTCATCCAGCAATAAAATACTCCCGTTGCATGGCCGCCCACCCTCCCCCTCCCTCCACATCTACGAATATCGCATGAATTCGCCGCAACCCAATCACCGATGCGCGAAGATGGTTCTAGACGACACCAGAATGCTCCAGAGTCTGCCAAGTCTTCTCTAGAAGCTCGTCCGATGCCAAGTCATGCGTGCATGGATTAGTATTTAACGATCGATCATGGTTGCTAGTTTCTCAATTTGAGTTTGATCGAGCTGCAAGATTCCTGAGAACTGGATCATTTTGTGAAGAAGAGAGTGAAAATTTTGCGCTGTTTTGTGAAGAGGAGAGTGGTTGCGGTTTAGAGAGTTGAGGTTGAGTGAGAATTTAGGGAGGATTGAGAAGGGGAGGATTGAGAAGGGGAGGATTGAGAAGGGGAGGATTGAGAAGGGGAGGATTGAGAAGGGGAGGATTGAGAAGGGGAGGATTGAGAAGGGGAGGAGGTGTGAGGATTGATCTGGGGTTTGTGTTGGAGAGGAGTGATTTGTAGAGATGGCGGGGAAGGGCGAGGGGCCGGCGATCGGGATAGATTTGGGGACGACGTACAGCTGCGTGGGGGTGTGGCAGCATGACCGGGTGGAGATTATTCCGAATGACCAGGGGAATCGGACCACGCCGTCGTATGTTGCGTTTACGGATACGGAGAGGTTGGTAGGCGATGCAGCGAAGAATCAGGTGGCGATGAATCCGGAGAATACCGTGTTCGATGCGAAGCGGTTGATCGGGAGGAAGTTTGAGGATCCGTCAGTGAAGGCGGACATGAAGTTGTGGCCGTTTAAGGTGACGCCGGGGGCGGGGAGCAAGCCGATCATCAACGTGATGTATAAAGGGGAGCTGAAGCAGTTCGCGGCGGAGGAGATTTCGTCCATGGTGTTGGCGAAGATGAAGGAGACTGCGGAGGCGTACCTTGGGAGGACGATTAAGAACGCTGTGATTACAGTGCCGGCGTATTTTAATGATTCGCAGAGGCAGGCGACGAAGGATGCTGGTGCGATTGCTGGTTTGAACGTGCAGCGGATGATCAACGAGCCCACGGCTGCCGCCATTGCGTACGGGTTGGACAAGAAAGGCGCTTCGACGGGCGAGAAGAACATCCTAATTTTTGATCTCGGTGGAGGGACGTTTGATGTGTCGATATTGACGATCGACGAGGGGATTTTTGAGGTGAAGTCCACCGCCGGAGACACGCATCTCGGCGGGGAGGATTTTGACAACCGCCTCGTGAATCATCTCGTTCAGGAATTCAAGAGGAAGTATAAGAAGGATGTGTCAGGGAATGCTAGAGCTCTTCGGCGTTTGCGCACATCGGCAGAGAGGGCGAAGAGGACGTTGTCGTCAACTGCACAGACGACCATTGAGATCGACTCGCTGTACGAAGGTGTGGATTTCTACACTACCATCACGAGGGCAAGGTTCGAAGAGCTGTGCATGGACCTCTTCCGCAAGTGCATGGAGCCTGTGGAGAAGACTTTGAGGGACGCGAAGATGGACAAGAGTCAGATTAACGAGGTCGTGCTCGTCGGTGGCTCCACCCGAATTCCTAAAGTGCAGCAACTTCTCCAGGATTTCTTCAATGGGAAGGAGTTGTGCAAGAGCATCAACCCCGATGAGGCAGTTGCTTACGGTGCAGCAGTTCAGGCTGCCATCCTTAGTGGCGAGGGAAATCAGAAGGTTCAAGACTTATTGTTGCTGGATGTTACCCCTCTCAGCCTCGGTCTCGAAACCGCTGGTGGCGTTATGACGACTCTGATCCCAAGGAATACCACAATCCCTACGAAGAGAGAGCAGATATTCTCGACGTATGCTGATAACCAGCCAGGGGTGCTCATTCAGGTGTACGAAGGGGAGCGAGCTAGAACACGAGACAACAACTTGTTGGGGAAATTTGAGCTCTCCGGCATTCCACCAGCTCCCAGGGGTGTGCCTCAGGTTAACGTGGTCTTTGATATGGATGCTAACGGTATCTTGAACGTCTCCGCGGAGGACAAGACAGCGGGTGTCAAGAACAAGATTACCATCACGAATGACAAGGGCAGACTCAGCAAGCAGGACATCGAAAAGATGGTGCAGGATGCAGAGAAGTACAAGAGCGAGGATGAGGAGGTGAAGAAGAAGGTGGAGGCGAAGAATGGACTCGAGAACTACACATACAACCTGAGGAACACCATCAAGGACGAGAAGATTGCGGGTCAGCTCAGCAGTGAGGACAAGCAGAACATAGAGCACGCCGTAAATGAAACCATATCTTGGTTGGACAACAACCAGTTGGCTGAGGTCGAGGAGTTTGAGCACAAGCAGAAGGAGTTGGAGAACATCTGCAACCCCATCATCTCTCGCATGTATCAAGGTGCAGGCGGGGCGGGTGCGGGTCCATCACCGGCCGGTGGCTATGGCGGCCCAAGCGGTGGCCGTGATGATGATCAAGGACCCAAGATCGAGGAGGTGGACTAAATCGCAGGGGATGATGGTTTGCTCCCGGTTGTTTCGAAGCTGAGCATGAGTGTTTCAGCTTCGGACAAGACATGACTGTATAGTTTTTAGTGTTAAATTATTACCATCGCGGAGTTGCATGTATACATGTTATGAGATGGAGGAGATACATTCATATAAAGTTGTATAGTGCAGATGCAATATTGCATCAGTTTTTTTTTCAATAACATTCCCATTTGAGGAGCTTGTTATATCACATCTTCTGTGCCCATTGCGTCCAATACTTCTGAACATGCTATTTCATGAATATCTGTTTTGCTGTTACTGATGTTTTCTTCAATCCACTTCCACTGCAAAAGAATTGCAGCACTGTTGCCATCGCAGATGACTCCGGAGTACGCAGATTGCTGGTTTCACAGCCGGCAAGCAGCACCCTCTTGCAGGAAAATGCATAGGCGGGATGTTACAACACAAACTGTCACACAACATGACTTTGTCGACAGTGAGTAGTGCTATGCTGTTGCAAATTCTCATGTTTTCTGATATCATCACTAAGTAATCAATTTCTGAACCAAAGAGTCATCGTGGACATTTCAAGTGTTATGCATTGTTGCAAGTGGATTTTGCTCGCTTAGTTCATCACTCCCTGTCAAGGTTCCCATGAGCAGATTTCGTTGTGGTATCCTAATGAATTCAGAATTTCAACTTCAGTGTAGTAGTTTCAAAGCTGTTGTTCAGCTCTAACTTAAGTAGTCCGAAACGTTTGTAAATCGGATATTCACAAGACATATATAGGAGCGACCATATCCACTCTCGCCAAGGTTCTAGCTGATGCAGAAGAAGCTCACACAAGGTTACGCACGTCATAGTACTAAGAACGGATGGAGTTGCTTCTGTCAGCTGACAGGATCGCCACGACTCGAAAGGTGTGGACGACAACGGCGAATGCTTCACCCTGCTTGAGCTCAAACACACATACGTCTCCCTCCTCGAGAAAATATTGGTGAAGTGAAAACAGGGCCCAAAACTTGCGATGCAAGGTCACCAATTCTTCACGCTGTACATCATCCATGAATTTCCATCACCATCGACAAGCTTCCAGAGCGTTCTTCCTGGTGGAAGCTGCATTTCTCCACAAAGCTTTCGGGTATCACCTGCGCTAGCATTTCAACCAATATATGATTCACAATGGCTTAGACATCTCCAGGAAAGCAAATGTTAGCAGCAACTGCGATAGAATTTCTCAATTATGGACGGATTCGGTACTCTCTTCCCAATGGTTATAAGATTGGAAAGCTCACCAGAAGAAGGTCTCGGTAGACTTGCACATCCAACATCACGGAAATGAAATGGGCTCTACGACCTGCGCGCTATTGGTCGGAGCTGGCACTTGAGCTGCTTCTTCCTCAGAGCTGTACTCGGGCTTAAACAAACGCTTCCTCTTCTTGCGATGCTCTTGACCAGGATTGCTAGTAGAGGCCGGCTCCTGGTGGTTATGGAAAGAGCCGCTACTAGGTTTCCCTTTCTTGGTCACTCTGGCATCGTTCAAAGCAGACATGCGCTTCTCACCGTTCTTGTTGCCATGTTCATCAAAAACTGTGAAACGGAAGTGGGAGTTGCTCACAAGCACGAAGACGATAATTTCTCCAGGTTTGAGGTTGTTGTCTTTCGCAACTCGAGCCCATCCTTGACACCACCGCGGGTCTTTACTCGCACCGCTTCCGAATGAAACTCTCCATGTCTTTCCGTCGTCATTCTCCAGAGTGACTACTCTCTCGAGCTCCTTGAAATGTGCTTGCACGAAAGGAATCGGTACATACTGTCGATCAAAACAACTCAACGTTACATCACCACTCAAACAAACGTCACAAAACTCCACAAGCTGCCAAGTTTCTAATGCTCTTTGCAGAAGTACCGGCAGAATTACAAACTCCCAAGGTCGAATGTGATGTGCACTGAAGCATAGCTACAAATCTAAGACAGAAATTGTGTACCAGGTAGATTGAAGCTCTGGAAGGAGTTAGTCCCGGTCGACCATGTGCAGAGTTCGGATTGATCACTTTGATGAAGTGCGGCTGGCGAGCGCAGTTGTTTTTGACCCATCGCAGTACTTTGGGATCCACTTTGGTTGGATCAGTGGTGATGCCACCATATCCAATGGCCTCCAAATCAGGTTCCCACAAGCTCTTCCACTCATCGACATATGCGTAGTCCTGCCTAATTCTCACACCAGACATCTTGGTCGACTACCTTCAGTAAATGAACACGATCACAGAGTTGAACCTACTTCGATCACAATGTTGACAATGAAGCTTCATGTCCACAGACTGTTCAATTGATATATTACTTGTGTGCTGAGACTGTGTGTGTAGCTGTTTTGCCCTGCCGAGACTTGCATCAATGTTCCAGAGATTGCAATCCCAAAGTACACATAATTATGTAATGGCTGCGATAGCTCCATAATTCTGATGAGATCGTTCTTTGTGAGATCTCCAAGAGATCGACTCTGTTTTCCAAGTTGTCATTTCTAGCGTAGCTTGGAGTTATGGCACTCAATCTAGAGCTAATGATTGACGATCAGAGTGGCGATCGGTGGATGTGGGTTGTCCTGCAAATGATAGCTTGAATTCATGGTCACATGCAACATGGCTCACACTTGAAGACAGGTTTCTTCGGATTGTAGGGTTTGCAGGACATTTTAATGCTTTTCAGTTGGGTTCTTCATTTACGAAGCCTCGGACTTAATCTTAGGGCGATGGGACCATTGTAAAGATGTCAAGATTTAAGACGTTGAAATCTGATATATTTGCTCAGTGCTTGTAAGTGAATTATTACTGTCCCAACAGGTGTTTGACGTCTATATTCTAGAATACAAGTTGTGGTTTTGACTAAGCGCTATGTCCTGCATCACAGGCAAGATAAACAGATGGGAAGAGATGGTCATTCCGGAAACTGAGATTCAGAAACGGTTGGATGATTTGCGAGATTTCTGGTTTTATAAGTAAGAGTAGCTCAATGCAGCCACATCCAAGTAACAATCACTCCCAAGAGTGTCAGCACATTATCCTATTGTACAACGGCTCTATTATGAGAAGAATTTTCTCCCCGCCAGGCTTTGGAATACCCTACAAGCTGTAAAATTGCAACGGCAATGTTCAGTTCCGAACATTCATGGCGTCCTTCGAAGTGTGTGTTCACTATGGTACTTGCGCTCTAGTTTGTGCAGGAACAGCTTGTCTAACTCGAATGCTTACTGGAACCCTAATCTAGAGATGGAGCCATCTCCAATTGCTATGATGCATTCAATGATTCCAATCATCTGTAAGACTGACCATCGTCTTTTTCCCCTTGTCAGCAAACAAATGTGCCAGACATCAAGCATTGAAATTCATTGAAATCAACCATGTTGTCACCGTCCTGGTCCACGCAGTTGATCATATGCCGGCACTCCGCCAACGAGGTCTTCTCACCGAGACTCCTCATGACTCTCTGAAGCTCCTCAGCGGAGATGAAGCCGTTCCTGTCGACATCAAACACCTCAAAGGCAGCCTTTAACGCGTACTTCTCCTCACTACTAACACCATCCCCACTCTCACTCCACGTCCGAGAAACAGAGTCATCACTTGAAGCAGCAGTACTAGCTCTCCCAGTGTGGAAGCTGATAAACTCTTGGAGGTCAATGAAACCATCGCCATCACCGTCCACTTTCACAAGCACCTCATCAAGCTCATCGTCGCTCATATCATCACCCAACGAACGCAGCACAACTCCAAGCTCAGACTTCGAGATTCTGCCATCGCCATCCTTGTCAAACACGTGAAAGGTAGCAGTCAGCTCTTTCACAAGAGGAGCAATGGGTTCAACCTCCACCGCCTCCATACGCCGGCTCGAGCTCCTGGAACCAAGCTTCCTCAAACTCAACTTCATTTTCGAGCACGAACAGCCCAAATGACCCTCCACTCCAAACACCTAAACTCCACAAACCAGCTCGAACACAACGACTCTCTCCTCGACAAGGCTCGAACCAAGTTCGAACCTTAGACAATCTCTCACAAACTGATACTCTTACAAACACATTTGTCCCAACCTCATCAAGTCCTTGGTTTTATATATACTGTCCCAGAATCGACCACAATCCGGATCAGTTACGCCTGAAGTGCAACGAAGGATGTGAAGCTTGCAAGTGGGCTGCAGTACTGTCACCGAATCGTATCTAGATTATTACGCAACGGTACAGTTTGGTTTCCCACTTCGGGGAGTGGATCAAGCAAATATTGGATTCGCAAGTGTAACGTTGGGAGTGTCGTTACCGAGTTGATGTGCCGACATTTGACGCGGTGTTTTAGTTTTAGGCTGGTCGAAGTAATCAAACGTTTAGATGGTGTCAGGTTTTGTATCCACGCGAAACACAACTTGCGGCAAACTATTTATGATTTTCTGTGACGCGCTTCCACGATACGGTGGTTTAGGGCCAATTCACACTGCCGTTATTCACCCTTGAACGAATATTTATTATTTTTTTGGAAAATAAGGATTGTCTCCCCAAAAAAATCGGATTTTAATTACATATACATTTTTTAAATCATTAAAAATATGTAAATGAGTCATATGTGAATTAAGTCATTAAGTCATACGTGGATTAAAAATAGATAAACATCATATAAATTAATTTATCATATTTTGATTTTTCCATCCTTAAAATTTTTAGTTTTTTTGTATTTTTTAGAATTATTTATATAGAAACTTTCTATCAACGTTTGGTTTCACCAATCAATTGGATCGCAAGTTCAATGTTCTACAAGCCTTATCATGTTTTGTGAATTTACTCTTTGATAATTATTGATACAAACTTATATTGTTCCCTAAATAAGTTGAATTCTAATTAGGCATATTGGCATGATAATAAATCTAAAACTGGAATTTGACTTTGGAAATTTTACTACGCACACCTTGCGGTATATGGAGCATCCAGTAAAAATCTTAGGAGTTTCTTTTTACATGTTAATGATTAGTATGTACACCTTCCTTTGTATATTCATGTCATTTAAATAAAATAAAATTGTATGAATTAACACAAAAGGATTTAGCTTCACACTAGTATATTTAGAAGGCTTCAACTAGTATATTTAGACTCACCTTCATGTGGTCTATGATTAGGTGTGAGGTGGATGATGTTGAACATGACAGAATTATAGTGAGAATTATGAAAGAAAATAGGAATGTCTGAAGTATGAATGAAAAATGTTTAACCCCTAAACGTCTGGTGGGAACCGTAGATCAGGAATAGTATGTCACTGATACGGTGTTACTGCGGTGGCATGCGGGAGAGAACATGAAATCCGACTGGGGGGATTTAGAGGGGTTCCGGCACAGACTGATCCCTGAAATTTTGGGGTTCATCCACCGTTTTTCAACCGCACAGTAATGGAATCGTGATTGTGTCTGAGATTGTAGAGCTGGGCTCCGATGAGCGAAGGGTGACCCTGTGAACCTGCGGAAATTGATGACGTAGGCGCTTGCAACGTAGTACTGAGATTTAGGTGTCCATTGGATGTGAGAGAGTGAATCCTAGAGGAACGGTCGGAGATGGCGGGACTGTGAGAATCTCGCAGTGCAGTAGCTGCCTAGCAATTACCTTTGCCACACCTGGCAGTGCCAAGTGCTCGCGGGAAGAGGGGCTTCCCGGCAAAACCCCCTGCTCATGACTCGCTGTATAGGGCCTAGGCGAGGCGGTGACTCAGTTCCAACACTTGCGACGTATTAGTGGATAACAATCCATTTGTATTACGATCAAACATAATTCCTCAATGATAGGTTCCATCAAGTAACAACTTGTCCTTGCGCCTGCCTAAGTCTGCAAGACACTGCTCATAACCCAACCGGTGCTTCTCAATGCGAGGCGGGACTTCAAGAGGCACGGGGCACCATGAACATAGTTCGGAATGCATTGCATTCGGGAAAAAAACGAAAGCAAAACTTGCAGAAAACGTCTAACAAGGTGTCCCTGCGCCTGCCTACTCTACGCTACACTGATGACGACCAAACGAGTAACTGTCAACGGCGGGCAGGACTCAAGGAGACTCGGCGCTCAGGCAGTAGCTAACGCAAAGCATTCATTCCGAATAGAAAAAAAAAAAACAGATGAACCTTCAGGAAAGAAGCCTCGGGATGACATATCAAAGAACATAAACAGAACTTGCCGAACTCAGGCTCGACGACGTCCCTTCAAGTACCCAGGCTGGGTATGCACAGCAACGTAACAGGCTCCGTCACACATAAACTGTCCCGCACAGCCACCACAAAAGCGCCGAGTAACTTTTCTGCAGACAACACACGCACGGCGAGCTGAGCAATGTCCTTCAATACGGTGGAATCCCGGGGGAGCCAATCGCGCGTGACGTCCCCTCACGTGGCCGCCAGGAAGGTACGGGCCAATCAAATGCATGGCCAGAGTGTAATGCCAAAACACTCGGGAGAATATAGGCAATCCAGCATTTTCAGAATCCGCACGGTAGAGAAGATAGGAATTCAACGTTGCAGAATCAAGTGTCCATAATAGCAGGCGATGCCACCACTTGTGAGTTGGGAGCTGAACGGTGTACTCCCCGCGTTGCTGGTCCACAACATCTATCCCACGCATGAAATCCTGGTACTCCAATAGGATTGGGCTGGTAGGGAAATCAACACGGTCACGCTTTCCAGGCACCCACCGAGGAGCCACGCAGTTGGGATCACAGGGATTTGTTGCAGAGGACAGTAGGAAGACAGGCTTCGAATCGACCCAGCAAACAGCTGCGATCTTGCGGGAACGGTGCATCTTCACGACAACTGTGCCCCGTGGGGGCAATTGAGTTTTCGGGAAACCTGCCAATGATGCGGGAAATCCACGTGATCCTTTCTTCACGGTGCCAGTTGCAAAGAAGCCACGCTGTAGGAGGGACATGTGGAGCTTCACACCTGTGAAGAAATTGTCTGTAACGATTGTGTGTCCACGGTGCTCATATCCCTTTACAACCTGCAGCACCGCATCTTCGCCCACGAGGTCGCCCTCTGCCCGTTCATGGGAGGAACCGAGATACACGATGCAGTTTTGCACATACCTGCATGAAGGTGTGCACAATAAGGCGGGTTAGCACTGCACTCAACTCCACACAACTCTGTTGCAAAGAACCAAGAGACACAGCCGAATCTCAGAGGTCCCAAACAATGTCCTCCCACGACTGCCAACGATCACTGTTCACGTGCAGTGTCATGGCACTGTTCACGCATGCATGATCTCATCAGCTCAAAGCGACACCGGTTACTTCACTGCACGATGCCATCATAGAGACCGTAAGTAGTGGAAACGAGCTGAAGAAAGAACGTACCGTGAAGAGCTCGAGGCAAGAGCCCAAATCTTGATACCGAATCGGCAGGGTTTAGACTTCATGTACTGCCGAATTCCGCAGTAACGTCCTTTGTATGGCACCATGATCTCGTCGACTGTAAGTACGCGTTCGGGATTATAGAGCTCCTGTGATTTCCTGGCAAATTCCTCGATGAGCCACCTGACTTTCCCGATTTTGTCGAATGTAGGATCTTTCGAATCCTGGTCCAGAGTCTCGTTGTCAACCAGGTGAACACACCGCACTATAGCCTCGAATCGGGTCCTCGTCATTGCAGTGGAGATCAAGGGGCACGAGTAAAACGGGCGGCTATCCCAATACATTCTTCGATTAGGGAGTTGCTTTAGCCCCATAAGTATGAGAATCCCGAACCAACACAGAAGTTCGGCCTGGTCGAGGTCAACCCACTCACATCTCCCATTGGTAAGGTGAGGCTCATCGTAGTCTGTTTGCGCAGCATACCTGAAGACATGATATGAATCACCAGGTGAACTTCCAATACGTTATGTGAGCCTACACTAATCAAACCAATACGTTATGTGAGCCTACACTAATCAAACCGTGAAGACATTCACTCAGACTATCGGCAAGAATAAACGGTAGCTTCAGTGAGACCTCGAACCTGTTAGTCTCCTTGCAGATCCTTGCAAGAGTTGCAGGTGGCCAGAACTGAAGGAAATAATCTTCGGGGTCACCTGGCAAGGATCGGACTGTGCGCGGCCCTGGTTCTGGACCTGCGTAGGCAACATGTACCACCAATCAGCTCGGTTACTGTAGGTAAGGAAACAAGGGATTACAGATCAGAACCCAACGGCATGTGACACATTCATATGAGCCACCGAGGCAGGGGAGGGGAAATACCTGTGAAGTCGCGGTTGCCAAGCAATGTCAGCTCGGTTTGTTGCCACTGGTCATCGCCCCAGACTGATGCAAAATCCCACGTCGCGGTATCCTCCTCCTCGTCGTAGACACCGAGCTCCCGCAGCGGCATTTCTGAAAACGAGTCACCCGGGGAAGCACTGCCACCGGGACTGTTCATGACGGCAAAATCCTCCCACGAGGCTACCCAATCCTGATCACTCAGATCCTCGTCCGAAGTCGCAAAAGCGGGCTGCTCCAACTCCATGTCTTTCTCACCCGCGCTGCAGGCTCCAGACCTGTGTGAACTCTCGGCTGCCTCAACCCCAAAGTCTAAAATCCGCGTGACTCCTGAAGTGATTCTGCTGTCGTCTGGTAGAGACTCGAGCACCAACACCTCCCTCTTCCCTATGCTCCCCCCAAAATCAATGGTGAACATGGGTTGTCCATGCACCTCATGGTAGTAACGGTGCAATACTTCTCCACTTAGGGCATGCACACCATCCCAAAGTCCTGCATCAAAACCCAAGACATCCAGGGCCACCTGCACCCATTGCTCGCGTGGAAACGCTCGTCCATCAACCCGGATATGATCGTGAGCTGGGCTCAATCCGGTGCCGGCGGGGTACCCGGCCATCGTTGCCATGTCGCGTGTAGTCATCCCTTCCTCTGTGAAGGGGCATGCAGGTACTCCACAGTCGTGGAGGCTTGCTCGGTATTCACCGAGGCTCTGACGTTGCGCGGTGCTTACTGGTGGCGCCCCCGGTGTAAAATCCTCGACAGAGAACCGACACACCCCCTCCGCAGGTGCCCCGGATCCCCCACCCGCCGGTGCTATTCCATGGGCACTCCTTCGACCTCGAGAAGTTTGAGGTGGCGGCGTGCTGAACCCGTCGACTCCGACCCCAACCTGATCGGTGCCGCTCAGATCAACTGCGGGGAACTCATTCGACGAGGTAGTAGGACCTCCTCGTGGCCGCAAGGAGATCGGTGACCCTCTGTCCACGCAAATGGGCGGTGGAACCCATCCTTCCGGCGCTGGGGAGATGGAAATTGCGGCAGCAGTCCTGGGCTCTGTGCCTGCAGCTATACGTCCTCGCCCTCTCCGCCCCCTGCGACCTCCCCGAAGGCTCCCCCGCCCGCACTCGTTCTGAATCCTTGTCTCAGGGGTCGGCCCCCCCTGCTCCCACGAGTGATCTCCTCGGCGACCTCGGCCGCGTCGTCCCCTTCCTCTTCCCCTCGGTCTTAGCGCTGTCCGCCCCCCTCGTACACCATCGTGGCAGTCTTCTTCCGGGTCTTGGCTGCTCACAGGAGGAAGGCCCCCGCACACTACCACATGGAAGTCCCCTTGTTGGTGGCACCCCGGTTGCTCCACCTGTTGTTGCGAATGGGGGTTCTCCGAATTCTCGTTCTGGGACCTGCGCTTCAATCGAGGCTGCGTGCCCGGTGACTTCAACAGGGCATTCCCGACCACTCTCTCCAAGCACTCCTCTCTCTCTCGGGCCATAGTGCTCGGCACTTACTGAAGGAAAAAACCTGTCACGGATGAGACGATTGATTTCGGGACTGAATCCTAGAGGATTCCCTTCCTCTAACCTCTCAGTCCACCCCAAGAGCTTCCCGCAATGCCTACGAAAGAGATAACGATGCCACTGCGCCTCTGTACTTGCAGGACTTCGATGAGTGCGAGGCGGCCTTTGCAGTGCACAAAGCCAATCCACAGATAACAATCCCACAATGCGACTGCCAACGATGTGCGACGCTCCCCGATCTCTCGCCCAGGAATATAGTCGCTCAGCCTCGGATTCTAATCCGGCTGGCGCTGGTGGAGGTACTCTCCCCGAAGACATCATAACCCCACTTCTCCACAAGCCTCCGCAAACAAACAGATCCCCACTAACAGAACCCAACGACACACAGCCACTCACGCGAATTATGAGCGAGGACGGCTCCTCCCAAATCCAGCCGCCAAACATTGGCTACCCACTCCCTCCACGAAGTCCTTGATCGTCTCTCCACTCCCATGAATCATGAAACCCTCTTGTCCCTCATTCACCTCCACTCTCGCCACTCCTCCCAACAAATCTCAAACACCCTCAACGGAAAACTGGTGGGAACCCTATGGTACTGCCGGGCAGACTTGGCGCCAAGCAGGGAATCCCTAACTCCCGCCCTTCTCCGATTCCACCCTCCCGCCCAGAAGATGGACACTCTGGCAAACCTCTCACCCGATGAACTGCCGGGCCCCTCTCCTTCTACAGTACTCTGCGATCCGTAGATCGGGGGAAATACAAAACGCCGTTGCAGACACCTCAGTGCTCAGAATCGGGTGCGACTTATCTCATTAGAAAGCTGGCCAAACAAATACCATTTCCCTTTTGGACATCGAAGCCACCGGATCACTGGAAGCATCCCAAATACAGGAAAAACAGGTTGTATTTGCCATAGTGGCATGCTCAGACGTTTAGGGGTTAAGGAACTAGCCGATTTCAGCATGCCACGTAATAGATACAATGCTCAAATCGACAATTCTGCGAGGAATTCACTTTCAATTTATGATTTACAATGCTTCAGTTTCGTCCTATTCAGAAGAAAATCGGTAGATCAATGTGCTTGATTGCATCTCATGAGCACTTCTGAGTTCATTGTCCTGAAATACAAGTGTCGGTCTGAAAACCGACCTCTATGAGCTGACTTCTACCCTGAAAAAAATCTCGCTGATATGCTGTATTCTAAAATAATCTGCCAAGCTTAATGTCCTCTAAGAAGGGTAGCTATACTCCAACAACGCATACAACAGATCTGGGTAAGTAAGGCTAAGAAAAAAAATGAAAAGTTCGAAGGAAATTACCAACATTCGCCCTACTTTTTCATCTTTTTCCTCGCCACAGCGGTGTCGAGAAAATCGTCATCACTGTCACTCTCTGCCTTCAACTTTTTCTTGGTCACTGATTTCGCGAGGAATTCTTCATCACTATCACTCTCTGATTCATCCCTCTTTTTCTTGCCCTTTGATGAACTGCCAACCGCTTTACTCTTACCCTTGCCATTGGACACAGGAGTAGATTTCTTCACTGCTGGGGAGCCATTAGTTGCTCGCGAAGGGGTGGAAGTCTTAGTTGCTGCGCCACTCTTTACAGGTTGCCCCCGAAGTTTCTGCTTGCGCTCAAACGCCTTCTGCGCCTCATCGTGAGGGAGCAGTCCATATTCCATCAACCTGTATCCAAATGCTGGGATATGAGAAATTTTCACGTATATTTCAACGGAGATCCAAAATGTAAAACACGGAAGTACTACAACCTCAGGAAAATATATTGCACCATGAACGATCGTTCACCTTGACATTGCACCCTCTCAATAAAAGGTAGAGGTCAAAACACGCTATTTAGCACCTAGTACCCTCTCAAGGATACCGGAAGAAACTTTGGGCATCTCAGAAAACAAACAGTAGGAATGACAAGATTAACACACCAGATTTCAGCCATTTCGCTTTCAGGTTTCTGTTCCCTAAGAGTAGAGTAAAAGATTCGCAAAGCGTCTCTCTGCAAATAACCACCACCACGAAAACCACATCGCAATGTCATCACGAGGTGCAGCAGTGCAAGCTTGGAAAAACTTCTGTGAAATCCAGATGTCGAATTGTAAAGCCTGTTCGTGCGTACATATAATTAAAACCTCAAGTCGCAGGTGCTTTAAACGAATTCCAGTGGCTGCCTTGATTAGCCCTTCCCAATTCAATTGTGCAAGATGCTCAGATAAAAACATAACTCAAGGTGTTGCTCGTTCACAACCCTCCTAAAGCTAGACCCTACGCAAAAGTAATGATCTCCACTCCGAACAGAGCACGGCAATGCAGAACGTAACAAAGAGCTGCATATAAAAATATCCCCACCCTCGCTAGATTTCACGAGTGCCACGCTTAATTATTTGGCTCTATAATGCCCTACACTATCTAGTTGAAAAATCTTCCAACCATAAACCCTAACTTCACCCGTCCACTAGAACTCCGTTTGCAAAACTACAATCACGCTTGTCAACTTCTCGAGGAAAGAGTCAAGGAGCATATGTTACAAACAGGCACAAAGCAGTCACAGAATAGGGGACCTGATTGCTGCAAGCATGCTGTAGCTAGCCTAAGTTGCAGTACAGCCGCAACCTCTCAAGAAATATTGAGCCAGAGCAGTAACAAAAGAACTTGCTGCTAGAAAACAAATCCCACCGATGGATAAAAGGGTAGCAAAAATGCAGCACGTACCTCTTCTGGAGGATCATGTTTTTGTCCTGGCAGCGAGTACACTTTCTTCTCCTTCTTCTGCTCGGTCACAATCTTTGTCGTAACTGTAGTCTCAGTTTTCACTATCTTCGTCCTGGCCACACTCGATGATGCTCCAACCTGCAATATTATTCAACAATCAATCTACAAGTCGACACAAACTAAAGTCTGATCGGAAACAAACCCAACGTGCCTCAAGAGCATAAGATGCCTTTCACAAAAAATAATCTGCACAAAACAGTAGCTAACCCTGGTTGATTTCGGCGAGGCTTTCGTCGCACTTCCTGGCTTCACTGGCGTACTCACGGGAGAACTCTTCACGACAGAACTCTTTCCCTCTTTCGCCTTCACAGAATCCTTTCCATTCACCTTCCCGGCGCTCTTCCCTTGTTCCTTTCCGTTCGCTTTCCCCGCATCCTTGCCAGCGCTCTTCCCCTGCTCCTTCCCATTGCCATTCCCTTCCTCCTTCACCATCTTCCCTCCCTTGCTCCCCGCCTTCACCGGCGACTTCACCTCCTCCTTCACCTCGCCCTTCACTCCCCCCTTCCCTTCCTTACTCCCGCCCTTCCCCTCCACCTCCCTCCCATTACTCTTCCCCAATTCCTTCCCCACCTTCACTAGGTTCTTCCCAAAGCTACTCCGCACCGCATCCTTACTCGCAGACTTCACCGCCTCCTTGCCACCATCCCTCTGCCTCCTCTCCGGCGTCTCCTCCGCAGCCTTCTTCACCGCCGCATCCCCCGCCTCCTTCTTCAGCTTCAGCGACTTCACCTTCGGCTTCTCCTCCGCCATTGCGCCCCGCTCCTCCCTCTCCAGCACTCTCCACTACCACGCACACCCCTCACAATTCATCTCCAAGATTCTAGCTATCACCCCCTAAACCCTTGACCTAAAACCTCACTCACACAATTCTGCAATCCAATCCACATCACTCCAACGCTCGCCGCCATCTCAATTCGACTCCATCGCAACCTCGCACCTGCAGCAGTCCCCCAGCTCACTAGACGAGTGATGATCTAGCCGAGATCGCCATCGCCATCCCCTGTCTGTGTCTGTCTACAGTCTCGTTCGGATCATTGATTGCAAATCTCTCTCGGAGGCTGCGCGCAAGGACTATACGATACCCGCCAAAGTATCTAGCGGGTAAAGTACTGGTATCATATCAGTATCGAGGGTATATAGGCAGGGTTTCTTACCGGTATTGTAGTGGTATTGAGGTGGTATCGATTTTGGGCGGACGTCTAGGGCGGAGGCGGGAGAGAGGGCCACGAAAACGGGAGTCGGTCTGGAAAGTCCCGCCAAGTGAGTGCAATTTGTGGGAAGACCTAATTGCATTGGTTGTCTAAATCCGTTATTATAAAGTACGTTTGTTCATTTTGATCTGAAGTCTAGGTAACAGGTGGATATTGCAGGAATTGGCTGTGTCGTGATTAGGTTCTACTCGCTTTGTAGACTATCCGTTACCCGCTCAAAGTAAGTGCTAAGGGAGAGAGAATTGAAGTGAAGGGACGCATCAACCAAAGCCAACTTATTTATGCTGATTCTAGATTTCTCTTATTACAAATGAGGCATTTGGTAAAAATAAATAAAATCGTTTCTTAGGAATTGACATGAATTATGTGTCTATTTGGGTATAATAAATTGCTGCACTCAGGGGTGCAATACATAATAGATAATTAATATATTTAGATATGAGATAAATCTTTAACAATTGTTAATTTCTGAATTTTCTTGGCTATAATTTAATTGCATTTACGTTGCAATAATTTTAAAAATTGTTATCATTATATAATTTGTGATGAAATAAAAATCTTTTGGGTCATGTTGGTGGATTCTAAAAGGGTCAAATTCTTATGTATTTTGCATTAGTTAACCTAAAGCATTGTCAATAAAAAATTAACATTAAAATTTTGTTGGAGGCTTCATATTTAATTATAAGAAAATTTTTATGCATCTCGTATATTACTCTTCTTATAGCTTTGATATTCATATTAAAATTTTAAATAAAGATAACACTTTTTTATTGATTAATAAACATTATTATCGGCATTTATTCATACTCTCTTTTGAAATTTTTCATATTTACATTCTACGGGTTATATATAAATACTTTATTTCACATTTTCAACAAAGACATTTTTTTTACTAATTTAAGCAAAATTACACTACAATAATCATAACTACCAATTTCTAAAACTGACCTAAACCACATTTCAAATTATTCTGACCTAAACCACATTTCCAATTATTCATTAGCGACATCGAATTAGCATGATTCATTAATTAACTTAGAAATCAATGATGCAAATAACATTAAATAAAAGACTAGGTAGCGGACTAGATAGTATGCTGGGCGATAGCTTGTGCGAGGGATTTGCGAAACAGCAGATTAAGAAGTTGATAACATGTGGATTGACCTGGCAAACATCGATCATGGGTGATGCTTCCAATATCATGAAGGGTTGGTGTTTCTATCATGGAGGGTGATGCTTCTGCCATGGAGGGCGAATGGAGCTGCCGTTAAGCTTGAGTAAATCCTTCAGGGCTGGGCCTCTTCTCCAAGAGCGGTGGTGTCTCGAAGCTTGCTGCTTGAGCACCAAATCCTGTACATAATTTGGATAACTATGCCACGAGAAAGTGTTTTGAACACAACTGTTTGTGGTCTGAACTGCAGACTGGAGCATCAGTTGTCGAATCCGATTGTAGCAGCGCTGATCGCCACTATAAGGGAGCGTGAGCACTGCTCTTGAGAAAGCGGAGTATCAGCAAGAACTAGAGGTTCGTTTTCGAAGTCACGACTCATGCCAAAGATCGCACTGAGTTTGTGCTTAATTTCTGTGGCCATCTGTTGTAGCTTCTGGTTTGCGGGGGGAGGGTCCGGTGATTTATCCCATAAGGATGGGGAGTGGAGGAGGTGGGTGAGGAGTATAAGAAGGGAGAGGTGAGGGTGGAGAAGTATACCTTTCTCGGCCTTTTGGCTAAGATCAAGTGTAGTATCTGTTCTTATCAGTTTAATATCTGATACGAGGGACATCGTCCCTCATGATATTAATCTAATTTTTCTCGGGTGCGGGTCCATCCGGCAGCTTGCTGCCCGGACCCGCGCGCGTCGCCTTGGTATTGCACTACCTCCTAGGCTGGCGCAGCCCTCCCCCTCCCCTCCCGGAGGGACCCAATACAAACCCTAAACAGCATATCCCCGTGTCAGACAATCCCTAAACAACATATCCCTATGGCAACACATCCTTGCTATATTGCATATTAAGTAATTCCCGTTGCTCCGGAAGCCGTTTCCGTCGATGCCGGGGAGCCTCGCTCTCTGCTTGTGCATTCGTCCCACCATCTTTAAAAGTGCATTTGAATTTCAAGCAAGCATTTGAATTTCAGGCAAGCATGTTAATGAGTTTGTGCATGAGTTACGCTTGCTACACATGCTTACCGTAATAAGTTCTGCTGATATTTTCTAATACAGAGTGTAGTCTCGTAGTATAAGTGTTTATCACCTAAAACTCTTGTAACATAACTGTTTGTGTTACGCGGTTGCATAATCGTCCTTTGTCAGACGTATATTCCCTCGGTTGTTTGGTTTTGCAACAGTGGAAGAAGTGGGCTCTGATGAGAGAGTATATGTTCATCTGATTCTATCATATTTACTATGTTGTTGGAGCGTGGAGATTTCTAAGTAAGGAGCTCCTGAAAGTTGTTGCGACTGGATCGACTTCTTTGTAGACACTAGGTTTAACCACTAATGAGTCATCTAAATTAACTCCTAAACGGCCACAGTCCTAAATGGTGAAAAAACTTTGATATTTTGTAGAGTGAACATTATGCACTTAAAGTCATTTATTTTGGAAGACCTTAAATATGACATCATGAAGTATTTATAGAAATATTCTTAGAGGTAATTATAGAAATATTCTTAGAGGTAATTCCTAAAAGGTCAATTTTGGAAATGAGTTTTTGGATTTTTTTGTGAATGTTAGGAATTGCAACAGCTTTGTGAGAATATTATTTTTTGTTTTATGCTTTAGACATTGGAAAGATATTTATGGTGTCTAAAGCGGTTTTTCCTACTTTTCCACGAGCTCCAAAATTTTGATTCATCCTTCAAATACTTTTGGGATTATTTTATGCAAATAAATTATATTATTGGCTTTGAGATTACTTTATTCTAGTTTTAGTTTTCCATAGTAGGAAAAACCGCTTTAGACACCATAAATATCTTTCCAATGTCTAAAGCATAAAACAAAAAATAATATTCTCACAAAGCTGTTGCAATTCCTAACATTCACAAAAAAATCCAAAAACTCATTTCCAAAATTGACCTTTTAGGAATTACCTCTAAGAATATTTCTATAATTACCTCTAAGAATATTTCTATAAATACTTCATGATGTCATATTTAAGGTCTTCCAAAATAAATGACTTTAAGTGCATAATGTTCACTCTACAAAATATCAAAGTTTTTTCACCATTTAGGACTGTGGCCGTTTAGGAGTTAATTTAGATGACTCATTAGTGGTTAAACCTAGTGTCTACAAAGAAGTCGATCCAGTCGCAACAACTTTCAGGAGCTCCTTACTTAGAAATCTCCACGCTCCAACAACATAGTAAATATGATAGAATCAGATGAACATATACTCTCTCATCAGAGCCCACTTCTTCCACTGTTGCAAAACCAAACAACCGAGGGAATATACGTCTGACAAAGGACGATTATGCAACCGCGTAACACAAACAGTTATGTTACAAGAGTTTTAGGTGATAAACACTTATACTACGAGACTACACTCTGTATTAGAAAATATCAGCAGAACTTATTACGGTAAGCATGTGTAGCAAGCGTAACTCATGCACAAACTCATTAACATGCTTGCCTGAAATTCAAATGCTTGCTTGAAATTCAAATGCACTTTTAAAGATGGTGGGACGAATGCACAAGCAGAGAGCGAGGCTCCCCGGCATCGACGGAAACGGCTTCCGGAGCAACGGGAATTACTTAATATGCAATATAGCAAGGATGTGTTGCCATAGGGATATGTTGTTTAGGGATTGTCTGACACGGGGATATGCTGTTTAGGGTTTGTATTGGGTCCCTCCGGGAGGGGAGGGGGAGGGCTGCGCCAGCCTAGGAGGTAGTGCAATACCAAGGCGACGCGCGCGGGTCCGGGCAGCAAGCTGCCGGATGGACCCGCACCCGAGAAAAATTAGATTAATATCATGAGGGACGATGTCCCTCGTATCAGATATTAAACTGATAAGAACAGATACTACACTTGATCTTAGCCAAAAGGCCGAGAAAGGTATACTTCTCCACCCTCACCTCTCCCTTCTTATACTCCTCACCCACCTCCTCCACTCCCCATCCTTATGGGATAAATCACCGGACCCTCCCCCCGCAAACCAGAAGCTACAACAGATGGCCACAGAAATTAAGCACAAACTCAGTGCGATCTTTGGCATGAGTCGTGACTTCGAAAACGAACCTCTAGTTCTTGCTGATACTCCGCTTTCTCAAGAGCAGTGCTCACGCTCCCTTATAGTGGCGATCAGCGCTGCTACAATCGGATTCGACAACTGATGCTCCAGTCTGCAGTTCAGACCACAAACAGTTGTGTTCAAAACACTTTCTCGTGGCATAGTTATCCAAATTATGTACAGGATTTGGTGCTCAAGCAGCAAGCTTCGAGACACCACCGCTCTTGGAGAAGAGGCCCAGCCCTGAAGGATTTACTCAAGCTTAACGGCAGCTCCATTCGCCCTCCATGGCAGAAGCATCACCCTCCATGATAGAAACACCAACCCTTCATGATATTGGAAGCATCACCCATGATCGATGTTTGCCAGGTCAATCCACATGTTATCAACTTCTTAATCTGCTGTTTCGCAAATCCCTCGCACAAGCTATCGCCCAGCATACTATCTAGTCCGCTACCTAGTCTTTTATTTAATGCTGTCCAGATTCTATTGATGTATACATCCCTCGTCAAGAAAACGGTAGAGCTAAGCATAACAAAATCCCAGGCATCTACAACTGTCATGACAAAGACGTTTGCATTCAAGACGTAAACTTAAATTCTTCCACCTCTTGCTCACAGACATTTCATTGTATTCCAAGGCGAAAATCTGGAGCTGAACTCCTGAATTATTCGAAAAAAGAGCTTCACCAGCTTCAAAGAGGAAATACGGGTTAAGACATTACTCAGAAACGGGAGAAGAGTTCAGACAATGGAACCTCTCAGCCCAGACAACCCGTCAGTGCTCCAGCCGGACTATTGATATTTGATGCTTGGAACGACCATCCGATTTAGCCCATTCTTGCAAAAATTTGACGGAGACAGTATTCTCAATTTGCACACAACAGTCACATCAGTTACTGCTGCTTCGCCAAAGGAGGGAGTGACCTGATAACAACACAACATTCCAACTTGTCAGTACGGAACATGCTGCAACCAAAACCATAAATCACCTAAACAGAGTACAATAGTAATGCTCAATGTCAACCATGCCTGACTTGGCCAATTGAATATAAATCTCCTGTATCATCTCAAACCCAGGAAACCGCGGAGATGCAACCAATTACCCACTGAATTGCACGCAATCCAGACTGCCGGCAATGCAGATAATCATCATTCAAGTACAAATCCAGTCCTCTAATTCACCGGACTCCTCTTGTAAGAAGTCTAAATCCTTGCCGACATGGCTAATTACGATACAATGCAATAATTTCCGGCTCTGCCGAAAGATAACCAGATCGAGCTCCTCTGCTCGAATTTCACTACAATGCATAATATACACTGATTCACCTATTCGCAAAGCAGGGCTCCAGAACTGAAAGAATCCCTGAGCTCAAAACGTAACAGGGCACCTTGGGATTCCACTCAAAATCCGCAAATAACCCCCCATCATTTCCCAGAGAGAACATGAAGACATCACCCACATGAGGTACATTGAAGATGAAGCTGCTGCTGACCTTGGAACACCCAATGACGATCATCAAGTAAACCCCAGCTTCCCACCCGGCAATGCAGCCAGCCACCATCTCCATAAAACTTCGCGAAACCACCAGCAAAGCAAGCCATCTTGACCTCCACTTCCCTCAAACACTCACATCTCAAGTTCAATCCCGAATTCACGGCGCATGGAAACAAAACCTGGCACTCTTGACTTCAAAGTCCTCCAGGTTCCAATCCAACAACACACACAAGCGATCAGCGCATGTGGGTCATACAAAACGACAGATGACATGCATGTGAAACGCATGAATAACGGCATTCAGGCTGCAGGCATCTTCTTCGGAGATGCTTACAAGTGATGAGCATCTGTTGTTTGCATCGCTTGAACCCTAGTGAGCGGCGAGGCTCGGCACCGAGCCGCGAGGGTTGGAACCGGTCTTCGAAAAGGACTCGTGAGTGAGTCATTGCATGTTGAGCAGCGAGCTTCAAGCCTTCACATTAAGTCACTTCTTTGAGGGCAATGGCTGTTTAAGTCATGAGTGGGCTCTGGAGAGGAGGAATTGGGGGAGTGGTTGGTTTATTCTGACGATCCTGCAGCATGTTTGTCGTTGCTGCTCGAATTATCTGCGTCAAGCGATCCCCGTTTCCTCCTCCGCTCGCGTCACGCTGTGGTCTGGTGTGTCCATTCCGATCCTTCGTTTGCCGCAGAGAATGAACATGAGCTCGGCCATATCCCATCACTCCATTACATCAATTCCTTATAAATCTGAAATCCCACATTAACTATTCCTTAACCTTCAACACATTTCCCATCCTAAGAGAACCTCATACGACCCATTCTAAGTCAACATTGCCACCAAAGGCGCAACACATTCAAAATCATACTATGGAGCAGGAAGCAAAACGCTCCGAACTCTGAGAGAGATATTTGGAGTCAATTCTAGATGTCAAACTCTCCAACCACGAATGTTTCAATTCCAATAATACGCTAACGAAGTCATAACCATGAGCATCAAAAAACCTCAAATCCCCGCAAACTCCAACACCAACAACATCAAGATGCTCCCATCCAGCACATTTGAATTCCATGAAAAAACACAAAGAAAACGTGGAAGCAACAGCATCATCACAACAGGATCCCCAAAAAAAAGAAAAATAAAACACGGTTGTCTTCATCCGCCGTTAACATATCCTTTGCCAAGGCAGATTCCACTCCTTCACAGCGCTGCTTCATAATGCATTCGACATGGGACATGGAAACTTACCCAAGTGCGGCATCTTGGCCCGGAACGTTTTGTGAAGCAGAGATGAGATCACACTTGGGCAACGACAACGGAGCCAACAAAGCAACAAAAAAGAAACCAAAAAGCAACAAAAAAGCAACCAGGTGGATATAAGTTAGTCTAAGTTAAATTACCCCATTGCTTCGCCATCCTTTGACATGGTCTCCGGCTCTTTCAGAAGCAGCAATCCTCGAAGTCCTTGTTGTTGCAACTTGGCTCCCAATGGGCAACTGGGTCACAGTGAGCTAGAAACTAGGATTTATAAAAGTTTGTTTCTTCACTAGGATTAAACTTTCTCATGTTCAACTCTGTGGACCCATTTGTAGCACACTCCTTGTGTTCGAGTTCTGCCAGGTTGTTTTTTCTTTTGTGGACCCGGCCAACTTGCGTGGCATTCCACCGACACATGGAAATTCCATTCACCATCTCCGACCAGCTGCTTGATAAGCGGCATCCATGCTCTGATGCTCTTCAACTGAATGAATCTCATCTTGAGGGATGTGCTGCAACCTCCTCCAACTTAGCAACTGAATGCCGTCTCGGAAGATGGGCCTGGAGCTTGTGTGAGTATATGATCTTGTTGTTGTTTTTCTTGGGATGATGTGAATGGGGGTTTTGGTGGTGAATGAGGTGATGTGGTTTGGGGAGAATGCATGAGGTGTGATAGCTGCGGAGGGATTCGGTGGCATGCAGAGTGGAGTCGTCATCAGCAAGTGTGGTCCGAGAGGGCCGCGGAGGGTGCAGCTAAGATCCGGATTCCGCACCAGTCCGTCTGCAACCTAGGGGCCGTCTAGAAACGTGAGACAGGGTCATGATGAAATGCATGCTGCTATTTCGTCGCGACTCCGGACCCGGGCAGGGGCGAGCATGGGACGCTGATGGACGCACATGTTGGCGGGTGCAAGTTGAGCGCAACGGAGGGCGCTGGAGCACCTGCAGCTGCCCACCTCTGCCTGCCGCGGGCCCGCGTGAAGCAGCACCGTGGAATCAGGTCCACAGTCAGCTTTCTAGTTGGTTGCCAGGCAGGACTCGGACGCTGCGATTTGACCCGGCTGAGTTATTTCTAGCGTCGCGTCGAGCCCGGGCCCTGCAGACCGTCCAGTGGCGCCTACCGCTACAGGCCGCAGCGGACGTAATAATAGGCGTTCACGGGGCTCCGGTCCGGTCGTGCGAGTACGGTTGCGCAGCTGCATTGCGACGGTGAGTAGCAAGTTGTGTGCCTGCAGCGCTTGCTGGGATGGTCCATGAGTTGTAAATCAATTGGTGTTTCCGTCGCTGAGTGGGACTGAGAGGTACGTCTCCGGTGCGGCGAGGTTGTGCGTGGAGTTCATGTTGTGTCCTCGCAGCCTCGCGGGCATGAGAGTGAGATGTACCCGAGAGCAGCAAGTTTCATGGCTGATTGGAGACACTGCCCTTCATGTGGAAGAAAGAGAAGAGAAGAAGGAAAAGAAAAAAATAAAAGAGTTTTTTTTAGAATTGCTGAAAAAAAAAGGGTAATAAAAAAGTTTCTCCACTTTTTGAAGGAGTCTAAGGAGGTTATCCCTAAAGTTTCTTGATGTTTTTGGATCCAAACCTCCAAATCCAGGCTTGTACTGATAGCAACCTAGTAATTTTTTGCCTTCGATATAAATTGGAAAGTGACTCTAAGATCTCGTACCTTCCTTGTCTAAAAATGTATATACCAAATGAAAGCACAATCTACCATACAAATTGGTATGTTTGACCTCACAGTAAAAGTTTTTTTTGACACTGTACGTGCAGTGTCTATCTAAATTTTAATGTCCAAAAAGTATACTTTGCAAACACATTTGATCTGTAGAGGGTCATCAATACTTGTAGATGTAGAAGTTAAGTACATGCTCAACAAGTTTGAGCCTTATACATGCTTGGGAAAGACAAGAACTCCTTATTTTTCTCAAGAAGGGTGTGCTCAAAATACTTTACATTCTTCAAATTTAAAACTAGCAAAAGGCTAATTTAAACATTTCCAATTGAAAATCTCAACAGTAGATATGTTCTTGTGAATTTTAAAAAAAAAGAAAACACACGCCAAAAGTTTCAATGAAATCAAAATAAAACTAGAATTTATGGAAAGTTTTAAAATACGTATGGTATAATTCTTTGTGACTTTTATGGGCAATTTTGGTAATGATCAATCTTGTGGAAGGATCCACTTCTATGTCACATAAATTGGATGAAATATGTCAAGTCCAGATGAAAATTGAAGATTGGATGTAACTTTTTGTAAGTGGAAAATATATTTGGGATGCAAACTGTGTTATAGATGATAACTATCAATTTCGATGAAAACCGTACATGAATGAAGACATCCTTCTAGATGGAAATCATTGGTTAGATGAAAAAAATTGGATGAAAATGGTCATTAGTATGAATGAATGAAAAAATATTGGGCCAATAACTTTGCAAATGTTCATTCTTTGAAATTTAGTCTTGTCACTTTGCGCCCTTGTGAATATTAAGCAACTTGGGCAGAAAATGGGAGATTGTAATTGATTATTGGTTGGTCAACATTAGAGTGGATCTTCCAAAATCCATAACTTTTATATGGTAACTTCAAATGCTTTGGAAATTATGTCATTGGAAAGTTACCGATGAAAAATATGTATATTGAAAACATTTGAAAATTACAAAAACCTATGAATTTAAAATAGTGTGCCCAAAAGTGTTGCAACCACAATGTGATCTGAAGGAACTTTAGGCCCGATTAGTAGCAAGTTTTGCACTAGCCACCAACTTTCATTCTTACCAAATAAACTTTTCCTGTTTAAAATTTTTAACCAATGACAACTTTTTTATGGGCCTAAACAAATCGGGATTGTAAAATTAATATGTTGTCGCAAAAGGATAATAGAGTGTTTTGCATATTATAGTGTTAACTAAAAAAGTAGACATGACCCAAAAAAATATCAAAAAAATATAATTACAACAAACTCAAAAAGAGAAAACTAATGAAAAAAAGACTTTAGTAAGAATTTATTGTGTCTTGCACCCCCACATCTTTGTCCTTGCCTCACTCAAATTGCCTCACCCAATTAGCTATAAATTGTTAATTGTAATTAAAATAAAATATATGATGGCTCCTACAATCACCAAATGTTACTCAACAAATCCATCTCCAACCAAAAAGTTATTTTTAGATTTAATACGTTTTCATCCTTTTCTTCAAAATCTGTTAAAACGTTTCTAAGATTATATTCCAGCAGGATTGTTATTTGGCGACGATACCATTCCTTAAACTGCTATTGACAATTCAATTTTGGAAGGATTTGCATTAACTTCTAAAGCCATGATTTGTCCCGCTTATTATAACTCTTGCAGCATACGGTAAAGACGCTGCGCATGCGTTCCTTTCAAGTCATGGTTTGGCCACTCCACAATAAGGGCAGGTAAAAAGAAGATGACTATTTCTATCAAACAGGATTCTCTCCTTATCACTCTGCTGATAAAGCTTGCACCAATAGACTCCCAGAGTCCCAGTTTATGAGCTCTGTGATGACGAGAAAATATCTGAAGCTTGCACGACATTGGAAGGTACTCCTAGTGAACACTGGCCTTGGCAGCCAATGAAATGCATTTGTGGTGCTTATAAGGTAGACTGTGCTTAAAATTGTGCATTTAAGCGATTTGAATAATTTGAATCAAGCGAAAGTAATTGTAAAAATTTCACATACTTGCAAGAATTAGAGGAGCCGATTGGCATTGTCCACATGAGCATATCAAACCACCTCAATTAATGAGAAATGTTCAAAGTGAAATCAACAAAATGCCCCCATAGATATGCCTTATTGCCATTATTGACTGTCAAAACTGAGGTGAAAATTGGCCATGGTGGTGTACAAATCCACTTAGTTTCCTACATGCAACTGTGAGTGCATCCAACTTGGAAACACTACTAGGTTGGTTCTGAGTTTGTGGTGTATGGTTTTTGTGCTTAGATCACAAGCACAGATTTAGCAAACGCGCGGATTAAGCACTTTCTACCTTATAAGTGATGCAAAGAGTTGCCTGCATTGAGCTTTGAAGATGACATCCAAGCATCAAGACGTCTTGCAAAAGTTGGAAGTTGGTGCAAAGCATTAACGCATTTGCTGTTACTTGTCTTGAGCTCACCAATGAAGTGGGTCACCTTCCTACAACTTCCAGTCTTGCACTGACCCACTCTAGAAAGATGCAGAGAAAAAGTGGCTCTGCTTTGTCTACTTCCTAACGAAAGCTGCAATGGAACGTTCAGGGGAGGCACTCATCCGTGTCTTCTTGTCGATTCCGGCACTTCGACGTTCTCGTCACGGTTGATTCTTATAGGTCGAGGCTTGGAGGTTTATCTCGGGATATCAGAAGATATTTTAAAGATTTGGTACGAGGCTGCCTCGAAACGAATCGCTTTAATCGAATTTGCAGGTGGAAAGAGGACTAACTTTGATGAGGGAGTATCTTAGTAGACTGCTTCTGTGCAGACGATTAAACAAACCTTCAGCAAGTGTGTTGATGGAGAAAATGGACAGGATATGAGCTGGTTATGTAGCGTTCAGTGATTATGCTTCAAGGTTTGTACAAATAAAACTTAAGAGGTGAACCATCTCCGGTTGCAACTATGTTACTACACTCAAGTACTGCTCTGTTCTGCCTTGCACGGCATCGATCTCTATGTTACACTCAGTGCCGCGCCTTTCGCTGTTTTCGGAGAGATTCACTCATTGCTCGCTCGCTCTGCCAAAGCAGAGCATATGTAATTGCCGCGGTTATCTAAATCGGATAATGACGATTCACAGGTCTAATTAAAAACCTCCTCTGCCACATATTTCGCTGCGATTTGACTCCCCCGACGCATAACTTCTTCATTGAGAAGATCAATTTCAAAGAAGGCTGGCTAGCCTTTGAAATTGGATTCCATGCTCACTCATCGCACTGCCAGAGAAACAGAGCATGATTGGCCTGGATGTTGGAATCGTTCGGTGCCAGCTCCAGGGCCTTGTTGTAGAGCTCCTCGGCAGCATCTACATTACCCATCGCCTTCCACGTAAACATTGCAAACTCCGAAACAAGCCGAGCGTCAGCAGGAGATCTTTCGAGCGCCGCATGGTAAGCCATCTTCACCGCGTTAATATCTACCGTGGCAGGTACCTCCGCCTGGCTAGTCCCCGTGTAACTCAATTGAAACTCCGCCAGCACGTTCGTGTACAAAGGTCGGCTCCCCAGCCCGCTGCATTCCACAAGATTACCGCTCACAGACTCAGCAAGAAACGACCGCGGCAAGGGCTCCGCACGCTGGTTCAGAGTAGCGGGGCGCGTCTCCGGCTCCAATATCTTCTCCACCTCCGGAGCAGCCCGCTCCAAAACTCCAACAGACTGCCTTGTCGGAATCGGACAAACTGCAGCGACTGCCTGACACCGAGCCGGCAGATCAACCGACTGTGAGAATCCCGCACCATTCTTCGCCTTCGAGAACGCCATCTCCTGCTCCTGGAAGAACGCCCCGTTCGACTTCGGCAACTTCGAGGACTCAATCCCGCACACCACTCTCGCCGCTGCGCCAGTCGCAGCCCGACCACAGGTCGACACAGTCCTCAACAACACCGCCATATCCAGTACTCTCTACCCCAATCCAAACACCCACCTCACCTACGTCACCTTGACTTGCAACTAGATCTCTCAACACTCCTCAGATCAAACTCCACTGCTCTCCAACACCAGACGAGCAGACTTATAAGTTACTGTCTAGATTCAAGAAACAAGAAGCTAGACAACACGAAACTCATCAATGCACCGAGATGCAGGAACTAGTACAACTTATTGTGACACAGCTGCAAAGCAGAATACGGCTCTGTCTGTGATGACAGTGATGACAGTGCACCGCAGTGCAATAGTTGTGTATGAGAGCGACGCCAATCTGCAAGTGGAACTCTCCCTTGCAGACTAGGCCTGGGCAATGCGGCTATGGAGCTCGGCATGGGCATGCAACTCGCTCTTATTGAAAACTCAGCAAAGCAAAAAAATGGCCTGAGCCACACAAACAAACAAAAAATAAAAGATGTCCGTGCAACCGAGATCGCACCTTTTGCGTTAAAGCCGATATTAAAGGAACAGTTTCCGGTCTTCGGAGACGACTCCGCTTGATCGACGGTTCGGAGTTTCTAGGTTTTGGAGCGGATGCTTGATCTATGGTTGCAGTCTTCGGAGTCGAGGTTGGGTTCTGTTGTTGGAAGCCTGGCTTTTGGTTTTTTTTTTCCTTTTTTTCCTTTCTTTTCACTTTTGCTTTTCTTTTCTTCTTATACTTTTTCTTGTTTTCTCGAGTTTTTCTTTTACTTCTCTTGTTTTCGCAAGAATTTCTTTACTTTTTACTTCATCAAAGAGTGAGATATTCATAACATTCATGTATAGCAAGGGAGTTTCATTCGTTTCCAAATTAATTAGTGGATTTACTCTGACATGTAATGTCCAAAAAACAAAGTGGCAAGCCTTCGATGATTTTTAGATGAAAATACTTTCATTGTAAAAAGGTAATTTTGTTTGTTATTGGTATGAATAATCTCAAAGGTAGTACGGGATTGTAGTAAACATCTGAAGTTGTCCATTATTGATGAAAATTATATTAGAAGAGTAAACTTTTTTTCTAAAGGTCTGTTGGAAGTAAAAAATTGTATTTGTACAAAGCCATGTACATGACTTTGTCGACACAAAATTTCAAAAAATCACATTGAAAATTGAGATCACAAATACCTAACCAAAATTTCAATTGTCTACAGAGTGGATAGAATAACTTTAGAGGTTAACTTTGGATTGTTCAAATGGAATCTTTGAATTTAAATATAGAACTTATTTTTATTGGTTTAAAATTGAAGGTCCAAAACTTGTTTCCCTTCACTTTTAGCTAAGAATATTAAGAATATTTATATTATTATTATCAAAATAATCATGAGAGTATATTCAAAAAAAGTTTCAAAATATATGAATGAATGAACCAATGACAAATCTACTTACTCACGCAAAAAATAATGTCTTCTATGGCGGTTTGTGTATGTTCTAAAAATAGCAATTATTGATTAAAATATTCATACCACCAAATTGGCCCGGCCTCTAAGTGTTAAGGGGTTGGGGCCAATTTCAGCCTCTTAGCCAGATTTCTGCCATCAAGGGAAGATTTCAACCCTCAACGAGCTGAATTTGTCCGGCCCCTTGGTGTAAATCAGCCCTTACATTCTCTCCAAGACAAAGAAAGAGCCTTTACGCACATGCACATCTACTCTTATCATACAACTTGTAAAATGTATGAGTTGCCAAAGTCAGCAAGAGTTATAGAGTCTATAGGTTTGAAAGCCCATGTGCAAGTGTGCCCATTGTGTCATCCATGTTTTCTGAAATGATTACAAATTCCATTTGTACGAACTACAGTAGCAGATAGAATCATGATACACACTGCAACGCTTTGAAATGCAGCTCACATTTTCCAATACCATGAAGCAAGAAGCTAATTCAAAACTTACTGTTCACTTGGGAAGCAGGAAATTATACACCGTTCACACTTTTCGAGAGAAGGGTCACCATGAAAGAGAGCTGATATTTTATTGTCATGATGTTAGAACCCGAGCAAGAGACAAACGAGGGGAAAGAAAATGAGCGGAATAGGCATCATGGGCAGCTTGTAAGTCATGGGCGGCAGCTGGAAAGATGCGCGTTATAAGCATGGGTAGGAGCAAGTTGAATGGACTAAGAGAATGTCTGCAATGAATTTTAGCACATGTGTGTCCCTTCCAAACATGAGTGCTCTTGTGATGGGCCTACATAGAAATGGAATCTGAAGCAATGAGGTTGAAGGAATTCATTATTTTAACATCACTGCAGTTGTCCCACAGCAAGGTCACCTTAAAAAGAATTTTAAAAGAAAAAGAAAAAATCATCGCCACTTCTTCCACTGTTGCAAAACCAAACAACCGAGGGAATATACGTCTAACAGAGGACGATTATGTAAACGTTTAACACAAACAGTTATGTTACAAGAGTTCCAGTGAATACTCTCTTATACTACGAGACTAAACTCTGTATAGAAATCATCAGCAGAACTTACTACGGTAAGCATTACATCAACAAACTCATCATCATCCTTGCTTGAAATTCAAATGCACTTTTAAAGATCGTGGGACGAATGCACAATGAAATTCAAATGCACTTTTAAAGACAAGAAGGACAAATGCACGGGCAGAGAGCGAGGCTCCCTAGCATCGACGGAAACGGCTTCCGGAGCAACGGGAATTACTTACGAAATATAGCAAGGATGTGGTGCCATAGGGATATGTTGTTTAGGAATTGTCTGACACGGGGATATGCTGTTTAGGGTTTGTATTGGGTCCCTCCTGGAGGGGAGGGGGAGGGCTGCGCCAGCCTAGGAGGTAGTGCAATACCAAGGCGACGCGCGCGGGTCCGGGCAGCAAGCTGCCGGATGGACCCGCACCCGAGAAAAATTAGATTAATATCATGAGGGACGATGTCCCTCGTATCAGATATTAAACTGATAAGAACAGATACTACACTTGATCTTAGCCAAAAGGCCGAGAAAGGTATACTCTTCCACCCTCACCTCTCCCTTCTTATACTCCTCACCCACCTCCTCCACTCCCCATCCTTATGGGATAAATCACCGGACTCTCCCCCCGCAAACCAGAAGCTACAACAGATGGCCACAGAAATTAAGCACAAACTCTCGTGACTTCGAAAACGAACCTCTAGTTCTTGCTGATAGTCCGCTTTCTCAAGAGCAGTGCTCACGCTCCCTTATAGTGGCGATCAGCGCTGCTACAATCGGATTCGACAACTGATGCTCCAGTCTGCAGTTCAGGTTATTATCAATACACTGTCTCGTGGCATAGTTATTCAAATTATGTACAGGATTTGGTACTCACGCTGCAAGCTTCCTGACACCACCGCTGAGGCCCGCCCCTGAAGGATTTACTCAAGCTTAATGGCAGCTCCATTCGCCCTTCTCCATGGTAGAAGCAATATCACCCTCCATGATAGAAACATCATCTTCATGATTTTAGAAGCATCACCCATCATAGATGTTGCAAGGCCAGTCCACGTAACACCAACTTCTTAATCTGCTGTTTCGTAATTAAATCCTTCTCAAAATTTGGATCGATCGCCCATATTCATTCGAGTCCGCTATCTAGTCTTTTACTGTGTTGTCCACATTCTCGTGTTGTACACATCCCTCGTCAAGGAAACGGTAGAGCTAAGCATAACAAAACTCCAGGTGTCCACAACCGGCATCACAAAGACGTTTGCATTCAGGACGTAAACGTTAAGTCTTTCACCTCTGCTCACAAACATAGTGTTGCATTCCAAGGCGAAAATCTGGAGCCTTCATAGTCGAGAAATGAGCTTCACCAGCTTGAAAGAGCAACTTGTAGCTAAGACATCATTCAGAAACGGGAAAAGAGTTCAGACAATCCAACCTCTGAGCCATGATAATTCGTAACTGCTCCAGCCGGCCTATTGCCATTTGATGCTTGGAACGACAATCCGGTTGAGCCCATACTGGCAAAGAATTCGCGGAGACAGTATTCTCACTTTACACACAACAGTCGCATTACGTACTGCTTCGCCAAAGGAGGGAGTGACCTGATCGCAACAATTCCGTCTTGTAAGAATGGAACATGCTGTAACCAAAACCATAAATCACCTACACAGAGTACAATAGGAATGCTCAATTTCAACCATGCCTGACTTGGCCAATTGAATATAAACCTCCTGTATCATCTCAAACGCAGGAAACCGCGGAGATGCAACCAATCACCCACAGAATAGCACGCAATCCAGACTGCCGGCAGTGCAGATAATCATCATTCAAGTACAAATCCAGTGCTCTGATTCACCGGACTTTTCATGTACGAAGACTGAATCCTTGCCCACATGGTTAATTAGCATACACTGCAATTATTTTCAGCTCCCAACTCTGTCGAAAGATAATCAGATCGAGCTACTCTGCTCGAAGTTCAGCACAATGCATAATATCAACTGATTCAGCTGCTCGCAAAGTAGCCTGGCTCCAGGACTGAAAGAAGCCCTGAGCCCAAAACCTAACAGGGCACCTGAGGATCCCACTCAAATCCGCAAATACCCCCCATCATTTCCCAGAGAGAACATGAAGACATCACCCACATGAGGTACATTGAAGATGAAGCTGCTGCTGACCTTGGCACACCCAATGACGATCATCAAGTAACCCCAGCTTCCCACCCAGCAATGCAGAGCCACCATCTCCATAAAACTCCGCAAAACCACCAGCAAAGCAAGCCATCTTGACCTCCACTTCAATCCCAAATTCACGGCACATGGAAACAAAACCTGGCACAATTGACCCAAAAGTCCTCCAGGTTCCAATCCAACAACACACACAAGCGATCAGCGCATCTGAGTCATACAAAACGACAGATGACATGCATGTGAAAAGCATGAATAACGGCATTCAGGCTGCAGGCATCTTCTTCGGAGATGCTTACAAGTGATGAGCATCTGTTGTTTGCATCGCTTGAGCCTTGAACCCTAGTGGGCGGTGAGGCTCGGCACCGAGCCGCGAGGGTTGGAACCGGCCTTCGAAAAGGACTCGTGAGTGAGTCATTGCATGTTGAGCAGCGAGCTTCAAGCCTTCACATTAAGTCACTTCTTTGAGGCAATGGCTGTTTAAGTCATGAGTGGGCTCTGGAGGGGAGGAATTGGGGGAGTGGTTGGTTTATTCTGACGATCCTGCAGCATGTTTGTCGTTGCTGCTCGAATTTTCTGCGTCAAGCGATCCCCATTTCCTCCTCCGCTCGCGTCACGCTGTGGTCTGGTGAGTTCATACTTCGTCACCCACTTTCTCGATTCATTTTTTCGTGTCTTTTCTTTGCGTATTCGGTTTCTGATTGCTTTATTCTGAGTTGAGAGATTACCCATCTGCGTGCGGATTGGAATGGAGGATTTAAGCTTAGACGATTGGGATTGAGTTTGTTTTGTTTTGTTTTGTTTTGTATTTTGTTTTTTTTTTTTTTTTCGGTTTCGAGGCTTAATTGGTTGGAAATGATTGAATGTTTGATTATGCATGCATTGGAATGATGTCGATGATTAGATACTTTGTCGATTTGAGCCAGTTGAACTCAATGGAGTGTTTGGTAATGGCACCTTGTGAGCTTGGAAAGGCGGGTTATGGTAATTAGGACAGTGAGTGTGTGTGTTTAATTGTCGGATTTTGGATGGAGCTGCTGTTGTTTCTGGGAATGAATTGTGATGAGTGATGGCGTTGAAGTTTGTGCAAAACTCAAGCACACGTCAGTGTGAGTTGAACGGAGCTGAAGCTGGTTGCTGCAAGTTTGATGCATTGTACGTTGTAAGTGATGTGGGGTGCATGCATTTCAGGTCACTCGGAGCGCGTTGAAGGGACACGTTTCGAGTGTGCCAGCGATGGGGCTGCCTGCAGTCTCGTCCCCTCCTGCATCCTTCCGTGTGGACAGAATTGGCGGGTATTTGTTACTTCACTTGCATTTCCTGCCTGAGATCTCCCTCTTCCAGACTGCACAAACGTAGTTGCAAAGAAATTTATGAATTATAGGGTTGTCTTCTCTGCGTCTTACATCAGCAGCAAGAAATAGAGTATGAGAAGCACATCGTAGACAGGTTTTTCTACAGGTTAGAGTAACATGATGGAGCATATTGAAGAACGGACAATGCTTTACTTCCTTCGTGAATGTGGCATTTTTTATTTTTTTATTTTTCAAAAACGTCGTGTTGCTCCAAGCCTTGCTCTTATCGTATTGATGCTTTTATTGTCTTGATTCATTGTTTCCTTTGACAGATATACAACAGAGATTCTGGAAGTGCGTGCGGAAAGGCCGGCTTTCCAAGTTTTTTTCGTACCTGGAAACCCAGGTTTGTCACATAGTACTGATGGCCAATTCATTGATTATTGAAGATAGGGTATGGACTCTGATTCGAGTATGGTTTTCACTGGACGCTAAACGGATGTGATTTAGAGCAAATTGTGACATGATGATCTGGGTGTCTTTCATTTTTCTGGCAGGTGTCGTGGCCTACTACAAAGAATTTGTTGAGGCCCTGTTCGACTACCTCGATGGTCAAGCATCGGTTACAGGTATCTTCTGCTGCACTGGTTGTCTAAGTTCTGTTGCCACTGAAGATGCGAACAATGTTTAGGTTAATTGCCACTTATTTTTCTAGCTGCATTTCATCAACGTGATTGGCACTAGATTGATAACATTGTATAGGACAGCAGCGATAAAGTTTGGCTGTGTCATTTTCCAAACTCTGTTGCTTTGCTAGTTTCGACAGATACGCAGCATTGTAATTGACTGATGCAAGTGTCTGAGAAATTTGTGTCTTGGTTGCAGCCATCAGCCACATTGCGCATGTGTCTAAGGTGTTTTGGACATTCCCTCTGGTCTTTGCTTGCACTAAACTTCCAGCTCCACTATTTGATTAGACTCCTAATTTTGAATCCGTCCGTTTCATGTTTCACAGTCATCTGATTACATATTGGACTGTTCTAAATCTCTAGAGCTAATGGACTAGAGATTAGTAGATACTATTCATTGTAAGAAAATATTAGCGAAGTCATATTTTTGAGTGTTTTGGTCACAGGACTGGGAGTTTGGGAAGAAGTTTGCTTTGCAGGACCAAATAAACCATAAGGTGATACTCTTTTCCTGCTTTGAATTCTATTAGTGGCAATGGTATGGCAATGCACCGGCATGGCAAGTAGTTCCTCAAGTGTCGAAGGTCTCTGTTGGTACATGAGGCTTCAGGAGCAATAAATTCAAATAGTTAATATATTCAATACCAATATTCAGTATTGTCACTTTTCGTCAGGTTGATAGTTCATTACAAGATCACAGGAATCCTGTGGGTTATTAAGAGGCCGGGGATTGAGCAGGTTCAATTTGTGAGAGACAGACTTCTTATAGAAGCGCCAGAAGTCCCGCTTCTTCTGGTATGTTTTTGAACCCGAACCCAATGCCTTTATGTGTATTGTTACTCTGAAGAGTAGCGCTAGCATTGTGGCTCTCTTAACTCTGTTGTGTGATTCTCATGCGATATCTTTCCAGTTCAAAAGCCGCATAAGTTGAAGGTGTTTTATTCAATCAGCCTTATTTTGCTTCTGCCCAGGTGGGTCATTCAATCGGAGCTTACATTGCATTGGAAATTCTCAAGAAATTCCCTTCTCAGGTGGGCACTGGTTGCCTTCTTCAGGAACCATTCTGAACACATGATCTCTTGTTGTTTCTTTTCACCTTCAAAAGTTCAGATGTTCACTCCTCAAAACCTGGTTTGTCTTTGCGGAAGACTGGGAAACTACCAGAAACATGACACAGAAGCGAACGAGAATACATTTTGAGACTACGTGTTGTGCAGGTACAACATGTTATTGGACTTTATCCTTTCGTAACGTTGAATAAGCATTCAAACTTCCAGAGCATTCTGGGGAAAGTGGCTACGTAAGTAAACTAACCTTTGTTTGTGACACTGACGACACTAAGTTGTTCATTTTGTTTCACATCTGTAACAAAGATGTACTTTACATGAAAAATTTTAATCAAAAGTTGTATCACATAGTACTTGAGTGGGTCTAACAATGCCCCTGCCAACATCAGCTTATCAGTTTAGTGTCGTGTGTGAACAGATCCCCAATACTTTGTACGATTATTAGCACATTTGCAGGTCTTGTGGGACGCCTTCCAAAAGATTTAGCTAGGGTCTTGGTGAAAGTGCTGCTAGGCCGTGTATGGGATCCCCTTGCTATAGATGTGACATGCCGGTATATGTTACAGGTATCGCTCTTTATTACCTGAATGAACATTTTTTGCTGCAAAGTTTTTGTTGGTGAAATTGCAGTTCCGGCCTAAGGTCTCTGTTATGGACCTGAGCAGTTTTTCTTTAGATTCAGAATATCATGACTTTCTATAGTGGTTCAATGCTTTTTTTCTTAAATATTAGAACATTTTTGTTTGAAGGCTTTCGTATGAATTTTAGATTACGTATGCTTTGACAACTTCTTATTTGTTAAAACTCTGTGTCTAAAGTTATCCGAGTCTGTGACACATGTGCAATCTGGAATTAGTGACCTTGCATACTAACTATTTTTTTGGAACTTTTACCAATGGTCATGCAGAAAAATGTTGTAGACAATTTCTTGTACATGGGAAGGACTGAGTTTGCATCGGTAAGCTCACAACTACGAATTGCGTGACTTGCTAGAGAAAAAGAATGCACAGCTTGTTTTTTCCCTTGGATAATGCCCTAAAGGATGCCCTAAAGCGTTAGAGAGCTTAGTCCCTTTGCAGTGATGTGATGGAGAGGTTAACGTTAAGCAGGGATGGTTTACTCCTGACTTTCAACTTTTTCATGGGGCTCTAACGTGGGTCATTTGTGTTTGTGTAGCTGTCTACAGAGGCAGACTGGAGCTTCTTGAAGGAGAACCAAAACAAGACCTCATTTCTATTTGGTATCGATGATCATTGGGGTCCTCTGTCACTTCTAGATGAGGTATGTGCTGCCTGTGAAGCCTATCTGCACTTTACACTTCCTTGTCCATTTTGCAACCCTTCAGCGGTTCAATTGGTCTTATTACACATGAGTACGCAGTTTTCATGTGGATGATGAGAGTTTTCTTGTTTTCTTGTCTGGTCTGTAACCTTTTGTCTCAAGGATTAGTTTTTTACTAGTTCGCAGCGTATCATGTGAATAATCTTTGTTCGGCCTGTCAGATCTACGAAGTGTTTAACTGCTAATAAGTCAAAAAAAAATTTAAGAATGACCTGTCCGTTCGGTTAGCAAGACACTGAGGATGTTCAAGCTTGTCTGTGAGGCGATGTGGTCCTATTATGGCGCCCTAATGTTCTCTTGAATTGACATCTTATAGCTATTGAATGTTGTAAATGACCTCCAGATATCTAAGAAGGTTCCGGAGCTGCACGTTGCAACTGAAAGAGAAGGACACTTGCATGCTTTCTGCTGCACTAAGGCGGGCTCCAAGTGGGTAGCTCGTTTTGCAGCCGATACCATTTTTAACCAGACACGTTGTGCTCGCTTGTAGAATTCTGAATGTAATGTTGTAGAACCGATATTCTTACATCAGACATTTAATCTGATTAAGTCATACTCCAAGCGTACAATATTTTGTAACATTGACTACTAATGGTAGCATAATAAATCCAGACCCTCAGATTACACCTCCAACGGATCTCGTATTGTTTTGCAACACATCGTCGAGCTCAAATTAGATCTTGAAACTTTCAAGTCACGTTGACCCTGAAGAGGCAAGCTGTAACTTCAAGATTCTGCACGATGAACGTCATACATGTTGTATAGTAACGGGCCCTTCGACAGCGTGTGATTCTGCTTGTTTCAAATGAAACTACAATCATGACATCTTGACGTATCGAACTCACTGAGCATGAAAGATCTCTGGTGAATCCTGCTGCAATGCTCTGCCTATACACACCTTCACCAGCCAATCAACCACCGTCTTATCTTGCCACTCCCACAGAATCAAAGCCCCACCCTGCGGCACACCTATCTAAAGTCTATCTTGCCAGACCTGAATATGTCACAAAAAAGGAAAAGAAGAAAACTAGGTTCTCTGCTACAATGAGGCGGATTCAAAAATCACCCCAAATCTTTAGAGCCTTCAAACTGGCACCCTTCGCTCCCGAAATCGATCAAAAAACTGTCACATCCACAGCCATGGTAGTTAACAGTTTCAGTTTTTTATTTAGCTTTTGTTTAAATCATCAAGTTTATGATTTATTCTCACATGTCATCTTGAAAATATCATTCTTCAGTATTCGATCCCACTCATATACCCTTTTGTCAAACCAAGAACTTCACATACATACAAGCATCAAAAAACTTTAGTTAAAGTTCGGCACAACATACTGCGGTGATGAAAGGTTGCTGGAGAAAGTAGCCCAGAAATGGAACTCTATATAAGAAGACCAAAGCCGTCGGCCAAAAGCCACTGCACCATAGCAAGGAGGATACAGATGAGTCATTAAATACGCATATTCACTCACATAGGCAGGATGTCACACAGTGGAACTTCACAGTTTCCTGCGCACATTAGCAACATGAAACTACATGCGAAACATACAAACAGTCTCCTATCTTGTTAGGTTCAACTCCAACCTATGTGAAGTATTGAAAACTAACTCACCTGAATAGCAGCACAAACCCATACGCCTCTACCAGCATACCCACAACTGGCCATCCAAATACCACCAAGGCAAAGCCTGAAACAAATAGTATGGAACCCTTATAATTGCGAGGCTTGAGGAAGAAAGACACAGCCCCTTTAATGCCAATGGTAATCATTACTCCTGCTACGAATAGTATCTGCGATGAGCATGCCAACAGGTGAATCCAAAACTTGACAGGAAAACCCTCAGACTCTCAACCTGGCATAAATTCCACAGTACGATCATTTCTCTCCATTACAAAAAACATAAGACAGAGGAGTCAATCTGTCTTACATTGCCCATTGCCAACAGCCCTTTGTCGAAGAAGAAAACCACACCCAAGAAAGTAAACAGTACACCGAATCCCGTAAGCCCAATTCCAATCTCTGTTCCCACCCACAGTGCCCCTTGCTCAGCACATATCATTCCTCAAAAACTACCAAATCATCTCCACCTCGATCCAGATTAGGGTACCACCCACAGACACGAAAAAAACGAACCCCCTGCCCAAAGCTAACCTCATTCCTTCCAAAACAAAATCCTACACTTTATGTCCAACACATAAACCCAATAACCTCCCCCTGTTGCTGCTTCATAAACCCTAACCAAAAATCACCCAAAAAATACCCCGAGCCAACTTCGATCGAGCTGCTAAAACCTGACCCAGTGAGCACAGTAACGACACAATCATGGACATTGAGTCGGAGAAACCACGAGAAAGTACGATCCATGCCGAATTGGGAAGAGATTGCGAAGAGTGGCCAAATGGCGGAAACCCTAAAGAAGAGTGAGAGATTGGAGCTTACTTCTCCGGTCGTTCATCTCGAACCCCGCCATGGCGACCAAATGGCAAGAAGACGAAGCTCTCAAGACGTCGCCGTAGTCGGAGTTGCACGATAACGACGAAGCTGGAGCGCCCGGCGATGTCGATGGCGATGGCTGTGGCTATGGCGATGGCGAAGTCGAAATGGACGCAACGCGTGCTTTCCACTTGCCAAACAGCTCCACAGAAAAAAGTTGCCACTCCGCAAAAAGGCAAACCAAAAAGGCAAAGTTTAGGACTCCATTAAAAAGGTAAAAGGGGGCGCGGAGGAGGGAAAGAAGGTGGTGTCGGCGAGGGCGGAGCAAGTGAGGACTTGCGGCTCTGTATCTGTGGCGTACATTTTGACTTAGGATTTGCGCTTTAGGGACAAATGAGTGGTTTAATATGTACAATCCGGGTAGATGGTGTCGGGTTTGTGTGTTGTGATGGTTTTGGGTGTTGGAGGGATTACGTCTTGGAGCCAATTGGACGAGGTCTTTGAGGGGACGCATCTTCTTTGACAGTTGTTGACGAATCAGTGCGTGCCATGCTGGCAATCTGACATGCCATGCTGGCAGCCTGACAGGACGAATCTGGAGTTACGAGACACTCTCTCTGTGTGGAAAGTAACTTAGAAGAGTTCATTCCGGAATTTTAGGGAAAGTGGAGGTATTGACGATGGAGATTTTTAATTGGTTTTATTTTACACTTCAATTTTGGATGTCAAAGTCTATAAAACAAACAAGGGAAATATTAACTTATTATAGGAGTTAATCTGATACCGGTACTATGTTAGATAGTTAAGGAACTGTATTTCATAAATGAGGATTATAAAAAAAAATTACCATATATTGAAAAATAACTTATCAATTAGACTTTCTCTAAAATCTACACAAACAGAAGATGTGATAGATGTAAATGTTCAAGATTTTCTTCAAGTATGAATCTATGACATATTAATGTGCATTGCAAGTTATTGGTGCGTGAACATAAATGAATATTTGAGTTTAAAATATATTTCAATCTATTTTTGTTTTTAATTTAGGATTTTTTTTAAAATATCTATTGTAAGAATGTTCTATATAATACCAAAATATGTTTCGTGAAGTTCAACCAAACCATTTCTTTGAAAGACTTAAGTAGATGGCCAAAGTGAAGAATTCCTTGCGCATATTATGTGGTTATTGGTTCCTAAATATAATTAACAACTAATGGTTTTTGTTTTTTATTTCATTCATATAGATTGAAATGTCTTTTCACATTCTACATACTTATTGATCATCTAATGTTTTTGATCCATCTTCCATAATTGATTCTATTTTATTTGAAAAAAAATTGGATTTACTAAAATCATGAAAATAAGTGTTTTATAAACTCGAGGGATTAATATCATCCAATGAAGTTCTCAAATTTGAGGGGCGGTTTATAGTACGGACCATGAAGATATCCCAAGAGAATTAAAATGATTTCATGGTCACGGCTCTTGGTCTAGAGCCGTGACCATGAAAAAGAAAAAAACATTTTTTGAATGTCTTGGTCACTTGTCATGGTGTAAAGTGGATTTGGACCGGGACGACTTTGGGCTAAATTTTTCAGATTTTGGCCAATCATTGATTTTGTGCCCAACGGTCCCCGTGTTTTCCGTCGAGTCGACCTCTTTACCTCGACTCGACTAAAAACCCATTGGACCATAAAACATTATCCACTAGGTAGAAAATAGCACATTTTGGTAACCTCAAACTTTGTGGTCAATCTCATTTTTTCAAGGTAGTGTAAAGCGAAGTCGGACCGAGACAACTTCCTTGGCCAATCACAGATTTTAGAGGGCTATGGTCAATGTCTATGGTCCATAGTGTAAACCACCCCTCATACTTCAAAAAATTTGGTATAAAAATATATTGGTCTACAAATACTTTTGAAGAATAAATAAACATTACCTTGTTTGGCATAATGTAAACTAGTAAAATTGAAAGATTTTAAAAGTACATTTGTATCATAGAGAATATTTTTTAGTACAATTTTCATTTATACCCCATTGATAAGTGTTGAAGAAAATTGCTAATGTATAAAAGGTGTATAGCAAGAAATTGAAAGAACATTAATTCCAAAAAAAATTGATTTAAAGAATTATAATTTATCAATTTTGTATTTAATTTCCATACAAAAATTAATATTTTATTTTATTTTTAATTCAATGTCAAATGTCGAACAAATAATCCAACAAAAATTCATTGCAAATCAAAAACTTAGCCACCAAAATTGCCTCATTTGCAGTTCATATGGACTGATACATTGTTACATATACTACTTACATGCCAGTAACAACATATATATTCACTTTGCATCAAACTACACAAAAAAACATACATTGTTACATATACTACTCACATACAAACAACAACGTATATATTCATTTTGCATCAAACGACACAAAAGAGCAGTTTAGGAAGTTTGAGAAATTAAAAAATTACTAATACCATTAGAAAATCTTATTGTTTTATTCTCATAAATGCTGGTACCTTCAATGATAAAGCCCAAGAAAATACCGATCCTAATTGGCTACTTTCTTGCATGTCTGTTGCAGAAAAATCCCATTGTAACTCAATATTTACACGAAACATTCTATATGTCAAAGGTTTATTATACCAAAACGACCCCTGACAGAAATAGACACCAATCTTACCATATAATTTATCAAAATTACATACTACAATGACCAATTCTCCCTGAAACAATTGAAGCCAAAACTATCAAATACAGACCATTAATCGCCAGCATTATTGCTAGAGGATAGAAAGTCGTACCCCTTATTGTCATCACAACAGGCGTCGGAGCCAGTACACACATCCCATCTATGAAACTACTAAAAGACAATTTCAAAATATCCATGCTTACCATCAAAAATGCCTTTAAAAACATAAATACTATCGCCATGCAATATGCCATGTCTATCCTCCTTCACAAAAGAAGAATGGAAAACCACCAACCGCTTCCTGTAACATTAAATCCCTATAGCCATAAACCTTAAAAATAGAATAAAATAAATTTATAGCCATAAAACTTAAAAATAGAATAAAATAAATTTATAGTAGCTAGAGCTACTTTATATAAATGTCAGCAAAGGTATAATGTCTTTTGTCACGCACGGTGGACTGTTGGTTGGCACAATTCATTTCCTGCCTGGGATCACTCACTCAAGACTACCAAGCCACTTCATCCTGCACATTTGCTGAAACGAGTCCATCAGGACTTGAACCTGGACTAATTATAAGATACAAACAATCACCACCAACCAACAATGAGCTCGTGTCTTAATGACCAAACTCACATATCAAACTAACTTAAACGCTAGACTATTATGATTTCTTGTTACCGGTTACTTGTGACTAAAGTGTTTACTCTCGAAAAGAAGGAGTAGATCAAACAGACACTTGATTCACGTCGATCTCCTCTGGAGACCAAAGTTCTTTTCTTTTTTCTCTTGGTGGCTAAGAAGTTACTTAGACCAATTAACATATATGCACAAAAAAGCTCTTGGAATGCCTTGATTTTTTTATAAATAAATCAGTTTAATGAATTATAAATGAATTCTAAACATATCTCTAAGTTTTTAATTTTTTGAAAATAGAAGATTTTAACTTTCATTTTTACTAAATTATGTAATAGTCCATGGTTCATTCCAAATCATTGTTATCCATGGAGCCAAGAGCATAATCATTTCTACAAGTCATCATAAATCTATATAATTTTAAATATATACATTCAGTATATTGTTGAAATTTTTTTGAAGAGTTTTAAAAAAAATAAAATTAATATAAAATAAAAAGTAGGATGTAAGTGAAAACGTGAATTTTGTGAAAAATACATATAGAAGTATGTAATGTTTTTATCCCACAAGGTGCTAATTCAACTCCCTCTTTTTATCCTTGTTTCACTGCCACAATTATACAATATGTAGGATGAAGAATTCGGCAAAACTAGAGCAAAGAAATTAAATCAATTTTGTATCCCATGCTACAGAAAATTGAGAAGACTTGAGATAGAGATTGACCAGTTCAGTATGGCTTAATTAGTTTCTTGAAAAAATAACATCAGGTCTTAACACATTACTCGAGACTCAATTTTTTCATTTATAAGGTGTTCAATGAACACTTAATCACTTTCAAATATACAATTTTACCATAAACTACCCTTTTGCAGTACAAAATAATAATTTTAAAAGCACTTGCAATGTTTTCAAGAAATTATTATTATTATTATTATGACAATATTTTTATCGTATTTTAATTTTTCAATAATTTAAATATGCTAATTGTATACTTTACAAAACAGGTAGCCTTTGAAGGTGGTAGAGTTGAAGGTATGGGTGAGCTCCTGTTTCCATGTAGAAGCATGCATGCCCTAGGCTTGATTGCCCTACACTCACGCTCTACACTGCGTGTGACTTGGGATACTCACAAGAGAACAATGAAGTCTAGTGAAGAAGGTGAGCAACACCACATAGGCATGACTGACTCACAGAGTGGGCAGCAGGGTTTGAAGGGAGGGAGAAGGTTAGAGATAAGCGCGAATGAGTTGGAGAATATCTGGACACAACGAAGAACCAGGACCAGATGACCACCACATCAATAATCACACACTCCCCCCCACTGAGAGAATCTCTCACCTCCTGCTCCACTCTAATTCCCCCCACACTAATCCTCCTCTCCTAACTTAAAAGTCAAGCCCACACAGCCCATTCCCATTCCCATTCCTTGGAATCCATTCCACTCCTTTGCATGGTCACTGCTCTGAGGCCACTACCTCAATCAAAGGTGGGCTGCACTACTGTACTGTACTGTACAGTCACTCACTTAGAGTGGAGTAGAGTGGAGTGGAGTGCCAGCACTGTATGTGCAAATCCAAACAAGTTCTTCCCCTTTGTCCCTCACAGCCTCTCAAGTCCAACTCAGGCTTTGTCCCAGCAAGTTCCTGTTGCCTGTGTTGCCTACCAACTTAACTTACTGTATTCAACTCTATGTGTGTGTATGTATATTCCTCTCCTATTTGGGCTAAGGTCTCTGGGTTATCATATTATTCTCTCTCTCTCTCTGTGCTTTACTTGTGGACACCCATCCAAGGAACCTCTCTGCCCAAACAACACAAAGCCCTCAACACTTGAGAGAGTGACTTGAGAGAATTTGAGAGTTGTTGTGGTTTTGTGGGAGTTGTGGGAGGTGTTGGGTGGAGAGGGGGTGTGAGAGACCAGATGCCACCCGTTTCTGCGCTATACTGTGCTGCTGCTCTGCCCAGGCTCTTCTCCCTCTCCCTCTCCCTCTCGCTTCCAGATGGCCGGCAATTCGGTGCTGGTGGTGCCGCCCTTCGACTGCGCATGGCTCATGGGGGACGATCAGACCTTCCCCACGCCCGGCCGCGGCTGCGTCGCCTTTGAGGCTCGCGCAAACAACGACGTCACCGTCGTCTTCAAGGACCAGCCAGGTCTCATTCTCCATTTCTCCCCATCAATTTCACTTCTGAATGTCCATTTTGGTTTGGTTTTTTGAATTTTGGGCGGGGTTGAGGTGGTGGGGAGGTTTTGGAATTAGGAATTGAGGGCGTTTGTTGGATGTGCGAGAGGGCAGGGTGCAAGCATTACAGGACGGATCTGGGGCCGAATTACACGATCATCTTGGGGAGCCATTGCAACCGGAGGCTGAAGTTTTTGGTGGACGGGAAGACGGTGGTGGACGTGGCGGGGATTGTGCTGCGCCCGGCCACGTTTGAGCGGTACTGGATCAGCGTGCAGGACGGGAGGATCACGGTGGGGAAGGGGGAGCCAGGGCAGAGCGTAGTGCACGAGTGGGCGGACCCGTCGCCCAATTGTAAGATCAAGTATGTCGGGCTCAGTAGTTGGGACAAGCACGTCGGCTACCGCAACGTCAGGGTGCTGCCCCCTGCGCCCGTGAGTGGCAAGTACATGCCCAATTTGCCGGATGTGCAGGGCATCGGCGGCGGATTGGCCCAGTATTTGGAGTCACCGGAATTCTCCGACATTCAGTTCGTGATCGGACCTAATCGGAAGGTTGTGCGCGCGCATCGCGTCCTGCTTGCTTCCTCGTGTACTGGATTCTCGCATTTTGATGGTGATGTTGTTCGGCTCCCGGCCGTGAATTACCCGGTTCTCCATGCGTTTCTTCAGTATATCTACACTGGGCGCACAATGGTGGGAATCATACTTGCTCCATGTTTATTTTTTTTATTGTGACTGAATGAACCTGAAGTGTTTTTTGATTTAATTGATATATTTTTGGATTTAGGGTTTGTCTGATGTGAGGATCTCGCAGCCGATTCTTCTTAATTCTCGTATCAATAGGGTTTAGGAGAAGTTGCGATGGAGATTCTCATATTCGTTTAGTTAGGGATGGGTCTCTATGTCATTCTCTGTAATGGACCTCGACGACCGGCGTTATGAATCTTAGAGAGAGGATGTGGTTTTCTATGTTGTCACTGTAGTTTGGTTGAGTTTGCAGCAGACCAGGGTGGTACATTACCCAGTGACATAGAAAACCCTATTTCACCATGGCTGATGTTATTATCGTTTGCTTATCTGATAGGTGACCAGAAGTGATCTTAGCGGACTCCAGGAGTTATCTGAGAAGTTTGGGCTGAACTGCCTCGCTCTCCAATGCCGACAGCTCAAATTGGCGGTTTCTGAAGAGGCGGATTTTGGAAATTTGAGTATATCTAAGGAAGATTCTAAACTGGAGCTGACGTATCAGAGCCCGGTTACTATATTTCAGGAACAGTCTACATGCGCGCTCAATATCCCTGTGAATCCAGCAGTGCTGGTTCAGCACCTTGACAGTGGAGAGTTCAGTGATGTGAATCTTTTGGTTGAGGACTACGGCACGGTAGCACGAGCTCACAGAGTGATTTTAAGTGCTTGGAGTGAACCATTTGCTAAGGTCAGGGTTCTGTTTGGTGCAATTTCATGGATACCAGCAATAAGTGTGCACTTTTTCTATTTCATTCGTTTATCAAGCATCATGTACGTATCTTTGACTATGTTGAGCTGAAACGGAGCTGAAACGGGAGACCGTGTGGCAGATGTTTACGAATGGGATGTGCGAGAGCAGTGTTGGTCAGGTCGTAATTAGGGATACAGAACCTGAGGTCTTCATGGCAATGCTGTGGTTCATGTATCGTGGCCACCTTGACTTGGAGGAGAGGAGTGATTACTGGGCGTTGCTACTTCCTCTTTTGGTTCTTGCTGACCAATTTGCGATTCAGCCTCTACAGCAGGAATGTTGTTTACGGCTTCTTGATTGCCTGGCGGAGGTACTTCCTGCTCTTTGTTGCAATGTCAACGTCTGTGTATTTGTTGAAACTCTTTTGGTACATCGCCCAAAGGATATCACTCTCTCGTGCCAAATCCTTTTTAATAAACTAAATCAATTTTCTTTAAGAAATGCATGCTTTGTTTAGCATGATGCAGAAAGCCAACTAAAGGATGATTCACCAAGTTAATACTGAATAAGTTCGGTTGCAGGTTTATACTTCTGCTAATCTGGTTACAAGGGTGGAGTTTTTTTCTGATTTTCGGAAGGTTTTTTATTTTCCCTGCTAGGATTCTGCATGCACTATTTTGCAAGTGGCTGCCTCCATGCCTAATTGCAAAGCATTACGAGATGCATGCGAAGACTGCTGTGCCCGCCACTTTGACTACTGTGTCATTCCTCCCGCTGGAGATTTCCAGGGGCTTGAAGCATCTTGCTTATCGCAAATCCTGCAGGTGTGAAAATTCATCTTTCTACAGGGAAGATCTATCACAGACACAAGATCATTGGGTCTTAGTTTTTCAGGCTTGCTTACATTACTATGCATGAGCTTAAGCATCAGAAGTAATGTGTGCTTGCGAATTTAACAGTGTCCTGATTGTACTGCTCAGCAGACCATGTTGTCTCTTGTTTTCTAGATGATGGCTTTGTTCTTTATCTGGTCAGCGTTATGCTGTCTCTGTCTACAAGGACTATGTTAGTCCCTTTGTATGCTGTCTCTGTCTACAAGGACTATGTCAGTCCCTTTGTTTTCAGTGAAATTTATCCATCGTGTTCATTGTTCAATTTACAATTAAACAAAGAGAGCTAAACGATTAGACTGTGTGTTGGTGTGTGTGCTACCAGCATCCAGCTTTGTCTGTTATCTCTGAAGAGAAGGTACTAGACGCTATAATGATGTGGGGTGCGAATAAGGACGACATCCACAGCTGGGGGGATGCTAATGAGCAAGCGAAGATTGAGGGCACAGCATTATTCCAAGAACGGCTTGAAGACGTCAAAATGTTGCTACCCCTTGTGAGGTTTCCTCTCATGTCCCTCGCAGTTTTGCAGATGGTGAGCCAGCGACCACTCCACCCTTCAGTCTGAGGAGATGAGTTTATTGGTTATGTGCAGCTCTTTGCCTGGAACTTTCTCAGGCATGTTCTCTGTCCCTCCCAGGTGAAAGGACACGAGGCTGATGCTTTGTTTGTTTCATATTTCACAAGCTTATTTAGTTCAAATATATATATGCTGACTTAACTGCTAGTGGATCTAATATGTTGACTGTCGTTCTCTACAGTTACAAATTTCAAAACTCTGCAAGTTATTCCCAGCCATGGAGGACCTTGTGAGTAACCTACCTGAATAAATAAATACCATGCTAAGAGTATTTGGGCTTCTTCTCTCGAACACCTGATGGCTCTTGAACCTCGGACCTTTAATTCTGCAGCACATGACGCAGCATTTGTATGTTCAGGAATCATTTGAAGCTTTTGCTGTTATAGGAATGGCAGGAGGAGCCTTATTATTTGTTTCCTTACAAACAGAAATATATTGCGTCACTTTTATTGCCCTTTTATTGCCCTGTGGTGCTGTCTAGTGCTGGTTTGCTATCATGTAGAGACAAACGACTATTGTATTTGATGGATCAAGTCATGACCTTCTCATATTCATATTTTTGTCAGGTGGGAGAAGCGATTGAGTACCTTTGTCAAGATTTGACATCTTCTACTCTTCAGCAACAGTAAGTATCTGAAGTGCTTGTGCCAGTTTTTGTACTTTCTCTTGTTAGTGACCTGCGCAGACATCTGAATTACTACCATATTCTGCCTTGCTGAAGCTAAACGAACCCCCTGGGTCAACTTTGGTCTTGTAAAATCATAAGAGCTATCAGGCTCCTTTCCTTTGGAAATTCATTGAATTTATATGTTGACGTATGTGTCTGTTTTTACAGGGAGATATTTCAGTCACTTGACATGCGTACGCAAGGCAGGTTAGTCAAGTTTCCACGCAGCACCGTCAGGTTTAGCCAGCGGCTTTCAACATTCAAGGAACTGCTGTACATAAGTGATGGAGACTGCAATGGAGTCTTCTACTACCTTGGGACATCCTTTGGACAACATCCATGGATGAACCCTGTTCTTACTAAGGTATATATTCATTAATTTGAATCTCTATTTCAAGAACCATTATCACGCATAATTGCATAGGATCGTATCGTATGATTTGCACATAAACTTTAAATAGAGCTAGAATCAGTTCTTTAAACCGACCGTACCCTTTACTTGTGACAGAAGCTGGTGGTTTCAGCAAGCAGCCCACCTTCACGCTTTACTGACGCTAAAGCCCTCGTCTCTCGGAATTACCAGGTAATTTTCAGCCGTATGCGCAGTCTTTGGAATAGCACCTCTCTTGCCGTATTTTTATTACAGTTATTTCAATCTGAGGTTTCCGTAGCATCCTGCACCTACCCAGTGAACGTTTTATACACATAATTTATGGGTAGCTTAGCTTCGATAAACTTTCAGCATTGTTATTGTGTTTCGTTAATGCACTTGCACAACTAAGGCATTGCCATGATGTTGTCTGCAGGGGACTTCTTTTGCAGGGCCTTGCAATGTTGGTGGACAAATGTCAGCCTGGTGGAAAGTGGATCTTGGAAAAGATCAACAGGTTGTTATTCTAAAGATCATGCTCAGTAGTTTTCAGCTTGCTAACCTTGTCATCAATTTCAATAGTGCAAACCCATTAGTGCGGACTCATCACCTTAGCTTGTGATCTTGTGCAGCTCCTGTGCAACTACTATACTGTGAGGCAGGACAGTTCTTCGAGCTTTATGCGCCACTGGAGTCTTGAGGTAAAACCCTCCCTTGCTTCTACGTTGTAAGCTGAACTTTGAGTACATCTGGAAGCACACGAATTTAAGTTAGGAAAATAATTCGAGACATCTAGAATTATCCTCAAATTTGACCCGAAACCATCGTAGTAAACAACAGTAACTTGAGACACTGTTAGGCGGAGAGGTACTCAGGCGTCAACCTTGCTCTCGAATCAATGTATCGCATGTCCTGAAACCGAGTTGATCGTCAGAAAAGATAAATGTTCTGTTAACATCTTGTTCTGTTTTGTTTAATTTTCTCAATGTGTATCATATGCTAACAGGGGTCGATGGATGGACAACGTTGGACCCAATTACGAACCCACCACAACGATCAAACACTGAGTCATGGCGGACAATACGCCTCATGGCCCGTCTTTGGTGCAAATGCACTTTTGCCCTTCAGATTTTTCAGAGTTGTTTTACTGGGGCCTACTACCAGCGCCTCCACCCCATGGAACCTGTCATTGTGTTACTTGGAGCTGTATGGCTACTTCAGGTGAACCATCAGTAGCATTTGTATTATTGACAGGCACACTCAGGCAAAAATTACAGAAAAAAGTTTGTGGTTGTAGCCGTCTCTGTTGTCCTCCTCGGTCTTGTTAGGAGAGAAAAATAGGTAGGGTATACAGGTGGTTTAACGTAGTACTTCTGTAAAATACATAGGGTAGGAGATTCTCTTCAAATCTGTAGACAGTGATGCAAAATCCATTACAAGGTAATTCATGAAGCCTACTATTTCGTGTTGCATGTGGAAGCTTCGAATCCCTACCAAGACGTCTGCTTCAATCTCTAATTCTCTAGACATCCAGTTTCAGCTCCAATTCGGTGCCAGTGAATCATCCTTGCTCTTCTTAGTTCTGGCTATGGAAATGGAGATGAACACATCGTAGAGGGAATATGTCACAACCTGTTACCTCACCTTCCTTGTGCTCAACACTGAACATCAAACTTTGTCACTCAAGGTCCTACCGACCCATAGCTCAACTAAAACCGATCACTCTCAATCTTAGCAACGTTTCACCAATTTGCAGGTCTCCGATCTTAGCAGCACCAACACTTCCGATGAAAATCTGCGAAAGATTTAACATATCATGAAAGTGTTGCTACAGAGCCATCTGACTCACGAGAACCATCTACGAAAAAATTCTATTTACAAACATGTACTAAGAAGTGGTTAACAGTTATGTGAAATGGTTTTCCAGAACTCTTCACCAAACAGATGTAGTCACAGCCTTGTGAACCCACTTCCCACAATCCCCCACAAACGTAAACCATCATAAAATGATGTTACCAGTAAACTCTCACTGTTTTATACATAATCACAAGAAGCAGGGTCACATGTAGCAAGGTAGATTGAGAGCCCAAGTTGAGAGCAGTGGGAGAGACGACAAGACTGTTGCTAACTTCCGAAGAACATAGCCATGGGAAATGCGACATGTTGCACACATTTGCAGAGAAACGAGTAGGCTTCAGACACAGCGGCGGTGGAATCGGCAGGAGTTGCACGATTCGCATCACATTGCAGCGATCCGTGAAGTGATGGGTTATGCAATGTGTTTTGCAGTTTTTTCTTTCGGTGATTCATTCATGTGGAGTTAGGTTGGTCAGAGATTGCTCGGAGGAGGAGGATCGAGTTCGTTGCGTGCGGGAGCCATGACGACTCAGGCGCTGTCGCCTGCTCTGGAGAAGAAGCGCGCCAAGAAGGAGGAGCGCCTGCAATCGCATTACGATACCTATCTTAACGACGCCACTGCTCGACGTTCTCTCGCCGCCGCTTCCTCCGACCCTAGCGAGTCCGTGGACGCTTTCCTCGCCTCCTTCTCGCATTCGCGCGATCAGGTTCTTGCGCTTGGCTTGCACAGTTCGTTTCCTCTTGCTGGCGCATTTTATTTTTTGTGAAATGAGTGCGGTGCGCAGTTTCTTATGTTTAGGGATTCTCTGTTCAGGTGGAGGATAAGTTGAGTTCGATTCTCTCGAGAAAAGCATCGAAATCGGACGATGCCGGCGTGGAATCTATCCGAGAGGAATTGAAGAGTTTGCAGTTGGAGATCGGCAACATGGAGACGCTTGTTGCGAATTCGTCCTTCTATTTACCTACCTATAGCATTCAAAGCTCCCAGACTTCAATCCTCAAGTTGAAAGAGGAAGTGGAGGCGGTCACGGCTGAGCTTCTCCCGAAGAAAAAATTCTCGTTCCGGAGCAAGGGTGCGAAACCAGCCAAGGACACGGAGAAGACGAAGGAGACGCAGCCGGCTGTGGCCGTTGCAGTTAGCGACAGCAAACCTAGTATCCCCGTTCCGAGCTTCTACGGCATCAAGGATCAACATGACTGCACGCTTGTACGCTATTCACAGGATCTAGAGGACCGAGAGTTCATGCTCACAAATCTTACCAATTGCAAGGTTTATCTGAAAGGAAAGTGTAGAGCTCTGTATGTGAACAAACTTAGGAATTGTCAGGTGTATACCGGCCCTGTGACGGCGTCTGTGCTCATCGATGATGTCGAGGGCAGCACGTTGATGCTTGCATCGCAGCAAATCCGAATACATTCCACGAAGAACACGGACTTCTATCTGCGAGTGCGCAGCCGGCCCATCGTTGAATACACAAGCTCTGTTCGGTTCGCTCCTTATGCGTTTCATTATCCAGGCATTGAAGACGCTCTTCAAGCTGCCAATCTCCAAGAGGAAACAGGTATCAATCAGACCCTTTTTTCATTTGCAACCACCTTCACCTTTGCTTGAATTCTCTATCGTCATGAGCATTTGGGATCCTGGTTTCTATTTCACAAAATCGTTTCAGACATGTTGCCATAATTCTCCTTCTGTAACCCTAAAATGAACATCGTTTCCATTCTCACATAGGGCTGAGTTTCACATGATGAAACAAGGGAGTGGGAGCATGTAGACGATTTCAGATTGTTTCCATTTGCAAATCTGGTTGTACATATGTCGCTGCAATTCTCCTTCTGCAACTCTAAAATGGACATGTTCCTGACATGCTGTTGTGACATGAGGTTCTCCATTCTCACACATGGGTTTGCATTTCTTATGTCCAAACAGGCGAGTGGGAGAATGTAGATGATTTCAGATGGCTGCGAGCAGTGCAATCACCGAATTGGAGTATCTTGCCTCCAGATGAGCGAGTAAGTGTAGACCACAAAGATGTTTCTGAGAAGACTAGGAAACCAAACTCTTAGTGCTATCTAGAAGCAGATTAATAAACTTTTGCTCTGAAGTTTTAGATGAGGATTGGCTTTTAAAACACCCTCACAAAATGGTTGAAATGAGATATGGGTTGCTGGCTATTGCTTCTCTGCTGATTTGTGGATTTCTACCTTGTCAATGCCACTCAATGGATTACATTTGATCTTATGTACTAACTGTCCATGTCTAGTGTAGAAGCAAAATTTTGCTCATTTTTTATTCTTATTCTAGAAGAGTTTTCTTGGATTTCTGGAGCTCAAACTGTACCTTACAGAGAGATTTGAATTGAAATTGTTGGAAGGAAACTGAACTTATGAAACTGGTGCTTCCCACTTCCCTTGTTGAGCACTTCTTTGTGCACTTCACCAAAGTTTAACTCCGAGGTGGTGGATTAAAATGCAGTTTTTTCTCCAACTTCAATCAGGTATCAGAGTTATCTATGAATTTGCCTACTCTCACCTTTGGATTTTACCTGAATAAACGAATCCCTTAGAGTGATAGGTTTAAAGATCTGAATGTATGGTGATTGCAAATTGTCTGCCAGGCGTTTGAGTGTACATGATATTCAATGCATTGCATAGGGTAGAAGCACCTATAACCAACAACTTAAGGATTTTGAGTTCTTTCTTTTGGGGTTATTTTTGGGGTGTAATTTTCACGTGTAGAAAAATAGGTTTCTCATAGAATGCAATTTTTTTTCAAAATTTTCTTCCCAATATTGAAATAGATACAAATTCATAAACACAAAAGTACTTCGTGACCAAAAACCGATATGTAGACTTTCCATTGTCACACCTAGTTGGTACTAATTTCCACTCATGAGTGTACCCAAAACCACCTGCTTTTTGAGTGTTTTGATTGGTCAATTTGAATTGAGTGCTTTTTTTGAGTGTTTTGATTGGTCAATTTGAATTGAGTGCTTTTTGAGTGTTTTGATTGGTCAGTTTGACCTGAGTGGTCTGACAGCCAATTTGCGGTTATGGGGACATCTACAGGTTGGTTCTGGAGGTGCTATTGGAAATGGGTGCCTCTATCCTAACTCTATTCCAATGCCACATATAATGCACTTTTAGAACAGTCTTTACTTAGCTTCAGGGCAATTTCGTGGGCATATTAATAGGACATTTGTTCTAATATTGCAAAATAAAAGCAAAGGTAAAAGTAGAAGTAAAAGTAGAAGTAAAAGTAGAAGTAGAAGTAGAAGTACGCATTTTCTTTTAATAGTAAAGGTAAAAGGATGTAAAATATTTATATAAACAGAAACATTTATTCATGGATGCATGATATATAAAATAGCTCATTGGAAACTTTAATATAAAATTATTGGAAATTTAATATATCGGAATCATCATCTGTTTAGTGTTATTAGGACAAGATTGTGGAAGGATCATTGTTTGTAAAAAATCCTAATTTGTGTATTTGAAAGAGTGAATAACAATGAGGCAATTGAATTATTTTTGTGCATTATCTCAAGAAGTGCAAATCCTCATATTTACAAAGCTGTCTTATTTGGACATTGAAAGGCTAAAAACAGTTTGTAAGTCCTTTAAAAAATTATTGGATGGTGGTGATTTACAAAATGCAATTGAGAATTTTGGCCACTTCCATCAAGTTCTTTCTCCAGTGATGTTGTTTTGGAGTAATGAAGGATTGGAATGGATTGGGTTTGATGATGCGTCTCACAAATGGAGTCGACTTCCATCTCTTAAAAATCTTCTTTCTGATATTTTCTTTCGACGATCACCAAGACAAATAAAAAGTAAGAATTGCCCTACAATGAAGCCATTCTTTTTTTCGACATCTGGAGGACTTTTGGTATGTGGTGTACTAGTCACAAGACTCCATTGCAAGCTTGAAAGCATCATTGTGTGCAATCCTATAACTAACTGTAAGAAGGTTCTGCCACCTTGTAATATTCAAGGAAATCCTAAATATTTGGGTATAATTTACAATACAAATGCAAATTTTTACAATATAATCGTGGTTGAAAAGCAGATCTATTACAGATTGAAGACAATGACAATTTTGGTTTATGATTCTAAAGTTGAAAAGTGGGAAAATGTCAAAACATACATTCCTCAACCATCTTCTAAACTATCGAGCATGTTTTTATGCAAATCTTGTGCAATTGTCAATGACATACTCTTTTGTCTCGTAATTAACAACAACAATACTTATTGTACAATTCTAGCATATAACGTTAGAAGGGGCGAGTGGCTCAATCCTTGGGATTGTCCATTTCCCAAGAGTTTACGTTCCATCCAACATGATTCAATAAATCCAATATCAGATTGGGCATTTGGTCTTCAACTCATCGAATACAATAATCGAATGATTCTTCAGTGGAAGGTGCATTTAGAGAGATATGACTATATGATTTTGAAAACATTCTTCATTGCTCTAAAACATTTTGAAAGTGGCAATGAACCGGAGCCACTCTGGTGTGAAGATGATGAAGTTTCCTTCATTTACAAGATTTACAATTCGGACGAACACTGTAATTTGTCGCATGATGTTTGTAGCCCTTGTAAGGCAGCAAATGAAAACAAGTGCTACATAAGTGCATTGAACACTGTAACAGGAGTGGCAAGAAAGTGCAACATGGAATTGAACAAGGAACTAACTAAGGGAAATATTCTTAGAAGTATTGATCACATCTACATTAAGTCAAATCCTATAAGCGTCTCCTTTGAGCCCAGTTTCTCTGCAGCAGTTTGATGATGCTCACATCAGGGTAGAAAATTACACAAAATAAGAACAAAAATAAGTCACTTAAATAGACAAGGCTTTAGAAATATTGATAAGTTCATTAGATTTTATTCAGTTTCTTGAAGAAAAGAACATGATGTATCACATTCCATTCAAGTCTCATGGTTTGGTCTTGGAAACTATATATCAGAGAGTAGTGCAGCACAGGTCAAATAAGTCATTCAGCCTTTTCTGGCTGCTAGCATCAGGTTCTTCCAACTTGCCAAAAACGCAGAAGAAATCCAGATTCCATCAAGTAGTTACAGAATAATGGAATGCCGAACCCTTGTAATAAAGTTACCAATTGAAACAAGCGGAACATAATTTATAAAGATGGCAACTGTCTCATCCGGAATATCAAATGGGTGATTAATGATTAAGTTGTGCTCTTGAACACTTCACTTTGTCTAGAGTTTAGACACCCATAGATGACCTGAAAATTGGAGAGGAACGGTTTTGAATGAATAATAAGTGATTTATTTCAGAAAAAAACAAGGATTTTATTAAACACGATGTGCTTAAGAACACAGCCTCTGCATCTTCACTGGTTTCAGTATCTGTGGTGAAGCTTCTCCTGCTCCCTGTAGTTTTCAGCATACCTGCAAAATATGAAAGCACTCAATCAGGACCCAGTGAATACCTCACCTAAAACTGAAACGCCAACATCGTCTTAAACAAGTTTCACAAACAAACCATCACTCTATCAAACCATCTCACAGACATCACAGAGATTCATTGTAACACACCGAACAGCATGCCCTCACATCTAAAGACAATCTACCGCACTAGCTATATATTTTCTACGCATATAGACTGAATACTGTACAGCAAATTGTAACTAATGTGGCTGCCCTCACACACTTGAATACGGTGCTTGGCTAAGGGTCATGTATGCAATCGCAAGGTGGAAGGTGGAAGGGTGCACACCACCTTCACATTGTGCATGAAAGAATTGATCCTTAGCTAACACCAGCCCACACTTCTATGTACAAGTACTCGAAAAACCAACTCTGGAGGAAAAGGAACGATGAGACCAACAGGCAAGAGTACATCTCTCTCTCGTATTGCAACACCTTGTGTGACCATATCTGAAGATGGGATTTGTGCCTAAAAAATCAACATACGTGATGCAGAATGTTGTACCAGAACAAGAATTCCCAATTGCAAGAACAAGAGCATATATCCAGTGCAACTTTTATTCAGAACTGCGACGAACTGATCACCGAGTAACATCGCACCTGTCTCACTACCCATCTGAAGCATCCGAAACCCTAGGACCGCTTGTTGCTGTTTAGACCATTGAATTTTCACCAAAACGACATGCAATGTAAGAAGAAAACGAAGGCAAGGAGACAGTGACTCACATGTAGGTGCCGACGATCGGGAGCACTAAAGTGAGCGCTGACACCCAGTTCTCGTGGAACTTCTTGGTCATCTTGTAGGGGATGTCCTTCCACAACCCCGTCATCACATGCTGGTGGTAAGGCGACAAGGTGTAGGCCACCTCTTTCAGCCTCACTGGCACCTTCCCCATAGCGAAAACTACAACACCCAAACCCTCCGTCACCAACAGCACACAGACTCACAAAACCACCATCAACGCCATCCAAACACAAGCACTCCATACCCTGAACAAACATATTCTAGATATCCACACAAAAAAACCTCGCAATAACCCTCTCACATCACTCTAGATCTAGTACTCACAAAAACCCCACAAAGCAAACCCACAAGTACATGAAATTCTAGCACAGAAGCCCCAAACTCCCAACCTCAGCTGGCTAGAACTCGACTTGGTTACACCCCACCTGCCAGAGAATTCCCAGCCCAGTTAGCTTGATGATGGTAGCGACATACCTTGAGGGTTATCTAGAAGTGTGCAGGCAGGCGTTCGAAGTTGGAGAGTAGCGGCAAAACTCACGAGGTTGCGGTGATGAGAAGAAGAATTGAGGCTCTAGAACGGTGACCCAAGTGACACAATCAGCTGTGTTACGAACTTCGTGAACAGAAAACGAAGGAATCTGTTGTCGTGATGTTCCTGTTCATGTTCTTTTTTACAAGTCTATGTTGATGTTCATGTTGATATGGATGTTGATGTTGATGTATTATCTTTTTGTGTTTCTGTTCTTCGTGGATTGCGGGACATGGGAAGGCAAAACCCTAGAACTTCTGGGACTCGACACAGACAGAGCACTGAGCATTCGCATTGCACTCCAATTCTGAAGCGGGATTTGGGTTTCGAGGGTTTCGGAGTATCTAGAGATGGGGTTTTTGATGGAGTTCGCGGAGCATTGGATCCGGCGGTCGATGCAGAACCCGGACGAGCGCGACGCCATATGGAGGAAACATGTGCAGGAGACCAAGGAGCAGGCGGAGAAGCTGAAGGAGAGCTGGGCCCAGCCCGTCAAGCCCTACGGCAGCTGGAACACGGACAAGAACAACGCCAAGTTCTTGCAGGATCTGAAGCTCAGCCGCTTGCCCGGCCGCACCGACCCCTATGAGGAGCTCGCGTCCGCTTCTTCTCGCTCTTAAATTCCTCCTCTCTCGCATTAGGTATGCGTCTCTCGTCGCGTTTTCTGATTTTGCTCAAAAATGAGAGGGTTACAGCATTTGGTGGTCATTCGTTTTACTCTCTACTGGCTCTCTCGTGGAAAATCATTTCTTCTGCACTGCATCTGGAGTATTGAACTGGGTTTCCTGTAAGGAATTCTCGATGGGAAGACCAATTTTGTGTTAGGTCACAAGTCACTGGTCGCGAATCGTGCCTGCATTTGGATTGCTCACCGGTTTTATGAATTCAAACCTTTTCATAGTTGTATGGGGCCGAATTCCTTTTGACCATCAGCGGGATTCATGGTCCCAAGTCTTGTTAGGGTTAAATTACCCATTTCACCATCGTTCTCATCACTTGTAGTTTTATGCATGATGTCACTGATGGTGTGATTTTTTGCGATGGGTGTAAGCACTGATGATGCTCAGTTGTGGTTCTGCAGGACTAGAATACGCGTTGATGCCGGTTTTTCTTGAGTTACAACAACTTGGTCACGAAAACCTGTCTTCTTCCAGGTTCCTGACCAGAAAACCACACAGCGTGTCGGAATTGCTAAGTTGTTGGCGTAGTCTAGGATAATGTTCAGCTTGGGGAACAGATCGGTGTTCGGAAGTACAACGATCACTGTTCCTTTCCCTTCACATTTCAATAGTCTTGAAGCGGAGCGTGTTCTCTTTTGTACATTGCTACGTGCAGGCACTTACTGATGTGCAGATTTGAACTTATCTGTCGGAGAGAGAGTTCCCTATTCGAGTTCACTAATCTAGAATATTGAACAAACAACAGTGAAGTGTTCTCAATCGGTGCTTTACGTTTGTAGAATAATTTCAAATTAATAAAACGCTGTTGTATGTTCTTCTCAATGAAACGAGTCTACATTTTCCAGTGTACGTCTGAGTTGCTTTTTCAAATTCTGTTACAAGCGTTCCGCAGTAATCTGTTACAAGTTGATGGTGAGCACGTCTATACAAGAAAACGAGTAGAGCGGTTCAGGAGTTTGGGATTGGAGAGAAGGAAAGACATGAGTGCCATGCATTGAGGAGAAAACATATCGCCATGGGGAGCAAGGACGCATTTGATCAATGACAACCCGCATTCTTCCCTGGAGGTGGCTGTTGCTTTGAACTGATTAACCATTTATATTGTGACTTTTGGTGCCCTGGTGACTTATGAGAGCTGATGTTTATTTGCTAGACTGCTGAAAGGTATTCAATCTAGGATGCAAACACGTTCATTGACACAAAGCGTGACAGAAATGATTCTCGATTCATGTGGCAGGTCCTTGTGACTTGACAAGGGGCGTTGTGCTCACATGTTTTTATAGATAATATGCTCTGGTGATGGCATATATGTGGCCATGATCAGCGCATCACAAACTTATTGCTCCTCTAGCTTTTTATCAACTAAGGAACTTGATTCTACTGTTTTCCAAGTGCTTGCATTTTGCAGATACAGGAGAATCAGTGATGCTCCTTGTAACCCTCCAGCCACTTCTCCCCGTTGATGAACCCCGGTGTGAGAAACGGTGCTGCTTCCTCAGCTGTCAAATTCCGCGCCCAGCTAACTCTGTGCGAAGTGTCAGCCCCCGGACCCGTGCAGTTGAACTGCGCATAGAACACCGTCCTGCGGGAATGACAACACCCACACCAACATCAATACGGTACCATTCAGGGACTTAGAATCTATACTCATCAGAATTGGTGGATCATCTTACAGGAACAGAGATGGAGAGTATACTTCTGTCTGGCTGGGATTCCCCAGTCTCCCCATCCCTCAGGAACGACAATGTCGTCCATGTACGTGTTGGCAAACACCACTCGGGAGTCGTTCCCCCATGCGCGCCCCAGGTACACCATCCCTGCCCCTGTGATTCGAGAATTCACAAAAGAGAACCCCTGCACTCCGAAACACAAGTTTATTTGAATGCTCAAAAGGCGAGAATTATCAAACAAAAGAAACGAAAGTTGATCGTTGTTGCTTACCGTGTCTAGTGTTGTTTCGTTCCTCTTTTGCGCTGTAATCGACCCCGGATTTCCAAAGTCCGGGAGAGCCACAAGCTCGGCCCCCTCGTAGAAAGACCTGCCATATCCGAAGATGAAATCCACCGTGCCTGTGATGTAGCAGTTCTTGAAGTAATGACGACCTCGGTGATCATAAAGAGTATCCTGGTGAGCGTAGAATTTGCAGTCGAAGAAGGCTGCCTTGTCACCGCTGATGCGCAGGGCCACCGCTTGTTGCCGCACCGCTCCTGGTTTCTGCGCCGGTGCAGTGTTCTGCATAAATTTACCTCGAATCACATCATTCACTAGCACTACAACAGCAGAACATAGGAATCCAAACGAGAACGAATAGAAATGACAGAGAAAATGAGTGTAGCCTTATGTTTACCATGAAAGCGATGTTCTTCGCAATGAAATAGTTGGAGTTGATGGACACAGAGGCGCTGTGGATGGTGCCGAGCAGGCGGCCATGCTTGTCCCGAGAACTAGCGGTGTCGTTATACACAATGATAGTGCTCCCCTGAGAGCTGCCTTTCAACGTAACGTGGGGTCTGCTTCTTTTGATCATCACCTTCTCCCTGCCATGTTTGCCATGGTGGTACAAACTTGTGAGAAAGATTTGCAAACTCAGAGCAGCAGACGATAATTGAATGCTCTCTCGGTTAGCTAAACTAGTAAGACAATTGCATGGTTTAGGTCGCCTGGGTTTTAAAGGACAATTTAGGGCAAACCTGAAGACACCAACGCCGATCTGGATGTCAACTCGGCACTTGTTTCGTCTGGGGAGCGAGTTGATGGCAGCTTGGACGGTGGTGAAGTTTCCACTCCCATCTTTCTCCACGTAGATCACATTCTTCGTGCAAACGCGATGAGATTTTCTGTTGGAGGACGATCCTCTTGCCGATTCAAGGCGTTTCGAGTTGTTGAACCTTGTGTCTAACACAGTCAAGGCAACATGTTTGTCTTCAGAAGCAAGTGAAGACGAGGCGTACTTAGGTGAATTGCTTCCTGAACAGCATCACAAAGCAAAGAGGTTTGATTGATTACATCGCATTAAACAGACGGATTCCTAAAAACAACCAATTTGCCAAATCGAGACAAGAGAAGTTGCGTTTCGCTGCTACCCGCTTTGGATCCCAAAATGTACTAACTTCTAATTCTCTAGCTGCACACAAACGCAACAAGACCATCCAGGAAGTATTGCTGCAATTGCAAGAACGTTACGGCAACCAAATAGTGCTACGCAATTCTCCTGACCTTCTTTAGGCCATCAAGAGTAGACGTAGCTGTCAGATAGGCTAACCAACAAGCAGCATCTAGAACGGATTTGAAAAACGTACAAACTCTTCACATGATCCTCAACTTGCATCCCTCCGCTACCAATACCAACCTAAACAAAAAAGAAACCCCCCGAAGTAGACCCGAAGAACGAACACAGCAGACATGGATATCGCCGAAGCGGAGCTGATCATCCAGCAGACCAAAACAAACCGTCACCTAATGCCATGACAACCAAAACCAGCAACTAGAATAAATTCTCGCTGCAAGAAAAGCTGCAGCACACACATCGACTTACGTTATTTTTTTTAAAAAAAAAAAAAAAAAAAAAAAAAAAAAAAAAAACAGCAACCCATGCCGGATGGATTCCGGTACAACTTGCCTCCAAACTTATGAAGACCATGCCTCAATTCAAGACCATAAACATTTAAGTCTACCTTCGACAAGCACTTACCCACGTGAGTATACGGAAGCTGTGAGCTGGTGAGGCGAACATGGGCTAACCATCGCTGCAAATTACTCTCCGAGGCAGCAAGGTGGTCTGCATCCGGTGCCAGAAGACGATTCAACTCATCAAGGTGGAGACCACCACCTTCAACCTCAACCTCCGAAGCTGCTGCTGCTGCACCTTGCGCAAGGATTAATGAGAAAAAGAAGAGTAAACCGAGCAAGGTGACGATGGTGCAGCAGCGGTGGGCTGCCATGGTGATGCGGAGACTGAGATGTTGGCTTCAACAGTCATGGATCAGAGACAGATAGACAGAACTGCACTGGTGGCGATATGTATATCGATGTGCATGCAATATTTATTACAGATGGAAGTGGATTCATGAGATGGATAGCATTGATAGCATTGCATGGGAGCTAGCTAGGAATATGTGTGTTGGTGGTCTCGGAGGGCTGGAAGATTAAACCGATTGGCATCCGAGAGGGTGAGAGAGTTAATTAGGAGAGTGATTTGGGTGATGATTGTGAGGAGTCTTTGGCCTTCTATTAATTCCTTTGGCGTTCTATTTCCTTTGGCCTTCTGCTTCCAACTCTAGCTTAGACTGCAGTAGACTCCTGTCTGCCAGCTATCTGCCTTCTGGTATAAGTCATTCGGTAGAGGAAAATGATACCTGGATGATAATTTGACAATGTTCGGGTGATACCATGTGATACTCATATGATATATCGGTTTTTTATCCTAAGACATTCAACTGAACGTCAATTTTGGTCAGCTGATCAGTAACTAATTGCTGGTCCCCTGCGCAAGTAGAAAGTTAAATGAGAATTTCTAGAAAATTTCAAAAAAGTTAAATCAACCATTCTCAATGATGGATCCAAAAATCAATTAATTAGTGACTTGATGAATATCATTGTGGTAATAGAGTTTATAATTTTCAAAAAATACTATAAAGAGTCACTTCATATGTGTGTGTTTCATGAATGATTCGTGTATCTTTAATTTGTTTCTATTTCCTAGATACAAAGTAATGTAAATAATTAAAATATCAATTAAAACATAGTCATTTGGTTATGATTGTCACTTGGAGATAATACTATTTATAGAAAATTGTGGAATTTAAAAGGAATGATAGATTACAAAGTTTATGAATATTCAATGTAGTTCTTCTAGCAAATAAATTAACAACCAATTTAAAACATGAAATTATTGTAGTTTTCATTAGTAGAAATAAGAATTTTAAATATACTTTTTTCAAATTTTTTAAACAAAATACATAAATGATTTTGAAAACTAAAAGTGTTACATAGAAGTCTCAACAAAATCCATAAATCTAAAAATTATATGAAGATCTGAAAAATCCTTTTGTAATACAAATTTTTAGTCTAAGAATAGTTTTATTTTCTATTATGTAGAAATGATGCAAAAAACTTTTCTTTTACCACATTTTTTCACATAAAACTTTTTAATGTTTTTCTACTCCAAAAAATAAACAAAATATGACCTTCCCAGTGACGGCTAGCATATTAGTTTTAGGATTAATTGAGTTTAGAAAAAATTAATAAAAATAATTTTGGACTTGCTTCTATTAAAAAAGATTTTTATAAAAACGTTGCATATAAGGCTACTTCTAAAATCTAGTAATCAAGTTGTAGCCAAGTTCATCAAATAAACTAGGAGTGAGAAAGATTACCACTTTATAAAATACACAAAAATCAAGGAATTTCACTCATCAGGGAATAGTTATCACTCAACAATTAAGGAACAAAGTATTCTTTAGTATGATTACTTCTGCTAAAGTAAACTATCTTATGACCTCAACTAATCTACTTATCCGAGTTATAAAAGTGGCTATAACCACCAAGAACACATTAATTAGCCACCGAAGTCTAGTCATTAATGACAATGAATACAAAAGTGGTGGTTATTGGTTGAAATTATTGCGAAATATTGATAGTAATGGAAAGACAAGCTGAGTAATAGAGTGACTTACCTATTTTACCACCTGGAGTTGGCTGGAAGGTGGGCTGGATTGCTCCTTGGTTTAGCCTCTAATCCCTACCTCAGTTCCATCCTATGGTGGGCGTTCAGGCCATGGCAAACTTTGTCCCAATTGCATTACAAAGGCCCAAACGCTTTGGCGCCAAAATAGTGCTACGTAGGATACCACATAGGATGAATTGAAGTTCTAGTCGCGCACATGTTTAAAACCCTTGGGTGCTATTTGAATGAATCGAGCAATCTCCTAAGAGTTGAAGAGTTTGGGCCGGCCCTCATTCCAGCCCCAAGTATAAACCGGCCCTTATTCCCCACTCTCCTCTCCCTTGGTGCAAACACTCCAACATAGAAACACCTGTCAGCAACCTCATGGAGAGCGCTAGTAGACCATCCATCCTCCTCCAAACAGATATTTGGTAAAGCATCGGTGAGCACATCCTGCATCACAAAACACCGCAGCTCCCACACATGATCGAATTCCATCACACATATGTCCTCACCATGTTGTCATCTCCCAACCAACACTCACAACAACAACAACATCATCGACCACTCCTGCATCAACATCATCTTCCAATTTCCGACCTCATGCATTCGCTTCCAGACTCTTATGATCAAAGCTCACAGCTTTGCTGCAGCAATTGCACTTGTAATTTGATATTATCTAACTTCTCATCTCATCTCATCTCATCTCATCTCATCTCATCTCAATCTCCACTAGTCTATCGTTGTGAGCTGAAACTGTATCGATCGAGGTCGGCTCGTTGCGTGCCTTTCCTTCGACTTTGCCAAGTTTTATTTATGCAGGTCAGACGCCGAAGATGCCTATTGCACGGTGGCTTAGCAAGACACCATTCCACTCCAGTTTAGACTTTGATCACCTTCAGATTCGAACAGCTTAGTTTGTACATACTGCCATGGCGTGGAATACTTGCTCGAAGATGCATTGCCGAAGAGGGGGTAATTTAATGCTACTTTGGAGCATTGTACCAACATTCTGTACATGGGCTAGACATTAGGATCACCCTGGATGGATACACTCCCATTGGCAAGCACTTGGAAATGGGAGTTTGGAATCGCTGCTAGTGCTTTGAGACTGCCTTGCCGTCTGCTAATTAGCGATTGAATCTCTGCAACTGTGACACACTGAACATGTGTCGAGTTCCTCCATCTGCAAGACATCTGCTTATGTTAGGGTTTAGCTAACGTCGGCAATGCCGGAGGGTAAACTCTACGAGCGAAGCTCTGGGGATATTGCACCTTGGTCTGATTGCAATCACTATGGAGATAATAACTCCAGAAGTGCACAAGAGGACAGAATTCGGCAGCACATGTTGCCCAGGTTAGGAAGATTCACGGCGATACCCACTCTCCATGACAAAAAGTATCAGAAAGACATTGCTTCCTCCCCAAGACACGATCCTTTGGATCCACTTTCACGGGGTGCACACATTGTGGATATACATTCCGACGCCCATGCCGGCGACCGATCTCACGACCCAGTAACTTAATCAATCGGGATCAACGATCGTAACTCCAAAAGTGAAGCCCGAATCAGTGCGGGCCTCACTTGGAGCCAATGACGACCTGCCAGCCTTATCCACAACCTCCAACGTGGCAGAGTTCTTATCATTCTGCCAACACTTCCATCTCAAAACCTAGAGCTCGGATCGCATTTCTCTAGTTTCAGATCGATCATTTCGTGTCTACCCATCTCACCCATCTCAGACTTTGATCAGCTATGGCGTCTTTACTTGCATGCCAAGCAGTCGCCTCTGTGGCCGCGTTGTCGAAGGTGTCGGTCTCGAAGAATGGATGCGCGACTTCGAAGTCACAGCTCTTCGCTCCATTGAGGTTGAAGGAATGCGCGTCGCGGGGACCCAAGGTGGTGTGCGCAGTGGGCGATGTGTCCGCTGAGGGAACGAATTACCTTATCGCCGGAGCTGTGGCGATTGCGCTGGTGGGCACTGCGCTTCCCGTGCTGTTCTCCCGGAAGGATTTGTGCCCGGAGTGCGATGGCGCCGGGTTTGTGAGGGCTACCGGTTCTACGTTGAATGCCAATGCGGCCAGGAAGGATCAGGCCCAGATTGTGTGCCGGAACTGCAACGGGCTTGGGAAGATTAACCAAACGGATAAGCCTGAGCAGGCGGCCCCCAAGGCTAAGGCCAAGAGGAGGTAGAGGTTTAGTGTAATTCGTCGAGTTTACAGATGTGTTGCATCGCAGAGATTGTTGGTGTTGCCGCTTATATGAATAGCTTTGTGAAATAATCATCGTCTTGTAGATCTGGTTGGCTTTTTTTGTAAATGCTGAATCTCTGTGGAAGCTGCAGAATTGAAATTAGTTTACTGCTTCAATTTTGGCGGAACATGCTTTGCGTTGTCTTCTCTTGCAATCTATGTGTGTGTGTGTGGGGGAGAAAATGTCTGTTGGATGGGCTGTCAATGCCGAGGTCTATGTAGTTTATGCGTGGCTTTTGTTATTGAAGTGTAAGTTAACGACAGGTGGAGTTTGATTGCGATTCTTTTGAGTTTAAGGATATGTGTGATCATGTCAGTGGGTTAGAACGGTTCTGCTCCTTGCAGTGAATGAATGGTTTGTGAAATGATTTCACTGGTTGGGCACCTATTTTGTTTTGTTGAGCAAGAATGTAGTTGTAACTTGCAAAGAAGGAGATTTCATGTATTTTGATCTTGACAGAACTGGCTTTGCGTTTCACCATTATCCACATTCACTTCGTAAAGAATGTTGCGTCTTTCAATATTGAGCTCTATGCGTGACTCTGCCCCTGATGTTGCTAACTATTGGAGTTATGCGGAAGGCATTTTTAGGGACTGTGGTAAGGAGGAGCTACCTGCATTAATTGTAAGAGATTACTGTATAAGTCTCAACTTTGCTCCCTTGATATTTCTTTAGTCGTGTGCCAATGACAATTTCTATGCTGAGTCTGCAAGAACTTGGATCTTGCATGGTCTGGAGCATGGTCCCCACTCTTTAAATGAAAATATCTGAAACATGCAAAGTGATGCATGTTCCTCGATCTTCAAGTAAAGATATGTTATTTGAGTCATGCATCCCTGGATCTTCTGAGTGACTTGGATCTTTCATTCATTAAGGTTTTGACTCAAACTTACAATTGCTGTTGGTGGAACCCAAAACTATTGTAATATCTTTGATAGATGAGATGGTCTCGCGTAAGCTCCTGTCATCACTAACTTTCGATTGTCCACCTGGAATTCCCCACATGACAAAATCTCACTGATATTATCTGCCGAAGAGAAGCTCAATGAAGTTCACTGACTATTCGATGTCCTTCCTTTATATTTGACCTTCCATGACACCCACTGCATAGAGATGATTGTTGAGTTTCGGAGTGACTCCAGAACGTCTCACGAGGTGACGTCCGCATGTGAACCGTCTGTAACTTTCAGAGGTTGCAGAACCTTGACGATCATGATATCCGGCAAGCATTATCTCAACAGCTAACAAAATAACAAATCAAATATTCGGGGGTATCATGGCTTGGTTGAATGCTCTCATTCACCATTGAACTTACTTAGCAGTGAATTCCGAAGCACAGATCGAGTGAAGGAAGTGGCTGCTGAACTGTTCACTTCGGATGCCATTACCCATTCACAAACATTTGTGGGCTGACTTCGAAGGAAATTACGGTTACGTTCACCATCTTATCAATTCACAAATATAATAAGGTATGTAAATGTGCTTATTGACAGTCAGGTAAAGGATGTTATCGGTGACCGTTTCGTGCAAGTGAGAATAAAATTGGTTTCCTGGCTTTGCATAGAAATTGCATACATGTAACATAGTGTAGGTCCGAAAAGTCTTGTCTGAGTTGTAGAAAGACCACGTCCTCCTGATATCAAGCACCTACAACTTAGTATTTTCTTCATTGAGCAAGTATGTGACCGTATATGTGCTCTGTTTGGAGCACTCAAAGCCTGAGTTGCAGTCCATAATGGATGTTTGGTGCTTGATAGAGAACATTGGGCATCTCTCCACCATGAAATCCAAGCTCCGTCTTTGTGACAAGGCTCCGTCAGAAACAATGAAAGCAACTTTCTGTTGTTTCTGGTCACACAGCCACAACACAAAACGGACTACACAAAACTCAAAGATTCGGGATACCGCTCCAGTTAAACAGTAACAAATGAGTGAAGTTAGCCAAGACCAAAATGCAATTGAAGGCAGAGCTTTTTAGGAAAATTAAACTCATGGCATTTTAGAATGCCATCACCAACACTTCCTACTACAAAGTAGAGATCAATATTCTTGTGTCAACATGCCAAACTCAACTCCAGTTGAATTGCAGTTGCAGCTACAGAACTATTTCATGCATGTATCAGATAAAACTATCTCTTGTTCAATCTGTAACGTCATCAATCACCATTTCTAATCCAATGGAAATGTTCATTCTATATTTTGTAACTACTCTATTTCATAATGCAGTGTCTATCCGAGCTCTCAGAGCACCAAAAAAATAAAAAAATGAATGCATTCCAGTGTCAACTCAATTCATAGAATTGGAGATATAATGTGGCAAACCCATTTCTTCAAGTGGGATTCCAAATTCTGCCAACTTCGCTTCAAATGCTTTGATGGCATCGTCGTGTGCCTATCGACCACAAACTTCACGATGTTACTACCAATTAGTTTAAACATGAATGAAATACAGGAGATGCATCAATGTATGAAGAGTCTACAATTTGCCAAGCGCCCTGCAGGACGATTACCTTTGTAACTTTTCCGAGGTCATATCGCAGTGACTTGATGAGGTTGTTCTTTGCTTCGAGAACACCTTCTATACCAGAATCAGGCTCCAGTTTTACTCCTACCTCTCCAAGTTGTGCTTCCTATGACATAGACCCAAATCACAGCCAAATCACATCCAGGAATTGACCTACTCTTTCTCAATTTTCTAAAATTATTCAACCATATTGCATTTGTTCCAGGCGTAACGAAGGTTAGTTTTTCCGACCTTCTTTTCAAGCTTCTCTCCCAGAATTTGCACCTTCCGTTGCAGAAGCATGCTCGTGAGCCCACATTTTTGTTGGACATTGTAGATGTTACCCTCAAACTTAGCGAATATCTCATCACGTTCCGCTACCAACTAAATTCAAAAATTTAGCAACAACAAAAACACATTAATAACTATCCTGGAACAACGTGCTTAATTCCCAAACTCACAATCAAAGACATTTTCATCCTGCCACTGGAATGACAAATTCCAAATTACGAAGCTCATCTCAAAGCCTACCTGTTCACATCGTTTTTGAAGGACCTGGTAATCCCACTCCAGTTGCTTCAACTTCTTCGTCTTCTCCGCTAGCCCTGAACTTGTTATGGCCAGTAAATGTTTATCCTGCACACCAATTCCCCACAAGTTCATAAAAAACAGCAAACCATAGAAACAGAAAAACCATATTTAAACATAAGAAAACCGTAGGAAAACCATATTTTAACATTGTATCCTACTAAAAACCCCACCTCAACAATCAGATTCAAAACCACATTACATATGTTCTCGTAAACTTATTACCTTCTCGTAGTTTGTGAGACCCAATCTCAGTTGCTCCACTTCCTTGAGAGCATTGGCCAATGGCTCAGTGAGCCTCTTGTTTTCTTGCGCTATCTCATACATGAGCTTCTCATTTGCAGCCTCCCTCTTCTTCATGTCCGTCACATCTTCCTACATATCCATAGCTAGATGCTACATCTCAGTCTAGGTGAACTGCTCGGTGTAAATCCAGGTGACTTCCACAAAACTGAGAAGAAAACTGGGATGCTGCCGTCATGCAATTTCATTTGGCAATTTGTATTAGACATGACCAGTGTCCCACCTTCAAAGTTTTGATCAAGTCGAGGTTGTTGTGAGTGATGTCGTTGTAGTAGCATTTGATTTCGGTGAAGGCTTTCTCGTGTTTCCTTGTCAATTCAAGGACGTGCGTATTCTTCCGCTCTTCGATCTCCTGAATCTCTGTTTTCCGACGCAGGTCCATTTCTTCTCTCAGCTCCTTTATCTGTGAGAAAGCCATCACTAACAGCAATTCATGATCAGTTGCTGATTCAACTTGGTTTTACTCAACACCTTGTTTGTTGTATTGAAAGTTGAGGGCTATTTTATACTTGGGGCGGGATTAAGGGACGGCCAAAACTTTTCAAATTTTAACCAATATGATTGCTTGATTTTTTCAGATCGGGTTCAAGGGCTTTATACTAGGGTTTGACCACAACTTCAATTTATCCTATATGGCATCCTACGTGGTAGTGTTTTAGCGCCAAAATGTTTGAGCCCTATCGATGCAATTGGGACAAGTTTTCCCCTGGCCCAAATTTCCAACTAAGGGCCCAAACTCGGGGCCAGGTTGGAGGCCTAAAACATTCAATCCAACCCACCCTCCGGCCAGCTCCAGATTGGGTATAAAGTGGGCCTAATAAACTAACCTTTCGATCAAACTTCTGTTGAAGCTCTTTCGCGTTTTGATCAAACTCTTGGCGCATCTTCGCGGCTTCTTTTGCATGTTCCTGAAACAGTGAAAAACAAATTCACTTACACGAAGTCCAGACTATGTGATTGGTAACTTAATTTGTTTAATCTGTTCTCTGTGATAATTCATTTCTCTGTGCAGTGTTTGCACTTACACAAGCAACATCACTTTGTGAAGTAATATGAAATATAAATAAGTTATCATATGTCAGTTTGTTTGAGGTGAGCAAAATGTGTCCCATACATACCATCTTGAAAGATCGTATGGTGTCTTCATAGGACAATTCCATCTCATTCACTCGGTCCTTGAGAGCACGTTTATCATTCCTGCAATTTCCGCCTAAAACTTAACTGCATTAGAACAACAAAGAAGCCAGATATTAGTTCCTTTTCGAGACTCTTAAATCTACCACACACATGTATTGGTGCTTGAGTCTAGCATACTGGCATGATACAGTGTAACATGGTCGACTAAGAAAAATAATAAGTTGAGAGAATGGTAGCAAATGTGTTGCTTTTGATTTCTATTTTGAGCCATTGGAGGTGATGGTGAGTCAAGTTTGTCACAATAGAGAAGGAAAAGCAACACTTTTCCGGATGTTTAGACAGACTTCAAAAGCGACACATTTGCTACTAGCAAAAACAAGTCCAAACATATAACCGGAAGAAATTGTTTGAAGTACACATGGAGACATCTCACAATCCTAATTGTACACAGATTGTATAACGTGAGGAATTGGGATATAAAGACTTTTGGGAGACACCAACTTACACAAGCTCTCCCTCACGCTTGCTAAATTGTTCCCGTTGCAATTTTAGAGCTTGTTCATTATCAGCTTTTATTGTAGCTATCATGTTTTGTTGCTCGTATAACAGATGTTTATTCTTTTGGTTGTACACCTGTCAATGAATTACAATGATGTTGTTTACCACCGTTAATGACATAATCAATCTCAGCTGTCTTTGTACAAATCAACACAAAAATAAGGATCACTTAGGCACCTACTTCAAACATGAATTGATGTATTCATTGAATTGGCTAGTAGTTTTTTTATTGGCCACCACACTTTTCTTATAATGTGAGAAAATGAACTCAAATTCGCACTTTTTGAACGGCCAATATTAAGAAAATTAGTCATTTTAATGAATATATCGTTAATGTCTTGTGATTCCAATCTCACAATTACAGAATACAAAGTGTTTAAAATTTCACCAAATGATCTCTTCTTGACAAATTGACATCAATCTTAGTTGTATGCTACAAATTAATTACCTTAAGCTCAAGCTGATGTTGCTCTTCAAGCTCTTCCATAGCTCGGTCTTTAAGGCGGAATTCTGTAAGTAGCTTGTCATACTCTTCTTTCTTGACCTCCCAAAATGAGGAGATCTTGTCCTGAACAATGTTTTAGATTTGCATTTGTTAGAATTATAATACTCAATTGAAAAGTCCAAGTTTTTGAAAACATTTGAAACTTTTTATCTTTACTTCCAAATTCATGATAGTGAAGTGGCGTCAAATTTATATAGAAAGGTACATTGTTGAACATGAAAGGTTAAAGCTTTGGTATAAAATATAGCTAAAAGAAACGAGCACCTTGGTTACATCTTTTTAAAGACCCTTGAATACACTCACTAAAAGGCATATATATCATTTATATTATTAGAAAGATATCTAGAGAATAATAATGAAGATAGGATTCATGATGGAGTCACCTTGTCAATTCCCTTTTTGTATTCACTATGAATTGCCACTTGTATAGTATAATGATTAATTTCAAACATACTTTATTTTCTCTTGTTCTAAAAATCTACCATTTCTAAAGAATGTAATATAACACTACTTGCACCTTCTCCAAGTATTTCCATATATAAATCACATTAAACATTTATTTGTCAAAATACGTCTATGGACAAGAGTGACTTCACTTTTTAACACGTGTTTGTAACATCAATTACTTGGTCAACTTCACTTACAACTATACTAATAACATCAACTATACTTCCAATTTAACCATAATAATTGAATCTGCCAAGATACAACCATACGGGAAGAAAACTCACTTCCTTTAACAAGATTTTTGAACAATTTTGCTTTAGAATTTTGAAGTGATAGTAGAAGTTAATAAAGTAAATTGAGGTTCTTACTCGTTCAAGCATCATGAGATTGCGTTCATGCGTCTCCTTATCTTTGGCAACATTAAGCAGAGCAATTTGCGCCAATAGCTCTGCGGGTGTAGGCCCCGATGGACCTTCATCGGCCTTCTTTTTTCCTTTCTTTCCTTTGCCTCCTTTCTTCTTTGGTCCCATGGTGTTGTTTTTCTCTTTTTTTTCCTTTCTCTCTTGTCCTCTTTTAAAATCACTCTCCAAGTATCATCAAAACTTTTCTATCTGGAATTGAATCTTGAACAAGCATCACCCTGGGATCATTTCTAAAAAACATTAACATCCACAAATGTCTCATTAATGTGACAAAAAATATTAACCAAAATTAGAATAGCTCCAAAAAGAAATGTTGATAATGAAAATGCTGTAGCTCTTTCAACAATCTTTGTGAAAAAACAAACAATTGAAGCTTCTCAAATGGCTCCATATTGCATTTAAAGCAAAGTTTGGCCTTAAATCATCAACTACACATATTTTACTTCAATTATGCATGTCCTTTAATCTTAAATTATAGGTCATGCATGGCCTTAAAAATTTCAACTTTAGATAGTTGATAAGAAATTTTACTCTTTATTGAATAAAATAAAATGTGGATTTCATTGCAGAATTGCAATAAAAAAATTACACCAAAACTTGGGCACACAAGTTCTTCATAGAATCTATCTAATTAATATATGATCTGGTCAAGCTTCAATATGGTTTTATTGTTAACCTTTGACTACACCACTGGACCTAAATTTCAACCAACTTCGAATCTACAATAAAAGTATAAAAAGTTTGATACTTGTTGTAATTATTTTTAAGCATAATTTCTCATTGTGAAATCAAACGAATTTCATATGTGCTCTTCCAAAAATTACCTCAAAGACATAAGAATATATATCTAATCCAATGATCAAATATTTTCAAAAATGCAAAAGCAAAAGTTCATGTTCATCTTAGTATGAAATTTAGAATTTAATTCACACCAAATTTGGATTGTAAATTCTTTTACATTTCAAGGTTTAGGGTTTTCTATTCACAACATTTGGGGTTTTCTATTCTTATCATTTAGGGCTTTCTATTCTTAACAGTACAAGATAACATAAAACATTTATGAAGCTTGAAGTCTATTTTTTTCATAAATATTTAATACCTTGTTTGATTTGGCCTTTGAAGATCATTTCCGATTATTTAGAGTTTTTTTTCTCCTTTTCCTTAAGTAGAATTTGAGCTCATACTATTTTAATTTTTAAGATCATAACAATCAATTTTGATCATATGACGGTTTAGTAGTTTAAAAAAGTTATTTTGGCCGTAATACGATGGTTCATTCTAATTTAAATCATATTTTTATTTTTCTAAATTATACTAAGAAATTGAAAAAAATATAAACAAAATTTAAATCAAATGAGCTCAAAATGAATTTAGCAACCACTCCTTTTCTCTTTTCTTTTTTCTAGGAAAGTTGCATTTCCATTAAGTTATGAGACCTATTTTATCAAGTATGATAAAAAAAAAAAACTATTGATAAAGATGATAATTGTTTTGGATTGAAGGGATTTTTCTTTTTTTTTAAATGGTGGATTTTTTATTATGCATGTAATGGTTTTTTTAGTTATATACAAGATTATGTTGCAGCTCGTCTTCACTAGCAGATCATTGATGACAACAGTGCCAAAAATAATCATTTTTATATGCCATTATAAATCTATGTAATAAAAAGAATAAATACTTCTATTTTATCAAAGTATTTTTGCAATGACATAGTAATTTTAACTTTCAAATGATTTGTATTATAAGAGAATTACATATTTAAAGATCTTCATTTGATATTATTATTTGAATTGAAGTTATTCTATAATGAAGAAAATAACATGAATGTATATTAAAATGTACATTTTGTGAGGATATACATGAAAATATTTAAATTTTCATAGTATGCCAAAGAATTCAAAGTAGTATTAGTTTTAGATTCAATCTCGTGTTTTATTAAAGAAATAAAAAAATGAATAACATTTATTTTCAAGTTTTCTAAGATTTAAAAATAATAATGAGTGCATTTTGTGAAGATAGATAAAAAACATAAAAAGAGTAGATTGTATCAAAAGATACATACAAAATTGTTTTTTATTACACATCGAAATCCTTCAAATACTTAAAATGATTGCATTTTTTGAAAAGATACCTGAATTAAGTTTTATGTTAAGTTTTATATGAGATTGGCATCATACACTAACTAAATGATGGATTGACATAGAATGTATAAGATGATATATTTTTAATTTGTTAATCACAACATGAATTTCATCACTTAGATTTAAGAATAATATAACAAAGCCATGATAAATTCTGTAGTTTATTTATATTCAGAAGTAATTAATTAAAAATTTGAAAAGGATATTAATAAATCAAACCATTCAAATCTCATATTTACCATACGCAATATTAAAAAAAGCACATTATTTTAATATATTTAAAATGTCTAATATAATATGACAAAATTTTATAGATTTAGTTAAATGCAAAGAATTTCATGATTACTCAATGTTGTTTGTATTAAATGAAATATCATGTTCATTTGAATTTTTTTAAATCTTAAAAACCAGCACCATAAAACTCATCATCAATCTTTTTTTTATCAATGTGATGCACTTTTAAAATACAAGAAACAAATCTGAATATCATTACAAAATATTTAAACAACTATTTGTTATTTGTTGATTTCATTTGTGTTGACGTAATGTACCATTAAGTTCTTAGAATTTGATCTACAAATTTATGAGGAATAAGATCACATATAATGAAAAATTATTAATGAATTTTTTAAAATTAATCTTGATATAAAATATTCAATAAAACAACTAGTTTTTTTTTTTTTTTAAAAAACCTTACATATAATGTAAGAAATAGTTTAAAATTTGAAACAATTATTTATAAAATCTTTATAAGAATACTTTCTTGAATACAACAATATTCTTTTATAGAATTCTAGTTGAGATTTAATCATGTTTATATGAATTTTGAAAATTGAGATGGATCACAATAAAATTTCAATCGATAAGCATTCTCAGATTTGAATGTTATAATAAGAATTGGAGTTAAGAATTTCTTTTTGAAAATATTATTTTTGAATACATAGAATTATGTGGAATAGAAAATGTGTTCAGGAAGAAGATGGTGGTAGACATTATGTTTATGATTTTGATCAATATTATATAGATGAAATGAAAAATGCTCCTCCTCGAGATGATGGACGACATTCTTATGCACAATGCTATTCACCTAGTGGAAATTGTTATCCTGGACGTGATCTACCCAAGTACCCATATGATCCTTACCATAGACCTAATGCTCCACCTACAAAAGGAGTGATGAATAATTTTCAAGTTTCAAAAACACCAAAAATCAACAATGATTACATGTATGATGAACAATTTCAAACTTTTAGTGACAGTCAAAATCAACGAAATGGTAATTCAAGCAAGTGTTGTGGAGATACTTTGCCTAGAATGACCAGTGAATGGCAATGTGAAAGAAAAAAAGTCCCTGGAAAAGCTATACGTGACCATTTTTGCCCTTTAAAGAATACAACAACAAATAGAAATAACAAATATAGCATTGTTCCTTCATGGTTAGAAATCAATAATGATGAAAGACATGTAAAGAAATGCTCTGATTACTATAGCGATTTTAATAGAATGAATGAGGATGAAAAAAAATGCATAGCTAAATGTTATCCAAAATCAGTTTATCATACAAAGAATTCAAGGCGTGTTGAACAAAAATCATTTAGACCTGGAGCATCATCTGAAGAAAAAGTTTTTGAATTTCTTGGATCATATATTACAAAGAGACCAAATGAAAGTATGGATTCGTATATTAAAAGATGTGCTTCGGCTGCAAAAACTGAAGTGCAACGAGAACATCGAATACACGTAGGAATTGAAAGTAATGACAACCTTGATAAGTATGTTAAAAATCTAATAGTTGGCACACAACTTGGACAACTAGCTCATGGTGTTAGATGGTCACAAGATGATTGTAAAAGTATTGAAAATTCACTAAAAGTAGAATGTCAAAAACTAGCAAATGATAAAAAGATTGATTTAAATGATCATGAATTTAAATAATCAAGTTTCCTAATATTTTTATTTCCAACAAGATTCAAGAATAATAATAATTTTTTCAATTAAAATTCATCAAATTCTTTGGTTGAATTATTATTCCTAATATTATCATTATAGGGTTACGAAAGTACATTTAACATAAATATATCATCCTATTTAATTTAGAAAGATAGTAAGTCAAATGCATTACAACATGTGAGAAAATCTAATTTGGAAAAAAAAAATTATGCTATATAATTTAATTTTAACCTAAACAATTTTTTTCAAATATTCAAATTATGCCATTTCAACAAAACACTTGGAATATATAAATCACATCAACATTAGTTTTTGTACAAAAAGACATGTCTTTTCAATTCCAAGGGACACAATTACCAATTTTACAAAGAGAATTGTTTTTTCACATCATCAATTGGAATGATTAGAAAAATCACTCATTTTCAATGATTATGATGTAGCTTTAGTTGGGAACTTTTTCATGCATGTTCATTGAAATTGGGCCAATTCAATGGAAAGTAATAATACTAGTATAAGCTTGGAAAATTACACAAATAATTGTTATAAGCATGGCATGAATTGATGAAGTGATAGTTTGGATTTCATTTTTTGGATTATATAATTCTTGATATTTTTGAAAATCACTATGGTTTTACCACAATGCGCCTTGATTAAAGTAGCAATTGGTCTTGTAAAAAAGCAATATGGAGGTGCAAGTTTGACACAAATACGAAAGCATCTTGAGGCCACCTACAATAAGAAAATAGATGTTAGGAAAAATAAATTGATTCAAAATACATTCAAGACCTTAATTCAAGAAGGGAAGTTTTTTCAAAAAGGAAAAATCTACAGACCTTCAAGGAAACATGAAATTGTGCATGCAGATGTGCCACAAAGACACCATAGGAGACGCCACCATCGCCGACGACATCATAGCCGAAGGCACCATCGCCGAAGACGACATCATCGAAGACATCATCGTCGTAGACGACATCATAGAAGGCGTCACCATGGTTCGAGGCGCCATCATAGAAGACGCCACCATCGAAGACGCCACCATCGAAGACATCATAACAGTAGACACCATCGAAGTAGACACCATCGCCGACACCACAAACGGAGACATCACCGGATCCGTGTACATAGAAGCACCAGTCGACAATTCACGCATATCCATCACGCACAAGGTGTATCAGAAAACCCTTCTGTAGACATTCCAGTGGACAAACTCAATCTCAGCAACAACGCTTCAGAGAATGTTACAAAACTCTCTGAACAAAAGAATTGAGCTCTTTTTCCTCTTTTATCATGCACACAAAAGTGTCGTATAACATGAAGTATGAAGATGAAGTGAGAACCTTAAATCATGTGAACAAAAGATGTGCAAAAATTAAAGACGATCAAATTACCTATTATATAAACTTTTTAAAGCTATTTAAAGCTAGAGTTATTGATTTTGATACAAATAGTCTCTTGCTATGAAATCAATTTTGTAGTGTATTCGAGGTGAAGAATTGTTAGTCTAGATTCTTAAAATATGAACTTGGACTAAAATTATATGTAAAAGGTGTAAAGAGTAATGATTTAAGGATACACCAAACTAAGAAATGATAATGATTTCATTACATTTTTTTAAGTAATCAAACAAGCTTTATAAAATTTATCTTTTTATCTTGTTTTGATTTATTTAAAAAATCTTTGAGTGTGATTTAACGTAGTATTTATTAAATACCTACTCGAACAAGAGCAGTTTTTACATCTAGAAAAAATTTAATCACTTTAATGAATCTGCAATATAAAGCAACAAGTTTTTGGAATTTAGGAGGTAAATGATTCACAATTAGAAAATCATCCAAGTTTATTAATGATAATTAATCATATCACAAAAAATATTTATTCAAATGAAATTCTTCATTCAATTCATCTATTCTTATGATCATAAATATCAAATTATAACTAAGAGTAGTTTGATAGTATTCATTTTTGTGTATGTGTATTGCACATAGTATGTATAAAGGGAAGCAATAATTCATTCCATTATTTGAAAACAATGCCATTTGAGTATGTCATTGTTTGCAAAATTTCTTCTACAATAGTCGTAGTGGATAATCCTCTATATTAAACATCATTAATAGGCTTTAATAATTACAACATCTCAAATTGATGCTTTGTATTGTTTTTTAGGGTATGATGGTCGAGTTAAGGTATCCAAGAAAGTTGTCTTATCTATAATTACACTCTATGAGTCTATGCTAGTGTGTCCAAAAAAATCATTTCTTGATCATAATAAAGTAAAGCTTCACTAAATGTGGTTTTAGTTTTCTACTCATATAACATATCAAAAGCACAAAATTTGATTATAATCAAAGATTTCAAGTAATTTTATTTGATTTTTTATTTGAAAAAGTAAGTTATGTTCTACTTACTCAGAATCCTTAAAATCAAGCATATATAATATTAAAAAACTTATTCTAATATTATTTTTGAATATGACCTAAATTTAGTAGGAAATATATTATTCTAATAATTTTTTTTTATAAAATGTGCACTACAATGCGTGCTAATCTCAAATAAGTACATTTTGATTTCATTAATAAGCATTTTTTAATTTCATTTTAAGGTCTTTTTACTTGATCAAAATGAAGAAATTAAATAAACTTTAGAGGTTTTAAACAAAAATAATTTTATTAATGTCTCCAAAAAGTAAAACCCCAAGCGAACCATTGCCCTAGATTGAAGTTTATTGTGAATATTATCAATTCATACCTCAATACAATTATAGCAATAACTACCATGATCCATCTCATTTTTTGCAGAATAGAATAGTGACACATCTTAATCAACCTAAGACTTGTTTCCAACCACATGTGTCTAAAAAATTATGGAATCATGGTTAGCACCACTATTTTGATTTAATAATTTTGTTTGAAAGAATAACATGTATAATTGCACTATGCACAATTTGTTCTGATTGTTCCTCGTTTGCCAAGCCTTCATTAGATATATTGGATTATTTTCTTGTATATGGATCATTATGATTTAGAATATCAAATAATTCATAATTTTTGAGCTATAGCAATGCTCGTATTTCCTACATGCCTTATTGATGCAATTAGTCTCTAATTGTTGATTTAAACAAGATCCAAAAAATTTCAATATAAAATTTTAAGACTAACATAAAGAAACAGTACTAGCAACTATGTGGCTCCTCACTAAAAGCATGGAAAAGTGAACTTTTCCTTGTCCCTTGTGACTATTTCCACTCACCAAGTTGTTTTTTGCTCAAAATAGTAAGCTACTAATGACTCGTGAGAGTATTTGTTTCCCGCGTTGTTTGACTGCACATGTTTAAGTAGCTACAATCATTCTTGCTGCGTGTGGTAATGGGGCTAAGTTCTTCTTTGTCTATTACCTCATAGTGCTTGAATTAAATTGTGGTTGAAGTATGTTTATTAGGCAATTTAGACGCATGAATAAACTGCATCAAGCAACAATTCATTAACTACAATCGTTCAAATTATAGCTGCTGTAGGAAGCTCTAGGTGGATACAAGTAGAGGACATTGAGTGGAGTCTGGAGATAGAATTTTAGAAAATGTACAGAGGGCTACACATTGTTAACAAATTCCAGTCGTAGTGTGCAATACAATAGAAAAAATTGGAAAACTTTGGAATGCAAGAACTTGCTGAAAAATTGATGGATTTTGGAATTTCAAACTGTCTTGGAATTCTAGTGGAGTATACTACAATATCACAAAAAAGACTATATACATGTAAACCTTAAAACTAAATAAGCATTTGTGTTTTCTTATACACGTAACACTATCTACCACCTAGTACTTTGGAAGTTCCACCTCTAGCTATAAGCATTGTTTTAATACAATAGTTGGAATGAGGCGTTTCAATTGCTGTGAAGAAACCTCATCTCATAATTTTTGAATCCTTTCCATCAATTCTTGCTTACTTTTTTGGCACTTTTTAGGTAACGAAGGCTGAAGCGTCAAAGAGAAGGAACTGCTACACATTTTCTGGAAAATGTGTATAAAAACACTTTGAGTAAATAGAAATTATTCTCATATAAAACAAAATAAATTATTCAAACTTTTTTAATAAAAATTCAGAAATTACCAAAACAGAAAGTCAGAAATTTCGGCTTTAAGTTCCGGTGAAAAGAAGTGAATCAACCCAGGAGAACGAATTCAAATCTCTTCTCATGTTCAAAGTGGAAAAGTAGAACATGAATCATGGATGGCAACCTGAGAACAGGGAATGCAGGCATTAGAATAGTAGCATCATGTATTCACACAATCACCACCTTCGTCACTGTCCTACCTCTCCCAAACAAACAAGCCCCAGCTCCAAGGACCACTGCAATCAGCCATGCCACCAACATGCAGATCTCCACCTGCAAGGATCTATGCAAAAACGTCCCCCTCTTTGATTCCAATTTGTGTCTCTTGACTACTTCATTCCAGGTGATTTTTCTCGAAGTGATGTCTTTCAGCCCGAGCTATCAGGTAGCTACTAGCACCTGAGTTGTTGCTGCCAAGCCTCAACGATTCATAAACTACGAATCTGCAGTAACAATAGTTTGAAGCATAGCCCATATTCCATAACCGATACCTTGTCTTATAATTTGACGTTTAATTCCGATATAGCTCAGAGCATCCAAGAATCACGTCTTTAGACCGTGAGTACCGGAATTTTTATCAGGAATCCAGAGACCCCGGTTATTTAATTCGTGATTCCTGTCACGTCTGTCCAAGTGCTGCAACTGCTCATGAACAATATGCCAACGTCATTGTAAGTACGTTATCCGATTAGAAGTGTCACTCGCATGTCATCAAACACTGTATTCGCAATGCCTGCAAGTTGATCGCGCAACCAATATGCGATGCCCTTCTTTTCAATGATTCTGCATATACGTCGAAGTGGAGTTGTGTGCAAACGTGCCCAGCTCCATTCTCTTGCAGAACATTCCTAATTCCTGACTGGAACAGATCACTTGCACTTCCACACTTCAACAGAAGTAGCGTTTTCCCGAGTCTCCTTCGATCAACTCGCTACTATGGGACGTGAGGTACCGCGCCTTGCTCCTGGTCAGGAGCTGCAGTCCGGGAATTCCATCGACACGGCCACGAAACGGCCAGAGGAGATGTTAATATCCATCGTAGAGAGCGGTATAGAGCAGGTGCCACCGGAGTTCATCAGGCCTCCACATGAACGTGTGTCCCGGCTCGACTCGGACTCGCAAGGTCCACATGAGCAGATACCCGTGATAGACTTGTCGATGATGGATGACGAAGGAGCTGGGAAGAGACAGGTGCTGGCGGAGATTGTGCGGGCGTGTGAGGACTGGGGCTGCTTCCACTTGATCAACCACGGCGTGCCAGCGCTTGTCATGGACGCGGCGATGAAGGCGACCAAGGGATTCTTCGCTCTGCCGGCATCAGAGAGGGAAAAGTATCGGATGACGAAGATCGGCGGCAAGGGCTACGGACAAGCCTACGGGGGACAGACGAAGGATTGGAATGATCGCCTGTTTCTTACTGATTTTTCCGGAGAAGAGGAGCCGAAGTCGGAACGAGGCGCATTTTTCGACCTTGTGCTTACAAACCCCCCTGGAGCACAGTAAGTTGCTGGCATAATTGCAGACATATCTTATTTCTAGTTCAACTAATTGCTAACAGTTGGAATCTCAAATATTCATTTACCACTCTCGATGATGCATTTACAATCTGGGTGTCATTGTCTTCCAGAGAAGCGCTGGAAACTTACGGTGAAGCGGTGTACAAACTTGTTCAGAGGACCATGGTTCTGGTGTCCGAGGCGTTGGGGCAGAGCCCAGAGTTTCTGTCCACGGAAATCCCGTTACGATTTGGGACTATCACAAATCATTATCCGCCCTGTCCACAACCGGATCTTGTGCTGGGACTTCTCCCTCATGAGGACGGGGGGATTTTTACATTTTTGCATCAAGACGAAGTACTTGGGCTGGAGGTGCTCAAGGATGAGCGATGGGTACCAGTACCACCCATTGAGCACGCCTTCATCTTCATGGTCGCCGATCTTTTGCAGGTACGGATACGTTACCACCTTGAGTTAAGTTGTCCTTATTTTTTGTGCTCATTCATTTCCTAATCTGCATTTTCTTACCGTGACTACATTGCATGCTGCTGCTCATCCCTGACGTAGTTATGTGTTGTGGTGCTTGTGCATGTTCAGATTGTAGGCAACGACAGGTTCAAGAGCGTGACCCATCGAGTTTTGGCTGGCCCCATTGCACGCACCGTGATGGCCAACTTCGCCGTGACTGGGAACGATGCAGTCATCCAACCAGCTCCGGAGCTTTGCAGTGATCTCGAGCCACCTGCCTTTCGATCCGTCGTCTACAAGGACTATCTCAAGATGCTTTTGAGGGACGATATTCACGCCAAGAGGTTGGAGGCTTTCAGACTGGGGCTGTAATTTACCTGTTCCGGAAGTTAAATTGATACATAAACTTAGAGTAATTCCATTGACGTTCTAGTACCAGGATTACTATATAAACTTGTAAATATATACTTGAAAGTTGAGTGCTTTTATATTCCCTGACTTCTTGCAATGAATGGTTTTCATTTGTTTCCGAAGAGGAAATGAAGTTGTTGTTCCTTTCTCTTCCTTCAACGACCACCGGCCTAGACTCTGGTAATTAGCACTTGTGACTTTTTTTAAAGATTTGATCTGTTAGCACAGTTTCAATTTCTTCCTCGTTACTTCTACGTGTTGAACTTCTGCATATTCATAATAATATTATCATTTTATTTCAACCACAAGAATTTTGTATTGGAGGATATATTATATGTATCAAAATTGAATGCAATTGAACATTGAGTTATTCTTAAACTCACCTCGAGTCAAGCTGATTCTACTTCTTGTTTGAGAGATTGGTGATTCTATTTAGTACTCACTAGTATATGAGATGTATTGTCGTTCCACATGTCTTGCAAATGCACACGGTTGTTGTGCTTATGGGAAATGTGCTCTTCATAGGCAGTGGAAGCCGGGTTTTTGGATCTCCTAATTTGAGGGATACTTTAAGAGAATATTTGTTTTTCCCGTTGTTTAACTGCACAGGTTTAAGTAGCGTCAATCATTCCTACTGCGTGTGACAATGGCGTTAAGTTCTACTGTGTCTGCAGATTACTGAGTTACTTGAATTAAATTGTGGATGAAGTAAACTATGCATATTAAGCAATTTAGTCGCATGAATAAACTGCGTTACGCTGCAGTTCATCAACTACAATTGCTCAAATTAAGGCTCCTGCAGAAAGGTCGCAGCAAATAAGTATTGATAGACACTTTGGTTTTCACCTCCAGCCGAGTTCTTTGAGCTAAACTATACGCAGTGTTAGTCTCAGCTGCAGAGGAGTCGCATTCTGTTGACAACTACGAAACGAAGGTATACATTAGACTACAGTCCTGTTGAGATGAAGATGTTTTAGAGAATGAGTAGTGCGAAGAAAGGGAGTTGTAAGGAGTGGGAAAGAGTCTACCGGTTGTTCAATGTTCTCGCCGAGACTGTGGTCAGGTTCATTCTTGCAGAGTTTTCACTGTTCTCAACTTCTTTGGCGTCTCTGCTATTTCTCGCAGGTGGAAATAAGGGCGCTGTTCCCCGTTCCGAACTGCCAGCACTTGAGGTTTCAAGAGCTGTCTCGGATACGTCTATTCGGACCTAAGATGGCTGTCTGCGAACAAAGTGCTAGATCTGGACGAAGCAGACATGCTTGAGTCTTCGAGTAGCAAGTTCTGGATCGCTTTCTCTACAAAAGGAAGAAATCTCGTAATACAATCAGAGGAGCTCGATGGCCGAACCCCAGAGAGTCTGTTCGGGTACCATGCCTTCCACAAAGCACTCGCATACGACATAAGTTCACTTTGCACTTAAAACCGTGGAAATCTTAATATAATGGACTAAACCTCGACGAGGTCTTAGCAGTAAATACAGGACTGCTGAGTTCGGTTTTGAAAGTTCACCGGATGCTAGCTCAACATAAAAATGTTCATGATAAATTTCTAATGGGAAAAAAAAAGGATATAAAAAATATACAAAATTGTACATCAGTCCGTAAGTGCCTATCCTATCGAATCCTCCAAGCCCTTTACTTGAAGATCATTCAGCCCTGCCAAATGCATATGCCACTTTTAGAGATCTATGCATATTTGTAAGACAGAAACCAGATAAGAACAATCTAGAGAAGAAAATAACCTATCAGGTTAGAAAAAGCTTACCTGTCAAAACTGCATCAACTGCAGTGTTGGGAATATGAAGGCCCACAATCCGGCGACCTTCGGTGGTCGTCTCAACTCGCACAACGCGTAATCTCTTGTGACTTTTTCTGACCTGTTTGGATAGAGCCTTCTCAACTGTTCCCCAAACAGGTAAAATCAAGCCTCCCAAGATATGTACCTGCTGCACTCTCCTACCAATCGTGCAACTCGACCCCATTTTGCACTTTGGCCCATGCAAACACTGCAGATAAAAAAACATAGACATTCAGGAAATTGTTATAAGAAAAACATAACAAAACAATCATAGCAAAACAATCAGAGAAGAGAACACAAATTATTACGTACTTGATCCGCTGAGATGGTGAAATCCTCAGTCCAGCCAGCCTTGGCCTGGTCTGATGAGGATACCTTGGTATACTTACTGCGCAGTTCAGTGAATGACATTTCTCTGGAAAAAACACAACCCGTTATGCTTGATCCTTGCGTACCCATTACATCTCAAGCCTCATTCTATTCTCTGTTCTTGTCTTCTCGTTAAGTAGAATAAAGAATCCGATTAAAAGCATCTAAATTGGAATACCAGTATGAGCGAATGCGACATTGAGCACAGACATTCCTCAAAAATTGCAGATCCAAGGAAGTAAAATGGGGGAACTGGAGAACAAAACGGGTCATGTAACTGGAGAGGATATACCTTGGGGCTTCACCACTCGCTGGTCTAAAAACTCTGAAAGCTTTAGGACTTGATCCGGACCTGTCACAGATAGGAATCATTTAATATCTCTACACAATACAAGGTACCGGCACTTGGGTAATCATTACATTCTCTTTTATCTACCAAAAGCCGTTGACTGTAGCCTCAACTTCCCACCATCCCCTCACCTTTCTAGAGCGAGAAGATAATGTGTCCTTCCGAGCCATTCTCTCTTGGATCGATAAATGCCATTATCTACGCCATCGGCATGATCTTCATGTAACTTATTGGCAGCCTGTCACACAACAAGAAGATTAGTGATTCTGATGTTCTGCGCTTTTTCAAATTGAACTTGACAAGGGACAAACGTAATTTACATCGTCACGAAAGCTTCTTGGACAAACAGCGAAGCAAATCTGATATGCTATTTCAAAAAAGCACAGGAGTCGTTCTGAGGCATTGAAAGAAATGTGAACTGAGAAATTCAAGTCAGACATGCTGTATGAGCATGCCGTTTATGCCAGGAAAATATAACAAAGAGATCGATTTAAAGCAAACCTCCCAAGTGAGCCCTCGGTCAGTTTCCAGAACAAAAAGTGTGGTTGGGGCTCCAGAAATGTTGTCCACATGAACTGTCTGCATTGTGAGGATCAGACAAGTGAACATCAGCAATAAAACCAATTCAAATGCACTCACAGCAACTAAATTCCTTAGAGCTTAGGACACTAAGGATGCTGCCGTAGTCAAAGAATCTACACAAACCGTAATCAAAGTTATCAATAATACTTATTGGATAAACTGTTACTTGAACTGAAGCCACCCAAAGATGTGTTCTCAAACGGCTACAGAATGTGGATTTTTAAAAAAACCCAAAAATGTAAAGGAAAAACATAAACCATCATACAGTAATATATAACCTAAATACAATATAGCAGTACTTTAACGACGTCAATGATAGAAGGATCATCACATACCTTTGGCGAACCATTTAGTTCGATTGTACTGGCCTTTATGTCCACAATGCCAGAATCGAATTGGCCTTCTTTCCGAGCATCCCGTATGAGCTCATCGAAAACACTTACAAAGAACTCAAAGAGTCTGCACCAAAAAGAAGTAATATATTAGTAACTGACTGACTACAGTACCTTCACATAATATTTAAAAGGACCTAACGTTTCAACGCATACATCAATGCATTTAATAAGTGGTTGCACTACCGGTATAAACCTAACACATATTCGACACAATCTACCTGAGCATGAAGTTTTAGTTCAGGATCGACAAAGTAATGATGGAACACTTTACCGATTTTGTATATCTGGTGGTAAGCCTAAAGCCCTGTTGAGAAACCTCCCAACGTCATGTAAATCTGCTTCGGCTATCCTCCCAGAAGGTCTTGTAGATGACTTAATTGTCCCGTTATTCTGGTTAACTGCACAAACCCGGCAGTGATGATTAAAATCATTGGGCTAACTTCCTCAAGTTATTTTAAAAACACTCCTTCAACAAAACAACTTGACATAAGCATACTGACATGGAGGCACCACTAGAAAACAGGAGTATTCAGAGGAAAGTCTTTTCCAGGATGCGCAAGTCTTTACTGAACAATCACAAACATGTAAGTGGCATAGCGAGAGCGCTTACCACCAACTGCGTCACGAATGATTCCAACAGTGAGAAGTGCCTGGCGGCACAAGTGAAAGAACTCCTTTATCTTTGCCGAATCCCCACTAGGACAGCCAGGTGGTATTACCAAAGGCTCCGCCTGAAACCAAAGCAAACGTCATTACTCACCAGTCAAGACACGGACAGCTCCAAGTCTAGGTGTCATAAACAAGAAAGGTTGTACGCAAGAAGTCAAAACCACCTTCAGAAGGCCCGTAAAATCTAAGACAGCTAAATTACCATATTTAGATCCTTTATATAGCTACTTGCTCGGAGTTAAAGATGTTCAGTATAAATGCAACCAAGACCCTAGGGTAAGATTGTCCAATTCGGCGTTTACACCAACACTTATTGCTTCTTTTATATTAATATTTTCCCTAGCTTTTACAGAAAACCAAATTCACCGAGCTGGTCTAAGCCACTAATTTTGCAAAAAGAGACAATGAGCTGCCTAACCTGCTCCATAAGCGATTTGTACGTGCTTGCAAGTGCCTTTTTTCCATAAACGCTGTCGTAATTGAAGGCACTCAATGACGGCCCAGCTCTAAACAAACAAAAGTCCATATCTCAGAACACAAACTAGCACCTAACATGTTTATGTTTATGCAGCACAGATCGATGCCCAATAACGTATTTAATATCAACTGCATAGCATTTCTAAAAGAAGCCTCTTAACCACATGGTAGCAATAAAGAAAAAGAAAAAGAAATGTTGTCAGCAAGCGCAGAGCATAAAACTTGGTAAAATTCACAATACGGTTAGTGCTTTGAAAGGCATCCATGCTGTAGAATCCTCAAGAGAAGTACTGTTGTTCAGATTGTGTGTACCTTCTATCACCCTGAGTCAAAGCCCCCAAGGTCTCTAGACGCTTAGCAACAATAGATGCAAATCGGCGTTCTCCGCCAAGATTTGTGAACAATAATCTGCACGTTGGGAATTTTTTTGCAGTCAATACATGAGGAATAGGAGCAATTTGCAATTCAACAAAACATGCATACCAGAGTCGGCCTGAGATAGAAAACTAGAATTACAGGTAGTCCTCTCATTTCCGTGGAACTGAACATAATATCCTGAAGAGTGGAGGTTTATTCTGCTAAAAATCGATGGATATGTAAATAGACGCAGATCAGATTGAAGAATAACAATCTATCGAAACAATTTTCCACCAACATCGAAAATGGCCAACCAAATAAGCAGGAGAGCCTAACAAACTATGTAGTAATTATACCCCTACCTGTATTGTGGAGCAGAAGCTTGGTTGGATCTATGAGTCCTCCCAAATTGTTGAATTGCACGATCGGCACTCCAAGGTAGCTCCAATGTTACGTGCACTCTTCTCCTCTGTCACAAAAAGGTTAACAGTCAAACTAAAGTTCATTTAAAGAAAATCTACTTACAAGTGGTAATACTTATCATTTTCTTGACCGAGATCACAGATCAGCTGAAAATGTGGTGGCATACTGACCTGATTGAGGGCTCTTCTATCTGCTTGAAGAGAAACACCAGCTGATGCTGCTTCTGAAATGACTGCAACGAACTTCTTCCCATCCATAAATTGCTGCTTCTCGTGCATATTAATCATTTCTAACGTCACGTCTTTTCTGCAGATACAGAAACAGACAATAAGACACTGCTGAAAACTTCTAATCCACGAACTATCATCAGCGCTCACATTAGGGCAGATTACAAAGGAGTAGGAGTAAACCGATGTGAAATTCCTTACGTATTTCGAGCTTGGTAGACAACCCCTGTTCCACTCTTAGCCCGCACAAGCATCCCTCTCCGCCCCGTCATTTCTGCTACCCGGTCTGGACCTCCCAACTATGCAAAACAGAAAAGAAGAATGGCTCAAAACTCATATGGTATTAAGAATTTTCGAATGATAGTTAAGAGTAAAACATATGAACTATCTCATCCAAATTATCAGATAATTGATCAGGACTGAATCAATAAAGCGACAGAGGTTATGAGAACTTACCTGATCAATAATGTCATCCAATGGATTATTCGGCAATTCGAGACTTCGAATAGTATCCAAGATCTTACTCTTCCTTGACTTTGCTTCTTCATATCTGAATAATACATCAATATTATAGATAGAATATCCGTCCAAACAAGGACAGGAATACCAAAATTTCTTTCAAACTCAATAGCCAAACTTCAATCCAACCATTTCAAGGATACATGAAAATGATTAAATCTTCAAATGGCAACAAATAAGTTCAATTAAGGGAGGTAAAAGAAAAACCTGGCAGAAACAACAGAGACAAAACGGCGTTTCTCTACTTGAAAATCGCACGTCTTCTGACCACATCCAACGCAATACCAGTCACAATCCGAATTTTCCGTTAGAGGTGGAGAAAGACAAGCCGGATGAACAGCAGTTCTGCAACTAGTGCATTCCAAGAACTGCTGAGATGCCTGCAAGCAAAGAGAACATGGCGGGTAAGGAGCTTGATACTTGCATAAATGAAGAAACAAGACTAAAAAGGAATTGACCAAAGAGAGCATAATATCGTTGTGGAACGACAACATATTGGTATTAATTATCGTGCAGTTTTTCCAGTAAATTTGCAGGGCGATGAACTAGTCCCAAAACTCTTTGACAGGTCTGTCTGCAATGCCTAGCTGGTCAACCTACTATTAAGAATTTCCAATTTTGCAGTTCAGCTGAAGTTTCAACGGTGTTCATTAAATCGTTTAAAAAAAAAATCGTTTTATTTTTCCCTTGGCTCCCGCCCAGGCCATACCTGTTGGAGTTATACTTTGCATGCTACTTAAAAAAAGAAATATACTGTCACTGAACTTTGACCCACAATCACAGCAAAAAAGGCTAAGACACAAGACATTGAGCGCGAAAACCCGGAAGAGAAATTTGAAGCAAAAAAATTCTCAGATAATTAAAAGAAAACGTGTTGAAATTAAACTTGAAAGAAAGCTGAGCGTTGCTGATCCCACGTACATCTTCAGCCATGCAAATATGACAGGCCCTGATTTCTTCTTCGCTCATTGTTGAGTCTGGATCTGATTCAGCTGCACAAGCAAATCAAAGCCATCAGAATTTTCACTGTCTTATAGACGAGAATGAAATGTCTGAAAGTAAAAATATACTACCAACTGTCACTAAGAACATTGCTCAATAATTATGCGAAGATGAACCACTGAAATCTCACAACACGCAGTACATAAAGGGAATTACAGTAGCCGAACAGCTACAGAAATTTTTCATCAGAAACAAAAGAATTGGTACAAACCTCCAACAAGTTTAGGATCCTGAGGAAGAGGATAATGTTCTTCTACAAGCTTCAGCAATAACTCCCGTGGCCCTGATACAAAATCATCAAGCTCGACACCCTGCACACCAACCAAGATAAGGCAGTGTAAAAATCCTCTATTGATAAAGAGGGATGCAATCATAGTTTAAAATAAAATAAAAATCTATGAAATGACAGATATGAGGATTGCACATTAGAATAAAGTGGAATTATTTTCATAAATTTAATTGAATCTTTCTAGCACATTCCATAAATAGGCTTCTGTTACTCCAATAATTTATTTTTCTCTATATTGCATATTGGCATTTATGGAGTGCAAATATGATTGTGAGATCCTAACAACTCGCCTACAATGCAGCCTACTCGACATTCTGGGCACCATTTTTGGCAACGTTAAGAAAGTACAAAGGATTGAAAAAACTCACGTATTTGTTTACGGCTTCTTCTGTGCGTGCTTCACCTGTACTTTGTAGGCCGATCACAACACATTTCTCTTCTTCCAATGCCTGCTTAGCCAACCTCACAGCTGCTGGCACCTTTGCAGACATGCACATGTGGCGGAAAAATCGCTGCACCACACACAAAACATTCAGGTTAAACAAAACTAACGTAGGCCCGTACACCAACTGCTCTCGAATAAGCATGCCAACTGCGAGAAGTGAAATCTTCGTAAGGAGACATTAAGCACTGAGTAGCCCCAAAAAAAATTTACTCTTATACCAACTCTTCAAGCCCGTGGCAGGGAGACATTAAGCATGCATTCCTTAAACTGCTTTGAATTAAAATATAAATATGACATTCAACTTGTGGTGGTTTCAGAATTTATCCATTAATAGATTACATCTATCGTGAAATTTTATCGAGAATTGTAAGCAGCATAGATATAACATAGTTCCTAATGTACATTATATAACACAAATCATGCAGAAGATGTTCACCTGATGATTAGCCCAATACAACCGCCAAAGCTGGTTCTGACTTGGCTTCTTTTCGGTAAGTGCGTCCAAAGCGGCCATGAGTTCCACACGCAGTGAACTCCAGAAAAAGCATGCTTGCAAGTACATGTTCTGTAATCCCAAAAATATTAAGGAATTATTGAAAGATCCATTTAGCAATTCATTTAGCCTCTACATCAAGTGCAGCAATCGCTACTATATGTAGATACTACAAGTCACAAACCTGCATTCTGTTTTCCAGAGGTACTTCGTCGATAGAGAAATCAGCTCCTTTAAAACTGAGTGTCCGACACACATACATTCCCCTGCACATAAAATCAACAGGAGACGTTGTCAAAGGTGCGTTTCTCTAATTTGTGAGAAAACGTGTATGAAGACTGTCTACTGAACATTTTACAAACCCTTTGATAATCAGAACCGTTAAGGCTGCGCTGCGCAGAAGACTTGAAAATACATGCCATACCTTGTTTTCATATCCATGGCCACAAGCTCAAGAGCTCCAACTCCACGCTTCTCTAATGCACCTGGAGAAGGTACATGGCATTGCAAAAATATTAGAAACTGATATGGAATTTTCAAAGGCACTGTTGATGGAACCGATCCCGAACATACAAAAAATGACTGCATGATCCAAACATATCATCCGCTTATTACACTTATCACCCTCAGCTAAACATGGGTATTTAAATTACATTGATAAGCAACATTTAGCATTTACCGAGAAAAGACGAGAACTGCGGAAAATCAGTTCCAGAGCCCCATAACCCAAGGCGGGCCATGTATCCCATGTTTCGAGGTTCCGAGGCTCCTGTTGCCGAGCAGTAGACGACACGGGCATCTGGCATTTTGTTCTGGATCACCATACCCCACCCAAGATGACTAATGGTCCACCATGAAAATTTGAGAGTGTAAGAGATTACTTCAACCTAGGATCGATCATTCTGAAAAAGCTGACAAAATTGTGCACATTCCAGGCACTAGAGGAAAACTTACTTGTATTTCAAGAACTGCTTCACCAGTCCGTGTGGCTTGACCTCCTGCTTCAGGTACCAGATTCTTCGCCTTGTGACACTGAATACAGGCAACCAATTTGCTATCATGAATATAAGTTCACCAATAAACAAGATCGATATTCAGCTTATCGAAGTAAAATCTCTCTCATATATCCAGAACGTTTTAAATTCTCATTGATACTTAAATGTCAAGTCCATAGAAATCCCTCCATGTAACCTTGGTTATTAAGAATCGATCGAACTCAGTAGCAGCAACTGTGCTCCGAACGGCAGGACGTGCTAATATAAAATAACTTGAGACTCCAGTTGTGAAACACCTTGAGAAGGAGAGCAACATGCACATAACTCTAGCTAATATAAATTCTCAAAGAAATAAGTTGAGCGAACCTCATCAAAAACCAGAAGCCCGTCGAAATCAGGACCGCACCACTGCACCAACTGATTCAATCTTGATCTTCCTTTCTCAGAGGATGCAATTAAACTACTATATGTGAGAAACAGCACCCCTTCCTTCACACCCACAGTTTTCGAATCCAATTTGGCATATGGCAACTTGTTGAGCGCATGAACTGGATACAGTTGAAACAAAGAATAGATTGCCGACATCAGGAGGATGAATATAAAACCAGCAACTTTGATTTCTATAATTAATCCAAGATTTCCTAAAAACGTGCAACAGCCGATTAATCAGAGACAACAGAATGATGTAATATTACACAGAATATTCATGGAAGGTCTTCCTACGGAGGCATATGCCCTCAAACAGAATCACGCCTGCATGACTTCAATACACATCTGGCACCTCGATACAATGACTACGACTATAGTCGTCCTATAGTTGAGAAACAGAATATGTGCAATAAAAGAAATATAATGTTTACCTTCAACTGGCATTGCCCCCACGTCATCCAGATCACGGCGTGCATCAAATTTGAGGTCGGAGCCAACAGACAGCCACCTATCGTCCAATATCCGCGAACACATTGAAATGACACAGCGAATCAGCATAAAAATCAACTAATTTTCACAAAAAGAGAAACGCTGTTATTAAAAAAAAGGGGGGGTTGTGAATTTAGCATAATCAAACGGCAAACTACTTACAAAGCCTTGGTTCTTCCCCGTTTCCAATTCTCCCATATTAGACCAGCAATAGTTCGTCCTTTGCCAACTCCGGCTCCATCTCCTAAGAAAAAGCCTGCTCTTGAGTTGTCCGCAAGATGCTGCATGTGCCTCTGCAAAGCATATCCGAAGTACAGCAAATTTGCAAATTGGCATTAATTTATAGCACAAACATACAATCACTCTAAACTTGCACGGATTCAATGGACAGAAATATCAAATCCAGTATACCATGGACCAACCAAAAATAGCCACTATACAGCATTACTACTGGAAGCGAGTAGGTAGCTTCCTTCCTTAAAATGTAGTCATACATAATGAATTGTTTCCCATGGATTGAAGCGATAAGACACGAACCTGTGAGGCATAAACAATAGTCTCAAGTTGCAGACATGATAGAGCCCCTGATTTCTCCATTTCCTCCGCGATAAGGAGGTCGTACGTCGGCTCTGGGGGCTGTACCGCCGACAATGAAGCTGTCTCCACGATAGGGTCAGGATGCGGTTGGCCTATCGACAGCTTAGATGGTTTCTGCACAGTTTGCAAAAGTGATTCCGTTATTCACTCGAATATAAGACCTCCTGATAGTTTCAGTTGAATGACAAGGACGATAATCAAGCGGAATTTACAGGAGCTTACGTAGTCAGATGTTTCCAGTGCAAAGAAATAACTCACGCATTCCAAATAAATACAGAGAAATGGGTGAAAGGAGGAAGGTGAAATTTCCAACGATATCGAGCTCATAGCAGTTTATACTTACATAATCTGTGAAAGTATCTCCGATTGTTCCAGCTTCGTCCTCTTCTTGCTCCACTTCTAGAGCCACCTGTTAAACAAACCCGTTTAGACAGCCGCAAAATGGCGGTAAAAGTGGCAATTAAACACTTCTGGAGCTGACTCTCTTCAAATAATTCGTCGCATAAACAAGTAAAGTGATGTCAGGAAGCAGTCTCAAAACCAACAGGTCTAGACGATTGTCGACACATTCCACAACTCAGCTAATTCGGATCACATAGCATATTTCGACTGAAGCACCCACACGAGCCTATAAAAACCGTACGTCCAGGCCTCAAACAACATGTACGACTATCTTCCAAAATCCCTCAATCATACTAAACCATGGGAATACATGCCATATTAAACACATTTTCAGCAGCGGCTATCTCCGTTCCTTAATTTCACCTTCTTAAGTAACAGACCGCCAATTCCACCAGCTTAACAGCCCTTTGAATTGCAGAAGCAAAATATCGACCTGCATTGTATTCTCTCTAAACTCCAGTGCATCAAGTGAACCCCCCGACAATAGCCTCAGAATCCAAACCACAGAAAAAGATGCAGAAAATATACCGACCGAGAGACAGAGAATTGATCTACACGCCGAAAATGCACGGCCATGCCATAACGGTCCAGCTATGGTGAGATTCCGTACGGTACGATAATTAGGTTACAACTACAGCAACATGAAGAAAAAACTTCCACTTCACGCCTCCCTCATGACGAACAATCGAAAGACGTCGCAAACAATTCAAGAAAAAAATCGACGATCTCAAAACTCCGAAGCAAATAACAATTTCACGAGAGAAACCGCCCGAGCATACCTCATTAATCTCCTCCATGGAAAAGCCGCTCGCGCCATGCAGCTGCTTGCTATTCCACCCGGTGTCGTCCATGGCATCCCCCGGGAGGCCGCCCGCGGACACCGTAGGCGGCGCACCGTGGCCATTCCCGAGCGCGTTCAACTGCGACAACGAACTCATGTACGCGGCCAGTTTGACAGGATCCACGGCCAGCTCCACCCGACACTGCGGGCACACAAATCGCGTGAGCCCGGGCGGGACGTTCAGCACCGCCCGGCAATTGGCGCACGGAAGCTGAATCTTCGTGTTGTCAATTCCGCGCGCCAACCCCTGCGATCGCAGCTGCGGCGGCAGCACCTGCGGCAGCTTGCATTTCGGACACTGGAAGTTGAGAATTCCCGACGGCACGTTCAGGATGCGCCGGCACCCCGCGCACTGCACCTGGCACGCCGTCGGCGCCGACGCCACCACCGGCGCTCCCCCCGCCTGCACCATCGCTCCTCCCTCCTCCTCCTCCCTCCCTCCCTCCGAGCTCGCAAAACACACTCTCCCTCGAAACAGACCAACACCAACACAAACACAAACACCAGACTCTCGCTTCTCCCCTTCTGGCCAACACCTCTCCTTAACGAGAAAAAGCAAAAGCAAAAAGTGAAAGGCTCCCCCGTCGGAGGAAAAGTTACGCCAAGCAAGCATACAACTGAGTCATCGAGGCGAGACTAACTTATTTATATGGAGAGAGGAAAAGTTAAAGTTAAAGTTGGACTGTGGTCTCGCTTGTCGAAAGTTGGACACAAAGGCGTCACCCGGTGCTAGTGTAGCTTAAACCGGCGGGTTTTGGTATTTTTGTAGATTTTGCGATGGGATTTGGGATCTGCGTAGATTGTGGCGGGTTTGAGGTGGGGGCGTATAGGTGACGGCACGGGGGAAAGGTGGAGAAAAGTAAAAGGTTGGGGGGGAGGGAGCGGAGTTTACAACTTGGGTACAGTACTGGGCTTCGGAGTTGGAGTTATGAGTGTGTTTATTTTGGATTTGACAAGTAGATGTGATCTCTGGTGTGGTGATTTTTTCTTTCTGGGAGGTTTGGTTGGTGAGGAGGTAATTACTTCAGGAAATGGGAGAGGAGGGGCGGTAAGTTTTGCTCTTTGCGTCCGGAAATATTTTTATTTTATTTTGTTTTATCTTTTTTTTTTTAAATAGACAAATGAAGACCATTTATTGCAAAAAATAGATTACAAGCCCTTATCGGACAGAGTCAAGGGCAGTTTAGGAAATGTTTGATCTGTTCTTGGAATGGAATGAATATATGAGTTTAATGGAATTTTTAGAATTTATTTATTTTTGTATTGGAGTTATGTTGGTGAAAAGTAGATTTTAGAAATTTAGAAATTTGTTGATTTTGGATTTTTATTTTATTTTATATTATTTTTTCTAAATACTTGAATGGAAATTTTTAAGAAATGATGAACCGTTTTCAACCATATGAAAATGATGTTTTAGTTTAGGATCGATTTTTTCTTTGCCGCATGTGATATACGGAGTTGTATGTAGAGTGAAATCTAGAAGAGTAAGATCTATGGTAAATATTGGAAGTAAATAAGTACAGTTTTAGGTACACTTTGTCGAGTGTGCAGGAAGTTATGTCCTGTGTAATCAAAACTAAATCTCGTGTAAATTTTATAGGTTATCATAATGCTGCAATTGAATGTCCTAAGAGGCAAGCTGTCACGTTTGTACTGGAAGTGGTGTCATATTATGAGATGTGGCAATTATAATACCTTGGTGACAGTAATTGCAAGATGTTACTGGTAACTATTTTACATCGTGGGCTATTATTGTGCCAGCAATTGCATTATCTTGATTAATACTTGTTTTACATCCTAACCTATTATCGTGCCAGCAAGCAAAAGATGTTGACTGGTACCTACTTACATTATGGGCTATTATTGTACTGGCAACTGCAACACATGCAGGAACCTGACTGATACTTATTCGACGTCGTGAGATATTACTCTACATGGTGGGCTATTATTGTAGTAGCAACTGCAACACATGCAAGATCCTAACTGATACTTATCCGACATCGTGGGCTATGACTCTACATAGTGGCCTATTATTGCACCAGCAACTGCAACACATGCAGGATCCTAAGTGATACTTATTCCACGTCGTGGGCTATGACTCCACACGGTAAGCTCTTATTGTGCTTGCAACTGTAATACATGTAGGGATCCTAATTGATACTTATTCCACGTCGTAGGTTATGACTCCACATGGTGAGTTATTATTGTGCCAGCAATTGCAACCATTGCAAAATCTTGACTAAGACTTACTCCACACTGTAGGTTATCATTGTACTAGTACTTGTAACAATTGCAGGATCGTGACAGATACTTATACCACGTAGTAGGCTATGATTGCACGTTGTGGGCTATTATTGTGTCACTAAGTGCTATATCTCGGTTGATACTTACTTTAGATTGTTAGCTATAATTGTGCAAAAATTATTACAATTGTCAAAAAAGACGCTTTGTTGTATGTAGTAGAATTTTAAATATTTTATATAGTAACAATTATAAAATGTCCAATAATCAATTGATCGTTTTTGTTGGTTCAATAAATCTTGCATTGTGCTTCAAACACATTCACATCATAACACACACATTTGACAATAATAAGGTTTATATATACAATATAGCCAATTATTAAATCAATGAAAAATTCATGCATACAAGTTTTGAGTATTATATAGTCTTTCACTTCAATAAAAAAGAAGCTACTATTATTTAAGCGCTCAAGTGAGTAGCATACAAATACATATCATATACTAATCTTCGATCAATCATGATAAATGTTCATTATGTTATGGATTTCTTAAATTTTTACTTTGTAGGTTTGATGCAACAGGCCACCCTTATTGATAAAATCTGAACATATAACCAAATTTAGCTAGACTTAGCTATTGGAAAGAGAAGTGCACATCACGCATAATCAAAGAAAAAAATTTATACATATATCTTTGAAGTTTTATTTTATGTAATCAACTTCCAACCCTATTCCTTGTCTAACAAATAAAAAATGTAGAAACATTATATAATCATTTTAAAAGTGTTAGGTCCTTTCTAGCCCCTAAAGGACAATCATCCACATTTGGGCTTTTTTGGAATTTGGGCATGTACCTATGAATGCAATTTACATCGGGATTTTCTGAAATTTTTATTGAAGGTGGGCCGTTCGGAGATCTTCCTGTGGGTATTTTTATTTTTCAATTCCGACATCGGGATCAAAAGTTATGAAGGTTTAAGTGTCAAACGCTGCTCGTAGGGCAGCTGCTAAACCACTGTGAATGCAGCAAATTCTGCCCAAAACTGCCCAAAACTGCCCAAAATTGCGAAAATCTGCGAAAATCTGCCCAAAGATGAAACTTTGAAATTCCACCAAAAATTGAGATTTTAATATTTTTCAAAAATAAAAATTTCTATGTATAGAGAAGGCAGTAGAGCATGTTCCCACCGTTCGGATTTCTAATCCAAATTTTTTTCATATGCTATTTTTATTGTCAAAAAAAGGCATTTGTTTGTGAATTTCAGTATACCCCCTAGCAAAAAATGATTTTTTTGGCAACCTTCCACAACTTTTTTGAATATGATTTTTTCAATACAAATAGCTAACTTAGTCTTCTTTGATGTGCATCAAAACCACCAAAATCCATAATGCAAAAAAATGGTTTTTTGGGCCTTCAAAACTCTGCTGTTCCTTTTTTGCGCAGGGAAAAAAAACTTGATTTTCAACTTTGAACGTTACGATCTTGCAATTGGTGAGGAATGAGTGTGTAAGATTTGGTGGGCATGTAGACATAGAAGTTAGCTACAAGATCTTATGGTTAGATGTACTAAAAATGACCCCAACTTAGCAAAATCCACCTTGATTTGAAGAGGGGCTGTTTTCAGGCAGTTTTGATGAAAAATACCCTCAGAACTTTAGGGGCTAGAGAGAATGAAAATCACATACAAAAAAACTAAAAATTTAAAATGTATTAGCTAAGATATTCAACATTGAAGTCTTAAATCCAAATTATCTAATTCTCAATCAACTTCTATGTTGCTTTATATTCCTCCTTGAAAATAATTCATTTGTAGGTATATTTCATGGTATTTAATACACCATACTCAAATTTGATTTCATAACTCTAATTTTATAAATTTTATGCAAAATTGTATCTATCAAGAAAGCACTTATTTTTTAGAAACCATAATAAAATGTGCATTCATGACAAAATTAGCAAAACATTGACATACCATACATCAAATAATAAACAGAAAACTTGAAAACATGCTATTCAGAGGTCTTTATAAACCATAATCACTATCAACAAAATACAAACTCTTGACCAAGATTTTTTCTTAAATGGATACCAACATATCTCAGTGCCATGGACAAATTACAATATTTTGCAAAATGTTGTTGTAAATTTTAAACATACAAACATTTACATAGCTATCATTGATGAGATTAAACTAATAATTCTCCACCCTACAGCTCTCAAATAGGGAAAAGTCACTCACGTACATGTATTGTACATGTATCAGGTCAAAGTTGTTTGACTCACATCTAACACGAGAGAGAAGCAAAGTGAGAGCAGAGAAAGGCCGCGAGAATTCACAGAATTATACTTGGACACCTGGTTTAAGGTTTTCGCCACAGTTAAATTATTTGTGAATACTACACTCATAAAAACAAATGGGCCCAAAGTTGCACTTCTGGAAAATATGACTACACCTGAAACACAGTTGCAGGGAGCCGGAAGTTCAACCACGACATCATAACATACCAAAAGCTCTGTCACAGCCTCCAAACATTGTGCATAAAAACTTGTTCTCCCTTTGAATTCCCTGGATTCAGATTTTATAACATTGTGTAGAAAAGTCAGGCTTTCTTTCTGAAGAGTAGAAGGTGACGACTGCAAATGCTGAAGTGGTCTAAGTGACAAATGACAGACGAGGTGCAGTCATTCCCTATCTATCATAGAAGTTTTTCAAAGCGTGTCTGGGATCCAGGTTTGTTGTGGATCTTCTCCCAAGCCCTGTCCCTAGGATCGGTGATGTAACTTCTCCCTCTCCCTGTAGGCCTCAGCATACCTGCACACAGACCATGTTTATGTATTCCTATCAAAATGCGTCTGGAACCAGAATTTGTTTCAGCAACATTACTCTCTACTGTAACAGCAATTTGAACCCTTGTTAAAGTAGAAAATTCAGAACAAACAGGACAGACGCTTGTCAGAAAGTTTTAAATTCGAAATAGATTTTCATTCCCTACCATGGTCTCAGAAAAGATACAAATACAGATGGATTCAGAGAAGCAAGTTTGCTACTGTAACCGCCCAATTGAAAGAAGTGGCGGGCGGGTCAAGATTTATCGTAATGAGATTTTCATCTGAAAAAAAGACAAGACTCCAGTACCATGAAACGACTGCAATGATTTAAAGCTCAAACATACAAAGCAACCCTGCGAGGAGCTTTCTTGGCCCCTAAGATTCAGCAACAACGATCAAAAGCTATCGAGAATGAGAGATCAGTAGTCACTGCGCGTTGTTAAGATTATGGTGTACACATGCAACAAAGAGCGAACATAGAAGGCCGGAAGAATGGCAACCCACCCATAGCTGCCGAAGACAGGGACGAGCAACCAGAGAGCAGACACCCAGTTGTCGTTGAAGCGCTTCTTGGTTTTGTAGCTGAAGTCGTGGAGAATGCCGCGCCATACGTACTGATGATTAGCCGACAACGAGTAGGTGACCTCTTTCAGGCGCACCGGCACCTTTCCCATTCTCAAAATGCAAACACAATATATTTAGAAGACTACAGCTGAGAATTAAAGAGAGATGAACTCGGGATTGAGGACAATGGAGGAATCAGCAAAACCAAGCGCATGCAGGCCAAGGGGGAAAAAAGGAACGAGATCTGAAGTTGTTTGGGAGCATTACGAAACGGTGGCCTTCAAAAAACAGTTATGCTGAGCTGGCCTTCTTGGTTCTGGGATAGTATTTTGTTCTTTAAAACCGTATACGAATTATTGTTTCCAATGTATCTTTCCCATCTCGCTGGTAGTCCATCTGTACTTATCTTCTGCTGCCCTCCCTTTGAGCGTGGAGCAAACTCCCTATCGGTTCTGTAAAACCCATATGCCAGAAGACTACTTTTCATGGACCATTTTAAAACCAGGCCTGTATTGTTCAGTCTGCATCACACAGGAGGACGATCGAGTCTACAATACTGTACGCCCAGAATCTGCGCCGCTTTCCACTCGGACTATATCAGCAAATCGGGTTCAAGAACTGCAACACACCTAACACCAAACAACAATGAGTGGAGAGTTCGGCCATATCTGCACTCACGAAGGTCTTCACCTTCTCATACTAGTATCTAGGTTCAATCCCTAGGCTACCAGGTGGAGCCATTCTGCACTACGGCCTCACATAATATCAAATTAATATTAGCAATGCTTACAGTTAATAATCGACAGTCCAAGCGGTGACCCAAGGCAACTTTCGAATACTATTAAAAAAAAGAATTCCGAAGCCAGAATGAAGACGAAACTCAAGCTCTAAAAAATTGAACTGTGCATAGATTATACATCGCAAAGAACGACAGGCCCACTGTATTAAATCACGTGCCAGAACAGCACCCAGTGCGTCTTCTGGTCATGTTCATGTGGTGTAGTACCTACATTTGAAACCAAAATCCTGGTTTGACTGCCTCAGAGAGAATAAAAACCTACAGAGTCGGTGAAAGGAAAGCACACAATGCCTCTGCGTCAGTATCTGTGTTCTCATTGTCCTTTGCATCATTACTCTGTGACAACATCATGCCTACAATTCGATGTCCCCTGGTCTCTCCTGAAAGATTCAAGATTAGATATCTACGTCTATAAACTTAGAAATGATTGAAGGAAGCACCTCCAGTGATGCCAAAGGAACACACAGGAGTCTCTATTCAGCCCTGGGCGATTCTCCACGAATACTTGACGTAGTAACAACTAAGCACTTGCAACCCTGTCTAGAATTTCTCCTCGGGAAAGAATCCCCGAGGCACTACAGAGTAACTTCATCTGAACTGCCAAAAACACGCTTCTCATGGAGTAAAATGATACAAGTAATAGTACAGGTGATCGCTGGATTAAGAGAGGTGATGACGCCATTAATGCCTGTGCATCCACGCAAGCTTGCAGCTCTGACGCCGTCCTTCAAGTATAGACAAAGTTCTGCTGCAAATATCCATGATTTTCTCTCCAGATATTCCATTAAACCCAAAGCAAATTGGATACTACGATTCATCATCGGAACCTGTTTTTTGCCGTTTCCAGTTATAAGCTGCTTCCAAAATCTTGAGATTAGGAGCCCTGCCTGTCTCATCCGGAAAGATATAGTCGGTATACTCCTCGAAACTGCAAGCAATGACACAACCATGAGTATCAGTAGGAGAACCTTAGAAGCATAGCAGCAACTTCTTGACGAAGCTAATATTTGAGACAAGTACAGCAAGTTCAATTGAATCACGAGAGAATCAATAACGGAACAAAAACCCCGCCCAAAAGGTGCTAAAACAAACAATGGCACATACCCAGCAGGTGTCCCATCCTCTGCGGTTATTGCACGCTTTCGTTTTACTTTTCTTGGTAGTTTTCTTTGAACAGCTGCAAGATCTCCAAACTCCCCAAAGCTACGCTCTGTTTCCTTCCATTCCTCAAGCAAGATATTTCTCTCTTCTTTTTGCTCCGGTGCCGATGTTCGCAGGCTGTCATACGCCCTTTCAAACACCCCTAAATAACCACAAAATACAATGTTAAACATTGTTGCATGCCAATGAACAGAACGAACAAGATGAACAGGGACAGAGAAACCAGAAGCAAACGCAGGAATGTCTTGCCATATGTTCCCAATATCCTGAGAAGACTGCGCAAAATACAATAACCCAATAACCAACTTTCTTCATGCACCGAAGCGCCCACAAATTAGGAAAACCACACGCTGCATTACCTCTTGTTCTCTGCGCTCGGACTTCAGCCTGCTCAGCTGCCTTTCCCATATCAGGCTCCCGGCCTTCTTCCTCGGCAACCGCCTCCTCTTCCAATGGCACTGCAGCCTCAAACTTAGCATAACTAACCCAAACCTTCACGTGCTTTGTCCGTTCGAGAAGCCTCTCGTACAGTTCTCGCGTAAGATCATACTCCTTTTCCGATATTTCAAACTCAATGTAGCCCTACATCGTATGGAACAATATGTCAAAACTTCTGGACACTGACTTCCCACTACCAGGGCTCGTCACTGTAGTGAATTAAACAAGAAAAATACAAAACAACAATTCACAAGCACAAGAAAGATGCATCATTTTTGAAATCCATTTCTTAAGTCCACCAACCTTCCACAGCAACTCAGGCATGTCGAGAAGTGGTTGGCGGATAGCGATTTCAAAGATTGAGCGGCCCCTTTGCGTCTCTCCCAAGGACCTCTCCAATTCTGCATATTTGCTCCATGCATAGCAATTGGCTGGTGACCACTCCAGGTACTTCTCATAAAGTGTTCGACAACGGTTTATGTTGCCAAGCTGTAGCTCAATTTCTATGTATGTCTTGAAAACCTGAGCCAGTCAGGAAAAAGTCAGCTCAATCTCAAAGATGATACTTAAAACCCCTGGAAGGTGTCTTTAAAACCCCCCCACCAATAATAATCAAAGATATAGGAATGCAATCTGCCTTAACAGCAACCGTATCTCTCTAGAAAGGCTGAGAGCGTGTCAAACCATCATAAATCCGAAGTTCCTGTAAGAATAAGAAAACTAAAAACTAAAAAAACGAACAGATAAATACCTTGTCTTTGGGAGCCCTTCCAATAGCATTTCCCAAGATAGTTCGTGCAGCTTTGAGATCTTTCTGTCGAATCTCAAATTGAGCTGCCATTATCCAAATCTTTGCAAACGTAAACTTCGCATGCGGAATAATGCTCAAGCACGCCCTGGAAAATGGTCAACAAAAAAGCAGAGGTGGTGAGAACTTGTACAATTGAGGATGTTTTTTATCTGCAGAAAATTGAACGTAGTGAGAATTTGGCTTGGCCACCTGAGCAGATTCATTATTGATCAGGGTCGGCAGGTAGGTGTGTGAGGAGATAACTTACCTGAAAACATCCCTAGTCCTGTCATAATCTTCAGCTTCAAGCTCCTCGTAAAGAGCATAGTTAATCCTGATAACAAAATGACGGAGTCAGTGGACTGTCGGACCAATATCACATTTGCAAAAATAAGAAATAATGAACATTAATATAAATCAAGACATGGCCAAAGGAGAATCGTATGTTGCATTACTATCAACTAATGTAGACAAAGAAGAGTCAGGGTATTAGCAGTACCAAAGATAAATATAGCGTTGCCAGTATCGCTTTTGCTCTGCAGGTGGCACGTTGGCAATCGCTCTCTCATAAACTTCTCGAACCTTTTCCTTGTCACCGACACTTTCTTCCAAACGAGCATAATCGAACCACGAATCATAATTCAGTGGATTTTTCTTAACTTCCTCTTCATATTGGAAACGCCTTTTGCCAACGATCACGTTCTCAATACCTTCTCTGTCACCGTATTGCTTCTCAAATTGAACAAACTTTTGGTATAAGTTCTCAGCCTTGCCCTTTGGAATATGATCTAAAGCATACTTGTAAATCACTCTTGCACGCTCCAGCTCTTTGCATCTCTCTTCAAATTGAGCAAAATGAACAAAAAGATCCTCAGTCTGGCCATCTTCACCCAACTGCTCCATAGCGCGCTCGTAGCACCGTCTCGCTCTATCAACCTCTCCGCCCTTCATTTCGAATTTTGCATACCGAATCCACGCTTTGTCACCGGGGTGGCATTCCACGTACCTGTATCCAGACCCAATATTAAAATATGCATAAAACCGGCCCTGGGTAAACAGAAACCAACGACTACAAAAATCACTGAGGCAACCCTACATGCAAGTGCGCAGAATCCAGGCTAGACTAGCATAATACCCATGGACAAGAAAGACATTCGGTATTAGAAAGAACTCAAAAACCACCTACATTCTGGAAAAAACAAAGCAACTGTTGCTTCATAATCACTAAACACCTGAATGGTCGTGAGTTTCCAAAACAGGGCAAATTTTCAAGTAATGCATACCTGTCATATATCGACCTCGCCCTCTCAATCTCATTATACCGAAGCTCGAACTTAATGTACGCAGCCCAGCCATGATGATCGGGCTCCCAATTCATCCACCTCTCAAAAATCTGCCTCGCTCCAGCTATATTTCCTAACATCTCCTCCATATGAATATACTTGTACCAGAGCTGATCGATTCGAGGAAGCAGAGACACAGCCCGGTCCCACACATTCCTGGCATGATTGATAAACTTGTTCTTCATTTCCATCTCGCTGTACTTCAACCACAGCGTGGAATTCGTGTAATCCACCTCGATGGCGCGCTCCCAAATCGACCTCGCGCGGGGGAAGTCCCGCTGGCTCTCCTCCCATTGCGCATACTTCACCCACACACTCGTGTTCCATCGCACCCTCCGAATTAGGTCTTCGTACTCCTTGCGCTTCCGCAAACGATACTCCGCGAGCTCCTCCTGGTCAGTGATCTTCTGCTTCGGCGGCCGGATCTCCGCCTCCTGTCGCTCCCGCGCCTCCCTTAATATCTGCTCCGCAGTAATCTGCACCGGCGCAGGCGTCTTGTTCTTCACGCGCGTCGGTCGCGGCAGCTTCACCTCCGTCTCCTTCCGCGTCAGAAACCCCAGCGCCGGGTCCCCCTCCTTGTTATTCACCGGCTCATTATACTCCGTGAGCTCCATCTCGAAACCCCGCACGAAAACAACCCAAACCCCAAGCGCACCAAACCCTAACGAAAACCCTCGGAAAACAAAAACAGGGAGATCAATCACATATCGAAGAGAACTTGGCCTTGCGAGAGCGCCAAACCCTAATCTCCCGCCCAATCGCTTTGCATCAGCGACAATGAAGTTGAATGAACTATCTGTTGGTCTTGTCCTTAAAAAAAGTTTCTTTTAAATTGTACTTTTTTTTAATTTAAATTTTCTTTACTTTTTCTTTATTTTGTCTTTATTTTTATATTAAATTAAACAAAATTATATTAAAGTGAAAATTTCTTTTTTGAGCTTTACTTTGAATTTGATTTTTAAAATTACTTGTATTTTTTGTAAATGTCATGTCTTTTTAATTGTTGTTAATATATAAAGATTTACGTCTTTTCATCTCCATGCAAATGTGATCTCTGCTAAGGTAGATGGTGCTTAAACCGTGCACTTAAGGGATTTGAACAGCTTGAATCAAGCATAAATAATTGTAAAAATTTCACATACTTGCAAGAAAAAGACAATTCTTTAGGCAGTGTTCACATGAGTATATCAAACCACCTCAATTAATGAAAAATCTTCAAAGTGAATCAACAAAATCCCCCATAGACATGCCCTAATTCTACTATTGGCAGTCAAGACTCATGTGAGAACTGGCCATCGTGGTATACACATTCATTCAACCACTTTGTTTCCTACATGCAACTGTGATCTATCCAAATCCACCCACTTTGTTTCCTACATGCAACTGCAAGTGTATTCAACTTGTGAACACTACTAGGTTGGTTCTAAGTCTTGCAGTGCATGGTTTTTATGCTCAGACCACATGCACGGATTAAGGAGACACACGGATTTAGCACCGTCTACCTTATATCCGGCTAGTGCTTTTATATTCCTATCATTATTTAAATTATCCAATTTCTTTTTCTTAGTTTCTTTTATTTTGGTTTTTAAGCATCTATAAATTTTTAATACTCATTATGATCTCAAAACTATAGAAATTTACAATTCTACGTTTTTCCTTAGACATCACTTAGACAATGTAAAATGTTTTGGACATATAGATGTTTTTTGGTGTTTCTATTTGGAAGAAAAAAATTGTGAAAACATACATTCCAATGACAAATAAATAGAGAAGGCTTGCATAAAATTCATGTCCGAAAGTAATTTCAAAAAACAAAGATTTCAATTCATAGTTGCATCAAAGAAAGACAAATAAATTTTATTTGAAAGTTTATTTACAATTATACACAAGTCTTTCAAACTTCTTATGAGTGTATATGAAGACATCAACAATATTCAATCAAATTGTTGTTATGGCATAAAAAACATGTTTTATACGGCTAATGTAAAGTTGCCACCAAAGATATTACGAAAAACTTGAAGAATGTGACACAAAGTAGAGCATGTATCAAAAGAACAAAGTTCATTAATCTATGCCAAAGAAACATGTATACAATAACATATCACAATTTTATTGCCTTGTTGATTTTGTTGGTTTAAATATAATAAAATTTTAATTATTGAAATAGCACATGGTTGAAAATTGATGTAGTTTTCCACATGTGCAAAAATCTTATGTGCAATATGTGCAAATATTAACATTTATTTATCCTATAAAAGCTTTGGTAGCATATGTGCAAATATTAACATTTATTTATTCATTGAAATTAACAAATAAAATTATATAAAAATTATAATATTTTTAAATTTTTAAAATAACGTTATTTTTTATTGAAAATTAAAAATTTCATTGTCATATAAAAATATTTCAAATAAATTTAAGAAAATAAATAATAATTGGAGTATATTTTTTAAATTACAATCTTTTTATAGGTGCAACTAGTGATACTTATAATAATAAAGTAGTTATAGAACTAACTATATTGTTTTTCTTGGTCAATATATAATATTTTCAGGAAAACAAATCACATGAAATATCATGTTTTCATTAAAAAGTAGAAATTTCATTCATATATTATAAAATGGCTATCATAAAATGGCTAATCTTAGACTAGCTCGTCACTTTGGTTTTTATTTATTTTGAATTCAAAATTCAAAAAATTAAACTATTCTTTAAAGTACAAACAAAAAATAATTTGTAATTGCTAATTTTGACATTTTTTGACTCATTTAAGGACCTTATTGAATCAATTTAATAAGGGTGGAGTACTAAACTAAGGATAATCCTAATTAAAAATCAATTTCAATCTGTGCTTATAACAAATAAGTTTTAGCTAGTGTTACAAAATTGGCAATCTTCTCTCCACACGTTGCAGCTGACATGGCATCAAGAATGCACAATACATACAAGAACACAATAAATGGTCAAAAAGTGGAACGTTGCAGCTGACATGGCATCAAGAATGCACAATACATATAAGAACACAATAAATGGTCAAAAAGTTGATTAAGTAAGGTTGATGAGATCTAATGAAGTAGTTATATATGAATGAATATGAGTTATTGACAGTGCATTTAATGCTTAAGCGGGCAAGTAACTTTCTTGAGTCTAGACTATATCAACAAATCATCTAATTTTTTGGTTTTCATAGAATTGGAGGTTTGACAACATTTTGATTCTACTATTTTAATAAAATTTCTTTTAAAGGAAAAATGTGATGCATAGAAATACATAAAAATATACATTTGCATGTAATATGATGGAGAAGGAAGATTTCTTTGGATACATTAATATTTATAATGTTAAGTCTTGCTACGTTGTTTCTCTTATTAATTCATTGTGTATCTAACTAGATTTCAAAAAACTCAAATCTTTCATTTCAAAGTATTAAATGCATTGGATAAAGATATGTGCAACAATCTTTTTTTAGAAAATTATTTTTATAAAAAAATGATTTTTTTACAGTCTTGCAATAGTTTTTTAATATCCAAGTACAATTAAAAAATTGAAGTTTTTAATCTAAAAGATTTGTTGTCGACGATAGGCCAACACACAATTTAGTCACATCAAAGCAATATCAAATAAATAAAAACATAACAACATTAAATAAACCTCATTAAATGTCTGACATGTGAGTGTTAGCAATGGAGATTTCATCTAATACCCCTCTTTGAGCAAGAAGGAGATCTTAGAAACACAAAACACATGGAGTAGAAGCGATTTGAATAGCATTCATGTGTGCCACCACTAGAAATAATCATGTTCGACACTGCCTCAAACCAATATCCTTTGAAGGCTGATGTCTCCACATCCACAGTAGTGCTCAAAATGAAAGACACTGCCTTCAAGACACTGTTGCTGCAAACAAGAAAACGAGGCAAGGTGACCCGAAGAAAGTTGACTGGCTTGAGTACAAGCGATCCACTGCAAGGTGTTTCCTTCAGTATGCTTCCTCAATAATCCCGGGATTTGTCCGCCACCAACATACTGCTCGTTGGCAAGATAGCAGGTTCAAGAGCAATTTACAGAAATTGCAGCCAGGGGAAGTTTCTCACTCATTGACTTTGCCGAGAACTACTCTTTTAAAGGTCAAGATGAGATCCAGTCAATGCATTGGTATAATTTTAAGATAAAAATTCTTATACATTTCATGTACACCTTGAAGGTAGACTACAACCCATGTAATCCGAAGTCAAAGCGGGTGAAAACAGATTATTTTCACTACGTATCAGATGACTCAAAGCACAAATCTTTGTTTGTCCAACACTGCCTAAATCTCCACTGGATGGTGGGGAAAAACATCAAAAAGGTACAACGTGTGGTCAGATGGATGTGGGGCCTAGTTCAAGTGGGCTACCGCATGTGAAAAGAGCAGCTACGCCGCACAATAGGAAGCTTCATGGAGCAGGTGACGTGGTGAACTATCTAAAGTCTTCCATGAATCGGTTTGTGGAAATTGAACATGATCTTTTAGCAGCTTTATTACTACAGCTTCTTAGGTAGTTTGCTTTTCTAATAAACTTGCTAGTTTCTTTCGTTAGCAAATTTACTCATCATCATCAAGACTTAGGTAATTTATTTAATGTTTTTTGTGCGATTTACCTAATGATTCTTCAATATGAACTATATTGTTGCTTTATTTGATGTTGCTCTAATGTGCTTCACTTAATCTTAAAGGTCTTTGACACCAAATTGTGGATGCGACACTTATGGACATGCTAATATAAGATTCAAAAATTTAAGTATTTCATGAGATTTTACCATGCATATAATTTACCCATATCTTTCCAAATATTTTTTTGCCCCGCTCCTTTTCTAGGCTGGAAATTTCTTCACCCTATTTGGTGTAGAGGTTGCAATGGAGGCATTATTCCTTACACTTTTGAGATCTTGCAGGTCAATATCTATCGCTAGAAGCCACAAAATCCATTCCTCTAGGCATGTTTTAGTCGCTACGTCTATCAATTACTAGTGTATAAAGATGATCAGATTTTGGCAAGCTCTTTAAGATCAATTTTCAAGCACTCTTTCAACGACAATGGTCAAGAAGCATGAGACCAGCGCCCTAATTAAAGAAGAGGTCCTTGTTTCTCCAAACGTTTCTTTTCACAACCTAATCACAATGGTACAACTCTCACACTCTGAACCCCTTTTCTTAACCTTTCATTTAGAACCTTTTTCCTTGACATTTTTGATGACCTTATCCAACTTTGTTTTGATTGTCTTGAAGCATTGTTCAATTTGTTAAAGAAATTGAAGTTTTTGTGCAAAATATATGTATATGAATTTTGCAAGATTTTGTTCTAAAATTGGGCAAGCCACAACTACTTACAACATCGCATTTACCAGTCAAATAATCAATTTTGTAGTGGGGTTAGCAATTTCAAAATAATGGGTTTATTTTTTTAACATTCGTGCGTATTTATGAAAGTTTAGCAATTACAAAATATTTCATCCAAAATATTTTCATCCATAAGAAAGTTCAACTTTTACAATATTCATCCTTGTCCATAATTTAGACATGCTTCAATGCAGCCGCCCAAAAAACACTGTAATAATAAATGTAGATTTTTGTAACTGTTCAAGTTTGATTTTTTGGACATTTGTAAAGGAAAATCTCAAAAACATATACATTGTCTTGCAATTGAAGCAACTAGGTGGAAAAACGTCCGGAAATGGCTGTGTACAGGAGGTCTACCTGAAGGAATTGTAATCAATGAATCGCGGAAGGCGTTAGCGTCAGCTGAGGTGCTGGAAGTCTATGCGTATGTGGCGAGGCCAGTTGTTGACGGCCGTGCAGAGGAACTTAGAAGCTCGGCTACTTTAAAGTCTTAGCAAATACGGTGGAGAGGATGTCTTAGTGCAATATGCAACCAATTTGAGAGGATATGGTGCTCACAATATTATCATTCTAAGAAAGAATTTAGGGCTATTGGTGGAGGAGCGAAACAAAAATTATTGTTGGTGGATTTTCATAAAGATGGGAGATGAATAAAGTTGATTAAGTTGGGGTGTTGCTGAAAGTGTTGCTGAAACTAGTCTCTGCAACGACTAGAGCAGTTCCGCTCTAGTGTACCTAAAGCATGCGAATTAGCATCTTGCAATTTGTGTTGCATTGATGTGGTTTATTTAATAATGTGATCTATCTAATATTTCTCTAATGTGCTTTATTTAATGTTGTTCCATAAAGTGTATCCTATCATTTATGTTGTCTTGTGTAATTAAATTTAATGTTGATTTAATGTGATTAAATCATTGGCGCCTTTGCGACCACTACATAATCATTATGTTTGCAATTATAAATCTATATAATAAAAAAATCAAATCTAAACATCACTTTCTCAAGGTATTATTGCAAGTACATAATCATTTTTAAGTAATTAAGATTTTTAATGGAAAAATATAAATTTATACATCCATTCCACTATGGCATTTTTGTAATAATAAAGAACCAATAACCTCGAAGTCAATCACATTATAATAGCAATTTTTAAAATTTTAATCTTTCACGGTTCATTAAATATAAAGAATATTCTATAAATAAACATGAATTCACAATCAAGTGTATATATCATGAAAATTCTAGAAAAAGTTATGAAATTATTTTAATGTGCCAAAGTAATTCCATATTAATCATATTGTTTTTACATCCAAATTTTATATTTTATTAAAAAAAATGAAAAAGAAATATACATTTTATTATTTAAGATTCTCAAATATTTCTAAAGAAGTTATGAAGGTAACATAAGGGATATTTAGGTAATTCTGGACAAAAAAAAGTCCAGAATTCAAAAATGACCAATGCGAACTCAGCGGACCGCCGATGGATGGAGACCACAGATGAACAGTGTCATTGTACATGAATACCACAGAATATGGAATGCAAAACTAGACATCGAGATGTGCATGGGCGGAATTTGCCAGTGATGGATATATGAACCCGAAGATTGCGACATATAATGCAGAATAAGAGTTACAATGAATACTTTAAAGAATATCATGTTGATTCAAGTAATGAAATGTACAATACAGAGTCGGCGACCCGCCGATAATAGAACCAGTAAACTAACTAGTCCCGTAGCACTTTGAGTCCTGAAGTCCTACAACATTAAGTCTACACCCAGCACTATGTACCAAGTTCACGTAAATCCTATCACATTATAACCTACTCTGAAAACTATTTCCCTGAAAGCATAGCCGTAAGGTCAATGAGTAAATCATATATTTGAAGGCCGCACAAACGGGTCGACCAAGTCGGCGGGCAGCCGATGGAAGGTGTTCTGTTGGTCAGGAGGAGGGAAGAAGTGCAAATTGGAGGCGAAAAAGTCCGCCTAACTCAGTCCCAGCAAACTTCAGTCCAGTCCACTCGTGCACGTCCAAACTTTCTCGCAGCTTCAATTGCCCAGTGCACTTGCCCCGGCCTACACGCCTGCGCCATATACTCCGGTACAGATCCGAACTTGTGCAAGGGATAAACCAGAGGAAGGATATCTGTAGCAATGTTAGGTATAACGCCGTCATCGTTCGGAAAGTTTAGATGACCCTGAAAAGGCCAAGGAATGTAGCACATACAATTTGGTGTCCTCCTCAATGACCTCGGGTCAACATCCACAAATAGCACCTGATCTAGTTTGCAGACGTTTCTAGACTATACCTTGGAGCAAACTTGACCTAACGTCTTATAACTCCAGGGGAAATTCTCCCGGTCGATAAGGTCACTTCTGCTATACACGAAGGACAACCTCTCCATTACACCGGCCGGCAGAATATGTGTGAGTAAAGGCTTCAGTTCTCCCAAGGGCATCTTCGACCACAGACCAACATGGAAATGCAAGAAAAGCATGTCGAAAAGCTTCTTCAAACCTGGGCGCTTCACTACATTCCGATGCGTATCCCATGGCAAAGCCTCTATCCTGGGATCCACATAGCAGAGAAGGCCATTGACGCATAGGACAATACATTTCTTGACATGATGAGGTGGACCGTGAAGGCATTTGAAATAAAACGAGGAACCCTGAAGAATATGAAATGCAATCAGTGAAGGAAATCAAAGAACAGGACGAAGTATATGAAAGAAATGGACTACATTCAAAGTCGTCGATGCATTGAAGAAACCTCAAAGGTAAATGTGCAGCAAGTGAAATGTCATGCATGCATCTACAAAAAGAAGTACCGAATTGCAGCACTAGAAACAATTGTGTGGTGCAGGGAAGTTCAGAAAGGGAACAGTCTTAGCGTATTAAACTAAAGAGTGCAGAGTATCATATGTGATTTTTAAAACTAGTGGCGCCGATGATGTAGGCTCTAATCAGTCGGCTGCCCGCCGACGATGGAACTACCAGGGGCCTCCGGAGGACAAGGTAAATTCACAAACCAAGATCCAGGATCACCCGGGACGTCAAACCCGCATGCATGAGAAGGAATAACCTCCCTATACTTCTGGTATTCGCGAGATTCTGGAAAAAGACGTGGCTTCCCCACGCTAGAATTCCTCCTACAATACTCCTGGACATCCAATCCAGACTGCTTAAGTCCTGCAAGGAATGGTGTAACTACCCTAGTTAAATAGGGATTGGGGGTGGGCTGAGGTTCTTTGCACTCTGCAGAGTCCCAGAAAAAAGAATTAGGATGGACAGCGCTAAATGGATGATTAAGTACATTCCTATAAGGGCGGTCGTCTACCAGTAGGGTATTCTGGACAGTGGCACCTGATCGAGCCAGTAGCCTAGTGTCGCAGAAAAGTCTATCCAGACGCTTCAACAAGTACTCCCGTTTCCCATGCGGATTAGTCCTTGTTGAGATATCACACCAGAATCCTGGAAGGCGTCTGTAATTGCTCCTGAGCAAGGGATGAATGGCTAACAGCTTCTGGAAGTGACGATCGAGATTCTTTTCAGAAACCGTGGACCAAAAGACTACCTCGAAATTCGCCGTGCAGAACTCTAGAAATGAAAGAAGTCCTGGTCTAGCCCGGATATGAATTTTTGTCTTCAGGTCATCACCGATATACCCGTGGTGCTCCGCGATGAGCAACCCCTTAATGTCAAGGACAAGGTAGTATCGTTGGAGAGGTACCTCAATATTACGCGCAATAATATCAGTGCTGACACTGACGGAATCATCGCGCGGGGAACCGGTGCGCGGGATCGCGACGTTGGTCTCGACAAACGAGGTGGAAGCCATCGCACACCGGCCAGAGCTATGTGCAGCAGACAGCGTCGGCGGCCCGCCGAGTGGATAGTCGTACTCGTCCTCCCCATCACTTTCATTCTCGGCTTCCGCTCCCGGAGACTCTTCTCTGAGAGCATCACCATCAGGAGATGTTGGGTACTCCTCCAAGAGCATACTAAGAAGGGAAGGTCCCTGGTGCACTTTAATTTCAGCGTCATCCTCCAGTGACTCCTGAAAAATGAAGGACAAATTCCAAGAAAATTCCGGTGATCAATCGCATGCTCACAATTCATACTTGCTCTAGTGTACAAATGGAGACACAATAAGACACCCACGACAGAATACACAGTCTCGACACTGAGTTCCGTTCTCATATATTTAAAAGGAGGAAAACTTTATTTACTGTAAAAGTCTAAATACATGAAGATCCCATCGGCTGTCAGCCGACTGAATCATGTGCATGCTCTCTAAAACAGTTTCTACATCTACTATGTTCTCTTTCGTTTAGGGCAATCAATGTGTGGAGAGAAGAGACTATAAGCTTCATCCCCCGGAAACAGACGACGCTGACCGAATTCGGAATGTTTCTGGCAGTACTCGGGCACGGGGAGTTTGGATTCTTTCAAACTGGTAAGCCAAGGAATCAATTCTCCAAGCAGATAATTCCTCTTACTTTCCGACTCCTTCGACTCGAAGGTATATGGTGTAGGGTGCACAGCGTTCCAAGGAGTGTTTGCCACATTCTTATAAGGGGAATCATCAACCAAGAGAGTGTTAATTGAAGACGCCCCCGTCCCCTTCAGCCCGTCATCGAGGTCAAAGAGGGTCTGGAGTCTCTTCAAATAAAACTCCCTACTAGCCTTATGTACGCAAGTCTCGCAGAAACTCTGGTCGAACTTGTAGCGCACTTCGGCATCTAGACGAGGACAGCGCTGCTGCAACGCTTTCCACAGAATCTGAAACCTCTTTTCCTGAACGCAGCTCCAGAAGACCACCTCGAAATTGTCCAGGCAGAACTCTAGGAACCTCTCTAAACCCGGTCTAAGCTTAGTATTCCACCTAGTACCCTGCTTCGTCTGGACTAATAGCAGGCCGTTAATATCCAGAACAAGAAAGTACTTCAGCACTGGATCGTGTACCTGAGTACCAGCCTGTTCCGGGGCTATGTGAAGTGGATTCAGAGGTGGAGGTCCCTGCTCCAGAACTGCACTGGGTCTATCTTCGTGAAGTTTTCCATGGACTTCCTTGTCCGCGGACTCTGGAGTGACAGAAAACGAAGCAGAGGACAAACGTGACGGTTAGGATGACGGTCGGCGGACAGCCGACTTGCAAGCAACATTATTTGAAAAAAGGGAAAGCGTACAACTTGGCATTTACCGAAAATTTATTCATACTTGGCAGTACAAACATCTAACACAATCCTAGAGCCCGATCACTACACTAAATTATCAATGCAGGCATTTAAAAGATGGACTGGGCCACCGCCTGATTCACTGACCTCCACCTTTGTGCTTCTTCGGCCTAGGCTCCCGTTTGGATGCCCGCACAGGTGACAGAACGTCCTGTGGAGCGTCCACATTTTTGGGACTCATGTGCTCTTCCCCAGATGTGCCCTTCTTGGAGGAAGTCTTCTTCGAAGCAGCCTTCCGTTTGCCCTTCCCAGAGGACTCCTCCCCTTCCTGAACCCCTGAGGAATCACGGGATAAGTTACCCACAAGAGAGGAATCCTGCGCAGTACCATCGGTCTTACTTCTCTTCATTGATCGTGTATACACCAGAGGGTTCTCATCCGGGCCAATCATCCGAGTTGCGCCCTTCACACCTTGAGTGACGAATGCGATTGACTTCCCTGTCAACTTGGTCTTGGCAGAGGGGTTAGATGAGGTTTGCTCGTCTGCCGTCGGCTGCCCGCCGACGGCAGCAGGAGGAACATGCCCTTCAATGCTCACTGCAGGCTCCTGGGTTGGCTTCTGGACACGGCGAACCACTTCATCGTCAGGCCTCGATGCTAGAGGAACCTGCATCTTCTTTGGACGCCCCGCCTGGTCTAAATCAAGTTCTGGCTCGGCGGGAGGAGTCCCCTGCTCTTGAAATGTAGGAGAAATAATATCGAAGCTCAGGGAGTCAGTTCCGGTCTCCCGTAGAACTTGCGACAGCGGTGGGTTCACGTAACGAGGATTCGATTCTTCCAGTGGTAATTCGTCGGGTTCTGGTTCATAGTCTAATTCCTCCGTGTCTTGCTCCTCTACCTCTGCATCTCCACTTGGAATGCGAGCCTCAGCTTGGTCGTCCTCGTTTCTTGGCTGTTCCTCAGCATCTCCAGCTTCATCTTCAACGTCTGGGTCGGGTACATCTGGTGGCTCCTCGTCGACATCGTCGTCGGAGTCCAGAAAACTCTGTGAGCGAACCCCCGCAGTCTTCCCCGAACCCATACATCCACCCTTCCCGACCAAATGGGCCTCCTCCGCATTCACACCCAAGTCGGCAGCCGTGAGAGAGCCAATCCTGCCTCTAGCAGAGGCGGGGACAGACGGCCCGGCCCCAGACTGCGTGGTCTGAACTGGAGCTTGGACGGGCACGTTATAGACGCCAGGAATGAACGTCATATTCCGAACCCGACAGTGCGCTTCGTATCTCTCTTCCTCGGTACGCACGATCTCAATTACAGTCAAATGGTTTTTCTGCAGCAGAACAAGACGAAACGGTTAAGGACATCTTCTGCCCAAGAAACCCGAAGGATTCAATCAGCGTCGGCTGCCAGCCGACGATCGGTGAGCAAACAGCGAAGGCACCAGAAGAGACTGCAGTAACTTACCAGAGCGAGGGCCGTGACGTTCCCCCCTCCCCAGCAATTGATCACCCGAACGTCCTCAATCTGCATCGCTTTCTCCAGAAGAGATTGGAGGAAAGAGAAACTAGCGTGGCAGTGACCATTTGACCAATCCTCCCCAAGATGATCTTCTCCTTCGTCCACATAGGGAGGAAGCGGACGTTTCAAACCAGTGAAGTCTGAGAAGGTATTCCATGCATCCCCGGGCGTTGTTCTTGGATACATAACAGAGACATGAACCTTGGGTCTAGAGTCAATGAGAGAACTCCTTTGAAACCCGGCGGAACTATCAGGGAAGTAGTGCATAGTATGAACCGTCCACGAATTACTCGTCAGCCTTGACACGCCTTGAAGAGTGTGATTACACTCAGCATCGAGTAGCCACAAGGATGGGGTGACAAGCTTATTCACCTTAATTGTATCTACCTCCCCATCCAGAATGACCTCCTCCTCCACCTCACGGTGAATCCTGTCAGCGACAGTTATAACGTGTTGTTGTCGCATGTTAGGCATCTCCTTTCCCGCTGGATCGTAGCCAAAGACCACGAACATCTCATACTGCGCCTTGTTGAAGGAGAATGCTCCGCGAACGTCAAGAGCTGTGCACACTTCACCCAGGTCCTCTGCAATCCGAACATCGAACTGTACAGACGACTGCGAAGACTGGTCCACATCCGACTTACAGTATTTTTGCACAATGTCTTTGAAGAATTCTGGAGTTGGCCCTTGCAACGGCGTGAGCGGATGATTCCGTCCCTTAAGCCACTCCTTCCCCTCAGGACTATCTTCCAAGTCAGCCCGAATATTACTAACCATTGTATCATTGAACCCCTTCTCGACTTCAAGGGAATTCCAGTCATCCATGGTCCACTCAATCTGCTTCCCAGTCCCTGGTTTCCTCAGTGCAAAGCCCCTGTAAATACACATGAGCTCGTTCCGGACAATATACTCGAATTTCACACGCTTACACCAATTCTCCACTGATGTTCCATCCCGTTGAACCACCTCTTTCCCAGTGACCTTGACGTACACTTTAAGGTCCAGAATTTCCTTGGCCAACCTCTTGCATTCGTGGTCCCGAAGCCCGATCACGTACTGCATGTCGTTGAATGTTATGTCCCGGCGGGCTGGCTTTGGGGGAAATCCTGGTTTCAGACCGTCCTCCCCGATGATCCTCCCCTCCTCCCAGGCGTCGAACACCAGTTGCCACTCGTTGTATGTTTCATCAGAAACGAAGACTAAGGGCAGCTTCAAGGTTTGGGACGTAGGGGTCTTTCCGAGAATCGGACTGAGGTACTCCTTGCAGAACTCCTGCAAGGAAGAAAAAAATGACATTGATAAAAAAATCCCACTTCGGCAATACGGAGAACCACTTGAGCGTCGGCTGTCCGCCGACGACTTTGAACTACTTGGAAACAACAGGAAAAGAGGAAGATGTGAATTACCTTCCATGCGCTGTAGTCATCTTTCTTGTCGATCCTCCCCCGCTCGATCCATTTGGCGCGCATCTTCGCCAGCTGGGACCTGAAACTTACTTCGGCGACTTTATCCTTCACCTCGATGTTTAATGCGTTAGAGACCTTTATGAGGGTATCCTTGTCATCAGAATATACAGGAATGATATCGTGGTTAAGGTAATACTGCCGCATAGGAGAGTCCAGTGGTTCCTTCTCTCCCAGTTCTCGACAAGCCTCAAACGTGTGCTGGCCCCCAATTATGTACCAGTGGATGCCCTCATCTTCATACCAAGGTACCTCCTTCTGTGTGCCGTCATCCTGTCTAAGTGAATACTTGATATTTAGGCCCATCCAAGGTCGAAGAAGTCCTTCCAATCCTTTGAGCTTAACAATCTCGCCCGTCACTGGATCCTTTACTCTGGGGTCACCACTCATAGGAAGGCAGTACAGCTCGGGCTTCTTCCGGATTGCTCCAAGTCCTTTGTAGAAAAGACTTATCTGATCCTGCCTCTTCCTGAATATCGCTCTGTACTTGAATTCGTCGGGAGCTATGTGTATACTGTTATATGGAATCTGACAAGGAAGGGCACGTTGCCCGTTGGGGAAGCAGTGCCCAAGTCCCTCCTCCAACGTCTGGTACATGGCAAGGACGTCGGTGTCCTTTGTTTTGGAAGTGAGATTGTTTGCGAGCATGAGAGCTTCCGCCACGGTCTGCTTCTTCTCTTCCTTCTTCCCACCTTTCTTCTTCGCACCCTCGCCCTCAGCAGCCGCTGCCTTTCCCTTCTTCCTTCTCGATGACTCCCCTGTCGTCTGTGTCTCTCCGGTCTCGGGGGTGACTGTACCAGTGCCCGCTTCTACAGCAGACTTGCGGCCGCCTCTTTTCTTTGCTGCAGGCTTAACCAAGTTCTTCGTCCTCTCTACCATCACTTTGTCCCCGAGCGTATCAATCACGTCGAGTATCTGTTCAACAACTATACTCTCACCCCTGCCCCAAGTAGCCGCATCCTGTACTTCTTTAGAGCACAAGTCGTCCATGCACTTCTCAACCGGAATTTCAACCGCGAAGCAGTCCACTGGTTGACCCTCCGCGACAGGGACCGATGCAAACACCAAGAACACGTTGTCGTCATCGTCGCATTCCCTGGAACCAATAATCTCAAATCTTGGTCCACCTGCCATTTGCTTCTGACCTATTTTGGTCACGAAGCCCAGCGACATGGGAGTGTCACGCCAGGTGATGCCCCACTCCGTTATCTTCGAATCAGCGAGGAATGTCACCCTCGGTTTCAAGCCCCGTGCGAGTATTTCTACTTTAGGATCAACAACCTTGTCACAGAGCCAACGTAACCCATTCGGTTTTGCGGTGGAGTCGACCTTCGCCCTGCAAAATTAGAATCACAAGATTAGACCATCAGATTTTCACTCCATCGGCGGACAGCCGACGGGGGGAATAACCCATGTGAGAAAATAGAAAAATGAAGGACTCAGAAAGGGGTGGCGTCGGCGGTCAGCCGACGGAGGAACAACCCCATGCGCCAGAACACAAAACATGAAGGGCAAAAGAAGGGGTCACGGCGTCGGCGGACAGCCGACGGGAGGGACAAACTCATGCAAGAAAACAGAAACACGAAGGACAAAAGCAGGGGTGGCGTCGGCGGACAGCCGACGGGAGGAACAAACTCATGCGAAAAGCAGAAACATGAAGGACAAAAGAAGGGGTGGCGTCGGCGGACAGCCGACGGGAGGGACAAACCCAGGCGAGAAATTGAAAACTTGAAGGACTCAAGAAGGGGAAAGTCGGCGGACAGCCGACGGGGGGGACAAACCCAGGCGAGAAATTGAAAACTTGAAGGACTCAAGAAGGGGAGCGTCGGCGGACAGCCGACTGGACAACTTACCCACTCTCGGAGGCTGCCATGTCGTCGGCGGATGGCCTTTCACCGTCGGCGGATGATCCACGAACAGCAGCCGACGCGCGCAGGCGAAGGAGCCGACGCCCTCAACCCTAGCAGCCGACGCAGAAAAACCTAGCAGCCGACGCGACCTCTGCGGAGCGCTGAGAAGAGGACAAAAGAGAGCTGAGAAAGAGAAGGCTGGAAATGAGGAGGAAATGTCGGGAGTGGCGGGTGTATACCCTGCAGACCCCCACCTCCCGAGACTGAATCGTCACGCCCGATGGGTCATGACGTATGGCTATGTACATACCATCCATGCATGGATGGTCATCCCTAACATCCATCCCATCACGCCACGTAGGATGATGATGGGACGTCTTTAGACTTTTTTTCAATCCGTCACCCAGTCATGATGGCCTGCGCATGTGATATGACAGCTGCTCCAATCGCCACGTTCAAATTCGTAATAATGAACCAACATTGTTCTGTGACGGCGGGGGCATCTCGCCGCCATGATGGGATCTTGATCTGTCCAAGGCGCGCAAAATTGAATTCGATTCTGGCGCCAATTTGTACTCCTGGGAATTCATAACTAACCCCCCGTCAGATGCGCATACTTCATTCTATTTCTGTCATTGCACTTTCGATTCCCTCTGAGAGTGCTCCTGACGCACACGTTTCCTGAGAGGACCGTTTTTATTCCCGCATGTGCTTAACTGTCCCGCACCTTCTGTTGCCGTTTCTGTTCTCTTCGTCTATCGTTTCTAATTGGACGGTTGAGAGGAGTCTCTGATTGGACAGGTTAGGGACATCATACTGCTTCTCGACTCAGGTCCCCTGCAATTTCTGTCGGCGGACGTGTCCGTCATCGTCGGCGGATGCTATTTCTGTGCACACTCCGAGCCGTAGGATCCGCGTCGGCTGCCCGCCGAGTCGTCTTCGTTGTCGGCGGATACATTTTACTCCGTCGGCGGGGACACTTCCCGTCGACCCTGTCGGCTGTCCGCCGACGAGGTCTTCATCTCTTATCCAATGGAAGTAGAGCCGATCCAGACGTTTCTAAGGAATGGCCGATCAGGGCGGTGGAAGGTTAAAAAGGGCGTTGTCGTGGCCCTTACTCATTCTGGGCTCTATTATGCAGGCAGGGCAGTGATCCAACGTGTTGTAGAATTTGATCCTATAGTGGTGGTGGTAAAAGTGATTGAGGTTTCAGACAGCATGGAAATGAATATACCATTTCCGGATGAGGGTGCGAAGTCCTTGAGCAACTGCTTAGGACAAATGATATTGTGGGAGGCGGCTGACCTCAGGCCTTTCGGAGAGGTGGAAGACGATGACATCAAGGCCGTCGGCTGCCCGCCGACGGATGTTGAAGACGATGTCAAGCCCGTTCAAGAATTCCTGGACCTCGCAGAGCAGATGGAAGTTGCGCTCCTCGAGGAATCCGGAGGCTCAAAGCGTTGTGTTGCCGCTGGAGTCATTATGGAGTGCTCTCCTAAAGGAACGTGGGAGGGGTTCTTGATTCCTCACAGCTTCTTTCTAATAGTGAGAGTGTCGTCCGTCAATCCAGAATTCTCTGAAACACCTGCTTTCTGCGAGTTACCGGATGTGTTAACGATCGAGTGTGCTGTGGGGCGATTGGTACTTTGGAGTGGATACAAGGTCTGTCCACTTGTGAACGGCGCGTTGGCAGGCACATGTCCCGTCGGCTGCCCGCCGACGGAGCCTCACTTGGGGAACGAAGATGAAGAAATTGATGAAAGCAACTCCGCTCCGTCTGAGCAGGATCTGGGGACTAGGTCTCCAATGAATATCAGCAGTGACGACGATGTGTCTAATCAAGGGGAATCCGACGTAGAAACAGATGATCATTGTTGGGGTCCGGATTCCGGGACCTCGGGTATTCCTTCACTCCAGATGCTTCTTATCCTGACCGCCACCTCTGGAGAAATCGGTATGTCGAACTTCTTAATGATGATCTATCAGTCCGTGGTAGAGCAATGATTCAAGTATGTTTACCGGACGAGGCATGTGATGATGAAGTCCTAGGGGATACAGAGGTTGGGGTTCTCTTCGTCTCTGAAGACGATCATCTGCAGATGACAACTCTCAGATGGCGTCTGACTCACGCTCGGTTAGAAGGGGGTCACCTCCTCTCTGATATAATTACTTACTGCTCCGAGAATTTAGCAGACGCCGACGCGGACGATGGTCTGGATGGTGTCCCTAAGAATGCCTATCGATCGGTGCGGAGGAAAGTCCGCGAAAAAGATGACGTCTCTTCCACTAAGCTTCGTCGAATGGTTGTCCCTGCTGAATGCCGCTTAGTGAGCTCAAAGCGCTGTTGCAAGGACCGATGTTGCCAGACTTTTAGATGGGAAGATACTGTGAGTATTCGGCGTAAATTTTACGCAACAACATTCCAGTCGAGGCGAGAGATGTCCTTCGCTATGCAAGGGCACTTACATACTGTACCCGGCAAGCGGAAGCTCTATGTTACTCTTGCGAACGTTGACGTATGTGAAGTGGCGTGGTATATCATTCACGGAGTATCGAAATCCGCGTACTACAGCTACAAGGCTGCGGCCCGAAGTGGTCGTGTCAGTGGGAGTCACGGAAATTCCGGTGTACATCGCCCCCAGATTCACACAATCCAGGCCCGCGCGACGTTGACCACTATCGTTAATGAGAATGCCGACCAAATGCCCAATGAGTTTCGGATGATTGGCAAGAAGAGAGTGGCCGCGCTCAAAGTACTCCCGTCTGCGATGAACTGGAACCACATGCGCGAAATGGCCAACGCCGTAAGTTCCTCCTCATCTTCTTTCACTTTGGATAGTTTACTGAATTGTAGTGATTACTATCGTCGGCTGCCCGCCGACTGGATGACGAACTTCCCAACTGATCGACCTCACTCTGTGCTATTCAGGTCAATGAGCAGTGCAACGCGAAGCTGATTTCGCAGTCCTCCGTTAGTCGCATGAGGAAGGAGTACTTCCGCAACGTTGAGGTCAAGGCCGTAGGAAGTAATTTCTCCAAGTGCACTGAGTGTGACTTCCTCGTTGAACTCATTGCCAAGTATCCTAGAGGGTCGGACGAGTGGCAGAGCTTGACAGAGGATAGGACCAGGCATTTGAACTATCAGCGAGCTTGTCGCAACATTTATTACGGATGGACAACCCAATCTATACAGAGTCCTACTGAGTTCCTATGCATCATACATGATAAGATGGACACATCGAAAACAGCGATCCCCCGGATGCAACGTATCACGAAGGCTACGGCAGGGCTCGGTCAAATTCCGATTTCCTGTACTGGAATGCTGACTCACGGTCACGGAGATGGCGCCTACGCACACTATGCAACTGCCCTGTGGCCAGGAGACCCAAATTTCACAATCTCCTCGTTGTGCAGGGTATTCCGTGCCTTGGAGAGACTACCTGTCCGGGAGTCAAAAGCACTCTTCGAGGCACCGCCACAGAATGAATTCTTTGCAGCGCTAATGCATGGATCGTCACGTTGCATCCCCTCAATTCCCCCTTCTAGAGATGAGCCACTCACTCCACCTCTGCCTGGTAGGCCTGCTGTTCCTTTGCCGAAGAAGTTGTATCTGCAGCTTGACAATTCTGCGAAGGACAACAAGAACCGGTTTCTCCTAGCATTCTGCTCGTTGCTGACGGCGAGGCGAATATTCAAGGAAGTTACAGTTGGTTTCCTGATTGTGGGACACACACATGAGGACATCGACGCCCACTTCAGTCACCTATCGAAACTCATTAAGCGAAAGAACACATACTGCCTTGCAGACCTTATGAAGGCATTCATGGATTCTCAGAAGACAGTTGCCTTTATTCCAGAGGTTGTTCAGGAAGTGGCAGACTTCAAAAGTTATGTTGCTGATTTTCATCACGACGGAGGTAATGCGATAGAAGGTCACAGTGAAATGCATCTTTTTAAGTTCTATGTGGTGGAGGATGGGGAGGATGCGGGGTGGCCCGTAATGAGGTACAAGAAGCGTGCAACTGATCCGTCATGGCTTCCACCTGGCAAACCCGTGAAAATGTGGAGGGCAGACAAAGAGGGTAAACCACGTTTGCCCGTCGGTGATCCCAAACCGGTTCCTCATAAGCACTTATGGGGTAGTGTTGAAGTCGATGAGGGCAAGAAGAACGCGGATAAAGAGGTGGCAAGGGCAGCGGAGTGTTCAGAGAAGAGAAATTTCATTAAAAGTGGATTATCTAAGTACATTGAGTACTGGAGAACTGGCATGGCTCGGGATAAGAAATACGCACAAGACATGTTACCATATGTACTGTATTGGGAACGAATTTTAAAGGAGGTCAACGAGCCACTGCCCCCCAATTCCGCCACCTTACAGGAAGGATTCTGGCCTATCTCAGACTGGAAGCGGGACCACGTCACCACATTCGATGCACAGGACGAATATATACCGGATCCGGATATTCGTCCCGGTGACGAGGATGAGGTGGAGCCCTATCCTTTCTGTGGTCCGAAAAACTCTAGGCCGAAGTCTGTGTTTAACCCATATCGTGACGTTTTACGTGGCGATTGGGTTTTCTGTCGTCCGTGTAAGGAAGACCACCTACCCATTTGGATGGGTAGGGCGATAGAGCCTGTTATTACAGAGCCTGGTCCTAATTACGGTAAGTTCAAGGTTGAATGGTGGACTCCGATGAAGGGCAAGAAGGAAGGTAAGAAGAAGGTTGCGAGAGAGTGCTGGACAAGACGGTGGGAAAGGGAGTTGACTCTTGCGGAGTGGGTGGAGTGTAAATCCGTTGTATACACTCATAGGACCAAGAAAACTACGCATGAGGGGCCCCCAAAGTCCCATCTAATACCCGAAGATGTTGTGATTGCTGCCATGGCAAACTTCGAATCGCATGGAATCTCGATGAACTGGAATGACGAGGAGGAAGACTAGTCGGCTGCCCGCCGACGATTGTGATCTTAGCTCTAGAAGATGTAGCTAGTGATGGTTTCCTCTGTAAACGTTATAGTTGAATATTGTAAACACTGTGATTCCCTCGAATAAGAATTGTATTCTACCATTGACCCAATACTAGTCATGTATTACACTTTGTCTTCTATTTGTTGTTCTGATACCTTACTTTTCTTTCTTCGGTGGTCGTCGGCTGTCCGCCGATGCCTCTAACCATGTTAGATAAGCATCATGATCGGTGACTTTGTGAGGCTGGTCTATATTGTAGGGCCTGTGATTTTTACGGTGGACACTGTTACTCTAGTCGGCTGCCCGCCGACGCTTTCAACAACATTGGTAGAACCACTATGCGCTTTGAGAAACTGGGAAAAAATATTTATCCATTTCATTATATTCTTATCGGAGTACAACGGTAGTGTTCCGCCCTTTACATGTTACTTTGTATTGTGTATACATCAGAGATGCCACTACTCCTAAAGCCTCAGTAACAAATACTAACCATGAATTCTACAACTATCCGAGTGTGTGAAGCAGCTCTATTGAAAACGAGCTGGACAGTTCTAACACACAGTAATTCACCCTAAAGCCAAAAAACCAAAAAGCTGCAGATGGTCGCCAACGCCATGAAGCGATCAGTCCTTCGCAGTGGACTTGGCTCGGACAGCACTACACCCAGTATCGACGGATGGATGCACGGATCCAAACGACGAATACGTGGACTGCGGGCTTGCGTTCCCTCCGCACCACTGATCTTGGCCAGAGCACCGACTTCCAGCACCCTCCAAGTTGTCGTATGCTTCGCCAACAATGCGGAGCCACCCTGCCGTTGACATGGTCTGCGTTGACACCTCCCCTGTGTGGCTGAAGTGAATGCTGCCAACACTCTCGGACTCCTCAGACTCCTCGGACTCCTCGAATGTCAGTGGGAAGGCGATGCCGGAAGCGTCAGCGATCTCCATCAACTCTATGGTGTGAGCAATACTCCAAAACCACACCGCACCTGGCTGCAGAAGGCGTGTGATGTATCTGAACGGAGGAATCGCTGTGTTGCGAGAACGGGCGACCACCGCCCTATACCATGGCCAGAGCTCCTCGAGGTCAGCCGGTGACTCCTGATAACCTAGTGGTCTCACATTGCTACCACGCCTCACCATAACGACAAAATATTGGACAATATGCGACTAACTTCTACAGTATGCGACCTGCTTCTACAGTATGCGACCTTCTTCTACAGTGGACAGCCGACAAGTTCGTCTAGTAAACTGGTAAACGTTCTAGTAATCCACTTCTCTAGGGTTTTCTGGACGACTAATTGCCAACGTCGACCTAGTCTAGTAGCCCCTACTCCCCTTCTCGGCTGGTAGCCGACTAGGACTAGCCTACTCATCATTTGCATTATTAGGACTAGGACTTATTTACTCATCATTAGGACTAGTAGCCCCTACTCTCCTACTCGGCTGGTAGCCGACTAGGACTAGCTTACTCATCATTTGCATCATTAGGACTAGGACTTATTTACTCATCATTAGGACTAGTAGCCCCTACTCTCCTACTCGGCTGATAGCCGACTAGGACTAGCTTACTCATCATTTTTATCACTAGGACTAGGACTTATTTCTTCATCACCTTTATATGTATTTCAGATTCCAGAGGTCGGTTCAGTGAGGAAGAGGTTGGCTCTCCTAGTCGGCGGCCAGCCGACTACAAAGGACTTCTATTCGTTGTGACCGTGAATACTGTTCATTCTAAACGACGACTCCGGAGTCCTCACAGACGGACACCCCAATGTGAGATGCCTGGCAGTCGTGTCCACTCAGCGGGTCGCCGACGATCTTCCCTTCACCCGCTTCACTTCACAGATCCACATTTTGCAGAGCAAGTATTTCCTTTTATTAGAACAGATAGATTTCTAAGGATAGGGTTTCTAGGGTTTAGGGTTTCTAGGGTTTAGGGTTCTCAGTCAGCCACTGGCCGAGAGATTCGGCCATGACAGTGGGACTGGGATGTGTTCTATTCAACATTATAATAAATTCACTCAAATGATTTTATCCCTTGTAAACGGAATGCATTTTTTCATAAATATTTGACATCTTTGTCTTTAAATTTGAGGGATAACACATGAATTGGACGTCTACTGATGATGCAAAGTAGTCCATAATTGAGCGTTTTGTCCATAATTACTTAAATACCCCTTACATGTATATATCTCTCTTTAGATTTTGCAATTTTTTTTAAAATAAAAAAATATGAATCTCTTAAGAAAATCAACATCATATCCACGTCCATCTCTATCCGGAAGGGGCAAGGTAGGGATACGGCATTCTCGAGGAGCAGTTACTAGGATAGACTTTGTAATTGCTAATAAATTGCAGAGTGAAAGTACTTTGAAACAAAAGCAAGCCTACCCAATTTCTCATACAAAAGCATATATGATGTTAATCATGTAAAAAGATTCGTACAAGATAATTTGGAGAATTTAAAGTGATGCATGAAAAATCATTCAGGTAATAAAAAAGGTTACATCTATTGAGAAGGTACATGAATTTAATTTCTTGTGCGACTTATTGTAAAATTGTCACTTATAGACAAACTTGATTTATTTTTCTAGTATAGATTTAATTAATGATCCTTTAATGCTAATTATTTCATGTTATTTGGTAAACAAATCAATATTGAATATTACTAAGTTTATTACTTTGAAGATTGCTTATGGATAAGTTGAGATTCTCCAATTATGATCTATGTGTTTTATAACACAATCTATTCATGACGCATTGGTATATATCTTTACAAAATGCATGTTCTAAATACATTCATGGTTTCTTTTTCAAGATTTGGAAATCTTTAAATAATTACAAATTGATTTTGATTACTAATTTTAAAAATGTACTAATCTAACTTGAAATTAATAAAGTCAATGCAAAAATATATTGGCATTTTATGAAATTTCTACATATTTAAGTGTTTTGTTTCACAAATTGTTCGTGTTGACACACATTCATTTTTCTCTCCTTAAATCAATTTCTTTTTAAATTTAAATAACAAATTAAAAAAAATCCACTCATGATAATCACATGATGCCCCTATGATTTATAAATTTAAGCTTCAGAGAGTTTTATTTTTACAAATATGGCGCTTTTTCATAAAAAATATTATTTTAACTTCTTAAGATTGTTATTTAATTAGAAAAGTTTTTTTGTATTTTAGAAAAAACTGATATGGTTGTTAAAAATGATAATTATTCGATCCGTTGATGAATTGTAATGGTAATTTGGGAAGTTTGTAGAAAAGTGAGCATCTACTCCATTACGAAGAATTTAATGTGGGTGGTAACTATTTTTTTTATGTATATGCAAAAGTCATTTCTATTTTGTCTGATTACTATGCAGATTGTGAGCATGAAACTTTGAAATTAAATGCTTTGAAGGAAAAAACAAAGTGAGTTTTTTGAAATGTGATGAATGAAGGGAATAACTTGGAAAATGATTCTACATTACTTTCTCTATCTTTTCCCATTTCACATGCCATTGAACACCGTGTATATGAAAACTCTTTGCCATCTTTTTGCTTCTGATAATTTGCCAAGAAATGAGAAAAAACGCCTTGAATTTTTATAATAAATACTTGGAATAAGAATTTACCAAAGTATGACATTTAAATATATTTTAAGTTTTTGGATTTATTGTGAGTTTGAAGTTTCTTTTAATGTTATTTTAATATTATCTTTAATCTATATCTTATATTTTTGTATTTATTTTTGTGATTGGAATATTTATCAAGGTGGATATGACATGAACCTTATGTTTTATGTATTGTAGGACTTTAGAATGTGGAACTTTTGAGAAAATTGAAACAATAAATGAATAAACAAAAACTTATCATACATATAAGTTATTTAATCATACATACGCAACCTTTTGAATGATGAAGTAGAATATATGTTCTAAAATAGAATGTGTTTTTGAACTTCGAATCTTATGATCTTGCAATTGATTTTGTTTTTCACTCTAAAAATTTATATGCAAGAAAAAAGAAAGGAAACAATTGTTATGCATCAAAACTTCTTATTCTTAATAACAATGACAATGCTAATGGATTTACATAGGATATGAGGATGATATTAATGATCAATGAGTCCATTAGATAGTTGCAAATGAAAATGAGGATAACAGAAACAATTATTCTCATGGATTTTTTTTTATTGCATTTGAAAGCACATATATTGACTAATTGTTTCAGTTTTTGAAACTTTTCTTGGCTATTTTGAAGTAGTATCACAAGATTGTAAAACTTTTTATCACTATTTTTCGTTTTTAATGTAGACTGGAGAGAGAGTTTACAAATAAGGTATTTGAGTATATTATTTTATCTTTATTGACCATTGGAGATTGAAATCTTTACTACATACAAGTTGTATTGAATTGGAGATTGAAATCTTTATTACATACAAGTTGTATTGAATTGGAGACTGAAATCTTTACTACATACAAGTTGTATTGAATGACAATCTAGTTTTTTCAATTAACTTTGTCTAGAGTATAATAGGCATTGTAAACCATTTTATATATTTGTTGCTTGTTGGTTGGATTTATTTATTTATATTTATTTTATTCAATAAACTAAAGTAGTAAAAAGTTTATTTCTTAAACATTCTTCATAGATATTGCCATAAACAACCTCTCATGTACTCAATTTTCTTTTATTTAATTTTCAAAATTGACTATTTAAAAGACCTTTCAACATTAACTTAGATATAATTGAAAAATTATGCTTAATCTTATAAAATATAGCTTTGTAGATAATTTAGATTGATAAGAATGATTTATTAAAAAAAAAAAAAAAATTATGGGTAGAAAAAAGGTTGTATAAGTTGATTTATTTGATTTATTTTTTTACTTTTTTATTTTTGAATCTTAACAAGATTTCATGGATTCTTCATAAATTGAAAAGCAAGCAGTCTCTTGAAAACATAATGTGTAAAAGATACAATATGCTTATAAAATGGAAGCTCAAGTTACTTGATCTAATTTATGTTTGTTACAAAAAAATTATAACATATAATTTAATTTTATAATAATAATAATGCTACATTATTTGGTGGCCAATAGCCACTGCAAATCATTAGTGTATATGGCGTCAATGCAAATTTATATTTATAGTCATAGTAAAACAAAACACAGTAAGAAAATCTTACACATGCATTCTATTGAGATATGTTTTCATCGTCAAAGTAATTATATATTCCAAGTAAATTTCATAGTAACAAAATGATTGAAGAATTTCAAACAATTCACAAAAATAATCCTTCAAGCAAAGGAAAGATTGGATGTTTTAAAAGACACATAATTCCATGTTTCATGATTTTCTTTATGTAGAATTGGCTTGTGACAAACACACGATAACACTATTAATTTGATAGGATAGTCATTGATATTATTGATGTTGAACATTTGCCTTGCCTTCAATATAAAGTTTTCCTTGAAAGCTCCTTGCAACGAATAAACCTTTACTTACGTCAAAAATAACAAAAAACAAAAAACTTCCTTCATCCATTTCTAAGTAAACTTTAAAAAAATTATTTTGAAAATTATTGATTTATTTATTTTAAAAAGACCAAAGTTCATTCCAACAACATAAACATACATCTATTTAAAACCATCACATAAAAACCAACATCCATCCCTGACCCCGTTCCTCCAACTCCACTAAAAACTGAACATCATCACATCCCAAGAACCAAAAAAACCTCCGTTCATCCAATTCCACTAAAAAACAAACATCCATCCCTCACTCAGAACTCCGTTCTCGGAACTCCACTAAAAACCGAACATCATCACTTTCCCAGAACAGAAATCGTAAAGGCACACGAAGGGCAGGGCAGCCGAACCAAATCCCAGCACCGCATTGGGCAACCCAAAAGAAAAAAAAACAGATTCCAAAGCCAGAACGCACGAAAAGCAGCGTCGGTGATGAACGCTGCCCCCCCCTCCGCATTAACCCCCCGGGCACCCTTTCCAGGCTGCCCCGGAAAATATCAGCGCCGGGGATGCGGGGAATCAGAAGCCGGGCACCCATTGGGCAGCTCCCCTGGGCCCCCCTAAACCCGCGGGCCCCCCCCACCCCCCCTTCCACTCGTCCCTGCCTGGCCCCCGCCCCTCCACGTCCTCCCCCCATTCCCGTTCCCCCTCCCCAAAATACCCCCGTTCACACCCCCTCCCTTCCCCTGGCTGTAAGCCCTCCCTTTGGTCCCCCCTTTGGTTCTACTTTCCGTTCCTTGGCTCACAGCAGCCCAGCGCCACCCCTCAATAACTCCCCCCAACTGCATGGCCCCAATCTTTCCCACAATCATGTATCTAACTTAGCCATTTCCCCACAACTTCATGTTCCAATCCACTTCTTCACCACAATTCTCCACCACTGTAGGTGTCTCTCTATTCTCATTTTATGCAACAAGTTTTTCTAACATTTTTTGGAGCCTAGGAGAATCCTAGTACCTTGGTTGTGGTGAGTTTCTGGCATTTGGTTTGTGAAAGGATTCATGTAAGTTGTTTGATGATTCAGTGAAGTGATTGGTGTCTAGGTGGAGTAGTGGTTAGATTTTCTGTTGTTAGTCTTTCGGGTGCAGTGATCAGTCTCAAGGTGTCATTTTTGGGAAGTGTTGGGAATTCTGGGTGAGCATTTTGGTCTGGAGAAGGAGGTCTTGTGGTATCAGTGGTGAGTGTGTTTGTGTCTTAGTGATTTGGAGTGGATGGGTTATGGTGGTTGGAAGTGTGTACAAAGGTTGTAGTTTGATGAAGTGGGCATATTGGGCTGAGTTTTGGTGCATTTTAGGATTTGTGTTTGTTTGGGAGAGGGGTGGTCAACGAAATTGTAGTTTATAGGGAGTGTGTTGAGGCCAGGAGCTACTGTTTAGTTTTGAGCATCCGGGTTAGTTTAGTGTTTTTAAGTGGGAAGTTGTTTGTGGTATTGAAAGTTTAGTCTTTGGGTTTGGTGGCCGGACGGCCGAGGTGAGAGAGACGTGGTATTGATTTCGAGGCTTGGAGCGAGCAGTTGGGTGTTTCGGTTTGAGGTGTTGCTCAGAGTGAGAAAATGACGCTGATGTACTTGGTTGTTGCGTCTGCAGTTGGAAGCGCTTCGGAGGAAGCAGTGCGCTGCGCGTGTGCCGTGTAATCTGGGTCGTAATGTGTACACAAGCGCTAGCGTCACACATCGCACGTCGATCAAGCTCATGTAAGTCTTTGTGATACCCGGGCTCGTCTTTCATGGATTAGCTCGCATAATTGCTTCGTAGACTTTGCACTCAGATGAATGTGGATTCGGAGGTCAGTTGGCAGCTTAACAGAAGATTCGGTGCTGCAGTGAAGATTCTGGTCTATATGACTCTCTGGGAGAATTCCCATGTGAAGGCAGTCGTGGGATGCACCTTACTGAAATTTTTAACTTAGTGTCAGCTTGTGGTCTGGTGTCTCGGTGGAATACGTAGTCTCTTTAGGATAATTACAAGGGATGGATTAACTCAGGATTACATGACTGGAGATCAGTTGTCTAGTGCATCTCTTTCATAATTTTCTACCTAACTTCCCTAATCATAAATTCCGATTTGGAATTCAAGCCTCGTGTTATGTGCTATCTCCGCCAAAAGATCAAACCTAGCACCACCGCTGTTGTCAGTTACTTGTAATTACAGAGTTGCTGAAAACTTCTGTCACCTCGCCGTCTCTGGGACGTCACGTGTCTACCCCTTGCCGAAAATACTTTGTCATCGTCTGTTGAGATCTACACACCAACATCGATCACTTTGCTCGAATCGCTTGTCGTGAACGAGCAAATTTTTATCATACTCTAATCGAACCGTTGCTGATTTTTTCTTCAGGACCCAACGGACTAGAGCAGCTTTGAGATATTGAGATTTGTGGGAATGCTCTGGAAACTGGGATAGGCATTCTGGTAAATTACGGGTCTCAACTGATCATTCCAATCCAGCGGTAGCGATCAAGTTTAAGCTACTCTGCGGAGATGCTGGACGGAGTGAACGACAGGAGGTCTTCCAATGATCGAAAGCGAAGCTCATCGAGTAGTGATGGGCATGGTTTCGATGGAAAACGGCGTACTGTAGATGGGCCGGGTAAATCCCATTCTGGTTACGGCGGTGTGCATACTCCGTCATATCCCGTCTCTTCTCTCTACCACTCCCCTTCTCATGCAGATGCTGAGGTCAGTAATGGATCGCACTCCATCCACTCACGGCGGCCATCGTCTGGCAATTGTACGGGCCCTGTTCAATCGTCGAGAAGAGACATGATGGAGAGATCTGGCTACCCGGCTTATGAATTAACTCCTAGAGAGGAAGGATATCCCGGACAATACGACTTGCGTGATAGTCCATATGGGCAACCACTTGGTGACATGGGTCGACCATGCTTTGAGATGGAGATTCCTCCCATGCCATCATACTCACCTCCACGGACCAAGCAGAACAGGTTTAACCTTTCGAGATACCAGTTGGATGAGAACGATGATTTGTTAGCTTCTACTCCTGCAAGTGAACCAGAGGAGAAGCCAAACAGGTTCAAAACTCAAAGAGAGAGACTCATGTTGGCAGTGAGGGCTGAACGAAGCCAAGATGTGTCTGGCAGTACAGCCCCAAGTGTCGATGAGACATCTCTCTGTTTTGGTGATGCAGATTCGTCATCACAGTCTCAATCGCAGTCACAGGACAGCTACATGTCTCAGAGGGAGAGATTAAGGCGTTTCAGCAGCGAGCAGTCCCGCCATGTGGTGATCCCTAATGAATGGGAAGGGGAGACGAAATTACAAGAGTTTGTAGCATTTGGTAACATCGAGGCTGCTCTTCGGCCGCTAGGTTTGATGATGGCGCGAGCTGCCTTGGTTTCGGACTCCGTGAACACGAGACATCACCAGCGTTCTGTGTCCTCCGGACCCTCGGGTTGTCACACCACTCTTAGCAATCCGTTGACATCATGATTCATGAATTGTTCAGTGTAGATCGCTGTAGGAATTAATTGGTCCATGTTAGTGTACATTGGGGTACTGTCAGTGATAGAGCGCGCGGAACTTCGAATGGAGAGTGCGCAAAGAGTTTAGGATGACAACAATCTCTGTATCATATGCCATTTTGAGGAAGTCAATCAAAATCCATTTTTTTGCCGAATGAGCAACTGTAGCGACAATGTAATCTTTGTTCAATGTGCATGACCATGCGTACCTCTGGAACCTGAATCATGCCAAACGTTGGTCTGTTGCTGTAACGAGCAGAAATGTTGTGAATGTGTTCATGCTGTGCAGGAGCATACAATAACATCCTGTAGCATAAAAGACATGTCTTTAACAATCGCAATTGTCGTCAAAAGCAAACGTAGAATACGGAATTCTGATAACTGCAAAAGCTGGCAGTGGAGAAGCATTGGTGGAAAGTGGAAAGACCGGACTCGAAAGTTGAATCTTGCCCGAAATGGATAGGTTGACTACATTAGGAAATTACTGTTCAATTATTAAAGTATAAAGTTTACCAACCAAAAAGATTCGACTTGTAGTGAAAAGTGGAGATTGTGCTATGCACTTTACTTTCCTGAAATCTGTGATGAAATGATGGTTAATAAAAAACGTAAAGGTAATGAAATTTGTATTACTTTCATACCGTTGTTCTGTACCATTCAACTCATGCCTGGGTACCTTTCTGAAAATCGGCCTAGAACGATCATTACTCACACAGGCTATCAATGGAAATCCTAGCTAACCTTCATCATTTCGGTAGGGCTGTTCAAGGTTTACTGTACATTGATATCAAATTTGGATTCAGGAATCCCAATCTAGAATGCATGGGTATGAGAATGATCAACCTTGCACACAAATAGGCAAACAGGGGCTATCGATACAGTAATTTGCTGACCTGAGCAAGATGGGATGCACGCTATTGCCGACGCAAGAAACTACAGTAACGGCACTGTAGTCAGAAAAATTCGGCCTCTTTCTGCCTGGCCAATCTATCCAATTCCCATTGTTTAGCATCATCTCTTCGAGCATCTACTCCGTCTTTAATCACGGTGATCCAACCCGGAGAAGCTTCCCCTGATGGGCCCGGTCCATTCAGATCTTGGACCTTGGTGACCCAGCCAGGGGGCTCTGTGATCAACCCAGCAACCCTTGAGAAGAAGGCACGAGCTGGTGAGACGATGGCACCTTCTGTAACCAATGCAGGAGACTCTGCAACCAATGGAGGTGGCTCTATCATCATCGCAGGCGCCCGGGAGTAGAAGGCACGCGCTGGTGCGACGATGGCACCTTCTGTGACCAACGTAGGAGGCTCTGTGACCAATGGAGGTGCCTCCATCATCAACGAAGGCGCCCGGGAGTAGAAGGCACGCGCTGGTGTGACGATGGCACCTTCTGTTACCAATGCAGGAGGCTCTGTGACCAATGAAGGTGGCTCCATCATCAATGCAGCCCGGGAGTAGAAGGCACGCGCCGGTGAGGCCACGGCAGGAGTCTCTGTGATCAACGCAGGCCTCCTTGTGAAGAAGGTTGGGGATGGCGTGACATAAACAGGAGCTGGCTTCACAATGGCAGGAGCCGGTGTGATCCAGGTAGAAGTTGGAGATTTTGATGGAGGAAGGCCAAAAACAGGAGCTGGCTTCACCATGGCAGGAGCTGGTACGATCCAGGTAGAAGTCGGAGATTTCGATGGAGGGAGGTCAAAAACAGGAGCTGGCTTCACCATGGCAGGAGCTGGTACGATCCAGGTAGAAGTCGGAGATTTCGATGGAGGGAGGTCAAAAACAGGAGCTGGCTTCACCATGGCAGGAGCTGGTGTGATCCAGGTAGAAGTCGGAGACTTCGATGGAGGGAGGTCAAAAACAGGAGCTGGCTTCACCATGGCAGGAGCTGGTGTGATCCAGGTGGAAGTCGGAGATTTCGATGGAGGAAGGTCAAAAACAGGAGCTGGCTGCACTGTGGCAGGAGCTTGAGAAGCTGTTGCACTTGCGAGGACCTCTTTGGCAGTTGATGCGTTAGCCACTGCTAATTTCACGAAATTTTCGAAATGGTTGACATACACTGGTGGAGCACTTGGAGCAATAGCGGCAAAGTTGTTTGAAGAGCTCGCTTTCTCGCTCTCCTCGCTCTCCTCGCTCTCCTCGCTATCTTCATCAAAATCTCCCGAGGCCATCCGTTTTACTTCATTCGCCCTCCAAAATTTCTGTCTAAGAGGGTCTGATAAGGATGGAGTTTCTGCCTCTACTTCCCTCTCTGACGATTCATCTGCATCGTCACAATGAACATAAGATTGATATAGAAGGAGTGGGTAGCTTCTTGAATGATATATCGAGAATATTCGTCAAACCTATACAAGAGAAGAAAAGACAACTAGGAACATGTATCCACAAAAACTTTTAGCTATGGGTAAACCTACTACTGGTATTCAGAGACGCTCTAACCTGTGAATACTAATATTTTGTCGGTGGTAAGGAAACACACGGTGTTGAAAATAAACAACTCACCTGCTTCTTGCACTTCAGGAACCGTCAGATTGTTGACCTGGGAAGATGCTAAAGGACCTATGTGGCATTCCTTAGGACGAAGAGCATTATTCGTCGACTCTTCGTCTTGAACCAGGGTAATTCGTGTAGAAGAAGATGCATACAATGACCCATACTGCGGCGAAACTTGAGAACTGGATTGCCCCTTCTGAATTGGGGAAGATGTCGCAGTTGATGTGCCATCCTGCAAAGAACTTCGAGAAACAGATTGCTCGTACAGGGTAACTTGAGTTGGGGAAGGTGCAGTTAATACACCATCCTGCAGTGAACGCCGAGCACTAAATTGCTCGTTTCCGATTGGAGTAACTTGAGTTGGGGATGCTGCAGTCAGCACGCCATCCTGCAAAGAACTTCGAACACTGGATTTCCCCTTCTGATTTAGAGTGGCTTGAGTTGGGGAAGGTGCAGTCAATACATTGTCGTTCAAAGAACTTCGAGAACTGGGAGATGGCTGCATATTTCGGTCGATAGAACTCACGGCAAAACCATCTGGATCAGACATGTTATCGAAAACCTCACCGAAAGCCTCACCGAAAGCCACGAGGTACGATGGTAAGTAGGAGAGCTCTCCACGTTCATCGTCTGTCTGATCAGGTGAGGGAGGCGTCGAACAAATCCCTTCTCGAGAACCTTCCTCTATAGCATCCAGCCTGAAACATGTACTAAACAACAGCAATGAGCAATTTCGGCAGGATTCTTAAAAAATAAACAGAAGGATACTCGAAGTGATGATAAATTACCTGCTAGAGCCCCTGAAAAATTGCATAGGCCATCCGAATCCCTGGTCTTGTATACTTTTCCTCTGAATGATTTCTCTGTTCACTTCTGAGTAGGAGCGCGGATCAAGATCCATGCCTGAAAACGGCTCTCCACTTTGCACACCGATCATCATTGGGTTGATATTCACAGGTTGGTGACAATTAGGACAAAAGACAGGTGCACTCACGTTGCCAACGCATACTGAATCTATTGAGCCTCTGAATCCACAGGCACACTGGAGGTGGAACAATTGCTGGTGCTGCTCATCGTTTGGGTTGGTAAAGGCATTGCTGGTGGATGTCGAGGACATGTGCTGTGAGGTCGACCGCCCAATGCCGGCAAATGTTGATGGTACTTGTAAGTTGGAGTCGTCAGCTGGGGATGGTACAGGCATAGGCTGGCTGGTGCCCATTTCATTGCACGAAGGGCAGTCAGTGGTAGAGGAATGCTGCATTCGGAGCTGAAGGCAGTAATTGTGAACTTGATGGCTGCAGTTCCAAGGACTCACCACGTCGATCGGCGACACAGTCGCTCTGCATCCAGGAATATTTTTCTGTGAAATCTCCTCTGCCAATAATCTACTTTCAGGCTAATTAGGTTTTGCATTCACATGATACTTCGTCTACTATACGACTTACTTGCAGAAGGCGCACTCCACACAACCAAACTTATGGAAGAGCTGGCGATGAGAAAGGTGTGCAGGACGCACACATTGCACCAGAGCTTTCCGACATCCATTCTTGTCGGTGACAGCCATCGTCCACATAGGTACGCGTGGTGGCAAGCCCTGTAGCTCTGAATACGTCGACATCTTCATCACATGAGTTGGTACCAGCACGAGCGGAACATTCACAAGGATGTTGGCGTCCATGATCCATATCCGCAACCCTTGCGCTGACATCCTTTGGATTACACCCTGGAGCCATTTCTGTTGGTTGCACCTCACCATTACCACCTCCTCATTCTGGTACTCCAGCATGCTCTCCCTCCTGTGCTCATCCTCCACGAAGCCAGATTAGAAATCCTGCCTTGGCACCTCAGTCCCCTGTTCTTGCGTTGAAAGTGGTATGAGATTCAAACACTAATCTCGACAAATCGCACCTGTTGCGGTTTTGGAAGTGCCAATTTTGGTCCCGGTGACCCATGTCTCCAGCCATCTGGTCCTGCGGCAAGCGGACTCCGCCTCCTTGCTGCGAGTATGGCATTGGACGAGCTTGGTCCGAGTAGGGTGCATAGTGTGCATAACTCTCATAGTTTGTGCCCTGCTGGTTCTGAATCTCGTGATTTCCTCCCGGATTGTAGGCTGTGAAATTCTGAGGCAATGGCAAGGCAGCTGGAAAAGGCCACAGGTCCCTCCCAGATGGCCACATTTTCTTCGATTTGAATCAATGTTCGGCAAGCCTCTTTCAGGAATCTTCTGCAGGGCACAAAACGTGCACACAAAACCTTCGGCATCCCACTTCGCTTTGCATTGACAAAGACTATGACAGACGTATTGCCCAACGAATCCTGACAGTGAAATAATTGCCGCTTCTCTACTCCAAGTTCAACCTTGTTTTCCTCATGGTTTTATTGCGCATCTTGCCTCGCTCTCAAGGTCACGACCTCTAAAGAAGTCTTACATTCCAAGGGTGAAATCCATGCACCTATATAGACAGGCTGGTTGTGCCCGACTGCTCTGTCAATATTAGGAGAATTTGACAAAAGAAGAAGAAACGACGATTGGGGTTTCCAAAATGGCATAACTGACCTTCCTCCCAACCGAAACCATGCTTCGAGTAAGCGCGTATCCAGAACGAAAGCGGGTGTGCTGGAAGGCTTAAAGGAAGCCGCTGAATTTACACTAACACCTACGTTTAGGAGGTGGACACAAGCTTCGATGTCGTCAAGCATGGTGAATGAAACGCACTTCACAAGCATGAAACCATACAGTAACCCCTGCAGGGTTATAAAATCACATGCTCACAAGCTTCACTGCAAACCCTATTTCAGAACGGAAACGTGGCTTCGTCAATGCAAAACACGTAACATGGAACCCCGCATTGCAGTTTCTCTTCCAAACCAATCAATGCTTGCATGATGAGAAGTGACGAGAACTCAAAAGAGAGATGCAAACCCCCGATCTACATCAGACCTGTTGCGACCATTTCAATCCCTCGAAAGCAGTGAGCAAATTTTCCCCCTCTGGATGGGCTACCCTTCCTAAAGCACAACGTCAAGCAGATGATACAAATCTCAGAAACACATTGAAATCTTAAGAAGAAGCGGCAACACAATCACGTGGAATTGAAAACCCTAATACTTCAAGCACTAGGATTAGATTAACAATGAGAAACACACTGCGCATGCTCATGAAAAACAAGGGCAACCATCTCATGAAGACCTTGCTTCTCTTGAAAGCAGAGAAGTAACTTTAGGATCTTCACAACATTAAGGTTGCGCATTCCGATACCAAGCATTGAATATTTGTAATTCTGGAACATGACCTAAACGACGCAGAGGGACTACTCAGCAGTTTAATAACGAGGGAAAATTCACGAGTGGATTGCTTGATGTAAGAGCTGGAAGAAAGTCAGAACGATATTCCTCGCAATGGAAAGGGGAAAAGACATCATCGCCGGTTGGGGTTTAGGAGAGCAGAGTTGCAACCATGGTTACCTTGACACCACCATGGCTCCATCCGAGCGGTGACCCATTTAATCTCACGACCATCGGAGGGTGCCAAGGTTCTGCCCCTTCCCCGCAGACAACATGAAACGTCCACTCGCAGGTCACTTGCCATGTACATTAGCTTTGAGCTTAGATACGCTATGCCAAGTTTATGCAACAGACCACAATGGCAACACGGTAGAAGACAGACCTGGAAAGTCGAACTTGCAGCCAACTAGTGTCATGGAACCTCGCGATGCAGAATTCAGCTACCATTTCAGAATCTGATTGATTTGGCAGAAGCTCTAAGGTTTGATGAAGCGCGATCGAGTAACGTATGCGTACGTTCCTAACGTATGCTCATGTTACACAACATAAAAGATATCTCACCACTTCTGTCATAACACCATAAACTAATGTCAATTGATACTGCCTGAGAATTTACTCTAACTAAATTCTCAAGAGCAAACCCCTGCAAACCACAAATGCAGAAGATCATGCACCTGAAACGCCGAACATGCAGCCAACTTTTGTTTCATGTCTCATGATGCAGAACTTAATTAGCTCCCAGAGCCTCCACAGTGCACATTCAGCGGATTCGGAAACGGCTGTGTCATGAACCCAAGTGCGATCATAAGAAACAGATCAGAAAGATGACCCACTAAATTTGTAATAAAAAAAGCATTCTAATCTGATATGAATTACGGAGAACCCACTGGCAGGTCACGAACTAAAACCAGAAGCATTCCCGAAAACAATGATGTCGGAAGTCGAACGATGATGATTATCAGAACCTCGTAAATCTATTCCGGAAAATAAAATGCAGAAAAGACAGAGAGAGATGCCATGGAAAGTGGGGCGCCATGTAGGACTAGTATTTGGCAGTAAACCTGCGCCTGGGGAGCATGCAAAAGGACGTCGCCTTATCCGAAGGCAAGGGCGAGTGGGGGCGTGTGGATGGTCCACAGCGGCCGCGTCCATGGCGATTGGCGGAGCGATTCCATATCCAGATCTCTATCCCACCATCGCCTAGGTCTCTCTCCAACAAGAGCTTCTGTCTCGACTTCATTCTACGTCTGCGTTGCACTTCGCTTGCTTCACCCTCGACCCAACTGCGTTTGCTGGTGGAGAATCATCACAATGGCCGCCATGGCAGCTACCATGTCCGTCACCTCCGCCTCCGTGCGCCAGTTCGAGGGCCTCAAGGCCACCACCAGCTTCACCAAGCCCGTCCCCAGCTTGGTGCGTAATCTAACCATCATTCTCCATATTCTTGGGTAGTCTTTACTCGGATTTTGACGCTATGCTAGTAGAGATAAGTGTAATGTAGCTCAGGAAGAATTTGTTGTTGTCGAGTTTGCTCTCAGAGGTGTACTTAGCGATGTGAATGTGGTTTGCTATGTCGCGGAGCTAGAGCATTGTGAAGATCTAGGGAGAGAGCTTCTGGGTGTGGGTCCTCAGATGTGGGGTGAAGTTTTTTGATCGTTGTTGCGTATGACATAGGAGGTTCGCACATTCGTATTAGCTTGGAATGTCGATTGTGTTTCTCGTTGTAATGCCTGTTGTGTTTTCAGGCCATGCGCAAGACCGCTGGCAAGGGTGCATTGGGTGCTCGCTGCGATTACATCGGTTCCTCAACCAACCTGGTAAGATACTCTGGCGAGTTCATCGGTTTGATAGTCTTGTGGAAGACTTTGTGATTGTTTAGAATTGTAATTAACATATGCATGAATTTCGAAAACCCAGGTGCAAATCAGGGATATCACGCTTCCGTTCATGTCACCTGAGTCCTCCATATTGCGTGGACTCAGGAGCTAGGTTTATTCGATGTCTGACCCGAGTTTGATTTTACAGATCATGGTTGCATCTACCACCCTGATGTTGTTCGCCGGAAGGTTCGGACTTGCACCTTCTGCTAACAGGAAGGCCACCGCTGGCCTCAAGCTTGTCGACAGGGACTCTGGCCTGCAGACCGGTGACCCGGCTGGCTTCACCGCCACTGACACCTTGGCCTGCGGAGCTATGGGACACGTTATCGGTGTAGGAATTGTTCTAGGGCTCAAGGCCACCGGTGGCATGTAAATGTTCAATTTGTCGGCATCACTTGTAAAGAAGCAATGATTTGATCAATGAGATATCATATTTTACTCGACTTGCTATCCATGGTTAATCATTTCAAATTTATGTTTAACAAGCTCATGGTTCTCTGTTGAACAATGTCATGATGTGCCTGTAAGTGTTGTGATGACATAAAATGCGCGGCCTCTGCATAGTTAGCAGTGGAGTGAAGTTTACGATTGCCTTATCTAGCATGTGGTTAGGTATAGACTTTGGTCTGCCTTGCCGATTATGTTTTTGACTGCTATAATGGGAGCTTACGGCGATGAATTTTTAGGGTGTGAGGGTAAAGTTAAATGAGCAACATGTTAGCCCAAATCGTAGTGTTGGATACTTACTGTAAGCGAGTTGTCATCGGATCATGCGGTGAGATCTTTCTTACGGATGGTGGCAGATGAGTCATGGCAGTGACTGGTTTCAGATGAAATACCTGAGAGAGAGCATGAACACATGAGTCCAGTTAACTGAGTTCGGCACCCAAGGACCTGGGAATTCCGATCTTCGCGATAGTGTCATTCACGACCAACGTACGACCTAGAGCAGTTCTAAGTCGTTATGAGATTTAGGTAGTTGCGAACATTTTAAAAGCAAACTATTTCGACGAGCCATCAGGATTGTTCTGAAAAAACAGGTAAAAATGTAGTGGATACAGACATATAGTGGCGATGTTATCATCTCACATTAACGAAGACTTCTGCCTCGACATTTAAAACTAGTCAAGCGAGTTCCTGGTGTATCTTTCCCTCATTCGGTGTCAGGAGGTGCGATGTTGAAAATTTGATCATGTTCTAACTCAGGTGCTCCAACCCCTCAATTTCCGAGGCAACCCTTATTTGATGTAAACAACTCCCGACTCGAGAATAGAAACGTACTGAGGTGAATACTGTGCGGGCAAGTTACAATGGTGAGATGAATTCCGAGGCATACAATTGGAGTGTACGGATATCAAAGACTAGTACATTCCGTAACCTCCCTCTACTATGGTGCAGTCCTCAATGACAAAGATTCTATCACATGATTGACGACATTTGCCGCAAGGTCCCGGCATACACTATCCGTAGGTGGGAGTGGTTGAATTGCTGGAGGTCCTGCAGATAGAAGCGGAGTCTTGTTACATGCTTGTCGATTGCAAGAAGTGAATCTTCCCTCTTTTCTGGGAGATAACATCTCTTCCTCCAATTACACGAACGAGCTTCTATTTCGCTACCCTGAATTCCAGAGAGGTGATGAAATAGAACCAGAGTGGTCTGATGATGAACTTATAGAATTTGTGAAACCGTCACAGAGGCCCCCGCGTGTCATTTGACCCGAATGTGCAGCCCAACTTGCAGAGCACCGATTGAGTGTTATGCAATTGTGATGTCAATGAGAGCAAGAGCTGCCAGAATGTGCAATGCAATGTGGTATCCAACACGGAACAGATCCAGCAGCTTCTTCCTGGTCCACCGTTTCTCAAGAAATCCCCTTCACGTTCGATCACTCCCGAGCTTCTCAGTCGAGCCCAGTTTCATTGTCACAGTTTGACGATGCACACTTTCGTTGAGCATACCAGAATAAGGCCACAGAAGTAATGTTAATTGACGTTATCTCGAATTCATCAATGTCTCTTTCAGATGCAGCAATTTCTGTTCAAGTTCATGTGATTGCTTCCCTCGCACATGAACCAATTTCCCAGCCGGTCATGATGCTCTCATTTCCTAGACATGGTCACTAAAACCGGAATCATTCAGCATCCAAAACTTAAATCGACTCCTTAATCGACTCATAAATAGCGAGTAACAGAGCAGTTGTGTATAGGAAGTTACACTCTTATGGAAGTAGTTCACAAGAGGACCAGATTCCACATGTAATGAACTCTCAAGTAAAATTTGCTACCAGATATCGTCTATATTGGTTTCTCTGTGTCAATGATATCTAGAACCACTGATAAAGTCACTATCCGGCGCCGCCTACTCTGTACAAAATATGTGTCCCACACCAAAGTGTGTAAACATCAGCACTGGTTCAGAAGAAACCTCAGCTTGATGCATAGCCCCCCTTGAATATGATCGCCGATTGCATCGCACGGAGCTTTTTGAGTATGGACTCAATGCCTTCCAATTCAGGTCTGAAATATCCAATGCATCTCTATCCATTGACTCGGAAACTATCCGACCTTCGGAAACTCCCCGTTCCTACGAAATCCATCATTCTACGCGTCGAATCGCTCCTCGTGACAGGATGGGTGGTGGTTTTCCGTCGATACAAGTACAGGGCGCTTCCAGCCAAAAACAACACAGCCACTGCACCAAGGAGTGTGCCAACAATAATGCCTACTTTGGCTTTGCTCGACAATCCATTTGGATTTGGCCCTATGTATGTCTACAAAAAGTATTAGCAGGAAAGGTATTAGAGGTATGCACGATGCGATATTCTAATCCTGTCAAGCAGGAGTATTAGCTCAAATTTTGGTGAAGTTTCGGATAGGAAAATATAATCATAAATTGGCAAATATATAAACTGGAAGATCTGCAACATAAGATCTGGAATAGTGCCATACCGAATTTGGTCCGAACTCGCTTCCAGGTGGTGTTAGAGATGTTAGATTGAGCATACTACCGTTCTTAATCAAACCCTTCATCTGCAAACATGGTTTTCTTCATAAATAATACTTTCAAAGAGAAGACAAATCAAGCGAAAAGAAAACGTTAGACAAGGAATGGACATCGGCTAAAATACGAGTCTTGAGCTTAAAGCCACGAGAATACTAGAGGGAGGTTAATGAGAAATACCTCCCAATACTTGGGTGTGAGCGAGACAAGATCATACTCTGGAAGCTGTGTTGATATACTACGACTTCCAGTCGCATTATCAAACGAGACTGTGCCGCTACAACCCACAAAGCTTTCAAAACCAGGCCCAGTACCATTTAGTGCCATAAGAACTGCATCTTTGGTGACAGAAATATTTGCCTTGATGAGGTTGTCGATGATTAGGAAGTATGTTTGCACCGCATCGATTAGATGGGGTACGTAAGAACGCGTTCTGGTCATTCCTTCGGAAGGGAACCCGGGATAGTTTTTGGCTTTCCAGTAAGAATAAAACTTCTCGCAAGGTTTGTTGGTGAGGATGTCCCCTCCTGAAACATTGGTGAAGGTTGTTGTGTTTAATTTCAACGTTAGAAATAGGGTCAGTTTTTGACAGAAACTGAGTCTCTCTATAAACCTAATAATCAAACACTGACTCTCAATGGCAGAGGTCGAACAGTTTCGTCACGTTCGAGCCTTAAAAGACCCTGTCAGCTCTCAGCCTCTACTAATACATACCTCAGTCATTTGGAATCCCTATCTTAAGATATTCACACTACGATGAGCTTTCATGTGGATCACCTTTCTCAACTTTCAAACATCTCAATACTGTCAGCTGTGCCAAAGACGAATGTGCAGAACGAATTACACAGATTTTTACATCAAAATAGTAATACGTAGCGTACCATGAGGGGCAACTCCAATTTCTCCCTGTAAGGCGTTCACCAAGATGGGATCTGCAACACATTAACAACGCTTACTAACTCAGTGAAGGCACCACATCATTAACGTTCTTAGAAGCCTGAAGGTTTAAAGATTAAGCAAAATTGTCTCTTCACCTTTATCGTCACACAGATATCTGAGAATGAAGGTGCCTCACCTGTTACATTTGTATCCGCAGGATCAAAGGCAGTTACCCCGTCCGTCCCGAAGTACCAGAATGGGTATCTTATCCTGTCCTGCACCAGAAGAAAAGTGTAGCTAATGAGAAACCTGAATAACTATAACCCAAGAAGAACTGTAATCAGTGAAACCGAGTGGACAAGACGATCCTCTATCATTGTATCGGAAAGCACATTTTTTGTAAATCTGATGAGGATTCAAGTTCACTAAATTCTGAATTTTCACTGAAAGCGAGCTGCATGATATCCACAGTGATTCGGTTTCGGAAGCTATCCAGTGCGTACCATCTTATATGCAGCTGTCCAAATATCATAAGCTTGATTTGGTTGCACAGCCATGATTATAAACTCGTCCTGTCCAACTGTATCGAGATAGCCAGCAAGCTCGGTACTGTTTATAGTCGAATTATCCCCAGTGTGAAGGGGACAAAGAGTTGTGTTTGCTTTAGACCCCACTGCCTGCAAGTCGTTGAAGTCACATGTAAGATCACTAACTTTGCTTCGAAGGTAGAATCATCAATCAACATAAATAATGAAAACTTGAAAAATTTCTAAACACAATGCACACCATCACAGGGAATTCCCATGTAAACTCGACACATCAACTATTTGGTATTACGTGGAGCAGCACTAACATCAATTATATTCTGGCCCAGGTTCATGCTGTAATATTGCTGAGTTGTCAACACCCTGAGATACTTGATATTCAGCTTTTCCACCTGAAATCGAAGTCACGTTATTACAACAGTGGCGATAAGCGATACGCACTAATTAAAAGCAAAGATATAAATGAAGAGTATACACAACGGCGGACTATAACAAATATCTATATCTGGGGCACCCCAATTAGTGAGCCATAGCTCTGTTTGCGGCACTCTAGTCTGTGCAATTACACACCTAAGTACGTTTTGTGACCTGAGCTATGGGATTATTTTCTTAAAGATGAGAAACCCATTCGGTCAATCGAAAAGGCCATAACAAAGGATTGTCTGACACTCACACTGGCTGCTATTGCCGCTGCCTGATGCTTATCGCTGAAACTGCAAAAACATGACCAGGGCAACCTCGTCAGGAACATGAAGTATGTCTTTCGAAAAATTCTGGTTCTATTGAATGCTACAAGGTTCATTCTAGCGCCATGATCATAATGTTGTCTTATCTTTCAATTCTGAAACTGAGAGAGTAAACCCTAAATCGCTTCAGAGCACGAGCTGCACTGTCCTGAAGAAACACGACGGTGTTTCAACTATCTAGTGTCCAAGACAAAGAATCTTGACAGCAAACTTACACTGTGCGGAAAAATGTTGGATAGAATGATCGACTTGAGAGGCTCTCTGAAGTGGCGGCAAAAGAAAGCAGCGGATAATTTTTTTCCACAAAAACTCGACCAGCTGACATAGCTGCATCAGTGCAAGCAGGGCCTACTCCACCAATAAAAGGTGGCACCATCAATGGCCGAAGAAGGGTCTCAGCCGCATGCTGCCCTTGTTGCCAGTCGCATTCTGTATATTGCCGACTCTCGACAAGCAGATACGATCTGTTCTCTGAGTTCATAACTTCCAGAGCCACTCTGAATGCTGAATCCCTGGTAAAATCCCCAAATGCACAGACTAAAACGTCAATGCTACAAATTTTGAGTGGAAGCTGTAAAGAGAACTATTTTAATTAAACCATAGAAAAACATCACACTAACTCTGATTGAACACAATCGATGGCGTCCAGCATTGACCATTAAACTTGAGCTATTTCAATTGATTCAAAACTTTGAAGCATACAATGGACCGGACTCACCATTCATTGGCAAGGCTAGCGGGGATGACTGAATCTGCTGAAGGAGCCAGAAAACCTAGCGTATAGGTAAGCGTTGTGTTCAGAGCATCGACATCCCTCAAGAACGTACACAAAACTGCCACAAGAAAGGCCGCTACATAGCTCCCGTTTCTTGCCATCCTAACAGATCCTGTGAGAGCCCTTTGTTCCACCATGGACAAATTTAGCTTGTCGAGGTCAGATACAAGCCTGGCATTTATACAAGCATAGAAAACCCACTGAACTTTTCTGATCAGATTGGATAATTGTCTTGCAATTTGTGCATCTGGATCCTTCAATCTGAAACATGATCAACAGTATCACAACAGTGTCAGAGCATCAGCAAGAGCGGCCATCGGAGTATCAAAAACTCTACCACTTTGTTTTCGCTTAAAAATGGGCACCAACATAGACGCCCGATGCGAATGGTTCAATCGTTCACCTCTAAACAACAAAACTGAATCAATCCCAAGAGAGAAAGAAAATCCACGAAAACGGTCGAGAGGTCGACCCAGAGCAACTCAGAGAGCCTGAAACAGAGAGCTTTAGGAGCTCAAGAACTTCACCGACTCTCCGATGAGTTCAATCACACCAAAATACTAAGTCGCAGCAAACTTAAATAAATTTCTCAACAACTACTAGGCGTTCGTGCGACTTAAACTGCTACCAAAAGAAAAGACAACGAACAGAACAATACGAAGCTATGCTCGAAAGCTTATCCACTCTGGCAACCTCCAAAGAATGCGTCAAACCTCAACATTCGCACCTGACAAAGAAATCAAACCCGGACGATCTACAGTCGCATCCTCGACAGGGCTCCGAAGTAGATGCTCCGATTCTCCAAAGACGCGCCACTTTCCATCACACTGTGCACCCAGAAGCTCTGAAACCAAGACTAACCATCAATCTCGAAACATAATCATCTCAGTGCAAACAGAAGACCCCCACTCGAGCTAACACCAATTCAACCCCAAAGCGGCACCTTCAATTCCTTCAGCTGGCGAAACATCAAACTCCACTTTGCCAAAGTGGGTACGGCACGGAGCACATGAGCTGTGACGTCGCGACTAACCAAAGCTAGAAACAAAACTGGCGAAGACGACGAAGACGAAACACTCCCATTGAATGCTTCTTCCAAGGATGCAGCACTTACCCACTTCCTGCAACATGCAGGCCGCATCAATCAGACTGATTGACTGGGTCTCCGAAACCACACAACTGAGGACATGTAGTATATTATTTTCAAAGCAAAGGAGTGATTCCACCGCGAGCTATGAGGTACCTTCACATCTACGACGACGCAGACGCCATGTCACCCTGTCGCACATGTCGATTGATCATCTGAAATGAATGATTGTTGGCCTTTCGAGGTTCCGATCATCGACACTGCAGCACTGCAGCACTGCAGCAGCACCTCGGTGGTCCCGAGCAGACTCCATCGCCATGATTGGAGCCATCAAAGCAGGCTGGAACTGATCATCATCATCGCCATATCTCTTGATCAAAATAATAGACATGTCCTAATTGTTGTCAAACCTTGATCAAATTTACAACTTTACAATTTCCTTCGCATCGACATCATGTGGACTCGATCAGTGTCAACTTCCCTGATCATGGCTTTACTTCAATTAGTGAACTTATTGACTGTGGTTCCAATCACTGAGCCTGGTATTGTACGACCATGTGTTGTCGATGTATTGGTGTCGGATTATTTATCTAGAATTTTTTTCTGATGTTTTGTTGTTTTTTTTATGTTTTTTTATGTTTTTATGTTTGTTTTTTTTTTTGGATTCGATTGGGGGGCTGTACATGTACTGTGTTGCAAGTTGTAGGGTTGCCGCAATGATCAGAATTATAGGATGTGGGAGGACACTGGCACAGCAAGTGAGCAGTGCTGACAGCGGAGCGGAAGACATTCTCATTGTCATTATTGTCATGGATGACGGAGATTGTGTTAGCCCGGTCCGGCCCTCTAGAGTCTACACCGGTTGAGGGAAAGGGTACCCAAACTGCAGATTCACCACCCCTAATTGAATGATTAATGTTTGATTGACTAACATCCTTTTTAAAATAATTGTAAACCTTTAAATTGATTTAGTGTATTTTTTGTATGCTTTTCGTAAAAAAAAATCAAGAATTTTGATTTAATTTCTTGAATTGAATTTTGAGAATTTGATGTAAATCAATTCAATTCGTTCATTTTGAATAGAATCATTCTAAAACAATGACGATGAAACAAAAATCCAAGGATGTATCTTCTAATGTGAAAGCACAGTTTGCCAAATTTCTATGCAATTGTATCTATTTTCTATAGCAATGCATCAAAAACCCTCCTGAGAAACCGAAGGCCCAACAAACAAACAAAGAACATATCAGTTTATACAAATAATACCCTATACCAAGCTGCCGAAAAAGAACACTTTATTGTGGAACTGGATATATTCCCACAAAATATCGACACCGTGATACTGTACCGATGTTTTGATACAGAGCCCTGGGCCCACCAAAAGCAGATCGCTGGGCTGGATGGATTAACGAACTCTCAGCCTAACTTATCCACTCTCTCCAGTCTCCACGCAGATGAAACCCTAACATCGTCGAGAAGCTCCCAATCCCATCACTGCGCCGGCTCCCCCAGCTCGCACACCATTCATTCACTCACGACCATTCATCCATCCATCCTTCCCGGCTCACGTCGTCACGCCTTGTTCCCACTTCGCACTGTACTCACTCAGCCCAGGCTCCAGCCTTCTTCCGATCTTGCATCGGTTTGTTTAGAGCAGTACCTTGCGGGTAAAATTTGGGGGAGATCTGCGGAGACTTGAGATGACGAGGGGGAATCAGCGGGAGAAGGACCGGGAGAGGGCGGCTGCCAGGGGCAAGGGCGCCAAGGGGCCCGGCGATGGCCTCACGCCCGAGCAGCGCCGCGAGCGCGACGCCAAGGCTTTGCAGGAGAAGCTGGCTAAGAAGGCGGACCAGGCGCCTGCGCCTACCTCATCGTCCGCTGCGCCTAAGAAATGACGCATTTCGCTCAAACAAACTGTGGTGCGGATGCCCGCGCTTGCGTACATTTTTTTCCTCATCTCGTCGTTTTTGTGCACGCTCTGTTATCGTTTCGTCGGCGGAGTAGCTGCTTGTATGCTAGTGCGGATTTGTCTGCTCGGTTGAAGGTGATCAGCTCCGCGTATGATGAGATTTGCGTTACTGCGACCGATTATGTATTTATGGAGCATTTCTTCATGACGCATTTTTGGCTCAGTTATGAGTCTTAGACAGGATTCTTATGACGGATAAACTTGATAGCACTTGCGACTTTCGATTTGAATCGTTCGTGACATGGCAGCCGATGCTGTTTAGCTCGATGGACATGTGCTCGATGGACATGTGGATCACATCGTGCGGTACCATTGTGAAGCCCGTTGTAGTGCGGATTTGTCTGCTCGGTGGAATGTGATCAGCTCCGCGTACGATGCGATTTGCGTCATTGCCTCCGATTATATGTTCTGGCCGCTCTTGCTTCCTCTTGACGCGAGAGCACTTGCCTCTTAGCAACATTTGGGAACATTTCTCCATGACGCATTTATGGTTGAGTTATGAGCTTTAGACAGAAATTCTAGAGACGGATAAACTTGAGTTCCACTTGCGATTTTTGATTTGAACTGTCCGTGACAATTTATGTGGTGACATGCCAGCTGATGACGTAAATAGCTTGATGGACATTTGGATCACATCGTGCGGTACCTCGTGTGAACATCGTTGCGAAGCCCGTTCTCGCATTTGCTCGTTTTGCGTTGGTTTAGGGCTTCAGTTAGCAGGTGAATGCGTCGTTATCCAAACAAGGTACATATGACGATCGCTTCTGCAGTAAATTGGGGATTGCACAACCAACTAACATCGTCTAGCCTCTAGGTGGATTGCCTGAAGGCTGTGACTATGTGCAAGTAGTCAGTATATGCAGAATTGAGGAGTGCACAGCCTCAACAATAAAGTCCTTAAGCTTATGAAAGAGGTGTCATCGACACACAATACGTAAAAACGCCCTTGAACTAGAGGAATAGAGAATCAATGGAGAAGTGGAAAATCGTGAAAACGTGCTATTCCAGCATTTTAAATCCGCTATCATCATTTCTAGATTTGCTGGACATCGAAGTGGAAAATTCAGGATAATGAGACTTGCAAATAAGATTTAGGATGCATTCATGGAAAATGGTAGCTCTGTTATCAATGAGTTTCCTAATCTTCTTATAATGTTATCAGGGTGTACTTCAGGAAAGTCGGCATCTGGAATGCTTCTCTTGGGCTTCGAACACCGTTTCTGTAATCCAAGAGAAGAGTTTTCTAACTCAAGTTGTGTTTTTCCAGGAGATGTTCAAGGTCGATACATTGCACTCCGTTGTGCCCCTGATCATCTACTCACTAGTCTGTCAACATTGCATTGATGCGATTCACGACATGCATGGCATATATGAGTGACACATCAACACCAAAGGCCGTGTAGCGTAAACTTCATGTACTTATGCAGTTTCCGGGTCGTGCGCTTTTCAGTAGAATTGTTATCCTGAATCCTGTCATGGAATGCCTTACTACTCTTTACAGTTCAACTTTGAAACAATTATTGGATTCATTAAATTTGGGTGAAAAGCTCACAAATAAGTTATGGAACGAAACCTTGTCTAGATGATTTCATTTGTCACTGGTTGCGAAGATACACAGCGTCTCCCGGTCTCACTGACACCCGCCACTGACAGTCATGTCAATCTGTTACCGTTCGATGAGCTTGTGCTTAGCTCAAGCCAACCCTTGAATTTTGTTTTCACAGAGGTTTGTTTGGTTCCTGTTAGAATCGGTTGCAGAACAAGTATTTCAGTACAGATGATTTACATGTATGCACTGCATTTGCTCATTAGCGAGCATGGAGAGAGCAAGAGTATCGGTAAACCAGGAATTGTATAATCTAGTCTCCATGTATTTCATGATGCAGGCTTGGTGCTCAGGTCTGCGAGTGCTCTCATATTGCGGCCCATTTCAAGCGTATTTGAGAAATCCCATTTCGGGTTTAATTTAGAAGCAACAAACAGTGACTGGCTTAAACTTTACTGTGTGCAATGCCCATTTCAACCACCTTGTGGCCATCAATTGAATCTCAAACGGAGTTTCATCTTCATTGGATCTTGTGGCGAAAGAATTGTACTCCAGCAATGCCATTTTGAACTTTGAGAGATCCTTTGATTTTCAAACGAAGTATCTACTAGTTTCCCTGAGCTAGAGCAGAGTTTCAATGAAAATATGGAAAAAAATGTTCAACAGCCTTCTATACCAAGGAATCACGTTCTGAAACAAACATGTCAGTGAAATCATGTGTGCCGTTGTACTGTAGATGGCTTCCGGCTTCAACAAACAGTGGCCTAGAAGGTGACCGAGTCACCAAGATTGACTCGTCGTAAAGCTCCTTCGTAGCAAGGCTCCTAGTGGCGGAATGATGACACAGGATTTGTCAGCTGCACGGCCACTAGAGTATCCTGATCGAGGTCAGAAAAGGCAAGAGGCTCTACAATTTGACTGCCGAGATCTGTGTAGAATCATACCAATAATTGATGCAAACATGACGAGATTGAACTTGTTGTCGTCAACTTCACACCGGTAATTTGCCCAGCACCAACAGCAAGAACAAGCAATGTTGAGCTTCAGATGGTTTCATGAAACATGCCCTAATAGCATCACCAAGGTAGCAGCACCAGAAACTGACACTTTTGGAGCCTTCTTGCTTGTTAAATGGGCCGGTTAGTGTGAATCACATATACGAAGGTAGGGAAATATAAAGTATGTTAAAAAATAAATAAATAAAACTGGAGTTGTATTGAATTTTCTATGAATTTACAAAAGTCTACAATTAGAGTTTTAGCTTATGACAACTAAGTGTTCAGTGAATTAATGAGTCATTGACATTGTTTCAAATTGGTGTCATCAGGAATTGTTAATACACGTCTTTAAATATATTGTTATTGCATTCTACACCATTGTTGGTGCTCTTACCTCAATGCACACTATCCATAAGCCACTTTAAAATTAACTTGGTACCCAGGAACGCTTGTTGTTTATTAACAATGTCTTAGATTGTACTTCTTCAAAGCCAAAGATATGTCAAATTATCACATTAAAAGGTAGTACAATATTGTTATTTGATTGTGTGGTCCTTATTTGTAAACAGAGCCTGTAATTTGTTTTTTGTTTTTTACATTGGAGTAACAAATGGCTGGAAAAAAAAATTTAAATTAGGTTTCACAAAAAGTTCATACAAGGTTTCATAAATCTTTCAAAATAATTTGGTCTTTATTAAAAATATTGAACAAAAATCTGAAATTCAATGTACAAATTTAGAGCTTTTGGAATCTCCATCATACTAGATAAGATAGTTTGTGTACAATAATAAGTATATTATAGGAATAAAAATAACATTCACTGTAAACTAAAGATATAAATAATGTTTCATTAGTACATTGGAGATGCTTGAATGTTGATTATGTGTTACAAGCCAAACTTGCAGAAAAATTATTTATAATTGATTTGTTGAAACTCTCCATTTGAAGATGAAAATCCATATCATGGGAATTAAAGTCTTTTAATAGTGGTGTTGAATAAGATGAATAGTAAATTGTATTGATTCTTTTTGATACCACATGATTATCAACTTATCCATTGAAATTTTATTTTATTTGGGTTTTTTTTTTTGTGTTTTTGTTTTTCTCTATTCATGAGTAACCAAAACAAAAAGAACACACAATCTCATACAATTTCAATTGATAACAAGCTCTAGTATGGTAGAGCGTCCAAAAATGGCGCAAATTTCAGCATGGAGAATCTACTGCAAAATTAGTAGTGCTAATAATTTTCATGCATGGGGAAACTAATTAAAAAGTTGGAGCAAGTGGAATCATCATTTTTGGATTCTTCTACAATTAGTTATGAAATTTTGAAGGTGGATTCATAGGTGTTTCTAAAATGGCTTCTAAAATGGCACCCTATAATGTTTTCCATCAATACATGGTACTGTTGGATGGGGAAGCTATTATGTAGCTCTGATGGAAGATGACTAGAGCTCCATTTTCGGCACTGCACCATTTTTGGACGCTTTACCATATACACCACAAAGCTTCACAAGAGAGACCAAAACAATGCCCCATAAAGAAATTCAACTACAACTAGATCTTTACATGAGGGATGGCAAATACAAGATCAAATCCCCCTCCAAAGCCCAAGGTTATTTCCTCTAAAACTATCATTCACCAGATTTTTCCCTCACCAGACACAACAAAAGCACCAACCCACGACTCCAAAAGATAGTAAGTTACGCAAAACCTCGACCCGCAAAAGTCCAGGAAACGTGAAAAACCCTGGATGCAAATAGCATCTCCCAACCCAGACGATGGTGATTCCTCCTGGAACATGCCACCCCCCCCGACGAACCCCAATATCATCCATCCAAAACCGACGATTCTCATCCCCTCCACCCGCAGGTACAAGACGGGGAGCGCCCGCAAAGCACAGCGTGCTGGTGTGTTGTTGCTGCGAGAGAGAGAGAGCTGCGCTGCTATTTGCTGCGATATCTGTGTTCTCGCAGCTTCTTCGCCATCGCCAGATCCGCCGCACCCCTGTCCCCGTCGTCCTCTCTCATCCCCCGCAATGGCGTCCGAGGGCATCCTCTTGGGTATGGGCAACCCCCTGCTCGACATCTCCTGCGTCGTCGACGAGGCGCTCCTCGAGAAGTAACTTCTCTCGTCCCCCCCTCCGCCATTATTCCCTCTCTCGCTGTCTCTCGTTGTTACTTCTTCCCCCTCGTTGTTTCTCTCTGTGGCTTCTCTTCTGATCTGTTGTGTTTATTGGTAGGGGTTTCTTTCTTGTTCGTTGTTGTTTTCGTCTTTTGCAGGGTGGCATTTTGGATTTTGGGGTGGTGGGGGTTGGGGTTAGGATGTTGACCTATGTGGATGGTTTTGTTTTTTTACTGTTTTTTGAGTCTTGAGTTTTGAGTTTTTTATTTTGTAGATTTTTCTGGGGATGAGTGTATGTACGAGTGGGTGCATTTACGGAGTTGTAGCCGCCATTGTCTTCTTTGCTTCTACCATCATGCCTGCTTCGTTTATTCATCTTGTGGGAGTTTTTCTCTGGAAGTATTGCCTGCATTTTGTTTGAGGTTTTGATGTTATTTGGATAGCAGATCACTTTACTTTGATGAATGTGTCGGCATCTATGGGGATGTTGGGAAGAATGCATGGGCTGTGCTCTTGTTGTGATACCTTCTAGTTGATGGATCGTGTCTAGGATCTGAAGGGAACTTAAAACGTTTTTCCGGCAGAAACGCAGATCTGCGGATAATGTAGCCCTGATTAATTCAGATCCCTCGACCGGGTGGTGGGGATGTGAACACTTGGATGTTATTGCGAGATTTTGGGTCGTTCGTTCTATGGTTTAGCGAGATGTTGCAGGGATATGGTTCTGGAATACAGAGGGCCTTTTTTTCCATTTTTGCTCATATCTTTAATAGGTCTTCTGCATTTATCTACACCTGTCCAGAGTAAAAGCCCCTGTGATTTGTACTCTTTGATCACTAGAGTTGCAAGTCTTTATAAAGTAACCAACTCACTGACGAACAATCCCAATCTTTCTTGAGTTTTGTTTCTGAGCAGTGGTACTGGCTTATTTATTTTGCAGGTACGAGTTGTCGCTGAACAACGCCATTCTTGCTGAAGACAAGCACTTGCCCTTGTACGTACACCGAAGCTCTCTGCCTTTTCAGCTTTTAGAATAATGTTCTTAATTTTTATTTTTTTCATTAGGCGTCTCTGTGGTTCGACATGCGCGGAATAGCCCCAACGTTTTTAAATGGAGGACGGATGTTTTTAGACATGCATTTCTGTAGATTTTAAAGTTCAAATCAGAGGTTTAGTGTTGGTGTACCCTTCCGTGCGAAACTCTGTCGTACTTATGCTATAAGTCCTGGTGTTTTAGGTACAAGGAACTCGCTGCCCATCCCGATGTGGAGTACATTGCGGGAGGTAAGATTTTTTATTTCTACTTTCCTTTTGTATCTTTTAGCATTAAGCCCGATCGCAAGGACACGTTCGTAATTAGTGCACATGAGTAACGTGTGCCCTGCTGTCTATTTCCTCAAGGTGCTACTCAGAACACCATCAGGGTTGCTCAATGGATGCTCCACGAGCCTAGGGCAACTAGCTACATTGGTTGCGTTGGAAAGGACGAGTATGGTGACCGCATGTACAAGCTCGCCTCAGAGGGTGGCGTCAATGTAAGTTCTCACTCATGGTTGTAATGATTCTGATGTTCCTTTTCCGTGTCAATTTATCCATTCTACAATGACGAGAAAAAATTATTTTTAAAAGTAATTCTTGGTGAGTGATAGCCTTTGGGGTCCTACAGCCACTGATCAAATAGGGATCCTGCACCTGATGCTGTGAACGAGTGCGGCAGCCGGTAGAATGTGCCGTTCTTTGTTTTACTTTTTACAACTGTAATTGATGACACTCTCTTTCTTTTGGTAAAGATCCAATACGATGTGGACGAGGAAGTCCCCACTGGAACGTGCGCTGTGCTCGTCGTCAAGGGAGAGAGGTAATATGTACCCTAATGGGCTAGCATGCTTTTATGAAGCATTGTCACAGAAATTAGAGCTGCCTTTTTGTGCATTTCCATGCTGACGGTTTCAGTATTTGAAGGGTGTTAAAGTACTCGTTGGAAGTTGACGAGGAAGTAGTGTCCTAGTATTGAATTCTCAACTGTTTCAAGTCATCATCTAGTCAGCAGATTTCTTACATACCAAACGAAGAATTTTGCATTCACCAGGTCCTTGGTTGCCAACTTGTCCGCCGCCAACAAGTACAAGATCGATCATCTGAAGAAGCCAGAGAACTGGGCTTGCGGTGCGCCTCCATATACCATTTACACAAATTGGCACTGAACGTTATGTTTCTCTTCGTAAAGATTGTTTACACGTTGTACTTTCATGATGATTATACACGTTGTCAAGTCATTACTGAATATAGTTTATGTTGCAAAATATGTAATCTTGTTGTAGATTCTGGTTCTTGGAATTAATTGGCATGTGTTGTGTGCGACAGTTGAGAGGGCGAAGTTCCTGTACAGTGCTGGATTTTTCCTGACTGTTTCACCTGAGTCTATGATGACCGTGGCCAAGCATGCCGCCGAGACCGGAAAGGTGTGTTTGTATAGCTTATTGTCACAGTTCAAAAGGTTTTATGGATCTATATTTGTGAACATGAGTAGCAGTTTCCCATGTGGTCTTACTGAAGCTGTAGCTTGTGGAGCATTTCTGACATTGCACTTATGCTTGTACGCAGTACTACATGATCAACTTGGCTGCTCCATTCATCTGCCAGTTTTTCAAGGACCCTCTGATGGAGCTCTTCCCGTAAGCGTTTCAGCTCTCTCAATCAGAAAGCAACCTCCTAGTCGTTCGTCCAAGTATACATGGATCGAATTATCCTGCAGGCTGTAACTAATAAACGTCGCTTCCTGAAAATTCATTTCTAACCATACGTGCATTGTTATTGTTATGCTGCAGCTACGTCGATTTCATTTTCGGCAATGAGAGCGAGGCCAGGGCATTCGCCCAGGTTCAAGGCTGGGAGGTAGGTCACTGATGACCCCATGTGCATCTTTGCTTTAGTTATTATGTCTGAGTTGCAACTGATGTTCATCGTCGAAAATTGAGGATTTAATCGTCCTTAACTCTGCCTTCACTTTCTGCAGACAGAGGACACTAAGGTGATTGCTGTGAAGTTGGCTGCGTTGCCCAAGGCCAGCGGCACACACAAACGTGTGGCCGTCATTACCCAGGGAACCGACCCCACAATTGTTGCTGAGGATGGAAAGGTAATTTTTCTAATTATTTACTCCTGATGGCTGATTTATTAGCACCATTTGACCGGATGTTTTGGAGCCTTATATACTTGTACCGGAAACTACTGTTAAACATATGATTCACGTTGATGGTGGATGGTGTTTGTTCCTCTCAGGTGACTGAGTTCCCAGTCATTGCCCTCGCGAAGGAGGACTTGGTCGACACGAACGCAGCTGGTAAGCTCCTCTACTGATCAGTTTTGCAGTTTCTTCCTTCACCCTGCTGTGGTATTTCCTGCTTTTCCCTTGGATCAGGAGATAGACAAGACGTTCTTGGTGAGGGGTCTAAGTGTTCTTTAATGTGCAGGTGACTCTTTCGTCGGAGGATTCTTGTCGCAGTTGGTGTTGGGCAAGGATATTTCTGAGTGCGTCAGGGCAGGAAACTACGCTGCTAACGTCATCATCCAGCGTTCAGGATGCACCTTCCCATTGAAGTCTTCCTTCAAGTCAGAGTAGGAAAAGATTAGGGCAGGACTGAGAAGAAATTAGCCCCTTTTTAAAATTTTCGACATTTGTTTAATTCATCTTAAGTGAGTTGCATAATTTTGTCTTGTGCCATAAGTTCTTTGACTATAACGGGTCATGTCTGGTTAGTTGATTAGTTGGATGTTCTGCATCCCTCTAAAAACTGAACTTCAGTACAAGCTATTGAAATCCACGATACATCGAAGTTTAAATCCTTTTTCAGAATTTTCATATAACAGTTTCTCAATCTTCTGTTCAAACGTGTGCGCAAGTCCAATCATTTTACGTAGCTTGTAGTTGTTACCAACCTCCCTTCTGTCAGTATACATTGTCATTCTTAATTCAATTCGAATTCACGAAGTTGGCAACCACTATTCTTGTAATGAACAATTTCCGATACGTATACCACGACCAAACTTAATGCCATCTTCTAATCATCAATGAAGCAGGATTATGAAACTTCTTTATAACTCGTTGTTGATCTGTGAACCCAAAGGCTGCGAAGATAGCTTGCAACACTTCCAACTGAAAAATAAAAATGAAATTGGGCATCTCTCCAATCTCGAAGGTAGCAAAGGCACCCAGGGTGCTAGAGTTGCGAGTCAGTAATAACTTTGTGCTCATAACACTGATGTATGGCACGAAGTCATCAGCTTGAGAAGTTGCTGGAATAGAGCCTGTGAGCACTTAAACCCGGGTATGGGTGTGAAAAGTGGCGATGAGCGTTAGTCATTTGTAACTCTCCACTCTCAAGCTCTCTTCCAATCACAAGAGTAGTCAAGCTTCTTTTTATTTCCAAATAGTCAAACCTTAAGGAACTTCCTAACGGCACTGTGAACATCCGCTATAACACTATGGCTAAAGGTTAAGAAAGTGTCGGTTTTTTACCAATCAGCTCACAGGAATGCCCAAAGTCCGGCTGAAATGCATTTACACCATGCTTGGAGGTTAAGAGGCCCTTGCCTCCAAGGAGCCTATATGGCAACACTTTTTGAAAGTTACGGAGCCAAAGCAACAACTTCTTGAACAAAGCTTTAGTAAAGCAAAATGTTTCATTCATACTTCCATAGAGACAATTAGATTTTTTTATATAAAATATACATAAGAAGGCATGGCTCTTGGTCTATTGAGGGTTGGTCATGCTCCATAAGCCATATTATGCTCTTTAATTAACCCTTGGACAATCATTGCTATTACACCTATATTGGTCCAAAATAAACTACATTTTAGATAGTCATTATTTTGTCATAACACTCGACCAATTGCTGAAATATTTTGCACATGTTCATTGTTTTTTATACAGTTCTCCAAATTTTTCAGAATTTTCCAACGGTTGGCCACAGTGTGGAACGCCCTTTACAACCCAAAACTTACAGAAATCTAGAACCAACCCTCTCCATGAATGTAAGCAATTTGTTTCAAATGCACTGAAGCGTGTGTGCAGAACTACACATCTGTCTTGATAGCCGGGGCAGCAAGAGATTCATCACCACTGAACATGGGGTGATCATATTGCAGACTTGGATTCTGAAATGCGCACTTGAGAAAGATCCCTCCCACACCATGTGTCAGCGACATGAGATACGAATTTCTCGTCTCAAAGTCGAGAAAATTCGCCATACTAGTGAGCAGACTAGAAAATAAAGATGCAATTTCAAAGTGCTAATAAATGAAGACAACCTTTATAAATGTAGTTGATTTGTGTACATGGGAGAAGACTATACTTAGATTTTATGTGTACAATTGAAGATGGCAGAATCGTACTTACTTCAAACGGATTTATCCAAAGAATTAAGAAACTCATTCTTCACCAGAGTTTCGTCGCATGATCTGCAACGTCGTCTAATCAAACTTTAAAAAATTAGCAATTAGTCATGGACTCCGACGGTTGCTGCCTCCATGACAGTTGATGTTATCTGCAATTTTGGAGTGCCCTCGGTGAGAGTGTCCTTCAATTTGCTCTCAAGAATTGGAACTGGAAATGGAATATGTGTGCTAAACAGCTGAATTGATTCGTTGTTGGGAGCTAAAGATGAAAACTCAGGTATTCCTTGAATGTAGCCTCTGCTTCGCAATGCATTCTTTACTCTTCGCCTGCCATCCAAGTCTAACTCGTCAGATGAGAAACTGGACTCTGGGAGTTCAACTCAGATCTCCCTTCTAGTCATCACATGTGGCAGTAGAATAGCAAAGGAAGCATTACATTACGTCCATGTTGCCTGACACTGTACTTATCACCTATGGTTTCCCACCTTACTGTCATTAGCCTATCACCCCTAATTCTAACAATTGAGCACTAAACAAAATAATTGCTCGGATATTACTACGTAAAATTAAGGTTCATTGATTTCAAACTGTGTTCATCCATTTTGATCATATTTACAAAAACCACCAACTCACCAATAACGGGTTGTGGAGAAAGAATGCCAATAGCACGGGCCCCCATTGTGAGTGCGTGCTAAAGTCTCCCAGTCTCCAAACTCAAGGGCCCAAGGGCAATATCGCAGCCAATAATTGATCACTGTGCGTTCAGCATAGTCAACTTCCTCACAATACTCATATTTCACAGTGTTGCTTGCTTCCCACCACGCATCTTGGTGATACTCTGTGCTGCAACCGTCCAGTACAGAAATGTCTAAGAGATATATAACAAAAAGGTGCAGTGTTCCAGACAGGCTTTCTCTACTGGAGAGCACAATATCAAGGCACTCTCTTAGTGGCTTATAAAGCGAATTGACATTGATGTAGCCCAGAGTAAGAGTCTGAAGACATCTCAAGCGAGTGATATAAATATTTCACGCGTAAATCCTAAGGAGCACAACTACTGTACCGTACATCACCTAAAAAAAATCATTGGAGGTTTGAATCAAACCTAATTTGGAGAGGCCCAATGCTAAGGCCACCATCTCCAATGGGAGCAGGCATAATGAAGCTGCTCTCCACATGCCGAAGTGCGTTCAGTAGTAGCCTGTGCTTCTCCCTGTAATTGTCGATATCTACAAAGACAACAATGCGCAATGTCATTTTCATGTTGCAGCTTGGACACCACTACCTATCAACTCCACATGTCTCCTTCAAAACTAGTCCATTTCCGTAAACCAAACCCTTGCAAAGTTTTCCTCTAAATAAAAGTACTTACATAGGAAACTGGATTATCTAATGACTGGTCAATCAAGAAAAACTGCATTTCATTTGGACTCGATACTAACATAAAATCAGATCCAACTGACCTAATTCTGCCAGTCAGGTTCGCAAATTCACCCACTCCAGTACTGCATATATTCCAATTAACCATCTCACTGAGATACGACCGCTCAAATTTTAAATACAAAAACAAAACCTTTCTACCAAATCAACTCATATTAATGACCCTGTATCGCTGCAGGCGAAAATACTCAGAGCTCATGCACTCTAGCTTAATCTGAACAGCACCATCCGCAAAAGCACAATGTCCCCAGAACTCACTTCATCCCCAAAAGACATAACAATCGAGAGCCTAAAATCTTAAACGCATACACATTCCCTCCCAAACAACCATCCCAATGCACTGAAACCATCCTTCTAACTCCTCAACACGAAAATTCCCCACTAAACCCAGAAGAAAATTCCCCATCTGGAATAGAATATCAAAATTCAACATGGCTAAGTATCAATACCAACATTCACTAACCAATCTGCCCATGTGAAACGAGAAACAGGGAAACACTGAATTCACACCTTGAGGGTAAGGGAACACATCGAAGAACTTGGCATTGGCATGGACAGCGATCCCTTTCAGCCTCGCCTTGACGGCCCTCAAGTTCCACAGCTGCCGAGGCCGAAGCACGGCATCCTCAGGCACGAACAGCACATCCCCCGGGTACAGAACCTCAGGAATCCCGGCGTTGACGTCCTTGAGCTCCTCCAGAGTGAGCCCGAACCGCTCGGAAATCTCCCAGGCGCTGTCCCCGGGCTCCACCACCCACGCCTTGGTCCGCTGCGGCGGCAGCCTGAGGTCCTCCCCGGCGTAGACGACGTGGTCCTTGAGGTTGTTGCAGGCCTGGATGTCCTCCCAGCGCAGCCCCAGGCGCTCCCCCAGCCCCCACAGCGTGTCCCCCTCCTCCACCCTCACCACCCTGCTCCTCCTCTCCCCCATCCCTCCCTCACCCCCTCCCAAGCATCCTCCAAGCTCGAGCTCCCCCGCAGCTGCAATTTGCTCTGCAACTGTGAGCTCACATCGGAGTGAGAAAACACATCGACGTGATTTTGTGTCAAAACTGTGAGCTTGGGAGCTTGTCTAGGTCTAGTGGTGGAACAATAGAGGGAATAAATAGGCACTTTATTCATGTGGAAAACATGTGGCTTTCTTATTTATTGTTATGAGTAGAGAGGGACTTTGTGAGTGGAAATGGTTAAAGGGACAAGAAAAAGTTTGCTTTTTGGTGTTTTGGGTGAGTGAAAAGGGATAGGTTTTGAGTGAGGGGTAATAGGGGTGCTAGTAGTGTTAGTGGAGTAAAAGAAAGTGAATAGAAATAGACCAAATAGGAACTTCTTTTTTGGAGGGAAAGTTTGGGGTGTAGAGAGTCCTCGCCCCTCCCCTCCCCTCCCCTCTAGCCTCCAAGTTACTTTATTTATAGATCAAAAGTAGCTTGATTGAGAAATTTAGAAATTTGAAATTATTGAGGACATGGATTGACACCAGCCTTTTTTTTACTGGCGAATTAATGCCAGTTGGCAAAATAAAATGAACCAGGTTCCAAAAAGTTACAAAAATCACTTAAATCTGAATTACAATGGGGCCAGAAACTTACCTCGCGACGAGGGAGGATCGCCACTGTTCGATGTGCAGGAAGGGTCAAGTCGCCCACATTATTTTTGATGATGCTCCCGCCGTTCTTCTGATGGTGCCAGGTGGCGATAAAAACGGCGAGGGATTTGACATGGTGGTGCCACTGATTCAGGGTTTTGGAGGGAGCGAACCTCAGACCTCCACGTTAGTATCGCCAGTACATGTCCCCTGGCTTGATATTGGTTGTCGCCCAAGTTATGTTTCCTGGGTACAACCCCCCACTCTTTGATCATGAATTGTTGAGATACTGCACTCAGCGGAGATGATGATCCAGAATGGATCTGCATTGTTTATGAGCACATTGTACTTCAATTTGCCTTTGTCTTCGAAGTTCCATGAGATGTCGGGTTGGAGACTGCGGGTTGATGTGCAATTCGGTGGCTCACTGGTTTCATTGTGCGCCATGCATATTGCTGCTCCTGCAGTTTGCGGTTTCATTGTCATGTGCAATCGGTGGCATTCTTGCGCACACAATGCATGGTATCCAATTCGGTGGCTCAAAGATCAGTACACGCTAATCTCAGTTACGAGGACTTCAAACTCCGCAATTCCCGATCATCAAGAGCTCGGATTTCCAGGTTTTGGTTCGCTTCGTGTTGTAGGTTCTGTTGTTCATTGTCTGCGGCTGTAATTGTGTTTTTGTCGGGCTGCAATTTGCAATGGTTGAGGTGGGGTCTGCGTTGTTTAGGTACTACAATCGTATCCCTAGCTCAGGGTCGTCGTCCTCGTCGTCCGGGCTCACCCCCGCAACATTGCTCTCTGGTTCATGTGCGTCCAGCACACCTCAGTCGGTCTCGACGCAGCATGAGTCTGCATATGTTGCAAGTTCGAGTCAGGCTAAGAGCTTTAGTGTCTGCGAGAAACCCAGGAGGCGGAAGGCAGCCCATGCCCAAACTCATCGTCGTCGCTCAAATCCCACTGTGACGTTGTTACCTTCCGATGCTCCATCGTCTCCCCTGTGTACCCCGATAGTTAGTCCAGAGTCTGTGAATGAGGTAATTGTCTTGTCATCGGATGGTAGCGTGCAAACTCTGCCCGAGTCTGCCACTGCCGCCGAGAGTGTTGATGATGCCATGGTTCGGAAGGGCAAGACTTGCACCTTACCTGTTGTTGAAGAGATCGACGATCTGTCGGATGATGAGTTTGAACCCGCCTTGCACGGAGAGAAGGTGCCGAAGAAGAACTACGATGCCACGAGAAAATTCTAGGAGACATGGGCGGCAAAATTGCCGTGGGCGGAGCTCTACAGAGGTTCTGATGGTTTGTACCAGTCTGTGCGTTGTGTTGTGTGTTCGCAGATAACCGGGAAGCCCAAGATTCTTGGTCCGAAGTGGGACACACTCGTGAAGCATAGCGGCAAGCGCAAGGCGACGAAGAACATGGCGGGGAACATCAAGAGAGGGTGCTGGTATGTGGCCAAGAATTGTAAGCACCTCTGATACGAGAGGTTGTATGCCGCGAGGAACACGGTGACTGTCGCGCAGCAGCTTGCTGTGGTGAAGGGAGAACGGGCTCGGAAGAGGCTCCAGTTCGCGACCATTCTGCACCTCTTGCAGGAGGGCCGACCGATGCTGGAGTACGCGGCGTTGTTGCCGTTGTTTACATTCCTGGAGGTCCCTAAGTTACCTAAGCGGCAGTGGTCAGACTCTTCGGGCTGGAGCTTGGCCGAGTGCCTGCACCATCAGGTGCAATTGAAGACGCGGGAGGTGATGTCAAAGGCTCGATTTTCTTCGGTGACGTGCGATGAAGTGACCACTCTCGATACACAATCTTGGATATCCATACATGGTTACGTGTGCGACAATTGGGAGAGGAAGCCCATGCTCATGTCCTTGGAGCGCGTGGTGGATGGTGGTGGCAGCGATAATCTGACATCGGTGATTGTAGGTGCACTAAAGAACTCTGCAGGCTTGAAGGAAGCCGAGTTTGTACACCGACTTGCGTCTTTCGGAGCAGGTATGGTGCCCCCCCTCGGTTTGATGCATGTTTGCATGAATTTGTACCCATGCTTGATCAGGTTTTACAGTGAGCCAGATGTTTGATATAATCTCCTGCATGTTACATTTCTAACGTGGCAAAGTCGATGACCTCTGCAGATGGAGTCAGTACTTTTCAGGGAAAAGAAAATGGAGTGCTGAATCAGCTCAAGAACATGTACGCACCTCGGATGATCGGCATACACTGCATGGTGAGAATTTAAAATAGTCACAGTGCCCTACTTGCGGTGTTTTTGGTAGCATGTCTTTGTTTCATCATAGCGCTTCGGTTGTAGTTTCTAACACTTGTCATGTGTGGAACCCATGCAGGCTCATCGGACAAATTTGGCTGTTCGGACTTTAAGTTCCCTTCCTGTAGTGCAATGGATTGAGGACATGCTCACATCGCTCCATACTTTCTTTGCCAAGTCCTTCAAGCGGCACCTGGAATTCGTGAAGCTCGCCGAATTGATGTAGTCGAAGGGTCTGAAGATACTCAAGAACATTAAAACCCGGTGGATTTCAATGCTTTCACCTGCAGTGCGGGTGATGAGCGAGTACCGGGCGTTGCTCGTGAAGATGTCCCAGGATTCTGAGCGACCTGTGCAGGACGTAGTGGGCGGCAAGGCCAAAGTCGACAAGAAGCTCATGGAGATCGCAACTAAAAATCTGGAGCACCTCACCGACATCCAAATACTCCTTGGATTATCAGGACTCCTACCCTTGTTGAAATCTGTGCATAGTCTTATGCAATTTGCACAGGCTAGAGATGTATTTGTTTGTGATTACGTCTCAGCTATTCAGATGTGCATCGCTAATGTGTTCTCTTTTTATTTGGATGACAACTTGGCATTTTCTCATGATGTTTTCTATGATTTTAAGGGACTAACATGTGTGAGGCATGATGCCATCCCCATGACATGGGTGCAGGGATCATTTGACCTCAATATCGACTCTGCGGAGGTACTGCACTTCACTCCGAATGGTCACAGTATCCCGGCAACTTATAGAGCCGCTGGAAAAGAGACGAGCGTGCAGGTGACGAGGGAGCTCTATGCTACCATAGTGAAGGACGTGAAAAAACTTTGTCAGGGTAAGTGTCTTATGCATGTTCGTTTATTTCCTCTTAATTTTGTTGTAGCATTTCTATTGTGCGGATTCTAACCAAAAAGTGGGGCTGCTCGTGCAGAGGCTGTGGAACAACTGGTCGCCAAACTAGAAGGACGGTTCCCCTCCTCCTCCCTAATGGACGCTTTTGGTTTCGTATACCCCCAGTACTGGTTACGGGAGAATGCGGAGAGTGACTTTGACAAGCACATTGGAATCATCAAGGAGCACTATGGGCTTACGAAGTCATTCGGGCTCACCAAGAAGGGGCCTGCACCTGTCGTTGGCACTGTTACCGAGGTTGAAGACGTAGATTCCCTCACCCCTCCCGCACCGAAGGCAAAAGCCAAAGAGGCCCCACCTGTGCTTTCAATACAGAAACTCGATGAACATGCCTGCATGTTCAAAATTGCCATGAAGGCAAACTGCCATGCTGCGATGCACGATGATCTCCCTCTAAATCCTCTGACCCGTCTATGGCGCCGCATTGAGGCGAATGCATTACTCCGCCACAAATTATCAGAGTACATGAAGGTCGTTGATCTAGCCGTGGTCACTGTCCTCGGTAGTGTGGAAGACGAACGCACCTTTTCCACTCTCAGTTTTATGAAGAACAAACTTCGTAACCGATTGGGAACACACCTGCCTCTCGTGGTTGGTATGCATGCGCAGGAATTCTATACGCTGGGGGACTTCCCCTACGACGCTGCCTACGAGGAGTGGAAAACATCAGTGAGAAAGGGAGACTAAACTCTCATTGTTTTCCCCCTTGTACAGGTCGTTCGGCACTTCTCCGTGATGAAACTCGGAAGGTTCAGACGTCTGTCTGTCCTTCTCCGAGCAGTGAGCCGGTTCACCAGATTTCCCCTCCCGAGTCACGTGTCCAAGTCCCTGAATTCTCTTCTAGCTGTCCTGTCCCTGGTTTCCCATGTAATCTTGTCGATGTTGTTTCTATGTTGGTACCTGTGCAATTTGCTTCCTCTATTCCATATTTGTTTGCCTTCGGTCAATGCTGTTCATTGTCTTTGTCGTATCATGTATGACTCGTATCCTTATATTTATATGTTCATTGCTTAGGTCTATTTTTTTGGTATTAGGCTTACTACCGTCGCTTGATCCTATGGATTATGGTCTGCTGGGTCACTATTTGCCTTTGCAAGTTTGCTCTGTTTGTTTACTTCCCCGTTCTTGCTGGATTTGCCTTCTCTGTGAATAGTTTGCCGTTTTTTGTACATTGGTTTAGTGTTTGCTTCACGTTTTCTTTTTTTCTATTTATGGAACAAGGTGTCCGAGAGATATGGGAAATGGTGAACCGGCGTCTGAGAAAAACAGGGGAAAACCGAAAATGTCGCCACTTTTCCCTTCTAAACCTGAGTTAGTCGCCTAGGACTGTGATCATGGGCTCTTTAACTTACAACGCTATCGCCTTATGTTCATTATGTAGCATTACGTAGGTGCCACCTACTGGCTGCCAAAAAAAACCTGGTGTAGTGCCAGAACTGTTGTTGGAACTTCTGAATTTTTTGGAAATTAAAAAAAAAAATCCCTTTAATAAAATGACTGGAAGCCAGAGCTTCACTACATAAATTTCGCATGGGGCCACCAGAGCTCTAAACCAAAAAACATAGAAAAGCACCTAAAGTTCAAGAGCATCTCAAGTCTCAAGAATTTTGGACTTCAATGAACTCATATTACCAAGATATAACCATCAAGTCTATGAGCAAAAGGCTAAAAGAAGCCAATAAGAATAGACCCTTCCACCCCTAAATATTGCCATATATCTCAAGACAATAGTTTAAGACTAATTATGAAAATATACATATTATTCTTAAAATATCAAAAAATATACAACCGATACAATTTTTCTAATAAAAAACCCGAAATTACCAGAACAGAAATTTAGTTATTTTGGCTTGAAATGCCGGTAAAAAGAAGTGAATCAACATGAGAAATCTGACCTGCAAACTTTACCTCAGGTTCAAAGTAGAAAAGTAGAACATGAATCAGGGATGGCAACCTGAGAAGAGGGGATGCATCTATTAAAATAGTAGCATCATGTATTCTCATAATCACCACCTTCATCACCTTCCCGCCTCTCCCAAACAAGTTCCGCTTCAGCCGAATCTCTCCCTCTCTCCATCGTTGCTCCTTCCCTTGCTTACAACCCCATCCAAACCTCAAAACTCTGCCTTCCTCGTCCTCTCTAACTGCCCTGCATTTCATCCTCACTCCCATCCTCTCTCTCTCTCTCATCATCTCCGACTCTCTTTGCGTTGCGAGTTTTTATGATTGGTGCGTGGATTTGGAAGGCTTTGGCATTCTGTCTGGTTGGATGTGAGGTTGCGTTGCGAGTGTTGAAGTGATTGGCAGGGAGTATGGATCATGAGAGGGAATTAGAGGAGTCTGAGGAGACCATTGCAGCGATGGAGAGTTTGAGTTCCATCATTACCACAGACGAGGAGTATGTTCTTATTCAGCAAGTCGCTCAGAATTTGCGGTCGCTGGTGAATTTGTGTCATGTGCAGCAGAAAGAAGTGAAGGCTTGCATTCAAGGTGATTCTCCTTCCTGGTTATCCTTCCTCCCAGCGATGGTTTCTGTACCACTGGTCGAGTTTTTATATCCGTTTATTTAATTTGTGTTTGATAGCATTCTGCTACGGTGGTTTTATACCCGTAATAGTTTGGTACAAATGGCTGTCATTGGATGATGCGTTTGTTGATTGGAGTGTTTTTGTAATGATGGAATTCATGTATATTTTCTGACCCAGTGTTTACACTTTAGTTAGAAATCTTGTCTTCCCAAATAAGACAGATGTTCTCCTTCTCATGAGATTGGTGAATTCACAGAGAGAACGATTGATGGAGTTGGGCAAGTGATGATTCATTTGCACTAACCCATCAGATTTTTAACCTCAAAATCAGCTAACAATCACAAAATGAAGAGGCTTTATTTCTAGGATTAAGTTATTGGATACTAGAGACGGCAATATAAATTTAAACCTACAAGAGCGTGGAGGAGAGAATGCATTTACGAATTGCTACTTCGCAAAGTTTGTGTAGCGCACTAACCCTTCGTCAGTTACAGTAAATTTGTTGGAGCATTTTTGTAACCAGAGAATTCATGTGTATTTTCTGACTTAGTGTTTAGCAACAGGATACACTTTCGTTAGAAATATTGTCTGCCCGAATAAGGCAGTCATTCTCCTTCTTACGAGGTTGGTGAATTCATAGAGAGAACGATTGATGGAGCTCGGGGAGTGATGTTTCCTTTGCACTAACCCGTCAGATTTTAACCTAGAAACCAGCTGACAATCACAAAACAAGAGGCCTTGTTTTTAGGATTAAGTTATTGGATAGTAAAGAGGGCGATTGAGATTTAAACCTGTAAGAGCGTGGAGGAGATTTAAACCTGTGAGTAGCAATCTATAAAAGCATTTTTAAATTGCTACTTTGTAAAGTTTGTTTAGCGCATTAATTCTTCGTCAGTTAAGGCAAATTCCTCTAGCTCTTTCTTAAATCAATCGGAAATTCAACTGCTGATAGCTCTGTTAACTAGTTTCGAAAATCTTCGTGTTATTACTCACATGATAGTCTCAGTCAGTGCTGGAATCTGAGCTGCTTAATCCAGCAGTAAAATTGCAATGATGCGCTTACTTGTCTCCATGAGTCTAGTTTGCTTATCAAGTTACATCTGTATTCTGCCCCACTGACCGGTGACGAACAGGTTTGCGTGAAAAGGTGAAAGCGAAGGAACAGAGTGTCTTAAATGCACAAAAATCCAACCTGAAAGATGAGGAGCTGGAGATGCTGAGGAATAACTTAGCTGAAGCTCGAATTGAAGAAGAGAAAGCTCAAGCTACTGCTAGATATGTTTTTCACCATCGTTTTCACGCTGTTCTTACCGTCTGTAGATTGTTGACGAAAAAAACTGCAATACTGTAATTGATCCCACTTTGTCTCGATTTTCACCTACGTTTTTACAGGCGTATCGATGTAGTGCCTGATTTCAGTGAAATAATATTTTGAGATTGTGCGTAGAGAGCTGTAGAGTGGTCTTCGAGTTACATGTGATGCTGATGGTTGGCGGATTGGTTTTTTTTATCTTTTATCATGCACATCGCTGGAGGAGCACCTGGATGGATTGGAAGAGCAGCTACAGTCTGTTGAAGCCCAGAAGCAGACTCTAGCTTCCCTTGCAAGCGAGGAGATCCAACTGAAGTAAGTACACTCCAACCCTTCATTCGTTTCATTGTAAGCAATTTTATCTTGTTGAACACCGGTATGTCCGCACTTTTGTTGCTTCTAAAGAAGTTCATGTTGTCTGACCGAATGTATGTGAATGTAGGAACGAGATGTCATTGTTCTCAACAATCTCAGGGATCATCCCCGATTTGTCAAAGAAACACGTTTTTGCTGGCAGTATCCAATCAATTTTTCATGTTACGGTGACTGGTTGTGCAGATTTTTTTGCTATCTTTACTACCTGTATTTTACTGCCTCTGTTCTGTTCACTCATTTTTGTGTCTTTCACTGTGTCTATCTTCAACGCTGTAATCCACCTTAACCAAGAAACAGCCCTGCTGGACAAGGAGGATGTCACAAAGTTCACTATTGATTGCTCAGACATGTCTGCGTATCAGCAGTCCAAAACTATTTGGGATATGATTCGATGACATCTTTACTCAGCTGGCACAGAGTTTGCCTATTCTGACTGTTATGCAAACTGGAACACTGGAGTTATGTGTAACAGGAAACTTCACAAATCAATTTCATTCTTGCACAGGTCAGGTGGCTCTGAAGGAAGAAGCAAGGTCCAACAGAGTGATGCCCCTTCACTTGAACCTCTGAGCCAGTTGCTTTCTGGCAACTTCTTTGCCGGCTGTAGTTGGAAGCAGATCAAGCTCGAAGGCACTAAAACAGCTATTGAATGAGCTAACTGTGCAGATAGACTACACCGTCGATACAACAGGCAGAGAAACAGAAGACCGTATAATCCAATGAAGTTATTCTTGTGTAAGCTGCCAACTCAGGTAGTTTCTATGCAGCACTGCTTCTTCACCTCATTGAAGTCAAGTGTGTGAAAATAATTTATTAGATTGAAAATCGCAGAAATCTATTAGAGCCATTACCCCATCCCTATGCTCAAGTGAGCATACAGGATACTAGTGTGTGAGTATTCAAATTATGATCTGTACATTAGTTTCAGACTGCCAATTGTTTTTTAACTTGCAGAACATTCATCTTTACATTCTTCAGTGGATACATTCTGTATTCATGCAAGTTCTTCATCATGTTGGATACAGTGGATATGACAAATGTCTTGGAATTTGATGTCATTAGAAAAGTGAGTCAAAGACATTGAAGCCTTTGGCCCTCTTTTGGCCTACTTGAGATAGTTACTCTACAAAGAAATCATAGTGTACAATTGGGTGTAATGTATAACACAAATTTGTATTCTTAAAATCTTTTTCATTTTTTACTTATAATAAAAAACATCATGGGAAAATTCTCATATTTTTTGTAAAACTATGTCATCCAACACCATCTAATGTAAAGGAGGTTCTTTCTACTCTACCACTCACAATGATATATATATATATATATATATATATATATATATTTCCTATACAATTTCTCCTAGTTTGAATTATCCCCTACAATTATATAGCAAGAAGTTTTCATTTCAATAGACTTGTCCCTAAAGTCACCTTGAGTTTTTAAAAGATACTACGAATTTTGCTTTATTCTATATTATTAATTCATTCTTCAAAACTTGGAAAGCCCATAAAATCTTAGTTGTCTCACTATAGAAAGTGATAAGGGCTTGATGGTTTTAAAACTCAAGAAGAATGAGTTTTGTAATTATCCCATCATTAAAAACTAGTTTTGCCATCATTCCAATTTTAAAAACTAATTTTGCTTGGTTTTAGGGACCTCCAAGGTCTTGTACACCCAATGTGGAGATACCACCAAGCTTTTCCATGTTTGTTAATTATTCAGAGTAAATAAATAAAATTATATTTAATCAAAACTCATGGAATCTAACTTAGATATTAGATGCCTATCCAAATAGCTCTAATATTTATATTTCTAATTGCAACCTACTACCGTACCTTAGATGAACCTTCGGCAAAAAATAATTCTATATAAAAATTTCCGATAAAAATTAAAAAATGTTGTCTATTTGCTTGAAAACCATGAAATAAAATTAGACGAATGATGAAATATCTCGAAATCAAACACATGAACTAAAAATCAAATAAACTTAAAACGTTGAAAGTGATCACGTGAAGTCCACTAAAATAATAAAAATCCAACGCAATCTCATCAATTGTAGATGAAAGTCAAAGTTAATGTTATCTATTTCCTTAAAAGTTGAATTTCAAAAAAACTTTTTTTTATTGCCGTACACCAAAATTCGAAATTACTTAATTATTCGACCAAGGGATGATGAAGCTGCTCCCTAAAGTACGGCATCCACACTGACAAAGTTTATTTGCCAGCAAGAGCTCAAAACTGAGAGAGCAGGTGGGACCATTCCGAGTCTCCAAACAACTGTCGAAGTGTCGAAGTAGTTGATAGCACTTCAGTTTCAATGGAGTGATAGCGTCGGTGGTGCGGCAGGCACCGTGTCCCCGACAACGCAGTGAACTTCCAAGCAAACTCACACCTTTGCTCACACCTGGTAACGTAACCAGAGGATGTACCTCGATCCAAACATGATGCCCAAACTTTCCAATCCTCACAATTCAGTACTGTAACCAAAAACATTAACCAACTCACTGTCGCAAAAGTAAAGTATGGACAAAATGGCGTACCTCAACATTAACCAACTCATTGTAACAAAAAAGAGAGAACTTGGATGAACCAGATGGAGCACTCGAAATAGTGGGCACTCCCATTTTTTTATGTTTTTGCTACCATTTCTCTTTGCATCGAGGTATGATACATCTCTCATTCAGTTCATGTTTATGGCTTGAGTCCCATCTACGCGTGTGCATGTGTTCCTTGTGTGTGTATATGTGTGTACGAGCTTCGATCTGCTCACGCTTCTGCCAGGACTCGAGTTATTGTTGCGTTCACAGACTCATCACCACCATCTCTGGAGTTGTGGGAGTAAGTTAGATCGTGCACACGGAATGCACCTTCACATGGTTTAGATCATGAATACTAGATTCAACTTGGCGGCGCACAATGTGTGATTGAAGGAGCCAGGGTTGCGTTGCAGGTGTTCGAGGATTGCCGAAGTCAAGGATTTTGCGTTGTGAGCTAGATTGACTGGCGAGAGGGGACAAGGGGTTTGAGGAGAGAGAGATGCATTCGGGGGAGCCGGAGCACGGGGTGGGAGGGGCGGGGGCGGAGGGGATGGAGCAGGGAGTGCCGGGCGGGAGCGGGGCGGCGGTGGCGCCCGAGGGGCGGTACTACGCGCACACGCCGAGTCCTGGATTGCAAGCAGTGAAGAAGAACATAAACCACATCTCGGGCGTCAACTTGGGGCTGCGGGTGTCGGAGTTTGTTCTCAGTGTGATTGCGTTCAGTTTAATGGCAGCCGCGGACCAGAACGGCGCGGTTTTCAACAATTTCACTTCGTATAGGTGAGCATTCTAGAACTACGAGCTTTCTCGGGATGAGAAATTCTACTGATCTGACTCACAATGGCGAGAAGCTAAAATGCTTGCAGTGATGAGTTATTGCGAATTTAGGGTTTTTGTATAACATGTGAATTTTTTCGAAGTGGTCGCTTGATTGTGTTCAGGGCATTTTTCGTAGAAAATGTGTACCTAGACGAATGTATTCAAATCATGTGTCTCTTCTCAAACGAGAGGCTAAGGGGTTGTCCAATCACACTAGCAAAATAAGCCTATGTTGTTGAAGACATAATTTTTTTTGGGAATTGTAAGGAATATTATGGTACGAAGAAAAGTTTGAAAATTTGTTTGTGAAGCTCACTCTAATTCTGAAACCAACGAAGGTGGAATTGGTGATTGGTTGGACACCATAATCAGCTCACAGTTTACAAGCTATGTTGGGACTCCTCAAGGGGGGAGGGGACAGTAGAGATAGTTCAGATTTTTTGTGTTGTAAGTTTCCAGTTGTGTACTTCTGACACTAAGTACGAGATAATCTGCTGTACCATTGTTCTCCCAATGAGGGTTGATAACCCCTGGTGTACTTGGATGTCTGCAGCTTTCTCCTGGCGGTCAATGTGCTGGTGGTATTATACACTCTGGGGCAAATTATCATCAGTATCATGTTTCTGGTGTCCGGAAAGGCTACCACCAAGCTCTACTTGTTCATCACCTTTGGGTGTGACCAGGTAAAGAGAAATTTCTTTTGTCATTACCAAAATGAATTTCTAAACATGTGATGTGTTTGCCAAGTATCATGGAGGTTTAAGGTGTGTTTGTGACCTTTGTTGTTGCTTGTGGGCAGCTCTTTGCATTCCTCCTCATGGCCGCGGGAGCTGCTGGCGCTTCGGTTGCGCTGTTGATCAACCGCAACGGAGTACTTGACGATTATGGTAACGGTTGCAGGGATGGGGGGATCACTGTGTTTTGCGGACATGCAGAAGCCGCGGTGGCTTTCACCTTCTTGTCGTTCTTTTGTATGCTGATTTCCTCGCTTATTGGGGTGTACAGCTTGGCCCCCTACCTAATTCTTTGATTTGCGAAGTATAGGAATTTGTGCAATAATGTACTCATTGTTTCTGTGCTTTGCACTTTTGCTAGATCTGTGCAATAATAAACCCATTGTTTCATGTAGGATTTAATTTCAAGTCTTAGGTATCGTTGATAATTGTAACATATTGCAACCAAGTGTTGCCACTTAAATGTTCCTGTGCACGACGGACTTTGTTCCGACATTTCGATCTATTCGTGTTACCACATTCCTCTGAACAGAAATTGTGTTTCTTCCAGTATTGATTGAATTGCCAATTCTGACTCCACCAAGACATTCTGAACAGAACAATGTGGCATGGTGTAAACAAGTTGCACAGCATGTGTGACTGTCAGGAGCAGTATCGTGCACACCATCGTCTGGCAGGTCTTGAAACACAATCCTCAATGAACATCACTCAACCACTCTGGATGTCTGGGCTCTGTTGTATCTATCCTTGTGGTAACTCATCACAATGCACAGAACACAGAATAAAGGTCTTACAATTGCACCCCACCTCTCTTCTACCTCACCACATGAAACCTAGGTTCACCAGAAAGCCTTGCCGATGGCTTGAGTTACGAAGAATGATGTGCGCATCAACCACACTCGCATCAAACAAGATCATGACATTAACTACCTCGTCCAGGTCCGTCCAGAGCTATAATCTGAAGTGATCAGGGGAGAGAAGTCACTAAATTTTCATTACCTTGTGCGTGATTACAAAAAAGTGTCTTAAGTTCAAACAACACGTACACCACACGAATTTGAAAAAATCAGAAATTAATAGGAAACATGTTACAAGTACCAAGCACTCCAATTTCTGTTTTGAGGCTGGCGTGAAGCATGTCTATTGTTACAAGAACCATATACAAATTCGTTGTGATTAATGGAAGAAACTCTCAACTAAGTACTCGGTGCAATATATCACAAAACTACTTCACAATTTTGCTTGGATGGATCAAGACTTGTTCTTTCGCTTGGGATTGGGTTTGAAGAGCTGGCGGACCCCATCAGCAGGAGAAATATCCCAGTTCTCAACATGCCTGTAAAAAATGAACACAGCATCGCGAAACGATTTTAGTGCAAAGTCATGCATTAGAATCCAGATGCCCCAAAACAGATCCTCCAAAGTTTCCTCTGGCAAAAGCATGGAAATGTGTTTACTCGAGTTTATTCTACAGCTGTACAAATGCCCGGCTAAATAAGTGCTATCTACAAATGAAGTTGATAAATGCTGAAGAGAAGATTCAAGGAAACTTACTTGCAAATTTTGCCAGAATTGCTATCAAAGAAATACTCAGTGCTCCCTGTTGCTGTAACACATGGAAGACAACAACATAGTTCTAACGTTAGCGAAAAGGAATACACAGTTCAGGCTGACTCTGGCTATGGAACAGGATACATAAACAAACGGATTGCGGCAGCTCTACCTCATGGACTACTAGTAATGAACAAGCATGCCACACAAATGACTACTTCAATAAACTGTTTATTGTACCTGCTAAAATGGGACGCCATGGAAGTCCCAAGACACAATTGAATCGCCATTTAGCGTATATCCTATCCTGCGCAAACACAACAACAAAAACTGATTGTGTCAAAAAACAACTGCAGCCAAAAGAAGAGAACTAAATAGAAACGAAACAATCAGATCGTAGGACCTCATAAATTTGAAAAACCACGTCGGCGAATAAAAATGTAACACAGGTCCTGTACCTCGTATTCTTGCCAATCGGTTATTTTCAAGCTAGATTCCTCCATAAATGATCCCAAGTTGCTCACATTCTGCTTGAACCTCTTCAGACCTCTGAACGATACAAACGGATCCGCAAATTCACAGTCGGCTTCGTATATCCCCATGTTCATATTCCCTGCAAGCAACGTAACATAGATAAAATCAAGACCTGCAGATTTAAACATCCAACTAGCATTCTAGCATTAATAATTAGCAACACTAATCTCAATCACAAGAGTCTTGATCATCTTCCGTCGGCACCTGTATTGATTTCCCTTAAAAACATTCCCTCTGATAGACCAGAGAAGACCATTAGAAATCACTGAAGCACTAGAAAGACAAGAACAGACTAGTCATCATCGCCGGAGTAACATTACAATGCACACACTAGAGTAGTCATCCTGCACAATTTTAAGCATTTCGAGGCTTCGTCATTGAACAGGTAATACGCAATTCTCTATGTAACGTCGATGATTCAAGCTGGCAAAACATAGAAAATTACAAACTCCCTGTTCCAGATTATAACAACCGCATGTCTCGACCACTCGGCCATATCCTCTTCGTTGCAAAACGATCCTCGAGTCACCATAATCAAAACATACCGAAATGCGGAGCAGCCCACCTGTAACAAAGTACGAACGCTCGTAATCCTTCCGAATGAGCTCCACAGCCTCAGTCCTCGGCACAGGCCCGGCGTACACCTCCACATCCTCCTCATCCTCCCTCCCGGAACTCGGTCGAAACGCGGCCACCGCTTTCCCGAACGCCTCACTGCCGTACCACGCCATCTTCACAAGCGGACTCGCATCGGCAGTCGGCGGCGTCTGCGACGTCTCCTTCTTCGCCTCGCACGATATCGATCCCCTCGCCCGCCTGTGGCCCCCCGCCCGCCATAGCTCCTGCCTCCCCACCAGGACCTCACCACAGAAGAACTGAGCCGACGATGCGGAACCTGGACTGCGGGCAACAACCCCGTGATGCCGCAGCTTGTTGGAGAGTGGGAGCAGTGCGATGGTGGCCATCGCCGTCGCCATCGCTGCCTGCGCTTCGCTTCGATGTCTTGTCTAGATTTTTGTGTGTTGTTGCTTCGCAGTGTGTGTGTTCTGTCGTCGGAGATAAGTTTCGACTGGAAAGCGTCGCCTCGGTCACTGGAACGCCCAATTCCACTGGAATTCGCTCTCTGCTGTGGCGACTCTCACTCTTTCCCAGACTCAGGTCTTTCTAATTTTTTTGTTCTTTTGTTTTATTTTTAGTGTTTTTTGTTTTTTATTTTTTATTTTTTTGTATTTTCCTCTGGGGGAGGAGTGGGATATGGCGCTGGTTTAAGAGCATCTCCACCGGAGACTCTGGGAAATGGCTCTGGCAGAGGCTTTGGGCGAGCGCGGGGAATGTGGCAGAGGGCACAAAAGTCGGTCCAGTTGCACCATACCCACCGGTGGCTCTCAACGTGAGAGGTGAGCCTGCACCGTGAGAGGTGAGCCTGCACCGTGAGAGGTGCAGCCTGCTACGAAGCTCTCCCACTTCCCACCATCCTTCCCGAAAAGGTGCAAAAACCAAGAAGATTCGCTTTGACCAGCTCTCAAGAGCGGTGTAGAGAGCTCTATATATTGTGAGATTTTGCCGTGCCCTGGGCCTCCTTGCCAGAGCCCGACTTCCACGTTACTGTTGCAGAGTGAACGGTGTGATTCTACTTTCTGACGTTGGCAGCATGTGGTCGTTTTTTTGGCCTCTGAGAGTCTCCGGTGGAGACGCTCTAAGGCAACAGCCTCACACACATGCTCAAGAATCGTGGCGAGCGCCAATGGCTGCCGACAATTCTCATTTAACCACAACGATGATGCTGGCGGACTTCTTGCGCCGAGTAGAAGGCCACCACAACTCTCTTTACTTCCCGGTTACTGCATATTCTTTACATTAGGTGTATACCAATTTTACTGTGGGCTTTTATTTTCGTTGTGACTGCCAAGCAATTTTGGTTGGGGTCTGCTCCGACGAGGGACTCAAGGCAATACAGAAACCCCAACGATAATCCTTGCCCTTGTTTTAATAACGAGGGCCCTCCAACCAGGGCTTCCATTGGAGGAGGCAAAAAGCTTCTTATAATTTGCTTCTAAATGAAAAATAATAATAATAATAAATTTAAAATATATATATAAATAATTAAATATAATTAGATCGATCATCTTAAACTAATTCGAGGTCCCAAATTCCATTAAAATATAAAATTTACTAAAAAGGACCGTATGCCCCTTAAAAATAGAATCATGGAAGGGACGAGGGGGAGGGTTTTCTAAGACAAAGGCGAGGTTTATTGTCTAGGGTATAGAAAGCATAAAGCTCACAGTTTGCAAGTTGAGAGTTAGGATTTGAAAATACTACAGTGTTGATTATTTTTTTAGTTTCTTATAAAAAAATCACGTTTAATATGGATGATAAGGGATGTTATCAATAAATAATTCCCCAAGTTTGCTTCTCACGTACGTAGAGTTTTTAGGCCTCCAATCTAATGTATTCCGTTTTAATCTCTTTTGTTATGGTTTCTTCCGCTCCGCTTTCTTCCCTTCTCATTATTTATGTTGACAAGTCTACCCCGTTCTTTCCACGACTGGCTCCAGTTGTTGTGCAGAACAACATTGGAGCAATGGTGTTGTTAAATTTTTATTGCAATAGTATAAGGAACATATTGAGGCGCACAACATCATCACCATGTAACAACCTGATCATACGCAGTTTCTTCTAGAGTCTAATTAAGAGGTTCATGTCATAATCAGAGAAGTAGAAGAAGTTGCGAAGCACATATTCCAAGATAAAGAAGTTGCAGAACCAAACGGGTGCCAGTCTACAGAACAACAATGCAAAGTTTATTTGGTACAATTAAAGTGACAAAATTCTAAGTTTCACAGCAAAGGCCAACAACGTTTCAGGAGCAATGGACCAAGGGGTACTTGTGCCCAGCATTACGACCTTCAACCGTGTCCGGAGGATGTTGGCAAGAAGAACAACGGAGACGGTGAGCCATCTTGGACACAATCAACGCAGCGCATCGATTATATAGCATCAAGTGCAATTAATCAGGACTCAGTTGAGCAATAGAACCACCCTACAAACATGCGCAACAAATTTAGTTGGTGTCGGAAAAAAGGTACTAATATTGTATCAGCTAAACAAGGTAGAGTTGATATAAATTTGATAGATGCATTAGATAGATTTACAAATTCTAGTGTTGAAATAGAATGGTTAAAAATTGAAATAGCGTTGACAATGCATAAAGACAATTTAATTCAACGCAAGGAGAACAAAAAATTGGAACTCAAATTGTTTCGATTGCAAGAAATTAGTAGCTAGAAGATAAATGCTATATTTGCAAAAGTTATTAAAAATATTCACAATAAAAATGCTGGTGATACGTTTAGGATTTAGGACCTTTAGATTTTGTCAGTAAAAAATTTGAATGTATTGCACCAATTTGGTTTCTTTTTAATAAGCATTTCATGCTCCAAGCCCTTATTTGTTTCATAGTGATTTGAATCACATATTACTTTCCACTTTGGAATTTTGTATGATATTGAAAAATACGACTTAGATGTTAAAAAAATTTGCAATCCTCATCATTACCTATTTCAAATGCGGTCATAAAATTTTTTCCCAATTTTGCACTACCAAAAGTAGACTACATTACTGAAGTTGGTGGTTTTAGGATAATTAAACTTGCATGATCAAATGACTTATGTTTTCAATGTTCTAGATTTTTATTTTTTTGCACTTAGGCACATAATGTATGTTGTTAATCTCAGAGCAATTGAAGCTTCCACATTTTTTGTCTTCCACCAAAAATTTTATCTTTCTACATTTAAGAGTAAAGATCACATTTGTGCATCAAAACAAAAAACAAAAATTATTTCAATATTTAGTTTTATAATTCATACAAAATTTGAGAAGTTTGTACTACTTTGCTAAAAAAAAGCTTGTTCAGTTTTTGATTTTTACTCATTTGTAAACTAGATTTTACCATAGTGAATTAAATATCAAAAACAAAAAAATAATTTTAATTGAATCTAATTATATTTCTTAATAATAACACATAACAACGGTAAGTAATTGGACTTCAATCATAACCAAAAGGCAAGGCTAGGCAAGTGTGTGGCAACTGGTGTCTTGGGAAATGTCAAGACATTCGCCACTCTTTGCTTATATATAGGCATGATTGTACTAGTTTCTAATTTACGCTGGGGCCTCAAGTTTTGCACTTTAAGACCCTAAGTTGTTGGATTGAGGCCTTTACTAGATTCTTCAATTATCCTTTGATTGAATGTAAAACATTCTATATTACAAATAAATTTTGAATATGAATAAAAAAAATCCTATGATTTAATTCACACGATTTCTACTTTTTGTATGATTACCCCTCCTCATGTCATGATTCAATAAACTCATCGAAAGCTTCATTAAACTTAAAGATTTGATGAAAAAAAAATAATTTTTAAAAACAATCAACTAAGAAAATTAACTTAATGAGGTCTAATTTGCACTTTACAGTTTAAGTATTAAAAATTTCATCCAGTCTCCACCACCGCAAGCTTCGGCACTGCTGCTCCTTCGTCCGCCTGAGCCGCGGCCCTTGTCGCAGCTTCCGTTCAACCTCCTCTTCTCCTGATTTCAGCGAACCACCATAAACTAATCTCCTTCTCACTAACCCCTGGTCTAACTAACACATAATCCCACAAATCCTACTAGCCGGCTTGTGCACACACCCAGTTCTCACTCACACCATCTCTTAACTTCCAAATACTTACTTCCTGACCTAATCCTTAACACACTAAAACTAACCTCTAAAAACACACTCAGTCACTCGCCACCACCGATCACATGCACCAGCCGCTTCTCTCTCAAAGACCAACTCACATACAAACCAAGAACAGTCGCTATCTCCCACACACACCATCACATGCAACAATGGCCTCTCCCCTAACCTAACTTTTTTTTTTTTTAGAACTAACCCTATCCTCTCTAAACTCTCTCTAACCCTTCCACACATCCTCTCAAAGAGCGCCGCCTTCTCACTAACCTACTCCCACACCCTAGCATGACCACGCCACCCATGCCATCATCTTTTCCTACCTAATTTATCCTAAACTCTAATCTAAATTGGTAATTTTCAATTGGCCCTTATCCCTAATTACTAAATCCCACATCTTTTGACCCACGACTTCTCCAGTTAAACAACTAGGATCCTCATTGCGTCAAATTCTATTTTTTTTAAACTATTTTTCCTGCTTTTAACATAAGTTCATCTTGGCTTACACGCCTGTGTGTAACTTATGGTGGCTGCCTAAATGCAGCCGCTTGAGTCTTTAATTTTTGAGAAACTAAAAATAAAATAAAGAATTAAAAACATGATAATGAAAAATTAAGAATACCCAAAGGAATAAAGGAAAAACGGAAATTAGATTTTATGAAAAATTTAGAAATAGGTAAAATAAAAATTAAAAGAGGAATTGGAATTTAGAGGAGGAAGAGAATGAAAAGAAATAAAGGAATTCAAAAATAAAAAATAAAAACTAGAGAAGTCAAGGCTAGGGATTTTAGAAGAAATTAGTAAAAATAGAATAATTAGTATTAAGAGTTTAACTACTCTAGCTTAGGTTGCGTCTAATTTTAAAAATGCAAATTCCTACTAAAATAAGGGATTTAGAAATAAAAAAAAAGAAAGTGAGGAATTTCGATGCTCACACGGCCCCAAGTTTTGCACTTTAAGACCCTAAGTTGTTGGATTGAGGCCTTTACTAGATTCTTCAATTATCCTTTGATTGAATGTAAAACATTCTATATTACAAATAAATTTTGAATATGAATAAAAAAAATCCTATGATTTAATTCACACGATTTCTACTTTTTGTATGATTATCCGTCCTCATATCATGATTCAATAAACTCATCGAAAGCTTCATTAAACTTAAAGATTTGATGAAAAAAAAAACAATTTTTAAGAACAATCAACTAAGAAAATTAAGCTAATGAGGTCTAATTAGCACTTTATAGTTCAAGTATTAAAAATTCCAAGTATTGTTGACGTATTTGCGCTCAAATTAAACACAATTCTTTAGAATGCACCATCGATTCTTTAGTGCACCAAAGTCTTGCTCGATTACTACTTATTCTAAAAAAAACATGAATATTTTAAAAAACATAAACTTCAACTAAGCCATACCTGGTTTTTATCCACCATTGCTGGATCTCTAGATTTGAAATTCTTCAGCATGTATGATTTTGCATCATTAACATTTCCTACGTGAACTTCTGAAGACTTGCCATAAGAACTTCCAAGGACCTCAATCTCATTCAATATACCTCATAAAAATTGTACTTTTTGCATGAACTTGGAGAATATTGTGTTCTCTTAGCAGCTAGAGGCAAATGATGTGGAGGTCTAGCAAGAGTTTGTCCTCAAAGCGTAGCAGGGCACGTAGGGCTCATTTTGATGTCATTGTTGGAAACCGTGAGGCTCCTCAACTATGTCAGTGCCGGCAAGTGTTGTTGCACCCCGTCGTACATCACACTGGTCGAAGCCAATTTGAGAGTAATGAGGTTCCGCATCTCTATGTCCATCACCAGCAACAATACTTCTTGTCATGAATCCCTGTTCTTTCATAACCCACCCTGATTTGCTCTTTGTTAGCAAGCTAATATATCACGAACAGTACGCACCCCCTGATAAAAACCTAAAATAAATAATTACTTGCGAATTTATGAAGTGCAGACATGACATTTTGCAGTCAAGTGTTTTAAAGGTGTAGCTCGGAGGGACCAGTTCTGTGGTGAATTGAACCTCAATCCGAAGCTACTACAAATCAATAAGTGAATTGAAGACAGTCCAAGATGATTTGCACATGGTTGATGTGGTTGTAAACTTATGCTAGTTCATATGTACAGAAGTCCGGAGAGATGCTCACTGTATCGCCAACCAAATATGATCTAATCTCTATTCCACGTAGACGAACGATTGGCTTTACTAAAATTTGTCTTCTACTCAGCTACATAACTAAGGGAGACATTGCAAATTTCTTGGCATCGTAGACACCTGCGGGTTGCCCCACACATACGTTCAAAAATATTCCATTTGTATTGCAAAATACTTCCAGCACAATGCCACCGAATGCAAGACACTGCAACACAATGCTACGAGTTTCTGGGGATTTTTGTCTAGGGATTTCCACCGCATAAAGTCCCCACTTTTTATTGTAATTTTGCCTTAATGGGTTTACATTGTTGATGTAATTATGCGATTTGCGGAAGGGCTATGTAGTTTTTGTTAAGTTTGATTGGATCTAAAGTGGAGTTGAATGGAATGTGAAAAGGGTAAAAAAAAAAATGTTAAATAACTTCTTACTTTTTTGGTTCATACCTGCTTTTTGAATTGAAACCGCATAGAGTAAAAAACCTGTCTAAAAGAGAAGAATTTATCATGCATTATAAAAATATTTTATTAAAACTATAATTTTTATTAAAAATCTATGCTATTAAATTTAAACCTGCCAAATTTGATATATAAGCCTTTATAGAAGGTCATTTCAAATATGGAGAAACGCATTTCAATTAATTATTTTTTGAAACTATAAATAATTGTAAATTTATCACGTTGATGAATTATTCTCTATATAAAGTAATTATTTAGTTATTTTAATAAATGAAGTAATTAATATGAAATGTAAAATAGGCTTTACAATTAAAATTCATTATAATGAAAAGCTCTATTTGAGGTTTGAAAAGATTAAAAAATTTAAAGAATTTTTTAAAAATGAAAGAGTTTCAAAAATTGTAGGCCATGTAGCTTTTCATATCTTCTTATTTTATTTTTGTATAAGAAATTCAAATAACCATACATTTGAGCAACCTTAATTATAGAGTACTTAAATTACAATTTTTATGTTAATTTCAATATGGGTTATAAATAAAGTTGATAAAATCTGATATTGATCTTTGAAAATGAATACATATCAATATGAAAATAATTGTAAAGTTCTTGGAACCTCCTTCCAATTAAAAAATAAAAAAATAAATCAAATGATTGCATGGAATTTTCATTCATCTCAATCATCTAAATCATTGATATAAGACTTGTTTTTATTATTTCCAACATTTTTCAAAGTCAAAAACCATACAACATTTCAATTAGTAAGTATTGAATGTGATTCAAAAGAAATTATTTTGACCCACTAAGAAAGATATTTTGGAAATAAATTGAAACTAAATGTATTCTCAGGGTTTGTGGAATTAAAACAAAAACCTTCCAAAACAAATTTGTTTTGGTGAAAATTCAAAAGAAAGGTTTTATTGAGGCTTTTGTTAAGATAATATGGCCTTGAAGGGAGCAGCATTACAAAATTACAACACTGAGCTTGTACACCGTACGAAACAAAATTTATGAATAACATTAATGAAATATTGTAATTTCATAGTATTGGCATAATAACTTGGCATTAAAAAAATAATGATAATCGGCAATTATATAAATGATACAAATTTATCATACTTTGATGAAATAAGAATAATATGTAATTATATATAATGTACATGTTTTATAACACTTGAATAGAATTGTGTTCATGAAGGCATAGAAGAATTACGTGAAAAGAGAGATGAAATTAAAAAGATATTGCAAGTGGAAGAAGAAGAAAAAACAAACATTCAGAAAGATTTGGTAGTATTGACAAAAAGACTTGCGGAAATAGATGACTCTTTATCAAGAAAATATGCTTATACGAGCGAGTATGATAAAACCATTCATGAAGTTGAAGCAGCATATTCCAAGGTATAGAGTTACAATTTTAATTTTCTTTATTGATTATGATTTTTGATTTTTTTTGAAAACCACTTGCTATGTGTTTGAAATGAAACATTTAAAAAAATTATGATCAATTAGATAACAAAGTAAAGTATGCAACATTTTCATTTATCCAAGGATTTATGTTTTTTGAATTACTTCATTTTCAAAATTACCAACTTCTAAGAATATTTTTTGTAACCCTACTATATTATGTGATATATATACATATTGAATGAATCAATTTATTAAATCATTTGAAATTTTTATTTTTATTTTAAATGGGTCTTGATTAATGGGTTGTGTTTGCAGATTTTGGAAAGCTCACAAGCTTTGTTACATGTTCTGAAAAGTGAAACAGTTCAAATTTCCAATAAAAGATAGATTTATGTGATTCTTCCAAAACATTGTAAATTATTGATATCATCATTTTTATTTTAAATTATATGTAATTTCCAATTTTGTACATTATTGCAGATGATTTTGACTTGAATAATATATTTTGACATAGAATTAAAATACTCACCGATTTATGTAATAAAGGTAAGATTACAAATATCCTAAAGCAATTAAGCAAATATTGATATGATATTTTTATGAATTTTGAGATGTAACCCCTCAAAAAATTATTTATTAGTTTGGATAAAATGAGAACTTATAATAGCATAATATCTCAAACCAAAATTATTATCATTCTACAATGTTTGGTAGAGATAAATTTAAAAATTCCCACATAATTTTGATGAATTTTTCAAACCCCTCAAAATAATAAAGATGAATCTTATTGTCGTGTACTATGAAAATTACTTTAGATTTTAAAAACATTATGGATCTAAAATCTAAGTATCATTGAACCTCAACAAATATTTCAGCTTTTTTGTTCCTTCAATTTGTATATTTTTCATACAATTGTTAAAAACACAATGGCTTTCAATGTATTCAAAGTGTAATCTAGAAAATAAATAATATTTAATATTGTATTTAGATTAAAATCTTCACTAGTTCAATTTGATAAATCAATGTTGTTCATTTATTCAATTCTTAAGTTCTAAGATCAGTTAAAAGAGGAATACGTTTGTGGTGCCGAGTAAGCCACCACAAACCATTTGGATATAGTTTCAATAGACTCTTTTCTATAATCCATTATCAACATTAGAAAAGATAAAAAAATTAATTCATCCACCTGTTAATTTAGTTTTTGCATTTACTACAATAATCTTGAGTTTTAAAAGTTCATATTATAATAAAAATATGAAAAAATAGATAGGTTATAGTCTTAATGATACAAAGACTGAGAAGACATTATACATATCAATGTACATTGCTAGGAAATTTATTCACAAGTATAAAAATCGTATATAATATATAAATATATTAGTATTTTCACATTCACTAAATTAATGAATAACAGTAGATATTTCATGAAATTAATGTTTGATTCAATAGTTGGATTTGGTATATGTGTCGTATTTAATAAATAGTATATGTGTTGTATTTAATAAATAGTGTATGTGTCCTATATAAGAAATTGAAAGATTCATAGGGTTAATTCAAATGATAAAAATAATTACATGATTCAAAAAGTCACTATAATTTCCTCTTCAAGAATTCTATGTGAAATTGACTTTTGACAAATGGGTACACAAACATGCAAATGGATACAAGTTGATTTTCATTGTAAAGATTAGATTAGATAACATAAAAACTTAAATTATGTCAAAAAAACATATTATTTATTTTAAAATGATAATAATTAGTCAAAAACTTATTTTTTTAATACAATATTTCTTTTTCAAAATGTGCTAAAATATTCATATGGATGTTCAATGAAAATGATTCTATGTAGTATATTTAGTAGTAGAATAATCTCGAAGCACATGTACTCATAGGTATGTCTTTACTTTTACTTTTTCATCTTATGTCATAGTGGACGTGGACCTTGGATGTAGTATAGAAAGATGCTTTATTTATGTTGGCTTGTTTGTGAGCCATTTTTTCTTTTCTTATAAAAATATTAACTTGTATATACTAAGATTTCAAAAATTGTAATTATTTTGACCATATAAATGCAAATAGATTATGTATTTTAAAGATGTATAATTTTTTCCTTGAAAACATCCATTGTTAAGTTAAATGTATTTTCATGCATGTATTTACAAGAGTAGAGTGTATTGTATATCCAAATATGGTCAAGTATAAAACAAAGGATATAAAATGTTGCAATGATACATTTTTGAATGAAAATACAAGTTATCAAAAGTTATGAATATTGATAGGTTCATAGTTTATTCTGTAATTCAATTTTTTTTTTTTTTTTTTTTTTCATACTAAAATTCACACTAAACTATAATGGTTACCCTACTTACCAATAACTATCGGTTTCTATGTAGCACCTACTTGCGATGATGTCTTTTTCATTCTCTTTATATCTTTGTTTTTAAGTCTACAGTACAACTCTAATTTTTGAAAATAAGTCACATGTTCAAACAATTTTTCATTCACTTGATGTTCTCAACAATACCAATTGTAGTTGAAAATTGATGAAAGAATTATTGATTTAGCATTGACCTTGAAAAGAACTTTGGATACAATATGGCAACGGATTCACGAGAAAGTAATGTATACATGGCAAAGCTTGCCGAGCAAGCGGAACGATATGACGAGATGGTAGAAGCAATGGAAAAAGTGGCAAAGACGGTAGACACAGAAGAACTCACTGTAGAAGAACGCAATTTGTTGTCGGTGGCTTACAAAAATGTAATTGGATCAAGGAGAGCCTCTTGGAGAATAATTTCTTCGATTGAACAAAAAGAAGAAGGTAAAGGCAATGATGACCATGTAGCCGTTATTAAAGAATACCGTGGGAAGGTAGAATCAGAATTAAATACCATTTGTGGAGGTATTTTGACCCTTTTGGATACACATTTGATTCCATCGTCTGCGACCGGTGAATCTAAGGTTTTTTATCTCAAAATGAAGGGCGATTATCATAGATATCTTGCAGAATTCAAAACGGGAGCCGATAGAAAAGAATCGGCCGAAGCCACCCTACTTGCTTACAAATCTGCACAAGTTAATGATTAAACTTTTGAAGTGTATATTAGGGTTTTTGAATTTTACTAATAATATAAATTTTTGATATATATAAGATAAGTTTTGGAACACAACAAATCTCAAACTATGATGTTATTTGATCTAGAGGTATCAAAAATTTAAACATGAGAAAACCAATTTGCAATTATATATTTGACACTTTGATTTTTCTTATATGTAAAATAAAAAAGGTCTAATTTAGAAATACATTATTATGTAAACTAAAATATTTGAACTTCTTTGACATAATTTAGGACATTGCATTGACGGATTTAGCTCCAACACATCCTATAAGATTAGGATTGGCTTTAAACTTCTCAGTATTTTATTACGAGATTTTGAATTCTCCGGATCGAGCTTGTACCCTTGCTAAACAGGTAGAATATTTCATTGATATTTTACAATGTGCATTGCTACCAATTATTTCTTGTATTATTATCAATTAATTTGAGGTATAATATCATAATGATCATGTATATCATATTGAAATTAAATACTTATCTACAATGTGTAGGCATTTGATGAAGCCATTGCGGAGCTTGATACATTAGGAGAAGAGTCTTACAAGGATAGCACTCTCATTATGCAATTGCTGCGCGACAATTTAACTCTTTGGACATCAGATTTGCAAGTAAGAATCCAATTATAATCTGGGCATTTAAAAAAATTAAAAACTACTAAGTACTGAAACTCTATAGAAGGTTTGTTCCTTGCGCACAAATATTTTTTCTTTTTGGAAAATAAGGTTCGCCCTTCAAAAAACAAATTTCTTAAATTTTTTTTAAAGAAAAAAATCACTAAAAAAACTCTCAAATAACTTAGAGGTAACAAAACATCACTTAAAAAAAAAAAAAAAAAACTATTTTTGTTTTATGTCATCATAATTTTCTAATTTTTTAAGATTTTATTTTTGGAAATTGTTTATGAACGAACTTGCTTTGGTGTTGCGATAGTGAATTTTAGTTTTTAATTTTAATAATCATCAATTTATAGATATATTAAACAACATAGTTTTCTAAGACAATTATCTCTTCAATCTAGGAGGAGTCTGTCCCGGCCGCAACAGTTGATGAACCTGCACCATTACCAACAGCAGAACCCGCAACAACACCTGTACCTGCATAATAATATTTCATCTTTCATATTTTGTTTTATTCAAATGCTTACAATAAATTGCAAGAAATATGTATATTCGAGAATAATATGGACATCATTTTTTCACAATGTGGAATTTTTTATGATCGTGAAAAGTTTTGAAATTCCCAAGTTATTTAGTATTTTACATTTATTAATTTTGTTGTTTCAGATTGTTGCATTAACAAGTTTTTTCCCTTCACAAAGCAATAACAGTTATTTATATTTGAATTTTGATTCTTTAGTTGATAGTTATAACTTTAAATGTATATTTTGGCCAAAATATATTTCAAACAATTTGTACGTGTGTTTGTTTCTTTATGTGTTTGTACAATCAAGTCATAATGATATCTAGAACATTTAAATCAATGTTTCAACTAAAAATAAGACTTGAAAGATTGAATAGAGATGTTAGAAATATATTTTGCTTTCAGTGTTGAATTACTATGAATTATTTATTTAAGACCAATGTAATTTTCAATTACAGTTTTGGAATAATTTTTATAGATTGTTTTCACCTTCTAGGCTTTTAAATGGTGTATGAAATTTATATGTATTATTCTTTTGATATCAAAAAATGAGAAAAAAATCATTTTGGAAGAAGGGGTTTGAGGAATGAAAGGCTTGAGAAGTTGCTTGATATATGTAATTTTCAAAGTTGACATATTCTTATGCAAACTATAATCATTAAAACTGATATTGTAGCAAGTTTGTCCAAAAATTAGCTCTAATAATTTGAATTTTCTCAAACCATAGTTACAATTTGTCCAAACTATAATTGTATCACATGTTTTTATAAAAGTTAAAAATACATTAAATATCAAGCATTGTAGCAAAGATATTGAATGGTTCTATCACTTCACTATGTCATATTTTCAAGCTAACATTAGCACACATATTCAATGTAAAAAGCGCTATGCGTCACACAAATGTGGCTTGAAAGTCAAAAATAAGATTTAGAAATTATCGATATTAATAATTGTACGTCCATGTTACAAATTGGTTAATTGTTAATGATTTAAATCAAGACTCTCAATTTTTATGACATAATAGACAAATGAATTTTTTACAAAAAATAAATAAAATAATTTCTATGTACATATCAAAGACATTAAGCAATATAATTTGTAAATTTCACATGAACATAGAAAGTATTACTAAGAAGGTGTACGGTTTTGTTATGTTTATGTATCACATGAGATCTTTAAAAATGTCAATGAGATTTGGGCATATATGATATTTTTGAAAATGTTCTTAAGAGGGAAGATGTAGTTAATTGGTCACACAAACATCTAATTTATAGGGTAGAAGTGATTGAATTTTGTAATATTATTCATTCAGAATAATCTCCAACAAAACATGATATACTATTTACTAATAACCATAATATACATCATCAAATTTAATTATAGTAAAGTTAAATATTTGACAAAATAAAATTAAAAATAAAACAATAAATGAAAATAAAACAAATCCTTAAAACAAATCCTTCAAACGAATCCTCATTTCTTATATAAAAAATTCTTTATCTCCACTAATCATGATAATTCTACCTTATAAATGGCAATCTCTATAGACATTTAAGTCCTTTTTTCTTTGTAGATTTTGAATTATGTCTACATGTATCTCCTTTGGTTCCACTTAGAATTTACAAGAAACTCCTCCTTATTGTAAAATTGACATTGTCATGAACATCATGTAACAACTTGTGAAAAAAGCTCATGAGTTGGTGGACTAGCATTTTGTACAAGCTCACTAATTTAATTGTTGGTCGCCCTATACCATCTTTCCACTAATGTTTCCAACTACGCCCCCATATAATCCACTTTTTTTTTCCATTTAATCTAAGATGGAATTTATAAAAAACTCTTTCTTCTTGTGAAACTAACATTGTGGTGGATGTTCTTTGGTACATGCGTTCAAAGGCACTTTATACCACTAATGAAGAACTCGTTCCTTGGAGTTATAAAATCTGTGATTGGCTCCATTAACTCGTCCGAGGATGACTTGGATTTACACTACCTTTAAAAAAACAAAAATGATAAAAAAAAGTTGAAGTTCTAAGATGGTCTAAAACATGCCTAATGGATAATGTTGAAGAATCTCTAGATTTTGTAATGAAAAAGGCAAAAATGGTTCTTTCATTGTAATACAAAGTTGCAATACAAAGATAACATAGGCATGAAATGCTATTCTAATATTCTAAATGATTTTTTTGGCAACCAGGTGCAATGTTCCAAAACAACCATTTTAAGGTAATCATTTAAAAATCAACACACCTACTTTTTAGTACAAAGTCATTCCTCTAGGTCCACATTCAATTTACATTTAGTGAAAAACCAAAGGGCTTTAAAAATTACATTTTTCTAAAGTGTGACCATTAAGTACAACTATAAAATGAATCCATATTCCTAAGCTCTCGGAATGTAGTATAAGAGCATCCCCAATAGTACTGTAAACCTATAAGCCTGTAATCATGAGAACGTCGTTCTCTCAAACCTGAGTGCCTTTCCGAAGCAAAACATTCCAAAACCGTTTACAGATTTACAGGTTTGCCCCAAAAAACCTTCCAAAATCAGGTTTCGACCTGTAAATTACAGGCTTACAAGCTCGAATACAGGCTTGGCCTGAACCGCAATTCACGTCTTTCTACATCTTTCCGTTTATAGGTTTACGGTTCATGCCTTACTGGGGATGCTCTAAACCGCTCTCTAGTGATGAAACAAACAAACACTTCATTCACAGCAGTCTTCCTCTTTCTTTTTTCTCTTTGAGGAGGATTTCCAAGAGGCAGCTTATGAGAGAAGCTCCCAGACTATAACATACTCACTTACACTTTATGAGCATGCTCCCAAACCGGCGCACATGCCACGCCTCGCATCAAACACTCCCGGCGATGGCGATGGCCACCAAACCAACTTAGGCACCACTCGCATCTCCTCGTCTCTCCTCTCCTCTTCGCCGTCTCACCGCAGCTGCGGAAGAGCGGGAGGTCGCTCCACATGCAGGTAACTGAACTCACGAGTCGTCTCATTTAGTGCTGTCTTTGAAGTATTTGCAACCGATGGAGCTTCGAATTGGCGCCACGCAGTTGCGCTGCCATCCGTGTGCGGCTCCGACGTCGTTCCGCGGGAGGACGTGTCTCTCTTTCTCGAGGCGAGTGTCGTTGAGGTCCGTAGGAGGAGAAGGCGGGATTCGGAGCTTGGCGAGGAGAGGTGGTGTTGGAGTTCGGGTGAATGCGATGGGGGGAGGATGTGGCGTGGAGAGGCTGGAGAGGCTGGAGACGCTGGAGCGCGTGCAGAGTGGCGTGCTCGGGGAGTATCCGGATGCGGCAGCGCTGCGGGAGGTGATGGACTTGGGAGTGGATCGGCTGGCTGCAGCTGCGGCTGCGGTTCGTGACAGGAGAGAGGATGGCGATGTTGTTACTTTCTCTCCCAAGGTTTTTATTCCGCTGACTCGCGTTTGTCGAGATTTCTGCGGATACTGCACTTTCGCTGCGCCTCCTCGGCCTGGACAGGCGGTCTATATGTCTGTTGACGAGGTGAGAGGATTTCGAAATCATTGGTGCTGGCAGTAGTTGGAGAAGTTGTTGTGGAGGTTTTTCCAAATGGCGATGATGAAGTATCAGTTTGTCGACATGTAATTTTTGTAGGCTTGAGCGACAATGTGCTCATTTGTAGGTTGTTTGTGGAGGTTAGTTCTTCACAATGTGAGCACAGGGATTCTGTCGAAGTAGCCTTCTGGTCCGATCCTGAATTTAGCTGAAGATTTCTAACTTTGAACATGGAGCATTCTTAAGCTGTGAGGTTTTAGGCAAAAGTGTGTTCCTGCTTCATTGTTGTAATTCGCTTTTATTGGAAACACAAGTTGTGTAGCTCATTGTTAGCATCCATCAGGTGCTGGAGGTGGCTCGTGCAGGAGTGGAGGCGGGTTGCACCGAGGCCTTGTTCACATTAGGAGACAAGCCCGAGCTTCTTTACGACCAAGCAAAGCATGAGGTAGGCCTGATTCAGAGCTGTCATTGAAGGGCGGGAATTTTCTATCTAGTGCATGACGCCCTTGATGATTTTATCTAAGTCAGAGTTTTAGTTCCCGTGCTTGAACTGAGTAGGAACCACCTCCTTGACCACATATGTTTGACAGCTTGAAGCTCTCGGCCATGCATCGACAGTATCTTATGCGGCTGAGGTAGCCAGAATTGTTCTTAAAGAGACGGGTTTACTTCCACACATGAATGTCGGGGTTATGTCGAGGGACGACGTGACACTCCTACGCCGTGTCTCAGTCAGTCAGGGACTGATGCTGGAGTCGGTCTCTGAAAAGCTGTTAGAGCCAGGAGGTCCACATTATAAATGTCCTGACAAAATTCCCTCGGCACGACTCTCTTCAATTGCTGCAGCTGGTGAGTGTACACACTTTGCTGGACGCATCAAATGGCGAAGAAAGTATAAGGTCTTTGCAGCTCACCGTCACAGTTGGAGCAGTGAGGTTTAAGGTTCAGGGTTTAAGAAGCAAAGAGTTCCTGTAGCCAGTCTGATTGACAGGAGTAGCCTGATGGTTGTAGCACAGGCCAAGTGGGTCGCATAATCATGATCCGATTTATTTTTCAGGTGAGGAGAAGGTACCCTTCACGTCTGGCCTACTCATAGGCATTGGCGAAACGCGGGAAGAACGCCTGCAAGCTCTGCTTGCTCTCCGTGACCTACATAAGCAGTATGGACATATCCAGGAGATCATTATTCAAAATTTTCGTGCAAAGAAGGGCACTGCAATGACAAGAGCGGCCGAGCCTCCGCTGGCAGAGCTGGAATGGACAATCGCAATGGCTCGGTTGGTGTTTGGGGCATCAATGAGTATACAGGCACCACCGAATCTTACTCCTACCATGTACCGTTCCTTACCTTATATAAAATGAGATCAATACGTTGGTAATAATCGTATAATTTGGATGATTTCACGAGCGATTCTCCTTGTGAGTAGTCTAGTCCAAGTCTCAGGAGTGTTTGATTGGAGTGTACTATGTGCATTTCTTTTTCTCAATTCTTGAGCTTCTGTTTTCTGTGACCAAAATGTTCTTTCGAGATAATACAGCTCTTGCTCTCTACTGTTGCGTGTTTTGAGTCGTCTTCGTGGAATGCTTTATATTGTCAGCGACGATGCATTAGTGTCTTATTGCAAAATTTATGCACTGCAGGGCGGATGGCAAAGAGTGGAAAAGGATTATTGATGCAGGAATCAATGATTGGGGTGGCGTCTCACCAGTTACAAAAGATTGGGTTAACCCCGAGGTTTCTTTTCAAACCGTATGGAAGTTTCATTGAGTAGAATGTGTTTAGACATGGATGCCTACAGTGATGTAAAAAAAAAAGAAAGTGAATTGACTGCCAGACAGGTCTAGCTCGTCTTGTTGGAGATATTTATATTCTTGTATGACTTGATATTTTATTGCAGGCCCCCTGGCCGCATGTAAATCTACTAGCAGCTGCAACAGCAGAAGCAGGAAAGCTGATGGTGCCAAGGTTGGCTGTCTACCCTTGCTACATCAACGAACTGTGGCAGGTTGGTAGTTGTTGAACGGTTTCGTTGTCTTGAAGTCATATGTACGAACCAACGTTGTATTTGACCGAAGCAACTGATAATTGTTAGTAACAATGTGATTCCACTCACCGTATATTATTGCTGATGAATTTTGAAACACCTCTTTGTATTTCGCTCGTGCAAAGATGAATCCAAGAAAAACGAAATTGTAAATCTTGTTGCAGGATCCTGAAGTTCTAAAAAGTGTTCGCGTACATGAGAATAGTCTTGGATATGCCAGAGCTGAGGGGTGGTCTCCAGGCCTTGCCAAAGATGCAAGTTTCTCCTTTGTAGACTGTAATTTATCCAACTCAACTGGGAGCAGTTCTGGCAACCACTCTAAAAGGATGATGGATCCTGCAAAGATCTCAGTAGGGACCGATGGGACAATGCACCCTCCAAGATCATTAGACAGAGGTAATCACTGATCTCAGTAATTGTAGTGCTGATGGATGTGCAGAGTCCAGATTATGGTAATGAGGTTGAGCTGGTTAAATATAGTTTTCATTGTTGCGAAACTGAATCATACTGAGAAGATTTATCTTTTGTTATGATTCAAGGAGCGTATGGAATGGATGTAAGAAGAATTTTGAAGCGGATAGAAGGAGCTGAAGAGCCATCCGAGGTACACTATTTCCTCACAAGGACGATGATCTACCCGTGCATCACTTGTTGATATTTGTTGTTGGATTAGACTGAGAGATATCGCCGATGGCATCTATCTCAGTGTTTTATGACATTTGTGTAAACGGAACGATTCTTCAAGTCGTGGAGAAAGTGCTGGGAGCTGAAAGGTGTGTTTTTGTCAGGCAGAAGTCACGAGATTATTTCGTTCTGTAGGACCTGAATTTCTCGAGATTGTCAAAGCAGCAGATGAGTTGCGTGCGAGGGTCAATGGAGAAAAGGTAAAACTTTCATAAATATAGAAAGATTTGGTTCTACAATTTCGATTTTGGTTTAGTACCCTACTTATGTCCTTAGGACGCTCGACTCTCTATTGAATCATGGCCTCTCTGTTGCAGGTTTCATATGTCATAAATCGTAACATCAATTACACAAACGTTTGTGGGTACAGATGCCAATTTTGTGCCTTCAGGTAGGAAACATACTGTGGACTACTCGTAGTTCATGAATTCGTCTAAATGTTCTTACCTGTATTTGCAGTAGTCCTTTTTGTGTGACTGCATATTTCCAAATATTCACTGTAGCACATTTTGACACTATTCACTGAAGATTGTTCCTCTGAGATAATTATTCATCATTTAGAAGAAATTTCGGAATCAGAGTTGCTACTGATGTTCTTGTCACAATTACAGTAAAGGGAAGCTCAGTGAAGACCTGCGTGGAAAGCCTTACAGGTACTTCAATCTTAGGCACATATAAAATTTCAGAGACAACTTTCCCAAGTTTGTTCAACGTCACTTGAAAATTTATGAAGCGCTATGAAGGACTCTTGTCAGTTTCTGTCAATTCTAACAAATCATGTCAATTTCTAATGGGTTTCCTGTTGGTATTTCAAGAATTCAATATAGAAGTACATGCTTGGCAGCTGCTAATGTTGTCTGCATAAGCCATGAAAATTTTCTTCCACTTCATCGCACAGTAAAACCTCACGATCGAGTTATTGTATCGTTAAGTATGTCCGTGTTTGAGCAGATTATCTCTGGAGGAAATATCCCGCAGAGCAGTAGAAGCCTGGGAGAGAGGTGCCACCGAAGTTTGTATGCAGGTATGCACCAGGCACGTGCTTCTTTTTTCTTTTTTCTTTCCTTTTTTCTTTGCATGAATAGGAACATACTTTTTTAAAGTATAATAATCATTTTGCATATATTGTGTGGAAACTCTGTGTCCGGAAAGTTCTGCAGTAGAAAGTCCACTCACTGTCAGAGTAGTCCTCACGAGGTCATGCGGATTGTTAGGGAGGAATACATCCTGAATTCACTGGAGAAACTTACTTGGAGATATTGAAAGCCGTGAAGAAAGCTGTTCCAGAGCTTCATGTTCATGCCTTTTCTCCCCTCGAAGTCTTTCAAGGAGCTTCTACTCTTGGTATTAGGTACTTATGCGCTTATTTCGTGGTGTCATGATTATTTTGAAATGTCCCTTTTTGTGAATATAGTAACCTTATTGTGTCGTCAATTGACTAACTTTAGATGTACAATAGAAATTTAGCCTTTCATACGTTGTTTAATGCATGAAGAAGATTCACAAAGATTAACCCCTGAATCCTCATTGTTCTGTTTTCTGATCTGGGTTTTTGTCAGTGTTGAAGAGTTTTTAGTGGAGTTGAAAAACGCTGGCCTTGGTTCGCTGCCTGGCACTGCGGCTGAGGTGAGAACAATGATCCTGCAAGTAAAATGAGTAACTGCTGGTATGTATCTATCTGGGAACTACAAACTTCAGGAATAGGGATCAGCACGTTCTTATCGACCTCCGTTTTACAGGTGCTAGATGACGAAGTTCGAAGTCTGCTATGCCCTGACAAAATCAATACCACTCAATGGCTAGAGGTGCACTTTCATCTACCCGAACTTCGTGTTCTGATGTGGATTCTTTGTACATTGGAGGAAAATCATTGTGGGAGAGGGCACGATCATTTGTCGTAACTGGACGTCAATCTTCTCATAGCAAACTGCCGTCATCAACTCCCGCCTCATGTTAATTGTGCTGAAACTTGCAGATTATGGAAACGGCACACAAGATAGGACTCCGTACCACGTCAACTATCATGTTTGGTCATCTTGATCGGCCTTACCACTGGTGATACCCTAAAACTTTGCTGTATAATCTTGCATATTTGGTTTTGTATGATGGTCATAACTGTCTGTAAAAACATTTCTTCTTGATTTCTAATGAAATATTGTGATTCAGGGCAAGGCATTTGCTTCGTTTAAGGAATCTAGCAAGGAAGACTGGTGGTTTCTCTGAATTTGTGCCCCTTCCCTTTGTGCACATGCAGGTATTCATACTCTCTACTCCCCGAAATTGAATAATCACTATCTGAAAGGAACAACATTTATTAAAGATTTCTAGCAGGTAAACAAGATTCTGAAAGAATTGAAATTCCTCTCTCGAAATGCAAGCACTGATTATGTAATTTACTTCTCAGGCACCAGTCTACTTGAAAGGTCGAGCTCGAAAAGGACCAACGAGCCGAGAGTGTGTATTGATGCACTCCATAGCTCGACTGGTCTTGCATCCCTTCATCACCAATATTCAGGTGCGACTTTTTCTTTCAAGAACTCGCAATATTTGCACTTGAGACAGCCGTGCCCTCTAGTTTGTCTGTTTTCCATGTTCCGTTCCTTATTTCTATCCACCCATTTTGTCAATTCATATGCTGACCTGCAATGTATGTTCTATTTATTGTCAGACGATTTCTGTGTCTATTGTCCCACAAAGACCTTATTGTGATTATTTATCATGTTCTTGAGGAAACTTGTCTGGAGGAAAATGAGGCTGCTTCTATAATTTCTCACATGGGACTCCTCGCTTGATTTGTGTAGGCTTCCTGGGTCAAGATGGGACCAGGTGGAGCGCAAGCCCTTCTAGCAGCAGGCTGCAATGACATGGGAGGCTCCCTTATGAACGAGAGTATCACTAGAGCTGCTGGAGCATCACATGGTAACTGGTTCTTCATGGTCCCTTGCTTGTTTGGCTGATTTGCAGTGGAATAGCTTAATGACCTGTTATGAAGCATCAGCAAGTACTGCCTTTTAAACACCAAACCACAAATCCAATTTCTCCCATAGACGTACCTTGTATGAACGAGCAAGGGCTATGTGTTGTTAGCTTGGATACTTATTTTTTGATCTGTCCACTGAAGGCCACTGAATGACTTATTTGTTTACTGGGAGATCAGGTGTTTGTAACCGAGATAATCATCTCCTGTTCTTTGATTTGAGTTGTTTGTAAGAATGAAAATGATTTTGCGGTATTATTCTTAGGATTCTCCAAGTCCCAGAAGCATATGAGAAAACACTGATATCAGATTTGTCTTGTAGGTGAAGAGCTTCCTCCGAAAGAGATGGAAAGGCTGATTTTGTCTACTGGGAAGAAACCTCATCAGCGCACAACTCTGTACGGAGACGCTCCGCAGCAGCAAAGACTTCGAGCTTTCTCAGCTCTTCCACTTATATGAAGAGGGTATCAGAGCTTCGGTACCGGGCAGGAGAGAATAGTCCATCTTGTTCATAAAGATCTTGCAAAGCCCATTAAACAGGTACAAGGTAGGTGTATGTGAATGGCACCAAACACCTCTCTTTTACTTACATGAAATGCATTTACAAGTTGATGAGCTTGGAATGCCTGTTTAAATTATTCACAGTAAGAAAGTCATGGGTTCTCACGCATCCTTGTAACGAATTGGTTTATACAATACTGAGGGTTTAATTTAAGTAATGCAATGAGTAATGCATTGTTTTTTCAGCATCTAGACTAAAGCCCGTGTTTATTTTGTCTTCTAGGGTGATTGCAATTGGTGAAACAAATGAAGTGGCAAATGAAACGACCTTGGTGCGCTGATACTGTAATCAATCTTAAGATGCACTATCAAGGAGTCCTAAAGGGGAGTTTTAAGGGGGAGTGTCGAAGCGCATCTCTTCCTGGTTTGGATGTGAGAAAAATTCACCGGTGTAGGTGGCAACACAACATAGAATACTGAAACGATGCTCCAACAAAGGTCCAATTCGGGGCCTGCTCAGCGTGTAATCCTTCTACTCAATCATTTTCAAATGTGGTGGATTACAAATTCAACATAGTTGAAGTATCAGTGAATGGTTATTTTTGTCTCATCGTAGAGATCAAATCATTTTGGAGTATCATATGTTTCTTAACGTTGATACATCGATTTTGCACAATGGACGTTTTAGAGTTCAAGGCATGTGGTTACAAATTCTTATGCCAAATACCAGTAGCTTGAGTTGTTAGAAACTGGGAAGTTTGATAGTAGAGCCTAAGGTCTAGACTCCTGATTCTCATGTAATTGACTAGGGTGGAACTATTAAATTTTATAGTTGGCCAATTCCTTGGAATGCCTACAAAGGGGGGAATGGTTCTTCCATGTGTTGTAATGAGACAATCGACCATGTGCGTCTCTTGTGAGTTAAGTTATTTTACATGTCAAGAAAGATCGATCTCCAAGTGAATCTGGACATTATCTTCTTAGTTATGAAACTAAGGAGAAGATCAGAGATAAAATCGTGATAAGATAAGTGACGATAATGTAGAGTATTCTATACACCCATATTTGAGCAAGCTTACCAAGTTTGATGTTACCAAGAGAGTCAAGCTCGTTTGCACAACTACTAACTCAGACGTTGCAAATGTAAACCCAAAGGAACAGTAAAATGAAGATTCAACCAGCCTCATTCCACTGAGCTGTGATTCATGAACTGCCCTAAGCTTGCACTTTACTTCACTGTTCCTCCTCGTTCTCACAACAATCAAACATGACTCGTCGTTACTGACTCACTGCTACATCACGACCTAGTGACTCCATTAATCTTCTTCCAAGTCATGCGAACCCCCTGCAAGAACATCATTATTATATGTCCCATCCTCCAAATACAAACAGTGAGCCTTAAAATGACAATAAAAAAGGCAACAGAACCTCCAAAATATAATAGCAAACCCACCTAGTCGGTAGAATGGCGTCCTGGACGTGGAGCCAAAAACCCTGCAAATTAGGCACCCCCCACGATGCCACTACCACATTGCAACAAAAAGTACAACTACATGCTGGGAATAGGACCACTTGGGACTATAAATTAATGCAGGCTCGCCCTTGGTGTGGGTCACACCCATGATGGGGAAGTTGGAACAGAACCAGAAATTACTCTATACATAGATGGCTCAAGTAGTGGTGCAATTTAACTTATTCTTGGTGAATGTTGGGTAGTTTGACAAATGACAATGAGAAAATGTCCAGGGTAAACTCTTTTCATCATGAGTTCTCCTTTGGTAGTTACAAATTCCTTTTTAGTTCCTAAAGGAAAGGAATGTAACGAACTATTTCTTGTAAAACCAATTTTTGATTTTTGATTTTCACAAAATAATTTAATAATCTATTTTTTTTAAAGAATCGGATAATATATTTTCTAAACTTTTTAAAATAACATCTATAGTCTATTGAGGAGCCACCAAAATACTGTGCCTTACAACTATTGTATTGCTATGGTTCATAAAAAATTGAAAATATGAAGATAAAACACAATTATAGAGAGCCCGAGAGCCATACCAACACTAGAATTAAAGTGAGTCAGCCATGACCACCACTAGCCTGTGAGCGCCATCTAAAGTAAATGTCTACATCGACCAAGAACACATTTTCTAGCCACCAAATTCAAGTTACTGGTGACAATGAATGCAATAGTGGTAAGTTTGGGTTGAAATTTTAATGCAATAGGTGTGAGACAATGATAGGAATGAAAAGAGAAGTAAATTTGTCTGATTTTTGACAAAAATCATGTAATGTTAACAAGTTTGGTACACCTATAGTGATTGAATGAAATTAACTTCATTTTGCACACAATAATTACTAATGGTTGAATGTAATTAACTCGGTAATGGACTAATCAAATGGTATTCATTCCAATTTCATCTAAAAATTCATAACTTATTCAATTACTATAAAAAATTTATGACTTTGGTGACATCGCTCTTCAAACATTACTTTCTTTCAATAAAAAAATTGAATATTTCACACAATACTTGCAAAAAGTTGCATTCCTTAATGTGGTGATCATCCAAATCCCAAACCCGCTTCACACTCTCCCATTCACGTAACCCGAGACAAAATTTCACAGAATTCACGCCCACCTAATCCCAAAGACCCGCCGGGTAAAACCGGGGCCAAGCCGGGTATAGCAAGAGCAAAGCGGGAGATTAGGGTTTGGCGCTCTCGCAACACCAACTTCTCTGCAGAAAACACATACTCTCTCAAGACCACTCTGTTTCTGCCTCATCTCTCCCTCTTTTGCATCGGATCGCGGGGGTTTTTCTCCGCCCTCGCTCAGTTCCGCTCTACTCGTCTGCTTCACTCCGGGATCGGGCCATTGTCGGAGCGGCAGGAGCGGGAGGAGTGGCAGAAGGGAGTATTGCCGTCTGGATCGATCGGGCGGACAAATGAAGCTTCGGGTGGCCGGCATGGCCGTGCTGCTTGCGCTTCTCGTGGTGCTGCTTGGTGCGCCAGCGTCTGCGTTCTACCTTCCCGGCGTCGCTCCGATCGATTTCGAGGACGTGCGTTTCCTCTCCGGGTTTTGTGTTTTTTGTGGAGATTTGGATCTTAGTCGTGTTGTGGAATGTGCGTTTTCGGGGCGGGGTTTGGAGATTGCGATGAGCTAGATCTGTTGTTGAGGATGTTGAGTGAGGGGATGTTTGTTTTGTGGCCCGGATTGGTTGTGTGAGGGTGAAGTGTGAATTTGGAGAGAGTGCGTGTGTGGAGGGGTTTGTTGAGGCTTAGTAGTCAGATTTTGGAGTTGGAATTTGAGGCCGAGGAGATGTTGTGTGGGAGTGAACTTTTATGGAGGAGGAAATTTAGCTTAGTGGATGGGATAGATCTTACAGGCGACGAGGGTAGAATTCTTCGGTGCGGAGAATATTTATGGGAACATGTTGTGTGCTTAGATATTGCTGGCTATTTCTACCAAGTTTTTTGATCTTGCCACATTTATATAAATTTTTGTTTAATCTGGTTTTGCAGTTGGCGGAGGTGACTGTGAAAGTGAACAAGTTGTCGTCCATCAAGACGCAATTGCCTTATGATTACTACTCGCTTGATTACTGCAAGCCCACTGAGATTGTGAACAGCGCGGAGAATTTGGGAGAGGTTCTTCGAGGTGACCGCATTGAGAATTCACCTTATGTCGTACGTGATCTCTGAGCCTTGACTCCTGTTGCACGCACTTTTCGACGTCTTGGGTTTAAGGATCTGCGTCGTTTATTATAGGCAACGCACACATTTTGGTGTTGAGCAAAGTATTTGGACCCCCGTCTCCAGTTAACGTGAATGTTTTGGATTGATTAATGATTAGAATTTCGAGTTATATCTATAGTTTAATACAAGCAGATTATTAAAATATACTAGACTGATATGGGTGGTGATTATGGGGGCAACTTTGAATGCTTCATGTGGCGAGTGCGCATTCGGAACTATCAAGGCTTTGAAGCTGTTCTATTCTCTTGAGCGTAGTCCTTCGTTTGTCTACACTGTAATAATTTACTAATGAAAAGCTGGTGGTTGTGTTGCCCACAGTTCCAAATGAAAAATGACCAAACCTGCAAAATTGTATGTCGGAAGCAAAAGCTGTCGAAAGGAGCAATCAAAAACTTTAAAGAAAAAATTGATGAAGACTACCGCGTGAACATGTAGGTGCTCTGTTAACCTCAATTCACTACATTTCTTCTTGGGTCTTGTACTTAGCGTCAGTATAGGTATGCTTGAAATTTTGGATGATAAAGCAGGTTTCTGACCCTCAAAATTTCAGGATTCTGGACAATCTGCCAGTAGCTGAGAAGAGGGCTCACAGTCAAAGTCCGACTGGACAGACCTATGATCCTGGTTTCCCTGTCGGTTTCAAGGGTTCATATCAGAAGGTTAGTATTCTGTTATTTAAGATGGTTGCCTGTTCTCATGAAATCGTCATTTATCTTGCTACTTTATTATATGGATGAATGACTAAGTACAGTACTCACCTGTGCAGGGTGGTGAACTAAAGTATTTCATATACAATCATCTTGTCTTCACGGTGTTATACCATCAAGATATCGGATCTGATGCCTCGCGTATTGTTGGTTTCGAGGTGAAACCATTCAGGTAGGTGAAATTGTCGTTGCTGTGAGAAGGTGTTCTAAGTAGTTAATTTGGGGTGCACATTTTTTGAGTTCACCTTATCGGTGATTTTTGCCTTCCAGTTCAAACTGGGTATTTCTCGACTTAAAGTGCAGAGAGAACATTACCAGTGGCAGAATACAATGATAGGTCCACTTTGACGCATAGGTGTACATAGCACTCTTGTGTGTCTTTTTCAGGGACAATCCTATGAACTCGTTATGTTAGCATTTTCTAGATCAAGTGGAGAGAAACGTATAAGGTTCCTTAGAGTCCTTGTTGTCACATACGCTTCGCTGCATCACCCTAGCAGCATTAGTATTGTTGTGTGATTCTAGTGCAATCTAACCATGTTAACTTCTTTTCAAGGATTGAGTTTTATCTCTGGTGATCAATTACAGTGTGAAACATGGATACGAACGCTGGGAAAAGCTAGACACAAAGCTGACAACCTGCAACCCAAATAAAAAAGTATTCGTCACAGCACAAATGCCACCTCAAGAGATAGACGAAAGCTTGGAAGTCGTCTTCACATACGATGTACAATTTAAGGTACATAATTGATCCAATACTAATTCTTTATATTTATCATGGACGATTTAGCAGCAGCTTTCATTCTTGTGATTTCAAAAACGACTTCTAACGGATTTTCACATGCTTCTGCAGTTGAGTGACGTTAAATGGGCCTCTCGCTGGGATACATATCTACTCATGTTGGATGCCCAAATTCATTGGTTCTCCATCATCAACTCCCTCATGATAGTCCTATTCCTATCAGGCATGGTTGCCATGATCATGATGCGCACCCTCCTAAGAGATATCTCAAGATATAACCAGCTGGAAAGCGTGGAAGAAGCTCAAGAAGAGACCGGATGGAAGCTAGTCCACGGAGACGTATTCAGGCCCCCAACGAGATCTGGACTTCTGTGTGTTTACGTGGGCACGGGTGTGCAGTTCTTCGGTATGGTTGTGGTGACGATGATATTTGCACTTTTGGGTTTTCTGTCCCCCGCCAACCGTGGAGGGTTGATGACGGCGATGTTGCTTCTGTGGGTGTTCATGGGGTTGTTCGCTGGGTATGCGTCATCACGGATGTACAAGATGTTCAAGGGAACGAACTGGAAGAGGAACACATTGAGAACGGCTTTCACTTTCCCAGGAGTGGTGTTCGTGATCTTCTTCATTTTGAATGCACTGATCTGGGGCGAGAAGTCGTCAGGAGCGGTGCCCTTTGGGACCATGTTCGTGCTTATGTTTTTATGGTTCGGAATCTCGGTGCCACTCGTATTCATTGGAAGCTACTTCGGGTTCAAGCAGGCAGCAATCGAGGATCCAGTGAGAACAAACAAGATTCCACGACAGATTCCTGAGCAGCCGTGGTACATGCAGCCCATGTTCTCGATTCTGATTGGAGGAGTGCTGCCATTCGGCGCTGTATTCATCGAGCTATTTTTCATCTTGACGTCGATCTGGCTGCACCAGTTCTACTACATATTCGGGTTCCTGTTCCTGGTGTTCTTGATATTGCTGGTAACATGCGCGGAGATCACGATAGTGTTATGCTACTTCCAGCTGTGCAGCGAGGACTACAACTGGTGGTGGAGGGCGTACTTGACATCAGGGTCATCAGCGATCTATTTGTTTTTGTACGCTGGATTTTATTTCTTCAAGAATTTGGAGATTACGAAGGTAGTGTCGGGGATCATGTACTTCGGATACATGGGGATTATTTCGTACGCCTTTTTTGTACTGACTGGGACGATAGGGTTCTATGCCTGCTACTGGTTCGTGCGGGTGATCTATGCATCGGTGAAAATAGATTAGAGAGGAGCGTGGTGTTTGTGGATTAGGAGTTAAGGAAAGCGTGGTGCAGCTGGAACTTGTACAGTCTTTTTTCCGCTTGGCGGGCAGCACCAAGTACTGAATCGGGAGGACATGTTGGGATCGGATAAGGGTGCTGAGGATTATAGGGGCATGCTGGTGGTCAATTCACGGAAAGACTCCTGATGATAGATCAAAAGTTCTTGAATGCCTTTTCATGATATGAAGGTGCAGGAAGGAAGGTTTGATTTGTTCCCGTAGGGTTCTTGGGTGCGTTGTTGGCAGTTTTTTGGCTTTGACGGTACTTGTATTAGAAGGTTAGCTGCAATCCTTACATGTAGATCAGGTTTGGCCTGCAGGGCTGTAGTGTAGGTAGTTGGTTATTCCATTATTTGCAGCTGTGCTGCCCTGCAAGTTCGGACCGAGTCTCATAGACTGCCCCAGTTCAGGTTGGGAATATTTTTTTCATTTTTAATCGCCATTGTTAATTTCTTGCAGTTTAGCCCTAACTTGTTGAATCATTGCTTCATAAATTGTTGTGTTTTGCCCGTCTTGTGCTCCTTTGTTTCGATTACTATTGTGATAGTATCTCTGTAGGCCATTCACAACATACCGTACCATTAGACCGAACCTGGGGTATGAAACCGGAGTTCCTGGACGGTGATATCATTCATTTTTTTTGTTGCCTTGTGCTTACGCTTTAGTGCAAGTCATTTGGCTGTGACGCAGCTCTGGAAAGCCTCACACCACTTCAAATTTGTCCAAGTTATCTCTTCCCAAATGTTTAGACTTATAATTTCAACTTATTAAACCTAGTAAGACACCACTCAGGGATTGCTCCCGGTTTTTACTCCAAGTCTATCCAGAGATGTGTCGTCTATGCCATATTTACCGAGTTCAGAAATTGGTTTAATCCCTCAGCCACTACACTAAAAATTCGAATTAGTGCGACACGTAAAATAGTGTACACTTACAAGGAGATTACTGAAATCTGTATGAGCCGACGGTAAATTAATGAATACTGTGAAACTATTACCAAATCATTATTTTACATAGACTATGTGAAATTTTGATACAGCGTGGACGATACTATTTTGAATTGTAAGTGCAGGGGGTACTACCAGTATCTCCGAAATTCCAGGACAACAATTTCACTTTAAAAGACTTTTAGTGGAGAAGCCCATCTTGTCCTTTTTTGGCTTTTGGATAAAGGCCAGATTCTCCTTCTATACACAACCCATGAAAATTTGAAAGAGAGAAGTTTTCATAGAAGAGGAATTTTGTGATGTGATTTCTCTATATCTCCTATTGCTTTGCATGATTCACCAAATATATCTAAAACTTTAATTCAAATGTATTATAAATTTTGAGTTGTATTTCAAAATTACCTTATAAACTTTGGTAATGAAAGAATTACTTAAGTGGTTAAATAATAAAAGAATCAGCCAATCAAAAAGAGAAATGAATGCCTTTCAGGGCTGGTTTCAGACTATGCCCAAACTTTGAGAGGCCAATGAAAATGCTAAAATGCCCAATGTTCGGCCTCTCGGTCTTCACACTAAAGGCCGAAGTCCAAAGGACGTCGCCTCTAAAAAGGCCCAGGTGGCAACATTTTTAGAAAATCAGGGGGCCATAGCGACAACCTCTCGAGCAATAGTTTGGATCGAGCAAAATGCTTGATCCAAATTTCCATCAAGAGACCGAACTTTTTTTCCATTGGGCTCGGCCTCTCGACATAGTTTGGTCCAAAAAAGCCACGGTCGTCCTCTCAACTTGGGCATAATCTGAACCAGCCCATAGAATCAAAAGAATTGCATGTCCTCCCCCGACCCCAAGAAACCGTCACTCCCCCAAAACCCACACCATCTACAGCACTCCAAGAATTTCTTCAAGCAATATCTAGACCGTTCTCAGATAGTGATGGGGTTCGCGGACCGTGGTGACGGGGTTGGGGGCCAGCGCTTGACCCGAATGGGAATCCGCGGGTTTCTGCTTGACGCAGTGTGGACTTGTTCGCCGGGGGTTCGTCAACGCGGTTGTCGCAGCTCAGAGCTTGAACACTCACACACCGGCTACGACGCAGATGAGCCGACGATGATGATGACGATCGATCCCATTCATGGCAGCAGACTGAGAAAACAATAATTATCTCACTCGCCTACAAAGTCCTCCCACCGGCTTCCACTCCCCCAGTTAACTTAACCTCCCACCCTCACCCTCCCAGCCTGTGAACCAGTGATCCAGTGATCCACAAACCACTGAGCTAGCAAACTCAGCAACTGCACCAACTGCGCCAAGCGAGCAGACGCACATCACGTGAGCAAGTGAGCTTGTGAGTGAGTGATCCATTCATATCTGTGCACATCATAAGCTCAGTGGCTATCTTCGGAGACTGGAGTTTTTCTGATTCAAGTGAGAGTTTTTAAGCTCGGTTGTGTGAGAGTTCAAGTGTTTGGGTTAAGTGAGTGAGTGATTGAGTGAGTGATTGATTCATTGCTTGAGTGAGTCTACTTCTTTTGGGTGAAGGGTCTGGGTGAAAGTTTGGGTGAAGTTTGGGTTGGGTGAAAGGTTGGGTTGTGTTTGGGGAGAATTTGCATTGGGGAGGGGGAAAGGAGGGAGTTTTGGGGGGGGGTTTTGGGGAGGTTGAGTGTGGAGGTGGAGAAAGGAGGATAGGATTGCAGGGCAGTGGGATTTTGGATGTGCAAGGGGTTGGATGTTGGAGGTTTGTGGGAGTGGGGGACGCAGGGGGTTTTGGTTTTGGAGGGTGGTTTCGAGGGCGGATCTTTGCGTCGCGCATTGCCCTGGTTGCGGATGCGGGGTGTAGATCGTGGATTGTGTGGTGTGCACGCTAGCCGTGATATGGCGCAGTGGAGAGGATAGGTGGAGAGGACGGATGAATGGCATGATTGGGATCACGAGCAGAGTGGCGAGATACGGAAGTTGATTTTGGGGTGAGAGGGTGTTCAGTGGGGTGTGGCGTGTTGTAGTGACCAGAAGCGTTTCGTGTTTCAATTCGGTAATTTGGGTGTGGTTTTTCGGAGAAACCCTGGGGAGCTCGCATTTAGGCTTAGGGGAAGGTTGTGAGATTCAGATATTTAACTAGTGGTAGGGATCCGAGGCTTTTGAGATTCGTGGAAGATTTAAGACAGGGGCTACAGAATGGCCGGGATGGCGAGAGAGGATGACAATGGGAACCGTCGCGGGGGGACTACGAGCAGTGAGATTGACCAGTTGATGAGATCTTTGGGCGCGGATGTGAACATTTCAAATCCTCGAGACGATGGGAACCACACCACCACGAGGCCGGCGAACACTTCCTCACTGACGGTGTCGCCTCCGCCTCGTGACAGCGCTGCGTTCTTCAGCATGCAACCCAGTCAGATGCAGCGCAGCCAGATGACCCAGCAGGGGTTTCTTAACTCGCCGCCCCAGTTCGACATACCATCGATCATGCCATCGCCCACCGCGTTTTGGATCAATACGCTCCCCGTGGACAACCCAGTCATGGAACCAGTGGAACAGTCCGCCGACAGCCTCAACAACCCCGAAAACTCGAACACCACGAGTAGCCTTACAACGAATGTCAACAATGCGCAATCCACTCCATTTGAGCAGCTGCAATCTCACTCAGCTGAATCTGATCTGCTGGACTCCTCACCCGAGTATCCATGGTTCCCGCAAGATACGAGCACTGCAATGTCAAGCTACACGGATCCCCTCCTCCTGCTCTTGAACCTCTCGCCAGTGGCGACCAGGCCCGGCGAACGGACCCTACCTTTGGTGAGCGAGAATGATCCGACGTCCATGCCTGGTTCCCAATCGTATGGGAGGTCTCCAAGGCGGACGAGATCCCCTTCTCCCTCACGCTTCGGGGAGGGTTCCCCATTTACGAGTCCACTCACGAGTCCACTTACGAGTCCACTTACCAGCGCCCCGAACTCGCCCTTCAGCTCCGAAGGCGGGTTTTACAGCGATGGCGGGGGTGATGATACCGCTGTGGGGGCTGCACCCAGCGCTAGCAGCACCAAGAGGAAGACGCCCGATCGTGCTTTGAACGAGAGTGAAGAGATTCAGTCACCTGGTGACGGGCCTAGCCCTAAAAAGCAGTAAGCTCTCTTCTCCAATCCACCAGGCTCACATGAAGGCTGTCTTCATTTGGTTTCGATTGTGATTTGTTCTCATGGTTAAGATGCTCGACATTTTTGAACCGGGAGTGATTGAGAATGGATTGTGTATTTGCTGCAGAACTGTGAAGAAGAAGGAAAAGGTAAAATTGAACAAGAGGGTGAGGGAGCCTAGATATGCGATTCAGACGCGCAGCGAGGTGGAAGTTCTGGAGGATGGCTACAAGTGGCGCAAGTATGGTCAAAAGGCTGTGAAGAACAGCCCTCATCCGAGGTAACTAATCGATTGCACCTTACATACCGACTTGCCTCCAACCTCCATAGTCAAATAGTTTTTGCTTGTGGTTCTTTTGTTGGATGCTCAAGCTCCCAGACTAGAAGCTTACGAGGGTTCTCCACCGATTTTTTCCTTTACAAGTTTGTCCTTGTAGCGGAACAGTGACAGAAATGCAAGTTGTGGTGGTGTGTACGTTACCAATGTTAGAACCGCTATGAATTTTGCAGGAGTTATTACCGTTGCACGAACCAGAAGTGCCCAGTGAGGAAGCGTGTGGAGCGAGCCCCGGACGATCATGGACTAGTGATTACAACGTATGAGGGCACACACAACCATCTCAGCCCTGCTGCTGCCGCTGCAAATGCCTCATCAAGAGCCGCTGAGAATTCCTCGAGTGCGCCTCCTTCTGAGGACCATCGGTCGTCTGCAGCCAACTTCCCATTCCAACCCATCCCAGAGCGCAGCCAGTTTGACCTAACTATGCAGCTTCAAGAGAAGAACATTGAAGCCAGGCAGGACTCTGCAACGGCAACAACGTCAAGGGGCTTATCACAATCGCCTCCGAGGGGTTTGCATATTCCTGACAGTCTGTCGAGAGATCAACCGAGGTTGAGCGTAGGAGGAGCTTTGCATGGTGATTTGCAGCTTGGAAATGGCCAGCTTACTGAGCTTTTGTTGAGGGAGTTGCAAGGTCCACTGGCAGGTCCCATGGTAGGATCCGTAGGACTTATTCGGCCTGATCCCCATCTTGGAAGAGCGCAAGAGATTCATTCCTTCGCAGGGCAGGATCTGAGCCTACCAAATGGTACCACTTATTTCGATTCGGTGGACGAAATCTTTCGGCAAGACCATTTGTAACTCATCTCTACACATGCAACCCTTGGTTTTTTCGCATCGGCTGTCCTTTCGAAGCTTAATTTTTTTGTCATCTGCCTCTTCGTGATTCAACTGGATCCAATAATGTGCAAAGAATAGAGGACCCAGAGTAAGTTGCTGCAGGAGGGGACATCCACATTCATGGAGGACGTAATGTAGAAATTGATATCACGTAGTGACCCGACGCAAAGTTGATGTGCTGGAAACCACAGTGGACAGATCCCTCCCAAACACTCAGAAGATTCCGTGGCAGTGTTCAGATATTGGTTGGATGGATTTGCAGGTAGCTTTGTTCTGAGATTCGCAAATGGAAAAGGAGAGCTCTACTCTCCGACCCATGTATGTCTTGGAACCAAGAGGATGTGAGTTCTAGGGTGAGATACATGACTGCAGAGTTAAGTTTCTGTGTTAAAACCTTCAGGAGTTGGTTAGTTGTTAGGAATAGGTAGATAGCGTTTTTGATCAGAAATCTGCAGCACCATCGTTTCCTCTCATTGTATAATACACATGTATTGCATCAGTTTTGTAAAGAAAATGAATCATCATTTCCCTTCGGGGAGCCTGTTACACCATGGATGTACTGCCACTAATGTATTGAACTCAGTTTCCTCACCGTTATCTGTGGCACCGCTTGGGCACTTGAGGATGTTTCTTTTGCTAGGATTTGTTTGTGTGTCTCTAAGTGGATCTGCTTTTGGAAGTTGAGTATGTCTTCATAGTGGAGTAAGTCTTCGTAAGACGAGTCAGTCTAGCAGTTTGAGTGCATTACCTCGAGAAACGCAGATTTAGATCTTCGCAGAGCTGGCGACTGTGGACGCCTTACAGCCGATTGCAAGCCCCTTTCGAGATTTAGTCGATGGCAAGGGAGTTGAAAAAATGACGTTTCCACGAGTCCCTCAGTCCACTTTTCCTGGCGAATTGGAAGATTGGAATAGAACAGTTACGAAGACCCATTTCAGCAATGGAATCACCAAATTCCATACTTGTGGCTCCAAATTCAATTCGACTTCCTAGCGACATGGAACAGAACTTCCTCGTAACATCAGGAGGTCTGTTGTGTGCAGAAGTCACTCCATGAGGCGCTTCGCTGAGTGCAAGAAGGTCCTGCCACCCCCTCAATTGCCGTCGCAAACCTGCAACTTCTGCAGATTATCGTGGACACCAGGATGTCAAAATCGTATCAAGTAATTGTGATCGAAAGCCACAACTTTCGTGACTGTAAAGCTGACAACTGAGGTTTACAGTTCCCGAAGCCTCACAATTATGGGAAGTCTAAAACTACACACCTGAACCACCTTCTAGAACAACATCCCCCTGCATCGACCCATCTGGTGTAGTCCTTCATGGCACATCCTTTTGTTCCAGTGCTTTATTAAAGGGTCCAGAATAATGGTGTCGAGCGCCAGGAACCAGGGTGGTCATAAGGTCGAACAGCCTATTCCCGAGCCCCACCCCATTGCCGAGACCTAAAAATATGTGTAAATTCGTGACTTCACTGCCCATAACCGTCCGAGAGATGAGGGGGCCGGACTTAGTGCTGAATGGAGTGGATGAATGGAGACAATGGACGGCTGTAGGTTAGTTTAGTGATGGAATTGTGGGCACAGCCTATCGAAATTATGAAGTAGTTGAACAGGATCAAGGTGGCAAAGGGCTGCTAATGAAGGTGGGATTAGGCATTAAAACAAACATTTGTGGGATAATTGTGCCCGTATTATGGACAATGGAGGCTCGGTTTAATGAAGCCGTCTTATGGTTAATGTTGGTTGCAACACTGCAGTAATAAACCGCAATGCAAAGCTTCGGAGTTGTGTACAATGCTGTCACTTGCATGATTCAAGCTGTTTGTGCTAAGTTGAGTGCATGAAGGTGAACAAATACTGAGCAACAAGGTGTGACTTGATGCGCATGAGTGACGAGAGAACAATCTCAGGTTTATTTTTGTGGAGTGAACAGCCTGTGAGGTAGTAGCTATTGAATCCCTTAAGTACAGTGAATTGTCATGGCGAATTTTCATGAGAATGCGTGTTTTGTGGCGGAGTCAAGCACAATGGGTGCAGGCAGAAGTAGTACTGGGGTGCATGTGAGCGGATCGACATCAATCACGGGAGGGTGGCGTCCCGGTGCAGGGCTGGGATTTCGACATGGGCAGGCCGCGACCTATGTCGCTAGTGCATTCGATCTACCTGCAGCCGCAGTGGCATACCACATCCCCGACGTAGCAAGAGCAAGAAGCCCCGCAACCTGCACTTCACCGCCGGGAGCGACGCGGGTGCATGGCATGTACCCCACAGTGGCCGGGGGAGTCTCCGGCAGTCCACTGCAACCTGCAGTGACGCCGCGAAGGAGCCTCAGGATCGCGACGTCACCCGTGGTGCCACTGCTGCGACCCAGGGGCAGGCCTCCTTCTACGGACAGGACCCCGGCAACGGAACCCGTCGGAGCGAGGGAGCCTCAGGTCGGAGTGGTACGCAGCGAGGGTGAGCCTGTGGTGCACACAGAGCAAAGGCAAAGTCAGCGAGGAAGTAAACGAGGCAGGTGCACTTGGACTGACCAAGCACTCAGATCGGCAATCGCAGCGGTTGAAGCAGGAGGAAGAATCAAGACGGTTGCAAGGTATTTCGACATTCCTCCATCCTCCTTATCAGATCACTTGTATGGTAGAACTCAAACTCGGAAAAGAGGCCCACCTACAGTTTTAAAGCAAGAAGAAGAGAGTGCTCTAAAAACATACATGACCAGGATGCAGGACTATGGTCACCCTCTATCCATGCAACAACTTCGTTTGAAAGTAGCCACTATTACTCAAGAGAGGGTTACACCATTTAGAGAAGGCATTCCAGGGGGTAGTTGGGTACGCTAGTTCAAGAGAAGACACCCTGATCTGACATTAAGAAGCTCCCAGGGACTAGAGTTTTCAAGGGCAAAGGGACTATGCCCTGACAATGTTGCATCCTTTCACAGGAACTTGGAGGAGCTCTATCAGACATACAACTATCCACCTACAAACATATGGAACTGCGACGAAAGCGGGGCACAGGCTGGCCAAAATGGGGGTGCTTTGGTATGGTGCAGGACAGGATCTAAAACTGTGCACTCTCTGATGCCTAATGAGCGTGAGTGGGTCACAGTATTGTCATGCATCAATGCAAGTGGGCAAAGCATCCCAGGGTTCTACATTTTTAGGGGCAAAAGAATGAGAGAGAATTACATAGCACGATGTGAGGACGGAGCTAGCATGGCAATGCAACTGGAAGGGTGGATGACTGCTATCTTATTTTCACATTGGATATCACATTTCATTAAATCACTTGAGAGCAAGGGTGGAATCTCTCCTACCAATCGACACTTACTCATTGTAGACGGCCATAACTCGCATGTTACTTTGGAGGTTGTACACAAAGCCATGCAAGTTGGTTTGGATCTGGTCACCTTGCCTTCTCATACGAGCCACCGTCTGCAGCCACTGGATGTGAGCGTTTTCGGACCATTCAAGAGAGCATTCAAGCAGTACAGAGATGCGTGGACTTTGCGAAACGCAGGGAGAGGCGCATCAAAGACAGTGCTCACACAGTGGGTGTCTGCTGCCCTACAGAAGGCCTTGACAGAGAGCAATATAAGGGCAGGTTTCAGATGTACCGGAATATGGCCGTTGAACCCTTCCGTTGTCGATAAGTACATGGCGTCGTCTGAGCAATTTGTCCAAGCATCTGCAGCACAAGAAAATAATGAGGACTCAGAGACAGACGAGGATCTTGACGAAATGGACCAAGATGACCAAGGACAGGACCCTCCAATGCAAGAAATACTGGGTGACCGCATACCCTCGTCTCAGCCAGATCGGCAGCATTTTTTTGTGGGCGAGTATGAGCCCGAGCTTGGAGAGGAAAGCGGCACTGCAGGTTTCTCAGAGCTTCGCAACGCCGTGGGCACCGGGGCACATTTGAACCTCGGTAGTGGAGGGGGCGAGGGACTCTGCCCAGAGTCTGGCCGGGAGGGTCTCAGATCCGAAGCCGAATCAATCGAGCAGTTCCTCCAGCTCCCTGAGGTGGTTGTGCAGCCGCGGCAAAGGAGAACCCGAGAGGAGCCTCTCATAGATTACAGCAAGAGTATCATGTTAACTAGCGAAGAGTATCTGCAAAGCTTGGAGCAAAAAGCTGAGCGGAAGGAGAAGGCCAGAAGAGAAGCGGAGCAACGAAAAGCGGAGGCTGAGCGGAAAAAAGAGGCCCGGGCAGTTGAGAAGCTGCGAGAAGAAGCCGAGAAGGCACAAAGGGAAGTGGACGCCCGAGCCAGGGAGGTCTTCAAGCGACAGTGGAGTGCGGATGCGATCCGTGAGGCAGGCGAACGCCTGCAATGGCTGGTGAAAAATGGACCTCCTCCTGCCCCAGGTGCATACATCGCACCATACTGTGGAGTCTTGCCTGCAATCTGCAAGGAAAACATGGCGCGGAGGCTGGCAAAGCGAAGGGTTGTTAAGTCTAGCGTGGGCAACGTTGCCGAGATCCCACCGGCGACTGCCCCTGCATGGGTGCACCGCGGCGACCCTAAGTATTCCCAGGAGCCTTCAATCGACCAGGCGCCCACTCCGACATCGACAGCTCATCCCCGATCTGCATGTCACTCCGCGCCCCTTTCTGAGAGGGAAGTGCTTGAGGCGGGTGATGGCGCCGAGGCTGCTGATGGCGCCGATGAAGCTGTCGTGCTGGGCCAGAGCGATTGAGAGCCGTTGGCGGTTGGTGGAGTCCTGCCTCAGGGAGCCACTGTAGTATGACGTCACTTCTTTTCACTTTTTAAGGTCGGAATTAGACTAGTCAGAGGTCATGTGTATGTGTTCATCCGAGGAGGATAAGCTTGGCTAGTTTTGGAGTGACATGGGTGTAGGAACGCCTTTGTAACTCTGTCAAGGCAGTATTAAGTTACCATTGCTCTAATTTTGCACGATGTACAGTCAATGAAGTAGAATGAGCAGTGGCTGGTTTTAGGCTATTTTTGTTTCGCTTACAAGGCAAGCTACATCCAGTTGTAGGAGTCTACTGTTCATAACTTTGAAATTACGGTGTAATTACATACATGTTCGGAAATAAAATTTTAAATTTCCATTATACTGCTCATCTATTTCCTATGTTCTCGAAAAACAAATTAAACCCTGCTTCAAAGTGCAAGTTCCTGAACTCCTTAAAGGGCCGGGAATAGGCTGTTCGACCTTATCATTACCGGCCGGTTTCGTCGCATAGTCGTAGACAGAGCTCCGCCAAATCAAACACTTATTCTGCACAATCAACACCCATTTCCTTAAGCTTCTGATTTGATCAAAGTTTCTCTCGCAGCTGCAAGTGTGCATTTATTTATGCATATATGCCATCAGGGTTGCTCACAAATGGCTCATTTTCCAGCAGTCGTAGTACCACAAGTGATGCTGGCTTCGGCAGGCGATGTGACTGTATCCGATCGATGTAATTTCCTCGACATCAGAAAGTCGATCGGATGTTGAAGATTCGTGAGCATAATATGATCGATATATTAATCGATTGTGAGTTTTGTGATCGAGTTGATTACAGGAACAATTTCTGTACAATGAAAGTAGATGGACTGTTTCAGGAACAAATCTGTACAATTGTACAATTGTTACCATTTGACAATTACTCCCTCCGTCCCACTAAAAGACGGTTTGTTTGCTAATAATATCGGATTTAAGGATAATTCTAAACTTAGAAATAAATTGACCAAAATCGGAAATAAGTGGCCAATTTTAGAAACAACGATCTTATTTAAGAACAGATTTTTTGAGCAAACAATAGTTTTTTAGTTGGACGGAGGGAGTAGGATTTTGGAAGTATTTACTTTTCGGCTTAGAAGTTAGGGCCGGTTTATACTTGGGGCAGGATAAAGAGCCGGCCTGAACTCTTCAAATTTTAACCAATAGGATTGCTTGATTTTTTCAAATTGGGCCCAAGGGCTCTATATTAGGGCATGACAAGAACTTCAATTTATCCTATGTGGCATTCTACATGACACTATTTTGGCGCCAAAATGTTTAGGCCTTAGTGTTGCAATTGGAACTTGTTTGGGCCTTAGTGATGCCAAAATTCCCAACTTGGATCCAAATTCTAAGCCAAATTGGAGGTTAGAAAAACGTTGAATTGAGCCCACATGCCGCCCAACCCCAAATTGTGTATAAAGCAGGCCTAAGGTAGAAAATAAGAGCTTTTATATCTGTCTTTACCTAATTGATTTAGGCTATAATTTCACCTTAGTGCCTTCATTCTTGATGGACAAGAAATAAATTTTGAGTGTTTTTGAGTGGCAACAAGTCTTTAAAAAGAAAGTTTGATGATTATTCCTTGAAATTTGAAATTATCTTCATTATAGTTGCATCAAGTTATATGTAGTAGGCCTTCGATCTAGACTAAAATGCTATTATAATTGTTATCATATTATTTTTTTAAAATAAGATTCTTAAACCTAGATTCCAATTATAATACATTTATTTCCATGTATTATTTTCTTTATAAGTGGCTCGTAGAATTAAGTCATTGAAATGAATGATTTCATAAGTATCAACATAAACAATGCATATCTGAATAGTAAAAACCTCAATTGAACAATACTTTAATTAATCATATTACATATTGATTTCTGAAAATAAGATTATATTCTTCAATATTGATTCATTCACACTTAAACAAATATCTATTTCTTTTGGAATATAAAGGCTTGTCTTCTAAAAATTTAATTTTGTTTATTTGTGTTTTTTCAAAAGTATGACTAAAAATAAGTCATAAGTGACTTAAAATAGACAGATATCAGATAAAATAATTTCCCTTGTTTTTGTTTTTCCATCCTTAAAATTTCCAGTTTTTTTTCATTGTTTTCTAGTACTCCTATTATTTAAGAACACAAGAAACATGCATCCCAGGTTCGTGTCTGGTGCAGTCCACCGTGTCAAATTCCAGTCTCTTACAACAAATTTGAAATTTAGTCACAAAGCCAAAATTTTGCATTCAAGTTTGAAAAGGAGAAGTGGCTCAATTTCTTGGATCTGCTTACCTTTTGACGTACCTGTTGATGAACACTATGACAGCCATTTCACTTGCACATCTCATCTTGATGAATGCAATGATCAAATTTGTCTAATCCAACACAAGCTGAAGAGGAGTTTTTGAAGTTGTTCTGTTTCCTTTATCTTGTGTGCAAATTTGTTTAATCCAATACAAATTGAATAAGAGTTTTTAAAGTGCTTCAATCAAAAGTATCTAGTGTAGATGTATGTCCAATGTTTTCAATATGTCTACTACGATTGAAACTCTAGATCTACATACGAGAAGTGCAGCATACTATTTAATCACCCGTATGTGTGTACCTGGCCATCAGTTTCAAGATGTCGTTCACAACGCGAGTGCGATCAACAGAACTGATAGAATACCTAGATAAGTGAAATCTCCTCAGACGAACCCTTCCTTCAATATTTCACTAGTATCTGCAACATGAAACAGTTCCTAACTACGTTTGGGACACTCCACTAGTGGCAGTGTTCCCGACTTCTTCGAGCAACCGGAAGAGCTGTGGTTGTCATTGAGAAGATGGCGCCTGGCACATGACCCTGCAAAGACAAGAAAGCCATGACATGTTCAAATCATTGAACAAGATTTTTCCTGTAAAAGAAATGCAGAAGAACATTAAGAACTCGTTTTCGAGCTGCTCAAAGCTAGAGGTCACAGATACACCATCGACATATAGATCTTTGAACTCAGAAAAAGCCAAAATGTGATGAGGAGTTGCATCTTAAAGCTTGGAATTCTTTGAAAAAAATCTATTCTATTCACTGTTATGGGATGAATGCATTTCAGGGAATCATGTTTAGTACATTTCGAGTCGTCAATGACCTCTAACTTCGAACCTCGAACCTCTAGCATTTGGCTACTTCTGTATACCATAGACCTATCCCCAGCAGCGAGAAACACAAATATTGTTGACCTCTTCGACATATTGTAGCTATATCCCCGAACTCAGTATGACCACTAAAGAACACATTAAACGGTTGCTATATACACCAGGACACCACCCTTCAAGTTTGCTCAGAAAGTTTGAGAGTCAAGAAAAAGAAGAAGAAAATCAAAGTCGCCAAAGACTGCTTCCTTTGAGAACTAAACCAAGACCACATTACAAACGAGCATGACCATACACTCAAGCACACAAGGAGCACGATTTTCCAAGAGGGTTATGTACCTGTATGCGGCAAAAGTGATCCTCCTTCGGTGGATAACAAACAGTTGCAGAAGCAGAGAAGCGTTCACGAAACAAAAAAAACCAAAAAAAACCGCCAGGCTCTCTGAAACTGCATTCCATACCATCACCATTTATATAAAGGTGACTGTACGAACAGAATTACCACCGTTGGAAGCCTTCCCCGAGATAATATTTCTTCACGTAGAGGTCTTGGTATAGCTCTTCAGGACCTCCGGAGGCCATGACACAGCCGTTATGAACCATATACGCACGATCGCAGATTCGAAGAGTCTCGTTGACGTTATGGTCTGTAATTAGTATACCCATCCCATCCTCATCGCACAAACGCCGCAATTGCTTCTGGATTTCGGCAACTCCTATGGGGTCTACTCCAGCAAACGGTTCATCCACAAGCAAGACATCTGGGGGCCCTCCGGAACAGTTTGAGGCCAAAGCGCGCGCCAGCTCAGTGCGCCGCCGTTCGCCTCCTGAGAGAGCTCTCCCCATTGTGTGCTCCACTGCTTGCAGAGAAAACTGCTCAAGAAGCTCCTGCACTCTACGTGCGTGCTGACCACGCGGTACTCCCGTCTCTTGCAGTATAAGGCGAATGTTATCATGCACTGATAGCCCCCGAAAGACACTTGATTCCTGCCAGAGACATTGCAATTCAATGAGAACATTCTACGATCTGAAAATGCGAAAGTCATTGCGCACTTAAGCAACAGAACACAGCCTTGCCAGGAATAAACTTCCAATTGCCCAAACAAAAAGTGTTCACTACTTCTGACCCACTGACATACGACATGCAGATCCATAACCACCAGGTCCTATCACGCAACATCTCCTACCGTCGCACAGAATTCGATCAAAATGAAACTCATCTAATACTTCACTCTAAGATACAGATTACTTCACTAGAAGCTTGAAACCGAAGAGCAGAGCACCATTTCAAAAGAGCCTTCACGATTGCCATCAACCTCCAAACCAGATGCAAACCACATCAAAACAAAAGAAACGCAGACTCTCAACCCTAAAACGACTCACATAGTTTCAGGTAGAAAGCAACCTGAGTCAGGTACCCAATCCCAAGACGAGCGCGATGCGGCAGCGAGAGCATGGTGATGTCCAAGGGCCCCAAGTAAACAGAACCTCCAGTGGGTCGCTCCCGGCCCACCATGATGTTGAAAGTCGTGCTCTGAAAGCCCAAAACACATCGCAAAACATACACGATTTAGAACACTCTCCCCAAACCCAAACAATTGAAACTCCCACTACCTGCCGAAACACCATCCACACTCACCTTCCCAGCTCCGTTGGGCCCCAACAAACCCACGATCTCCCCTTCCTGGACGCTCATCGATATCCCGTCCACCACCTTCCGCCCGCCATAGCTCATGCTCACATTCTCCATCCGCAAATTCGTCACCTCCTCCCTCTCCTCCACCCTCTCCCCAACCCGCTCTCCCCCCGCCGATGCACTCCCCATCCCCCACACCCCACTCGCCATCACCCTCATCGTCGTCATCATCATCGTCTTCGCTCATCGCTCTGCACATGAACGTCGCCACATCTAGAAACTCCTCCCTCTCCTCCTCCTCCTCCTCCTCCTCACTGATCGATCAGGCCCCTAAACCTCGCCCTCCAAGCCCCTCGCCTCCGCCTGCTATCCATGGTGTCGGAGCAGCAGCCACTTTATCTTTAGCCCGAGTCCTCGCCAACACAGAACCCACTTCCTCCGCCGTCGCATGGAAAACATCAACCCCCATCTCTTCCGACAACATCATCACAGCCTCCTCTTATCTCTTCCACGTCGACCCCCAAACAGTCTCCCAATAGCAAAAATTCCCCCGAAAAAAAAACCAAAAAAAAAAAAACCATCGCCTGCCCCACCTATCAGCCGCTTGCCTTAGGGTTTCCTGGCTCCCCACGAGCCTCCTCCGCCCTCTTTTGAATAAGTCGTTATGTGTTTCGCCCTCGGCACGCGCTTCGATGCACAGAAATCACTATTCTATCATGCATTTTACTGTTCCACCATCATTCACTGATGTGTTTTTCCAGCCGCCGGGTATCGTCAGCAACATGGATCAGATGCGCGTCACCTCCTCGATGTCATCCTGATCCATGTCAGGCGCTTGGTGGACATCTCGCTACGTCGATGGTAAGCCACATGACGACCCATCTGATTGCCACACCGCATTTTCGCTTCAGAATCTCTGTTTTGTGTGTGTTTTATGTGTGTTCTGGAGCTTCAGTGTGCCGCTTGAATTTGAAGTTAGTTGGAGGAGAGTTTGGAATTTGTTTTCGTTTTTGAGGATGCTGTCTTCTGTGGATTCGATTTTGCATCTCTCATCGGTGTCTGCTGGGGGAGTCAGGGAGTTGCAGTTGGGTAGCGTGAAATTTGATCTAGGGAGGGTGTCGAAGCTGCATTTTGGTTTGGGGACGAAGGCTGGTGGTGGAGGATGTGGGTTGGGGCAGAGGAGGAGTGAGGGGGTGGTGAGGCCGATGGCTATGGCGGCTTCGGTGGATGCGGGTGCAGGGAAGACGTTGGAGTCATGGGAAGCGCTAGCTGGGATGTTGGGGAAGGAGGAGTTGCCTGAGCGGCTGCCGGGTGTGAAGAGGAGGGTGTTCGAGGACGGGCAGGAGCCGGCGCTCGTGTTCTACAGGGATAACTCGAGCTGGTGTCCCTATTGTCAGCGAGTGTGGCTGCAGCTGGAGGAGAAGAGGATTCCTTATGAGGTGGAGAAGATTAATATGCGGTGCTATGGAGAGAAGCCCGCTTGGTTTACGAAGATGGTGCCCTCGGGGTTGCTCCCCGTGTTGGAGCTCGATGGGAAGATCATCACAGAGAGCATGGATATCATGTTCTTGATTGAGCAGAGGTTTCCGGATTATAATCCCTTGTTGCCTTCCGGAGGCCCTGAGCTTGCTGCAGTGGACTCTCTGCTAGGACTGGAGAGGCGCTTGGCGGGTGCGTGGATGAATCGTCTGCGCAGCTCGTGGCCGGATATGAATGGGTTCGAGAATACGATGGATAAAGTGAATTCGGCGTTGCAACGATTCGGCGGACCTTACTTCCTTGGCAGCAAGGTCAGACATTCTTCCAACACCATGTGTGACTCGTTCTTTCTAGAAATGTAGCGCATACGTGGTCTGTCTATTTGGATGTTGTGATCCACTGCTCGTCGCCCTAATCGGCAGCATGAGTTTTATACTAGAAAAGGATAATCACCTTCTCTACGTGCTTAGTTTGAACATCTGATTGCGTCTCTTTCATGTAGTAATGTGAGAATTACTGTGATTGTTGTAATTTGCATCTCTGTCCACTTCAATTTCAGTCCTACTTGGAGTCTCATTATCATGAATGATTCACTTTAGGAACCAACGGGTGGATACCTAGATGGTTTCAATTGATTTACACCCTTCAATCTGGCTTGATCAAGCTCTAGGTTAATTTTTTTACTTGGAATTGTGTAAGATAGTAATCAAAGACTTTGCTAGATTTTTTCCCTCTGTTTTCGGTGATATCGATCCTCATTACAATTCAGAGTTAGACTCAAGCCGAAGTAGCAAGAATACTATGTAGAGCATTTCGGAGAAGATAGTGCGCTAGCTGCCGGCAGTCTTTTGTTCCTCACTATTCCCTTTCCTACACAAGACGGTCATAGACTAGTGTACACCCACCAAAGTTCTGTACAAGCACCCTGTAGTTCTAATGCTATAATTCTGTCGAACTAAAGCTTTCATGAGAATACTTTTTTTGGTTCGGTTACATGCTCCAGCGCAGTACAAACGAATCATCGTCTACAGGAGGCGATGCCGAAGTAGATGACTAGTAATTTCTTTAATGCTACGTATCTGGTGCTTTTTGTGCAAAATAAATTCACAATACGATCTGAAGCAGGATTTAGAGCTCTTAGTCTGAATTACGGATGAGTTTGCCGACCTTGAGTGAATTGATCATGACGGGTACTAACTGTTGGATAATTTGGTCATGATCGCTGCAGTTTTCGATGGTTGATGCTGTGTACGCACCATTCCTGGAGAGGATAGCGGCAAGTATGCCCTACTGGCCAGGTGTCAAAGTGCGAGGGAACGATCGGTGGCCTGCTGTGAATTCGTGGTTTGACGCTATGGACTCCCGACCAGCATATCAAGCCATGAAGTCGGATGACTTCACCCACACTCATGATCTGGAGCCCCAAATCGGCCCATGCAGATCAGCACCTGCAGGACAAGCTTACCGGGATTTGATTAATGGAAAAAACGGAAGCTGGGACTTGCCACTAAAACCTGAAGAGACTGCATGGGGTTTTGACGATGGGACTGGAAAAGGGGGAGCGAAGGAGGAAGCAGCAAGGACACTGATAAAGAACCACGAGAAGGTTGTGAGTTTCGCTTTGAGACCGGTTAGAGATGGAGAAAAATATAAAGAGATGGTAGACCTTGCATTTCATCTTGTTGCCAATGCTCTTATGTTAGGTGTAGAAAATGTTCCAGATAGTGTAAATCCATCCACTTTTCCGCCGCAAGTCGCTGTAGCAGCAGCGTATTTGAGGGACAGAGTCGGGGTTCCTCGAGACATGTCTTATCCGGCAGCTCGACAACTCCGTGCTCATCTGAATTGGTTGATTAGATCGTTAGGCTCTGATTTATAGAATGTAATTTGTACTTTGTTGACAAGCATGGATTAGAGAATCTCATATCCTTGATTTTTGGGTTCTCCTAATATGGAGTCCCTTGTAAGCTTGTAATGTAGACTAACGAAGCTTGTAATGTAAGCTTGTAACTATACTCCTGAAGAGTATCTACACTTCCACTTCGGATTGTGATATGCCTGATTTCTCTCGTGTGTGTCAGTTATCATGTTAAGAAATTTGACATTAGAGCTTACACTTCTGGGTCTCCACATTTGCGACTACTTTAGGTCCTTACCGTTGTGAGCATTCCAGACCTCCAAATCTAGAACCATGATCATGTGCACAGAGGAAGTTATCTATGTTGTTTGAAACTACAGTGTTATCTGCATTATTGTTGTTCGTTTTTCACAGTTCTACTTTGATCATGCCACACGAGAGTAATCATCCCACCGGAAAAAGAGATTCGTTACAACGCAACCGAGCGGAAGGAAACAGAAAGTCCCAAGCGGCAGGAGGAGCAGCTACAGGCGCCAATTGATCATTCCAGCTCGTAACGGCTGATCTTTTGAGTTTTGAGTGCAGCAAGTCTCCATCATTACTTCAGGCAGTTTTCCCGTTCCATCCACTGATGACTTATATCAGGAGGGGATGCCCGGTGCGCTACAATGAACTGCAAAGGATTCAGTGCGTCATCCTGTTCAGGTATGTATGTTCCATCATGAACCGATCCATTTCTCGATATCAATCCAGGAGTTTCCTGATCTGCACATGATCCAATCTGTCTGCCCCACTTAATTCAACCGTACCTAAAAAGGTGGAAGAATCTCATCCTGCCAGGTAACAAGCTCTGTACAAAGTAACGTTCCGAGAGACCAACACGAATCACGATCCCTCAAAATTGCAGCTTCTTGTCGAACTCTCGAAGTCAATCAAAAAACCCCACCCTTGCTGCGAAAACCAAAGATTACTCCCACATTTCAGATACGATTTGTATCCCCCAAATATATGGTTCTCCCATTTCCTTGAATTATTTCCTGAGGTGATCATGGTAAGGTTGAGAGCATCGTTACGGTAATTTCTCTGCTTTGGTTCCCGGGGTCAAAAGCCTTGGCATTGAAAGTTCATAACGTGGACCAAGACAAACTGTTGATTCAAGTGTACCTACCTTCCCTTCCATCCACCAAGTCCCAATCCCAGAACTCAGGGGTCCAACCCTTGTGTGCCCAATAGTGACTCCTTCACAAGCAATTTGCAGCAAACAGTACATGCTATTGATAGCTGGAAGACGCTAATATTAATGGCGGTACCCAAATTTGCCCTGGACACACTGTAACGTGGCCTGGTGCTCTAGAACAAGACACAGCCAGCAGCCCATTATCAGCCCCGCCGTGAAGCTGCAAATATAATAATACGATACAGCCAACCAGGCGCATCCCCCTTCCGCAGGCCCCAATTCCATCATGCATCAGATATTGGGCCCTCGTCTCCGGCCTTCGACGTCGGGAACTTCATCCGGCCAATTAACCAGCCCCTTCTTTTATGACACCATCTTCACGTGGTCAATTATGCCGGGCCTCCGCATCATATAATTCTCACCTCCATTTATTAGCACCGAAATTTTCACTAATTTACAATGAATCCTTTCCACTTCTTTCATAACAATCATTTGATCTGAACTTGTGCAAATATATTTTTTAAATAAAATATGGAGTCGATGTGGAACTCGTTTTACTGTCGTGTTACCATCTCACATGAACATTATTGTATTAATTGATGAATGCCGGCCATATGCTTCTTCAAGTCTCCCAATGTCCTTTAGCACTTCCACGTCGCAGCATGGGCCGATTCATTAAATTTTTCCAGTTAGGTGCCTCTTGGTTGCTTCAATTTGTTCTAATCCATTCAATCCCTGTAGTACTACAGGTTCCAAATCACTTTCTCAAAGCACCTCCAGTGGCTTTTGGCTGCTCTTAAGTGTCAAAATTTTTAGTTTTCCAACTGGGACGTGGAGTTTAATAGTGCGGAGATAAGAAATAGTCTGGAAGTTCATTCCGACTAAAATTATCGGAGATTGCCAGTTTTCAGGTCGTTGGGAAGGGAGTGAATTCGGCCGAAGAAACGGAAAACTGGAGCCAGTGAGAAAGGTTTACTGTAGCGCTTGCAGGCCACTGTTGCTGATATTTCTAGTGCCATGGATCAAGGACTCACAGCCCGGACCAGGTAAGTTAATAAGTTAACGATCGATCGCCATGATCCATCGATCAGCTAACTTAACAACACCTCACGTGCAGATTGTCAGTGGCTAGCACGAGAGAAAAACCATCCGGAGACATAGTGGGAGCATCCATCTCATGCCGCGGACGACCATGGTCCATGAGTCATGACCAGGCTCCTCGGGTAACGCCGGGGGACGTCACTGGAATCCATTTTTTAACCGCGAGCGATGGAAAATTCATGGCGAAGGAATCAGAAAACACCAACACATTATTAGAGTTACTGCAGCCAAAGTGATGGCTCCCTTGTTGCCCGGCCAAGTCAACCGTTTGCGACAGTGCGAGAGGGAGGTCGAGGAAGTGAAGGGTGAAGGGAATGGAGACCATGTTCGGTGAATCGATGGACGTACCAAGATGGGGATGATATCGGATCCGAGAGTGGTGAGTGATGAGTGAAGGCGAGAGTGTCGTCAAGGCTGGAAATTTGATGAGCTTTTAAGGCAAGTTTGTTGTTTTCCGAGGAGTTTGTCTCGCTTTTGTCTGGCTCTTTGGAAGTTGGGGAAGGGGATGGACGAGGTGAAGGACGGGAGGCATGATCTGGAGGCTGCGTTGCCCATCTGTCACCGGATGAGTTTGGATTTTGTGGTGAGGTTGGGTTCAGGGAGGAGAATGTGAGTGAGGGGTGGTGTCGGAGTGGGAGAGACAGGTTCAATGGATAAGCAGATCTGGGAAGAGTTGATGTTGTTGCGCGGGCTGGTATGTGAGGTTGAAGCGCAGGATTCCGGAATTTTGGTCGCAAGGAATGCGGTACCAGCTTTGGAACATGAGACGCGGTCGGTTGCCGGGCTCAGGAAGTTTGGGTTTAGTGTTCAAGGACGCGTCGTTCGTAGCTGAGATCTGAGGTGAATTCTCTACAACATTCCAAAGCGTCCATCATGCCAGTCAAGATTTGCATTCTCCAGTCCCATCTATCTGTGTTGGCACATTTTGTCGTTTGAGCTGTGAATGGGTCGTTGAGCTTCTGGATCGCTTCGTGCATTGTTGCAGGGAACGATTCCATTTCATTACTTGTAGAGTAGTTGCTGAGAGCTTGACATCTTTTGTATGTTCGTTGATGGGACAAACTGTTGAAGGGCTGACAGTGGATTCGGAGCCAGAAAGGGTTAAGCTTCGCCATGCGCTCGGTGAAACAATGTGCAAGAGTCTTGTAATTGTTTATCAAGAATTGCTTCACAAGGGTTTAGTGTGGGGTGCATTCATCACACATATATGGTCATGATTTGCAAAGCGCTGATAGGCAGTGTTGCTGATATGTTGTTACTTGGTTGCATAGAGTGTAGGAAAATTTAGGAGAATTGGGTGCAGAGAGGGTTATGATGGAGAGAGAGCTAGATAGACGGCGGGGCTGGCCGTGGAAGAACCGGAAGAACATCAGCCTTAGTGGTAGCATTGATGGATCACCGTCGGCTCCTGTCAAGCTCTTCGACGAGCAGGTCTGCATTGATCTCCACTTCTTTCTACCAACTCAAATTTTCTCAGGGTTATGCAACAAGGATGACATGCATTTTGTTCTTTAGCGTGTTTTTGGGTACCCTAAACCTCGGGTTTGCGGCGCAAATTCTTGCGTGTGGGGATATGCTGAAAGAGGTGTGGTTGATCTGGTTGGTAGGAAGTGGCGAGGATCCTTCAAGACCAGGTTCGGATAGGAGATGAGCAAATGGTGGAGGCGCTCAATGCAGCCGACGCCAAGCATGCGGAGAAAGAGAAGGCGTGGAGTGAGAAGCTTGCTGCTGTCAGTGAGAAGCTCACTGCTGCAATTTCGGAGATCACGATTAAAGACAACCTCGTCAAGCAGCACATCAAAGTTGCAGAAGAAGCTGTTGTTGGTACATATCTCTCCCGTTCCGTTGTTTCCCCTCCTCTTGAATGTTGAGCGTTATGCTTACTTCGAACGAGAAGAGTTAATTTGCTCAAGAGTCTTTTGCAGGTTGGGAGAAAGCGGAGAGTGAGGCTGCTGAGTTCAAGGCGGAGCTTGAGAATGCCACGAAGCTGCGACTGGAGACAGAGGACCGGGCCAGGCATCTGGATGGCGCGTTGAAGGAGCTCATGGAGCAGCTGCGCGGGGGACGTGAGGAGCACGACAAGCGTCTGCACGACACGATTGTGAAGAAGACGAGAGAGTTTGATAAATTGAGGCTAGAGATGGAGGCCAAAATGACGGAACTGTCGAAGTCTTTGTCTGACTGTCGAACTCAACTGATTGAATCGCATGCTGAAAATGAGGCCCTCAACCATGCACTCAAGGTGCAGCCCCTTAAGATTTATGTTCGGCTCCATAGTTACCCTTTCCATGTTAATTCCGTGTTCTGAATCTCTTGATCTTTAAACATGTAGCTGTTTCTTATATTAAATTACGACGATTTGTAGGATCGCTCGAGGATGATTGCAGAGCTTAACGACATCAGAGCCCATGCTGAGACTGACAGCAAAATTCTTCGAGTAAGTCCTTGACTCACGCTTCGTTAAAGCTTTTTTTTTTAAGAGTCTGTTCTTCTACCTCTTGGTTTTGGGTTCTTGCGAATAAGAAATGTTTGTGAACGCAGGTGCGTCTTGAAGGGCTTGAGAAAGAGAATTTTGATCTCAAGTACAAGATTCACTCCATCACCAAGGAGCTTGAAACCAGAAGAGCAGAGCTGGAGTACGGAAAGAAAACCTCCGATGTCCTCTCTCGGCATCACGCAGATAACGTCAAGAAAATTGTCAAGCTTGAGGATGAGTGCAACAGGCTCCGCATGATGGTCCGCAAGAAGCTCCCAAGTAAGCTCCCATCTCCCATCGACCACAATTTATTTCATTGTCTTAGAGGCATCACTGTTCTAGGCAACAATCTGATGGAAAATCTACTTCACAAACTCCTATTTTACAGATACCGCTGCAATTGTTCGCATGAAGCAAGAGCTGGATGCTCTCGGAAAAGAATCAGGATCGGACTCTGGAAGGCCTCGCCGGCGTCCTTTGCATCGAAGCCACAGTTCGGGAGTACCGTTAGATTTCCTACCAGTTCATGAATTACAAGAGGACCTTCAAAGTCCCAGAGATACTAGTCAAGCTGTTGTCGAGCGAATTGCCAACATGGATGAGGAGACCCGAATGCTGAAGGAAGCTCTGGCCAAACGGAACGACGAGTTACAAGCTGCCCGTGTCATGTGTGCCAAAACTGCAAGCCGGTTGACTGCTGTAGAAGATGAACTTGAAATGCTAAGAGCAGGTACCCTTCAAGCTCAAAGCATACTGTTTTTAAAGTTTGAATCGACTGACTTTTGCAAATTATTGATTTTATAATTTAACGCTTGACTTGGAGTTCCTGTGAACAGCATCTCCAGAGCTGGCACACAGGAACGATGCATCATCCAGTGCGTGCTCAACATCATCAATGCCAATATCTGAGTCATCAAAAAGAGCTCTTTCGAAGAATGGTTCACAAAAGTTTAGTCTCATGAACGACTTTTCTGAAACGGAACGGTTAGTGCATGTTCCGTCACGGTCTGAATCAACCGTAAATGGTCCGGACATCCCTGAATTCCAGCAGCAAATTGCAGGGTTAGAAGACGCCCTGGCAGCAAAGAGCAGGGAACTCGAGGAGGCGAATCAGATGTGTGAGGAATTGAGTGTGAAGCTTACAGCCGCTGAGAACCAATACTCAGCTTTGCAAAGCAGGAATGCAGCAAATGAACAGTCTGTTATTACGTTACAAGACAGGTTGGACAACTTGCTGGAGAGTCACGAGAACATACCTGAGGCTGAAGAGCATATACCTGAGGCAGCTGCAGCTCCTGAGGTATTTACCTGAACATTATGGTCTTCCTATCCATGGAGTCAGTTGTATAGATCCATATAACTGACTGTATAGTTAATGACCCTGCGGCATCGTTCGACATATTGAAAGTTGTTCGTTTCAAATCCATTTTGGAGCAATTTATTTCTGACCATGTCAGTCTAGATATCACTTCATGCCATTTGTAGAAACACATGCTTATTTGTGCTTATTTGAGTATGCAGTTTCAATTGGAACTGGCGGCAGCAGTAAAAAGTGTACTCCAAGCCACTGAATCACTTGCCCAAGCTTTACAACTTGGGTCTGCTCCTGAAGCAGGTGCGGATGGCACTACTGGGTCAAGCACAAAGTCCACCCATTGGCAAGACCCCAAGTTGGAGAGTTCCATGAGCAACCTAGCCTCCATCGTCAGTGAGGGTGAGATCTATTCTGTCAGCTTCTTGTCGGGGCTCTCGTCTACCCTTGCTTGCATTACGGAGATTTGCAATGTTGTTACTCAAAACCCGCAAAAGGATGGTGAATTAAAGGCGGAAGTAGCTCAATTGGAAGAGGCGCTACACAGACTTCAGGAGGAGCGAGCTGTGGTAGAAAGTCGAATGCAGGTGGAGCTGAACCGAGTATCTGATTTGGAGAGAGAGATAGAACAACTACAGGCAGAAAAGGCAGAAATTGTTCAACAGTTGTCAGATGTGGAGGTTCAGATTCGAGAAGCCAATGAAAGTGTGGACACTTTGAAGGAGCAATTGAAAGAAGCTGAAATTGTAATTGCTGAGTTACGGTTGCAGCAGGATCATCAAAAGCACGAAGACGATTTAATTGAGGAAGAATTATTGGAGCTTTCATCATCCCATCCACAACTTCTTAAGACCATGCGCGCTGCAGATGCTGAAATGAACGAACTTCATGCGAAATTGGCGGCATTGGAGGTTGAGTTGCAAGGAGAACGTCGCCGGCACCATGATGTTGTTGCAAAGCTTGAGGATCTACAAGAACAGATTCACAGGTACTTAATTGAATAACCCAGTGTTCGTCATCATTGACGAAACCATGAACTGCCAAAGTCGGTTTCAAAGCAAAGTCGATGTATCAATGTTGATGAACGCATAAATCACTCACATGAACGTGGTAAATGTCCATTCAGGGGCGTTGGTCGAAAAACGGATTCAGGCAGCGTACATAGTAAAGAATTTCCACCGCCATTCATGGGAGAAGATGAAATAAGCAAAAGTGCTCGACAGGTACCCTCAAACCTTCACATCTTAAGCAATCAAGACCTACACTAAGTTCGTCTACACCAAGAGCAGAGCCATAACTACTTTGTTGTTGATAACGGCATTCATTTAATTCACTTTTCCTTCGGTGCAAAAAGGACTCACTTAGTGCACAGAGCCTGGTTCTAGATTCTCAATTTTAATAAAGCTTATGTTGCAGGAGCGGGAGATCTCAGCAGCTGCATTAGCTGAATGCCAACGCACCATATTAGCCCTAGGCAAGCAGCTGAAAATACTCGGCTTCTCCGAATCACGTGAACTAAACCTCAAAGGAGCAGACACCCCTGATTCCATCCGAAGAATGACAGAAACAATGGAGCTCCTCAGATGGCAAACAGAGGCGTCTGATCAAAACCCTCCTCCAAGAAAATCCTCGGTTGTCACCGAGAGCGACTTCACAGACGGTCCTATCTCTGTCCCTGCTTCGCCTGCACGCTCAGATCTGGAAGCACCCTCAACACCTGAATCACCGGCAACAGCAAGAAGAACCGTGAGTGTCCGAACTGTGCGTCCATTCCAGTTGCCCAAACCTCCTCTCTCAAATGGCGAGGTGACCATATCAGCCCCTAACCATAATGCTACTGAATCTGTGCAAGAAAAATCCGCTTCCACTTACACGAGGTTCCATGCTCGGTCTCCGAGTGAAACCAGCGTCTCCTCCGGCCACTCGAATGGGAACTCAATGGTGTAGATCTGTATATTTTAGGGTTACTTAGTTTTAGAGTGAATCAGATGCTGGTTCTATATATTAGACTAATTGACATAAAGGTATGAAGGTGACTCCACTTTTGTGGGTGATGCCAAAGATGCTAACTGATTGGATTGATATCAGACGATTGGGGTAAAAATAGCTTGTATTCTGTAACAATTGGAACAAATTAACTTAACTCTGAGGATTGTCACCGTGAGGCAATCATCACTACAGTATGTAAAGAATTTGTCACTTGGATTTTGAATGGGACGAGTTGGGATGTTTCATTGCTGTGTGGTACTCGAAATTTGAAAAGAGTAGTTTTAGGATAACCTTACCATCCGTTAACATGTACCGGATATGATTCCGTTCTCTTTCAATGATTATCGGCTCAAGTGCATGATACGACAATTGAGAGGTGGTAGAACCGTCATGTTCAAAGTTACAGAACTGCACACAACGATGCATTCAGCCTCACATTCAGCATACACATACTTCGGCACACATATGAGGCAACTGTTCCAGCTCAAGAGACGCAGATGAATTGCCGTCGTCTCCTAGCAAGCAAACCGGTTTCATTTCCGGTTGTTCAGAACGGTATCGATTCAATTTGGAATACTAGTCATATGTAAAAATGTGAATTCAATTCCAAAATATCATCAGCACATACCAGAGACAATACTTGGTTACGAAGTGAATTGTTTTTATGTCTTGTCCCGTGGTGCTAACTAACATCTATGCCTACTACTACAGCTTGCAGAATTCTAGACCGAGAAAGACCTCGTCAAATTATCACGCAAGCAAAACTTGGAGGACGATTGACAACATTAGGCTGGAAACATTATCATGTCTAAAATTCTGATTGGAAATGGCTTCGGTAATACATTGCTATAAATGGATGGCCAATAGTCAGTATGAAAGACTTCTGTAGAAAGCAGAATTATTCATGAGTATGATGGGAGTTCGTTGCCACATGAACTCCACCCAGGGTTGATCAGCAATTGCTCGAGGAACATGACTGCCTCCTCTAGACCACTTATGCTCCTCAAAAATCAGAGAGCCTAATTTGAACCCATTAATAATTAGCTACTCTCAAACCTTCATTCTCCTTTGCTGCTCGCTCCATTATCCGGCGTTCAAGTTCAGGTCTGAAATGTCGAATTAAACCTTGCACAGGCCATGCAGCAGCGTCTCCCAACGCACAGATAGTATGGCCCTCGATCTGCTTTGTAATTTCCTGTAATACAGACAACGACGAGCACCAAAGTTTTTCATCAGGTTACTACCAAAACAGTAAGTTATTCCATCATATGGATTCGGCCAGTAGACCCACTAGTTAAACTCACTTACAAATAAAAAAAAGATTGATCAATAGCTTTAGACCGAGAGGTCCAAAATATTTTGATCCAAGCTGGTTACGTTTTCAATGAGCTGAAATACACTATTACGTTCCCATTTAAGTTATCTATATTAAAAATAGAAAAATGTAATTATTTTATTTCAAATCGAAATGAACGCTTATTGTAGAATACAGATGGATACCTGCAACATGTCGATTTCTTCCAGCTTTGCGTTTCCAACCTTCAATCTCTCCATCATGGTCCACAACCAGGGAGAGCCCTCTCGACATGGTGTGCACTGTCCACAACTTTCATGCTTGTAAAAGTAGGATAGCCGTGCAATAGCATCCACGACATCTGTAGACTTGTCCATCACAATCACAGCAGCAGTGCCAAGACCTGTATTTCAATCACAAACAAGAGGAATGATCACTCACAAGAAACCGAAACTGTGAAAATGAAAGAAATCATCGCCAGTTTCATAGATAGCGATTGCAAAATGCGTGCAACCCACTTGCAATAAATTTTGTCAAGTCTCACACTCTTGTTGAACAGGGCTCTTGACAAGGAAAACCAATTCATTAGATATGTGCACAAATCTTCATGTTTTTGCTCTTTCCTTCCTGGCTAGCTTGGCTGGGGATCTGTCCTGTTGCCGTGGTCGGGTTGTACTCTTTCCTCTTTAGCGAGGGGCTTCATCACCTTTTTGTTAGAAATAAAAAATAAATGCTTGGAAGGAAGAACTGACCTGACTGGACTGCCTTCAAGGCATCAAAATCCATCAGCACATCATCACAGACATTCTTCGGGAGAAGAGGCACAGACGATCCTCCTGGGATAATAGCCAAAAGATTGTCCCATCCTCCTCTCACTCCACCACAATGTCGCTCAATGAGCTCCTTCAATGGGATACTCATCTCCTCTTCAACTGTGCATGGCTTGTTCACATGCCCCGAAACACAAAACAGCTTTGTCCCCGAGTTGTTTTTCCTCCCAAAGCTCGCAAACCATTCAGGTCCCCTTCGTAGAATTGTCGGAGATACAGCTACGGTCTCAACGTTGGTCACGGTAGTTGGGCAGCCGTAAAGACCAGCGTTCGCAGGAAACGGTGGTTTCAGTCGTGGCTTTCCCTGCTTTCCCTCAAGACTCTCCAGAAGCGCAGTCTCTTCTCCGCAGATATATGCACCAGCTCCGTAATGGATGTACACGTCAAAATCGTACCCAGAGCCACACGCATTCTTTCCGAGCAAACCTAAAACCAAGTCGGATGCGTCAGGAACAGTTAGGAACAGAGTACATGGAACATGTTACCCCACCTATACATACAAACACCAATTCTTACGACAGTTGGATCATACATGAACATCACTTCTTCATCCTCCAACTCTACCACGTGAAGCAATCTCATCGACCTCTTTAATACAGAACTCCCAACAGCTGAATTTCCAATGATCAACCAATTTCACTCAGAAATAAACTAATCAAGCTTCAATCCTCATGATAGCTCTTGTACTGAGCTTCAACACATGCCAGAGCATAATTAAGCAACGATGGTCTCCCCATAAGATAATCCCGTAACCTCTAAAGCCTACCATTACAGAAATGAGAATTCAGTCTCAATGATTTCCCCAAAACCCTAATTCGTACCATCAAAACCTGAACCCTATCATCTACATCGAAAACAATCATCCCTCAACCCCATCGGACCCCAATTCCGCCTCACCCCATTTCTGCATGATCCTGGAAACCCTAAATTAACGCCTGGAACATTCATCACACGAAACCCTAACGATCCTCACCTGTAGCATCCATCTGAACTACCTCGACTATCAAACCCCTTTCATCTCACTCCAACCAAAGAGAAACGATTCAAAACAGCATCTTAAATGCCAGCCGAGAATAATCCAACAGAACCTAAATCGAATTACCTTCCTTGTAGCATTCCTTAAGCGCCCTCTCCAAATTCAACCGCTCGTTGACATACTCCCCACGGATGTAAATATACGCCGCGCGAGCACGCATCCCCACTCCCGCAATCAAACAACCCTCCAGCAACTTGTGCGGGTCGTGGCGCATAATCTCCCTGTCCTTGCACGTCCCGGGCTCACTCTCATCGGCATTCACCACCAGATACGACGGCCTCCCGTCGGACACCTTCGGCATGAACGACCACTTCAACCCGGAAGGGAACCCCGCCCCGCCCCGGCCCCGCAGCCCGGATTTCTTCATCTCATTCACAATCCAATCCGTGCCCTTAGTCACCAAATCCTTGGTCCTGTGCCAGTCGCCCCGCTTCCTGGCCCCCGCCAGGTAGGGATCGTGCAATCCATACAGGTTCGTGAAGATCCTGTCCTCGTCCTTCAAACCCCCGAACACCGTCTTCTCCTGTGGCGGTGGTGGCGGCGGCGCCGGTGGCGCGGTCGCCTGCGGCCCCGACGTCGCCTTCTCGCTCATCGCCCGGCTCCATCCCGGCGTCGCCCTCTGCAGCGACGCCACCGCCTTCCGGCTCAGTCCCCTCGCCGCTGCTGCCATTGCTCCTGCCCTTGCTATGGCGATGTCAATTCCTCCGTAAAACAAAAATCACAAACCTCCTTCAGCAACAATAAGAGCGTCGCAACCAGTTCGGTGACGAAGACTCATTACCGTCACAAATCCAAATTGCGTCTACCTCTACGGAAGGCGCACACTTCCATTTCTAAAATCTATAAATCGATCAGTGCCGCGTTTAAATGCGGTGTCGCGTATTGTGTATACATGCTTCCGCGATCGTTGTGAAGGAGATGCACTGAACACCGTTACTGTACCTTATGCTGGCATGTTTTAGAGAATTCATAGATTCGTATCCATGTGATCTATGCGTTTTGGTGGTGTCGCGTTTGCGTGGAGTGTCGGATTTATGTGTCATGCGTTGGGAGTGTGCCAGTGTGGTGACGAGTTCGGGAAGGTGTATCGAAAGGCGTTATCAGACCCGTGACGGATGGTTCTTCGGAAGGAATAGATTTCGGTTTCTGGAATCTTGGTCAGAAGGCAGTGTTGGGTTTTGCGGGGGGTGTTGGGTTTTGGGTGGGGGTCTCTTTGTGTGAGTGATGACGTGATCGGAGGCTACGTCGCTGGTGGAAAGTATGGTGAGGGAGTGTGCCACGCTCATGGCTTGCAGGTTTTCTTTGTTCTGGTGCCTTTCTTGTACAGCACAACAATTGAAATTGTGACAGATTTTGGTTTCATGTTTCAGGGCCAGTTCAGACTATGCCCAAACTTTGAGAGGCCGTGAGTTTGGACCAATGTAAATGCTGAAATGTCCAAAGTTTGGCATCTCGACCTTCACACTAGGGGCCGAAGTCCAGAGAATGTCGACTCCAACAAAACCTTGATGGTAGCACCTCTAGAAAGTTATGGCGCCAAGGCTGGAGCAAAATTTGAGTCGAGCAAAATTTGAGTCGAGCATAATGCTCGATTTAAATTTTCGTCGAGAAGCCGATCTTTTTTCATTGGGCTTGGACTCTCAACATTGTTTGGTTTATAAAAGTGACGGACGTTCTTTCAACTTGGACATAGTCTAAACCGGCCTTCAGTTCAAAGTGAAAGAGAGATGGTTAGAGAATTGAAACCAACTAGAGTGTTACATTCCTTCACACATCTAGATTATGTAATTTGGATTTGACTAAAAATTTATCATTCTACGAATGTCCTTATTTATTACGTTTCTTTCATTTCACTGGAATTGTCATTTACATCCAAATTTGTTGTTATTTTCAATTTTTTTAAGAGAATGTAGACCAATTTACATGTAGCATATGCTCCTAGCAATTTAGAAGGCCCAATTTTTTTGGAAATTGCTCAACATTGCTTCTCTTAAACCAGTAGTCCCCACTCACTTACGATGTTACCTCGACAATTCTATATTTAGAGTCAAGCTAATTTGACTACTTCTCTGATTCACAATGAGCTCCGAGAGACGTGGAGTGACTCATGGGATTAAGGTTCCAAATGGTGCAGAGTGTATCCCCGCTTTATATACCCGGACTCCCGATTTAAAGGGGTATGTTGATGTTTTGCATGTATGTTATGTTTGAAAAGGTCTTATTTGGAGATGGCTTCAGGTGACAAATCATTCAATTTCAAAAAAATAAAAATAAAATAAAACATTTGCCAAAAATAAAGAATTGAAACTTATAGAAGTGAAGTTGTTTACTCTCATCTTCATCAACTTTGATAATTTTATATTTGATATTTATATATAAAAAGAAAAATAAAATTTAACACCTAAAGCATCAACTCAACAATTTTGGTATGATTTAGGGTTAGGTCAGGCTCCCTATGATTCAAATTTTACTTATTATAGCTGTAACTTTGGCACAGCATGGGAAATTGTCATATCTTTCTAACAAGACAAAATTTTACTTTCATCGGGCCCGTAGTTAAGAAATAATTCGTATTTAAAGATCAAAATTCAATTCAGGGCAGCTGGGACATGTTTATAGCCGATGGGAGTGTTGTACCAAATCTGTGATAGTCTAGAGTGACTTCCAAATGATCCTTTCTAAAATCGTTTCACAATTTTTTTTAAACTTGATTTTGAAAAATCCAACCGTAGGATCTTGTTAAAAGCCATCAAATTAGTGCATGGATGAAGTTTTGTAAGTTTTGACCGTACGGATCTTGAAATATATTCAGTCAAAGTTCCAAGTTTTATAAAAACTTTCTGGTAGATCAACAGTGATTGGGTCACCTTTGTCACCCATTTTTCCTTCACCATTTTCTCCTCCTAAACCACACTATATGTTGTAAAGTTCATATCTATTTTGGATTTATTTATTTTTTAGATTTCTTTCCTCTACAATTTCTTTTCCATACAAATGCATGTATACACCGTTTGGATTTCAAAAAATAGATGATCTTCTTAGGCATTTATAGTGTGGAAAAAGAGCCAGTGTATATGCATTTCATTTGACTCCCATGACTCAAAATGTGGTTTTCCAATGCTTATGTGTGTTGTATTGTCTTCTAATGCTTCTGTGTTTTGAGCATACCCCCAACTCACTTTAGAATCCAAAACTGAAGAGCCTCCAACTACACGATCTCAAAAAGTGGACTGTTTTACTCTCCAAAGGGTGGTTGTCCCTGCCGGGCAGAACCAAAAATCACTTTTCTCTTAGGTTCAAACCTTGTGATCTTCCAAACGGTGAGGAGTTACATTCTAAAATTTTGTGTACACATACATGTACAAGTTAGGTACTAGATTCTACGGTTAGATTCTTTAAAATATGTTAAGATTAGCATAATCACAATCTTCATATCTATAACGATTCAAATTTGTCTAACTATCATCATTTAAATAATTGATAAAAACCTTCATTTTGTATTGTAAACAGTTTATCAACTTAAGCTTTTGGCAATCTAGATGCAAATTTTGTATATTTCCCTACATTTATATGAATTGATATTTTTTTTAGATGTAACATGATGTACTTCATAGTTATAAATGATTTTTTAATTTAAAACAAAATAAAACTTTACAATCAAACATTTAAAACAATGGAGCTCATAGCTAAATTTTGGCTTGATGTTACCTTAGCACCGACGTCTATTATCAGATATCAACCTTACATGAATATTGGAAGAAAATCATAGATTCTAAGAAAATTGAAAGGAAAAATTCTAAAAGATAAAAAATCATCTGTTTTACTAGATGACATGGGTCCTACAGAATAAATTTTGTTATAAGAAGAAAAGGGAAAAGAAACTCAACAAAATTGAAGGATCACCATAGGCTACTAATCAATTAGTAGGAAGCCAGACTTTAAATGGGTTCTCTCTAATAGAAGAATATCCTTGGTCTTTACTCCTCTTTGTTTAAAATTTATATGAAAATATCAATTACTTCTGAATTTTCGATTGCTTACATTCTCCTTGGTGTAAAAATTGAATGCCTACAAAAACCAATAAAATTTGAATGCCTAAAAAACCAATAAGAGTTCTCTTACCAATTTATGCCACAGAGGAGGACTTCCATTCATGTTCCAAAGGGCCCTTCCATCGAGAATGGAGGGAATCAACAGATCTGGTTGGACCAGCAGTTTCTAGAAGAATTTCAACTTTCAAGAAAAGCACCAAAACACACATGATCTTGAGATTCCAAGGGCCAGTTCAAACTATGCCAAAATTGAGAGCAGTACACTAACTAAGGTTGAAGCACCTAAAACCAACCGGGTCCCTAAAACCAACCAATAGACTTGGACAGAAACCGACAAGTGGCTGACCTGTGGCCACATTGAGCTGCGTCAATGGCCAACTCCGTGGTCCACTATTAAATTGCATTGTTGTTGAAGAAAAGTTTGCTTTATTAACGGATATGGGTGGTGGCTTGATTTGTAATAGCTGACGGTTTTGGTTGGTAATGGGTGACGCTTTGATTGGTAATTAGGAAAGGTGTTAGCAAGTGGTGGGTAGGTAGGTTAGTTGAAATGGAGGTGGTGAAAACTGGATTTCCGTGTTTAGAGGGGCAACCATTGGTGGTTGCCATATTGTCTACTACACCTATTAATTATGAGGATTCTGTTTTGCACTTGACGGCTTGTACTCTCTTCGTGTATACACATTCACATTCTAATGAATTCCAAAGGAGGCCCAAAAACATTGAAAACTGCTCCAAATTAAAGGTCGCAGCTCACTGCCTTGAAAATTACACAACATGCGGTCTACACAACATTACAGCACAGGGCTGAGCATGGATCTAAGTTAAGCTGCGAATTGAGTCACTGAGTGGGGCTGTGAGGTGAGGGGCGGAGGGTGAGATCAAGCTTGGGGAGAGTAGCAGTGATCAGGCTTAGAGAGAGTGGATCAGCAGCGACGGAAGAAGAGCGCAAGGGACCGAAGAGGCTCAAGAGGCCGGGATCAGTAGCGAGCGCAGAGAGGAAGATCACAGCCACCTTCGATGGCAACTGGCCGAGGCCGCAGCAGAGGATGTGCTCCCGGGAGGGAGATGCAACCAGCATGTGGATCAGATGACGACTTCTCCGACGAGCTGCATTTCGATGGGAATTCGGGAGACAGCGACGGTAGCGCATAGAACTGCGACGACGACAAAGAGCCCATTGGAACTCTGGTGGTGGATTACGGAGATTTGGAGCGAATCCAACAACACCGAGAGAGCGCAAGAGTGGGTCGAGGCCATGGGAGTAGCGCTGCAGGATCAGCAGGGAGTGCCGCAATGGAAGGAGATACGCCTCGGCTGAGGCAGCTTGCAGGTGGGCCAATGTATTCTGGGATACTGCGGAGCTCAAGGCCGGCAAGGCGACCTGCACCTTTCAATGCGGGAGGCAGGATTTACACAAATCCAATTCTCGGCGACGAGCAGGAGGCGCCAAGGCGGCACAGTGACAGGCGTGGGCATTACCGGCCTCGGAGGAGTCTAGATGGTGGCTGGTAGCTGCATTTCGAGGGAGATGACATTGCAGCAGCAGAGCCACGGTCCAATCCTGCAGCCAGAAATTGCACGGGGAGGGGGAGTCAAAGGCAGGGTGGCCGAAGACAGAGGAGAAGGACAGGGCTGTGGACAGATGAGCAGCTTCGGCAAGCACTAGGAGCTGTAGATGAGGGGATGAGCATGAGGAAGGCAGCCACAACATTCAATATACCGTACAGCAGTTTCACAGAGTGGTGCTATGGTGTTCGCACAACAAGGAAGAAAGTACCGCCCACTGTGTTGAGCACAGTGGAGGAGGAGGAGCTTGTGAAGTACCTTAAGCAGATGTGCGATAGGGACTATGGCTTGAGCCCGACGGCGATGCGGATGAAGGTGTACGAGATTACACAATCTCGATGGACACCCTTTCGAGATGGCATTCCTGGCAATGGCTGGATGCGATGGTGGAAGAAGAGGCATCCAGATCTGAGCCTGCGAGTTTCTCAAGCATTGGAGTCAGCACGTGCCAAAGGACTATGTGAAGAGAATGTAAGGAGCTTCTACAGCAATCTACAGCATTTGTATGACATGCACCAATACACACCTGAGCGGATATGGAATTGCGATGAGTCGGGGCCGCAAGCTGGCAGAAATGGTGGAGCAATTGTAATTGCAAGGAAGGGAGCCCGCCGTGTGCACACCGTAGTACCTAATCAGCGGGAGTGGCTGTCAGTTCTAGTGTGCATCAACGCATGAGGTACCTCTATCCCTGCTTTCTACATTTTTCGTGGAAGGAGATTCAGACACAACTACATTGAAAAATGTGAGGGAGGGGCAACAATGGCTATGCAACAAAGAGCATGGATGACATCTTACCTATTCTCAGCTTGGATCTCTCACTTCATTGCAAGTGTGAGGAGGATTGGCGCCATCTCCCCTGAAAACCGCCACCTGCTGATTTTGGATGGGCATAATAGCCATGTCACATTGGATGTGGTTAGAGAGGCAAGTGCAGCAGGGCTCGACTTGTTGACTCTTCCTGCACATACATCGCACGCATTGCAGCCCTTAGATGTGAGTGTTTTCAAGCCTTTTAAGCAGCACTTTAGGGAATACCGCGATTTTTGGAGCAGCAGGCATCTGGATGAGGCTGCAACCAAGGACACACTGGCGCAATGGGTTTCTTTGGCACTGAGGAAGGCCCTGTCCAAAAACAACATTACAAAAGGGTTCAGCGCCACCGGCATCTATTCCATCAATGCAAGTGCCATCGACTCACAACTGCTGCCATCAGAGGCATTCGGAGGGCCAGCCCAAGAGCAGCATGACGAACAGAGCAACGACAATGGACTCTCAACTGCAGGCAAGGTGGATGTGGGGGGCAGCGCTCCTCCAGAGGGAGTCATTGCAATTGCCGTCTTGGGTGATCAGGGACCCAACAGTCTCGCTACCGAATTGAGAGCGATCACAGAGAGAGCGCATGCAGAGAACTTTGCTCCTCCCGAGGGAATCATTGCGACACCGGATAATTCAAGGCCGGTTGAGGGAGAAGCAATGCATTCGGGAGAGGAAGATCTCAGCGACGAAGAAGGAGAAGGAAATAGAGATTCGGAGGACGCACCTGCGGAGGACGTGCCGGACCTGGAAGCAGATTTCGCAGAGGTTCCAGATTCGGAGGCTGTACACTTCTTTGTCGAACTTGATCCCCTGAATGAGCCCATCGACGAGGACCTGGTTGGCTTCGAAGAGAGCTCCGATGAGCGGGCCTCCATCACCAGGTTTCTCACCTTTCCCACAGTCGCAGCCCGTAGCTGTACAAGAACTGAGATCCCATCTTAGATTTCAGCAAGAGCATAATGCTTACTTCGGATGAGTACATAGCAGCAGCAGCGCAAGTCAAAGAAGCGAAAGCCCAAGCAGCAAAACAGAAGGAACTCGCAAGGGCTGAAAAAGAGGAAAAGCGAAAGAGGAAAGAGATCGAACGCGAAGAAGAGCGCAAGGCGAAGGAGGCTCGAGCTGCTGAACTGACGGAGGCACGCGCTCAGAAAGCGGCTCAACGCAAGGAGGCTCGAGCTGCAAAGGAGGCCTGCGCCGCACAGGCTGCACACGTGAGGGCACTAAAGGTAGCAGAGAAAGAGGAATCCAAGCGTCGGAGGGCAGAGGCAGTGATTCAAGCTGCGGAGGCTAGAGCACAGAGAGAAGGCGAGAAGGCTAGGAGGGCAGCGGAAGCATTGTACAGAGCCACAGAGATGGCGCAGGGGCGGCAATCCCAGGGCCGAGGCAGCTTGGGGATTCCTCTGCCAACGGACTTCGGAGCCTTCGAGGCCACCCCTCCTCGGCACTCACCATCGATGCGGCCTGGAACACTCCCTCTCCCGACCCGTGGGTTTGTCACCACTTCGACATCTATGCAGCTCTCGCCGCTAGGCCATCCCTCATACCAGCGCATGCCAATTCGACCGTTGCCCACTCTGCCAGAGCATTATCCCATGACACATGAAGGAGGTGGGCACCCTTTCGGTGTGCAAGGGCTGGGAGAAGCAGATCAGGAGCGTCACCCATGAGCGACCATTTGGAAATTTGATTTTAGTTTGATTTGGTCAATGGGTTTTTTGATAATGCTTACTTGCATCAGTTTTTGACAAGTACACCATCTCGTATGATCGGGTTTTAGTGATCCCTAAGTCGGTTTTAGGAACATATGCTATCGGTTTAGTAGTTATCTTTTTTGACAGTTTCCCAAAAATTTAAAGTCAAGATTTGGTCTTCACTTGATCGGTTTTAGGGAAACCTACATGTTGGTTGTGTGTAAAAGTAAAAATGTTCATTCAAAAATTTATATCAATTCAAAAAATGGCCCAAAATTTTCAAAAAAATGGGCATTCTCCATGATTTCTATTTCCCCTTCCATGAAAAATAACCATTCAGCATTCCCCCTCCGGGATCACTGCGAACTCTCTTATTTGGTCGGTTTTAGGTGCTTCACCCTTAATACCCATCGAACTTCCCGGGTGGGCCCATGTAGAACCTCCCAACTTGCAGGTTATTGGTTCTACGGTCCGCGGAAGGGGTTCCTGGACTAAATTTGGGGTGTAGAATCCGAATTTGGAAAAAAAAATCTAAAAAATGACTGTAGAATCCCGCATTTGTAATTTCAGGGTTCTACATGTAGAACATGAACAGTGTTCTACATGCTAAAAAAGGGTTCTCCGAAAGTTCGATGGGTATTAGCTAGTGTGCTCCAAATTGAGAGGACAGTCATCACTTTTCTAGACCAAATTATGTTTAGAGGCCAAGCCCAATGAAAAAAAGTTTGGCCTCTCGTCGGAAGTTTGGGTTGAGCATTTTGCTTGACAAAAAACTATTGCTCGAGAGGTTGTCGCCTAGGCACCATAACTTCCTACAAATGCTGCCACTTAGGATTTTTTTGGAGGTGACTTTTTTTGGATTTTAGTCCGTAGTGTGAAGGCTAAGAGGCTGGACTTTGGGCACTTTAGCATTTTCAAGGTTTGTACATGGTCTGAACTGGCCCTTAACGCCTAAATGTCCTCCCTCATGTCCAATTTGGGTAGATTTTGCAACAATACATTATAAAATGCCACCAACATGAATATTTGAAACTTGATGTTTGAATAGAATCTATACATTTTCAAAACTATATTCAATCTATATGGATAGATCTATGATTGGTACCACCAAAATAAATCTATAATTTTATAAACGTAAAATAAAAAATATTTTGTAATTTGATTACAAATAAGATATTAACAGCATAAAGTGGATTCGAGAGAACCTATGTGCCAACCATTATGGAACATATGGAGTAGTACTTCAGATGTAGTGGTTTTTTGAGATTTTTTGGATGCTTAATTTTATGAATTCATTATTCCAATAACACTTTTGAATAAAATCTTCAAAATTTTGGGTGAAACACTATAATACAAAAAAAGGCAAAAAAATCTTCAAAAATTGTTTCCTTTTTAATCATTTCAGACATACATTAAGCTAACTTCATATAAATTTTCAATAAAAAAACTACACCACAAATATTGCAAGATGAATGAAAAATTGCAAGCGAAGTTTCTACATCATGCAAAATATGCATGGTTGGACAGTCAGAGGTTAATCTTTAAAAGATAAAAGCTATAACCATGGATCAAGTTGTATATTTCACACTATATTTCATCATTGTAAAAACATTGAAAACTATCTTTGTACATGTGATAGATGAAGGTAAGTTTCTACAACTAATGATAAAAAAAATACCAATTTTGATAACAATTTGAAATTATTAAAAAAAAAATCAAATTTTAAAGCATTCTTAAGGAAAATGCATATCAATTTCAAAACACAATATATTACTTTGTATTTTTTTTATTATAAATGTAAAATACAATGAAGAACATTATAGTCACTGTGAATGAAAAGTAACCATTATTAGTATATATATGTACTGTGCACTTATGGTGTATAATGTAATTAATGACTTTAAGCATTAATTAATTAATGACCCTTGTGAAGGGTGCCACATGGACCCCCCGCGGGGTGCCATGTGGCACTTATGAATTAGTGTCATTTGGTGAATTAGTATGAGTTGGTGAATGAGTGTGGGTTGGTGAATTAGCATGCCAATCCGACACTCTTTCAATTTTCCCTGCCCACAACTTCCACTCTATGTACTTCCTTACTTCCTCTTCATTCTGAAATAATATGGGACAAGTCCCCAATTCCATACCATACCATCACCATACCATCACCATACCATCACCATGTCATACGATATCATACGATACCATACCATGCCATCACCATGCCATCACCATGCCATCACCATGCCATCACCATACAATCACCATACCATCACCATGCCATCACCATGCCATCACCATGCCATCACCATACCATCACCATACCATCACCATGCCATCACCATGCCATCACCATGCCATCACCATACCATCACCATGATATACGATACCATACCATATCATCACCAAACCATACCATCACCATGCAATACCATCACCTCCGACAGTATTCAAGTTATATTTGCAACAAAGTGTGCAATCTTTGGATTTTAAAATAAATCAAAAGAATCAGAAATTAGACTTTATAAAGTTCATTTGGTTGGTTTTGAGTAAATGTGATGAATGTCATTTTTATGGCCTAAACGAAAATGAGGTGACACAATCTTTAGGATCCAAAATACACTACATGCTAAACCATTTTTTACTACTTTTCTTTTGTAGTTGTGTCCTCTTATATAATGTAAAAATAATCCAAGTAATTTGAAATATTTTGAAATTGAATACATGGACTAAAAACAAAATAAATTAAGGATGTTATGAATGATTACATGAAATCCACTAAAGTAACAAACATTTAGTGAAACTTCATCAATTGTGGATGAAAGTCGAACTAAAAGTTATTTATTTCATGAAAGTTGCATTTCAAACAATTACTTCTTTTGCTACCAAACTTTGAAATTTGAAATTAATTAATAATTTGACCAGGGGTTGCCAAACCCTGCCCTTAAAGTATGGTATTGCAATTGTAATTCAAGTCCACAAAATAGTGGAAAATTGATGTTTTAGAGAAAAATAAATAAAAATAAATAAATAAATATTTTATCCAACGCAAATGTGCAAATGAAAAAACTTTATGTTGATTTTCATCAACAATGATCTTTGTCATTAAGATTCAAACTTCCAGTAGTAAGAATCAAAGTTCTATAGTTTGTTTAAAAACTTATGTGAATTGTTTTTCAATCACTAGAGTTACTTGTGAAGGGATCTTGTACATGTTTTAAATACTACAAGTTTTGATTAAATTTAATCTTATTTGCTCACTCTATATAGTTAATTAAGATGGAAGAACTTGGTAAACATTCCATATAGATGTGCAAGAGCTTGATGATCTATAAAATTAGATAAATTAATTTTCAAAGATGAAAAAATTGTAGAACTAGACCACTAAGTTCTTACACATAGAATATAGTGAGACAACTAGAAATCTTCCATGCTTTCTAAATATTTGGAGTGAAAAATGATAACACAATAAAGCAAATTCATGATACCTCTTAACATCTAAAGGACAATTTGCCACATTTGGGCTCCATTAGAATTTGAGCTTCTTTAGAATTTGGACATGTATCTATAGATTCAATTTGGGATAAGCTTTTTGTACTTTTTGTAATTGTTTGCCGTAATAAGGACTTTGAGAGAATCTAATTGTTTTTTCAATTAGATAATCACAAAAAAAATATAGTATCTGTAGTGGAATTTTGTGTTTAGAAGGCAATTTAGATAGCTATGCTAAATACATCATTACGGTTGAGATTTTTTTTTCAAATAATTTATGTTGTCATGATTGAGATTTCCAAAACAAAAAAGCATCTTTCAGTACAAAATGTTCATTCCGCAAAAGATCAGATTTTCCTCACCATTTCAGACAATGTATGAAAAAAACTTCTTATTTCCTTCATAAAAATTGTAAAATTTGTTTTTTTTATGTTTTTTCTTTTTTTTTACTTAAAAGATTGGACATCAATCTATATTTTGACCAATTGAACTGGAACCTTGTGAAAAAATAGAATTTTGGAAAAGAAATATGAATTAGCATTTTTATGTGTTCAACTTAATAAAAATATTGTTTTTGACATGCTACACTTGTCTTTTGTGCTTAATCTTTTTACACAATTAGCTAACTTAGTCCTTTTTGACATGCGTCAAATCCCCCAAAATCTATAATGTAAAATACCTAAGAAACAAGAAGCTAAAGTGTGTCAACCTAGTTTAAAATCGTGTCAAAAAAGTTTGTTTCAAATTCCAATTGTTATAATCTTTTAATCTCCGAGGTTGATTATGATGAAAATTATTGGGTTATCTACTAATACAATATAGTTGAAGATCTTATGGTTAGAATTGGAAAACAATGATGTTTTACATCAGAGATGGCAGGTTTGGAGTATTTTCTAGTGAAACATAGTTAAGGAACTTTAGGAGTTAAAATCTCAAGATTACTTAAAGGATAACTGTACTTTCTATAAATACGGTCAAGGTGTTATCAGGGTACCCAAGGTCTATATCAGCCATAAAATTTCCACTCTATTGAATGGAAAATTCTGGGGGGGACGGATTGGGAAAACAAATTGTTAGCTTGCGGTGGGTTGCAAAGCAACTTGTGTGCCTCAACAAACAAACATTTGTAAAATTTAAAAATTAATTTTAAAATAAAATAAAACATAGTCATGCGGTAACATGAATTAACCACAAAAATATGTGAAGTTTTGTAATGTAAAAGTAAATTCCATGGTGTCCATTGAGCATTAACTCAAGTTCTTCTATTCTATGTTTCTACTGCTTGCTGGCCCAATAGGCTTCATGCAATATGGGTTGTTGATGCTGAACCCACTTGTCACTGAGGGATGATGATGGCGCATTACTACTTTTGAGGAGCAAGCTTATTCATTTCCAAGTGAAGCCATGTTCTATTTAATAATCCTTGTCCTGACCCTGGTCCATGGATACTCCAAATCCCAGAATACCTCCCAATTTAGCCATTTGCATACAAATATTCATGGTTTCTGCAGGTTTCTCAACAGAGTGAGGGCTGGTTCAGACTAACTTTGAGAGGCCGTCGCCAACTTTGAGAGGCCGTTGGTTTCCATCAATGAAAATGTTGGAATCAAGAAATTTCAGAAAATATAGAGGGAGTTGGAAGAATCTTTCCATTTTTAAGCAAGATTTGGTGTACTCCCTTTAAAATTTGAAAATGTGGTATTTTCAATGGCACATTTCTCCTTTGTCAAATTTTTACAATTTTTTTTTTCTTGAGAAATGTCTCACGTTTATTTTAATGTGCTTCTAATGATGGTAATTTCAATGTCTAATTTTAGGTCAGTCAAAAGATAGATTTGGTTGAGAGGGGCGCTATATAGTGTACGATTGGGCCGGATGCCCTCATACACACAATGTACTTATGGTTACATGTCGACCAAAATTCCACCACACCTGTAAAGGTACGGGAATTGTTCGTTGATGCACCTTGATGGGTTAAAGATTAAAGAACCACACTGGGGATGCTCTTAACCCATCTGTAATGAGGCAGTCCGATTATTTTAAGGTAGAGGAGGTAGGAATGGGGCAGCCCACCTTAGCTGCTGATTGCCACTGTAAATCAGAATTCAGTAAATTCTGAAATTCTGAAGCCACAAAATCCTGGTTACGTGGTCTGAAAAATCTCTAAGCAGGCTTGGGCCAGCAAAGGTGGCTGAAGATCGTATTAAAGTCCCAGAATAATGGCCTGATTTGAGCTGAATTAGTGGGATCATGTAGCAAGGAGACACAGTGCAAGTGCTAATTGCTGATATATCTGATACTAGTGGAAAGTGTCAAGCTTTTTATGTACAAGCTTTTTCCATTCAGGGATCCATTTAATTCACCCACCCATGATGAACTGAACAGTGGACATTCCCTCCATGATAATAAGTTGAAACCACTATAGAAGAATCACTTGAAAAGGACTCCGTAACTTTTCACATAAACAAACAAGCACCCAAGATCAATGTCAGGAACCTGGAACACTAAAATACTCAAACACCCCGGGCCCATTTTCCATCACGAACTTCCCAAGATTCAGCCCTCTACACCAATGTCAAAGGCTGTGGAGATTCAGTCCACCACGCCAATGTCAAAGGGTGTCAAACATGCACAGCATGAAGTACATAATCCAGATGCTTGGTACCGTAACTCATTTTAATCCAATTTGCATCTTCCCAAACACCTAGTATGATTGGCAACCGAATTCCAGATGGACGTAACGCTCATGTCCATGAATATACCTCACAAATTCATCCGTATTCCCTCTGTTTTCTGAAGGGCCACACCCCAGCAATCGAGCCCACGCCATAAACTTCCCACTACAAAATTCCGCATGTTGCCGTAACTTCTCCAATACTAGGAAACTCCAACTCCACCCACCTATCCCCACCCAAGATACGTAACGAAAAGAACCATCCAGCTCATGCACAAATTGCGCATGCCAACCCATCGTATTAAAATAAAACTCCACCCACCTGCCAACAAACCACCTATCAAGCCAACCCCTAGATCTTCCCCCCTTCAATCCTAGATCCTCAAAATCTAACCTCCACCTACATTTAAAGCTCTCCATCCCACCCAAACTCTATAATTAACCCACAAACACAAACAGCGCTTACAACCGCGATTACAACCACGATTACAACTCACCACCCTGGTCGGCGCCTTCACGATTTCGACAAAGGATGGTGCGCCGGAAGCCTCGACCCCCAAATCTGCACATTAAGTAGATAATAGCGAGGTGAGTTATCTGGAATGTGTAGACTAGCGGCGCTTAATATGGTTAATTACCATAAGTATCGAAATTACGATATTCGTGGATTAGGAGACGGGGATGTTCGAGGCGCGTTGATCGGTGAGGGAGGTTGTGCTAGGAATGTACAGTGGGATGCTTTACCGCAGTAGCCCTGGTCGGAGTTCCATCGGCGCGGAAGAGCAACCAACCGTCCTGCAAACGGAGCACGACGCCCGCGCAGATTGATCGATCAATCGAGGCGAGGCGAGTGCGGGGCGGCGGATGGTGGTCGCGGAGTGATGGATTGAATTTGCAAGCTGCTCATCGTGGTAGGGTTCCGCGATCGCCACGCTCGCTTCGTGGTCCGATTCTTGCTGCGGCTTGCGCGCGCCACCAGGTGTTGCAACAAGCAATGGCCGGGGGGCACTGACGCGCGATTCGTTGCGATCAAGCTCGGGAGGTTGGATAACAAGCAGTGGATTGTACGTCTTGAGCATTGCAGTGGAACTCGAAGTGGACGTCAGTGCAGTGGGGCTTGTTTTTTAGACTGGTGAGTGTCGCTGCGTTTCGGTGCGAATTTTGCGCGGATACTGTGTAGATATTTCTGTGATTACTACTGTAGTTGCGTAGTTTTGAGGTGCGGGAGTTCGGTGTTTGCGATGTTTCTGTGTGGAGATTAGAATGGGAGTGGAACGTAGAACGTGTGTTTGGAGTGGAGTTGACTTCGGAAAGGTGATTTCGGAGGTATTATTGAATTGTTTGTAGGGCCTGGGGAGCGGAGGAAGTTGCGGCGTCTTTGGTACCGACAGGCTTTTGGCTCGCGCGCGGGCGGGCGGGCTTGTCTGATGCTTTGTTTATGGTTTTAGGTGAACTCGGAGTTGTGACTGGTTGAGTTTGTTGCCGGTTTGGGAGAGCGCGGGACCGGTGAAGACGTATGCGCGTTTTCAGTTTGTTTTCGAGTGAGCGTGCGGGTTCTGTCAAGTCGAGGCGGCGGTGAATGTATCATCTAGGCTATTTGATTGCAGTGGCGTGGCTATAGACATTGAAGTCAAGGAGTTGAGGTTTGATAGTCGTTATTCCGTGACGTGCGCCAGGTTGCTTTTTCAAGAACTGGCCGCGGCTGACGATGAACTCCGCCATCGTTACAAAATTCTTGGAAAAACACGCGGGTGTACATTATAAGAATTCGAAAAAGAAATGTCTCTCGTTAGACGAGACACTGGACCTGATATTTAGCTATTTAGATTCTGAGGACCGAGCGTCTGCTTCCTTAGTGTGTAAACAGTGGCACAGAGTAGATGGTGAAACACGGAAGTATGTCTCCGTGTCGAACTGCTATGCCGCTCCACCGTCCGCTCTCAGCAAAAGGTTCCCTAATGTTGAATATTTCAAGATTAAGGGGAAGCCCCGAGCAGTGGAGTTCAATCTCCTCGTAGATGACTGGGGTGGCTATGCAAGTGCGTGGGTGGAGGAGATAGTGAGAGCCTACCCCCGGCTTCACACAATCCATTTTCGGCGTATGGATGTGTCGGACAATGATTTGAAGCTTCTTGCAAAGGGTTGTGGATCTGCTCTCCAGGTATGGTTTCAGCCGCGTTACCTACTGTTTGTCACCAACGATTTAAGCGGAATTCGTTCCTCAGTATTCCTTTACTTACAGTGTATTTAGCTTCTCGTTTCTGATTTCTGCAATGTTCACTTAAGTTCGCCTGCTCATGTATCTGTAGTGTAGACAGGATTTCAGATCTATGTTTGTACAAATGTTTCAGTCTCCAGTATGATACGGTTGTTGATATCAAAATGCATGACTCGTCTACTTTGGTACAGATAAAAGTGCCTTTGAAAAAGGTCACTGGTTCTGCAACTCCGACTAATTAGATTGCGTTCTGTTGTTGCCTCAGGTGTTGAAGCTAGACAAGTGCTCTGGTTTCTCAACGTTAGGACTTCAGTTTATTGCTCGCTCATGCAGGTATTTTATATATTTTGATGCAGAAATGCTTCTGTTGTTTATTATACACTTCCAATCTGTATTAATGTCTCGGATCTTCAATTCTGAATCAGGTCGATCTTATGTCAGATTGTTTACCAGTTGCAAGGAGCTTAAATTTATTGACTCTTAAATTACCAGAATATTATATGTTAACTGCAAATGCTGAAGATTATAAACAGGACAAAGATGACTGGGAATGTCAAAAGGTGTCTTGAAGTTCAGATCTGCTAAGGAATTATTAAACTATTATGGGATCACGTAACTAACAAACTACTACATCGAAACTTGCGATTTCTCTTGCAAGCATCGGGTACCGAGGTCCTCGATTTGACTGGAGTCAAATGTTTGTTTGACCAGGTCTTTGAGAACGCTGTATTTGGAGGAAAGCGAAATCGAGGACGAAGGTCACGAATGGCTACTTGATCTTGGACGAAATGTTCCGGGCTTAGAAAGGCTTAACCTAGCTTCAACGGGTATAGAAGAAGGTGACGTAAATGATGCCCTAGTTTTCTTGATGCAGAATTGCAAAGGTCTAAATTCCTTGAAAGTCGGTGAAATGGAGCTGCAGAATTTCAAAGAGATTATGAAACACTCTACAATTCCACTATTGGAGCTCGGAACTGGATGCTACAGCAAGCGGGATGGTGTACGCGAAGAATTGACGTTCGACGCTGCTTTTATTCCCTGGGTATCAAGATTGAGAGTGCTTGATTTGAAATTCATGAATCTAAACGCCGCAGGCCACTGTCAGCTGCTCGCATGTTGCCCTTTACTGGAAGAATTGGAGGTATGATTCGTTTTTTCTGCTGAATAGTCTTTCTTTATCTGGCCAATTTCTATCTATCATTATACCTCGCAGAATTGTAGCCTCTATTGTTGATGGTTTGATGCTCACTAATCTAATTTAAATATCTTTGCAGGCGAGGATTGAAATTGGAGATGAGGGCCTGGAGGTTGTAGGGAAAACTTGTAAATACTTGAGACGGATACGGATCGATGACCAGGATAGCCCGGGGTTTATTACTCATATGGGCCTCATTGCAGTTGCAGAAGGCTGCAGGGAACTCGAATTTTTGGTGATGTACATGAGAGATGTTACTAACGCCTCCTTGGCGGCTGTCGGACGCTGCTCCGCGAATCTTACTGACTTCCGGATCGTTTTATTGAAGACCCTGGAGCATCCAGAAGATCTTCCGTTGGACGAAGGTGTTGGCTCCCTACTGCAAGGCTGTTCAAAGCTGACACGTTTCTCTGTGTACCTGCGTCCGGGAGGTCTAAGTGACAGAGGAATGTCATATATTGGGAAGTTCGGGGGGAAGCTCAAGTGGATCCTACTTGGTTGTTCGGGGGACAGTGATCAAGGGCTACTGGACTTATCATACGGTTGTCAGAACCTTAGAAGGCTTGAACTTCGAGGATGCCCCTTCTCCGACTATGCGTTGGCGCAAATGATGATAATAATGAAGAGAATGAAGTATTTATGGGTTCAGGGGGTCGGCGCGACCGAATTGCTCGGAAAATACTTAGTCGGGATAGATCCTTGCCTTCACGTGGAGTGGATGCCCTCTGAAAAGCAGTTATTGGCATATTACTCGTTAGCCAGTCCTCGAACGGATACTCCACCGACTGTAGAGATTCTGTCACCTACTCCGTTCCTTTATGAATTAGGAGCCAATTATTGTTATGACTTGGACGTGGGTGGTTATGACGAAGAATATGGCCATGAGATTGATTCAGAATATTGTTGAAGGCTAATTTCTGAGAGCCATCCTTTCGGGTAGCGCCGTGAAAATCATGGTCCCAGTCTGAACGACGTTCTGCGACTGTTGTTCGATGCCAATCTTCAGTATACAGTTAGCTATTAAGTTTGTACCAAGTTACCCACCAATTCTTTCACATCTTTTGAAACCCAGTGGTGCCATCCTTTCATTCCGAACGTCGCTCATAGGAAGATTTGGAGACTGGCATCTACATTTCAAAGCTGCGCAGGTTTGTTGAATGGGTGGAGATGTGTGGTAGACGTCATGTGGTGGCTTCGACAAATTCTGAGGAAAGGATTTAGCTTCCAGAAGCTACATGTACGTTAGTCAAGTTAACCTTGCTTTCAACGTATCAGAGGCGGCTTTTTTTTTATTCATACGAATCCTACAGATTTGCAGGCAAGAGGGCAGAAGTTCCCTTTCGACCATGTCCTCTTGTTGCAAGAGGAGCGCGCAATCTTCGGTGAAAAAGCTGCTACTGAAGTTTTCATGTGCTTGTATATTGGTAAGGCATCACCATTTACTTGAATATATCTCCTGAAAACATGACTTCGATTTTTTTATACTCAAGTCGTCTGAGCAATGCTGTATTTTGTTTCCCAGCCTGAGCAAAGTATCGTCTTACACTAATTAGATTTATTTGAATACTTGCAGGATAGCTATCCTAGTTAGGGAGAGCTTTCATTTTGCCCCTTGTGGGAAACAAAGATGAAGAATCCCCACAGGACAGTCATTTCACTCGTTTAATGGGATTCCCACTTTATGGAAGTTGGACCTTACCCAATTTATGGAGGTCACAGGCTTTTCATCCTAGAGATTGCTGTCGGCCATTACCGAGCTTGTAGATGGCCACCAGCCAGTTGTTATATACTATTTTGATACTGTTACAGTTCACGCTTCTTAGCGATCCAGATTCATTTAGGACAGAATGAGTACTAGAAAATTTTGTAACGTGTTGTAACGTGTGTAGCATGACGAGTATTATTTTAACTCACTATCGGCAAATTTGAATAGAAATTGGCGAGATCGAGTATGGGCGGCTGGCCTGGGAGAAAACTCAGAGAGACATCCTCAAGAACAGCAACGCAGAGAAGACGAGGGAAAGAATTAGACAATTTAGTTCGTTGTGGTGCTGCAACGATTACTTCGCACACTGGGAAGATGGCCAGCCTCGGTGGCACATCATCAGTCCCAGTCTTAGGAGTCTTAGCATTATGTAACTGTGTGCTCTCGCTTTGCCTCTCCCCTCTCTCGCCGGTCATGGCAGGTGAGGTTTGACTTGTTTTTTTGGGTTCTCTCTTCCAATAAAGGGCCTCCCTTTATTTGTGTCAAAAAAATAAAAAAAATAGTAATTGGCGAAAAGAGAAGTTTTGACCAGTTTATTTCACTGTGCACCGTAGTACGGTATATTACAACTCCATAAATGTCATATTCGGATTTAACCTGGAATTGTTGCCGGATGTTGTTTTAAGTACCAGTTATATTCAATTTTGTTATTTATTAAGAGAAAATTCCATGTTACATTTTGGGGAGGAGCACAATAAAGTGAACCACAAAGTGCAAAATGTGACCACTAACAAGTGAATATGAAGTGTGCTGTTTTTGAAGGCTCAAAGCTGATTTTGAGGATTTTGGTGTAGTTTTTGAGCATTTTAGTCACTTTTTAAGGTGTCATAAGGTATCTTACACTCACCTTCATGAAAAGAACATCCTGAATTGAAACTAAATTTGACAAGTAGTTCTAAATCATGAAAATGAACTTTTCCAAAGTCTTGATTTCTTCATTTGGAGCCATCTATTGTCTTTAGAGGATGTTTTTTTCAATTTGAAAAACAATGTTCGGTGAAAAAAAAGTGACAAAAAGTATCGCGGAAAAGACCCTCTTAAAAAGCATCCTTGCGATACTTTTGGAACCCTAAATCAATCAATGAGTATATGAATTGATTATTTTAGAATACCTTTTAAACATACGGAGGGCCCCGCGAAATTAAAAGTGATTTCGGACAAAACCCTAAACCATTTTGTTCACTTTTCCAAATGAGTCCATTCACTTTGCCCGAGTTCAACGTCTCCGTTTTCCATTGTAAACTCAATGTCCTCTCTCGCAACTTTGGGAAGTTGAAGAAGATCAAGTCTACTTTCCGTATCCCAAACTCAATCTTGCATCGACATAACATAGATCCCACTTCCCCTAGTGTTTACAGAAGGGGCTGAAATTGGTGAAAAGATAAGCACTTTTTTGGTTCACTTTATTGTGCTTCCCCCCTTTTTTATGGATGAAAATATATCCTTGTCGTCAAATACATGTATACACAACCCTTCTATTTATTTTTTACTTTTTTTGTTACAGGTAGTTATGTGCATATGTGCAGGCAATTTCAATGAAATTTGAAAGTGTTACAAATGTGCAAGTCTTTATAAAGAAATCTCATTTCACTTACAAAATTACATAGAAAATCATTATTTCTATTAAAATACCATAAAATCTAAAATATAGTATATGTTGAGGGGGGAAGCACAATAAAGTGAACCACAAAAGTGCTTATCTTTTTTCCAATTTCAGCCCCTTCTGTAAAGACTAGAGAAAGTGGGATTTACGATATGTTGATGCAAAATTAAGTTTGGGATACGGAAAGTAGACTTGATCTTCTTCAACTTCCCAAAGTTGCGAGAAAAGGTATTGAGTTTACAATGGAAAACGGAGACGTCAAAGTCAGGCAAAGTGAATGGTCGTCATTTAGAAAAGTGAACATAACGGTTTAGGGTTTTGTCCAAAATCACTTTTAATTTCGCGGTGCACTCTATATGTTTAAGAAGTATTCTAAAATAGTCAATTAATATACTCATTAATTGGTTTAGGGTTCCAAAAGTACCGCAAGGATACTTTTTAAGAGGGTCACTTCCACGATACTTTTTGTGCGTTTTTTTTCACCAAACATTGTTTTTCAAATTGAAAAAAACATCCTCTAAAGACAATAGATGGCTCCAAATGAAGAAATTAAGACTTTGGAAAAGTTCATTTTCATGAATTAGAACTAGTGGTCAAATTAAGTTTCAATTGAAAATATTCTTTTTATGAAGATGTATGTTAGATACCTTGTGACACCCTAGAAAGTGACTAAAATGCTCAAAAACTTCACCAAAATGCTCAAAATCAGCTTTGAGCCTTAAAAAACAGCACACTTCATATTCACTTGTTGGTGGTCACATTTTGCACTTTGTGGTCCACTTTATTGTGCTCTCCCTGTTGATGTATTATATATACATCAACATATACTAGCCACTGGCACATAAAAAACTTCAAGAAAAAGTATCAAAAAGCTCTAAGTAGGCAATTCAAAGAATACTTGCAAAATACTAAGAAATACTTGTAGAATGCCAAGAACGCTCCAAGTAGGTTCCACTCCGGAACTTAGTCAAATAACCACTTATTCCATATGTAAAATGTCATGCGCAGAGAGACATACAAAAACTCCCTTCTTTCACATATGAGATTCTACCAAAGCTCCAAAATCATAAGTAAATTCCAAATTGATGTTGAATTGTGATCGAAGACACAAGAACTATTATTTCAATGAATGCTATGCAACCACATACTCTCTAATACTTTGCCATATGATATATATAAAAATAATTATCTTCATATTTAAGAGGGTACGCTAATACAAAAGGTTCAAAATGTTAAAATAATTTAAGCCCCCGCTAGGCCTTTTAAAAATGAAATTTAAAATTATTTTGAATTTACAAGATGACATTGGTTAACGTGGATGGTAAAAGTGTGTCTTATAGATTCTCAAAATCCAAATTTTATTATGTAAATTTCTCATTATAAAAATTGATATTTTTAGAAGGACCTTTCTACAAAGCATGGTCAAGTGGATTTATTATTAATATGAATATGAAGTTTGTTTTCGAGTGGCAATGTTGAGACCTTCCTGGCAAACTTCAAAAATTAAAAACTCAATTCATTCTGTTTAATTTAGAAAACTAAAAAGAAAGTAAAATTTGAATCTTTTTAGTGTATGTTTGGATAAAGTGTTTATTTTTACATTCCTTCAAACTTCCAATATTCATGAGTGGTTTTAGAAAGAATTTTTTTCTTATCAGTAGAAAGCATGCAAGTTGAATATAGCATTTGATGATTTAAATGCACATAAAGAATTATAATGAAAGTTTAGAGTGAATTTTTAATCTAATTAAATAATCACCAATTTATCAAAAATGTTGTATGTTGGATCTAAAGGTTGAATGGCATTAAAATATATAATTTGTATAACTTAAAATTCCGTTTGTGAAATCACTTGCATCAGTTTCATAAAGTAGATACACTTTAATGAATGTATTTTATTAAATTACTTGAATGAAGATGACACAAGTTAAAATTAACATATTGTTACTTGGACACCTAGAATATTCTCAAATAGTTTGTTATTTTTGAAATATTTTTACATATAAACTACTATAAAAAATTAAAAAAACTTGAAATTTATTGTTATTGGATTGTCCATTGAAACTTTTTGTTGGATGATATTTTTAACCAACTTCATTCATTTAAAAAAAATAAAATCTCATCACTTGTTTCGTTTGGTGCATTTGGTAGGAAGTAAATAAAATTAAGAAGCGAAAATCTTAAATTGGATTGACACATGGCCTTCAACTTCATTTGCATTCTACAACAAAAAAGAAATATCCTGAAAGTACTTTGAACTTGGGATGGTGTTTTTCATTGTATAACATGGTTTGATGTCTCAAAGTACTAATATACACAAATTGATGCACTGTGACATGCATAATGAAGCGTATGGTTCTACCATAGCAAATCTCACATCATATTTACAAATTCAAATGCCAAGTTGTTGCTTTTATTGTGGAATCCAATCTTTAAGGATGATAATTTTTTAATATTTCTTAAGTTACGGATGTAAAGTTATAAACCGATTCCTTTCCATTTAATTTGTCAAAGAAACTAGAAGCTACGTATTAAAACAAATTAGTTGACTAGACCCCTTAATCGTGTCATCTTTCCATCGATTAATCAATGGTGGATGGGATGCAAACTTGGAGTTGCATTATGTTGTATCGGAATTATATAAAGTAACATACTCAATATACATTATTATTAGATATATACAACGCTCATAGATTTCTAGTAGTTGACAAATTAAAGATAGTTGGAGCACAATCCATAGGCAACAAGCATTTTAGTAATTGCGGTAATGTTATCAATGGCAATCTTTCTTTAGGACGCAATAGTTAATTTTCATTATGTAGTCATGTGCCAAATTCATAAAGAACATCCTTGGGTTTGGGGACGAGTGTGATTGTTATTTGCAAAGAAATATTTGCGAAGGTCTATGGTGATAGTAAGTCAAAAGGGATGATTCGAATATCAATGCTATGATATCTACAGCTAACTTTAATCAGCTACTTTTTCCACGCCACACCTTTATCGTCAACTTTTATGGAGTCATACTTTTATCATCCATCCAGATGACGAAGCGTTCCTTGGTCAGGCGTGTCGTGTGCAAGGATGGGCTCGGATGGCGTCACAATTTCTTCCCATAGAAGGGACTCACTCCCAACAGCACTAATAAGTTACTAGTAAGTCCGAGCCTCGAAGTTCGCTGTGCAGCCATCACAGCATAGTAACGTAACGAACTGGCACTCGCCTCGTTTGCAACTCCCAGTTGCCTTCGGTCGCCACAGCGATTCACGGGCACTCCATCTCTCTCATGGCTCATGATCCGCCTGGATTACTGGATTCCTGGATGCCAAGGATGTTGCTCCACTGCCACATCATACAATTATCACACTTGGAAGCCAGGCACCTAATTGGTGAGAGGTATAATTCAAGGATCTAGATTTCTTCGTCATGTTCTAAGGTTGGCCATTTTCCTAGTTTCTACTTCTGGTTTCATGAAGTTTTAGTCTTGGTTTTGTTTCAGTGTCTAGATTGTGTTTCATTGTGTTTCAGTGTCTAGATTATGTTTCAGGAAGTGTTGGTCTCTAGATTGTGTTTTAGGAAGTGTTGATGTCTAGATTGAGTTTCAGGTAGTGTTGGTGTCTAGATTGTGTTTCAGGAAGTGTTAGTGTCTAGATTGTGTTTCGGGAAGCATTGGTGTTTTGGTTGAGTTTCAGGAAGTGTTGGTGTATAGATTGAGTTTTTGGAGAATTTTGGTTAGTGTGGTTTTTTTGGACTGGTTTACTGGGTTGGTAGGTGATAGGAGGGTATTGAGAGTAGTGGTTTAGGATTTGATAGGAGGATTGGTTTTGTTTTGTTAGGATTGGAGTTGATCGGGGGAGGGAGTGTAGGAATTTGAGCTTGTGGGATACTGGGCGGTGGTTGGGCAGATGGGTGACATGAGAGCAGGGATGTTGGGTACCTCGTTGAAGGGGAAGGTGGTGCTTTTGGTGAGCGTTGCGGAAGATTTGGGTTATGAATTAGGGACTTCTCTGGCCAAGCATGGTTGCCGGATTGTGCTCGCGGGGAGATCGTCAGAAATTCGGACTGCTTCTGATAGCATCAAAGCTCTAGGATATGGTTCGGAGGTACAAAATCATCGTCGTCTCCGTTGTTGTCATTCTTCTTGGCGTTTGTTCCTGTGATCTTAGAGGTATCCCAACAGTTAGTTTACTCTAAATGCTCGGTAATGAGATATTTAGAGCAAATTTATAGTATATCTGAATTTCGAACTTCGGTTGCACATGTGCCTGAAGAGGGATGAGCGTTTTTTTTCTTCAGAGTTTCTAGGGTGGATCGTTTTCTGGATCAGATTTTTTAATGGCGAGTATTTGATTTATGGGAGGTCCTAAATCCATACTGCATCTAATCATGATTTGTTTCGTCTGTTGAAAACCTCTGTTGAACCCTAATTCTAAGATTCCGCTAAACTATTATTTGGTTGCGATAAATTTTTGAAGGAATCTGAGAAGTTTTAAAAAAGTATTAATCATGAAGATCATTTAGACATCTACATGGAGTCTATCAGATGCAGATCATGTTAATGTGTCTATTCTAGTTAGGATTTTTTTCACATGAAAAGAAAGGTTGAACAATCCCAGTGCCTTGCTGATGCTGAGAATCTGTGGTTTATCATAGGCGGTCGGGGAAGTGGAGTTGGATGTAAGAGGAGGGGAGGCCAGCATTGATGCATCAGTGGGTCAAGCATGGGACATCTTTGGAACAATTGATGTCCTACTGTATTGCTCCGCTGTTCCAGGTAGTTTGTTGTTAGATGTTGGAACATTGTGTTGGTCATGTGAGATATGTCATAGGTATACGCTCTTCCGAACGTATTCGTTGATTGGTTTGAAAGTAATACCATGAGCGGATGCTTGAAGCACTAAACGTCCGATTGAAATCAGCATGGGCCATACGCTCCATGATTTACTTAACAGCTTTTGTTTATGGATCCTGAGAAGCCATTTGCCGAGGAAATTGAAACCTAAGCATTTTCTTTCGCTTTCCTTCCTGCTCATGAAGGTGCTCTCAAGTCTCCACTGGATCACACCGAATCAGACTGGGACGAAACTATGACAGTGAACCTTAAGGCGCCTTGGCTGGTGGCGAGAGCGGTTGCACAACGTATGAAATCATCAGAGAAACTGGGCTCTATACTCTTTGTCTCCTACATTTCGGGCCTTGACAGAGGCTTTACTCCTGGAGTTTCCGTGCATGGGACTGCTCTGGCTGGCCTTCATCAGCTAACTAAGGTGATGCTAAATTAATTTTGCGCCAATTTGTGCTATGTGCATGATTTACAGCTAATGCTAATCCATTACATCTCCTATGGAGTTTTTAACTCATGGAGCAGTAGATGATGTGAACGCTGATTTTGATATATTGATGTTCGTGTTGGTGTACAGTTCATGGGAATGGAGCTGGGGAAGTATGGAATTATGGTGGCAGCAGTTGCAAGGGGGTTGTCCAAGACAGATCCATTGCTGGCTTCAAGGAGTGAGCAGCAGATGCAGGAGGCCGCGAAGAAGATGCCGTTGAACAGATGGACGCATCCCGTGCGTGACATTGAAGGTCTGATTGCTTTTCTTGCCAGTGACAATGCCCACTACAGCACGTCCAGTATTTTCATTGCCGATGGTGGGCAGTCACTGCCGAGGCCTCGGATGAAGTCCTACTTGTAGGCGAAGCATTTGTTTCGAACCGACAGATTTCGGCATTCTTGAGGTATGAAGAATACCAAGTAGCAGTTGTATCTTTGGTAGATTTGGATATACACAACTGTATTTAACAGCCAACAACAGCACTGTCGCATGTAACAAATTTAAAGCCAATGCAGTAAAGTTGTCACACCTGGTTGATGAACGGGATTTTTTTATATTATCCAACTTGGAATCACACAGATCACATTCCAAGTTCACAGACACATGGGACCAAGGGCCACCTCGTAGCGACACGCCCTCGGTTCAAACTCTGATACTCTACTACCTTCTAGAGTACCTAAAAATTCTATACAAATCGTTCGTTGCACTATATTCACAATATTAATAACCAGGGGTATTGTCTTGTAATTACAGATTCACAGTATCAACAACCAGTTGAGTTCATATCTTTCCGGCTTCACTACTCCGAAATTGAAACTTGTTGTCTGTCACTCCCTGTACTCTATAGACATCAAATCTCTGATGATCCTTCTGTGATGACTGTAGGTGTTTGATATATACTTCAATATCAACACGAGTGTTGCTATATGACCTGGGCACCCCTAAAAGGGTGAGTTCGCAGCCTTCTATTCACTTAACCAAGTAGCCATAGCCAAATACTTACACCGCTAATTGAGGTCCATCACTTCAATCTGCTCTATGCACTCACATCGACAAGATAAATGCACGTCATGGCAGCCTGCGGTTTAAGCTCCATCACCCACTCAATCACGCCGAAGTGGGATTATAACCATAATTCGGACTGCCGCGAGCTCTGGTGTACTGAGGGGAGCTCAAGCCACCGCCTCCTGCGAATCCCAACTCGGTGTTCGGACCCCCAGATGAAGCCGATGGCACAGGAAGAAGAGCATTGATGGTGGACCGTGGCTGATCATAGTTGAAGGAGAAGATGGACTCCAAGCCTTCATTGTGCCCACTAGTCCCAGAGAATTGGCCCTGGCTCTGGGCAGACCGGAACTGGCTCTGCACCTCTTCACCCGAGACCGGGGAGCTCGTTGCAAAGCCGGCCACTCCTGGTCGGAGCGGCATGAGCACATTCTCCACTTGCCGCATGGCGCTCTCGGAGGCCGGTCGCAGAGTGAGAGCCGTGGGTCTCTGAGAAGACGGCCCGAGCTCCAGCAACTGGCGGTTGAATTTCTCGTACTGCTGGTGGTCGAAGACGCCGTCCATGGGCCGGGGCATCTTCCATCCGGATGGAAGCTTGGGGAAGGGCAGGTTGTGTGTTACAGAGCCTGGGTGGGAGAGGATTCCTCTCTGAAGTCCTTCCATGAGCTTTGTGGAAGCTTGGATATTGCCTCTTGGCTTGAATTCAGGTGAGGTCTCAGTTTCGGCTGAGTTTTTCTCTCCGGTGAGTAAACCATCTACGAAATTCTCTTCTGGTTCGGGGAAGCCAGAGTAGGAGCCCAGGCGAGGGAGGACGAGCTTCGGGTCGTCGATCTCCGGTAAGGATGCCAGCACCTGTGCCCATAATCCCACCAGCATTTTTACATGTTAGAGTTTCACTAGGAAGGGTGAACTTGACAATGACCCAAACCAATACTATTCTCATTGTGCTCATGAAATGTGATTTCTAGAATTTTATCGTTAGAGAATTTGTTTCAGAAATAAAATAAGTTGGGACCACATGTCATCTTGGAAGTGTAATGATGATGGCATGGTTTAATGAAAGGCGCCAGGCACTGACTGTGTGCAGGGGAGGAAGAAAACATGACCTTCTGGAAATAAGGGACCACTTGAGGCCCATGTGCATTGTGTGAATGCACCATGCATGTAAAATTTGGGTGATGATGTTGTGGCACATGCTCTATGAAAACCTCATAATTCACAAGTACTTGGGACTCTTGACCTTTGGAAGTGCCCAGAAAATAAGGGAACCAAGAAACAGACCCCGACCAAAATTTGCTTCTTATCAGGGAACCAATCTAGATGACCAGACCGTACTGCGTCATTGAGTAGACTCGTATATTAATGTTCTACTAATTTAAATGTTGCTAAATGTCTCATCTACAAAGTAAATAAGCCAGGATCTGCTTCATGAAGACAGGAAAAGCGGAAAAAATTGCAGTGCTCAACACAATCAACAAAAGAGAGAAAAGATGCAGTAAAAATGATGAAGCATGCAAGCAATATCAGGTAGATAAAGGTATTCTCGAAAGAGGCAAAGGGGTTTCCACTTTTATATACGACTGCCAACAGGATTCATGTTGATACTCGCGCTCTGATACACTCTTCAATTTACAAGAAGCTTCGGAAGGAAAGAAAAGCAGAATTTGAGTGTTGTTGACAAAGATAAGTAATGATACCTCTTCAACGCACGATGAACTGTCACGCTCTTTGCCCGTCCGCTGGGCATTTGTACTTTTTTTGTAAATCCGGCACAGGACCCAGTCGTCCAACTACATACAACCACACAAGATTTTTTTTTATTATCAGCACCACACATTTTACGTCACATAATAGGAACAAGGACCATGCCAAATATCAGAACTTACTTCACTCTGAAGACGGTATTTTATCAAAGCCTCGTATCAAACTCACACTCTGCTTCAACTTGTTAGCATGACAAAGTCTTCAAGTATGAAGCAGCTAGAATTGTCTATGAATTAACATCGATGTGCCGTTGAAATCAGAAGAATGACAGCCAACGTACCGTGATTACACTAATTCATAGAATGATCATGAGTCATTCATCAACATTTCGTCTGAACTGGCAGTTTTGGCTTTGAACGCATCAAACTCAATCATTTACTGTGTGAAACACTGACTCTAACGTTGAACACAATTGACAAAGAAACAGTCGACTCTTTGACTGGAAATATAGGCGCTGTGCACAAGCTGACAGTGCATGATCACAGAACAGGTCCTATCAAATGATGCGTTCAAAGCCAAAACTGAGAGTGACTTCTCTTCAATTGGGACTTGTCAACGACTGCTTAGATGTGTATTTCAAGGATGGTGGTCTCAAGTCTTCAGACAATACACCAAGTCCAGCCTGAATTCGGTGTTTCCGAATGGTACTGAAATGACAGGATTGAAAAGAAGGTGAGAAAGTAACTTACACGAAGGGAGCCTTTTCTGTGATTGTGCACAGAAGCACACACACCGTCTGCCAACCTATATTCATGCATAATCCAGTTGGTCTTGACACCTTTGGGTGCCCGGCCCTTATAGAACACAAGTGCCTTCTTCACTCCAATTTTCCTGATCCCTCCAACGGACGTGTGAATTGGCTTGTCCGTCCCCGTTGCTTTCCAGTAGCCGGAGGCGGCTGCTCGGTTCGGTCTGGCTCCATTTGGGTATTTTCTGTCTCTGGGACTGAAGAAGTACCATTCTCGCTCCCCGAAAATGGCCTTTCCTGAGGAAACAAATTATCACATCACATTACTCCACCTTCAGTGCATGGTGCGCATATTGAAAAACGTATTTCATGTCAAAAGGTAGTGGTTTGGTGTCCAACATATCAGTCTTATGGATCCGAGGTCAAAATGACAGCACACCTGGAAAAATATTGTATTTAACATGATAACATTCAAAAGACAAGAACATCATCTCAATGTAGCAGCGTCATTACAGTGCCATAGTTAACATAAGAATTCTTGTGAGAAGGTGAAGAAGATGTTTGGAACTAATCTCCAAAACAGATCAATGCAAGCACACTGCAGGAAAAGATCAAACTAGTGACATTTTGAATTCACTGATGCCTTCATGTAAGGAAATGTGATAAGTACTAAAGTTGTGAAAACGTTGGACGTACCAGGAAGGTCCCAAGGGTCGAACTTGTATAGGTCAATCTCGGCAATAACAGGAATCGCAAACACCTGAGACTCAGCCTTCCGACACAGGTAATGAAGCACCAGCTCCTCATCAGTAGGATGGAACCGGAACCCCGGTGGCAGTTGCAGTTGGTGGACCGGCCCTCCAGAGGAAGCCATGATCACCATATCCGTGCAGCCGCACAAATAAAGTGGCCTGAGAAAGGTTTTTGAGGTCGAATTGAATGCTTTCCAATTGTAGAGCCAAGAACCTCTCCAGATAGCCTCCCTTCACCTGGACCTAAATTTCGTCTCAAAAGGGTATAACTTCTATACGACTACCGAATTATGAGATGTAACAAACTACTGGTTTATACACAAGTTAAATACACTCGTATGGTCTACTTTGGGTTGATTTTGGTATACAAGTAAATTCTCGTGGTTTACTAACAGCGACTTATCCTATCCTATGCACAAATTGGCTTGAGACTTGGTGGCTTCGACCAGGCAGAAGGTGCCTATCACTTATTCCATGAGATTGGCCGCTCTTGTTTTGGACAATAAGGGAACTGAAAGCTTCTGGCAGGGGCTCAGCTAAATTGGGTGGTTTTGGCAGCAGCGGGTCTGGTTGTATGAGAGTGTGGAAGGGCAAGCAGGCATGAGAACGAGTGGGACTGAGAGGAAAATAGTGACCATTGGTTTCCGACGTTTCTGCATTTGTCCAGCGGATTCGCTGTTTCCAAAATTCCTGAAGTGTTTCTACAGAAACATGGCCTTCATAGGTTCACACCATATGCATCCCAGCGGCTAGCAGCAAAGCTTTCAGGCTGGTGACAGGTTGTATAATTTCTAAACATCGATCAATTCCTCTCTTCATATAAAATCCTCCATATTCCCGAGAATGTCACTTGATTCCTTCAAGGTAGATGAACAAATCTTTCAAACCATCCTTCTTTCCAAACAACTCGCTCCTACAACCTCGGGCTTCCACAACAATTGCAGAAGATATGCATGTACGTGCATGTACCCCAAACCAAGCCCCCAAACAAACAAGAATATTTTAAACCCCTCACAAAAATATTCTCGTCCAAATTATCAAAACAAAACGTCCATCAAGTGCACCTCAACTCCACACACCGATCCCAAGTCCTCCGACAACAGAACCGGAATATTCACCTCACGTCCCTCATCAAACCCCAATTGAGGTCCACTCCAAAGCCCCTCAACTTCCAAATTCCTCAAAGACCAAAACCTCCACGGCGAATCCTCATAATTACCCTCCCAACCACACAAGAACCTCGACCAACTCCCAAACTCCCGACTCGGAGCAAAATTAATGAACCCTGCGCATGCGCCCCCGCAGAACGCTATTTAACCTTGTCCCTCCCCCCACTCTCAACCTGGCACCCACCAGACTCCACTAGACTCCACTAGTACCCGTTAGACTCCACTAGTATCCTCTACAATCCACTAGAATTCACTAGCAACTGATCGAACACCGCAACGCAACCTCCACGACGTTGCAGTACCGCTCCGGTCCTGACTCGACGTCCGGCTCACAAACTCACGACTGAGCACCACACTAGGCACCTGAACGCACGAAAGCAGGCGTGCATGACAAGGACCGCTCATCAATGACCCGTCTAGCGTCGCCCCATCCAATTCGCGCGACGGCAGCGCCGGGTCCACAGCTCCGACAGCTCCAGTCGCGTGTTGCAATTGACGCCTGATCTCCACAACCTGGCTGGGACCTGATCACTACTATGCACGATGGGCGTCTGTGAAAGAGATGGATGGCTTGCTAGACAGTTGCGGAGTGCGACCCACTAGTGAAGCGATGTCTAGATCGATCGGGGAGATGGATTGGGGAGATGGTGGCTGCGGGGGAGATATTTCAAGCTAGCGGGGCGAGGATAAAGCTGGATCGATGCAGGAGGGAAGTTGTCGATGCCAGGGCCACCGGGACAAAAGATGTGTGGAACAAGGCGTTGCCAGGACGGGTGACCGGCCGCCGCGTCCGCCGGGAAGCAGCGGACGTGGGTTCCTTGGGCGCCACGTCAGCCCAGTGACCGGGTGGGGCCGGTGGGTGACCGGCTGGGGTGCTTGCCTTGGTTGTCATTAGCGGTTTTTTCATTCGCTATATTTGGAGGTGTTTCGGAATGGGGAGCTGGTAGGGGGGTTATGTAGTGGGCGTGTAGATTTCAAGGAGTGGGGACTATGGTTAGTGGAGGTTATGTTTTGGAGGTTTTCGTTGTGTATAATTCCCTTTGGTTCAATGTGGATGTTATTTTATTTTTTTAAATAATATTTTTTTTAATAATGTTTTTTTAAAAAATTAATCATTTTATTATTTTATGTATTTATTGAAGCAATGTGGATGTTTTGAGGGAGCTTCCTAAGTGACAGGATTTCTACTTTTGGGCAGGGTTTGAATGCATGACAATCTGAGGATGTACTTCAGTTTTTTATCATTAGAAAAGTGAGACAAGTCGGCCTGGGGGTTGTGTTTTTGAAGATGTTTTTATCTTTGGTTCTTAGAATTTAGAATTTGATTATTCTTTCGACATGTTTTTATGATGTTTTTAGATTCTGATGAAAATAGTGGATTTATTTTCAAAATATGGATGAAATTATAAAGAGGTAGTTATGTATAAGATAGTTATATAGAAGCGATGACATTTAGTGTAGAGGTTGTCATTAGCGGTCATTTGTTGGGCCTTGCTCTTTTAGGGAATATGGCATATTGCATTGTGATCAAGAATTGGTATTAATTTGTATTCTGAACTAATATATCTTGTTTCGTATTGTTTCACAAGTAGGCACATCTAGGTACTAGTGTTTGATATTACACTATTGGGTTACTGCAGGCTTCTTGTGATAATCTTGTTTTACTTGAATGTGGGTGCAAATGTAAGATTTATTTATTGGTGGTATGTCTGCAGGAGACGCTACTTTTAGCCTTTTTGGTAATACTGTGACCAATATGGAATAGTGAACAGTTTGTGGAGCCCAGATTCGCTCATCTGTGATATGGTAGAATTGTGGACAGAACCCAATTGCATAGGGGCAGGTGAGTCCAAGTCATGTGCCAATCCCTTGAGTTGATAAGTTGGGGAATTGAGTGACCTCTGTAGAATATTTTGCGGGCTTGTCATGGCCAGCTCCTCATGTTCCATTGGGACAGAAAGATAAGATGGTCTGTGGACGAAGTTAGCATATCTCTGGAGGTGCCAAAAACACGAGGAATGGTTGTGTTGAGTTACAGTTTGGTTCGCATATTCCCAGGTGAAACATCAAGCGCCTCAAATACAGATCTCATGTGCGATAGTGTTTGGATTTGGCCTCCTTCAAATCCATCCATCTTTGATCTGCATGTGGCGTACGAAAGAAACTTGAATTAGTTTGAGAATTACCCGATGAACTGCTTCTCCACTCATTAGCCTATGTCCACATTGTAATACATTATAGGAGAGCATATTCTAATAATAATCGCAACCCTTAACGGTTTAACCAATCCATATTGGGTTGTTGGATATTTTTGTTCCTTGAAACCTCATGTGTCATGAAGTTTTTTTACCACCGAAGATTTTTAGTAGATGGTAGTATGGTACATAAAGTTATTGTCATGTTCAACGGTTGGAGAAGGCATTGCCACAACATGTATTTCACAATGTTGAAGTATGTGAAACTTTGACCGAGCCAAATTTACCATGACTTTAGTTCAAAAGTGGTCTTGAAAAAGTGAGGTCATAGATTTAAGAAACCAAAAAAAAAGTCAAAAAACCATCATGGCAAAGAATATCTCATTCTAAATCCATTACAACAAATCACTTTTTTCTTATGAAATTAATATTTTGTTTGAGATCTTCCACTTCAAAGACACACTTGGAAGAAATGTAGGGGTTAAACGTATTGAATTTAAATTTGCAGAGGGGTCAGAAAATTCTCATACCTACAATTTCACAGGTGAGAAACATATCACTTGGACCCATTTCAAAGTACGGTAACAAGATTGACTTTGAATTTACCTCTCCCAGAATGAGAGGAATAAATTGCAGCATCACATTTCAAGTTGATCCGATTTCCATGAATTTCTATGTATGTCTGGGGAAGTCACAGAGCCCTTGCTGCACACATCAGCTGCCCTATATTCTGTAAGATTTTGTCCTTCACAATGCCCTTGAAATATGAGACCACATAACGGCTATGCTATAGCTCTGACTAGGAAGAATATTCAATGTAGAATCTTCTCAACCTTGACTTTTGTGGCTCCCAGGTAATTTGACCTATTTCCACAAGAACAAGGAACATAGTCTAGTAGTTAAGATGGAATGATTTTGGTTGCACCCAATTCAAAAATGTAAACACTTGTATTCATGGGGACTTCGTCTAATTCATGGGGATTAGGAATATGATGTTATATGTAAGGTAGCAACACTCATAAGGGTCCCGGTGCCCATAAGAGTCCCTTCTAAAATTTTAGAAAATCTAAGGAAGTGAACATGTATGATTCTAAGGATGTACCACATCTGAACATCAAACTCTAGGGTTGAAATTAGGTTTATTTATGGTAAAATCTTTAAAATTTCATAATTTATTTATACAATGTCCAAACAATACATTTTGAAGTGCATTAGACTTGTTTTTCTCTTGCTAATCTAATCCAATAAATATTGATAATTCTATAAATAGATAACATGTTCAAAATCCTTAAAGTCTTGCTTATAGATGTTGCTACCTTACATGTTCATTTTGGGGTCTTACCATGAATTCAGGCTCTACTTAAAAATTTGACATATGGATTTTGAACTTGGGCATGGTTTGAAGTAGATCCCAGTTATTTTTTGTTACCTTCAAATTGTGTTATTCTAAGAAATTTAATAATTATTATAAATTCTTAAATTGATAGTCTACCATCATAGTCTACCCAACTATGGTAGGAGGTCTTGAGACCTCGTTGTATGAGTATCCAAAAAGACCTTGGGGGACGACATGGCAATTGTCTTTGATGTGCTTAGTATTGAAAAAGTGTTTACTTTCAAAAGGGGGAAGTAGCTCTAGATTCACTATCCTTTGTCGAGTGCCCATCGGATTAGTGAATAGAATGAACAAACACTATATTCACGCAGGTCCCTTTGGCATCGAAGTTCTTCTTCTTCTTAAATTGATATGACCTCAAATCACTAAAAAAACATTTTACTGTATATGAAAACTTGCTATTTGAGTCAATTAATGTAATTTTAAGGATTGTAGATTATCAATTTTTGATTTCTTAGAATGCAATTTATGATTTGGATAAATCAAAAAATACATACAACTTAAAGATGTCATTTCTAATCATGGTGAATTTTCAAAGACGACTGAATTTTAAATAGTTGAAGAAATATTTAAGTAGTACTTTTCACTATTTTGTGGGCTTTTTTGCAAAATGTTGCTAAAGTGGTTTTCTTGCCGTTATTCTTTGCTGCCCAAAAATTGTATAATTATTGTGGTTGATCTAACAATACAAGGACCACAGCAATTCCACCACCAAAGCTCAACAATTTGAGGCCATGAGATTTGCATAGATTTGTGTAACCAAATTACTAAATTACCCTGATTTATCTATCTTACAATTAAGGATGGTTTGTCTCACATGACGGTTCCGCGGTGGAATCTGTCAAGGAGACATACCAAGTTGCGGTCAATGTGCTCAACGGCACGGGTCATCTGTCACTATGTTCATGGGATTCAACAAAGACAACCATGTAAAATAAACCAGTACTGTCGACGTGAATTCAAAATCCATAACAGAGGAATGGATATAATATACTTCATATCTAATTTTAATTTTTTTTTAATAAAATTATTTGGAGTTTCTAAAAGTCCTTAATATTAATCTAATGACAACGTGCTCATCGGCACACGGGTCCCACTAGTATTATACAACTCTGATGTGCTGTAGTTTCAAATACCAACAATTCGAGTTGATATTGCATGAGATTCTTCAAATTCTAGACACTTCTGGAAATATGATTTTGCCAGAATAGTAATTCAAGGCTTGAAATGCACAGCTGTTTCAGACACTTTCAGGTGAAAGAAGCACGATAATTCTTCCGCCATGATTCCCAACATGAACATTCCCTGAAACCCGCATCTCCCATTGGGCAGCATGGAACTTTTTTTATTGGGACTCCTGCTTCGCAAAAGCAACCGTTATGTGCCAACCCATCTGCATGCAAAGCTCCAGCGAGCATGCCACATCAGGAACTTTGGCTCCGGCCCTTTGAGAGGAATTTTTTTCGTGGGGAAAGGAAGCAGAGGGGTAGGTGGATGAGGTAAAATTACTGCAGATCGTGCTCCCGGAAAACTCAAAAAGCGAGGACCCAATTTTTGGCATGAGGGTCTGAAGTGGTCCCTCGGTTGAGCTTTGTAGCGCTCAGGGAGTCGCTATTAGCAAGCAAGGCCTTGAGCCTTCCATGCATAGTGACCCACTTGTTGCATTGGCATCATCCATGCCTTTCTGGTTCAGTTCCCTGCCTTCATGGATGACCAGGACAGCAAATTCTGCACCTTTGTACCTCTATTTCTGTGTTGAATTGTATAAAATAATTAAATGGATCAAGCACACAAGAAATGAAAAGTGGTGGTATTCTTCATTGATCAGATAATTATGCATGATTTAGATATTTAAGCATCAATTAAATATTCATGTTTTAACTAACTTGGCTAAGATTATTTCCTTCCAAAATTTAAATAAAAAACATATTTAAGCTCTTACATCCCTCACGAAAGGGTTGCATTATGATCCTTGCTGAATTCTTAGATTATTAAACAACAAATCCAATGAAAAGGGCCTTCAAGACCAACTAGTGTTGAGATTTTAAAGAAGAATTTAAATTTATATCAAAATGCTTTCAGAGGTCTACGAAGATGGCTTTGAAGGCTAAAATGCCAAATTATATAAAAACTCATGGTCAATAAATTTACCACCTTTAGTATATAAATATACTTTGTAAACAAGCACAAAATTCAAGTGAAAATGTTGATTCTTAATTATTGATGATTTTTTTCTAGAAATTACTTAAAAGTGGCCAAATATCTCTAAAAATACTGAATAGTACTAAAAATATTTTCTATAGTTAAATTTATTGGTATCTTTTATTTTCTCATCTTAGAATTATTTCTGAATGAACTACGGTAGTCTTAGTACTTGTCATCAGAACATGATTTCTGTGACACAGTAACTTCATCGCTTCTCGAGGGCATGAAATGACTGCTTACAATGATCCATTTATTTTTCAATCCATCTATTTTTTAATCCACCTTCACCAAGCTTTTTACATGGTGACAGCAGTTGATCTCCAGCTGAAAAGAAGCTTAAAATTAAAGAAATACCATGATGCTCGGTGGAGTTCAGCCAGCGACATGTGTACATCAATTTGCTATCAGTAGATGTGACCCATATCATCATGTGATCAATAGGCTTTAGACTTGGCCTCGCACCTATATTTCATGAATGATTGCTGGAGGCAAGTCAGTTCTCATGGTATTTTCAACAATCAGAAATATGCAACTCAGAAATTCATCGCACAAATACACTGATTTTTTTGTGGCTTCCTTTAACAAGAAAATTGACACTACTTTCACTAGTCGAAATGGTGCTCAACTACACCTGTTTGTACACCGAAATGGAACCTAAAGAAAGGATTTTGAAATGGTGTAGTTGGGGGACTGTTCGGTGTAATCCGGCACCTGACAGCCCCCCAAACGTACTGTTCACGAATACAGATCCTCGCGGTGGACCCATGGCATGTGATGATAATTATGGACATGGCGCATGTGGGGTGAGCAGTAATGACCGCATGCGGTGAAACTCAGAGTGGGACCGGGAGTAAAGTGCCGCAGTGGATGGAAGGTTGGATGAACTGACTCCGGTCCGTTCTGGAATTCACATCGCATTGGTGAAATTGGATTTCGAAGTTACTCTGGACGTACCCGGCTCACTGATATTGAGGTTCGGTTTGAAAGGTACCCGCGTTGGTCGTTCTTGATATCCGGTGCAGCGTACCGGGAAGTATCCTGACCGGCAATGTCCTTAGTATCCGCGGTTCTCAATTCCTCCTTTCGTGTCCGGTGTGATACTGATACTGTGGTTAAATATTCAAATACCCGGAAATCTGGACGATGTCCGGATGAGTGCGGGTATGGGAGACGAATAACCGGATGAAGCGGGTACACGGTCGCACGATATACCCGGACTGATTTGTGAAGAGGTAGACGGTGACTTTATCCATATGGGTTTACTTTGGGCTGCCTAAATTCTGCTCGGGATTGTGATCTGCATGTACACGTAGAAGTCGATTTCGGAGTGCCATGCCGAAATTAGAACCATGTCGGTGAGATTTGGGGACAGGGATTTCAGATTTTGAAAACCTTAAATTGGAAATATAATAGATTACAATTGCAACTACGACTAATTCGCGTATCCGCTGGAGATTTGCAAACATGTGCCGTTCATCCTCTCCGAATCGGCATGGGGTGTCAATCCACCACCGTCGAGGACCAACCGCTGTCCACGTGATCCTAGGCGGCCCCTTATAAACCTATTCACAGTGTCGAACAATCAAACCCTACGACACTGAACTGTACCATGAAGGTGCTCCGTCTCTATTACTGTCCAAAATCTTCAACATGTTTTCTTGTTCTGTTGTGTCTTCGGTTTCTTCACTAATAAACGTGAATGCCACTTGACATACACACTACTCCCAGACGGTTTAACGAGTGCATGATCCATCAACGTGAACGGTTGACGATCTTCAATGAAGATGAGTGGCAGGTTCGGGGAGATGATTTTATGGAGCTGCACCATCTGCTCACCATCGCAGCAAAGATTTCCGAACTTCTGCTTTGGGCTTTTCCAACTCCCACCCGTCCTTCCTTCAGCCACTATCGTGTCGCCTGTGTCCGGGTGTAAGACATAACACAGACAGTTTGCTGCAAGTGCTCCATCGCAGATTCGAGGGAGTAATCCAATCTCGAAGCGGGGGCGGGGTCCTCTAGGTGGTATCTGATTCTGTACTTCCAGAGTCATTCCCCTGGTGCTAACTCCCTCGCGGCATGGTGATGATTGCCCGGGTTGGTGAAGAGCCACTGTTCCTTGGCTGCCTTCTTGGGGTCGGCACTCCGACGTTCCATGTTGGGCATTGTACTCCGCGCTCGGGTGTGGAGACTGATCTGCCCCTGATGTTCGGATGGAGGCAGACACCTCGGTGGAAACTGCAGCACCGATAGGCATGTTGTTAGTGAATTTTTGTAATAAACTGTTTGGAGTCACGGGGATTGTGTCACCTGATGCCCATGATCTGGACATCTCAGCTGTAGAGCCGCCACCGGCGACCGGCATCCTGGAGTTTGTGGTAGGGTGCTCGGCGACTTCAAGTAAGTTCACTCGCAGTTCACGCTGTGAACTCTGCGCGTTGGTTTGCCGATGCTCTTCATCGAGCATGTCGGCGCCCGGAGTACTGGTTCGATGAATAGGAATACGCGAGGTGTTGTCAGGGCACTGGATATTTGGCGATTCGGTGGTCACTCTACCAGTTGGAATAGTGTGGGGTTCCGGATTAATCAATCGCAGTAGCAGTTCCTTCACTTCCCGCAATTGGTCCTTACTTGAGCTCAAGTCGCTTGCTATGCGCTGTACCGTGTTCTCAAGGGCGTTAATCCTGGTTGCCTCCCGGATTATGTAAGGAGGTGTGGAAGTGCTCTGCAAAACCAGAACCGGTCCAAAAAAAGAGGGCAGATAATTTCAGTACCGTCGTAATCGTCAGGTAACCGACGCTAAACGGGTCATGCTCCACAAATCTTACAGTCACTGCTGAGAAAAATGAACGAGTAGGTGCGAAAGGACACGCTCATTCACAAAACAGATAATGGAGGCATATACAAGTCTGAAATATTTCCATCGACTGTTGCCATATATTCGGAGTTAAATAGTTCGAAATGATTAGAACTGACGCATGAAAGGCTGTGAGATTACTTACCCGAGGGAAGCTTGGAGTACGCTCTTCTGCCCGCGGACCCTGAATTGATGCCTGTGTGCCAACGTTGTTCAATGATGTATTCGGATTGCTGTGCTGGAAGTCGGTGCTAAGGCTTGTGTTCGATTCGGAGTAGAACATGGATGGAGTCGGCATATTCTCGGCAGGCATTCGAATAGGAGTATTACCGGGAACCTGAAATGATTCACATTCAGTGCATGTCACATTGTGCCAAACGTTAAATTCAGTCTCCATTGCAAGTGATTTGAGATGAGGTGAATCTTACTCATCGTACCATGTATGCTGATGGAGCAGTCGATGGGGGGCTTGGGCTTTGGCGGTCGCTGTCGAGGCTGAGTGCTTTCCGTTTGCCTTTCCTCATCTCCGCCATCTGGAAAGACTCCTCCATACCAGCTGCACTCACCCACCATTTCTTCCATTCCATGAAAGCCTCCTCCGGATAGCGGGGGTGCCTCTGGCCCTTGGTATCAATAAAATGTTGCTTCCATACCTTCCTATCATTTTTTAATGTGTTTTTTAAAAATTTCCCTAGATATGAGATGTCTAGGGGTCTAGAGTATGTGAATTGGTGAGCAAGTTTCGAGGCTATAATCTCTACTTGAGAGTTCCAGTATTCTCTCTTTGCCTTATAACTTCTTACTTTATAATTCAAGGTTTGTCTAGCACATAACCGTGCTGCTCTATGCCATGGGCTCTTGAGTCCGAGAACAATACCTGAAGGGTCGACAGGTATCGTGATGTGAGGGTCCCGATTTTGGGCGTGTGCCATTGCCATTTCCTTACGATAAGGACGCTGGACCTCCCTTGCTGCTGTTCGCCTTCGATTCTCCTCTTCTCTCAAGTCATGCCGATTTTCTCCTGCTCTGTTGTTTTCGGGGACTCTGGTCGCTGCAATTCCATGTAGCGCAGATTGGCTCATGTAGCTTGCACTTCTGTCTTCTGAGTAATCCACTTGGCCGACTGGTTCACGTTGTGAGGGGCCTTCATTCCAGGGCCCTTCCGCTGGGATGCTCCCGAAATGGGATGGATACTGTAAACGTGATTGTTCGAAGTTCGTGCGTCCTGCCTGTGGTCGATTCAATAGCTGGTGCGGGGTGGGGCTGTTCGTTGGGGGCACCCTCTGAAAATGCTAAGAACCAAATACATGCATAACACGACAAACATTCAACGATCTCAGTGTCCTATTAGTACATGGCCAACTGGTGACATAACAAACATGGATCAATTCGCACTTCTCTGTGCTGAAAGAATGGAGAGCATTAGATACTTGAATTTAATCATGCATTCCCCTAAACCTGTTATGAGTCGAGCACTTAGAGAAAACGGTGTACAAAATTTCATGGTCGTTCACATGGGAATCATACACTGTGTCCGTGACGGAGAAAGAGCGACCAATTTTAACTTAGTAACCACAGACAACTTGAAACGGGAGGCCCGTAATATACGTCCAACGCTAGATGGAATATCCCTCTTACGTTACGATGCGGTCCAGAAAGTCGCAAAACTAATTGAAACAATGAAAGTATCAAACATACCATAAGTGCCCACCAATGGCTCTAGGATTGGGGGGACGCATAGTCTGCGTCGTTCTGTAATTCCTAACATCTGACTGTTTACAATATGTGTTTTCGGCAATGAATTAACACAATTTAAAAGCATACATTGTAAGAGACTGAGCGGTCTCCCACTTTCCCCTCTCTCATAAGTTCTGGAAAATGAACAGTGAGCCCTAATTTACATTGACTCAAAGAGTAGTTCAGGAATTGAAAATTCAATATAAAAATACCTGGTCATGTGTTCTGTCCGGAAAGCTTTGGCCTTCGACGACAGGAAACGGAGATATCCTCGCAGGGAAAGCCATGATTTTGTCAACGTCGGAGCGAAGGGGTGAGGGTTCAGTAAAATGGTGTTCCGAATCACCAGAGCTGCAGCTGCCTTGAGAGGAAGGCGACGACGGCCACGGATCACTGTCTACAACATCAGCCCCGAGCTTCCAAAATGTGGCAGCCATTAGGGTTTACTATGCCGGCCAAGCGGTGGAGCTCCTACCACAAGAGTAGGTTGGAGAAAATAGAATCCAGGAAAGTGTCGAAGGGCTGTTCGAATCACAAAAGCGGACTCACGGCTAAAATGGACGTCGAAGTTGTCGTGCTCACAATGGTGAGTCTAGATCTACTCTATTTGTGAGGGTTAACGCTGAGCCAGCAATCGAAAAGGGGGCGTCACTATCTTCCTTCGTCTAAATTTGGTCCTTCACGATTCTAGTCGTGGTACGTAACTAAGAATCTGATTGGGGGAATTGGCGGCGGTTCAAGGGGGAACGCCGGGAACACAATGTGTGATCTCCAGGGGAGAGTAGAGCGGGTTCTGAAGACGGCCTCACCCTCTATGAAAGCGCGATCGTGGTACCGAACTTTTGTAACTTCGCAGACCAAACTTTGTGCGAGAGTAGCAAAGGATTAGGGATTATCGTGATCCGCAATGGAGGACTGGAGTCCGGAAACGAAGTTGAGAGTGGGTTTGTGTCAGCGGCTCGATGATGGAAGGATAGTCAGCATCTGGAACTTTGGTGAATTAGATGAGGTTCTAAATAGCACTGAGGATGCGGATCAGATCGAGGGTCATACAGCGGTACATGGAAGTGCTGCTGGAGAAGAGGAAGTGAAGACGTCGATGAAGGCCGACTTTGGCACTTGTGGAGGACACAACGCTTTGGTTGAGGACGACAGCGGCGTGAAGGAATCAAGGATTTTTGATCCCCTTCAAATATCAGGTGGCTCTCAATTCTGCCGTCGAATTAGACACATACCTCTGGTCATTCGGCTTCAGCGGATGTACCTTGCGCCCCTATCTGCAACCTTGATGAATTGGCACTTGCGTTCTCTGAGGGGGAGTTACTTGGCGAAGGGAGAGGATGACTGGAGGCAGCGTATCATGGGTTCTCCGGAAGACGAGGACGATCTTCCTGCACTAGAAGAACCAGATCTGTTCGAAGTGGAGTACCCGGGACTACCCAATTTGGAGCGCGTAACGACTGGGGGCAATCTGGCGAGAGAATTCGTGGACCATCCGATATGCGGGTCCTTCGATTACGGCGTCGAACAGGAAGGTCATGACATACGGGTCCGTCGACTGGTGTGGAGCTGTATCGACGCCGGTTACGCAGTGCTGATAATGCATGCATTGAGTTACACTTTCGGCTTTCCAGAGTGCACATTGGCAGACCTGGTAGATACTGTTATGGATGTGTACCGTGCCTCAATTCCCTATCAGCAAATTAGAACATAAAGCTTCGGGCACTGAGACAGTCAGACACAAGTCTATGTAGGTTATTCAGTCTTGAATGCGGTAAGCTTACAATGATTTCTGCATTGAGCGAACACTGAATGTAGTCGAAGCTTCAGACCTTCGAATGTGTAGTGGCGACCGCTCAATTCTGGGCAATAAAGAGTTTATTCATTTAGTGCACAAATCATCCGTCCAAATGTCTCATAAGTCAAAATATTCGTTATGACTGTATGATATTCATTCTTCTCCGTCTGTTGGGCTCCTCGTTCATATCGAACGGATGACATTCCCGTCCTGTTCATTATGTTTCATGTGAGTAGGGTACTGTGTCCACTTCGTTCAACGCTCGCACTTGTAAACACGAGCATACACACCGCTGTGGAGACAACAGCGATGGAGGATGCGCGGTGGCCCCTTCGCGAGAAGAGGCGGAGGGATGCAAGGGACCTCAAGCTAGCAGAGAGGGAGGAGGCAATCGCAGACCAAATACGCGCGGTCAAGAGGAAGTGCCCATGCAATATTTGCATGGGCGAGAATCACTCCATGCGACTACGGGCTGTCGTGAGAGACCATTTGCGGCTATACGGGAGGCACCCATATCACCGGGGCTCTACCGAGGTGAGCCGTTCCTCCAATTCTGAACTTCGGCTGTTAATTTGATGTTGACGCATGCTATTCTTTCCAGTTTCAGTGAGAGCACTACCATGCCGTAATGTAACGAAATGATCGTGGGACCGGCAAGTTAGGGTTTGGACAGGGACGACTCCGACGTTGAGTGGGATGCCGACATAGTGCAGGAGTTTGGTGTAAGGGGTGGGTTTTCTCATGCGGGTGGAGGAGGACGACTTGATGATGGACTGGATATGGAAGGTCTCGTTCAACACACTTTTCACCTTTACGATGACTTAGTTGGGAATGTGTTTGATCAAAGGGATGGGGTAGAGTTCCAAGGTGACATGGACGGTGAATTCAGGGGAGGCGGAGAAGGGCAGCACGGTCCTCAGGTTGCAGCTAGGGCTCCCATGAATAGAGAGAACTTGGAAGACTTAGTACCCGATAACGTCGAGGATGAGCAGTTGGGAGACGATGATTTGCCGGCTATGGAGATCGAGAGGCCCACTCATCAGCAAATTCTCGAAGAAAGCGCCAGAACTCCGCTGTATGCCGGTTCAAGTTTAACGCAGTTGGGAGGTACTCTACTTCTGCTCAATAGCCTCCGTACACATGGAGCCTCCAATGTATTAGTCAATGAGGTATTCGCAATCCTCTCCAAGAGCATGTTGCCAAAAGTTAACTCTCTTCCTCAGAATGAGTACCAGGCTTCTAAAGTACTGAAGCAGTTGGGTTTAGCTTACGATACTATCCATTGCTGTCCAAGCCCTTCCACTTGTGTATTGTTCAGGGGAGATGACTATAAGGATCTCACAAGCTGCCCAAAGTGTGGAGCAGATAGATACAAACAAGTAGGGAAATCCAAAGTCCCGATTAAGGTGCTTAGACACTTTCCTCTCATCCCTAGGTTGCAGCGGATGTACAGCACGCCACTCCAAGCGAGCTTCATGACATGGCATTCGCGGCACTCAAGCGAGGATGGTGTAATGCGAGGAGCAGTAGATTCTCATCAGTGGAGGTTTATCAACTGGAAATATGAAGAAGAATTTGCATTCGAACCAAGGAATTTGAGACTGGGATTAGCAACCGATGGTGTCAATCCATTCTCTATTAAGCGTAGCACCTGGAGCACTTGGCCCGTATTGATTTTAAATTACAACCTTCGGCCGTGGATGACAACCAAAAAGCATTTCATAATGCTAAGTCTGATTATTCCGGGGAAAAAGTCTGTGACAGGTGAGAATTTTGATGTTTACTTAGAGCCCCTGCTTGATGAGTTAAAAATCTTATGGAGTGTAGGTGTTCCGACCGACGATGCTGCACGGTACCAAGGGAGCTCTAGGTTTAACATGAAAGCAATCCTGATGTGGACCATACATGACTTTCCAGCATACGGCGTCGTCGCGGGTTGCGTTACAAAAGGGTACAAGGGCTGCCCAGTTTGTGGTCCCAATACTCTGTCTAGACGATCTCGCTCTTTGAGGAAAAATGTCTACGATGCGCAACATCGTCGTTATCTGCCAGAAGATCATCCGTGGAGAGCGCCTCGTGCCGATTTTGAAGGACTAGCAGAGCGAAGGGGTCCTCCTGCGAAAATTTCTGCCGAAGAAATCTTACGTTGGGGGCGCCTCAGACAGAGCTGGGTGCATCTCGGTGCTTCACCTGCGTCTTCAGACCCAGCAAGGGAGTCCGGGATTAAGCGCATTTCGGCACTCTATGAACTACCTTACTGGAAGGTAGTTTTTTTTCCTCATGTATGAATTAGTACTTCTTCACCTGCACCAGCTATGTCTCGGTGATGGATATGAACGCGGTCCTGAAATCCTGATTGAATGTCCATCGACGTTAGACAGCCCTTGTTTTGAGTCCCATGTTCCCTCTTGCTTTTCAGCCGAATGCTGAGACATCGTAACATGGACCACCGAGGCTGAGACTTGTGTAACATCCGCGTTTCTATGCCTTGCAGGCACTTACAATGTTGTAATGCCATTAGCGAATTTGATATGTCTCTGAAGAAATAGAACCATGGTGATGTGATCGTCTCTCCCCACTTTACTGCCTGCATCCATGGGAAACTCTGCCATATGAATTTCAATCCGAGTTGGCTGTAGTATGTACCTGCGGTCACTCAAATGAAATTCTGTCATTTGGTTCTCTCATTTTGAAAATGATGTCTGTCCTCTGTTTCAGAGTATACTCGCTATTCGTTTTCGTGCTTGTTGATTAGGTTAGTTTTGCCTGCATAAATGCTGATGACTGGGCCCCGTTAGTTAGGCCGTCCCTTGGTCACAGTAGTATGTGTAGGATTTTAAAAACCTGAGGAGCTGAATAATTCTTTCATCCTGGAACCGTTATCTGTTTACGTGTATCTCATGTCTACGATGTCGAGTACCCAGTCGGCGTGGTGGATGTTTTAGATTTTATTGTGTGTATTGGAATCTGCTTATCTGTACTCACGGTTAGTGTGTCCTTGTTCGATTCTCCTTCTTAGATTTCAGCTCCAGGGAGTTACGATTAACGTGACCTGCGTGGTTCGATGAGAATTGTAGGATACGGCTTTATGGTTGCACACGGATATTGCAAGAGAGAATCGACTTATCTAAATTCTCCACTTCTGATTTTGTAGGAGCTGCCAATTCGCAATACCTTGGACGTCATGCACATAGAGAGGAATGTGTCTGACAATCTCCTGCGACATCTTTTCGGTGAGAAGGATTCCCTAGAGACACGTCGCGACATGGAGCAGGCCGGCGTAATGCACCACTTGCATTTAAGGCTGGGGCCTTCGGGGAATTACATGAAGCCCAAGGCACCGTATACATTCAGTGAATCGGAGAAATCCGATTTCTTATCTCGTGTTTCAAGCACGAGAGTTCCCTCTGGATTCAGTTCTACATTGACGAAGCACATTGGCGAGAAGAGGTTACTGGGCCTAAAAAGTCACGACCACCATATCCTTCTCCAGCAGATACTACCAGCGGTTGTACGCAACTCTCTCACACGGGGTGTCAGAGAGACAATCATCAGGTTGGGTAATTTATTTCAAAGAATTTGTGCTAAGGTTATACGTCTATCTGAGGTACAACCCCTAAGGACATGTGCAGCTGAAGTACTTTGCCTCCTGGAGGTACATTTTCCTCCTGGCTTTTTTGATGTAATGACTCATCTTGTAATCCATTTAGTTGATGAATTGGAAATCTGCGGGCCAGTACACGCCCGATGGTGCTATTCCGTGGAGAGGTATCTGGGAGTTCTCACAAAATACGTGAGAGATAAATCAAAGCCAGAGGCTGGAATAGCGACAGGTTACATGATTGACGAAAGTCTTGGATTTTGCACGGAGTATTTCGAACTGTATGAGCACACGAAGAGCAGAGTATGGGATGCGGAGGAAGAATTAAGAGACTCTGGAGAGTGTTTATTAGGGAAGCCAAGGCCGAAGACTCTAAGCGACGTTGAGCTCGAAAAAATTCATGAATACGTTGTCTCGCACTCTGTCCATACCGAGGAATTGTTTGGGTGAGTTTAGCTATTTTGCTTGCATTGATATCGGTTAACCAGCCTTGTCTTCAGTTTTACGGCTCTGATGATTTGACGTTCTCTTATTTCGCTTGCCTCAGTGAATGGAGTCTTCAGAAACAAGAGTTTAAGTCAAGGCGCACAGCTTATGCCAATTCACTGAGACGTCAGAGAGGGGCCCCAATCCAGTACCCGCCAGAATTGGCTCAACCGTTTCCAAAATTCCCCACTTGGCTCAACTCTCATGTTCGCGGCTTGAAAGAGGCACAGTTTCCTATCTCTCCTGAACTAGACTCTCTTCATTGCCACCCCTCTCAACATGCATTGTGTTTCGACAGAATGTGGGCGTATGGCTGCCATTATTCGTGCAATAGTGAAGCAGAACCATCCACAGTAGCTTTCGACAGTGGGATTGCCGCTATACCACCGTCCGCAACCTGCACGGAGATTGATGTTGGCATCTTGAGAAATATAATTTTGGTGAATTATGGGGCCGTAACTTGTGTTCTTATGGAAGGTTCTTGGATCAAAACAAGAGATCAGGGCCGCCGGGTTGTGAGAAAAGACTCTTCTGGTTTCTGGTTGGTGCAGTACCAATGTCGAGAAATTATAGAAAAGGAGAACCCCTATGTTTTTCCTCAAACTGTATCTCAAGTCTTTTTTATTAGTGATGCTGTCGATTCATCATGGAAGGTGGTCCTAAGACACGATCCTCGAAGTAGACGTATCCAAGGAGAGCGCGAGGTACACATTTTCGGGGCAACCGGTTCGGGAAGACCGACTTTAAGCAGCCGTTCGGGCCCAGCCGTCGCTGGTACATCGTCTGCTGCACCTGGCGTTGATTCCGCAGGAGAGGAGGTTCCATGGGAACAATTCAACGCTTATGTTCGTGAAGAGGAGCATGCAGATGATGAAGGTCACTTTGAGGATACACAATTCGAGGATGAATTCGAGGTCCAATATGTTGAATAAACCTTGTCGTACTGACATTGATTCGGCCCTCTACGCTTCCAAGGTGAATGTCGATTGTCTCATGTTTAACCAATGAAATTGTCGAGTTCATCTATAGTCCGGGTAATGTACTCGTTTGTTTCCACATTTCTGGACTATGGCTGCGTCGTTTGAAATGTTATTCCATGAATTCTGCTGAATACTTTCTCTAGTATGCGTTGTTGTCGTTTTAGTATGGAAGGTTGGTTCTAGCATCCAAGGGATGTGCCAGTTTCTATTTGCTCGGAAAACTTGGTATGTATCGTTCAGTTCTCTTTTATTATGTCCCGACTTTAAATACATTTGCACCTTCTCACTACCGGAATCCTTTGACAGTCACAAATCAGATCGAGGAGTGCTTGATGGCCTGGTCGTATTTTGAAGTTGGAGAGCTATGGAAAGCATGTGTATTTGCTACACTTGCTGTATGGGAGCGACTGGATATCCCTGAATTTCGATTATCTTCTGTAAAACACAAATGTAAGGTTGCCCATCATATCGATATTGTCAAAGTTAAGTGTACTGCTGGTGAACGGGGACCATAAATTTTATTGAGTTCCAAGTTACATCTGCACGTATACAAATTAGGCTGTGGTCATAGTTACCACAAATATGATTAGTTGCTAATGAATTCCGGATTAGTTAAACACTCGCAATCAGTTTAGTGACTTACTACCCGGAAAATTAGTGTAAATTGACAGGCGGATTAGTGAGTTAGTGGAAAATTACATTAGTGAGTCACTGATGGCCGATGATGTGACTAAGTGCCTGTAACTTGGGGGATGTGATGAGCAGGAACCCAGTATCATGGCGCCGTCACTTTTCGTGATCTGCATGGGATTCGACAAGATGTCTGGGGTGTTTGTATTACTTCACGTCAATGCCATCATGCACCTAGTTCACTCCGCCTTCATCATCATCTTCCCTATCTCAGATTTCTGTACTCCTCTATATGAGGTTCTCTCAGTTTCGTTTTGATTCACTCACTTGTCGACTTGTGCTTTCTACGCTTCCGCTGCATAGTGGTGCTGTTCTGTGTGGTCTACGGTCTTTCGTTCATCCTTTTCCGCAGTAGAGACAGGTTCCTTCTTCCTCCCGTCGAGGACTTATTCCTTTCCGCTGCGGATGCATCTGCCTCCTGGTCGTACTGCTGTGTTTTCCCCATGTCCGTCGTCGCCAATTGCTCTTGTAGTGACGGAGATAGTTCGCACAAAGTTGTCCGTCTCTCATGCCTCGAGAACTCCCGTTTTGTTTCAGTAGAACTGCACAAACCCTGACCAGTCCTTGCCGTCATGCATCCAGGTTCGGCTGAAACACTCTTCCGTAGAGCGTTGTGCTGCTTCATTCGGCCCTGCATCTCGTTTTGCCGGCGTTGTTTTCAGAATCGCTGACCAAACTTTGTGCTTCACCTCGGCATTTTCGTCTTCGTCGGGTATGCAGCAGGTACGATCTGGTACTCCCTGCAGCCCCTGTGTCGTAAAGCGTTTCATATGTATCGGAACAGCCACCGTATCCCATTTCTGTTTCAATTACATTTTCTTGCCGCATTGCACCACGTCCAACGCTTGATGGTAATGTTCCATGTGAATTGTATTTTGAAGATTCTTTCCATTTGATTGCTGGGCATTTGTTTGGACTCGCATGAACAGATCGCGTTGGACCTCGTTCTAACACCCCTCTCATATCAAACGCAGACGAAGTCTCCAATGGCTCCAGCTTTACCGCAGATCGAGGTGTCTTCGATCCCATGGTTTTGCACTTACATGCGACTCCATAACAGGGGAGTCACCCCGACTGTTACCCCGACTGAGTTCATGCCCGACCGACCTGCACTAACTGAGTTCTTTGGACCGCGTTCCGCTCGGGGATGGACATTCAGAGACCAAGGTAACCCCGCTTACGAAATCTATGTGCGAATGTTATTTTCACGGGTTCTACAGCTACCATGGCCAATGTCAGGTGCACTCCCATTCCATTTTGCCCGGGGATTATTGGTGGAGGCTCTGGGCGTTGAAGTGAACTGGGCAGAGTTTGCCTATCGGCAGACCCATCCCCACCAGTCCCTGCGAGGTCCTCCGAGAGTTCTTCCAGAGTACGAAGCCCTGACTGCCCCTCTCCCACCACTTGCACTCGTGAGACCGAATGTTGAAATCACCGTAAGTCGCGCCATGAACCATATGCTCACTGTTTTTTTTTTCTGTCCCCTATGGAATCATACAGTACCTGCGAATTTGTTTTTGTCTCATCTCCAATATAATTCAGAGTAGTTTCATTAATCTTTGCCGCACGCGAGTCAGATGACAATCAGGGTTCGTAGTCAAATAATTCTGTGATAATCCTGTATTAGTTTTTGTAGATTGAGCTCTTGATTTTTGAGTACTGTCTAACATAGCAATCTGTTTGTTACATGTGAATGTTGGATCAGAATAAGGACTCCCTGGCAGCCTCCATAGCCGCTGCCTTGAACATCGCAGGTGGAATATGGTCGCACGATGAACCCGAGGGAGATGCTGTTGCTCCAACTGAGGAAGTCCACTGTGCCCTCGATGCAGCTACTACCGCCACCGATCATTCCCCTCCAGGTGCTGTTCTTGTGAAATCCGAATTTCTGGCTTCGGGACTCCGAGCTCCTACCAGTGTCGTCGGAGGGGCGTGGCATCAGCTTTCCAATGCACGAGGATCACGCACTCTCGAGGCTTCGGTGATCTCTGCAGTAATCATGCTACGTTCCGCCATGTCTGCCGCATTAGAGCACGAGCGTGGGCGCCTGGTCATGGCCCGTTACGAGGTAGCGAAACCCAGCAGCATTATCCGTCGTCGCTTGGCAGAAGAGCGAGACCGTTTGAGAAGCATTGAGCAGAAGCTGACTGAAAAATCAGGTACCCACGACAGGGCTGCGAAGCAGTACGAGCGTGCTCGGGACATGATCAACGCAGCACAATTCGAGATCTCCGCTGCAACTCCTCTGAATCAGAAGAGGGCGAGAAATTCCTTCACCAATAACTTTGAAGACTTGGTGGAGGGGTGGATTCAGGATGTCGCTGTTGCATATGCGCAGCTGGAATCTTGGGAACTGAAGAAAATAAAACAAAACGAACGAGTGGCTACATTAACGGCCGAGCTCAAGGCTGCGGACGAACTACAGAAGTCGAAGCAGGCAATACTGGACAAATCTCTCAATAATTTGCGGGCCTTGGAGGCATGGCTAACGACCTTGTGAACGACGCTTTCACATTGATGGACGAGTACTGCATGAAGTAGACGGTATGGAAGTCCCTTATGAATAGCAGCATTGAGTTCCGATTTTTTTGGATTATTTTACCGGTCCTTGCCTGGTCTTCAGATGGAGCTATAGGACTGGACAAACAATGAATGAGTGATAATACACTCTGGGTGTTAGAGGGATGCCGTGTGGAATTCGAAATACAGTACAGACAGGCAGTGATAGATTATGAATTCCCAGCTTAGAGGTTTGTTAAATTTTGGTTAGAATTCCTAAGTTTGTTAAGCCGTAAGAGAGTAAGTTTACCGGATGCATTACAGGCCATTACTTTTTAGAAGGTGATCGTCTGAATGATTTCTTGAAACCATGACTATCAATTTTCGGACATACAATGTGCTTGGACAACATTGACACGATCATTGACACAGATGTTCATTTCTGTTAAAACTCAGTAACATGTGAGTGACTGTTGATATCCGTGTAATACCCTTCGACGATGTCGTCGTCGTTGGTTTCTGCAGTAAAAAACAGCTCTTTCACCAACTCAGTGAATGGTCCACAGTCACAGTGATGCCGTCGAAGTAGAGGCCGGATGATAACACTTTCTGTTGGTGGACTCCTCGAGTAAAAATTTGAAATTCACATGTCCGTGCAGTGAATACGTTCGCGGTTTACCTTCCACAGTGAAGAAGCCCTTCCCGGAAATTCTGTATTCTGGCAACGTCGCTGATTGGTCTGGAATCCCGCATGTCTCACCGGGTTCGGAAATAGAAGTGATGAACGCCTGACACAGCTCTAACTACACCGAAATGAATTCTGCCCCAATCAGAGTCCAATTGCTAATTTTGATTTACACCGAAGGGACCATTTCGGTGTAGTTGTTCGGTGTAGTTGGAAGCTGTTTCCACTAGTGTTTCAAGGCCACAACAGCCTCATTTTCATGCCCAAGAAGATGCTTGAGAATGGTGATACCCAAAAAAACGGTGATGAACTGGACTTCTGAGTCCACTGTAAAATGTGGTTTCAAAATTAATGTGGATAAAAATATTAATTGCAAAAAATAACTTCTTCTATTTTTATTTTTTTCCTTTATATTTTGCTGATTTTAGAAATTATATTTTTAGAATTATATGAACCTGTTATGGTATTAAGGTAGCAGTAAAACCAACTGAAGCTTGACAACTTCAATCGAAACAACTCTCTGCCTTAAGTCAATGTGCACATGGTACTCTGAGGTTTAGGAGCTCTTATCATATTGACCTTGCAATGATAAAATCTAAGAAAATTCTTCACTTCAGTGATCTTTTTTCGTGCAAATCTCACCGGAAATTGCTACACATAGTATGGCTGGTAATTGATTCAAGGGATTTTAAAAAACAAAAACAAAAACAAAATTCCCATGGAGCATGGACATACAGCCTTATTGAACCTAGGTATGACCTACATATAAACATCTAGTTAGAAAATGTGTATCTGCATGATATTATTCAGGTCTTGCTACAAAAACAACATCCAAGGAGCTCGGACTGCTCCTCAAGCCATGGACACATAGCTAATACAATAACACCATAACACCATAGCAGGTTTATTCATAAATAATAAAAAATAAAAAAATAAAAAAAACATAAAAATTAGAAACTTATGAAGACAAAAAAAACGAAAATAGTTTTTTTTTGGGGGGTAATACTTTGTTATATCTGAATCATTTGAGTTGTTTTCAGTGATTCAAGAATATCAATTTTTGAGGGACAAACTTTATTTCTCCGAAAGCAAAAAATATATTGTGTAGAAGAGAACAAACCTGCTATGGTGTTACAGTATGCTAAATTGTCTTCAAACAAGAAAAGAAAAAAAATCACTCGTTCACTTCAACTGTGAAATCCCAACTCACCATAGATCTCAATGGAATCAAACTTATTTCATTAACCCCTAACTATCCTTAAAACCCGAAATGGGTTTCAATGGTTCCCGCAGGAGAAAAATTCAGCCAAGTTTGACCATTATTATCTCACAAATGCAAAAGAATCAACGGTTAAAATTTGGTATGTAAGTAGAACTTCAAGCTAACTTTCAGATCCTACGGTTGGATTTTCTAAATAATGCTTAGATTGAGCTTTCTTGGGCCTGAAGTAGAAGAAGGTCAAATTTTGTAATTTAGGCACTTTTGCGCCAAGGAAATTTAGGGGTTAACAAGTATCCGAAGTAGAAATGAAAATTTGCACTTCAAAATGGTTCATATTATGAATCAAACTTTTTTCCATTAGTACGCAAAACTATCCCTTACCAAACATTTATAGTGATTCATTTAACTCTCCATAGATGTGCAAAATGGACACTTTTGTCTTCATGGGCACTTACGGGTTAGTGTCTAGGCCCCCTAATGGGTTCACACGCATCACAATCTCGAGAAGGTGACATTTTTGTTGCTGAGTACCATCGCCCTTGACTACGAGTCATGCAACCCAAGTGAGTGCCTTTCTAAGGATGATCCCAAACCTCTGCCAGTGGTGAGCTGCAACGTGGGTTAGGAAGTCCATTGTGAGAGCTGGGAAGAGTGACCGAGTGGTCCGTAGTTGGAGCCATCATATTCACGTGGACTTTAAAAAAAAATCAAAGACACACATACCTCACTTGTCACCTCTTCTAACAACAGGGCCCTTCAAAGCTTCATCATGCTGTTATCATTAGAATTACTATCAAGAGAATGTTCACAGCAAATGTTGTGTTACAAGGCTAATTACAAGGAAGGTGCTCAGGTGGCATATCAAAAACCAAGAAAATAAGGGATTTGGCATGTTAGAAATGGAAGTGTGTACAAATGCTTAATTTTTCTAGACGGAAGAAAGAAATCACGAAGGAGAAATAGGTTTCTTATTTTAAGCCATCATAGAATTTATTCTACAATTTTTAAAGTTAAATCTTTAAACCAATACATTGAATGATCCTTGATCAATATATGAATCCACCACCATTCTACCCAAATAGAGTTAATGCATAAAATCAATTGCTTAATCTCTAAAGTATCTTGGTATATTGAAGCAAAAACAACTATAAACATACCCTTAGTGGTATCAAGCTATTAAATTTTAAAATAGATGAATTTATAAGATTTGTAACCTTAAGATTTTGCACGTACATTATATACATAGATTTATGATAATTGCTAAAAAAAATTGGTGCTTTTTTGGCCAAAGTTGTCACAAACAAGCCTTTCCTCATTGCAACCTATTGGTTTCTAAACTTAAATATACAATAGAATATTTAGCCATAGGGTTCTTGTACCTACCTTATTCAAAAGGTGTATACCAAATTTGAGTACAATCCACCGTACAAATTGAGAGTTCAAAAGTTCACTGTAAAAGTTTTTTCCAGCACTACCCTAGTACTATGCCTATCAAGCTGACAAAGTTTGAGCTCAATACGGGATTGAAAAGGGGAAAAAACCTTCATTTTGTGAAAAGGGATGTACTGAAAATGCCTTACATTCTCCAAATGTAAAGCTACCAAAAGGATAATTTGAACATGTCCAATTGGAAATCTAAATCATGAATACATTCATGTCAATGATTCAAAGAAATACAAAATAGTTCAATGAAATCAAAGTGAAAATTCAAATTCATAAAATTTGTGGAAGTGAAAATGGTATATTTCCCTTTAATTTCAAAGGCAATTTTGGAAATAGCGGTCATGTTGATGGACCCCTTGCTTCGTCATAGAGACTAAATGTGATTTGTTAATGCGGGATGAAAAATGAAGATTGGATGTAAAATTTTCTATGGATAGAAAAGGTATTTGGAATGTAAACTAAGATATGAATGATAATTGTCATTTAGATGAGAAAAAAAAAAAAAAAAAGACAACCCTTATAGATAGAAACAATTAGTTAAATGAAAAATGTCTATTGGATGAAAACTGTCATCAATGTATATGGATGAAAATATATTAGGCTTGTTATTTTGCAAATGCCCACCCTTTGAAATTTAGTCTTATCTCTTTTTGCTCTTGTGAAATACAGACAATTTAGACAAAAGATGGGAGATTCTTGATTGGTTATTGGTTGCCCAAATTTAAAACAAATTATTTCAAAATCCATAACTTTTGCATCATAACTCCAAATGCTTTGAAAATTGTGCCAGTGAAAGCTATCCTTAAAAACCATGTGTAGTAAAAATTTCAAGAAAATACTTAAATTTTGGGACCTCATAGTAGCCTGTGTAGAAGTGCAAAGACCACAATGTGGTCTCAAAGAACTTTAGGGGTTAATTTTGAGAACAATCCACCACAAAAATTACAAGATTATAAGGTTCAAAGTCATTGTTGAGGTCTTGTTTTCTTCTCATTTTATTAAATTTTGAATAATATATTAAGGAAAGAATACATGATGTACAATCTATATTAAAAAATGAAGAAATGACATGATCAATACATATGTGGCCAACATCCAAATTAAATGAGACAGGACTTACAAATGTCTAAATGTATTGTGTTCTCCAAACTTATATTTTCCTACAAATTTGGGTTCACTTAGAATATGCAGAATTTCATGCAAATTACTGAAAAGAAAGTGAAAATTTTTCAAATTTATAACATCTTTAACAAATAGAAATAAATCTCTTTAAAGTAAACATATTTGTGATATAGATGTTTAAGGAGCACACTAAATAATACTCATCGAACTCCCCAAAGAACCCTTTTTTAGCATATAGAACACTCTTCATGTTCTACATGTAGAACCCTGAAATCACAAATGCAAGGTTCTACAGTCTTTTTTTAGATTTTTTTTCCAAATTCGTTTTGACAATCCAAATTTAGTCAAGGAACCTCTCCTCCGGACTGTGGGACGAATATCCTACAAGTTGGGAGGTTCTGCATGGGTCCACCCAAGGTTCTCTGGGGAGTTCAATGGATATTAGTTAGTGTACCGCGATGTTTAACATGGTATTCGATAAAAATAACATGTACATTTGATTTTTGCATGCATGTCATTGATCTTTAACAAGTTGTAACTAAAAGTATGTCCACTCCAACATCTCATTCCAACTCTACAATCTGGCACTTGCAAGGTTAATCCTTTATTACTTATATGACCATTGAGTGGTCACTATTAAGTTGCAAAATGCAATTAGCAAGGAATCTATGAAGAATTGAAGCTTTAATTTTGAATTTCTAGTTTCTAAAGTTACATTACACACCTACTGTAATATGAAAACTTCAATTTTGACTTGTGTAACTATGAAAATGCGGATGAATAAAACTCAAAAATATTGTAAATATTTGAAAATACAAGAAATACTTACAAATACAATACATGTAATATTCATTTTTTAAATTTAAATTTGATTTAAATTGCATTCTCTTGTGTGTCTTCCATCAATGTATGTAATTTGATTTTGAATAAAATACCTACTCCTTTCAATTTTCAAAGTGTAAAATTTTGTCCACTATTGTATATGGATGTCACTTTCAGTTTCAATCATAAATGATTCCATTCTCAATATGGAAGATTTTAACAAAGAAGAGATGACATAGGACATTACTAAACTTCTTTACTTTTAATTTAGAAATTTTAATCGAAATCTTGTTTAACTTTGAAGTCATACATCTCAAAATCTCATTTTGTAACGTACATTATAAGTTCAAATACATACTATAATATTCCAATCCCACCATTAGATGAATATCTAATTTTAGAAAAATATGTGTTCTCCATCAACCCCTAAGGATCATAGTGTTTTGGAACCTCTAAAATCCAAAATTGCAGATTCTGACCATCTTATATAAATTGATGTATATTTCCAATAAAATTTGTTTTTTCTGGTATTTCCAACTAAAAGATGTTCAACCTTATTACTTGCACTAACACCATGTCAAATTTTAACCTTTGGATCTTTACCATTTGTAAGTTTACAGTTTTTTTTTTTTTTTTTTTTTTTTTTTTTTTTTTTTTTTTTTTTTGGGCTTTGCTCGAAAGGCATAGTCTAAATGGTGCCAATGGAGACTTGATGATTGTTACCTAAAACTTTTGCTCATATTTTTTTCTACATAGTAGGGCACCTCCATGCAAAATTTTGGAGCCTCGTTTTGATTTTTGGGCCTTCATGCAATTTATTTTCCAAGAAGAAGATACAAAATCCTCAATATGATAAAACATAAACAACGTTAAAGTTTTTTGGTTTGGAAAAAAAAGAACGGTGAAAAGTTACATCTATGAGTTTGTGAATTTTAGAAAAAAAACAAAATTGAAAAATTCCTAAATCTCAAATTTTGAAGTTTTTTGAAAGGAAGAAATGTAAAATTACACAAAACTTTGAAGCTTGCTCATGTAATTTTGGAGGCTGCCCATGTAAAATTAGTAAATTTTTCGACTTGGGTCTCTTTGGATTTTGAGTAGTGATATGGTTAAGAATATATTTATAAAAGAAAAAAATTGAAAAAAACCTAATTTTAAACTGCCCTTTTTCGATTTGAAACCTTAAATTTGTAGATGAAGGTTCTAAAATTGAAATTTGACTTTGCAAACTTTACCACCCACACCTTTCCGTAAAGAAAGCACCCATTAAAAATAGTAAGGCTGCCCAAAATAGAAAAAACCATAATCCGGTTTCTTAGACCTTTAGGGGTTAAAAATAAATTTGTACAATTTTTTTCTAATCTAATCTATTCGATTTGAATACGGTAGTCTTGACTATGGTGGAAAGATCTACTAAAACCCAATGCTCCTAGCAATAGTACTCTAGGTTGTAAAGGATTAAAAAAGGACACCAACATTGAATTTTGTTGCTGAAGAGGCCACACTGAACCAACGAGCAGTTCTACCACCAAAAAGCATTACTCCATGTTTGTCTCCAAGAAATCTTGAGGGTAATATCAGTTGGCTGAAGATACTGGAGTGGCTGGAGGATAGCCCAGCTCCAACAAAACTTGGTTACAAGAACTGGGCTGGGTGTGGCCCTCTGGTTCAAGTGCTGCACTCAGACACAGTGAACTTCTCTTTCCCCCTTCTTCGACTCTACTTGTTCCACATAGAATGTTCTCAATTGCTCTTGGTTTTTGCCATCCAATATTTTCAGATCCAAAATGTGCCTTAATATTTCTGCAATGCATAATTCGTCCATGGAGGGTGATTACGATTGATCTCAAATTTTACTCCGAAAAAGAGACATTGGCAAAAATGATTGGGAATTGCAATTGAAGAGCTGGGTTGATGTGTGGAGAAAAGCAGGTCCGAGACATCCAGACGACATACAGGACCGTAGCTCGCCATGCAACACTGTAGGTCACATGCAAGAGCACGAGTATGTGGGCTCGAAAGTAGGTCTACTATCTTATATTCGCTAGATAAAAGTGTAGAGCTATACGAGCAGGTAATTTAGTCATGTTCCATGTTTTCGACAGTGCTTCATGCATGCCCTTAGAGTTGGCGATGAAGGACCATTCAGAACATGGCTGTGCAGACCACAGGTAGGCAGGCTCATAGTACACTTACATGATGTCTAGCATGCATTTGCTACTCAAGTGGGCGGTGCTAAGAATTCAGAGAAAGTTGGTGTCACAGTGACACATTGTGAGGAAGGTACCCTTACAAACTCACAGGAAGACATATCCTAATATGCAGACCACCAGTATTTGCAATTTCTACTGCAAACGAGGGACTCTGAACCTCACAACGATATATTTCCATAGATTCATTCTTCAACAAAGTTGTGTGCACATAAGAAGTCTCAACATACTGACCAAGACACTAAAACAAAACTGGGACTCAAAGCTGGGTCAAGAGATACATAGGATTGTCTCCCAACTACTTATCAAACGCCCTTGAAAACTAGTTACCTAACCAGGCACAGTGACCCACAAAACGCTAGTACATGTTACAAATCGTACTGCTCTAGGTTGTCACCAAAGTCAGAGCTCCTACATGTAACTGCAACCAAATATAGCATCTGTTGCTGTGTTGATCATATTTCTAGAGACATGCTATACTCTAGGGACACAGAATAGCACAAGCTCAACATGACACACTTCACGTCAAGAGCTAGTCCGTGTAGACCCCCCGACATAAAAAGGAGAAAGCGATCCGCATGCTGCGACGGCATCGAGCAGGGCCAACAGCATTGAGGTCCTAAATCATAAAATTGGGTGAAAAATCATCGCACATAGAACCCTACAAACAAACTAGACTACCGCCACACACGAACACTGAATCGACACTGCCATCACATCCAAAAATATGAAGAAATTTATGATGCAGAAATGATGTGAACACTAGACCTAGTACGAATTCACTGATGAACAGTACCAGATGACAAGGAAATATAACAAACAGCAATTCCCTCGTCCTGTTATATGTATGCCGTCCTTAGGGACCTCCGTCAAGTATTCAGATCACGTACAAGAAGGTCACCACCATGTGCGAAGAGTAATCATTCAGCCAGTATCACTACATCCACCATGTAGCTAAGTTGTAGAACTTACCTATCACACTCCACAAAGGATTCAATCCAAGAGGAACCCTTCAGCTGAGGAACATAAACCCTAAATTGCCCATTCACACATCGAGAAATACCGTCTCGACGTTATGAACATACTAGCTTCGCTTCCAGACATGTATTAATTCTCACGACGCAGATTAAGATACCACTAGTTCCGTCTGAAAAGTTATAAAATTCCCCAAACGTAATACCATGACCCTTGCGAACCCAAGCAAAAATGACCTAACCAAACGCCCCGAAGACCTAGTAACCACATAGAAAATCAAACAGTTACCCTAATTCACATCAACAATCCACTCTCAGGAGAAAAATCCAGCTCAAAATGACATGAACTTCGACCTGCAACAGCGGAGCCGATTCAAAATTGCAAGGAACATTTCACTTCCAGTAATAAGAAGTTCGTATACGTGTATTGACAATGTCCAAAAAAACATGAATCATAACCTGCACTGCATAATGGCACTCTTAACGCTTGCCACCGGCACCGGTCTTGGCAGCCTTGGGCTGGGGAGCCCTAGTGGCCTGCTTCCCGGGGCCCTTGGACACCTTCACGGACTCAGCCTTCTTCGCCTTCTTCTCATCCTTGGTCTTCTTAATCCTCTCCTTAATCTCCCGCAACGCCGCCTCCCTGGCCGCGGCACGCACCTCGGTCTTCTCCGTCCTCTTCTTCTGGATAACCTCCAACGACGCGCCCACAATCGACCTAGAGTAGGGCTTGTTGGTGGCGCGGCGTTTCTTCTTCACGGCGGTGTCGTGCTGGTCCTTCTTGTGCTGCTTCCTGAACAACGCCGTCCATGACAGCTTCGCGGGTTTGAGCCGGTTGTGGAAGTAGCGCTTGCACTTGCTGTTGAGGAAGAGGAAGACCTGGCTGTCGCTCCGGATGAAGCGAATGCCGCGCCCGGGGTAGATCTTGGAGCCGGAGAAGCGGCAGACCTCGGTCTTGAGCACCATGGTGGCAAACTGTAGGGCGACGCAGCGATGGCGATGGCGCGACACGAGACGGTGCGAACTGTGCAGCCGCAAAGAGGAGGCTGGTTGAGGCCCCCCTCCCCCCTCATGCCAAACCCCAGCCCCTTCCCCCCTCCCCCCCCAAACCCTAATTCCTCCCCCCGCTCCCCTCCCTCGTTCCCTTCCTCCGGGAACGCTGTCCCCCTTGCGCACGCAGACTTGTTAGAGGATTGGAAATTCAATTTTACACCAAATAGTTGAAGTATGGTGGTTTGGGGAAATTATTTTACACCAAATAGTGGAGCTATGGTGGGTTGGGGGAATTGTATTTACATCACGTAGTGTTGTATGAGATCCCAGATGATAGTGTACCACAGTGACATTTCTGCCATGTGGACCCCCCTTGAGAAGAACCACCCCACATTGACATTGATTAATAAATGCACGGGTTGGAGAGGGAAGATGGGGTACGTGGCGCAGCTGGTACGGTTTTGGGGTCTTGAAGGGGTCTGGAGGGTCTTGGGGTCTTGAGGGAGTCTGGAGGGTCTTGGGGAGGTCTTGGGGAAGCGGATTTGTCCCATAACGTTTGCAGCTCCTCACCTCATCTGAAACGTATAAGAGGACTAGGAGGTGAGTAGGGAATTAAATCTTCTTTGTGACTCTTCAGTAAGTGACATTCCTGATGAGAGTGGTTTGGATGACTCTTTTGCATTAATTAATTAATGCAGCAAAGTCATCCAAAACACTCTCATCTGTGATGTCATTTACATTTCCCATAAGGTTTATCCCATAAGGTTAATACCTCTCACCTCCTCTCAAAGTACAAGAGGGGTGGGTGGGGAAGTAAACTAATATCCCAGTTTGCCATGTAGCACTTCCTCAAGGTGGTCCATGTAGCAGAAGTTCGACAGTGAGATTTCTACATTAATTACTTAATGTAGAAATCTCAGTGTGAGACACTATGAATTGGGATTTCACTATGATTGGTCTCAGTGTTGTATGAGATCCCAAATAATAGTATCTCACAGTGACATTTTTGCATTAATTAATTAATGCAGAAATGTCACTGTGGGACACTTCTACCACGTGGATCCCCTTGAGGTGGTGCCACATGGACCACTAGGATATTGTTAAATTTACTTTCCACCCTCCCCAGCCCTCTTGTACTTCAAGGGAAGGTGAGGAGGTATAAAAAATATGGGATAATGTGGGATAATATAAACATCCCAGCTGCGCCAAGTACCCCCCCCCCCCCCCCCCCCCCCCCCCCCGCGGCGCGGCCCCTACATTAATTAATTAATGCAAATCCGAGGGACATTGAGATTTGGGACATAGTTGAGCTATGGTGGGTTGGGGGAATTATTTTACACCAAATGGTTGAACTATTGTAGTTTGAGGCTTTGAGTTGGTAAATTTGTAACATGTTGAAAATGTCATAAATAGTTGCAATTTATTTTGTATTATAAAGCAATTGATATTGGAATTATTTAGAAATTTTGAATATTGGATTGTTATGAGTTTAAATAATTTGAAATATTTTATAATAACTCGATCTACTTATAGTCTTTAAGATTGTATGGTTAAATCTAAATGTGTACAAGACATTATTTTATGAAGGAATCATGCATTCAAATTTATAGACAATATCTCGAATGATACTTGATTTTTTATTTGTTTTTGATACGCCTCAATTTGTTATAAAACATATAAAGGTATGTTTAAAAAATGCAATGTGTCATTTTAAAAATTGCAGTTTCAAATGCTGGGGTAGTTTAAACTATCTCATTGTTAAAAAAAGGGTTTCACAAGATGGTTATTTCAATCTATTTCCTCAAAAAACCAGAAATAAATAGAAACATGGGATAGCTAAAAAACAATTTATTCTAGTGAGATTTAACATTGATGGTAATTCAACAAAGTTTTAAGTTTTTTTTAGCAAAAGCACAAAACATTTATTAAATGATTCTTAGAGAGCTAGACTTTATTTTATTCAAACTAAATAAATATTGGCCCATTGATGAACGACTAAGTCATGGTGTGGAGGTAATATAGAAGTACAAAAGAATTTTCTTTACTTCCATATCTTTTTTCCCGTGGGCATTGTATTTGGGATGGAACAAACAAACACATATTGGAAAGTGCCAAAAATGGCTCAGTGCCGAAAATAGAACCCTAGTAATCTTCAATCAAATATACATAATAGCTTCCCCATGCGATAATATCATGTACTCACATCAGACATTATAGGGTATCACTTTAGGGCACCATTTTAGGAACATCTATATTTCCAACTTCAAAAATTCATAACTCATTGTAGAGGGGTCCAAAAATGATGATTCTACTTGCTTTATCTTTCTATTAATTTTCCACATGCACGAAAATTGCTTGTACAGGTAACATCCCTATAGATTTCTCGTACTGAAAAATTAAGCCATTTTCGGCACTCTACCATAATTCACGTCCGCCTTATATGGAGCCCCAAATTTCTCTTATTTTACAAAAAAATTTTGTGTTCCCCCTCCATGACCTCCTCACTTCGTTGTAAGGTGGAGGCACCCATAACTACCAGGTACCCATAACTAATCAGTAGACTTCTCCATTTCCGACCTCCATTTCCGACCTCCATTTCCAACCACCTACTGGTCAAAATCTTGGGAGATCTAGAAGAAAGTTTTAAGCATGATTGGTAGAAAGGGAATCAAAGGGAATCAAAGGGAATCCTATGGGAATATTTTGGTAGTAGCAGAGTGATCAAGTTTTGGTGTCATGGTGATCGGTTTTAGGTGTGCCTACATATCGGTTGTATGTATTACAAAAAAAATGTCTTTCAAAATTCATAGTAAATAAAATATCGAAGTAAACATGACATTCAAAGTTGCATTCCTCCTTAGACCTATTTCGAAAAATCTCCCTCAACTTATACACCTTCAATCTTAGTGGCAAATCTCTTAACTGGTCGGTTATAGGTGCCTCCACCTTATGACTGCTATTGCCAATGATCCCCTCCACAGCAACGGGCGCCCTCTCCACTGGGAGGTCACATTGAGACCCGACCCGTGCTGCCCTTTCTCACAGTGGTGGAGTCCGGTGACCCCTTGCTCCATGCGAAGGCTCCATTCCATTCAACAATCCTGTTGCCTCCGATCGGTGGTCGCCACTTCTGCCGCACCATTCTCATTCTATTCGACGACAACACTGTCAGGAGCACCACAAGCTAAGGTACCAATCTGCCCAACCTCTTCTTTCCTTGTGTAATATTTTGGTCCTCTTGCAATTCCCCTCCTCCACCCTCTTCTAGCAGCCTTGGACATCCACTAGCGGGCCTCTCGTCATCTCACTCTAGAACGATTCAAAAGCGTAATCCTCCTAGAATTCGCATTCTAGTATCAGATCGCTATGTCATTTTTCTTCCTAGGTGAGAATCCACGAAAAAATGGGGTTATTCAGCTTCTTTCGGGATATTTGCAATGTTTGTTGCGGGCCTCCGGAACTAGATTTGATATTATTTGTTTCGACTAGAAGCACGGCGAGGTGCGTTCCTGGAGGAATTCACGCTGTTGGGTGTAGATTTAGGCATCGGAGGAATTTTTGGTGAATGTGGTGTTTTAGGGTTTTGCGCGGAGGGTTAGGTTTCTGGGGTTGTAGCGCAGGTCGTTGACGCGGTGTGAGTGTGTGCGCGCGCAGAAGGAACGATGCTTGCGAGGCAGGGGCTGAGGTCCAGCCTGCGGACATGGGCCGCAGCGAGGCCCGTGCTGGCGCGCGGGTTCGCAGCGGAGGTGGAGAACCACCAGGAGGCCGTGGTGCCTGAGAAGTTCAAGGAGGACTGGAAGAAGATCGCGCCCAACTACGACTTGCCCCACTTCCCGAGCAGCTACATGGCCGCCCGGCCCGCCGTGTCGTCGACGATGCCCACGAAGCTGACGGTGAACTTCGTGCTGCCCCACGCGTTCGAGATGCAGGCGAAGGAGGTGAGTGTTGGTCCCGGGGTGTGGAATCTGCAGTAGGTTGGCAATGTGTTGCAGTATCGATCAGCACCGTGGCAGGGGTAGTGGATGGCAATTCATGGGGTGGGATTGCGCATTCGATTTGGGGAGAATGTGATGGTTGTTGAATGATGTTGGTGGCGATTCGTTGGTGGGGCAGGTGGACATGGTGATCGTGCCAGCGACGTCGGGGCAGATGGGAGTGTTGCCCGGGCACGTGCCGACCATCGCGGAGCTGAAGCCCGGACTGATGTCCGTGCACGAGGGCAGCGACGTGAAGCAGTACTTCGTGAGCAGCGGGTTCGCATTCGTGCACGCGAACTCGGTGGCGGACATCATCGCGATCGAGGCGGTGCCGTTGGACAGGCTGGACCCCGAGGAGGTGAGGAAGGGAGTGCAGGAGTACGCGCAGAAGGTGACGAACGCGAAGGACGACTTGGAGAGGGCAGAGGCCCAAATCGGGTTGGAAGTGCACAGCGCCTTGCAGGCAGCATTGGGCGTGAGCGCGTAGGATTTTTTTGTTGATGACGACGATGGTGCTACATTTTGAATAGATTTGAGGCTTCGAGCCCACTCACAATAATTCCTCGAGATTTCTCAGATGTCGGGACATGATGGTTGAGGGCAATCTGAGTCATTCCATTTGTGCTGTAAAGGCGGTTCTGCGAGGCAGGAAACAGAGCCCAGTCAGGCTTGTACACTGTGTACAGGATATGTCCAGCCTTTCCTTTTCCCCGGCACTGGGACCGTTATGCTCTGATGGTTTGTACTACATGTTGGTTGCATTCTCGGCGCGTTTGCTTGTCCGTCTGTGTGTCGTGTTTGCGTGTTGGTTGGGGTGATGCATATATGAGAGATGGGCCTCATCGTGGTGGACGAGTGAGGGTGAGCACGCATGTGCCTTGGGTCGGCATGGAAGGCGGTGGCAGTGGCAGGATCCAAGTCGCGGGGTTAAGTACCTGGATTGTGTATGGTCTTTGCGTTACAGAAATGCAGGTGGTTGAAACATGGAACGGTTTGAAAGTGAGGTATCCAACTAGCAGATTGGGCCGGGTGAGGGTGATAAGTCTGGCGTAGTTCGGATAGAGGTCGGGGCAGTAATATCGTTGCTTGCTTTGAAGTGTGGGCATATTTCATTACATGTTCTCAGCCTATGCGTGTGTCTTTTTGATGAGTTCTTTGTGAGAATGTGGTTGGCTGGTTGGATAAATTAGTAATTTGAACCATTCGAAGTTGATTCGTTTGTGTGAGATCGGAGCCAAAGCATTGAAGACCAACTAGACGTTTTTAGTGCTTCCTCGTTTTTTCTATGATTTAGCTAGAGGGGCCGATGTAAATTGGTGTAGCAGTCGTCTTCTTGGTTGTTGCATTCTTACGATGTGAAACGTACTTCTCTGTTTATTGTTCTAGCTGGATACGGAAATTCTTCGCAGAGAGAAACGGAGAACTAAAGAATTCTACGCAGCCCTACCATCAGATTAGATCATGAGTTTGGTGTACAGGCACAAGGGTGGATTTTGAAAAAGCATTGTCGTGCTGATGTAGTGGCTTGTGTCGAAGTTTGGAGGTGGAGGCAGATGATTCCGGAGGTGAACTCACCCTCGTTGTAGTCACAGAATGCACAAACAACAAATCGAAGGAACAAATTGAAATGCACAAACAACAAATCGAAGGAACAAATTGAAACTGCCCTTACCACTATCATATGGATTTAATCTAGATAGGGATCGAAGAGCAATGTAACAAAAGTCATAATTTTCTATCATAATTTTCTAATAATTAGTTACCAAGTTCTGAGAATGGTGCGAGAGCAAGACCCCTTCACTAGACCAATCCATAATGGACCTTAAGTCACAACACTATTTTTTGTGTGTAAATGAACTTGATTCCCTTTGAAGACCACCATGTATAAAATCTATTAGTATGACATGTTTTCTTTCAAAAATTTGAAGCATTGTCTTTTTGGCATATCATCACCATTATTTCATCAAAGTTGGACCAAATATACTCCATAAGCACTACTCTTCCATCCATTGTTACTAAACCTGAATTTTTAGACAACTCTTTGGTTAACCCCTAACTATCCTTAAAACCCGAAATGGGTTTTGGCTGTTTTGGTCAGGGAAATTAACGAGGTAAAAATTAATATTTTTTCCTCATTTTTTTACTGGAGGTGAGTTTCTATATAATGAAGTTGTGGTAAAAATTTCAAGTTCAAATTCCTTTTTTTACTCTTCATTTTGAATATTTTAGATTTCAGGCTCAAAAAGGGCAGAACGGGCGGCGCTTTAGGCCAATGAGAGGTGCTGTCAGAATTTGGCAGTGCGGCGGGTACCCACTGAAATTTAGACTTGGGCAAAGGGTTTGGAATGGGAAATGCCTGACCCAACATTTCACTAAAAGAGGTGTTCACCTAATTTCCTAAATGTATGGAATGTTAGCAGCCTTTTTCACATGACCGTTGTGAATAAATCTAAATTCAAACTTCAAAAAAAAACTTCAACATTGCTGTGCCATTTGCTGTGCCATTTCATAAACTCTGATAGTGAGCACTGAAATTCAGTAGGGCTGAGATTGAGAGGCACAACATCTTGTTCATTACCTTTGAATCTTGTGC